>CM062807.1:40695115-42100115 GCA_031772625.1 Pinus tabuliformis | reverse complement strand
ATTAACTATTTTACTTTTATTTTATTTTAATTATTAATTCTATTTTTTATTTAATTTAATTTTTTTTATTATTTTTTTTGACATAGTCAAAATGTTTAGACAAGATAGGACATTACAACATCTCTACAAAACATTTATAAAATATTTTCGTTTTGAAATGAGTTATGCTTTTTTGGCATCTGGTATTGATGATAAGCCATGGTATTTACCAATGGTGTCATAACAATGCCTATTTATAAGTTAATAATATGCATGGAAAAAAAGAGCTGAATATCCATGGTAAAGAATCTTGTTATATTGTAAGTTTATTATAAGTATTAAGTTTTTATGGCTTATTAAATAAATCTATAAAAATATTTAGACAAGACAGGACATTACAACATCTCTACCATAGAGTGCATGTGAGTGCAAAAAACTAAAATAAAATATTTGATTTTGAAATGACTTATGGTAAGCCATCGCATTGACCCATGTTATTGTAACAAATCCTATTTAAAATACTTATTTATAAGTTAATAATATCCATGGTAAAATGGGATGAATGTCCATGGTTGTGAATCTTATTATATTAAGTTTTTATGTGCTTATTAATTAAATTTAAATATGGGTACTTCATTATTTTACACCAATACATACGCCCCATACCATTTTTCTTTTAGATTAAATTTTTGAAATGTTATAAAATACAATATTTCTTACATTACATCTAATACTTACACATCTCCCCTATCTTGAGTTGTCCTATCGATTAACTTTTCTTTGTATAGAATGTGAATCATAAATAAAATATTCCAATGTCAACAATGTATATTCTATGTAAAACAAAAGGAATATATGTGTTGTGTTCAAAATCAACATAGATTCATCTCAACTTGGAAACTACCAAAAACCATACGAATTAAATTAATCTTTCTAGATGCTAGGTAGATTTGGAGAACCATGTAAATTTAGAGAGATTTTCAGAATTTTCTGTTTTGTCATGCTTTGTAAAAAAATTAATATCTCCCTACCATAACATGATTTGAGGAATTTCCATAAAATGGAGTAATGGGAATTGAAATATAATATCTAGAGACTCCACTTCACCCTATGATTTGAGGCTACTAAACAACGTTTGTTCCAACGGCCCTTAGTTTTTTCTAACCGTCTTCAATTTTGAAGATGAAATATATATATCAGGCAAATATCATGCCTTCTCTATTGTTATATCATGTTCTTTTGGCCTGTGTTTGAGAAAGGAGTTGGTTGTTGTTAAATATTTTTTTCCATGCAGTGAGATCTACGGCCTAGAGGTTTGATGTTTTACATTTTCTTTTCTTTTTTTAATAGGATAGCTTCTCAGTTACTTTTAGTTTTATAATGTCAATTGGTAATTTTAATCAGCAATAAATTAATAATTTTATTAGGTTACTAAATCATTTTCTTCTTAGTGAGATCTATGTTCTAGAGGTTTTCTTTTTTAAATTTTCTTTGTTTTCAATATTCAATGGGATAGCTTTTCAGTTAGTTTTAGTTTTACAATGTCAAATAGTCATTTTAGTTAGCAATTTACACTAATTTTCTAAATAATTTTGTTATGTTAAATCCAAAGTTGGCTTTAATATAAGTTTTTAGGTTAAAGCTTTAGATTAAAGCTATAGCATGCTCTGTAATTCCAAAATTAACATTTTAACCTGCTTCTCAGTTAGTTTTACAATGTCAAATGGTCATTCTAGTTATCAATTTACACTAATTTTTTTAATAATTTTGTTCCATTAAATGTGGAAGTTAGCTTTAAAATAAGTTTTTAGGTTAAAGTTATAGCTCCTCTTTTATTCCAAAATTAACATCCCAAACCATTTAGATGCTATACATTGTGGTCAGTTTTGCTTTGTGATTGTTCTCTATATGATATTACAAGGTATTTTTATATTAAGATTTTATTCCATATTAATATTCATCTTCTCCTTCGGCTTTAAAGTCTAAAGAAGCTTATTAAATAATCACTGTGTGATAAAGTTTATTGTTCAAAATCTGCACACACTAGTGCTTCATTGAGGTCCAATGTCTATGGAAAGCTCTAAAAACTATTCAATATTGTATCAAAGGACTCTCTTTATAGGGTGGAAAGTAGAGTTTCAAAAATGGGAAAAAATATATTGTCTTACTTGGATTGAAAGACATGATAAATTTAAAAAATTGGTGATGTAGCTACATCAACCAAAAATATTTATGAAGTGATTCTCAAGGAGTGAGACCTCCATGGGGAGGATAATAATGACTCCTCCTTACCACCTGAAGTACATCCACTTGAAAACGTATTAATATTACTTAATCTTATATATTGAAATATTTTGTTTATAACCCACATTCAAATTTTTTATACTATTAATATTTTCTAAATGTCACATATTAATTTTATATTAAAAATTAAATGAAGGATACATTTGTCTTTTAATATGAAATACTTATATTCTTTTATTTTAATAGCTTCTTTTTGGGTAATTAAATATTTTATTATGGTGTCTCACTAAAGATAAGGTTGATATTGAAATAAATTAACTAGCACGGATATTCAAATCATTTATTTAATTAACCTACATATTCAACTAATTTATCTAAATCACTATTGAAATATTTAATGTACATCTTCCTCAAACAGTCAAAAGTGAAAATATGAGATTTCCTTTCATTTTTAATTAATTTATCTCCACACACACATATAGTTGGTTTGGCGCATGGGGATTTGAAACTTGAAAGACTTATTGCTTACATAATACTTTACTCGATGGTCATGTCCTTTAAAAATTAATATAAAATAATTTGGAAATATTTTCTTTATGGAAAAGAGTACGACTGAAATATCTTTACCTCATATGAAAATAGTTTTATAGAAAGAGTTATATCGATATATGTTCTCTACTTCTAAATATGATTGGAATATGTACCAGCCTAGATCCATCTTAACTTGAGATCTATCAAGCGCAGAGAAATCAAATCTCTTTTCACTCTAAAAAAATTTACACATTGATCCCTCTCAACCCTTGGTAAATGAGTTAATAATGATCTAGACATGGTAGATGAGTTAACATAGATCTAGAGTGGTAGTGTGTATATATATATATATGGATTGTGCCAATGATACTATTATATAATATATATACATGTGTTGCTCTCAAGGTTATATATATAGACACTATGGACAAAACCATGGATTGTAAAAACCTAGAGCTAAGAAACAATGAATAGTAAATTAACTATTTTACTTTTAATTTATTTTAATTATTAATTCTCTTTTTTTATTTTATATATATTCTTGTATAAGAATACTATGGGTTGGCCAAATCTAGAACCAAGAAATTGATTATTTTATCTCTATATTATTTTAATTAATAACTCTATTTTTTATTTAATGTAATTTAATTTTTTTTATGTAATTTGACATAGTCAAAATGTTTAGATAAGATAGGACATTACGACATCTCTACAAAATATTTATAAAATAATTTCATTTTCAAATGAGTTATGCTTTTTTGTCATCTAGTATTGATGATAAGTCATGGTATTGAACGATGGTGTAGTAATAATTCCTATTTATATGTTAATAATATCCATGGCAAAAGGGGTTCAATATACATGGTTATGAATCTTGTTATATTGTAAGTTTATTATAAGTATTAAGTTTTTATGGTTTATTAAATAAATCTATAAAATATTTAGGCAAGACATGACATTACAACATCTCTACCATATGTTAATAATATCTATGGCAAAAGGGGTTGAATATACATGGTTATGAATCTTGTTATGTTGTAAGTCTATTATAAGTATTAAGTTTTTGTGGTTTATTAAATAAATCTATAAAAATATTTAGAAAATACATGACATTACAACATCTCTAACATAGAGTACCTCCCACTGCAATAAAATTAAAGTAAAATATTTATAAAATATTTTGATTCTAAAATGACTTATGGTTTTTGGGCATCTGCTATTCATGGTAAGCCATGGCATTGACCTGTGTTATTGCAATAAATCCTATTTACAATACTTATTTATAAGTTAATAATATCCATGGTAGAATGGGATGAATGTCCATGGTTGTGAATATTATTATATTAAGTTTTTATGTACTTATTAATTAAATTTAAATATGGTTACATCATTATTTTATACCAATACATCTCCCCCATACCATTTTACTTTTAAATTAACTTTTTAAAATGTTTAAAATTAAATCAAAAAAAATATTGAAAAAAAGGTTGACATACAATCTTTCTTAATTACATTTAACACCTACACATCTCCCCTATATTGGGTTGTCCTAGTGGAGCAATTAACATTTTAATGTATACCATGTGAATCATATATAAAATATTTCAATGTCAACAATGTATATTCTATATAAAACAAAAGGAAATATGTGTTGCGTTCAAAATCAACATAGATCCATCTTAACTTGGAATCTACTAAGAGCCAGAGGAATTAAATTGATCTTTCTAGATGCTTGGTAGATTTGGAGTTAATATGGATCTATGTTAGTCTAATGTCTTCACCTACCATAACATCATTTGAGGAATTTTCATAGAATGAAGAAATGGAAATTGAAATAAAAGATCTTGATATGAGGCTACTAAACAATGTTTGTTCCTCCGAGAATTGGGATTGGTAAACATGTTTTTTTTCCTAATCTAAAGGCCTGTTTTTCTAAGCATCTTCAATTTTGAAAATGAAATATATATATCATGCAAATATCATGCCTTCTCTATTGTTATATCATGTGCTTTCAGCCTGTGTTGGAGGAAGGAGTTATTTATTGTTGAAATAGTTTTTCCTCTAGTGAGATCTATGGCCTAGAGGTTTGGTGCCTTACATTTTCTTTGTTTCAATGGGATAGCTTTTCAATTAGTTTCAGTTTTACAATGTTAATTGGTCATTCTATTTAGCAATTTATATTAATTTTCCAAATAATTTTATTATGTTGGTATATTTTTTTCTTTTTTGTGAGATCTATGCCCTAAAGGCTTGTTGCTTTCAATTTTCTTTATTTTCAATATTTAATGGGATAGCTTTTCAATTAGTTTTAGTTTTACATTGTCAACTAGTCATTCTAGTTCACAATTTACACTAATTTTCTAAATAATTCTGCTATGTTAAATCCGAAATTGGCTTTAACATAAGTTTTTAGGTTAAAGCTATAGCATGCTCTATAATTCCAAAATTAACATTCTAAATTGCTTCTCAGTTAGCTTTACAATATCAAATGGTCATTCTAATTAGCAATTTACACTAATTTTTTAAATAATTTTTCTTTTCAAATGTGGAAATTAACTTTAAAATAAATTTTTAGATGAAAGTTATAGCTCCCCTGTGATTCTAAAATTAATATCCCAAGAAATTTAGATGGTATACATTGTTACTTTGTTATTGTTCCCTATATGATATTTCAAGATATTTTTATATTAAAATTTTATTCCATATTAATATTCATTTTCTCCTTTGACTTTAAAGTATATTGAAGCTTATGAATTAATCACTTTCTGTGATAAAGTTTAATGTTCAAATTTTGCACATATGGGTGCTTCATTGAGGTCCACTTTCTATCGCACGCTCTAAAAACTCTTCAATACTGTATCAAAGGACTCTCTCTATAGGATGGAAAGTCGAGTTTCAAAAATTGGAAAAAATATCCGAGTTTTACTGGGGTTGAGACACATGATAAATTTAAAAAATTAGTGATGTAGGGATATTGGTGATGTAGTTACATCAATGGAAAACCCATCATTCATGTAAAAGTGATTCTCAAGGAGCAATCATGTTAATGTAACACTGTAACTTTTATGAGGAGGATAATAATGACTCCTCTCTACCATCTGAGGTACATCTACTAGACAACATATTAATATTACTTAATCTTATATATTGAAATATTTTGTTTATGATCCACATTGAAATCTTTTATACTATTAATATTTTTTAAATGCCACATATTAATTTTATATTAAAAATTAAATGAACGATACTCTTTTAATAAGAAATACTTATCTTCTTTTATTTTAAGAGCTCCTTCTTTTTAGGTATTTAAATATTTTATTATAGTGTCTCACTAAATATAAGGTTGATATTGAAATAAATTAACTAGCATGAATATTCAAATCATTTCTTTAATTAACATGCATATTCAACTAATTTATCTAAATCAATATTGAAATATATTTAATGTACATCTTCCTCAAGCACTTAAAAGTGAAAATATGAGATTTCCTTTTATTTTTAATCACTTTATCTCTACACATATAGTTGGCTTGGCTGATGGGGATTTGAATCTTGAAATACTTATTACTTACATACTACTTCACCCCACGGTCATGTCCTTTAAAATTTAATATAAAATAATTTGGAAATATTTTATTTATGGCAAAGAGTAAGACTGGAATATTTTTACAACATATGTTTTAGACTCTGTTATCAAATCCACAATAGAGCGACTTCTAAAACATTTTATTGGTTAAAAAAGATTGATGTGGATTATATGTGTGTGTGTTTATTAACATTTTTTTTAAAAAGATTCATAATTCGTTCAATTTTTAATATGGAGTTGGCGCACATATATATATATATATATATATATATATATATATATATATATATATATATATATATATATATATATAGATATATGTAATGAAATGGTTTTATAGAGAGAGCTATATGGATATATGTTCTCTATTTCTAAATATGATTAGAATATGTACCAGCCTAGATAACTCCATATCTATCAAGGGCAGAGAGATCAAATCTCTGAGCCCTTGGTAGATGAGTTAACATAGATCGAAACTAGCAGGAGGTATATATATATATATATATATATATATATATATATATATATATATATAGTGTCCATCATACTATTATCTAATATATATGCATGTTTTGTTATCATGGTTATATATATATATATATATATATTATTGACAAAACCATGGATTGTGAAAACCTACACCTAAGAAACAATGAATAGTAAATTAACTATTTTATTTTTATTTTATTTTACTTATTAATTCTATTTTTTAATTTTATATATATTCTTGTATAAGAATATTATCGGTTGTCCAAATTTATAATCAAGAAATTGATTATTTTACCTTTACATTATTTTAATTATTAATTCTATTTTTATTTAATTGAATTTTTTTATGTAATTTGACCGAGTCAAAATGTTTAGAATGCCTATTTATATGTTAATAATATTCATGGCAAAAGGGGTTGAATATCCATGGTCATGAATGTTGTTATATTGTAAGTTTATTAAAAGTATTAAGTTTTTATATGCTTATTAATTAAATTTAAATATGGTTACATCATTATTTTACACCAATATATCTGCCCCATACCATTTTTCTTTTAGATTAAAATTTTAAAATGTTATCAAAACTAAATCGAAATAAAATATTGAGAAAAGTTTGAAAAAATGTTGACATACAATCTTTCTTACATTACATCTAACACCTACACATCTCCCCTATATTGGGTTGTCCTCTCGGCCCAATTAACATTTTAATGTATAGAATGTGAATCAGATATAAAATATTTCAATGTCAACAATGTATATTCAATATAAAACAAAAAACAAAAGAAATATATATATATATTGTGTTCAAAATCAACATAGATCCATCTCAATTTGGAATCTACCGAGAACAAGAAGAATTAAATTGATCTTTCTAGATATTTGGTAGATTTAGAATTAAGATAGATCTATGTTAATCTAAAACCATAGGAAAATTGTACTTTATAAATTGAGAACCATATAAATTTAGGAGATTTTCAAAATTTTCTCTTTTATCATATTTTTCTAAAAAAATTAATGTCTTCACCTACCTTAACCTAACATCATTTGAGAAATTTCCATAAAATGGAGAAATGGAAACTGAAATAAAAAAAAAAAATCTGAAGACTCCACTTCACCCTATGGTTTGAGGCTACTAAACAATGTTTGTTCCTCTGAGAATTGGGATCGGTAAACACGTTTTGTTCTAGTCTAAGGGCCTTTAGTTTTCTCTAATCATCTTCAATTTGGAAGATTATATATATATATTAATTTTATATATATATATTATTTTTTTTTTTTTTTTTTTTTTGGGCAAATATCTGCTTTCTTTATTGTTATATCATGTGTTTTTCGCCTCGGTTGGAGGAAGGAGCTGGTTATTGTTGAAATATATTTTCATGTAGTGAAATCTAGAAATTTGGTGCCTTACATTTTCTTTATTTTCACTAGATAGCATTTTTTAATGTCAATTGGTCATTCTAGTTAGCAATTTATATTAATTTTCTAAATAATTTTATTAAAATATTAAAATATTTTCTTCTTAAAAGTTTGGTGGTTTAAATTTTCTTTGTTTTCCATATTTAATGCGATAGTTTTTCAAGTAGCTTTAGTTTTACAATATCAACCCGTCATTTTAGTTATCAATTTATACTCATTTTAGTTATCAATTTACACTAATTTTCTAAATAATTTTGTTACGTAATCCGAAATTGATTTTAACATAGATTTTTAAGTTAAAGTTATAGCATGCTCTGTAATTCCAAAATTAATCTTCTCAATTGCTTCTCAGTTAGTTTTACAATGTCCAATGGTCATTCTAATTAGCAATTTACACTGATTTTTTAAATAATTTTTTTACCTGGAAAATGGCTTTAAAATACATTTTGAGGTGAAAGTTATAACTCTTCTGTTATTTTGAGGGTATACATTGTTACTTTGTGATTGTTCAATATATGATATTACAAGGTTTATATATATTAAGATTTTATTTCATATTAATATTCATCTTCTCCTTCACCTTTAAAGGCTATTAAAGCTTATGAATTAATTACTTTGTGTGATAAAGTTTATTGTTCAAATTTGCACAAACTGGTGCTTCATTGAGGTCCACTGTCTGTGGCAAGTTATAAAAAATATTCAATACTGTATCAAAGGATTCTCTTTAGAGGGTGGAAAGCGAGTTTCAAAAATTGGAAAAAAATATTTAAGTCTTACTGGGGTTGAGATACATGATAAAATTAAAAAATTGGTGATGTAGGGATATTGGTGATGTAGCTATATCAACGGAGAAGTGATTCCCAAAGAGGGATTATATCAATATTAGGAAGACTATATCATCAACATCGATGGGGTGGATAATAATGACTCCTCCCTACCACGTGAGGTACATCTATGTGAAAACATATTAATATTACTTAATTTTATATGCTGAAATATGTTTTTACGACTCACATTCAAATTTTTTATACTATTAATATTTTTTAAATGTCACATATTAATTTTATATTAAAAATTAAATGAAAGATACATTTGTCTTTTAATATGAAATACATATCTTCTTTTATTTTAATAGCTCATTTTTGGGTTTTTAAATATTTTATTATGGTGTCTCACTAAATATAAGGTTGATATTGAAATAAATTAACTAGCATGGATATTCAAATCATTTATTTAATTAACATACATATTCAACTAATTTATCTAAATCAATATTGAAATATATTTAATGTACATCTTTCTCAATCAGTCAAAAGTGAAAATATGAGATTTCTTTTTATTTTTAATTACTTTATCTCCACACACACACATAGTTGGCTTGGCCCATGGGGATTTGAACCTTGAAAGACTTATTACTTACATAATACTTCACCCCATGGTCATGTTCTTTAAAAATTAATATAAAATAATTTGGAAATATTTTATTTATGGCAAAGAGTAAAACTGAAATATTTTTATCTCATATGTTTTAGTGTGTGTTATCATGTCAACAATAGAGCAACTTCTAAAAAAACTTATTGGTTAAAAAAATTGATGTGGATTATATGTGTGCCTATGTGGTTATTAACATTCTTTTAAAGAGAGTTATAATTCATTCAATTTCTAATATGGAGATACATTTTAAAAAGTATCTATAATTAAAATAGTTTTATAGAGAGAGTTATATAGATATATATTTTCTACTTCTAAATATAATTGGAATATGTATGAGTCTAGATAACTCCACATCTATCAAGGTAAAAAAAAATTGCACATTGATCCCTCTCCCTTGGTATTAACACAAATCTAGACCGGTAAGATATATATATATATATATATATATATATATATATATATATATATATATATATATATATATATATATATATATATATATATATACACACACATGCAATGATACTATTATCTAATATATATACATGTGTTGTTCTCGTCGTTATATATATATATATGGACAAAACCATGGATTGTCAAAACCTACAGCTAAGTAACAATGAATAGTAAATTGACTATTTTACTTTTATTTTATTTTATTTTTTAATTATATTTTTTTAATTTTATATATATTCTTGTATAAGAGTACCATGGGTTGGCAAAATCTAGAACCAAGAAATTGATTATTTTACCTTTATCTTATTTTAATTATTAATTCTATTTTTTATTTAATTAAACTTTTTCTATGTAATTTGACCTAGTCAAAATGTTTAGACACGATAGGGCATTACAACATCTCTACAAAATATTTATAAAAAATTTTCATTTTGAAATGAGTTATGCTTTCTTGGCATCTAGTATTGATGATAAACCATGGTATTGACCGACCGTGTAGTAACAATTTATATGTTAATAATATCCATGGAAAAAAGGGTTGAATATCCATGGTTATGAATCTTGTTATACTATAAGTTTATTATAAGTATTAAGTTTTTATGGCTTATTAAATAAATCTATACAAATATTTAGACAAGACATGACATTACAACATCTCTACCATAGAGTGATTGTGGGTGCAATAAAATTAAAGTAAAATATTTTGATTTTGAAATGAGTTATGGTTTTTGGGCATCTATTATTCATGCTAAGCCATGGCATTGACCCATGTTATTGTAACATATCCTATTTACTATACCTATTTATAAATTAATAATATCCATAGTAAAATGAGATGAATGTGTGTGGTTGTGAATCTTATTATATTAAGTTTTATGTGGTTATTAATTAAACTTAAATATGGCTACATCATTATTTTACTCCAATAGGTCTCCCCATACCATTTTGCTTTTAGATTAAATTTTTAAAATGTTATAAAATTAAATGGAAATAAAATATTGAAAAAAGTTTGAAAAAATGTTACAATCTTTCTTACATTACATCGAACACCTACACATCTCCCTTATATTGGGTTGTCCTCTCTACGCAATTAACATTTTAATGTATAAAATGTGAATCATATATAAAATATTTCTATGTCAACAATGTATATTATATAGAAAACAAAAGGAATATATGTGTTGTGTTCAAAATCGACATAGATCCATCTCAACTTGGAATCTACCAAGAGCTAGAGCAATTAAATTAATCTTTCTAGATGCTTGATAGATTTGTAGTTAACATGAATCTATGCTAGTCTAAAACTATGTGAAAATTGTGCCTTATAAATTAATAAATTTGGGAGATTTTCAAAATTTTCTCTTTCTTCATATATTTTTAAAAAAATTTGTAAAAAATTAATGTTGTTACCTACCATAACATCATTTGAGAAATTTCCATAGAACAGAGAAATGGAAATTGAAATAAAAGATCTAAAGACTCCACTTCACCCTATCGTTTGAGGCTACTAAACAATGCTGGTTCCTCCAAGAATTGGGATTGGTAAACACATATTTTTCATAGTCTAAGGGCCCTTAGTTTTTCCTAAGTATCTTCAATTTTGAAGATTATATATATATATATATATATTTTATTATATTATAGGCCTTCTCTATTGTTATATGTGTGCTTTTGGCCTGTATGGGAGGAAGGAGTTGGTTATGGTTGAAATATTCTTTCCTCAGTGAGATCTATGGCCTAGAGGTTTGCTGCTTTATATTTTCTTTGTTTTTTATGGATAGTTTTTCAGTTAGTTTTAGTTTTATAATGTCAATTAGTCATTGTAGTTAGAAATTTATATTAATTTTTTATATTAATTTTTTAAATAATTTTATTACATTACTAAAACATTTTTTTTAATGAGATTTATGTCTTAGAGGTTTGCTGCTTTAAATTTTCTTTGTTTTCAATATTTAATGGGATAGTTTTTTAGTTAGTTTTAGTTTTACAATGTCAACTAGTCATTCTAGTTAGCAATTTATACTAATTTTCTAAATAACTGTGTTATGTTAAATCCAAAATTGGCTTTAACATAAGTTTTTAAGTTAAAGTTATAGCATGCTTTGTAATTCCAAAATTAACATTCTAAATTGCTTCTCAGTTAGTTTTACAATGTCAAATGGTCATTCTAGTTAGCAATTTACACTATTTTTTAAAATAATTTTGTTCCTTTAAATGTGGAAAGCTTTAAAATAAATTTTTAGGTGAAAATTATAGCTCCTTTGTTATTCCAAAATTAACATCCCAAGCAATTTAGATGGTATACATTGTTACTTTGTGATTGTTATCTATATGATATTACACAGTATTTTTATATTAAGATTTTATTCCATATTAATATTCATCTTCTCCTTTGACTTTAAAGTCTATTGAAGCTTATGAATTAATCACTTTGTGTGATAAAGTTTACTGTTCAAATCTGCATGGCCAGCTCTAAAAACTATTCAATATTGTATCAAAGGACTCTCTTTATAGGGTGGAAAGTCGAGTTTCCAAAATTGGAGAAAATATACCAGTCTTACTGGGGTTGAGACACATAATAAATTTTAAAAATTGGTGATGTAGGGATATTGGTTATGTAGCTACATCAATGGAAAACTGTAGAAGTGAATCCAAGGAGCCATCATGTCAATATCAGCAAGACTATAACCTCCACGGGGAAGATAATAATGAATCCTCCCTACCACCTAAGGTACATCCACTTGACAACATATTAATATTATTTAATCTTATACATTGAAATATTTTGTTTATGACCCACATTCAATTTTTTTATACTATTAATATTTTTTAAATGCCAGATATTAATTTTATATTAAAAATTAAAGGAATGACACATCTCTCTTTTAATATGAAATACTTATCTTCTTTTATTTTAATAGCTCCTTCTTTTTGGGTATTTAAATATTTTATTATGGTGCCTCACTAAATATAAGATTGATATTGAAATAAATTAACTAGCATGGATATTCAAATTATTTGTTTAATTAACCTACATGTTCAACTAAGTTATCTAAACAAGTATTGAAATATATTTAATGTACATCTTCCTCAAGCAATGAAAAGTGAAAATATGAGATTTCCTTTTATTTTTAATTACTTATCCTCAGGCACACATATAGTTGGCTTGGCCCATGGGGATTTGAACCTTGAAAGACTCATTGCTTACATAATACTTCACCCCCTAATCATGTCTGGATTATGTGTGTGTGTGGTTATTAATATTTTTTAAAAGAGATTTGTAATTCATTCATTTTTTAATATGGAGTTGACATATACATATACATATACATATATAAAATTTTAAAAAGTATCTATAATGAAAATAGTTTTATAGAGAGAGTTATATGGAGATATGTTTTTTACTTCTAAATATGATTGGAATATGTAGCAGCCTAAATCCATCTTAACTCCAAATATATCTATATTAACTTCCAAAGAGGGATAAAAAAATTTGCACATTAATCTAGACTGTGTGTGTACCATGGACAAAACCATGAGTTGTCAAAACCTAAGAAACAATGAATTGTAAATTAACTATTTTACTTTTATTTTATTTTTTATTTAGTTTGATTTTTTTTGTGTAGTTTAATCTAGTCAAAATGTTTAGACAAGATAGGACATTACAACATCTCTACAAAATATTTATAAAATATTTTCATTTTGAAATGAGTTATGCTTTTTTGGCATCTGGTATTGATGATAAGCCATGGTATTGACCGACTGTGTAGTAACAATGCCTATTTATAAGTTAATAATATCCATAGGAAAAGGGGTTGAATATCCATGGTTATGAATCTTTTTATATTGTAAGGTTATTATAAGTATTAAGTTTTTAAAGCTTATTAAATAAATCTATAAAAATATTGAGACAAGACATGACATTACAACATCTCTACCATAGAGTCCCTGTTGCAATAAAATTAAAATAAAATGTTTATAAAATATTTTGATTTTGAAATGAGTTATGGTTTTTGGGCATTTGGTATTAATAATATCCATGGTAAAATGGGATGAATGTCCATGGTTGTGAATCTTATATATTAAGTTTTTATATGCTTATTAATTAAATTTAAATATGGTTACATCATTATTTTACACCAATACATCTCCCCCATACCATTTTCTTTTAGATTAAATTTTTATAATGTTATAAAATTAAATCGAAATAAAAAGGAAAAAGTTTGAAAAAATGTTGGCATTCAATCTTTCTTACATCTAACACCTACACATCCCCCTATATTGGTTTGTCCTCTCAAGGGCAATGAACATTTTAATGTATAAAATATTTCAATGTCAACAATGTATATTCTACATAAAACAAAAGGAATATATGTGTTGTGTTCAAAATCAACATAGATCCATCTCAACTTAGAATCTACCAAGAGCCAAAGGAATTAAATTGATCTCTCTAGATGCTTGGTAGATGTAAATATAGAGTTAAAATGGATCTATACTGGTCTAAAACCATGGAAAAATTGTACCATATAAATTGGGAACCATATAAATTTGAGAAGATTTTGAAAATTTTATATTTTGTCCTATCTTGGTAAAAAAATTAATGTCTTCACTCCCATAACATCATTCCAATAATTTCTATAGAATAAAAATGTTAAAATTAAAATATAAAATATAAAAACTCCACTTCATCCTATGGTTTGAGGCTACTAAACAATGGTTCCTCCCAGAATTGGGATTGGTAAACAAGTTTTTTTTTCTAATCTAAGGGCCCTTAGTTTTCTCTAAGCATCTTCAATTTTGAAGAGGAAATATATATATCATGCAAATATCACGCGTGTGTTGGAGAAAGGAATTGGTTATGTTGAAACATTTTTTTTTCTAGGTAGTGAGATATATGGTTTAGAGGTTTGGTGTTTTACATTTTATTTGTTTTCAATGGGATAACTTTTTAGTTAGTTTTAGTTTTACAATGTCACATTTTAGTTAGTATTTTATATTAATTTTTTAGATAACTTTACTATATTGCTAAAACATTTTTTTATTAGTGAGATCTATGTCTTAGAAGTTTGTTGTTTTAAATTTTTTTTGTTTTCAATATTCAATGGGATAAATTTTCTGTTAGTTTTAATTTTACAATGTCAACTAGTCATTCTAGTTAGTAATTTACATTAATTTTGTAAATAATTATGTTATATTGTCACGATCCTTTTAAACACATTATATAAACAGTAAAAATTAAAAAAAATTATAGTTATGGCGGTCAACTCATGAACCCACCCTCAAACTGTTAAGGAATATAATGTAATTGCAATCTAAGTTTAGACGCTGTGCACGTATAATAACCCTTTAATATACACCTACCCCCACTGAGTTGGTATTAGCACCCGCGCATATGCCATAACGATGACAACCTTGGTGTCATGTTAGTCTTAATGGTTGACCCAACACGCATAACTTGATTGCCCAGATGGAGGATGGAGATCCTTCCAGCTCATCCCTTCCGTAACCAGGTGGCAAGGGATCACGTGAACTCATGTGGTTGACTCACTGTGATTTCCGCGCCAGGTTTCCCGCTTTGATGGACGGTGGAGATCATTCGAGCTCATCGTATGGCTCACATCAGTTCGAGGGTTCCACTCAACTCATTTGTTCACTTCGTCTCGACTGAGAGCCTCCTCGGCTTGTCAACCCTTCTGCATTGTCTGCCTTCAGGTATCAAACCCTGGCATTCCACACCTGGTATTTCTTTACAGTTTACATTTCAACCCTTGAAGTGATTTAGTATTCGGCTATTCAGGTTTACTCATGGTGATTATTCTATGTGCAGGTGGATTGACCGGTTGCAGCCTCCTTCCGCCGCAGGGGTTTGTCACCTTCATGACACAGGTAAGCTCATCACCTCTTGTGGTTTCTGCGTTGAGATTCGAAGTGTTTTTGCTCTGGTCTGGGGTGTGTCTCATGACCCTTATCCTTCGTGTCTCAGGTTGGTTATTATACTTCAAATTTCTGGTTACTTTTGCAAACGACCTTCTTTACCGGAACCTGTACTACGGTGACAGTCATGGTTTAGCTAGGGTAGTCATGGCTTCCATGCCGTCCACATGATGTATATCTGGTACCAACTTTGGTCTACGGACATCCTGTAAATGCATTGAAGTTTGTATATACTCTGTTAAACTTTGTCTGAGCTATGTAGGGTCTCATATAGTAATGATTTGGCACAGTGGTTAACTCATTCTGGTTACGAGAGTGCCTTAATACTCTACAGGACCTTTAAGACTCTGTTATTAGTTTATCTCTGATTAAATAAAAGGTTGTTCTGCATACACGGGTTTGTCATATGTTTAATAGCCGGATCTGGCTTGGAACCACCGATGTTTGCTATGAGACGGTTCAGTTCACTGTTTAACGCTATTATTGTCTAATCGTTTTCCTTTGCTTACTGTTCAATACTACCCAGAAGGGTTTATGAGGCGGACATACTTTTCTATTTACAGTATTATAATAACTTACCAGTTCGTCTTAGTCTTTGCATGCATTCGATTCGTATGTTCCTCTTCCATTTCTTATGGTTAATGCGGCCTTAAGGGTGTGGTCTTGCATTCGGTAAATGAATGCATAGGCAACCCTTCATCCGCGTATACTATCATTTGTAACCGGGACTCGCCGGAGTTTTGAAATACATATATACTTTGTTTAGCTCGGTTCGCCGGGGTCGGATATACACATATGCATTCAAATGTTTCAGGGTTCTGTTATTGCATTTTATTCTGTTGATAACCCGAGGATAGCTTTCTGTACGTTTAATCTATGTATTTACATACTGGTTAATTAGCTCGGATTTGTATATCTATGCGGTAACCCTTGATGGCATTCAGCTATCACGTACTGGCTTACACCTTGTTCATTTCCTTTACAAATCTTTCGTTTACAGCATCGTTCCATGCTTTATACTTGGTTCACACAGTATTAGTTTCTGGTAATATTTCTTCAGTTCGCACAGCAGTTTATTTAATAACCTTGCTAGGGTTTATACGGTACTGTATATATGCGTAATGTTAGGTTCACACAGCACTTATGCCGTGACTATTTGTTTACACAGTGTTATAGCTATGCCATATTTCTGTGTTTATACATTGGTTTAGGTACAAGCGCAGGCTTTTGCGCTGGTTCTCGACTATTCTTTCATTCGGATGAGATGTTTGTCTGACATTCCAGAATGCCTATTTCGACTCTGTTCCGTAGCCGAGTCTCTGACTGTTTTATTTTCTTCTAATAATCAACACACTACTACGGTTTCCTCTACCGCCAACCGCCCCTTAGGGTCTGGTTCTACCATGGAAGTTTATATTCAACTACCAGATTTATTTTATTGCAGATGAACAAAGATACTGATACAACATTAATCTTTAATAACGACTACCATTAATCAATGGAAGAATACAGATTAGTCTATTCACCTTCAGTCTCAGTTCTTCATGCTATAACTTGATTAGGAAGTACATACCTGGGTAGCCTGCTACCGATATTCCTACTTCCAGAAGTCACCTGCAACTGATTTGCTCTTATCCTCCCAACCTTGAGATCCACTTGCACTGGATCTCCCCCCGAGCCGTCTTGCAGGCCTGCAGCCCTCAACAAGACTCATGCACAACCGTGCTGGGTTATCTGATCACAACCAGACTTAACCTCTTTTCCTCATTCTGCTCTCTCTCTCTGGAATTCTCTTCTCTGTCTGTTCATCAACAGCCCAGAGGTTTTCCTCCCAGGACTTTTCCTTGGGTGAGAAGCAGTTACTTCAGTTTCATAACTGATTCTATTTTCTTTTAATAGAAAATCCTCCTCCAGGAGGCTGCCAGCATTTCATGAATATACACATAAAAATAATCTGATATATATTCATTTCATAATTAACTAATGTCATTTAATGATAACAAGTCACTATTCATACCAATTTTTACCACAGTAAATGTTCCAGAATTACAAGTTACCGGGGTCATTACATCTTCCCCCCTGGGATTGGACATCGTCCCGATGTCTATTCCCATTAAATAAATTTGGGTAAGCTTTTCTAATGAGCTCCTCGTCTTCCCATGTAGCCTCCTCAGGCCCATAGTGCTGCCACAGCACTTTAACTTGGGTAATAACCCGTTTCCGCAGCCGCACTTCTCTCCGGTCGAGAATGCTCTGAGGTTCGACCAGGACCTCGCCTTCCGGTTCGACCTGCAGACAACCATACTTAATTAGTTCCTATTAAGTTTAGCTGCATAATCAAAACAACCGGATTAATTCTTACCCGCACATCTTGCCATCGAATAACATGTTTAGGGTCATAAACATATTTCTTTAGGACCGAAACATGAAACACATTGTGAATCCTAATATGACTGGGCAGGGCGAGTTGGTAGGCCACTGGCCCCACTCTAGCCAAGATCTGAAAAGGTCCAAAATATCGAGGTGCCAGTTTGGTGCACCCACTCCACTGCAGTGTGCTCCTTCTAGTTTGAATCCTTACAAACACATGGTCACCAACCGTATACTCTGTGAATCTCCTTTTCCTGTCCGCAAAGCTTTTCTGTCTGTCTTGTGCAGCCTTTAAGTTTGCACGCACTCTTTTCACCATATCCTCCATGTCCTTAAGCATTTCTGGACCCAAACTCAGCTTGTCTTCAGGTCCACCCCAACTTGAGGGTGTGTGGCACTTTCGTCCATACAGGACTTCAAAAGGACTTAGCTGGGTAGAAGTATGATAACCATTGTTATATGCAAATTCGACCAGGTGCAAATACTCTTCCCACTGACCTGGTTTCAGCATCACATACGCCCTCAACATGTCTTCCAACACTTGATTAACTCGCTCCGTTTGACCATCGGTCTGCGGGTGGTAGGCCGTGCTAAAGTTCAGCTGCGTACCCAACTCCGCAAACAGTGTCCTCCAAAAAGTGGAGGTGAATTTCACATCTCGATCTGATATGATTACCTTTGGCAGCCCATGCAATCGGAACACATTTTGCATAAAGAGGTGAGCAATTTGTACCGCCTTGTAAGTGGACTGCACAGGTATAAAGTGTGCCGCTTTACTCAGTTTATCAACCACTACCATGATAGAGTCATTACCCTTCTTTGTTCGTGGCAACCCCGTTATGAAATCCATGGAAATGGTTTCCCATTTCCACTCCGGAATAGGCAAGGGCTGAAGCAGTCCAGCTGGATGCTGATGTTCTGCCTTAATTTGCTGGCATTCTAAACACCGTGCCAGGTACTCAACTACCTGTTTCTTCATTCCTGGCCAATAATACTCCTTCTTGAGTGCCGTGACCATCTTTTGGTACCCTGGGTGGCCAGTGTAGTGGCTGATATGGAACTCATCTAAAATCAGCCTTTTAAGGTCATTTGAATCAGGTACATACAATTTCTTATTGAAGCACAACATTCCATCGTTATCTAGTGTATAACCTTGCTGTAATATTTCCTTTACAGCTTGCTGTACTTGCTGTTTTAAGTGCTGGTATTCAGAATCGCGACTTGCTGCTGTTTTTATTTGTTCAACCAGCGAAGTTCGCCACTTGCTGACTGATAATTCACATAAACAATGAACCTTACGACTTAGCGCATCAGCCACTCGATTTTCTTTGCCCTTTAAGTGCTTTATTTCGAAATCAAACCCACTCAGGAAATCTGCCCAACGGCCTTGTCTTGCATTCAAGGTAGGTTGGCTGAAATAATGGGTTAAACTGTGATGATCAGTTAACAACAAGAATTTCCTCCCTAGGAGATAATGTCTCCACATTTTCAGCGCATGAATAACAGCTGTTAATTCCAGATCATAAGCAGAGTATCTCTGCTCATGCTCCTTTAACTTCCTTGATTCGTAAGCTATTACCTTTCCCTCCTGCATTAATACTCCTCCCACACCCTCCTTACTGGCATCGGTGCACACCACATAATCCTTATTAGGATCAGCTATACTCAGGATGGGTGCAGTGGTGAGTAAGTGTTTCAAACGCTCAAAGCTCTGCTGACATTCTGATGTCCACTTAAATATCTTCCCCTTTTTCTGCAATGAGGTGATAGGATAGGCTATCCTAGAAAAGCCTTCCACAAACCTCCTGTAGTAGCCAGCTAACCCCATAAAGGATCTGATATCAGCAACATCTTTGGGTATGGGCCATTCCATAATAGTTTTTATTTTCTCGGGGTCCACTGCAATTCCTTCTTTAGTTATCACGTGGCCCAAATACTGGATTTCCTCCTTAAAGAAATCACATTTACTAAACTTGGCGTATAGCTGATGTTCTCGAAGAGTTTGTAACACCATCCTCAGATGTTTCTCGTGTTCCTCTTGAGAACGAGAGTATATCAGAATATCATCAATAAATATCAGCACAAACTTGTCCAAAAACTGGTGGAACACGCTGTTCATCATGCACATAAAGGTAGCAGGTGCATTGGTCAAACCGAAAGGTAGCACTACAAATTCGTAGTGTCCATAGCGTGTCCTGAAAGCGGTCTTAGCAATGTCCTCATCTTTGATCCTGATCTGATGATAACCAGATCGCAGATCAATCTTGGAAAATACTTTTGCCCCTTTCACTTGATCAAAGAGTTCATCTATCCTGGGTAAGGGATACTTGTTTTTGACCGTGAGCTTATTTAGCTGTCGATAGTCTATACACATACGTAGGGTGCCATCTTTCTTTTTCACAAATAATACTGGAGCTCCCCATGGTGATACACTGGGACGTATGTACTGTTTATCCAACAGTTCTTGTAGTTGCATTTTCAACTCTGTTAACTCTGGTACGCTCATCCGGTATGGTGCCCGTGATACTGGTGCTGCTCCCGGTATTAACTCTATAGTAAAGTCTATGTCCCTCTTTGGAGGCAGCCCTGGTACCTCTTCAGGAAAAACATCTACAAATTCCTGTACCACCGGGATATTGCCTAATGCAGACATCTTATCTTTCTGGTTTGCATAACCAACTTGTATGGCGTAGATCTGACATTTCTTTCTAAGGCACTTGGCTAGCTGAGAAGCAGTGATAGGCCGAATCTGGACAGGGTGTTTAATACCCTGCAATTCTTGTTGCTGCCCCAAATCATCCTTGTAATAAATGGTTTTGGTTTTGCAATTTACTAAGGACCAATGCTTTTCCAGCCAATCCATTCCAATCAAGATGTCATAAGATCCTAATGGAAGCACATTCAGATCTGCTGTCACTGGCTGTCCAGCTATGCTGAAGGAACAATTATTAATTTTAGCTAGAACTCGTCTTTTGGCTCCCGTAGCTAACTGTACTAACCATGGGTTTTTGAACCTTTCTGATGATAGCTTACAATGTTCCACTACCTTTGGGCTAACATAACTTAAAGTAGCACCTGGATCAATAAGAACAGCTATAGACAGGTTTGAAATCTTACCTTCAAACTCCACCATGGTCGGTTGATATTCCGCTTGCCGGTCCTCCAAGGCTGCGTTAATTCTTGGTACGCTGCGTGCCACATCCCCAACGGTTGAGGCTTCGTGGATCTGAGATATTTGGTCGCCTCCTTTACGCTGCGGGCAGTTTCTAACATAATGCGGTCCTCCACAACCCCAACACTGGACTGGAGGTCTGGTTCCTTCGATCTCTGATCTGGCAGGCGGTTCACTAACTCTGCTTTCACTTGGCTTGGCCCGGAAGGTACCCTTGGTTGTATTTCTGTTAAACTGTCCCTTTCCAGCACTCTTACCGCCATTTCCACGACTTCCTTTGTTATTACCAGCAACTCTGTTGCTTTTTCGGTCATTCCATCTTTTGCTTGAGATATCTCCTTTTTGTTTGTTCTGCTGGTAACAAATCCTTGCTTTCCGAATTGCCTCGTCCATGGTTCGGGGATTGTCAAACTCTATTCGTTCCCTTATATAGGCTGGTAGACTGCTCACAAATCTCTGTACCTTGGCCTTTTCTTCTTTGATGTATGGCACATAGCGAAGCAGGGAAGTGAAGCGGTTAATGAATTCATCCATGGACTGCTGCCCCAGCCTTAAGTCATGGAATTCTCGTGCCTTCTCGTCATAAAAACGCTCAGTTAGATATCTTTCCTTAAAGTATTTCTGGAATTTTTCCCAGGTGATGCTCTGCTCACTCACTCCTTTTACAATTTTAATCTCTTCCCACCACAAGGTTGCTTTACCCTGTAGCTGGAAAATGGCCAGCCGCGCCTTCAGATTTTGGTCATATTCATACAGTTGGAAATACTTGTTAATGTTTATTAACCAAGCCTCTGCCGCTTCTTCCTGCTCTCCATCGAAAAGTGGAGGCTTGATTTTCCGGAATTCTCCCTGTAATTCCATTTTCTGTCTCTTTGAAGTCTGTTGTTCCAGTACATTGTCAGAGTGGTCTTCCTTCTCTTCTGAAATCTCAGGTGCGTACTCCCGCTCTTCAGTTCCCCTTTGCTGTTCTGCACTGGGATTGGCTAATGGTGGATTTTGTTTATTTGACAGACTCCTTAATATTCTTTCTTGCTCCTCTGTTAATCGCGCGTTGTCTTCTCGCAGACGCGCCATTTCACCTTTCAACTCTTGAACAGTCTGTAATATCGCCAGATTGGTACTGCGTGTCTCAGCACCAAGCTGTATCCACAATTCTGGGTTTTCCTGAGGGACGCTGCCTGCTCCCTGCATTTCCTCCATCTTACTTGTTGACTGCTAGCAGATTGTTGTTTCTGTATAGATTTCCTAATGGATAAACAGCAATCAATTTAGTTACCTTTGTTACTTCCTCTTATATGCACTATATAAATTTACAGATGGGCTTCACTACTCCAGAGGCCACAGTTTTGGAACCTCTGCTCTGATACCACATTGTCACGATCCTTTTAAACACATTATATAAACAGTAAAAATTAAAAAAATTTATAGTTATGGCGGTCAACTCATGAACCCACCCTCAAACTGTTAAGGAATATAATGTAATTGCAATCTAAGTTTAGACGCTGTGCACGTATAATAACCCTTTAATATACACCTACCCCCACTGAGTTGGTATTAGCACCCGCGCATATGCCATAACGATGACAACCTTGGTGTCATGTTAGTCTTAATGGTTGACCCAACACGCATAACTTGATTGCCCAGATGGAGGATGGAGATCCTTCCAGCTCATCCCTTCCGTAACCAGGTGGCAAGGGATCACGTGAACTCATGTGGTTGACTCACTGTGATTTCCGCGCCAGGTTTCCCGCTTTGATGGACGGTGGAGATCATTCGAGCTCATCGTATGGCTCAGATCAGTTCGAGGGTTCCACAGGCATACATAAGGTGTCCGGGTTCTCCGGTTCAACTCATTTGTTCACTTCGTCTCGACCGAGAGCCTCCTCGGCTTGTCAACCCTTCTGCATCGTCTGCCTTCAGGTATCAAACCCTGGCATTCCACACCTGGTATTTCTTTACAGTTTACATTTCAACCCTTGAAGTGATTTAGTATTCGGCTATTCAGGTTTACTCATGGTGATTATTCTATGTGCAGGTGGATTGACCGGTTGCAGCCTCCTTCCGCCGCAGGGGTTTGTCACCTTCATGACACAGGTAAGCTCATCACCTCTTGTGGTTTCTGCGTTGAGATTCGAAGTGTTTTTGCTCTGGTCTGGGGTGTGTCTCATGACCCTTATCCTTCGTGTCTCAGGTTGGTTATTATACTTCAAATTTCTGGTTACTTTTGCAAACGGCCTTCTTTGCCGGAACCTGTACTGCGGTGACAGTCAGGGTTTAGCTAGGGTAGTCATGGCTTCCATGCCGTCCACATGATGTATATCTGGTACCAACTTTGGTCTACGGACATCCTGTAAATGCATTGAAGTTTGTATATACTCTGTTAAACTTCGTCTGAGCTATGTAGGGTCTCATATAGTAATGATTTGGCACAGTGGTTAACTCATTCTGGTTACGAGAGTGCCTTAATACTCTACAGGACCTTTAAGACTCTGTTATTAGTTTATCTCTGATTAAATAAAAGGTTGTTCTGCATACACGGGTTTGTCATATGTTTAATAGCCGGATCTGGCTTGGAACCACCGATGTTTGCTATGAGACGGTTCAGTTCACTGTTTAACGCTATTATTGTCTAATCGTTTTCCTTTGCTTACTGTTCAATACTACCCAGAAGGGTTTATGAGGCGGACATACTTTTCTATTTACAGTATTATAATAACTTACCAGTTCGTCTTAGTCTTTGCATGCATTCGATTCGTATGTTCCTCTTCCATTTCTTATGGTTAATGCGGCCTTAAGGGTGTGGTCTTGCATTCGGTAAATGAATGCATAGACAACCCTTCATCTGCGTATACTATCATTTGTAACCGGGACTCGCCGGAGTTTTGAAAAACATGTATACTTTGTTTAGCTCGGTTCGCCGGGGTCGGATATACACATATGCATTCAAATGTTTCAGGGTTCTGTTATTGCATTTTATTCTGTTGATAACCCGAGGGTAGCTTGCTGTACGTTTAATCTATGTATTTACATACAGGTTAATTAGCTCGGATTTGTGTATCTATGCGGTAACCCTTGATGGCATTCATCTATCACGTACTGGCTTACACCTTGTTCATTTCCTTTACAAATCTTTCGTTTACAGCATCGTTCCATGTTTTATACTTGGTTCACACAGTATTAGTTTCTGGTAATATTTCTTCAGTTCGCACAGCAGTTTATTTAATACCCTTGCTAGGGTTTATACGGTACTGTATATAGGCGTAATGTTAGGTTCACACAGCACTTATGCCATGACTATTTGTTTACACAGTGTTATAGCTATGCCATATTTCTGTGTTTATACATTGGTTTAGGTACAAGCGCAGGCTTTTGCGCTGGTTCTCGACTATTCTTTCATTCGGATGAGATGTTTGTCTGACATTCCAGAATGCCTATTTCGACTCTGTTCCGTAGCCGAGTCTCTGACTGTTTTATTTTCTTCTAATAATCAACACACTACTACAGTTCCTCTACCGCCAACCGCCCCTTAGGGTCTGGTTCTACCATGGAAGTTTATATTCAACTACCAGATTTATTTTATTGCAGATGAACAAAGATACTGATACAACATTAATCTTTAATAACGACTACCATTAATCAATGGAAGAATACAGATTAGTCTATTCACCTTCAGTCTCAGTTCTTCATGCTATAACTTGATTAGGAAGTACATACCTGGGTAGCCTGCTACCGATATTCCTACTTCCAGAAGTCACCTGCAACTGATTTGCTCTTATCCTCCCAACCTTGAGATCCACTTGCACTGGATCTCCCCCCGAGCCGTCTTGCAGGCCTGCAGCCCTCAACAAGACTCATGCACAACCGTGCTGGGTTATCTGATCACAACCAGACTTAACCTCTTTTCCTCATTCTGTGCACAACCGTGCTGGGTTATCTGATCACAACCAGACTTAACCTCTTTTCCTCATTCTGCTCTCTCTCTCTGGAATTCTCTTCTCTGTCTGTTCATCAACAGCCCAGAGGTTTTCCTCCCAGGACTTTTCCTTGGGTGAGAAGCAGTTACTTCAGTTTCATAACTGATTCTATTTTCTTTTAATAGAAAATCCTCCTCCAGGAGGCTGCCAGCATTTCATGAATATACACATAAAAATAATCTGATATATATTCATTTCATAATTAACTAATGTCATTTAATGATAACAAGTCACTATTCATACCAATTTTTACCACAGTAAATGTTCCAGAATTACAAGTTACCGGGGTCATTATATATATTAAATATGAAATTAACTTTAACATAAGTTTTTAGATTAAAGCTATAGCATGCTCTGTAATTCATTTTTTCCTGTAGTGAGATATATGGCCCAGAGGTTTGGTGCCTTACATTTTGTTTGTTTTTAATGGGATAACTTTTTAGTTAGTTTTAGTTTTACAATGTCAATTGGTCATTTTAGTTAGTAATTTATATTAATTTTTTAGATAACTTTACTAAGTTGCTAAAACATTTTCTTATTAGTGAGATCTATGTCTTAGAAGTTTGTTGTTTTAAATTTTCTTTGTTTTTAATATTCAATGGGATAACTTTTCAGTTAGTTTTAGTTTTACAATGTCAACTAGTCATTCTAGTTAGTAATTTACATTAATTTTGTTAATAATTATGTTATATTAAATCTGAAATTAACGTTAACATAAGTTTTTAGGTTAAAGCTATACCATGTTCTGTAATTCCAAATTCTAAATTGCTTCTTAATTAGTTTTACAATGTCAAATGGTCATTCTAATTAGCATTTTACACTAATTTTTTAAATAATTTTGTTCTGTTAAATGTGGAAATGGACTTTAACCTAAGTTAAAGTTATAGCTCTTCTGTTATTCCAAAATTAAGATCCCAAGCAATTTAGGTGATATACGTTGTGGTCAATTTTGCTTTGTGATTGTTCTCCTTGTGATATTACAATGTATCTTTATATTAAGATTTTATTCCATATTAATATTTATCTTCTCCTTTGGCTTTAAAGTTTATTGAAGCTTATCAATTAAGCACTTTGTGTGATAAAGTTTACTGTTCAAATCTGCACATACTGGTGCTTCATTGAGGTCCACTGTCTATGGCAAGATCTCCACTGAAAAACTATTCAATAGATCTGCACTGACAAACTATTCAATACTGTATCAAAGGTTTTATAGGGTCGAAAGCAGGTTTCAAAAAGGGAAAAAATATACATGTCTTACTGGGGTTGAGACACATGATAAATTTAAAAAATTTGTGATGTAGGGATATTGAAAAAGACATACCTGCCGTCTTTCTGGGGTGGAGAGACATGCTTAAAAGAGGGGTGAATTAGAAATAATTAAAAATGACGATAGTGAAATAAGGTTGGCCATGCTTTACTTGATCAGAGCAGAGCTTGTCGTTTGTCTCTTTAAAGGAGATGATGATCATTCTCTGTTGCAGGTATGTAATACTATAGGAGGCCTTTGAGTGTCATGTTGTAAAACTTGACATTGGTAAAAATCTGTGGGCTTCAATCTTTGTTTTTTTTCCCATGTGCACTGGCTTCTGAGCTAATGGTTTTCCAATGCTGGCTTCTGAGCTAACGGTTTTCCAATGCTAATTCCAAGTGTGATGTGTGGTATTTTTTAATTTATTGTCTGACTAGTTTGCAATTTGCATTGCTGGGTGTAAAGTAATTTTTTCATGTTTGTCACTGTATAAAAATAAAAATTTTAATGTTCCAGTACTCCTTGTTTTTGTCCCATGTGTAATGGCTTCTGAGATAGTTTGGCACTGCTAATTCAAGTGCCATTTTAGTTCTCACTGTAAAACTATTAAATATACAATTTCTTCCTAGGTTCTAGAGAAAAGTTTTAAAAATGGAAAAGAGGAAGCAGCCATCTTTAGCTTGAGAGACGTGCTGCTTAAAATATTGGGTGATACAGTGATAGTGAATAAGACAGACCTGCTGTCTTTCTGGAATTGACGATAGTGAAGGAAGGCCAGTCTACTCCTACTTGAGTAGAGTAGAGCTTGCCTTTTGTCTCTTTCGAGAAGAGGAAAGGATGTCCATTGTTGGACTCCTCTGAGTAATAAAAAAATATCCCTAGGACATTCAATTTGGAAATGCATAAATGAATTCAGAGTCATGAAAATCTCCAAAACTCTCAGTCTCTACGGATTTAATAATTGAAACTAGCAATTTCAACTTTTTTTTTGGATTAAAAAATTTAGTGATAATATACTAAAAACACAAAAATTTAATGGTTGTCTCCACGGATTTAATAATTGAAACTAGCAATTACAACTATTGTTTTGGATTAAAAAAATTTAGCGATAATATACTTAAAAACACAAAAATTTGAATGGTTGAACTTGTAAGCACAGTTTAAATTAAAAAAATAATTTTTCTGATATATTGGAAATTTTTTAAAATCCAGGTTATAATCGTTAAGTTCAAAAATTTTAAATGTTTCAGCTTTTGAGAATACTGAATCTATTTCAACCATTCAAACACTCCCATTTGGATTTTTTTGAAAAAAAAAGTACAAGCCCATTGTTGGCCTACTCAGACAAGTCCAAACTCATATATTTTTTATAATTAATTTAAGAAACGATCCTTTTTTCCTACAATAAGAGATCCTCTGCAAACAGCAAATTCATAAGATTTAATAAACGGTCTTTTTTTCCTATAGTAAGAGATCCTCTGCAAACAGCAAATTCATAACAATTTCATAATTTAATGTCTGAAATCAATGCAGAGCCTTCAAATATGGATAGCCACACATTTCTTATGGTGAGGAGTCACGAGCAGGGACTCCTGTCACCATGTGTCTTCTTGTGCATAAATTTTTTCAAGTCATCTCCCAGGATTCTCTCCTGGTAACAGTAAACAGATTTAAAAATCTACAAGTCTTCTTTGTGCTGAAGAAGAGCCGTTGATTCCAGCAATTAAACTAACGGTATTCATGTGGGCCAACCTGAGGGTCGGGAGGGGCTGCGTGTGGTTTGTGATCTGGGTGAGATCCCTGCATGTCTGGATATCACTGTGGCCTTTCCTTTTAGGCCCAGTGCCCAACATACATGAACTGACATGGTGTATTTTATTGTGGAATAAAAGGTATGATGGCAGGTTCTGGACTGAGTCATATGAGTTGGCAATGGCAGGGACAGGATTGGACCTGTCATGAGAACCCAACAGTCAAGCCAATCAAGGAGCTGGTGGGCACCTCCAACCTCAACCTCCAAGGGACCTACCCTACAACCATAGCCACATGATGTATGATAAAAGTAGGGAATATTTGGGCCTCCTCGTGAGAGTTGGTTGGCCCAACCTTGTATTTCCAGCGAAGTGAACGCGGGCGGCGTGGGCGGCTACTTGTGCTCAAAAAAAATTGTCAGAATTCCCAATTTCCCCCACCCGACATGGACAAGATGGAGAACTTCGAATTTAATTAACTCCAGCCTACCTCTGCCATTCTCCTGAACATTCCAGCGATGCCTTATCTTGTCTGATTTACCCCACTTTCCCTCTGCCAAGTGTAGGGCAGTTGAGAAATGCTAAATTTCAGCAAACATTGGATAGTGAGATATTGGTGAGCGAAAATGAAATTTCAAAAAAAAAGGTGAAACTTTTTCTCAAATTTGACAAAATTTTGGTTTTTCGGTAGTTATAATTTTAATTGATTTGAAATGTATCAGGTATATTGATTTATTAATTATAATGGTGTAGTCTTAAATGTTTTTATGCTGTGAAGGTTTTTTTGGTATTTTTTTTTGGTTAAAATTTATTTGAAATTTAATAAAGATTTGTTGGTAGTATAAGTTTGGCTTGTCAAATTCTCTATCATATAAATAAATGTTGTGAGATTTTTTAGAATTTAAGTGTTTTAAAATTTTAATGGTGTTGAATCTATTTATGTAAGTAAAAACATATTCTAAACAACAAAAAATCATGACCTGGCCAACAATTGTTTAGTCAAATTTAAAAAGAAAAAGAAAAAAGTCATGACTTGACCAAATTCAGAAAGAAAGACCACCAATTGTTTAGCCAAATTCTGAAAAAAAAAGAAAAACAAAAACAGAAAACATGACCGGACCAAATTCAGGAGGAAAAAAAACAAAACAAAACAAAAAAACTCCAAATTATAAAATAATTAAACAACCCATAATTTCTTTTTTAATAAATTAAAAAAAAAATGGTTGCATGGAATATTTCATTTTAATGACAGAGATCTGATTAAGTATCTAAAATTGAAATTATGTATTTGGATTTCAAATTTAACAAGAATTTCATTGAAATCTCATATAAACATTACTGTTTAAGAATATTGATCCATTTTAAAATCATCTAAATTTAAAAGCATGAGCTAATTAAAATGGAACCTTAATCAGAATCTTAGTCTAAGAATGTACATCTCAACACACTATTTTGACCATGGAATTTACCGTTAGTGACGTGGAAGAAAGGGGGTTGATTAGCATCCAAAGTTGAAATTAAACGTTTGGACATGGCATTATTGCATATAAATACTTGTTTCCACAGGCTCTTGCAGCCCAAACCGATTAGAAGAGAAGAATCAGTGACAGTTCTGAATCAAGTCTTCAGTGGGCAGGGAAACTGAGAGAGCAGAGAGCGTTTTGTGGTTTGTCTTCTCTATGGCGAAAGAAGGGGGAAAAGACATTCAGGAACAGCAGCAAGGCTTCGTGGCAAAGGACTACAAAGACCCCCCTCCAGCCGCTCTGGTGGACATTAATGAATTCAAGCTCTGGTCATTCTACCGTGCATTGATAGCAGAGTTCATTGCCACCTTGCTCTTTCTCTACATAACTATTGCCACAGTTATTGGGCACTCCAGGACCAAAGCAGATTGTGGAAGTGTGGGCGTTCTGGGCATTGCCTGGTCTTTTGGAGGGATGATCTTTGTTCTGGTTTACTGCACAGCTGGTATTTCAGGTAATTTGTTGGTTTCCAAATGCTCTGAAGGTTTGGGATGAAGCTTGTGTGTTTCAGCAGAAGAGGCAAAAACGTTTAATAGTTAGACTGCTCCAAAGGCTGCACTTATCAGGGATTTGATCTAACTCATGCTTTAGATCATGCTTGTTAATAGGTCCATAGGTCCAGGATGTTGTTAGATGGTTTCCTTGAAAGGTTTTATTCTTGATACCACATCAGGAATTCGCCCTTCTTGATGCTGGTTAATATGTTTGGTTGATATATATGTACTAGAGGGTGTTCTACAAGGTTTTTATACCTCTCCAGCTACACTGGTAAAAAAATTGATCTAATGCTTGCTGATATATTTTATTGGTATGTATGTATTGGTTAGAGTTCTTTGAAGGTTTTTATACCTCTTGATGTGAGACTAGACTGATTAGTGATTTGATCTGATTCTAGCTAATGTGTTTGGTTGACATGTATGTATTTAGGTGGACATATCAATCCTGCAGTGACATTTGGACTCTTCCTGGCTAGGAAGGTGTCACTGCCCAGAGCTGTTCTGTACATGATAGCACAGTGCTTGGGAGCCATCTGTGGAGCTGGGCTTGTCAAGGCATTCCAGAAGCCCTACTATGACAGATATGGAGGAGGGGCTAACGTTGTGGCTCATGGCTACACTAAGGGAGTTGGGCTGGCTGCGGAGATCATTGGCACATTTGTGTTGGTCTACACAGTTTTCTCTGCCACTGATCCCAAGCGCAGTGCCCGTGATTCTCATGTTCCTGTACGTACTAAACTTCACTGTGGCCTTCTTCTTCCTTCATGGTTTTAGTCACCTTCTTCTGGTCTCTGTTTTAGTCACCTTCTTCTGGTTTCTGTTGTTATGTAGTGGATATACTTGCTTGCTCAACCTCCCCCTTCTCCTTACTAAACCTTAGACAGTGAAACTTTAGACCTTCACTGTGGTCTTCTTCCTGCACTGTTTTAGTCATCTTCTTCTGGTTTTTTTGGTATGTTATGAATATACTTGCTTGCTCAACCTTCCTATTTCCTAATTATATAGATATGTGTCAAACGATAGTATGATATACATATCATGTAGAATTTTTACTCAATCCAAGCGAATTGGTCTATAATTTTATGGATTTGCTGTGCAGGTCTTGGCACCTCTGCCTATTGGGTTTGCTGTATTTATGGTACATTTGGCCACCATCCCTATAACTGGTACAGGCATCAATCCTGCGAGGAGTTTTGGAGCGGCTGTGATCTATGGCCACAAGCATTCCTGGGATGATCAAGTAAATATCTTCTCCTCCTACTCTTTCAAATCAATCAATTTACCAGCACAAACTGATCTAATACTGATTCTGTGTGAGATATTAGACATAAAGATTAAGAAAAACTAATGGGTTTGAAATGTGGTGGATGCAGTGGATATTCTGGGTAGGTCCTATGGTGGGCGCTGCTGCTGCAGCAGCTTATCATCAGCACATCCTCAGAGCAACTGCCATTAAGGCACTGGGATCCTTCCGTAGTAACCCACAAGTCTAGCTTCATGTTATGCACAATTGTGAAAATAGAGCCCCAGGAAACTGAACTTTTAAGGCTTTCGTGGCTTAAAGAGTGCAAAATTTATCAGGAAGGGATTGGGGCAGCTTGCAGTGGAGCCTAAATTTATTTGTGGGGATCTGTTTCTGTATTTCCAGCACTCAGATGTTGGATATTGTGTATACAATTTAGGGTTGGTTTGTGACTGTTCATGATTTCTGTCATAAAGGCTAGAATCAGTGATTCATATTCATTTTCCATCAGTGAGTGTGCCATGTACTAGCAATTCTTTTAATATATTTGAAGTTTCTTATAAACAATTATTGTGTTTGTGTGACTGTTAATCCTCTTGCTGTTTTTTCCTTTTTCCCATTAATGGTGGAGCTGGGAACAAAATGCAATCCCTATCAATTGATATCTGTATAAATCTAAATTGTTAAAAATATAATTTTTCCAAATAATCATCGGCTAGATTTCAGTGAAAATAATAATTCATTTTTTTTTTGTTAAACTCGTAAATGATACCAAAATTTTTTGGTCTGTAGAAATTTTATAATAATGTTTTTTATATTTTGAATGTTTCATAAAATTTTAACCTCGTTGTGTTTATCTCAATCAAAATTTATGATATCAATTGATCTCATAATAAATTTTAACTAAAATGGGGTCGCTAAATTAAATTTCAATCCGTTGTTGTGACTGTGAACTGATAGGCCTGGAAATATATAACAAGCATGATTGCGATCAAAATTTTATGATATCAATTGATTTAATAATAAATTTGAACTAAAATGGGATCGGTAAATTAAATTTCAATCCGTTGTTGTGACTGTGAACTCATATGGCTGGAAATATATAATAAACCTGATTGTGTGGGTGGTTAATTATGTAGTTTATTTAACGAAGTATAGATTAGTTGGTTTGTTTGGTTTGAGTGGTTTAGTCTGGACCAGATTATAAGTTCAAAGTTCAAAAGTTTCAAAAGTTAGGAAAAAGGTTAAAGATAGAAATCACTTTGGTGAATTAATTTTTCTCACAAATCTCCCTGCTAACAATCCTGGTAATAAGTATTCCATTAGGCTAACAATCCTGGTAATAAGTATTCCATTATAAATAATCAATGAACACTGGATTGTTAATAAGTATTCCATTATAAATAATCAATGAACACTTCCTCCCTTTAATATAGAGATTGGCCCTGGCCAAGTCTCTGAGTAGATACACTCCAAACCAAACAAAAAAACTATTCATTTTGTGGAAGTGTTAGGGTAAAATCTGTCGAAATTGTGCGATGACACTGTTATTTTAAATTTGCAGGCCCGGCATCTGCACTGGCCCTAGCCAAGTCTCAGAGTAGATACACCCCCAAAAATAAACAAAAATAAACTATTCATTTTGTTTAAGTATCAGGGTTTCATTTTGTTAAGTGTCAGGATAAAATCTGTGGAGATTATGCGATGACACTGTTATTTTAAATTTGCAGGTCTGGCATATGCACCCTAGCGTTGAAGCACGCCGATCTTTTTATCATTATTTAACGGAGCCGCTCATCGAGTGAGTCTCCCATTACCTAATGAAACAAAAGCTGCATTGCTGGCAAATGCACCCTGACGTCCAAGCACGCCGATCCTTTTATTATTGTTTAACAGAGTCACTCAGCGAGCGAGTCTCCATTGATTAATGAAACAGAAGTCAAAAACATTCTGGAGTACAGGATTGTGTACCTTTGAATTTAACACATACTTCATTCTTTGAGGATCAAATTCTCCTTACCCTGCAATTACCCTGCAATTATTATTTGAGACCATAAAAACTTTGAATTTAACACACTTCATTCTTTGAGGATCAAATCCTTAACCTGCAATTATTCTTGAGACCATAAAAACCTTTTGGGAAACTTGAAATGACCCAAGAACATTGATAAAAAGAATGTAACGGGCTTCAAATGATCGAAGCGATGAGATGAGAGAAACAATATCCAGTGGAGAAATTTAAACTGGTTTAATTAGAGCAATAAAATGAATGACGTTTTTTTCATATTTAGAATGATTATTGATATTGGATATAGTGTAGTTTGTTAGTTTTTTAGAGTTGGAAAAGGGTTATATAATTTTTCCCAGTGTAAGTCTATGAATTTTACAAATGTATAAATAGATTTATATTTTAAAAAGAAATTTGAAATATTTAAATTTTATAAATTATATATTTAAAACTTAAATTTTATTAAAAATTATAGGTGTTTTTAATTTTTTTTATTAAATTTCTAAAACATATTTATTAATTTTTTAATAAAATTAATCAAAAAAATATTCAAAACAAAAACAAAAGCATATAATAATTAATTAAGCTATTATTTCAAACATCATAAAAATTAAAACAACATTTTTAATTTTTAAAGGATTTGTGAGCACGCTGCGGATATCAAGCATGGCACGACCTGGTCCTCTGCTTTGGCGGAGCACGCAAATAAATCTAACAATCACATTTGCATTGAGGAGGCCCAAGTCGTTGGTAACGTTAGTGATTTTAATCATTGAAAATTGAGGGAGGGGTTAGAAATTGAAAAAAACCCAATAATTTAAATAGAGATGATGGTTGGAATATTAGTAGAAATTGGGTTTCTGTCTTGTCCTCCTAGTTTTTTTTGGCATCCTTTTTAGAGTATTTGTTGTTGATTTATTGTTCATTAGAGTTTATTTTCTTGATCCTTCATGTTTTTATGTTTTTCTTAACTCCTTTAAGTATTTTTGTTATTTGTTTAATGGGCCTTAACCCCATATGTTATATATATATATATATATATATATATATATGACTTGTGTATATTTTTATTTTATTTTATTTATTTTTCTATGAATTATTTTTAATTTATTTTATTTTATTTCCATTAGTTATTTTATTTATCAAATGATCTTGTCTCGATTAGGGCTTTGACTCGTTTTTATAATTTTTTACTCCCCTCCATTAAAGTTTGACTTTGATTATTTATTTATTTATTTTAAAAACTAGTTGTTTAATATAGCAGTTACTTATTATGGAGGACTTTGAATCCAAGGCTCTTAACTCAGCCTGTCTCCTGCCTAAGCTTTGGAAAAGATATGTTGATGACACTAATGTCATCTGGTCTCATGGCCAAGAGGAGTTGGACCTCTTCTTTGATCATCTCAATAGTCAATCCTCGGCCATTAAGTTCACTAAGGTGTAGGAAGTCAATGGTTGCGTCCCTTTCCTTGATATTCTTATCTCTAAGAATAGTGATGGTTCCCTCTCCCACCGAGTGTTTCATAAGAAAACTCATACGGAGCATTATTTTCATGCTAGTTCCCACCATTTCCCGACTCAAAAGTTGGGGGTTCTGAACACCCTTGCCACTCGTTCCTTAAGAATCTCTGATAAAAAGAGCTTCGAGGAGGAGAAATCCCATCTCCTTAATGTCTTTGTTGAGAACGGTTATAGTAGGCACTTGGGACATAAGGCTATCCTCATAGAAGCTAAGAATTCGATAGCTAAAAGAGATAAGAAGGAGAGGATTCCCGGGGTCCATCTTCCGTTTGTTTAGGGAACTATGAACAGGATTGCAAGGATTCTTAAAAAGTATAATGTCCCCTCGACCTTTAGACCTCTCAATACCATTTGTAAGTCCCTCAGATCTGTGAAGGATCCTATCGACCCCAAGGACATGAAAGGGGTTTATATCATTTCTTGTTCTTGTGGGATCCCCTATATTGGTGAGACTAGTCGCTCCATCAATCAGAGGATTAGTGAACACGCAGCTGACCTTAGGCATAGGAGAGCCAAGTCTTCTGCTTTAGCAGAGCATGTTGAGAAAACCAATCATCGTGTCTGCATCGAGGAAGCCAGTGTGATTGCTAGAGTGTCCCAATTCCATCATCGAAAGTTTAGGGAAGCGCTTGAGATTGAAAAAAGGCTGAAAAATCTCAATAGAGAGGATGGCAGGAATGTCAGTAGTTGTTGGGTTCCAGCCCTCTCGTCCTAGTCATGATCTCACTGCCTTCCCTTCCCTTTATTTTGTTTTCTCTCGTTGTCTTTTTAGAGTTTTCCCTAGGTTTCTTGGAGCCTTTGGTCCATGTGGTTCATTTAGTTTTAAGGTTTGTATAGCCCTTATTTATGCTATTAACTTAAAGAAAATTAGCGTGAAATTAATCTTGGATGATTTTTAACCATTAAGTTAAATATTATAATTTTTTTCTAACCCTTATATTACTATATTGATTATATATTTAGCTAACTTTTATTAATAACTATTGAATTAGAATTAATTTATTTTTAATTAATTTATCTTAATATATAGGATTAAAGATAAACTGCCCCTTTAATTTACATTTTAAATTAAAGTATATAACTTACTATTCATATATTACCATAACATTTATATCCTTTATAGCTCACTATTGTTAACTTACTTTTAATATATATATATATATATATATATATATATAATTAAATTACTCTACCTTAAGTTACTCTAACTTCTATAAATAACTATTATTTAAAATTAATTTAGTTTATTATTGATATCTATTAGTATATAAAACTTGACTTATATGTGAAATATTTATGTATATTTATAGACTTAATAATTTTTATAACTAACTAACTATTAATGTGAATTAATTTAGGTTATAATTTATTTTTAATATATATTTATAATTATAATTCGATAAAAAAGGGTCCTTTTACTTTTGTTTTAATAAGAATTTATCTAACCTAAGTTATTTGTAATTAAATAATGGTCATACCAAATCTAGCCGTTGTCAATTTAGCCGTTACATGGTTAGGGATTTTAGCTGTCGGAGTTTTTGTTCGATCTATTTAACATGCATAGCTTGATCTGCTCATTCAACTTGTCCTGACGATGAACCACACTAGTTGGTTAGAAACGCGTCGACAAATGAAATATATTGTGATTTACGCCGAAAAATCTCTCATAAACTTAATACGGATCATAGAAGCCTCAATTCAGTAATTTAAATATTATTTTTCAAAAACTAGCCGTTTAATATAGTCATTACCCATTAATATTTTTAATAAATTAATGAAATAATATCATTATTTAAATATTAAAAAAAAACTAGCCGTTTAATATAGCTGTTACATATTAATATTTTAATAAATTAATAAACTAATATCATTAACTTCAAGAACTAGTAATATTTGGTTTTAATAAATTAATTTAAATATTATTTCTGAAAAACTATTCGTTTAATATCATTATTTAAATATTTTTCAAAAACTAGCTGTTTAATATAGTTGTTACTTAATAATATTTGTTTTTAATATATCAATTTAAAATTAATTAAATAATATCATTATTTAAATATTTTTCAAAAACTAGCTCTTTAATATATACGTTACTTAATAATATTTGTTTTTAATATATTAATAAATTAATATTATAATCTAAACAAAATTGTTCAAATATAACCGTTACTTGAAACTATGTCTCTACATTGCTCTCTATTAACCGTTACATATTAATATTTTTAATAAATTAATGAAATAATATTATTATTTAAATATTTTTCAAAAACTAGCCGTTTAATATAGCCATTACTTAATAATATTTGTTTTTAATATATTAATAAATTAACATTATAATTTAAACAAAATTGTTCAAATATAGCCATTACTTGAAATTATGTTTCTACATTGCTCGCTATTTAAGCCTTTGCCATGGTCAGCCTCTTCATCTAGTCCTGATGATGAACCACACTTGTTGAACGTGTTTTCTCTATATGTAAATATATATGAAATTTTACTATTGGTAGTTCTAGGTTCCAGGTTTTACAACCCATGGTATTTCAAACTTCATATATAGAAAGAAAGAAAAAGAAAATTATTTTAACCTCCACAAGGCTAAAGATAGCATATGGGAGAGATTGTTCCTTCATCTGCTTGATGTATTCAACCCTTTTTTGAAGCCTCACAATAAATTCTCTCAACTTTTCAACAAACCCCTCACTAAATAGATTATCGCAAGAGCTAGCTGCCAACATATTTGCATAACTTTCTCTGTTCTCTTTGAAGGCCTCACATTCTAAAATGAAATGCTTTTTTGTTTCCACTTTTCCGGAAGAACAAAAAATGCATACTCTTTCCTCCCACACTTCTTTTGGTATTTTCCAGGGCCCTGTTTCACAACGGAGTTGATGAGAATGTTGATGACGTGTTTCATAATAGAGTTGATGAGAATTGCTCCTTAACTGAGCAATAATAATTTTGGCTTTCCAAAAGATATTGGCCTCTATGTATGCTTTTGGTTGATGACTATGAGTGGGATTAAACACTTCAATATAGTACTTTTTCTTTCTTCCTAACTCCTTATCCCAAGTACACTTGTGGAACATATCCATAACAAAAGATTTTATCTCTTTGTTGTTTATGGGACATGTGTTCTATCAAATACCCCATTTACTAAACCATTTGTTATTTTGTTGCATTCAAGTCTTTTTTCTGTTGCACAATATGTCATTAAAGACAACATTAGGTTTTCTACCCTCTTCCATTTGCTCAAATTTTTTTAGCAATTGCTTCAATAGGAATAGCCCTTGTTTCACTTAACAAGATAGCATAACGAACTCCACTTTTAATATTGAATTTTTTTGTAATCAAACACTTCTGAATTTCCTCAATTTGTTTTCACTACATGTCGGATGTATTTCTCACCCATAATTCACTACCATAGAGAATCACTAGAAGCCCAAAAAGAGTTTGAGGGGTTTTCCAGTCCCGTAACCCTGCCTCTCTACACCTATTTTGAAAAGCATAAAATCCTTTGCAACCCCCTAAAGTTATTTTCTTTCTATTACCATCCCAGCTTAGATTTTTGTTGAAGTCAATTCTGAGGTATTTGTAATTTGCAACTTCCTCCATAATGTTTCCTTCAAAGTAGAACTTATGTTGGTTATGTTTTCTTTTTTTAGAGAAAACCACTACTTTCGTTTTTTTGATATTGACTTGCCTCCCCACACTTCTACAAAAATTCTCAAGGGATAGTAAGTTCTCTTGCAAACCAAGAGCCAATTTAGCAATCAGAATAAGGTCATCTGCATACAAAAAAAGCCTTATAACAAACTTGCCTAAATAGATACCATCACCCCCTTGCGAATTTAACCACTCCTCAAGCTTGTTGACATATAAACCAAAAAGGGTAGGAGGCAATGGAAAACCTTGCTTGACCCTGATATTTCTTCTAAAACTTTCAGAAATATCTGTTGAAGTTCTAATTTTGACTTTCACCTCTTCATATAGCCTATGCACATTTGCTCTCAAATGTTTAGGCACCCCAAGTTCCTTCATTTTGTGCCAAAGCTTATCCCTAGGAATTGCGTCAAACGCTTTTTTGAAATCAACAAAGCAACAAAATACTTCTTCCTTTTTCCCCCAAACTTTTTCAATGATGTGCCTTAAAGTTATACAATGATCAATTGTGGAATGTTTAGGTCTAAAACCTACTTTCCCTCCAGCATGCTTCCAAATAGCTTTGCAAACAAATGGTTTATCATTATGGTCCTATAATTGGAGGGATTATTGACGTCACCACTCTTGAAAAGTGGTATTGCTAGACTAATTTTCCAAACTATGGGGAGCCCTTATTGTATGATGTTGTTGAAAAATTTTGTAATGTGAGGTGCAAGAATATTTGAGCCCCACTTTAGATATCCTTCTTAGAGTTCAACTAAGTCTTTTGCTTTTCCAAAACCCAACTTCTTGATACCCATCTCTACTTCTTGCATCGTGAAGAGTCCAATATCAGTGTTGACCAAGGGGGGAGGGTCAACCTTGGGATCTTGCTCATAGAGTTGTCTTGCATAGTCAAACCATTAAGAAGTGTAATATCATTTCCAGTTCGTATATTTCTCAGTTGGAGCTCCTTCCAAAATAATTTGGGATTATTTTTCCCAAGGAAGATTAGTTCTTCCCTCCTTGAAACCATGAAATTGGTGTTTTTCTACTTAATAACTTCTTGTAAGATTCGAGCTTTATGTTATCCTTTTTTTTACTCTTTCCACATTCTCCTTGATTTTTTTCATTCTTCATCAAACCAAGCATTAACTGGTAAGCAATTTGTTTCAGACTTCTTAGTCTTTGCTCTTTTGCACTCTGCAAGTGTGCAATGAATTAAATGTGTTAATTCATGACTATGAAGGTTGTGAATTGTGATTTTATCCTTCTTGAAGAGCCTCTCTAGCGTCATTTTGAAGGTATTACAATTTTTCGGAGTCAAAAGAATTCTGCCCTTGGGGAGATTTTGTTGGACATGCTGAATTTTTTACTCTAATTGTTTTTTTCCAATCCAAGAGAAACTTAAATAAATTGGCTTGTGATTTAATTTCAAGTCCCAAAGTTGATCTCCAATCAAAAATTCCCCCATTTTCTCACACAAATCATACGAGAAAATTACATAATCTACTACACTTGCTCCACTGTAAGTATTGCAAGTGAAATTACCAAACTTCACCCATCTAGTCAAGCCATTACAAATGACTAAATCAAAGGCCCCACATAGAGTAAGCAATTACTCACCAAAGAGATTCCAACCATTTTCCTCTGAAATTGTTTCCTACGGATGATTACTCTCTTCTGTAAGCCAAATAGGGTCGAAGTCTTCTTTACAACAAAGAATGCTATTTTGCTCACTTGCAGTCTTAACATTGAAATCACCCACTATAAGGACTTCACCTAGTTGAGAATACATTGCAATATCTGTTTTTAAGGCTAGAAAGGAATGTTTGTGGTCAAGCCCTCTACCTTTGTAGATTTTTGAAACTTGCAGCACAAAATAACATGTTGCAATTCTGATGTGGTTTCCATTTTCTGATATTTTAAACCAAATGAATTGTTTATTTAAGTTTTATTTTCTAACTGAATGAGATGACCTTCTTTCTCCCTCACTAAAACCATGATACCCTTGTGCCCTTTGCCATTCCCTATTGCCTTGTTCCACGCTGTCATCTTCCAGTATCCTTCAAATAGAGGTGTCTTGCACCCTTCATGCTCATGTGTTTCTATGAGGCAAATTATGTCTCTATCTTCCGCAATAGGCCCTAACCCAGGTCCTCGTCTCCATGGGTAACCTCTGCAGTTCCAACAAAATAATCTTAAGGAAACCTAGGTATGACTTAATTGCTATTTATTTTGACATGCAAGACTCATATTTGAGTCTTTGTCCCTGCTTTCCCATAATGACCTTGCTTCCTAAGTTCTTGTTGAAGAGTTTGTTGGCTCTTCTTTATTACCATCTTGCTACTCTATTTTGGAAGGAAGTCCAAATTGCGCTATCACAGCTTTACCTTTATAAATCCATGCTCTCTTGCCTTCATCTCTTGTTTCCCTAACCTTTAATATTTCCTCCCTCCTTTCCTCCTATTGTCTTATAGTTAAATCTTCTTCTAGAAAAAAGCGAGAAGCCCTCAAGAGATGCTTCTTGCTTAGAATGATATATTTATCATGCAAGCTAGGCATGATGAATTTTATGGGCCTAGCTCTCTCACCGTTAAACTTACCCACCCTCCATGCTTGGGATATTTGTCCTTGCCATAAAAACTTGTGTTTCAAGAAGTCTCTTGCAAGGTCAAGAGTACATTCATTTTCCCATAGTTTTTCACCCCTTTAAAAATTATGTTTGCTGCAGTGTTTTGTCTTTCCTTGCCTTCTCTATCTTGCATGTTGTCAACCTGAATGTTTGTTTCTCCTTCCTTATTAGCAAAATTGCCAATAACTTGAGACCAAGTTTTGGAAACTTTGGTGGAATCTCCTTTCCTTTCTTCTCTTACTTTCTCTTCGTGGTTGTCTATTTGGGCAATCATTTTCCCTTTATCCTGGGATGATTTTGTATTCACCATCTCTATACTTTCCACTATAGATTTATTTATGTTTTTCACATTCGCCTTCATCTGTTGCCATTATGTCTTCCCTATCAGAAGAGCTTCCTGTAGCAATGCCACTTGTTCTTTCAAAAATTTATTGCTTTCTGCTAAAGCCTTGTTCTCAGTTGTTATTATATCAATTTTATGATCTCTTTCTTGCTCTTTAGCTTCTAAAACCTCCAACCTTTTTTTTTTTTGTATTTAACAATTCTTTCACATAAAGATCAAATGACCAAGTGAGAGGTGTGGATGTGGGACTATAGAAGGCAGTATCATCAATGAATTTTCCTTTGGACTTCTTGTTGTCACGTGCTTGTTGAGGGGATTTGTTTGAGTGCTTATTGCAAAGAGCTCGAGTACTTTCCTTTGAGATTGTTTTTCCTTGTCTTCTCCCATTTTAGACGGGCTATACTTCATTTTAAAATAGCCCGATATTGTTTGGCATTGACCCAAACCCACTTCCTAACGTTAGCAGATGAGGAAATTTTCACTTGACCTAAATCATTTGTCTCCACGGGTTTTGAAATTTCTTGTCCTATTGTCATGTTTGATTGCAATTGTCATCCCAAGATTCTCAGACCTCAGACCCTTTCCATCACTTTTCAGTTCTACACTCGAGGTAAAAATTACATCTCGATCTAAAAATTTGGCACCCAACTTTCAACCTCTTATCGCGGAAATTTCATGTTTCAGCTCTGGATAAACAATAAGGGCGGGATAAAATGGAATAATACTTGGACCTCTCGGCTCCTCAAGGGCTAAGATCCATGCTTGCAACTGATAAAGTTGCTTGGTTGTGGACTGTGAAACTCCAATGCTGTAATGTCAGCCATTTCTGCATTGTGTCCATGTGAGTTCATGTGGGACAACAGTTTGTTGTGTATGTAACACCACACATATCGGTCAAGAAACATAAAAATGCTCCAAAAGGAAGCCGGAATCTGCAACAAGCTACCGCTAAAAAAAGTGCAAGAGATGATGATGAGGTAATCCAAGTCTAAATTTTCGATCAAGTACATAATAAAATATCCAATATGGATTATGAATAGAATATTTTAATATGAATTAATATTGAAGTATACTGAAAAATATATTAATAACAAAAAATCATTTTAATGTGCACTAATAAAATGGCTCAATGCACATTTTATGTAAAATATTTTATATATTGTTTTAAAAAATTATGTATGTCTCATATAAAGCTATTGAAAAAAAAAATATGGTTAAAACATTTGAAGTGGTCTTAGTATTTTACAGTTTAATCTCTCTCTCTCTCTCTCTCTCTCTCTCTCTCTCTCTCTCTATATATATATATATATATATATATATACAATAAACATTTTTTGGACTTACAATTTTAAGTTAGGTAATCTATCTAGTATTCAAAAATACAATTTAAATAATTAAAAATTACACATTGTTTTTTGCACACTAAAATAAGTTTGCACTTGACGAAATTTGATCCCTCGGCTCATGTTAGATTTGTGCTTAAAATGAATCTATGTAGGTAATTTTAAAATCAACAACTTTTGTCATTTGAAACAATATAAATGCCCATCACCATGAATGAGAAGACAACGACATCTTTGGATTTGAACCAAATGACTTCGTGATCCGTGATCTTACAATCAACAATCAGATGGTGAAATTTCAATAAAATAACTTTTAATAAGATTTGTGATTAAGACGGATCTATACTAGTATTTATCTAAATTAAATATAATAGTAAACACAATTATCATATAAAAATATTCCATTGTTCCAGTTTAAAATTTTAATATAAAATTTATATTAAAATTATTTAATCATAAAAATGAAATACATTTAAAATTTAATATAATATATAACTTTACATCATTATTTATTATTATTATTTTAAATTTTATTAAATTAAATAAATCTATTATAAAATCAAAATAATTTACAACAACAACCCCATAATAAATTTAAAATTAAAATAAATTTATAATTATTAGCTCAATATGTTTTTTCTAAGTAAAGACTAGTTCTATATTAAAAAAGTGAAAATATGTACATAGAGATCAGACCTTTCGAGGAGGCCGAGGCCAGTCCTCAAACAAAAAGACCTAGACAATACTGTCTAGCCGGTCAAGCTGTTTTACAAAAAATACTTCATAGTTCTGATTTGTCCTGACATTCTGACTAACTAGACTTAGACTACAATTACCATAAACAACAGTGATCGTAACTATACAAAACCATTTAACATAGCTGACTCTAGAACAGAGGAGGATGACTGTGTTGCCTGAACTAACAACCAGAAGCATTAGACTGAAACAAACAGGATGAGATAACTGCATAATCCACGACACAAGTTCAAAAAAGCTTGACATATGCACCCGAAGAAGTTTAGACCGCATGGTTGGGCGACGCTTGCTGCTCCTCTTTCTCCAGACTTGGTGAGGCCAGCCAAGTGACATATCCTTCCTCATCCAAAATCGGCTCTCCTCGAGATTCAGTGACGAAGTGAAGGCAGCCAAAACCATGCGGCGAATGTTCGTTGGTCGTATCCTTTTCCTTAGCAGGGTTAGATGGCGGAGGATCTTCCTGGACCGGGGCTTCCTCATACAGACAGTCAGCCCTGTAAACCAGCCCATTCATGTCCCCCAGGAGAATGCCACTTTCCTGAGCGCTTGTGGAAGCAGGGGAAGTCGAGCTGGTTGTGCGAGGCTTCTCCTCTGAGATGTGCACAGTGAAATTGACAGTCACCACTGGTCTAATAAGCCTACTTTGGAACCTGAGGCTAAAGGATTGATATGAGCCATTCAGGACATATCTCTCCTGGTCCGATATCGGGGATGAGGGGGGAACAGAGGCTATTGGGACCGCTTGCTGCAAGTCCGCATGAGCAAGGCCAGCTCTGATGCCAGACCGACCCCCTCGTCGCGGAACTCCCCTGCTACGCGGCATAGTACTCAGAGCAAGAGACCTGAGAAGCCGCTCGAGCCAGTGAGCACTCGAGGCGTGAGGATCCCTGAGCATATCACAAGCATCGACATAAGAACTTTGGTCATGAAATTGAACAGACTGCACCTTATAAAGAACTGAAACATTCACCACCGCGGGAATATGACGCACATCCATTTGCCTGGTTTGCATCAAGGACAGAGTTGCCATGCTCGCCTTGAATGCGAATTCTCCTCGGGCCTGATCAGAAGTGAAGTCGCCTGCCTTGAACATTAACTGATAACCACCAGCACAAACCTCGGAGGACGCCTGCCTGCCATCCGTCAGCCTTGATGGTATCGTGGCGTGCTACATAATTAATGGCTGGAGTAAACACCCGCATCCGAGTTATTAGCTCAATATGTTATATAATATAAATTATATTTTATATATTTTAAAATGCTTATTATGAATAGCTCATTTAGTAAGCTAATGAAAATGTACATCAATACAAAATCTCATGTTCAAAACTCTTCTATGCCCATTTGTAGCTCCGTGTTGAAGCAGTAAAGATTTACCTAAAAATTATAATGATAGTAATAACACAAAATTTTAGCTACAATATATTGATTTTTATAAAATAAATAATATTTAAATTACTTTAAATTTTATGTTAAATTTAACTTTAAAATTAATGTTAAATTTAATTTTAAAATATTGATTTTTATAAAATAAATAATATTCAAATTACTTTAAAATTAATGTTAAATTTAAATTTAAAATTAATTAGAATTATCTTTAAAAAAATCCAAAAATAATTCTCATAATTAATTCAAATCCTTATAAATATTAACGTATCAAATTAAATAAATAGCTTTCTCATAAAAATACAACTTTCCAAGAATAAAAAGGTGTGTGTGCTCTATAATCCACAACTTTTGTAAAAGGCGTTGTTTAAATCAATAATAATTAGTAAGCACACCCTAATCACAATTAAATATATTTTATGTTAATTTAATATCTTATTAACTAGAAATTTTACTAGATGTTGCAAAGGAAATGTCGTAAGGCAATAACATATAGCACTAATTAATGTTTCTTTGAGAATTGTTGAAAAACAAAAAAAAATATCAAGAAAAGGCAAGGACCATGTTACAATGAAATCTTGCTGCAACATTGCTTTCTTGAGCCTTACAAATCATGAGGCCTATGTTGAAGTTAAAGACCTTGTCTATTTATGCCAACATGAGTGCCTTATAAATAAATAAATAGATCATGATTTGCTACCTTCAAAATCAGAGGTTGTTTTGGTACAATTCGTCAATATTTCTTCTTGATCACTTCCTATTGAGTCACCTCTATATTATTTCCTTCATGATCCTTGAAACTATTCAAAATATCATATTGTTCTTTACCACTGATCTCCTTGGTGCCTACCATGTTCTTGCTTTTTCAGTATAGTTAATATGAAGTTGGTTTCTTTTGTTCTTTGTGTAGATAATAAGAAATATATGGAATGGTGTCTTTCATCACTTCAAGAGAAGTAAAAACAAGGCTATTGAGAAAAGAAATCCATCACCGAGAGAGATTTGGTAGCATTTGTGGAATTGAAGAACATGTCTTGCTCTTTGGTGTTGGCTACTGGGCATAGCTTTCTTGATCTTGTATAGAAGAAAGTAAATTTGTATTTAGCTCATACTACATTAACAATGAAATTGCCAACATTCAAGGCACACTTTCCATCACATTTGTAGAGCAAATTATAACAGAGTATCACACTTTTCTTATCAAAACTAAATGCTCCTATATGCAACAGTGATGGCTTTCATCACTTCAAGAGCATTAAAAACAAGTCTATTGAGAAAAACCCTATAGCACTGAGAGAGATTTGGTAGCAAGTGTTGAATTGGCGAACATGTCTTGCTTTGTTGTGTTGGCTATTGGGCATAACTTTCTTGATCTTGTATAGAAGACTATAAATTTGTATTTATCTTATAATAAATTAACCATGAAATTTCCAACATTTAGGGTACACTTGTCATTGCATTTGTAGAGAAAATTATAATAGAGTATCACACTTTTCTTATCATATCTAAATGTTTGTATATGCAACAACTATGTTGTGCCTCCTAGTTTAAATTTATGCAAGGAGGAGTGTCAAGGTGTAAGCTATAATAAGAAAAGGGGAAGCTAGGATTTAGCAGTGTATGAAGAATAATGTTTGGGACTTGAGATAGATTCATTCTTGGCACAACTAGAGTAAAGCTTAATAAAACAAAACTCACCAGAGTAAAGCTTAATAAAACAAAACTCACCATACTCTAACTTTTTCAAATAAAAACAAGTTCCTCATAAAAGAGAGTCATGTTATATATTATTGAAAAATAACATCTTCAAAATATCAAAATTTTAGTATCTCAATTATGGATTCCATGATTGTCATTAATTATACAATACTATGATTGAGCTTTTGAACCTACCACACACACTGTATCATATACAAAGATACTTAAGGTGCCAAAATACAGGTACATGGGTCGAAGTGTAGGTATGGGATACGAGTATGTCAAGGGTACATATATCAAATATTATACATATAATAATATATGGAGAAAGAGAGAATTTCCATTAACATAAATGAACAGTGACTCAGACTCATTTATACATTCAAATAATTCAAAAGTCGGATCAGTTTAGAGTCCATCATTCTTCAAGTGACATTCATGATAAAACAATCAAAATTGGAAATTTTCCCTCTCAACCACCATTGGAGCTCCACCCATGCCATTGCAGTGATTATCGTTCTCATTTGTGGCAACAACAAATATTTTGACGAGAGTTGCATTGATGTTTCCATACTGGTAAGATCCTTTTGGATTGGGTTGAGCTACATTGGCTGCCACATACCATATGCACAACAATTTCCATTCAAATTTGATAACTTGAGTACATATATGGATGTAACTGTCACCATTCTTGCACTTGAAGTATATTTTAGAATGCAACCCTAGTTTGTCTATGGATATTTTAGGAAATTAACTTTTTATAGTCATCCTCACTTTCCTGAATCCTTCCATTATCTTTATTTCCCAACAATGCTAACAACATTAAGAAATAAGCATATTCATGCATCTATCTCTTTGTAAAATCTATACAGATATCCCTCCCAGGACACATGATGCTAGACCCAAAGTAAGCAGGGAAAAAACCAAACCTGGCAAATCTTGTATGGTTCAAATACCAAACAATATCTATTGGGGCTTTTGGAAATGGTATAGAGGCCTTGTTCTAGGAATTTCTATAGTGGAAAGTGGCTGTGAGAACAATATTAATAAAATGAGTAGATGCAACCATGTAATAGTCTTCAGATGGTTGATTTGCAGTGAGAACATAGTAGGTTTGTTCGACATGAATGTGAAGAGAATCATATACATTTTGAACAATTTCATATCCTTCCACCTCCATGAGCTTCAATTTATGATGTTGGATTGTGAATTTCAAATAGGATGAAGATTCCAAATTTGAAATCCAGAGGCAGTAAGTTTTTCCTACAGATAAATAGATGGCTCATTTTAGATATATAAGTAAATGAATTGAACACACAAGATATGTCATCAAATAAAATCGAAACAAACTACATCTTGTGGATCATTGAGTACCTAGATGCATCCACAAAAATTCTAGCAACCTGCCTTGCTATAGAGAATTGTAATATACCTTGATCCATTGTGATTGTTGCACCACTTTTTAGCCCATGGCCATTAATGAGAACAACATCAGGCTTACTAAGTGATCTACCCATGTGAAGTGGTCTCCTAAGGATCTACCTAAAGCTAGAAATTGGTGAGAGATTGATTAAGTGTAAGAACATTTTTGTGGACATAGTGAAGTTGGACATAGTCAATCTCTTTAAATTCAAAAGTTATTTATTTCTGGGACGGATTAACAACTTACTATGTTATTAGTCTTGTACCAGTCACTTATGAATAGAGTAATATCACTACTAGGAGTAGGGAACAAAACATGATGAAGGGTCTGTTGGCAACAGTTAGCACCCCAAATCCCCCACCTACTTTGTGCATATACATTAATGGAAAGTAGTAGTAGTTGCCTATCTAGACCTTCACCTAGAACTTGTATGTAAAGTTCTATCATTTACGACTGATATCTATTGTAGCATCTTGTGAAATCTTTAATAAGGGGCATCCCTTATATAAGCCACGTTTTACTCCATAAACAAACGATACCCTTTTGGCTTACATTTGTCCAATCTTTATATATGACAAGGTAAAGGAACATATGATTGATAGATCAAATAATTGTTTGTACAATTTGATTTATCCTCACGCCAAAATAGTAGAGAGGCAATGATCAAGGCAGTTTAAGCAAGATGATACAGTAGGCTTAGGTGAAGTAAACAGGTATAGATGTTAAGGAATGTGTATAGATTCATTTTAATTCCTATTTTACAGGAATCAAATTTTTGTGGGTGAAAATATATTTCCATGTTTTTCAATCAAAAACGCGGTTTGCATTTTGAAGTATTTGCTTTGACCATTGATAAATCCCTATGGACTTTTAAAATCACATGTGTGAGCATGAAATGACATTTCAGCTACAATGAAAAGAATTGTTCAACTTATAATTATACATAAAATTCTGAAATGAATGACGACAAAATATTTTGAATGAATGACAAAAGAAGTATATTGAAAAAGGACATGGAAAAGCCCAAATAGGCCTTCAACTCTAAATAGATCAATTTTTAGAAGAAAAAATTAAAGCATAACCAAAAATAAAATATGTATGGGCATTGCATGATGACCCATTTTAGTTAATGTTATGGAAGATTATAAATCCTATTTTATTATATGAACCATACATGAAGATTGGTTCATTGGAAATTTTGGATTAGAAGAAAAAAAAAATAATCAGTTGAATAAAGCATACTAAAATAGTTTATAAATTCAATATTATTTCCGATCATACTGACATATTTTACATTTTCAATATTACTTCCGATCGATACGCAATCAAGAAATGTTACACTTAAACACATGAACATTTTAATTAAATATTTTGTTTTAGAATTGACAGAAATAAAGATTCTTATTTTGATTAAAACAAATATGAAGCTTCAGAGTTGTTTTCTATTATTTGAGATCATATTAAAAGTATCTAGTATATAGTATAAAATTATGTTTCTTCGGTGGTCCTTGGAACTTTTTCATCGCCCAAAAAACTATGAATATAGTTTGCAGGAGTAAAAGTGACTTAGTCATGCTATTGCTGGTAGTGTGTGCTACTTCCACGGGAGTGTATGAAAACCTCTATAATTCTGGGATTTATCATTTCAATCTCCATTCAAAAGTTGAAAAATATAGGTTTGATGTAGATGGTTGCAGAGGTGTGTCAACAGGCAATTGAAATGGAGTGCCCATATTAATGACTCCTCTTAACATCTGGATGACTTTGCTCATCGGAGGTCGGCGAGAAGCATTGAACTGGATGCACCACAGTCTCACTAAGATTTTGGCTATCGCTTCAACTTTCTCCGACATGTTTCCTTCTCTAAGATTCCTAAACTCACCCATCTCAACCTGCTTAAAATTCCACTCGGGATAAAATAATTAATAACTTGCAAAATATCAATATGTTATTTTGGATTGATTGCACTTAAGGTTTGCTTTCATAATACATATTTATCTTTTAAAAATTCTATAAAATCTTCAAAGTTTTTAAAGCTTTATATTTTTCACCGATACTAATAATAATTTAGTTGTTTCTGTTAATAACAATTATATGTTTTTTTAAATAATAATTTAATTGGTTTTGTTAACAATAATTATAATTTAGGTTAAGTAATAGGAGTACAATGATTACATGTAAATTATCACAATTTATATTCAATCAAAAATTTATTTTATCTAAAATAATTTGTTATAGACATTCACCTTGTTTATATAGGTAGATTTTTTACTTTCAATCCATGTCTAGCTACAATTAAGTAATTAAAGTATGTGTATAGTTTTCTTTGAACGACAACAATTTGATATTTGTTAACAAAAAGGATCACAAATAATCACTAATATAGAAAATAAATAATCATTATTTATAATAACTCAAATAGAAAAACGAATACTCATTATATTGTCAAGTAATCAGAAAACAAATAACCAACATTAATTTTTTTACTACCAGTGTATAATAGTTTCACTCCTATTTGATAGATAAAGTAATGCGTAGAAGAGCCAAGTCTTTGCAATTCTTATTTGGTCGTACTAGAAAGCAGAATGTTTCATGGGAGATAATTCTCCCCCATGAAGTGATCCTAATGGGCCTCAGACCAATGGTTGTTTTAAAAAAAAATAAAAAAAAAATTGATTTATATATTTCAAAATATATTTAAATAAAGAAAAAATAGAAATCTCCACTTAAAACACTATAAAATAAAAGATAAAATTAAAAATAGGAGAACAAAAAATTAAAAAGTTAAACTACATTCTTACTATTATTATGATTCACTGGGGAATAATTAACACTAAAGAAATTACACCTCATGTTAGGAGAAAATTTTATATAGCTCTTCTTATTGTCACAACCAAGGTGTACATTAGACAAATGCAAATATTTTATAATATGAATTATCAATATAGTAAATTTGGTGAGTAAATTCCAATTATAACAATGACATGCAGCATAATTTTTATCTAATCATATTCCTACATTCAATTGTTATGCCCAACCATGACAAAAGTTAGCAACTTTTAAATTAAAAATGACAGAATTGTAGATTTCATCATAGAATGCAATGTAATGCTTAAATATGATTCAATATTTTTAAATCATAACCATAGGATAGAAAATACACACTCAATTATTTCATTGACATGTTCAAATCTTTGAAAATTTTATTTGAACAGTGATTCAGGTTTAAGATATCAAAGAACCAGAAAGAACTGAACAATTATCATCTCAAAGCACCCTTATTTCAAAATCTTGAATAGAAAATGGTATAAATAATCCAAATTCTTACATGTATGAAATAAATAGATAATGATATAAACTCAAAGAAACTGGCTGAAAGGCACACATTTATAAAGATCACATATTCAAAAAATTAACTTGTTGCACCTAGTTTTTACAGTCACTGTAAAGAATCAAAATAACAACTTAATGATCGTAAGAAAGCTTTTAAAAGTAGCAGAAATATTAATTCAATCTATTTGGAAGATGTTTTTATCACACTATTCTATATCATCGTCTGAAGAATAAGAAGTTGCATCATCTTCTTCTTCATCGTCTGAAGAAGCCCACGAAGAATCCATGCATCTTTTGCACTTATCCCCGCGATGCGTTGTTATAAATTCAGTGGCTTGTCCAAAATATTTGTTCAAACCCAAAAGCTCCTTTAAAAGGCTTTGCTCATGGGCATATTCAGAGCATATTGGTAGAGTTTCTATTATTGAAGGAAGGCATACAATCAAGAATGTTAATATGAAATGACAGACATTCAAGTCATGAAACCAAAACACAAAATTTAAATATGCATATGAAAATTTTCAAAGCATGTGTGTAACGAGAGTGAGTTTTGATCTTTTTAATTCCATAACAAGAAATCCATGTGAATAAAAAGAGTCACAAAACTCTTGATAATTGTAAACATTGGCCCATGAATGTTATAGCTTGGAACATAATTGATATACTAATATTTCTATTTTCTGAAATTTGGTAAACCTTATTTCCATTTTGAAACATTTTATGTTTCCCTAGTCAAGATAACTCATATGTTAATACTTGTAGAAATTATAGATGTCAAGCATACTACATCAACAAATATCTCGCGTATTTCAATGCAGCACAAAACATTTCAACTTCTGAAAGAAAAGCATTTGTGACAAAAAGTTGAATGAGACCTTTAGAAAAACAAACCACAAGCCAGTTCAGAAAATCTAACAAAACAAAACTATTTGATTCACGGTGGTGAATATTTTTCTGCTCCCTAAGAATAGAGTGCAAGAATGCTTCCTTTAGTAGGGCGAGCTGGATAGTTTGAAAAAGTAGTTATGATAAGATTTTTAATTCAACGGTGAAAGTAGTTATGATAAGATTTTTAATCCAACGGTGCAAACATTTGAATCATCTAACATCAGATCAGATGGAGCATAAGAAGACAATGAAGATTCTAGGGGAGTTATTCCCATAGAGAATGCCTTATAGCATAAATGTGCTTCGTGTATATTAATTATATTTAATAAAATATATTATCTAATGTATTTGTATGGTTTATATAATGGACGTATTTATTTTTATGTGTTTTGTGTGTGTGTGTGTGTGTGTGTGTGTGTGTGTGTGTGTGTGTAGATAGATAGATAGATAGATAGATAGAGAGAGAGAGAGAGAGAGAGAGAGAGAGAGAGAGATATTAGTTGTCATAATATAGATATAGTGTTCTTACTTAAGGATTATTATAGAGGAAAGTCACAATAATAAATTTGATTTTTTTGTTGATGTTTAGTTGACTTTAGAAAAACTTTTGACACAATTTCTAGGAAAAGTTTGTGGAATATGTTGGTAGAGATAATGGTTCCTTTCAAATTGAGGGTTTTGTGGCAAGGTTGTACAAGAATGTTATTTCCAATTTTAGGACCACTCAGGGTTGATCAGAAGAAATTAAATGCAATATTGGAGTTAAGCATGGGTGTCCCTTATCTCCTACCATTTTTGACATATACATTGATAAGTTATAAGAGTGTGTGGATGATGTAAGTTGTGTTGGCCCCACACTTACTGGTATAGTTTTAAATCATCTCATTTATGATGACGATATTGTTCTTTTGAAAAAGAACCATTACGATATTGGAAAGAAACTAAGAATCCTCCAAGATTTCTACTCCAAAATGGGTATTAGAAATCTCCAGGATGGGTATCATTATTAACACTGACAAAACTAAGGTCATGATAATTAAATTTAGAATGATCGCATATGGTACTTTCATATATGATAGCAATTAAATGGAGGATGTTCCTCATATAAATATCTTGGAATCAATATTCATTACAAGCTCAATGGGAATTATAGCATTGGGAAAGGATAAATGGAGGATGGAAAAATTATTATGGGCTTGAAAACAATTGTAAGTTAGTGAATCTTTGGATATGGGATTTTAAAAAAATATCCCTCTCTAAAACTCTCGTCACTCCTATTATTTTATATAGATGTGAAGATTTGGGTTGCAATATCTCTTGAAAGTCATGGAAGAAGATAAAATAGATCCAAGAGTATTTCATAACCGCAATCTCAATATTAAAGGAAGTACTCTCCTTTTTATCCTCCTCATTGAAGCAAGCCTTACCCCCATTGAAATCATGGCTATGAATAGACATCTTATGCATAAGACAAAGTTAAACAACATGGAAACCAAGAAGTTTCCAAAAAATATTTCTAACTCTAGCCAAAACCACCATCTTTGGCTCAAGTGGGCATGACATAAGGATAACAAATCTTTGCTAGACCATTGGGGGATAAAGGAGGAGATCATTTTGCAGAATAAGGATAATAGTTTTTTTAAACAGAATTGAGTATTTTTATTGCATTAAGTATGTGCTTGGTCACAGTGAATACTCAGGGGATACATTGTGTATTATACAATTGTCGTTTATTCTTATTTTGATTATAAAATTCTACGACTTCTAGTGGGCTATAGAGTTTCACAAAATTGATTATATTTCTATATGGATATATCTGATATAAATTTCCTAACAACAAGCAAAATTTGCAACAGAACATAGATCATTTTAAGTCCTCACCCCCCTCCTTCGATGTTTGTTTGAGATTTGGACCTTGTTTCACCTCCTCCAACTGCCTAATTTTGATTTATGTAAATTGGTATTTAGGAGTTGAATTTGTTCTTGTAATTCCACAATCTATTGGCAAAGTGCCTCTATTTCATCCATTTTCTTTGTCATATGACCCTTCAAGATTTGAAGCTCTTCCATCACCTGCATAGTTGTTTCCATCTACTTCTATTGATGCATATTGATCATCATCATGTCTATTTGAAGGGTCTCCATATGCTCCATAAGATGAGTCTCAATCTTATATAGATATGGTGCGAGAATAGGTAGTTGTTCTATGAGAAATTTGATCCTTGCATTTGCAAGTTCTTGGTCTTTCTTTATCATTGTCTCCATAATCTTTCATATTTCCTCATCTCCTTTCCCTGTCCAATCCCGAGAAACTAGCTATCTAATTCAATGAACCACATCATCACCTCTCAACCTTCATCTTTAGCCATCACCACTATCTCCCATAATTCTCTGCTAGTTTTATTACCTTCCAATAAATTCAAACTATGCTCTCTATCCTTTAACTCACCTCTTCCTAGCTTCGCATTCCCCCTTAAACATTAGTCATTCCATGAATAATCAATTGAACTCCATGCAGCCATTGAGTGCTTGAGTTTTTTGTGTGGCCTATTCCCCAACAACGATCTAAGAAAGGTGAATAAGCCTTAGCCCTAACCCTGCCGAATCGAAGGTCTTTTAGATGCTAGTTCTTATGCCTGGCTCGATGGAACGACCAAGCATTCTTTCTTGCAAATGAATTCAAACTATTCTTCCCCCAAACATTCAAGCATATTAATCCAAACAACTTACAACCTCGAAGACTAGTCGAGAGTACAAAAGACTTAATAGAGGAGGATCACGCACTAATCTGACTATGGCTCCATGGAACTTGCCATATCCGATAGCCATTCCCAAAGTTTCCCTTCATTGAACCAACTTTCAAGTTGGTAACCCCCTGCTTACTATTAAATAACATTCTCTATATTTCATCCTGTTGTCCCCAAATCCCACATGAGTGTAGAATTAAGGTTACATGTTGATTCATAATTGCTTCGCTTCCTAGGTATTCAACATTGGAGATGGGAGTACGCTTACATGACTTCTTATTGTCCTTGGTCTGGTTCCCTCTTAATAAGATATGGAGTGACGACTTTCAATTACATTCCTCATGATTACTTGGGATGTCATGATAGCCATTAGGCCCCATCACAAATTTTATAGTGAAGGTCATCATCATGTTTTGTTTTGTTTATGTATTTTTTTGTTTCTTTATTAACTAGGTTATGTGTTGTGTCAATTGGATCATGGCAAAGGGAACTTTCCCAATACTCCATTTACTTCTATATACTTCTATATGTTCAACATGTAATTGGCAAGGTTGACGAGCACATTTGTCCATTTCTTTATTTTGAGTTCTCATGATATGGAAGTACTTTTTTTGAGGAATTTCATCAAGAAGTTCAGTTTAATATGTTCCCCAAGTGCTTATCACAAGGAGAAGTTACATTGAATAAGTGTTGTATGATTAGAAGTGAGTCTCCCAGAATTCTAATATTGGACACCTACGAAGTTCTGCCTAGAATCATACCTTCTTCAAGCCATGTAGTTTTGCTTGATTTTATGGTATTGATCCAAGTCCCCTGGTGTACATCTTCACTAGTTTTCCTTCAAGGCTATACAAGATCACTCTCACTCTTGCCACCGCATGGAATAAGGAAAATATTAAAAATATTATTACATAAAAAATTAAAGAGAAATTATGAAGTGATAAAGAGTTAGAGGCAAAAAGAAAACTAAAATATTATAAGGAGGTGATCAACCCCAATATTGAAAATCAAAATTATTTCTTTATCTTGACTAATGTTAAGAAAAAAATGGACATTGCTAAAATGAGAACAAATTCTCATCTTAGTCAATTCCCAAAATACCATTGGATAAAAGAGTCAATCAACTTTTGTGACACTAAGAGGGTTGAGATGAAAAACACTTTCTCTTAGGTTGTCCATGTTATGCTCACATTCAATCTATTTTCTAAAATATTTATTGCATCACCAACCTTCTTAACTTTTTAAGTCAACAAAACTATGTTGATCTTGGAAAACTTCTCTTAGTACCATTTTAACATAGAAATAAAATGCTAAAGAATTTTGAGTAATATCTTACCTTTGTAAGGTATGATAGATCACACCAGTCTTAGTGGATGTTAATTAACATCATCATTTATAGAACAAGTTTAAACATTTTATGTTTTTTAAATATCATCTAAATTTGGTTTTTTTGTTGATGATGAAATAACAATTTTTTATTATTTAAATTTTATATTTGAATACATAAATCGATTCCACATTTTGAAATTTTTTTAGATCATTTGGATTGTGTGGTCTCAACAATTAAGATATGAATTTCTCTAAATTTATTACTAACTCTTTAGCAAAAATGTATAAGAAAAATATACTCAAAAAAAAACAAAACATAAAATATTTATATTACATGATGTTTATATAAAAATTATATTATTATTAATTATGGTTTTGCCATGAAATTAGTTATATGCATAAAGGAAGAATGTGTTTGTAAAGGATGAAAATAAATAAAAAAACATACATAGATTTTGGATTTCAGGCATCTGTGGTTCATTTCTTTTAAGTTGAATCTCAGAGTATCCACGGTGATATTCATACTTGTCAATGTTTCAGGTCCCAACAGGGATCCATCATCAGGACAATTACTAAATGATGATATCTTCTCATTGAGCTCTTCTTCTATCATCATTCAATAATTGTCTTGATGATGGATCCCTGTTGGGATTTGAAACGTTGACAAGTATGAATATTATTGTGGATACTCCGAGATTCAACTTTAAAAACAAAACAAAAAAAAACAAAAAAACATGGATTTACCAATAATCACACATGAGCACATCACAATGTCTCATCTAGTAGGGAAAGACTTTCTTGGCTTGAGAAAGAAATACTATTTCTTCCTCCCCCAAGCAAGGGTGTTATGTTTTCTGGCTGGTGCTTTTGAGCAACTTGGATATGGGGCATACCAGGAGAAGTAAATAATATGGGATGAATAGACATTTCAAAATTTTGAGAAATGATCATTTTAGGAGAAATAGTTGGCATAGTCTAATTAATCAATATTTTTGTTTTTCGGGTAATAAAATGGCAACATAATTATTCATGAGATTGTGAATTTTAAATATTTAAAATGTGTTTTTTTGTTGAAGTCTACATAGATATACTCTACTCCCTTCTGGATTTGAACATGTGGCCACTTACAAGGGAGCACGTTTCTTAACTATTAGGCTCACTCAAGCTAATGTTAAGAATATGTGTTCCTTGTAAGAGGTCAAGGGAAAATCTAGAGGTGGGTAGATTATGTACAACTACGAAAAATTTAGTAGTCAAATCATCATCATCATCATCAATTTCAAATATTTACAAAGAGTTACATAAATATTAATAATTATATATTTTTTGTAATTAGAATTATTATAACTAGGCCACACAATGTTCATTTTGATGATTACCACTATAACCACTAAGTGCCTACATTTACCCCTACCACAAATACAAATAAGTTAAGGTTTAAATAAATAAATTTTACATCAAAAATTCCTTGATATCACACCCTATTACCAACTAATCAATATCCAAAAAACTAATGTTCATAATTATATTAATATTAATATTAATTAATATTAATATTAATATAAATTAATTAATAAACATTTTTATTGTAAAATTTAGTTATACTCCCCGGATGCGGGTGATCTGTAAGGCATTAACTATGATGGGACGGAGGAGGGCACAGCATGGAAGGCACCTGTCCAGCATGCTCGGCGGACAGAATATCAGGTGGGAGGTTATGAACCCGCAGGTGGTAAACATTATGGTTGTTTGTTTGTTTGGTCTCGGCATTAAATCGTTGTCCAGTTTCGCCTGCACTGGAGGATTTCTGCTTGCAACGATCTTGATTGCCATAGTAATGGCGGGTGAGGAACGAGGGGGTGGCACTCGCGTATTTAATAGCTTCAGCTTCAGCAACATGCTACTGTGTTTGAGTCTGCTTGGGACGATTCAGAGTTTTGATACAGATTGGGCTTGGGGGGGGTCATGCTCCGGCTGCTGTCTTCGGATTGTGCCTGAGGCAGGGCTCACGGTGCGTAATTTCCCCTCAGCTGTTGGCCGCATCCCCTGTGGTGTTCGTGGAATTCTCATTGCTGGTCGTGGAATTTCCACCGAAGGAGATTTCAACTTTGTTGTTCGTGCTTTTCTGTCCGCTATGCCGAGACCCCACCAGCGCATGCTCAGCCGCAGAGGCTCCTGCCGGGGCAACCCTTCGCGCCCTTCTGCTGGGTCTGGCTCCATGGGGCAAGCTCCTCCTCCTCTGGGAACAGAGAGCATTCTGAGACCAAGTCAATACCTGGACCCAAACTCTCCAGACTCCTCCAATTCGTCGTCCTTTGGCTCAGCTATATTCTCGTTCAATTGTTCTCTCAATCGCCCTCGGATTACGGCTCATGTCTCTGTTCTCTTCTTAGAAGAAGCCCAAGAAGAGGGCGAGCCTAGTGCCCCTTTGCCTCACACTGAGGAAGATCAAAATCCCAACTCTCTGAGGCCTTCTACTGATATGCAACACGGGACATCTCAGCCAGCCAGCGCCGTCAATATAGTGCCAGTTGCTCTTGTTCAGCCGGACAGGCAAGAACCGGAAGAGGGATGGTGCAGGATTGTGGAGGAGCCACCCGACGAGTAAACTTGTGTTTCAGCTGTCCATCAGTTTTTGAAGCCCAGTGGAAAGGAGGAAAAGGTTATTTTTGGCTCTGTTTGTCAAACTTTCTCTATGTTCTTGTGTCGGGTCTATTGTCTAGTTTCTGTTGTGTTCACTAGTTGTTTGTATCTCTCTGATTCCCCTGCGCGGGATATCTTGTCTAAACTCCCAGTTTTTGACTTAGTCATGCTCAAACGGCCTATCTCTCAGGCATGATGGCTTTCTTTGCTCAATCGATGTAACAGTACTCTTTTTTGTAAATAATAGATTAATCATACTTAGCAAAAAAAAAAAGAAAAATAGTTATACTAATTTATTAATAAAACAATATAAATAATTAAAATTATAATCTAATTTAAACTTAAAGCCAAACCAAATGTATAAAAACTCTTTATTTGTGAGGAAAAAACTCATCTCCAAATAAAAATTTAACTCCATACATATTCCATTTTCCTATAAATTTCAACCGATAATTTTTCAATATATATATTAGAATTCCAATATATAAATTATAATTTAATTTAAATTCACAATTCAATTAGATGTAAAATTTACAAATATTCATAAGATATTCGATCTTAATAATAATAATAATAATAATAATATCTATTTTTAAGGTTACAGCCAAGCCAGACACCAAACTGGTGTATGAGACCTCCTTGTTTGTGGGACAAGGAACCCACCTCCGCATAGCGATTTGACTACTAAGTCTACGAAGGCATACATACTCTACCCCCTTATAATTTTGAACCTGTAACCTCTAAGGAAGAAACACATGCTCTTAACCATTAAAGTCACTCAAACTCAACTCAATTAATCTCAAATATGTTAAAAAACAGTAAGAGACATAAACCCTATCTAATTTTAAATACGAAACTTCGCTATCGAATGAAAGGCAAAAAAAAAAAAATGAAATTCATGATTATCCGAATTGAGTGAAGGTGGCAATTTGTGAATTATTTTGTTCCATTCATTACTTTTTCATTTTCATATTTTTAGATTATATTTTCATTCTCGAACCTTCAACGAACCATGTTTGATATAATTTAAAAACAAAAGCGAATAATAATTATTAACGATTTATTAACATTTGGGGATGTTTCCCTGCCCTATTTTATCAGCTTTTGGACGGTGAAAACATATGGTAGGCCTCACCATGTCGGTTGTTATGTACACATTTTGGAAGTATCGTTGTGACAAAAGCACCTCTTTTTATTAATAATATCATTTATTCGTGATTATTGATTTAGTTTTTATTAATATAATTTAAGATTTTTAATTTTTTTTTTTTTTTATTTCAATTTAAGGTGAGTGAGAATTTTTTTTTGTTTTTTTAATTGAGAGTCTAGATTGATTCTCAAGGGAATGTGTTTAGCATATGTTTAGTCTTAATGCTTATCAAGTGTTATAGTGTGTTAGAGAGTTTATTAGGTTGCAATGACTTTTAATAAATTTAAAATATTATATTCATGCCAAGTGGCTCCTCGCTCACCAATTCCCTAGAGATTTGAGATTATTCCAATTCTAATAAGATCCTCTGTGATAAGTTCATCATTATTATTTATAATATTCATTTATATATAAGTAAATTTTATTTAGAAAAATGGTCCATTACTTTTAATAAATTTAAAAAATTAGATTCGTGACAAGCGGCTTCCCACCCACCAATTTCCTATGGATTTGAAATTATTCCATTCTATAAGTTCCTCTATGATAAGCTCCTCATTATTTTTATAACATTCATTTATATATAAGCAACTTTTATTTAGTAAAATTGTTCATTTTACAATAAGATGTGTAATTCTTTTTTTTTCTGAAGTTAAAGTTGACGCATAACATTTTTATACATGGTTAATCAGGTAAATGTGTGCATTAGTAAGATATTCTTCTAATAATTTTTTTTATTATATTTATGAAGCTTTCAACTATATCAACCACATTAATATTTTTAATTTAGTTGTATAGATAATGTAGACGAAATAATAAAGTCTTAGATCACACTCTAAGACTAAATCGCGCTATCACAGCTTTACCTTTATAAATCCATGCTCTCTTGCCTTCATCTCTTGTTGCCCTAACCTTTAACATTTCCTCCCTTCTTTCCTCCTATTGTCTTACAGTTAAATCTTCTTCTAGAAAAAAGCGAGAAGCCCTCAAGAGATGCTTCTTGCTTAGAATGATATATTTATCATGCAAGCTAGGCATGATGAATTTTATGGGCCTGGCTCTCTCACCATTAAACTTACCCACCCTCCATGCTTGGCATATTTGTCCTTGCCATGGAAACTTGTGTTTCAAGAAGTCTCTTGCAAGGTCAAGAATACATTCATTTTCCCATAGTCTTTCACCCCTTTAAAAATTATGTTTGCTGCGTTCTTTTGTCTTTCCTTGCCTTCTCTATCTTGCATGTTGTCAACCTGAATGTTTGTTTCTCCTTCCTTATTAGCAAAATTGCCAATAACTTGAGACCAAGTTTTGGAAACTTTGGTGGAATCTCCTTTCCTTTCTTCTCTTGCTTTCTCTTCGTGGTTGTCTATTTGGGCAATCGTTTTCCCTTTATCCTGGGATGATTTCGCATTCACCACCTCTGTACTTTCCACTATAGATTTATTTATGTTTTGCACATTCACCTTCATGCATTGCCATTATGTCTTCCCTATCGGAAGAGCTTCCTGTAGCAATGCCACTTGTTCTTTCAAAACTTTATTGCTTTCTGCTAAAGCCTTATGCTCAGTTGTTATTATATGAATTTTATGATCTCTTTCTTGCTCTTTAGCTTCTAAAACCTCCAACCTTTTTTTGCATTTAATAATTCTTTCACATAAAGATCAAATGACTAGGTGAGAGGTGTGGATGTGGGACTATAGAAGGTAGTATCATCAATGACTTTTCCTTTGGACTTCTTGTTGTCACATGCTTGTTGAGGGGATTTGTTTGAGTGCTTATTGCAAAGGGATCGAGTACTTTTCCTTTGAGACTGTTTTTTCCTTGTCTGCTCCCATTTTAGATGGGCTATACTTCATTTTAAAATGACCCAATATTGTTTGGCATTGACCCAAACCCACTTCCCAGCTTTAGCAGATGAGGCAATTTTCACTTAACCTAAATCATTTGTCTCCACGCATTCTGAAATTTCATGTCCTATTGTCATGTTTGATTGCATTTGTCATCCCAAGATTCTCAGACCTCAGACCCTTTCCATCACTTTCCAGTTCTACACTCGAGGTAGAAATTACATCTCGATCTAAAAAGCTGGCACCAGACTTTCAACCTCTTATCGCGGCAATTTCATATTGCATCTTTGGATAAACAATAAGGGCGGGATAAAATGGAAGAATACTCGGACCTCTCGGCTCCTCAAGGGCTAAGATCCGCACTTGCAAATGATAAAGTTTCTTGGTTGTGGACTATGAAACTCCAACAGTGTAATGTCAGCCATTTATGCGTTGTGTCCATGTGAGGTCATGTGGGACAACAGTTTGTTGTGTATGTAACACCACACATATCGGTCAAGAAACATAAAAATGCTCCAGAAGGAAGTCGGAATCTGCAACAAGCTACCGCTAAAAAAAATGCAAGAGGCGATGATGAGGTAATCCAAGTCTAAATTTTTGACCAAGTACATAATAAAATATCCAATATGGATTATGAATAAAATATTTTAATATGAATTAATATTGAAGTATACTGAAAATATATTAATAACAAAAAATCATTTTACTGTGCACTGATAAAATGGCTCAATACACATTTTATTTAAAAAAATTTATATATTGTTTTAAAAAATTATGCATATCTCATATAAAGCTATTGAAAAAAATTATGGTTAAAACATTTGAAGTGGTCTTACTATTTTACAGTTTAATCCTTATATATATATATATATATATATATATACAACAAACATTTTTTGGACTTACAATTTTAAGTTATGTAATCTCTCTAGTATTCAAAAATACATTTTAAATAATTAAAAATTACACATTGTTTTTTGCACACTAAAATAAGTTTGCACTTGAAGAAATTTGATCCCTCAGCTCATGTTAGATTTGTGCTTAAAATGAATCTATGTAAGTAATTTTACAATCAACAACTTTTGTCATTTGAAACAATATAAATGCCCATCACCATGAATGAGAAGACAGCATCTTTGGATTTGAACCAAACGATTTTACAATCAACAATTAGATGGCGAAATTTCAGTGAAATAACTTTTAATAAAATTTGTGATTAAGACAGATCTATACTAGTATTTATCTAAATTAAATATAATAGTAAACACAATTATCATATAAAAATATTCCTTTGTTCCAGTTTAAAATTTTAATATAAAATTTATATTAAAATTATTTAATCATAATAGTGAAATGCATTTAAAATTTAATATAATATATAACTCTACATCATTTATTATTATTATTATTATTTTAAATTTTATTAAATTAAATAAATCTGCTGTAAAATCAAAATTATTTAACACGACAACCTAATAAATTTATAATTAAAAAATATTTTTCGATTCATTATAAATTGTGTAACGCAATTTATTAGCTCTATGTATATGTTATGTAATATAAATTGTATTTTATATATTTTAAAATGCTTATTATGAATAGCTCATTTAGTAAGCTTGTGGAAATGTACATCAATACAAAATCTCATGTTCAAAACTCTTCTATGCTCATTTGTACCTCCGTGTTGACGCAGTAAAGATTTACCCAAAAATTATAATGATAGTAAAAACAGAAAATTTTCACTACAATATATTGATTTTTATAAAATAAATAATATTCCAATTACTTTAATGTTAGATTTAATTTTAAAATATTGATTTTTATAAAATAAATAATATTCAAATTACTTTAAAATTAATGTTAAATTTAACTTTAAAATTAATTAGAATTATCTTTAAAAAAAATCTAAAAATAATTCTCATAATTAATTCAAAACCTTATAAATATTAACTTATTAAATTAAATAAATAGCTTTCTCATAAAAATAAAACTCTCCCAGATTAAAAAGGTTTGTGTGCTCTATAATCCATAACTTTTGTAAAAGACGTTGTTTAAATCAATAATAATTAGTAGGCACACCCTAATCACAATTAAATATATTTTATGTTAATTTAATATCTTATTAACTAGAAATTGCATTAGATATTGCAAAGGGAATGTTGTAAGGCAATAACATATAGCACTAATTAATGTTTCTTTGAGAATTGTTGGAAAGACAAAAGAATATCAAGAAAAGGCTAGGACCATGTTACAATGAAATCTTGCTGCAACATTGCTTTCTTGAGCCTTACAAATCATGAGGCCTATGTTGAAGTAAATACCTTGTCTAATTATGCCAACATGAATACCTTATAAATAAATAAATAGATCATGATTTGCTACCTTCAAAATCAGAGGTTGTTTTGGTACAAATCGTACATATTTCTTCTTGATCACTTCCTATTGAGTCACCTCTATATTATTTCCTTCATTATCCTTGAAACTATTCAAAAGATCACATTGTTCTTTACCACTAATCTCCTTGGTGCCTACCATGTTCTTGCTTTTTCAGTATAGCTAATATGAAGTTGGTTTCTTTTGTTCTTTGTGTAGATAATAAGAAATATATGGAATGGTGCCTTTCTTCACTTCAAGAGAAGTAAAAACAAGGCTATTGAGAAAAGAAATCCATCACTGAGAGAGATTTGGTAGCATTTGTGGAATTGGAGAACATGTCTTGCTCTTTGGTGTTGGCTACTGGGCATAGCTTTCTTGATCTTGTATAGAAGAAAGTAGATTTGTATTTAGCTCATACTACATTAACAATGAAATTGCCAACATTCAAGGCACACTTTCCATCACATTTGTAAAGCAAATTATAACAGAGTATCACACTTTTCTTATCAAAACTAAATGCTCCTATATGCAACAGTGATGGCTTTCATCACTTCAAGATCATTAAAAACAAGTCTATTGAGAAAAAACCTCCAACACTAAGAGAGATTTGGTAGCAACTGTTGAATTGGCAAACATGTCTTGCTTTGTTGTGTTGGCTATTGGGCATAACTTTCTTGATCTTGTATAGAAGACTATAAATTTGTAATTTATCTTATAATAAATTAACCATGAAATTTCCATCATTTAGGGCACATTTGTCATTGCATTTGTAGAGAAAATTACAATAGAGTATCACACTTTTCTTCTCATATCTAAATGTTTGTATATGCAACAACTATGTTGTGCCTCCTAGTTTAAATTTATGCAAGGAGGAGTGTCAAGGTGCAAGCTATAATAAGAAAAGGGGAAGTTGGGATTTAGCAGTGTATGAAGAATCTTGTTTGGGACTTGAGATAGATTCATTCTTGGCACAACTAGAGTCAAGCTTAATAAAACAAAACTCACCAGAGCAAAGCTTAATAAAACAAAACTCACCATACTCTAACTTTTTTAAATAAATACAAGTTCCTCATAAAAGAGAGTCATGTTATATATTATTGAAAAATAACATCTTCAAAATATCAAAATTTTAGTATCTCAATTATGGATTCCATGATTGTCATTAATTATAAAATACTATGATTGAGATTTTGAACCTACCACACACATTGTATCATATACAAAGACACTTAAGGTGCCAAAATACAGGTACATGGGTCGAATTGTAGGTATGGGATACGAGTATGTCAGGGGTACATATACCAAATATTATATATACAATAATATATGGAGAAAGGGAGAATTTCCATTAACATAAATGAACAGTGACTCGGACTCATTTATACATTCAAATAATTCAAAAGTCAGATCAGTTTAGAGTCCATCATTCTTCAAGTGACATTCATGATAAAACACTCAAAATTGGAAATTTTCCCTCTCAACCACCATTGGAGCTCCACCCATGCCATTGCAGTGATTATTGTTCTCATTTGTGGCAACAACACATATTTTGACGAGAGTTGCATTGATGTTTCCATACTGGTAAGATCCTTTTGGATTGGGATGAGCTACACTGGCTGCCACATACCATATGCACAAAAATTTCCATTCAAATTTGATAACTTGAGTACATATATGGATGTAACTATCACCATTCTTGCACTTGAAGTATATTTTAGAATGCAACCCTAGTTTGTCTATGAATCTTTTAGGAAATTAACTTTTTATAGTCATCCTCACTTTCCTGAATCCTTCCATTATCTTTATTTCCCAACAATGCTAACAACATTAAGAAATAAGCATATTCATGCATCTATCTCTTTGTAAAATCTATACAGATATCCCTCCGAGGACACATGATGCTAGACCCAAAGTAAGCAGGGCAAAAGCCAAACCTCACAAATCTTGTCTAGTTCAAAGACCAAACAATATCTATTGGGGCTTTTGGAAATGGTCTAAAGGCCTTGTTCTAAGAATTTCTATAGTGGAAAGTGGCTGTGAGAACAATATTAGTAAAATGAGTAGAGGAAACGATGTAATAGTCTTCAGATGGTTGATTTGCAATGACATAGTAGGTTTGTTTGACATGAATGTGAAGAGAACCATATACATTTTGAACAATTTCATATCCTTCCACCTCCATGAGCTTCAATTTATGATGTTGGATTGTGAATTTCAAATAGGATGACAATTCCAAATTTGAAATCCAGAGGGAGTAAGTTTTTCCTACAGATAAATAGATGGCTCATTTTAGATATATAAGTAAATGAATTGAACACACAAGATATGTCATCAAATAAAATTGAAACAATCTACATCTTGTGGAGCATTGAGTACCTAGATGCATCCAAAAAAATTCTAGCAACCTGCCTTGCTATAGTGAATTGTAATATACCTTGATCGATTGTGATTGTTGCACCACTTGTTTGTTGGAAGTAATACTGAGAGGGGGGGTGAATCAGTATTATCAGATCAGTAAAACCTTTCCAATTTCATACTCAGAAACATATATGCTACTTCGGTTAAGTGAACTCGCGTGTACATGCTACTGTGTCTAAAGCAACTAGCATATATCCAGAGATCTTATGATTTAGTTAGCTTATCTTTAGTAAATGCATCAGAACATTATTAACCATTTTAACAGTAAACAAGTGCAGTATAACAGAACAGATCATCACATAAAAGCCACACACATGAACACCATGATATAAGGTGGAAACCCAATGTGGGTGAAAACCACCTACTGCAATTTGTTTCTATCTTCCTTTAATAAGAAACTTCTTTTACAATGTACTGGTGCAGTCCTTTACCAGCACGCAGGCTGCAACCTGCAGAGGGCTACAACCCTCTTAGCTCTTGTACTAGCCGATCCATTTACTAGTACGTAGGTGCCAACCCTACAGAAGGCTACAACCTTCACTCGTTTTCCAGCTGCTCCTGGAAAGGAGCTACAACCCCCTGGCTCTTGTACTGGGTGATATGTTTACCAGTACGTAGGTGCCGGCCTACGATCTTCCCGCGACCACGTTTCATACATTTTCATACTGGATCCATAAGATAATCACCATTGTAGTACGACCTGCATCATCAATCATTGAAACACCCAATACTGAATCACTGAAACCCTGTCAACATCATAACAACAACCAGATCCAACTCCATCTACAAATATCATACTTCACATTGTATACGCTACTTCGACGAGCCCAACCTGCGTGTATACGGTCTTTTACCAAAACCAACCCGCGTACATATCTGCAAATTCTAACTTATAACTCCGCAGCTATATCAGACATCAAAACATACCCAGATCATAACAATAAACATGCGTCAATAGATCTAGTCTATCCACAGTCATACCATAGGAAGATAATCCTTCCAAGCCTTGAGATCTCGTTCCATCATTCATCATCCTCCACATGAGTGAAACCTTGGTTCAGATCACCAACCCATAACCTGCATTTGGATCTCACTCTTCCTCAGATCTTCATCACACACACACTCACACCTTGCTTCCATCTCTTTGCCTAATGATCTTCTCCTTATATAGCCTTAGGCCCTTCACAATACCACGGTCCAAAACCATAGTAACACAATACCATCAACTTCAAAACTAGGGATCAACATGTCCATCGAGACACCATGGTCCAAAACCATAGGCACAACTTCCAAGGACTAACCGCCACGGACCAAAGATAAGTTTTCCACATGTACGCGCTTTTACTGAAGCCAACCTGCGTGTACACATTGATTCTCCTTAATGAACCCGCATATATCTCTTTCTTGTCCTGTTGTACTGAGATCTGTCCTCTGATCAAGTTGCCATCACTTGTACCTGTCTCTGAGTGAGTTGCCATCAAGAACAACACTTGTATCATAATGCCAACAATCTCCCCCTTTGGACTTGATGGCAACCACCACACCAAGTCACTCTCCCCCTTTGACATCAAGGGCAAAGGGTGGACCAAGATATTCTCTTCTTTGGTATACCTTCTGTTGTCCATACTCCCCCTGAGTACCTGCTGAAATATCCAAATGTGCTCCCCCTTTGTGTATGCCAAAGTGTACCAATCTATCCATCCTGCTCTTGCTGAATTGTGTTGTTCATGCTCCCCTTAACTGTAGGCAAGATCTGCAAAAGATGTTCTTCAAGAAGAACAAAGACTTATACATCATAGAAGACCTTCCTATCACCAAAAAACTCAATACATACATTCATCACCCAACCTAGTGGGGATATACCAATATTGACTCATCCACCTAACCATGTGGAGATACATTAAGAGTTTACTCATGATAATACATGAACATTACATCATTCATCCCAGGCATAGTGGGGAAACCAACATAGGCCGTTACATGACCTTGACATCATAAAAGAGATATCACAAAAGAGATACACGACATAGTGATGAAATATCTAGGCCAAGACTTATGAAAGCCACCAGCAGCATCATGATCTGTACCATAAGCATCAGCCTGCAATACCATTCCTTTGATCAACCAGCAAGATGTATCATTTAGCTTCATAGACTTTATCAACAACTTCTAACCATAATGCCAACAATGCATTATTTGAAGTATATGTTCCCCCTGAGCCTGTACCATAAGTATCAAGACATTTCCAGACATCCTCAGCAGACTGTAACTGTTAACCAATAGAGCATATACAGGACTGGATCATATCAGACCCCTTTTCTGAGTCTGTCCCCACTGCTTTTTCACAAACTGACATATACGCGACTTTGCAGTGTGAAACTCGCGTATATACGCGACTTCCCTTCATTAAAATTGCGTATGAGAATTAGACCACTGAAGTTTTACACCTTCAGCTCCCCCTGAGTCTGTTATGTCTGTGCTGTGCTGAGTACCCTATGCTGTGCCACATCTTTCTGACTGAACTTCCTTCTTCTTCCATATCTTCAAGCATGTTGATGATTTCTTCTTATCATGAGCTTTGTTCCTGCAATATTTTGCTCTATGTCCAAACTTGTTACATGCATAGCATCTTACATGTTTCATATTCCTCCTATAGCAATCAGCAGCTTTGTGGCCAAACATATTGCAAGAAAAGCAATATCCATTAAAGTACCTTGAATGTGATGATCTTTCTACATGATGGTCTTGAAACCTTCTTCTTCTACATATGGCTGCAACATGTCCAAGATTATGACATACATAACATTCAACATTATTCATGGGAGGAGTAAAAGATTTTCTTTGAGGAGTCTCTTTCCTTGATTGTTGATGGGGTTGTCCTTTCATCTCCTTGTAGAGCCTTTCAAATTTTGCATTAGAGATTCTTGTCTTACTTTGTGAACCAGATTCACCTTCAATAGACTCATGAAAACCAAGACCAGTTTTGATAGTAGGGGACCTTTGACTACTAAGAATATCATCCAAGATCTTAGTACTATCTTGAAATCGTAATAGTTTATCTTTTTCTTCTAATTTACTTTTCAAGATTTTTACCTCAACTTGATGTTGTTCTTCTTTTTCCAGACATTGCTTCTTCAATGTCTCTTCAGCTTTCCTTCCTTCATCCAGCTGATGCCTTAGTTTGAGGATCTCATTTTCTTGTTCTTTATTCAGCGCTAGCAGCATTTGTCGAATTCTGGAGGCACATTCCAACTGATCTTCTAATCTGATGATTTCTTCTTTGAGGGCATTCTCCCTTTTGCTAGGTAGATCTTGCTGATCTATGGTTTGATCTGATGCTTCATTTGCTTGTCCATCTTCATTCTGGGGTGATTCAGGATCTGAATTCTTGCTTCCACTCAACGGTAGGTTGTCATTGTTCCTTTGAGTTGTCTTCTTCTTCTGACGCGCTTTCTTCCCCATTGTTCTACGAATCTCCTTCAAGCGATCAAGCTTCTCTGAAGGACCTGCTCTGATACCAATTTTTGGAAATAATACTGAGGGGGGGGGGGAAATCAGTATTATCAGATCAGTAAAACCTTTCCAATTTCATACTCAGAAACATATACGCTACTTCGGTTAAGTGAACCCGCGTGTACACGCTACTGTGTCTAAAGCAACTAGCGTATATCCAGAGATCTTATGATTTAGTTAGCTTATCTTCAGTAAATGCATCAGAACATTATTAACCATTTTAACAGTAAACAGGTGCAGTATAACAGAACAGATCATCACATAAAATCCACACACATGAACACCATGATATAAGGTGGAAACCCAATGTGGGTGAAAACCACCTACTGCAATTTGTTTCTATCTTCCTTTAATAAGAAACTTCTTTTACAATGTACTGGTGCAGTCCTTTACCAGCACGCAGGCTACAACCTGCAGAGGGCTACAACCCTCTTAGCTCTTGTACTAGCCGATCCATTTACTAGTACGTAGGTGCCAACCCTACAGAAGGCTACAACCTTCACTCGTTTTCCAGCTGCTCCTGGAAGGGAGCTACAACCCCCTGGCTCTTGTACTAGCTGATATGTTTACCAGTACGTAGGTGCCGGCCTACGATCTTCCCGGGACCACGTTTCATACATTTTCATACTGGATCCATAAGACAATCACCATTATAGTACAACCTGCATCATCAATCACTGAAACACCCAATACTAAATCACTGAAACCCTGTCAACATCATAACAACAACCAGATCCAACTCCATCTACAAATATCATACTTCACATTGTATACGCTACTTCGACGAGCCCAACCTGCATGTATACGCTCTTTTACCAAAACCAACCCGCGTACAGATCTGCAAATTCTAACTTATAACTCCGCAGCTATATCAAACATCAAAACATACCCAGATCATAACAATAAACATGCTTCAATAGATCTAGTCTATCCACAGTCATACCATAGGAAGATAATCCTTCCAAGCCTTGAGATCTCGTTCCATCATTCATCATCCTCCACATGAGTGAAACCTTGGTTCAGATCACCAACCCATAACCTGCATTTGGATCTCACTCTTCCTCAGATCTTCATCACACACACACACTCACACCTTGCTTCCATCTCTTTGCCTAATGATCTTCTCCTTATATAGCCTTAGGCCCTTCAAAATACCACGGTCCAAAACCATAGTAACACAATACCATCAACTTCAAAACTAGGGATCAACACGTCCGTCGAGACACCATGGTCCAAAACCAAAGGCACAACTTCCAAGGACTAACCGCCACGGACCAAAGATAAGTTTTCCACATGTACGCGCTTTTACTGAAGCCAACCTGCGTGTACACACTGATTCTCCTTAATGAACCTGCGTATATCTCTTTCTTGTCCTGCTGTACTGAGATATGTCCTCTGATCAAGTTGCCATCACTTGTACCTGTCTCTGAGTGAGTTGCCATCAAGGACAACACTTGTATCATAATGCCAACATTGTTGGCCCATGGCCATTAATGAGAACAACATCGGGCTTACTAAGTGATCTACCCATGTGAAGTGGTCTCCTAAGGATCTACCTAAAGCTAGAAATTGGTGAGAGATTGATTAAGTGTAAGAACATTTTTGTGGACATAGTGAAGTTGGACATAGTCAATCTCTTTAAATTCAAAAGTTGTATTTGTTTCTGGGACGGATTAACAACTTACTATGTTATTAGTCTTGTACCAGTCACTTATGAGTAGAGTAATATCACTACTAGGAGCAAGGAACAAAACATGATGAAGGGTCTGCTAGCAACAGTTAGCACCCCAAATCCCCACCTACTTTGTGCATATACATTAATGGAAAGTAGTAGTAGTTGCCTATCTAGACCTTCACCTAGAACTTGTATGTAAAGTTTTGTCATTTACAACTGATATCTATTGTAGCATCTTGTGAAATCATTAATATGGTGCATCCGTTATATAAGCCACTTTTTACTCCATAAACAAACGATACCCTTTTGGCCTACATTTGTCCAATATTTATATATGACAAGGTAAAGGAACATATGATTGACAGATCAAATAATTGTTTGTATAGTTTGATTTATCCTCATGCCAAAATAGTAGAGAGACAATGATCAAGGTAGTTTACGCAAGATGATACGGTAGGCTTAGGCGAAGTAAACAGGTATAGATATTAAGGAATGTGTATAGATTCATTTTAATTCCTAATTTACAGGAATCAAATTTTTGTGGGTGAAAATATCTTTCCATGCTTTTCAATCAAAAAGGCGGTTTTCATTTTGAAGTATTTGCTTTGACGATTGATAAATCCCTGTGGACTTTTAAAATCACATGTGTGAGCATGAAATGACATTTTAGCTACAATGAAAAGAATTGTTCAACTTATAATCATACATAAAATTATGAAATGAATGACAAAAGAAGTATATTGAAAAAAGGCATGGAAAAGCCCAAGTAGGCCTTCAACTCTAAATAGATCATTTTTTAGAAGGAAAAATTAAAGCATAACCAAAAATAAAATATGTATGGGCATTGCAGGATGGCCCATTTTAATTAATGTTATGGAAGACTACAAATCCTATTTTGTTATATGAACCATACATGAAGATTGGTTCAACAACTTGGAAATTTTGGATTTAGAAAGAAAAACAAAAAACATCAGTTGAATAAAGCATACTAAAATAGTTTATAAATTCAATATTATTTCCGATCATACTGAGATATTTTACAATTTCAATATTACCTCCGATTGATACGCAATCAAGAAATGTTACACATAAACACATGAACATTTTAATTAAATATTTTGTTTTAGAATTGACAGAAATAAAGATTCTTGTATTGATTAAAACAAATATGAAGCTTCAGAGTTGTTTTATATTATTTGAGATCATATTAAAAGTATCTAGTATATAGTATAAAATTATGTTTCTTCAATGCTCCTTGGAACTTTTTCATGGCCCAAAAGACTATGAATATAGTTTGTAGGAGTAAAAGTGACTTAGTCATGCTATTGCTAGTAGTGTGTGCTACTTCCCCGGGAGTGTATGAAAACCTCTATAATTCTGGGATTTTTTTTTTTTTTGAAAGAGTCAGTTGCTATGTATTGCATTCTGAAAAAAACGAGGGTCTGAATCCCTCTTTGTACATAAAGTTCGCAGATTGAGAGGAAACAAGGGGTTTACAAAATGAGGCTGCCCCCTTGATCCTTAGGCTACTTTTCTCCTTACTACTACTAGAGATGTTGCTGGTATAGATTCTGATGAAAGAAGATAACAAAAAGATGCATTTGGTTTTCATTCAATTGATCATTATGTGTTGAATGTGTCTCGCTGTTGATTCTTCTGGATTCTCATCTTTGATTCCTTGATTTGCGCTGGATGAGCTAGTGGCATTGGGGTGCTTATCCATCCAAGATTTCAGAGTGGCGAGCGATTCTTCAACATGGCCACATCGATTTGAAAGCTGCTCGAATTGATCTCGGAGAGATGAGACCCTGTGCATGAAGAGCTGAATTTCTGCTTTGTATTTCTCCGTGTTGATGCGGTCTTGTTCAAATAGTCTTCTACTGTGCTCATCTAGACGCCGGTCATGCTCTTCTAGCCTTGCTGCAAGAATACCCTGTTTTTCCTCAATCAGAGACTGTTGGGTCCTTATTTCTTCCAGCTCGAATTGAAGGTTTGCGCAGTGCAGACAGTCCTCATTGCGTGCCATTAAATGGAGGATGCAAAAAAGGAAGAGGCCCCAGAAGGCAGTTAAGGATTTGAATATTTTGTAAATATAATGCGGACGGGTTTGAGGGGCACTATCAAAGGATACAGGAGATCCCACTTTCTGAGCGCCAAAGGAGAAATATAAGTGGACCCTGATGATGGCGCACAAGCAAGAAAGGGGAGTACTGAAGATGGGGGAGAAAGAAACAGAGGGGAGCTTGCTGTAGGTGCAAGATTGACGATTTAAAAGCGACCAGCGGAGGTAATGGAAAGAGGGCAGAGAGTGAAGAAGGGTTAGAGCAGCAATACTGGCCTCCCCACAGATTCTACTCCTGTAAAACACCACGACTGAGATTAGAAGAGAAATAAACAAGATAGAAAATAGCAATACCGATGACTGATCTTTTCTTCTCCCCTGGACGAGAGCGCCTTCATCAAACCAATGAATCTGCTCTTGCGCAAAGCAGTGAATGACAATGCTTTTCTTTCCTCTGCCCGTATTTATGGATTGAAACCTGCTGTAGCCTGAGTGTATTACTGTAGGCGGATCCTTTGTGGCAGTTAGATATTCTCCTAAATCCCGATGGCGATCTGCTGGAGCAGCGTAATCGATCTTCCGGCCTTCACTGAATTGATTGGTTTTCCTTGGGATGCAAGTTATTCTTTGAGTCGATGCTTGGATGAGACTACTGATGCATTCCAAGCTCTCTGTCAAGTGTCCTGGTGCTGATGAAGCTAAGCCCGTCGCACGCTTGGTGGATCTGCGAGCCTGGGCAAAGTCAGGATTTGCCTGAATCATGGCAGAGGCTGGAAGGTGTCTCTGTTATTGTGCCTCATCACACCTTCCGGTTTTCCGACTGCGTTATTCGCATGTTTGTCAGCTTCCCCATTGAGCGTGCGAAGGATATGGTAGAAGCTGATTTCTTCAAAGTGCTTGAGAAGTAGATTGATTCGTTGGAGATGTTGCTGAAGGTTGCTGTTTGGTGATCTTTGGTTGTGGTTCATGAGGCCAATAATGATAGAGGAATCTCCAATGACTAAAGCTTTTTTAATCCCCAGATTTTTCAATTGCAACAACCCTTGATAGAGAGCTAAGGCCTCTGCGTTATTATTAGATTTTTTTCCCAGACTCCATTCGTAATTGCTGATTTCTTCTCCTATTTCATCTATAATAATTCCTCCCGCGCCTGCTGGTCCTGGGTTGGACTTGGAGGCACCATCAAAGAATAAAATCGGGCAGTTGTTACTCTGAATCCATTTCTTGAATTCCTGGGTTGGAAGTCTGATATCCCACTTCTTGGTCTGGTCATGATGCTGTCTGTTAGTTCTCTAAATACTCTGTTGATGTCCTGGCCGGCCAAGAATATGCCTAATAAAAGACCTCTCCTCAACTGAGTAATCTGCCGCTTTGACTGTCCCTGAGTGTTTTGCTGCAATTGTCTCCTGTGCCAAAAGATGGGCCTTGTTGCATGTCTTCCATACATTACCCTCTTTGTTTTGGAAGATTTTTTTATTTCTTGTAAGCCAGATTTTCCATAAGAGATTGTGAGGAATGATATCCCAAGTTCTTTTGACAATCTTGCTCCTTTTATCCTTCCATGGACAGCTCCTTCTCCAATCTTGAATTGCCTCTGCAATGTTCTGGTGAGATTTCCATGTTATATTTCCCAAATTGGACATATTGATCCAGCAATTCTTCGCGAAGGGACAATCAAGGAAAAGATGGCGGATGGTTTCTTCTGCTGAGCAGCAGTTAGGAAAAATAGAAGGTCCATATATCCCTCGCTTTCTTAAATTTTCAGAAGTGAGGATTTTGCCTTTTAACAACAACCATATGAAGAATTTGACCTTGGGGATGGCCTCTGATTTCCATATTGTTCTCCAATGATTCCAGATAGGAATTTGATAAGTGCTGTTGCAGATGAATTGATAGCCGGACTTGATGGTGTAGCTTGAGCCCGTGGGGTCCCATCTAAATCCATCTGCTGTGCCTTTTTTAATGGGGGCTCTGTTCTGAAGGTTTTTTTGAAAAGCTTGGAAACTTAATTCTAAGTTTGGGGGGATAACTGGAAAATCCCAGCTAGTCCAGGCTCCTGTGTCAACATCCCATTTTGAAATTTGATCAAGCCTCTGAATGCCTTTGCTATTAAGATGGAGGATGAAGGGAATGGCTTCTTCAACTGTGTTTAGAGGTTGGAAACCCATTATCTTGTCGGTGGCATAATTAATGCTGGTCCCTCCCCCCGGGATCTTTGAGATGTTTTGTTTGAGAATGGGAAGTGCTTTCTTACAAAGGTGCCAGATTTTAGTAGAATTTCTACTGGGAATATCAGAATCAAGGAGTCTTTGCCTGTTGTCAGAGAGATATTTGCATTCAATGACCTGTTTCCACCAAGCTTTTGGATCATTGATTAATCTCCAAGCCATTTTGATCCCGAAAGCAAGGTTAAGAATTTTAGGGGCTCTAATTCCCAGTCCACCTCTATCTTGGGATTGAATTACGCTTTTCCAATTTACCAAATTGAATCTATTTTTTTCTTTTTTCCCTCCTTGCCATAAAAAGTTGCGGAGGGCAGTTTCCAGCTTATAGTGAAAAGAGACAGGAGCTTGATAAAGAGTGAAGCGGTATAGTGGTAAGGAGGAGATACCTGATTTGAGCAAAATTAATCTGCCTGCTGGGTTAAGCCATTGAGTTCCCCATTGCTGTACCTTCCTTTTGACTTTGTCTATTATTTCATTCCAGGTAGTGGCTTTTAGAGAGCCCATGGTGACCGGCATCCCAAGGTAGGTGAAGTGGTCCCAGGTTGCTTTGTAGGCTACTCCAAAAATATTGGCTATGCTGTGAGTTGTTTGATTGGAGATATTCCATCCATAGATGCAACTTTTATGGAAGTTGACCTCTCCTCCTGAGCACTCCATGAATTGGTCCAGAAGGATTTTGAAACGCCTTGCTATAGTAGTGGATGCCCCTCCAATGAGCAAAGTGTCATCAGCAAATTGAGAGTGGTTGATATTCTTCACTCCATTTCCAAACTTGATACCAGAGATGAGGTCGACTCTTCTGTTGTGATCCAGGGCGCTGCTAAAGGATTCCGCCATCAAGATGAAAAGATAGGGAGAAAGGGGGAAACCTTGCCTTAACCCTCTTGAGGATTGAAATGCTTCACAAGGGCGTCCATTTATGAGAGGCGAAATCCAAGGGCCAGAGATGCAAGCTGCAATGGTGCTGATGAAGTCAGAGTTGAATCCCATTTTTCTCAATACAGCAAACAAGAAGGAGTGTCGTACTCGGTCAAATGCATTGGCTAAGTCAAGCTTAAGAACGAAACCTTTCTCCTGCCTTGAAGTGCTGGAGTGAATAGCTTCTTGGACCAAGGTGATGGTGTCATGAATTTGCCTGTTGGACATAAAGCCTCCTTGATTTTCGGATATAAGGGAAGGGAGAAGGGGTTGGAGTCTGGCTGCTATGATTTTTGCAAAGATCTTATATGAAGTATTACACAATGAAATAGGTCGAAATCTGGAGAAAGAAGTGGGGCGATTTTCTTTAGGGATGAGGGCAAGGAAAGTTGAGTTTGTGAAGTCCCCCATCTTCTTTTTCCTTTGGATTCCATTCATCATTTTAACAAGGTCTTTTTTTATCAAATGCCAATGGTCCCTGTAAAAATTTATTGGGAATCCATCTGGACCTGGAGACTTATCTGGTTGTAAAGTCCAGATGGCTTTTCTGATTTCCTCCTCTGTTATTTCACTGTTTAAGCTGTCATTCTCCTCAAGAGATATTTTCCCCGGTAGATGCTTAAGGAGCTTTGAATAATCAGCATCTCCTTGGTTTTCCGTGAGGAGACATTTGTAATGGAGGAAGGCAGCTCGTTTGATGGATTCTTGATCATTATGCTGGCTGCCTTGGCTATCAGTTATCGTGTTTACATTATTCCTTGTTTTTTTGACTGTGGCCTGCTTATGGAAGTAGGCCGTATTTTTATCGCCCTCCTTCAGCCATACTTCTCTTGATTTGATTCTCCACTTGATCTCTTCCGCTCTCTTGATTTGAATTAGCTGGCCCTGAACTTCCCTTTCTTGGTTTTTCAGTTGATGGGTGAATCCGTGGTCCTCTATTTGCTTATGAATCTCTTCCAAGTTCTGCTGTATTTTTTCCCTTATTTTTTCTGGCTCTTGATAGCTGATTTTTGCCCAATCCTTTAGAGCTCTCCTTATGTTTCGAAGTTTTGTTTCCCAAATATAGCTTGGGGAGCCCTCAACGTGTTGCTTCCAGGTTGCGTCTATGATAGCCTCGGCCTCAGCGTTGTCTTTCCACAGAGGATTGTATCTGAATGGTATTGGACCCAAATGAGAATGGGAGTCCAGCGTTAAAATAATGGGGAAGTGATCTGAGGCTGTGGTACTGAGAATTTTGGTGTGGCCTGCAGCAAAGGAAGAGAGGAGGGAGACATTAACCAAAATCCTGTCCAATCTTTCCATAATGTTGCCTGGCCCCAACCTTCTGTTGTTCCAAGTGTATTTCCTGTTTTTTGGAATGATATCCATCAGCTCATGGTCGGACATTATCATTTCCATTTGCCTTCTGAAGGGATCGGTGGTGAAGATGCCCCCTCTTTTCTCATTCGCATGGAGGATTAAATTGAAGTCTCCAGCAAGAATTACATTTGAGTTCTGCTCATTGTCTATTTCTTCCTTCAGTTCCTTCCAACATTGTTCCTTTTCCCTGTAATGATTGGGGATATAGACATTATAAATGATAAGATCACAGCTCTCTTCCTTGTTACTAAGGTTGGTTCTAACCCAATTTTGATTGAGGACGAAGGAATTGCAGTCCCAGAACTGCTTGTTCCACATAGTTGTAATTCCTCCAGAAGCTCCTCTGGAGTTGCTACTGGCCCCTGAGAATTTTTTGTGGGCATCTATAATTATTTGCATTTCGCTCTGACTTTGCTTGGTTTCCTGTATCAGGACAATTTCTGGTCTTTCTGTTTGAAGAAGATCTCGTAGGGCAGCTGATTTGGAGGGGTGCCCCATACCCCTGCTGTTCCATGATAAAAGCTTCATCATGAGGCATTTGAGCGAGGAGGTGCTCGCCTCTCATAATCTTTACCTACTGTTTCTTTTTCTTGTGAACCTGTAATGAAGGATTCCATAGGGGTTTGAATCCCTAGGGCTATGTCCTTTTGTGTGCTTTCTTCCCGATGTTGCTTGGCTGACTTTCTTCCTGGTCCCGGTTTCTTATGAATATCGCTGGAGGCGCCAAAGTCTTTGGAAGAGCTTCTGGTGGTTCTGGGGGGGGGAGGATCTATGGAGGGCTGAGAGGGGGTCGAAGAAATCAAGGGAGGTTCGATCAGAGAAGTCTGGTCAGACTGAGGGTCATCAGAGGATAAAATAAAGAAAGGGTTGGAGGAGGAGGGGAAAGAAGATTCAAGGGAGGGTCCAGGAGGATTTGGAGAGGGAGAGGTGGGGTGGGGGGAGGAAGAGCCCGGATGTTCAGAAGGTGGATCTTGCTTTGGTTGAGGTGCTGCTTTCTTTTTTTTCACAGTTTCCCACTGTTCTGCTTGGTCCTCAGCTTCAGGATTAGTAATTTTAGAGCATCTATTAGCAAAGTGGCCGTATTCATGACATACCTTACATTTGAAGGGTATTTGCTCGTAGTCCAGCTGCTGTATGTAGCTCCAGTCATCCACCTTCAGCTTGATGGCTTCTGGCAGGCCTTTTCCAAGGTCCACTTCTACGCAAATCCTTGCACAGGCTTGCATGTTATCTTTAGGCTCGCTTCTGTCAATGTACTTGCCTACAGCATTCCCTATTGCCTTTACCGAATCATCTCCCCAGCAATGCAGAGGGAGGTGGGGAAGACGGACCCAAACCGGTACCGCATTAGGAATATCGAGTTCAGGGTCAAAGTCAGGAGTCCATTTGTTCAGATATAACCCTCGAGAATCCATGAAATAGGGCCCGTTCCTGAATATCAGATCCTTGTCTGCCTTGGTTTCAAAGTGAAAAGTATAGTAACCTTTGCCACAAAATCGAATCGAGATCTTTCCTTGTGTTTTATCAGACCAGTTCCTTTCCACCCATCTCTGGACTGTCTTTGGTGAAGGCCATAAGCCTGTGAACTGCCCTATGAGCCCTTTTTCTGCTAAAGATAACGCTGCCATTCGAGGGAGAGAAGGAGGTAACTGAACTTCTTGGAGTGTATCAAGTTTCTTGACAAATTTTGATGTTGTTGGTTTCAGACGGACGGGGGGCAGAGATTTTACCAAATCAGAGAAAGCTTTCTCTGCATCCCCCAGAGATGGATCAGAATGGGCCATGGCGGAGGCCAGGCCCCAAGACAGGCCTCGCGGCCCAGGCCGAGGCGAAGCTGCAACTGCTCCCGAGTCTTCAATCCCGCTCCAGCTCCGCGCGCGCTTCCTCTCTATAATTCTGGGATTTATCATTTCAATCTCCATTCAAAAGCTGAAAAATATAGGTTTGATGTAGATGGTTGCAGAGGTGTGTCAACAAGAAATTGAAATGGAGTGCCAATATTAATGACTCCTCTTAACATTTGGATGACTTTGCTCATCGGAGGTCGGCGAGAAGCATTGAACTGGATGCACCACAGTCTCACTAAACTCAACTTTTTGGCTATCGCTTCAACTTCCTCTGACATGTTTCCTTCTCTGAGATTCCTAAGCTCACCCATCTCAACCTACTTAAAATTCCACTTGGGATAAAAGAATTTTCTTGATCTAGTCTCTTTGTTGTTAAAATCAACATTCTTTCTTCCTCCCACCATATCCATAAATAATATATCGTAGATGTAAACATCCTATCTATCAGTCAGAGATCCATACATTCTTGACCACAACTCTGGGGCAGCATAACCTAGTGTTCCTTTATTAGCTACAAAGATGTGACTTTCCCCTCTATTGGATATTTTATCTAGAACAAAATATGCAACTTTTGGAAAAAAATCAGCATCAAGTAGGACATTGTGGGACTTTATATCGCAATGTAAGATGCGATTTTTACAATATTCATGTAGGTAGGCAATACAATAAAGATGTGATTTTTACAATATTCATGTAGGTAGGCAATACAATGAGTTGTAGCAAGTTCAATAGAGTACAATTGTCTCCAATCCAACTCGGCCTCATGGTCTCCATGAAAATACTTGTCGAGAGAACCATTAACCATGTATTCATAGACCAAAATTGTTTTTGATCCTTGGAAACAATAACCCAAGAGGCGAACCAAGTTAAGGTGATATGTTCACTCCATCATAGCCACTTCTGCAATGAATTGAAGTTCACTTTGTTTTGATTCATTCAACATCTTGACCGCTATGAGACGTCCACTCGGGAGTTTGCCTTTATAAACAGTTCCCAAACCCCAATACCAATCTTGTGTGCCAAATTGTTGGTGTATGCTCTAATCTGAGAATAAGAATATCTCGTGGGGACTTGTGAAAAATAATAATTTAAAAAATTAATAACTTGCAAAATATCAATGTGTTATTCTGGATTGATTGCACTTAAGGTTTGCTTTCATAATACATATTTCTCCTTTAAAAATTCTATAAAATCTTCAAATTTTTTAAAGCTTTATATTTTTCACCGATACTAATAATAATTTAGTTGTTTCTGTTAATAACAATTATATGTTTTTTAATAATAATTTAATTGTTTTGGTTAATAACAATTATATGTTTTTGTTAATAGTAATTATAATTTAGGTTAAGTAATAGGAGTACAATGATTACATGTAAATTATCACAATTTATATTCAATCAAAAATTTATTTTATCTAAAATAATAATTTGTTATAGACATTCACCTTGTTTATATATGTAGATTTTTTACTTTCAATCCATGTCTAGCTACAATTAAGTAATTAAAAGTATATATATAGTTTTTTTTGAACGACAACAATTTGATATTCGTTAACAAAAAGGATCACAAATAATCACTAATATAGAAAATAAATAATCATTATTCATAATAACTGAAATAGAAAACAAATACTCATTATATTGTCAAGTAATCAGAAAACAAATAACCAACATTAATTTTTTTACTACAGTGTATAATAGTTTCACTCCTGTTTGATAGATAGAGTAATGCGTAGAAGAGTCGAGTCTCTGCAATTCCTATTTGGTCGCACTATAAAGAAGAATTTTTCATGGGAGATAAGTCTCCCCCATGAAGTGATCCCAATGGGCCTCAGTCCAACGGTTGTTTTAAAAAAAAAAAAATTTAAAAAAAATGATTTTTATATATATATATATATATTTAAATAAGGAAAAAATAGAAATCTCCACTTAAAAAACTATAAAATAAAAGATAAAATTAAAAATAGGAGAAAAAAAAACTAAAAAGTTAAACTACATTCTTACTATTATTATGATTCACTGGGGAATAATTAACACTATAAAGAAAATTACACCTTAGGTTGGAGAAAATATTCTATAGCTCTTCTCATTGTCACAACCAAGGTGTACATTAGACAAATGCAAAGATTTTTATAATATGAATTATCAATACCAAATTTGGTGAGTAAATTCCAATTATAATAATGACATGGAGCATAATTTTTATCTAACCATATTCCTACATTTAATTGTTATTAGAATGAATGCAGTGCCCAACCATGACAAAAGTTAGCAACTTTCAAATTAAAAATGGCAGAATTGTAGATTTCATCATAGAATGCAATGTAATGCTTAAATATGATTCAATATTTTTAAATCTTAACCATAGGATAGAAAATACACACTCAATTATTTCATTGACATGTTCAAAGCTCTGAAAATTTTATTTGAACAGTGATTCAGGTTTAAGATATCAAAGAACCAGAAAGTACTGAACAATTATCATCTATAAATATTCTAGAGAATAATAAAAATTAGGTCAAAGCACCCTTATTTCAAAATCTTGAATAGAAAATGGTATAAATAATCCAAATTCTTACATGTATGAAATAAATAGATAATGATCTAAACTCAAAGAAACTGGCTGAAAGGCACACATTTATAAAGATTACATAATCAAAAAATTAACTTGTTGCACCTGGTTTTTACAGTCACTGTAAAGAATCAAAATAACAACTTAATGATCGTAAGAAAGCTTTTAAAAGTAGCAGAAATATTAATTCAATCTATTTGGAAGATGTTTTTATCACACTATTCTATATCATCGTCTGAAGAATAAGAAGTTGCATCATCTTCTTCATCATCATCTGAAGAAGCCCACGAAGAATCCATGCATCTTTTGCACTTATCCCCGCAATACGTTGTTATAAGTTTAGTGGCTTGTCCAGAAAATTTGTTCAAACCCAAAATCTTCTTTAAAAGGCCTTTCTCATGGGCATATTCAAAGCATATTGATAGAGTTTCTATTATTGAAAGAAGGGGTACAATCAAGAATGTTAATATTGAATGACAAATATTCAAGTCATGAAACCAAAACACAAAATTTAAATATGCATATGAAAATTTTCAAAGCATTTGTGCAACCAGACTGAGTTTTGATATTTTTAATTCCATAACAAGAAATCCGTGTGAACAAAAATAGTGACAACAAACTCGTGATAATTGTAAACATTGGCCCATGAATGTTATAGCTTGGAACATAATTGATATATTGATATTTCTATTTTCTAAAATTTGGTAAACCTTATTTCCATTTTGAAACATTTTATGTTTCCCCAGTCAAGATAGCTCTTATGTTAATACTTGTAGAAATTATAGATGTCAAGCGTACTACATCAACAAATATCTCGCGTATTTCAATGTAGCACAAAACATTTCAACTTCTAAAAGAAAAGCGTTTGTGACAAAAAGTTGAATGAGACCTTTAGAAAAACAAACCACAAGCCAGTTCAGAAAACCTAACAAAACAAAACTATTTGATTCACGGTGGTGAATATTTTTCCGCTCCCTAAGAATAGAGTGCAAGAATGCTTCATTCAGTAGGGAAGGTTGGGTAGTTTGAAAAATTAGTTATAATAATATTTTTAATTCAACCGTGAAAGTAGTTATGATAAGATTTTTAATCTAACGGTTGCAAATATTTCAATCGTCTAACATCAAATCAATTGGAGCATAAGAAGACAACTAAGACTCTAGGGGATTTCTTCCCAGAGGGAATGCCTTATAACATAAATATGCTTGGCATATATTAATTATATTTAATAAAATATATTATCTAATGTATTTGTATGGTTTATATAATGGACGTATTTATTTATATGTGTGTGTGTGTGTGTGTGTGTGTGTATTAGTTGTCATAATATAGATATAGTGTTCTTACTTAAGGATTATTATAGAGGAAAGTCACAATAATAAATTTGATTTTTTTGTTGATGTTTAGTTGACTTTAGAAAAACTTTTGACACAATTTCTAGGAAAAGTTTGTGGAATATGTTGGTAGAGATAATGGTTCCTTTCAAATTGAGGGTTTTGTGGCAAGGTTGTACAAGAATGTTATTTCCAATTTTAGGACCACTCAGGGTTGATCAGAAGAAATTAAATGCAATATTGGAGTTAAGCGTGGGTGTCCCTTATCTCCTACCATTTTTGACATATACATTGATAAGTTATAAGAATGTGTGGATGATGTAAGTTGTGTTGGCCCCACACTTACTGGTATAGTTTTAAATCATCTCATTTATGATGACAATATTGTTCTTTTGAAAAAGAACCATTATGATATTGGAAAGAAACTAAGAATCCTCCAAGATTTCTACTCCAAAATGGGTATTAGAAATCTCCAGGATGGGTATCACTATTAACACTGACAAAACTAAGGTCATGATAATTAAATTTAGAATGATCGCATATGATACTTTCATATATGATAACAATTAATTGGAGGATGTTCCTCATATAAATATCTTTTGGTAAAAGGATAAATGGAGGATGGAAAACTTATTATGGGCTTGAAAACAATTATAAGTTAGTGAATCTTTGGATATGGGATTTATAAAAAAAAAAAATCCCTCTCTGAAACTCTCGTCACTCCTATTATTTTATATAGATGTGAGGATTTGGGTTGCAATATCTCTCGAAAGTCATGGAAGAAGATAAAACAGATCCAAGAGTATTTCATAACCACAATCTCAATATTAAAGGAAGTACTCTCCATCTTATCATCCTCATTGAAGCAAGCCTTACCCCCATTGAAATCATGGTTATGAATAGAAATCTTATGCATAAGACAAAGTTAAACAACATGGAAACCAAGAAGTTTCCAAAAAATATTTCTAACTCTAGCCAATACCGCCATCTTTGGCTCAAGTGGCCATGACATAAGGATAACAAATCTTGGCTAGACCATTGGGGGATAAAGGAGGAGATCATTTTGCAAAATAAGGATAATATTTTTTTTAAACAGAATTGAGTATTTTTATTGCATTAAGTATGTGCTTGGTCACAGTGAATACTCAGGGGATACATTGTGTATTATACAATTTTCGTTTATTCATATTTTGATTATAAAATTCTACGACTTCTAGTGGGCTATAGAGTTTCACAAAATTGATTATATTTCTATATGGATATATCTGATATAAATTTCCTTACAACAAGCAAAATTTGCAACGGAACATATATCATTTTAAGTCCTCACCCCCCTCCTTCGGTTTTTGTTTGAGATTTGGACCTTGTTTCACCTCCTCCAACTGCCTAATTTTGATTCATGTAAATTGGTATTTAGGAGTTGAATTTGTTCCTTTAATTCCACAATCTATTGGCAAAGTGCCTCTATTTCATCCATTTTATTTGTCGTCTGACCCTTCAAGATTTGAAGCTCTTCCATCACCTGCATAGTTGTTTCCATCTACTTCTATTGATGCATATTGATCATCATCATGTCTATTTGAAGGGTCTCCATATGCTCCATAAGATGAGTCTCATTCATATATAGATATGGTGTGGGAATAGGTAGTTGTTCTATGAGAAATTTGATCCTTGCATTTGCAATTTCTTGGTCTTTCTTTATCATTGTCTCCATAATCTTTTCATCTTTCCTCATCTCCTTTCCCTGTCCAATCCCGAGAAACTGGCTATCTACTTCAATGAACCACATCATCACCTCTCAACCTTCATCTTTAGCCATCACCACTATCTCCCATGATTCTCTGCTAGTTTTATTACCTTCCAATAAATTCAAACTATGCTCTCTATCCTTTAACTCACCTCTTCCTAGCTTCACCTTCCCCCTTAAACATTAGTCATTCCATGAATAATCAATTGAATTCCATGTAGTCATTGAGTGCTTGAGTTTTTTGTGTGGCCTATTCCCCAACAACGATCTAAGAAAGGTGAATAAGCCTTAGCCCTAACCCTGTCGAATCGAAGGTCCTTCAAATGCTAGTTCTTATGCCCAACTCGATGGAACGACCAAGCATTCTTTCTTGCAAATGAATTCAAACTATTCTTCCCCCAAACATTCAAGCATATTAATCCAAACAACTTACAACCTCGAAGACTAGTCGAGAGTACAAAAGACTTAATAGAGGAGGATGACGCACTAATCTGACTATGGCTCCATGGAACTTGCCATATCTGATAGCCATTCCCAAAGTTTCCCTTCATTGAACCGACTTTCAAGTTGGTAACCCCCTGCTTACTATTAAATAACATTCCCTATACTTCATCCTGCTATCCCCAAATCCCACATGAGTGCAGAATTAAGGTTACATGTTGATTCATAATTGCTTCGCTTCCTAGGTATTCAACATTGGAGATGGGAGTACGCTTACATGAATTCTTATTGTCCTTGGGCTGGTTCCCTCTTAATAAGATATGGAGTGACGACTTTCAATTGCATTCCTCATGATTACTTGGGATGTCATGATAGCCATTAGGCCCCATCACAAATTTTATAGTGAAGGTCATCATCATGTTTTGTTTTGTTTATATATTTTTTAGTTTCTTTATTAACTAGGTTATGTGTTGTGTCAATTGGATCATGGCAAAGGGCACTTTCCCAATACTCCATTTACTTCTATATACTTCTATATGTTCAACATGTAATTGGCAAGCTTGACCAGCACATTTGTCCATTTCTTTATTTTGAGTTCTCAAGATATGGAAGTACTTTTTTTGAGGAATTTCATCAAGGAGTTCAGTTTTTTATGTTCCCCAAGTGCTTATCACAAGGAGAAGTTACAATGAATAAGTGTTGTATGATTAGAAGTGAGTCTCCCAAAATTCTGATATTGGACACCTACGAAGTTCTGCCTAGAATCATACCTTCTTCAAGCCATGTAGTTTTGCTTGATTTTATGGCATTGATCCAAGTCCCCTGGCATACATCTTGACTAGTTTTCCTTCAAGGCTATACAAGATCGCCCTCACTCCCGCCACCCCATGGAATAAGGAAAATATTAAAAATATTATTACATCAAAAATTAAGGAGAAATTATGAAGTGATAAAGAGTTAGAGGAAAAAAGAAAACTAAAATATTATAAGGAGGTGATCAACCCCAATATTGAAAATCAAAATTATTTCTCTATCTTGACTAATGTTAAGAAAAAAATGGACATTGCTAAAATGAGAACAAATTATCATCTTAGTCAATTCCCAAAATACCATTGGATAAAAGATTCAATCACCTTTTGTGACACTAAGAGGGTTGAGATGAAAAGCACTTTCTCTTAGATTGTCCATGTTATGCTCACATTCAATCTATTTTCTAAAATATTTATTGTACCACCAACCTTCTTAACTTTTTAAGTCAACAAAACTATGTTGATCTTGGAAAACTTCTCTTAATACCAATTTAACATAGAAATAAAATGCTAAAGAATTTTGAGTAATATCTTACCTTTGTAAGGTATGATAGATCATACCAGTCTTAGTGGACGCTAATTAACATCATCATTTATAGAACAAGTTTAAACATTTTATGTTTTTTAAATATCATCTAAATTTGGTTTTTTTTTTTTAATGATGAAATAACAATTTTTTATTATTTAAATTTTATCTTTGAATACATAAATTGATTCCACATTTTGAATTTTTTTTAGATCATTTGGATTGTGTGGTCTCAACAATTAAGATATGAATTTCTCTAAATTTATTACTAACTCTTTAGCAAAAATGTATGAGAAAAATATACTTAAAAAAAAAACAAAACATAAAATATTTATATTACATGATGTTTATATAAAAAATTTATTATTATTAATTACGGTTTGGCCATGAAATTGGTTATATGCATAGAGGAAGAATGTTTTTGTAAAGGATGAAAATAAAGAAAAAAACATACATAGATTTTGGATTTCAGGCATCTGTGGTTCATTTCTTTTAAGTTGAATCTCAGAGTATCCATAATAATATTCATACTTGTCAACATTTCAGATCCCAACAGGGATCCATCATCAGGACAATTACTAAATGATGATATCTTCTCACTGAGATCTTCTTCTATCATCATTCAATAATTGTCCTGATGATGGATCCCTGTTGGGATTTGAAACGTTGACAAGTATGAATATTACTGTGGATACTCTGAGATTCAACTTAAAAAAAACAAACAAACAAAAAACAACACAAAAAAACATGGATTTAATCACACATGAGCACATCACAATGTCTCATCTAGTAGGGAAAGACTTTCTTGGCTTGAGAAAGAAATACTATTTCTTCCTCCCCCAAGCAAGGGTGTTATGTTTTCTCGTTGGTGCTTTTGAGCAACTAGGATATGGGGCATACCAGGAGAAGTAAATAATATGGGATGAATAGACATTTCAAAATTTTGAGAAATGATCATTTTAGGAGAAATAGTTGACATAGCCTAATTAATCAATATTTTTGTTTTTCGGGTGATAAAATGGCAACATAATTATTCATGAGATTGTGAATTTTAAATATTTAAAATGTGTTTTTTTGTTGAAGTCTACATAGATATACTCTACCCCCTTCTGGATTTGAACATGTGGCCACTTACAAGGGAGCACGTTTCTTAACTATTAGGCTCACTCAAGCTAATGTTAAGAATATGTGTTCCTTGTAAGAGGTCACTGGAAAATCTAGAGGTGGGTAGATTATGTACAACTACGAAAAATTTAGTAGTCAAATCATCATCATCATCATCAATTTCAAATATTTACAAAGATTTACATAAATATTTATAATTATATATTTTTTGTAATTAGAATTATTGTAACTAGGCCACACAAGGTCCATTTTGATGATTACCACTATAACCACTAAGTGCCTACATTTACCCCTACCACAAACACAAATAAGTTAAGGTTTAAATAAATAAACTTTACATAAAAAATTCCTTGATATCACACCCTATTACCAACTAATCAGTATCCAAAAAACTAATGTTCATAATTATATTAATATTAATATAAATGAGCCCATGGGGCTTTGGATTGACGGTGAATGGGTGTACTGTTAAGGCACTCCTTGCGATAGGTCATCGGTTCAAATCCCTGTGGGTGCTTAGGTAGTATTATATAGAAAAAAAAAACATTAATATAAATAAATTAATAAACATTTTTATTGTAAAATTTAGTTATACTAATTTATTAATAAAACAATATAAATAATTAAAATTATAATCCAATTTAAACTTAAAGCCAAACCAAATGTATAAAAACTCTTTATTTGTGAGGAAAAAACTCATCTCCAAACAAAAATTTAACTCCATACATATTCCATTTTCCTCTACGGGGATGTGTATTAACGAGGGCAAATCGTCTTTCCATGTGGAGAATATTCACAATGATCTCATTTCCTTCCTTTCCCAACTTTTCAACAATAAGGTTATTCCTAGCAATGAAGGTCTGAAATACCTGGGTTATCAATTAAAACCAGTGGGCTACTCCTCAGTTGATTGGACGTGGATTCATGATCGATTTTACAAAAGAATTGCCGGATGGGAATACAAATGTTTGTATATCGCTGGGAGGGCGATATTAACTTAGACAGTGCTAGTGCAAATTATGGTCTACTAGGCCCATATTTTTTTCATTCTGGCATCCATTATTGATAAACTTAACAGATTGACAACCAATTTTATCTGGGGAGGTAGCAAAGAGAAAAAAAATTCCACCTATCAAAGCCCTCTATGGTGGCTCATCCAAAAAAGATGGGAGGCTGGGGTATAATGGATCTTAATCTGTTCCGCAAAGCCCTCCTCTGTAAATCATTATGGAAGGCAGTTTTGGGAGAGTCACTATGGAGCAAGGCCATCAAATCAAAGTATATGGATAACAGAGACATAACTTTCTGGTATAGACAAGGCACTATTGGGACTTCTCAAGGTTCTGCTATTTGGAGAAGTTTTCGGAAAATAGAGCATTTCTTCCTCCAAAATCTGATATGGAGTTTCCAGTCAGGGAAAAAAATCATTATTGGTTTGGATGTCATTGCAGGGGGGGGATGAACTTATATCCATTCCTTAACAGTTACTTGGTGCACTTCATTAGAGAGGGATTTTTTTCTGGGACAAGATCATACTCAGATGGGAGGGATCCATCCCTATATGGATGTCGGTGATTGAGTTGGGCCTCAATGAAGAGTTAGCTATACAATGGAACCAGGCCATATCGGCCATGAGGAACAGAGGTATATTTAGAACAGAAGCCGAGGACATGCTAATATGGAAGGGGTTTGGTGGTAGATCATCTGTATATGTTAAGCATATCTATCTCCAGCTCCATCTCACGGAACATGATCAACTGAATAACATATTCCCATCCTCTTTATGGAAAACAGGTTGCTCTCTCAAGATCATCATTTTTGCTTGGTTAGTCTTCCACAACAAGAATCTTACATGGGATAATCTCCAAAAAAGGAACTGGAGTGGACCTGCCATTTGTCCTTTGTGCAGAACAAACATAGAAAGCAACTTTCATATTTTTCTACTCTGTCCCCAATCACAATTGATATGGCAGAATTTGGCTGTCCACTTTGGCTTCAGCAGGATCGCTTTCCCCTCCATTATGGAAGCATTTGAATGGTGGGGCAATATGAAAATAGACTGGAGACCTATTCCTTTACTGTCCCTTTGGGCCATATGGAAATGGAAGAATAAGGCTTTCTTCCACTCATATCTGGAAAATTATTCCACGGTTTTCGAATCCATTCTCTCTCAGTTCAATACTCAACTTTTCAACAAAAATATGCTAAGAATGAGTGGTAAGAAGGTACACTCTATGGAACCATCCGGTGTCCCACGAGCCTATTTTGATGGTGCCGCTCAACATGGATGTTGTGCTTGTGGGGTTTATATTATTCCAACAGAGGGTCAGCATATTGAAATATACTGGAACAGAGGTAATGGGTCGAATAACAAAGCTGAGGTTATGGCGCTAGCAGGTCTGCTCACCATCTATGACTTTCTCAACATTCAAAATCTGCAAATTTATGGGGATTCAAAGGTGATAATTGATCATGTTCGATCTATTCATGTCATAAAAAACCTCAACCTTTTGGGATGGCTGAACAGGATAGAATCTATAAGGAATTACAGGAAGGATTATTCTATAGACCACATTGATAGGGAAAAAAACAAAGTGGCTGATGTGTTATCAAAAAAAGGACTTGCTTCTCAATTTGAAGTCTGGATGATGAGTATAACAGTGGGCAACAAAACACACCATATACAGGAGTTTAATATGCCGGGTACATAACTCTCTCTCTCCTCGCCTCCAGTCTGGTATGTATCTAGCCCCTAAACTATGATTTTCTCTTCACTGGTTGGTTCTCCAACTTTTTGGTATTGCTTATATGTTGATGCACCATATCTATGCCTACAAATGATTTTGAACTTTTTGATGAGGTTTTGCGGCCATGGGCTATATTAATGCCTCCCACTATTAATTTTGCTTTGTCAAAGATCTGCATAACTATGTTGAATCCCTAAATAGTCACTATGTTGAATCCCTAAATAGTTTTATGATATACTGTTATTTCTCAATATGAATGAATAGATATACAACTTTTTTTTCATGCCGGAAAAAAAATATATTAGAATTCCAATATATAAATTATAATTTAATTTAAATTCACAATTCAATCAGATGTAAAATTTACAAATATCCCTAAGATATTCGATCTTATATAAATATACAACTGAATTAGTCTCAAATATGTTAAAAAGCAGTGAAGGAAAGAGACATTCCAACACTATCTAATCTTAAATACGAAACTTCGCTATTGAATGAAAGGCAAAAAAAAATAAATGAAATTCATGATTATCCGAATTGAGTGAAGGTGGCAATTTGTGAATTATTTTGTTCCATTCATTACTTTTTCATTTTCATATTTTTAGATTATATTTTCATTCTCGAACCTTCAACGAACCATGTTTGATATAATTTAAAAACAAAAGCGAATAATAATTATTAACGATTTATTAACATTTGGGGATGTTGCCCTGCCCTATTTTATCAGCTTTTGGACGGTGAAAACATATGGTAGGCCTCACCATGTCGGTTGTTATGTATACATTATGGAAGTATCGTTGTGACAAAAGCCCGTCTTTTTATTAATAATATCATTTAACCCACTTAGTCATCTAGCGAGTCTTAACATGATTGACGAGACAAAAAGCTGAAACGTGTCTCCTTTATTGATCTATATCACTTGGTTAATAAATGGACCACTCTTATTAAATATTTCGACAATGAATTAAAAAAAAAAATTTGAATTATATGGAAACTTTTTGAAATAATTAGTAATGGTTATTATTATTATTAAAATTATTATTTTTAATTATCCGTGATTATTAATTTAATTTTTATTAATATAATTTAAGATTTTTTAACTATTAATTTTTTTTTATTTCATTCTAGAGTGCGTGAAAATTTCTTGTTGTTTTTTTAATTGAGAGTTTAGATTGATTTTCAAGGGAATATGCTTAGCATATGTTTAGTCTTAATGCTTATCAAGTGTTATAGTGTGTTAGAGAGTTTATTAGGTTGCAATGACTTTTAATAAATTTAAAAAATTATATTCGTGCCAAGTGGCTCCTCGCTCACCAATTTCCTAGGGAATTGGAAGCATCCAGCTAAAAATGTTTGATGGGACAAAGAAAATTCTAACTTATGTAAGACATGTACCTGAATTAAGAAAAAATCTCATTTCACTAGGAGTACTAGACACTAATGGATATAAAACTTTTATTCAAGGTGGAGTAATGAAAGTTTATAAAGGAATTTTACTAGTAATGAAAGCAAAGAAGGTTGGAAATCTTTTTCAGTTAGAAGGAAGAACAGAGTCAGATCATGTTTCTACAGTGTCTGAAAACAACAGTAATTCTTTTCGTTTATGGCATCAAAGGTTGGGCCATATGAGCAAAAGAGGTTTAAATATTTTATCTGATCGTAAGTTACTTCCTAATTTAAAGTCCGATAAGTTAGATTTCTGCAAACATTGTCTGTTTGGGAAACAAAGCAAGCAAAAGTTTAAAACTGGAAAACATACTAGTAAGGGAATCCTTGATTATATCCATTCTGATGTTTGGGGTCCATCTCCTACAACCTCATATGGAGGTTCGTCATATTTTGTATCTTTTATTGATGATTTCTCTAGAAAAGTGTGGGTCTACATGTTAAAGAAGAAGTCTGATGTGTTTACAGTTTTCAAACAGTTTAGAGCATTAGTTGAAAACATCACTGGAAGAACCATTAAATGTTTAAGAACTGACAATGGAGGTGAGTTTACTTCAAAGGAATTTGATAATTATTGCAAGGACGCTAGGATCGAAAGACATAAAACCACTGTATATACTCCTCAGCAAAATGGAGTTGCTGAACGCATGAACAGGACTCTTTTAGAGAGAGCAAGAAGTATGCTGAGTAACGCCAATTTGCAGAAGGAATTGTGGACAGAAGCGGTTTCTACAGCTTGCTATTTGATAAATCGATCACCATCAACTGCAATAGGATGCAAAATTCCTCAAGAGGTATGGAAAGGTCATCCTTGTGATTATTCTAAACTAAAATTTTTTGGTTGTGATGCATATGCTCTAGTTCCGAAACATCAGCGTTCTAAATTAGATCCTAAGTCAAAAAGATATATCTTTGTTGGATATGGTGATGGGACTAAGGGATATAGATTGTGGGATCCTACTACTCACTAGATCATCATTAAAAGAGATGTTAAATTTAATGAATCCTCACTTGAAAATCCCGATGTAGATGATAAATTGAAACAGGATAATGTATCTAAGTTTCAACACATTAGTTTGAAACTAGTTCAAATACTGATGATAGTCAAGATGAACATGGTTCAGATGTAAGTCATGAACAGGTTTCAGATGCAGATCATGAACAAGTTTCAGATGTAAATCATGAACATGTTTCAGACGCAGATCATGAAGAAGTTCCTACACATAATAATCAGCAAATTGTGGAAGTACCAGAAACATCTTTAAGGAGGTCCACAAGAATCAAACGTCCTCCTAAAAGGTATGATTATTATGTTACTTCAGTTGCTTTAACCGCTAACGATGATGAACCTTTGTGCTATCAGGAAGCTGTAGAAGGTTCTAAAAGTGAAAAGTGGAAAGAAGCTATGAAGGACGAGATGATGGCATTAGACAAGAATGGCACATGGGATCTGGTAGAACTTCCTAAAGACAGAAAAATTGTGGGATGTAAATGGGTTGCAAATTGAAAAGGGGTGTTAATGATACAGAGGACAGGTACAAAGCAAGGCTGGTCGCAAAAGGTTTTTCTCAGAAAGCAGGCATTGATTTTCATGAGATATTTTCACCAGTTGTAAAAATTGTTTCAATTCGAATTGTATTAGCATTAGTTTCTTTACTTGATTTAGAATTACAACAACTAGATGTTAAAACTGCATTTTTACATGGAGATTTAGGTGAGGAGATTTACATGGAACAACCGAAAGGGTTTGTTCAAAATCGTAACAAGAAATTTGTCTGCAGGCTCAAGAAATCATTGTATGGTCTGAAGCGCTCGCCTCGACAATGGTACAAGAAATTTGATTCTTTCATGATGAGTCAAAATTATATAAGAAGTGAATATGATCATTGTGTTTACTTTAAGAAATTAAGTAATGGCATGTTCATTATCTTAGTATTGTATGTTGACGATATGCTTTTAGCAAGCAAAAGCATAGTAGAGATCAACAGGTTAAAGGCTCAGATGGCTATGACATTTGATATGAAAGATCTAGGAGCAGCAAGACAAATTTTGGGCATGGAGATTTTCAGAGACAGAAGCAATGGTAAGTTGTGGCTATCACAACAGAATTATATTGAGAAAATACTCTTGAGGTTTGGTATGAACAATGTGAAGCCTGTTTCAGTCCCTTTAGCTTCCCATTTTAAGCTTTCTTCTAGTTTATGTCCTAATACAAATGAAGAAAAGGAATATATGTCTCGAATTCCATATGCAAATGTAGTAGGTTGTTTGATGTATGCGATGGTTTGTACTCGACCAGATATTTCACATTCAGTTGGGGTTGTCAGCAGGTATATGGCAAATCCAGGAAAAGAACACTGGTCAACAGTGAAATGGGTGCTTCGGTATTTGAGAGGCACAAGTGATTATTGTATCACTTATAACAGGAGTAGTGAATTTGTTTGCGGATATGTTGATTCCGATTTTGCAGGTGATTTGGATAAGAGAAGGTCAACTTCAGGGTATGTATTTACTCTTGCAGGTGGAGCTATTAGCTAGATGTCAAAGCTACAGAATATTGTTGCTTTATCCACTACTAAAGCAGAATACATAGCTGCTTCACATGCTTGCAAAGAAGCGGTTTGGTTGAAAGGTTTGTTTGGTGAGTTTGGTAGGTTGCAGGACAACATCAAGTTATTTTGTGATAGTCAAAGTGCAATTCATTTGGCTAAGAATCCAGCCTATCATAGTAAATCAAAGCATATACCTATCAAGTACCATTTTGTAAGACAGGTTATCACTGAAAGGGCAGTCTCTCTTGAAAAAGTGCATAAAAAGGAAAACTGTGCAAACATGTTCACGAAACCAGTTTTGTTAGAGAAGCTACGTTGGTGTCTGGCTTCTCTTGGCTTGCAGAAAAGATAAAATAATAAATGAACAGGGTATCAGGCTAATTGTTGTCAAGGTGGAGATTGTTGAGATTTTCTGTTTATTAAATTTGGCAAAAATCTCATGTAGGTGACAACAATAGGATTTGTTGCTATATTAGCTCCATTATTCTTGAGGAGGAGTTAATGCATCCTAAATTTGTTGTGAGAGAATTTATGATTCAGTTTTATACTCCAGCTATAAGAAATGTAAGCCCGTAGAGGATATGTGTGTAGAAAATAGGGTGAGTTGAGAGTATGTGTGAAGAATTAAATTGTTGTAATCTCCTATTGAATAATAAGATTGTCGATGCCTCTGTTTGGTGGATGTAACCCAGATTGGTTGGGTGGACCACGTTAAATCTCTGTGTTATTTTTTATGATTTTGTATCTGTTGTGTATGCCCTTTAAATTTCCGCTGCGCATTCCAACAATTATTCCAATTCTAATAAGATCCTCTATGATAAGTTCATCATTATTATTTATAATATTCATTTATATATAAGTAAATTTTATTTAGAAAAATGGTTCATTACTTTTAATATATTTAAAAAATTAGATTCCTGGCAAGTGGCTCCCTGCCCACCAAATTCCTATGGATTTCAAATTATTCCAATTCTATAAGTTCCTCCATGATAAGTTCCTCATTATTATTTATAACATTCATTTATATATAAGCAACTTTTATTTAGCAAAATTGTCCATTTTACAATAAGATGTGTAATTCTTTCTCTCTCAAGTTAAAATTGACGCATAACATTTTTATACATGGTTAATCAGGTAAATGTGTGCATTGGTAAGATATTCTTGATGTTGCAATAATTTTTTTTTTATATTTATGAAGCCTTCAACTATATCAATCACATTAATATTTTTAATTTGGTTATACTAATAAATAATGTAGACAAAATAATAAAGTCTTAGATCACACTCTAAGACTAAACCGTATTTCTAACTTAATATTTACAAAATTTAGACTCCACTTTTATTATCATAGAATTATATGCTTTTAAGTAACTTTTAACATTAATCCCATATATAATTAATACTTAAAAACATAATTTATCTAATATGCATTCATTTAACACATTTAAAATTTAAATTTAAAGTGCATTCACTTAATACATTTAAAATTTAAAATTTAAAATGCATTCACTTAACACATTTAAAATTTAAATTTAATAATTATATATTTATATATTTTACACTTGATTTGAAAGAAAAAACATATCATCAATCTCTCACTAATAAAATCTTAAATCAAAATAAATAAATTGTTTCTTTAGGTCCGATAGACCAAGTTTGGTCTCAATAGACGTTAACCATCATCATCCAATTATTTCTTATAAATATGTTTAATTCTAAACTATACTTTTAACCCCGTTGCTTAGTTGTATTCTGATAGCAAAATACTCATGCTTTTTAATATTAATATTGAATTTTAAAAATTGAAATTAATTTTTTAATCTATTGTTTTATTAAAGATTTGAGGGTGGGAAGAAATAGGAGTGAAATTTTCTTATTTCTTTTATCTCAAGAAATTTCAATTATATATAAATATAAGATTAGTTTATGAGGCATAGAGCAAAAAGTGATAGGTATTATGTTAAAGTATTTTGTGATGTAAAAGTCACTTGTTTGAAACTTTGTGGCTAAAAAACTAGCCATTATAAGGGTTGGTGTGGCCTAGGCCAGGTGGGATCCTCTAGTTGAGTCCAGAGGCTCTTTACAGCCCAGTATGGGGTAGATTTCACATAAACATGTAAACCTAAATGTAAACGTAAACATAAACATAAATGTAAATGTAAACATTTAACATGTAATGTTTAACATTTAAAATTTTTAATCTAATGTCCGCCCTATTTAAAAATCAATCTAATTATTATTATGTATAAACACAATATAAATTTAAAATATAAAGAAGTTTATGAATATTCAAAAAATAGGTATGGTAAATAAATAAAAATATAAATAAATTTGAAGTATGGTAAATAAATAAAAATATAAATAAACTAGAAGTATGGTAAATACATAAAACCCATTTTTATATTTAGTTCATAAACCTCTTTATAGTTATGAAGACTCAAAAAAGAAGTTTTACTTAGATGAAGCCTATGGGCCAAATACCATTTTAATACCATGGGCTAAATACCATGGACCAAATACCATATTTATAACAAGTATGGTAAATTAATAAAAATATAAATAAATGAGAGGTTTGGTAAATAAATAAAATATTTTTTTATATTTACTCTATAATTCACTTTATATTTACGAACACTCAAAAAAATGTTTTATTTACATGAAGCCTATGGGCCAAATACCATGGGCCAAATTATTATTAATACCATGCAAAAAAATACTATTAACCCTAATATTAATATTAATAAAAATAAAGATGGGCCAAAATGTTTTATTTACATGAAGCCTATGGGCCAAATACCATGGGCCAAATTATTATTAATACCATGCAAAAAAATACTATTATCCCTAATATTAATATTAATAAAAATAAAGATGGCACATGGTATTGACCCTTGACACATGGTATCTATGTGGAATGTAGCCAATTTAAAGGGGGGAATTAAACCAGGATCGATCCATCTTTACTCTAGATCTACTAAGCCCTAAGTTAGAAAGCAATAAACCATTACTAGAGGGAGAGAGCTGAGGCCACCTACTTCTAGCTCTGGACCTTCAGATGGAGAATAATACGCGACCTCCCCCTACTCGGCCCCCTCTCGCCAGCAATTTCCTTCCTACAGCAGCTCAGCCAAGCTCTAGAATGGCTACGAGGCGTCGATGTCAGCTTCTCTGCTGCATCGAGTTAATTGACGGTGCCCATTTCTCCATAACCCGCTCTGCTGTTACAAAATTGTTGTTCCAGGCCTCAATTCCGCCACTGGCACCCATTTTCCTCACTCCCGTATCTTCTCAAGCCACTCTACCCCATTTCCAGCCTCTCCAAGCACCTAGTGCACTGTAATTCACCCTGTCAATATGCCCCGCCTCAGGCACAGAATGAGAAGCCGCAGGGGAAGCAGTCGAGGGAGAGAAATTCACCCTCCCTCGCGGTCCCCGTCTGACTCGACTCAGGTAGATTCCTCCTCGCCTTCGACCACAACTCAAAGCAGGGGTCTATCCCAACACTCGAAGTGGAAGAGGGCAAGCCCAGAGAGCTGGCCAAAGGCATTTGGAGGAAACCCAGAACCCTCAAACCAACACTGAGCCAATGCTGAACCCCTCGCACTCCACCCAATTCCATTTCAGATGCACCTTGGACCACCCCTGTATAATCGCCACCATCTCTGTTACCTTTAGGGAGGAACCACAATGCACCATTGCCCCAGCCAACATCACTCAAAACAAGAAGGGCGATAGCAGGAGGGACAGCTCGCGGGAGGAACAGCTCGGAACAGAATGGATGCTGACGGAACCGCCCGGAACAGAACGGAAGCCACTCACTTAAGCCCGGAAGCTTTGCACAAGACGAGTAACACCCCTGATGGTCAAGGGAAGGTGGCAACAGGAACGAACAGTCCAAACGACAACGAGAAGCAGGATGCCACGACCAATGGCCAGTAGCATACCAACGACGACGACCCATATGCCTATGGGTGTCCCATCGTGGAGGAGACACCGCCACCTACTGACACCTAGCAGGCTTCGTTTCTCTTTCCAGGTTCCTAGTCATCAGGTCCTCTTTGGTATTTTTGTGTTTTTGTTATGTGGTAGCTACCACGTGGAGTTTTTTTGGTTTTTGTTTTGCTGGAAAACTCTCAAACATGGTTATTATAAGCTGGTTTCCCTTGCGTGGGCAACTTTCTCCTTCTTAGCACTAGTTTCCCCAAGGGGGCAGTCTAATTTTTCAGTCACTGTTTGATAACACATAGTAATTCTCTAAGACAGTTTCTGCAGAGGTTGGAGCCTCCTTGTAACACTATTTTTTTGTATCTATAATAGAATTAGTCTTACTTAGAAAAAAAAAAAAAAAAATTGAATATTTTTATTTTTATTTTTATTTGTAATTTTAATTAATAATATATATTTAATTAATGGTTATGAAAATTATAATTTTTATGAGTAAAACTTTTTAATATCATAAAAATATAAAAAAATAAAAAATAAATAATAATGTGATTTTTTTAATTGCTTTAATTAATTAAGATTTTTTTTAAATTATAGACATCACATTTTTCATGAATAAAAACTTTTTGAAAATGTTAATATTAGAGATTAAATTTTTTATTTAATTTAAGTTAAAAAATAATAATTAAATAATCAATTAGTGCTCCGTAAAATGTTAATTAAATTTTTTTTTTTTAATTATTAATATTAAAAATTAAATATTTATTTAATTTATATTAAAAATCAATAATTAAATATTCTAATTATTGTTTTGTAAACTATTGATTGAAACATGTAAAAGTTCAAATTGCAACTCTCCATCCGTTGAAGAAATCTAACCTCAACTATAATTAAAAAAAAAAAAAAAAAAAGAGTAGTGTGATAGCTTGAAAAAGACCAAGTGTTTGATTGAGACGTGGAAAAGTTCAGATTGTAACTCATAAATCTCACCTCAACTATAGTTTTCACAAAAAAAAGGTGGTGCGATAACCTTGAAAAAGACCAAACGGAAATTGATTCCAAAATTTTTATGAAATATTTATTAATTAAATTATATAAGTAGTTATTAATCAAACTAATTTTTAACATCCTCATTGTTATTGTTTCAGTCTTGGTTACAATACTTCTCTTTTTTTATGAGGTGATTAAATACTATTAATCTTTATAGATAATTCATTAGGGTTATTTATAATTCGAATGGAGTTGAAATTCAATCACAAATAAACCATTGTCTACACTTATATGAAATTAGATTAATGGTCCCCGGATGCAGGTGTTAGTTAGGACGGGACGGGAGTGTGCCGCAAGCCACATGCCGGCCATATGCCATCACGTGGCAGACGTCAGAGGTAAGGCTGGCATAGGCGTTGCAAGCAGTTGGTATAAGTCTATGCAGCAGAGCATAGTAAATGCCCTGCACGGCTATTCGGCTCAAGTGGAGGTTGCAGTTATGGCGGGCGCGTTCCAAGGTGAGGTAGCTGAGGCTATAAACCATGTCGCTGCGTCTAGTCAGGGAATGTTGCTGGTTCTTCCTTCTGGCAGGTCTCTGCAATCCCAGATGCCCTGCCTCTCCGTCTCCGCCGGGATCTCCTCGCTGTCTGTTTGGGTTATTCCGCAGTCTGTTCCTCGAGCTGTCTGTTTGGATTATTCTATGGTCTGTTTGAATTTCCTCTCCTCGACCCCTGTAAGGATGGTGAGACCTCGACAGCGTCTGCTTAGCCGTCGAGGCACTTCCAGAGGAGGAACCTCTCGCAGTCACGATGTAGATAATTCCGTCCACTGCTGTCATTGCCATAACATACGCTCCACTGGAGCTAATCCCCTTCATTCAAGTCAATTCATGCACGCTGGTGCATTGAGCTCGGCTTACTTGCCTGCGTTCGACTCTGCTATTTTGAACTTTAGCAGTTCCATGAACAGCCCCCAAATTAGTGCGCACGTTTCGGTCCTGTTCATTGAAAATTCCTAGGAAGACAATGACTCCCTGGATGAACATGGGCAGGGGAAAGCTGACAGCAAGGTGCAAGAAGCGAAGGATCCTGAAACTAGCCCGGAGAAAGAAGTAAAGGACCCTGCCTCAGACCTGGAAAATGTCTCGAAAAGCAGGCTGGATCAAAGGGCGAGGACCAACGAAGCAGAAGACACTGCCCCCACTGCTGCTGAAAGGGAGGCTTACGGTTGGTGCCGGGTAGAGGAGGTGCAAATGGACGAATAGCGATGCCCGAGCTCAAGGTTCACATGGCTCTTCTGTCTGGTCTTCTGGTCTCTAATGTTGTCTGTATTAGCTTAGTTTTAGCATCAGTGCTTTGTGTTTATGTCCTAGAAACTTCGTTAATGGGCTAGTTAATGTTAGTCTCCCCTGCGTGGGATAATTCAGATTTCTGGTCGGCGCCCCTGCGTGGGCTTGCTATTTTGGATGGTTTAGACTCTCTATTTGGCGCCCCTGCGTGGGCTAGCTTTTTGATTGGCCTCAACTGCTCCTGGATGATATTCCCAGAGCCTGGTTATCTCTGTTTTGTCATGATGTAATTTCTGTCTTCTGTACATAATATATTAGCATAGTTTTACCGAGAAAAAAAAAATAGATTAATGGAAAGGTCTTATTAAGATAGTTTGGTTGAATCTAGTCTTTTTATTTTTATGAGGTGATTAAATATTATTAATCTTTATAGATAAATTGAATGGAGTTGAAATTCAATCACAAATAAACCATTGTCTACACTTATATGAAATTAGATTAATGGAAAGGTCTTATTAAAATCGTTTGGTTGAATCTAGTCTTTTTAATTTTATGAGGTGAATAAATATTATTAATCTTTATAGATAATTCGTTAGGGCTATTTATACATTGAGTGGAGTTGAAATTTAATCACAAATAAACCATTGTTTACACGTATATAAAATTAAACTAATAGAAAGGTCTTATTGAAGTAGTTTGGTTGAATCTATATCCCTAGACACGCATCGAAGGATTGGACTACAATCATATATTGTTTAAATGCAATATTGGTCACAAATATAGTCACTTCTAAGGATTACAAGAAGAACCTAACATGGGTAAACCAACGAAGTGCGTCGTAAGGAACACATATTGTCCTCCTCTAAGTGACTTGTTTGTGGCTCTTATAATATAAAGGCATCATTGTTATTGCTTCTTATTTGAACAATAGATTTAAAATCTTGAACCAAGAACATAAATCAAAATATCCACCTATAGAGGACACTGAGAAAAATGATACTCTAGTTGCACCCTCAGAAGGCTTATTTACCCCTCATAGTTTCCCCAACACCAATACCCACCCAGCCCCCCACCTTGCCTTAGCGCTTAGATATTGTGTAGATGTAGAGAGGGAAGATGACACCATCCATCTCAACCTCCAATTCATAATATGGAAATTTTAAATAATATGCTCACACACAACAAATTTCACCAAAGAGAAGAAGAAGCGGACACATAGGACTTGAAAGAACCAAGGACAAGGGTGAGAAAATCTCTCAAAGTATTAAGCTAATAAAAAGTGAGTTGAATAAAGGTTTTGGAGTACAAACTACTCTCCATTGTAGTAAAATCAATCTAGGTAAGCAATGAATGCCATCTCTTAGAGTTGTAGGGGAGTATGTATGAGAAATAAACAACAATATATATTTATCTTATTTGTTATTATCCTAATATACAAAATATCATGGTAAACTAGGCTACACATAATATACACCAATATGAGTGTGGAGCACAACACCCAAGGTGATAATAAAATTTGAGTTACTTAATAACTCCTTATGTATAAGGAGAACCCCGTCCAAATAACCCAAGTGCATCCATATGTCGAAATCATCATATTCCATCCCTACAATAATGACTTTACATACTCCTATATATGCATATTCTCACACATTGTACATGTGGGCCCCTATTAGGCCAAATCATACTTTTAACTCCATTACATAAGCATTTAAATCATGTATACCCTCTTTAGGATCATAACTTAAAAAGTAATAAAACTAGATCTAATTTTAGTCTAGGAAATAAAGTAATTGGAAGACATAACCTTCATAACCGAGGATTAATAGCTATAGTAGGGAACTCTTGTGATTTGTATCAATGCAAGTGGCACCTTAGGTGGAATAACAATTGTCCAAAGCCCCAAAAAGTTGGACTTTGTAAGAACAAATCAAGGGCAACTTCAATTGTTCCATTAGAAGACAAAGCTTTTAAATGAGCAACAAGTGAAAATATTTTAAAACGTTTATGCTCTAGTCAACTTCATGGGATGCAAATCCATTGGAAATGGGTCACAGTACTTGGAGACATGTTACAAGGATAAAGGAAGATCCTAATGGGGGATGTAAACCATATTGTAAACCTAGATGATAAGTAAGGATGTACATTTGTCTAAGAGCTTTTAGAGGGATGTGTATGAGCTCATTACGGAATGGGACTCAGTGGGCTAGTTAATATGCTTGATTAAGATGTATATATTAGAGTCATCTTGTTAAGGTGCTTATACCTTTTGACACTATATTAGTTATGGGTTTGATATGATGTTAGCCAATATGTTTGATTGATATGTAGGTGGACATATTTGTATATAGCGACATTCAATCTCTCTCTCGCTCTAACTATGTCATTATCCCAATCTGTAATGTACATGGTAGCACATTACTTGAGAGCCATCTATAAAATTGAACATGTCAATTCATTCTAGAAGACCTACTACAATAAATATAGAGGAGGAGTTAACATTGTGACTCATGCCCACACTTATGTAGTGGTTGGATAAATAAATCATTGGCATATTTGTGTTGGTCTACATAATTTTCTTTGCCACCTCTCCCAAGTGTGGTTCTCATGATTCACATATTCATGTATGTACTACTCCATCTTATACCTGTATTGTATTCTTATTAGTGTTGTTAATATTGGTATGTTGTTAGTGTGGTTGCTTATTCAATCTTCCTTTCCTTTGTGGGTGTATATGAAACAATATTGCAATACACATATTGTGTAACATCTTCGAATAAATTATAATACTATAAAATCTCCTTCCTCACATGCCAAGCACATTGGTATAGAGTTTATGGTTTTATTACATGGGTTTTCACAACTTTTCCTGTTGAGTTTGTTATATTCACAGTCTGATTTGGCCACCATTAGTGTAAGTGGCACAAACATCAACCTTGCAAGGAGTTTTGAAGAACGAATAATCTATGGTCACAGACAAGCCTAGGATGATCAAGTTACTCTCTCCTCCTCTCCCCTATAGATGGATTTAATAATACAAACTCATCTAACACTGATTTCGTATAGACATTAGGCAAATTGTTTTCAGCGTAAGTCAAGCTAATAGATTTGACATGTGGCTAATGTAATGGATCTTTAGAGTAAGACCTATCATGAGTGTCACTACTGCATCAACTTATTCACACATCTTTTTAAAGAAACTCTATGAAAACCTTGGTATTATGACCATCTTTATAGCAATTACAAATTCCATATGTCCAATATATGTAAAGCAAAATTAACTATTGACTTTGCTTCATATTTGGTACCAAAATTTACAATCAGTAAAATCACTCTTTAACACCCTATAAAGTGAGATCACTCTTTTCACACCATGAATCAAAATTGCTAAAAAGTAAAATCACTCCTTAACAATCTTTAACAACCTACCAGGTGAGATCATTCCTTTCACAACTTACCATGAATCAAAATTGCTAAAAACTTAGCAAAGAGAAGATAAGTTTCCATCTCTAACCCAAATTTAATCCACCCATAAAGCTAAAAAAAAAATATAATATACACTGAGTATTTGTCAAGTTCAAACATTTTTTATTTTTGAGCAAAAAATGCCTAACCATAATTTATGATAAGCCTATATTTTATTAGGGGGCGCACCGTTGAAGGATATGGTACGCATGATTCTGTGGGTTGTTAGGTATACAGATAGATAGTTTCGGAAGTGGTAGGGCAAAAGCTGTGGAGATTATGTGGGATTTGTTTTTCATTGGCATGGCTTTATATGTAACAATAAAGGTATTGCGGCGTGTACTAACAGTTCGAAGTGATCGAATCTCGCCATTATTACGACTATCATTGACCAGACAAAAGTGGAAACAATTTTGGGCAGTCATGCCTTGAATACCCCCCATTTTTTTACAAAGACAATAATTTTGTTGAGTGCCTTATTTATAAATCTGGCAGGTGTTATTTTTTTTTCTTAAATATGAGTAATAAAGTTTGATTGTTAAAATATTTTATAAAAAAATTATAATAAAAATGGGTATTTAGAAATACATTCATAATTTCAAATTGATGAAATTTTTAAAATCATACTTTTTAATTGTCAAAATCAATTAAGCGGTAGTAAGAAATTTAAGAGACGTTTTTTTATTAAGTTATTAATTAATATTTCTGTATCATTCATAAGTTATTAATTAATATAATTTTTTTGGTAAGTTTGACAGGATTACATTTTTATTATGTTTAATATATTATTATTTTTTTATAATGGGAGGGGCTAGTTCCCTTTAGAAGCATTATGGGCCCTCTTTTTGTACATATATATTTTTTGGTACATATGCGTGTCAGAACAGGCTAACAGCCATCACATCGAAATTTTATTTTAATCACCATCACCGGAATGGAACAGTATATGCTGCAGCATCCGCGCAGCTCCGCAGGATTCGAACGCGGCCAGGGGGCGTGCAAACCAACCGCCCCGACCGCTACATCATGCACTCACGTGCAGTTTAATATATTATTTTACATCAAGAGTGCTTTAATATCTTTATCATGTCCAATATATCACTTCACATCAAGAAGTGCCTTAAGAGAGTACTCATCATAGTCTATCCAAAACCCCATAGACAAGTCATATGACTTTATAACATCTCTAATAAAGATTAGTTTAAAACTATTTGTTCAACAAATACGACTAAAAAGGATATTCATATGGAAAAATTGAGATTGATTAAGATGTGGTAAAACTTTTAAAAATATATAAATCAATTTTTAAAATTTAATATAATTAATTTTTTAATAATAAATTAGATAATAGTTACATTTAAAAATTATAATTATCTATATATATATATATATGTTAAAGATGTTATTTTTTTATAAATGTGTATAATGTGTGGGAATAACTTAAGAGGCTAGTTTAATAAATTATGGTCAATGTTGTTAGATATTTGATGAGGTTTGTGCCTTAAAATAAAATAAAAAATATTTAACAAGCGACTATAGCCACCAACCATAATACTTGATGGTGTTCTTCAGGTTGTTCTTGGCAAGGAATGATGCCAAGACACCCTATGGTGGTTAGGAAAAACTTCCCAATTTTTTATGCCTCAAGTTGGCTCTTGGACCATAGAGACCAACCCTCAAACTGTCATAATAATAGTTTCTCTAAATCACCTTAAAACAATTCCTTCAAGCCCTTGAATGACAGATTTAAACATTGATAGTTTAATAAAATGTCGAAGAATATGTAGGCAGACCTAATAATATACTAGAACTATTCCTTCGAACTAGGGCCTTTTCAATAGCCACCTTTATCCCATGATGCAAATACATAAAAATATTAATAGAAAATGTAGAAAAAAATATCTCAAAAAGTAATGAAAATAAAGTAAGTATTTATTGGCATTGAGGAACAAAAATTCAAGAGATTATTGAGGGTGATAATCTTTAACCCTCTTTGACAACGAAGAAAGTGTATTGGATCATATTAGATGACATCAATTTCTTTCATGAAACATATTGATACATTCATTTAAAACCACTGACTCACAACAACTAAAATCCTTGAAAGATTTGATTTTTAAAATATATATTCCTTATAACAAATGGGCAACAATAAATACTATACACATGAAAAAAATTTAAAAAAACTTACTCAAAATAGTGAACAATCAACCAAAATAAAAGCATAAAATAATAACTTTACCCAAGTCAACCAAAATCCAAGTCATCACCCTTGAATAACTTTTGGAATAATCATCTAATTCTCTTAAAGTTCCCAATTTATCGTAGAATCATCTTCAAAACTTTATATAACTAAAGTTCCAACAACATCCTTGATATCGTTCACCTATAAACATTGTGTTAATTCCAACCCTCTTTATGGATCAATGCACAAAGACCACTTCTTCAAAAACAAGGTCAAGCCTTGAAACCATCAAGTACTTACAATATTTGCAACATCCTCTTTCAATTTTAAAGGTAAATGTTATTCAATATCTAACCATAAAACATAATCTAATTAATATCTTAGTATAAGAATCAAACCCTAACAAACCATTTCTCTAAAAACTTTTCCAAAAATTACATTAAGACTATACTAAATGCTTTTCAATATCTAACCATAAAACATAATCCAATTAATACATTTAGTATTAACCCTAAAACATAATCCAATTAATATTTTAGTATTAGCCTCAAACCCTAACAAACTATTTCTCTAAAAACTTTTCCAAGTATTACATTAAGACTGTACTAAAAAAACTTATTTAAAATATCTTTCCACAAATTCAAAATTAATACATTAACATAGTGGCTAAATCCTAACAGCTCTCCCACAACTAAACTTCTGAAACCTTCCCCACCACCTGTGCCCAACTCCTCTTCTAACAACTTGTATGATGTGAAGTTAAAGAACCCTTGCTTCTTGAAAATTAAAATCTATTAGTAATGAGTTTCAACTACACTATTCACCACGAATATCCTTGTGAAACATTAAATGTGGGCTTTCATTCTTTCTTTCATAACATATATGTAGATATCGTTCTAAATTACTAGAAAATAAATGCTTCATGATAGACAATTTTTTTTTATGTCGTGGCTTAAGCATTAAATAGGTTTTTAAACTTCTATGCAATAAACCATTATGTTATTAACCTCTATGCATAAAGTAAAACTATTGAAACTATTGGACCTATGTTATTATATAATCTCCAAATTGCGATAATAGTAGTGAATTAAACCAATTTGAACATTATGCATTTTACATGATTATCAAATGCAAAATATTTAGCCAAAACAATAATCAACCTAATATGATATAAAATAAGGATATCCTTTTCTTTTAAATATTTTATTAAATTAAAATATTTAATTTTAAATTAAATTAAATAATAATTAACCAATTTGATGTCAAAATAATGCTTTATATTTTTTTCCTAAATATTCAAAGTTACGGTAGTCAAAATAATAATTTGTAGTTTTTTTTTTTTAAATTATATCAAAGTTAACGGTGGTATGGGTAATTTGCATGCGAGTGCATGGCTTGTTGGTTGGGGCAGTCGGATGCCTCGCACCCCACCAACGTTCGATCCCGATATATTCCAGCTGCGCTGCAGCATATATTTGCCTGTATGTGGTTGTAATGTGAAAAGTCCTGATGTGATGGTTGTCAGCTTGTTCTGACACATATAATGTAAAAAAAGAGGGCCCATAAATGCTTCTTAAGGGAACTAGCCCCTCCCATTTTAATGGGTAATTATAATCCAAAAAGACATTTCAAAACCACTTATTCTCGAAACCTTAGTATTGCTATTAAAAATTAAGTTGAAGCTTATTCACTTCAAGTGGGTTTCAAATTAGATTTTTCTTTGATGTGCAAAATCTTATTATTGTAGAAAATTTTAAAAATACTATTTGATATATTTGTGTTTGGATACTAAACCTTCTAAAGCTTCATTAAATTCTATTGAACTCTATTTTCCTTTGTATCCAATTATTCTTCCCCTTTTTCTCTAAGTTATCCTTCTTCCACGCCCTTCGATCCAATAATTCCCTAGTAAATTTGCAATAAAATAAATTCCTTGAAAATGTTGGGGTGTAATTGATCAATGGGAAACATTCCACTCACTTAATCCTGGGATTAGAATCTCATTTAAATTACCTCATCTTCCCAGGGACAAGTGTATTCCATTCATCATCACCGAGACATGCAAAGGCTACCTGAATATATGATTTGAAGCAAGGCATAATTGAGGGACTAGTGTTTGTCATTCATTGTCATTGAATCATGCAAACAATACCTCTCACATCTCCCCTTGTGCCTCCATTATTTTGTGCCTCACATCAGGTATTCTCCCCATGCTGCAATCTAGACCGTTGAGGGCTTTTGCAAGCAAGGAAGGACATGGTTGTTCAGTTGTCGAATTATGGCCTTGTGTAGGTTCTGTACTTGCGAGTACTCTTAATTAGTGCTTGAAATTCTTTAATCCTCTCAATGCCCCTATCTCCCTGTAACATCTCCTACGTTGATTGTTACATTTATAAACATTTTATATAATCATGCATTCCAATGTGGTAACAATTGTCCGTGAAAACTCTGTTTAAGAATGATGGAACTATTAATGCTGAAATTCATTAATGCTCTGATTAAATTTGTTGGGGTGTATTAATGTTTTATTTTAACATTAAAATTATTAATTATAATTATAATATATATTTTTTTATTATTATTAAACTTGCTGGAGAGAAGGGACAATGGGCTAGAGTTCGAGGAAGGAAATTTTGGTTTCACCTGCTTAACATGAATCACCATACCCATGCCTGTTAAATTTAATGTTAGGCCCTTTACGGCTAGGAAAATCCATTCCTGACCTGAATTTATAATTAATGCAGTTGAACAAATATTTTTTAGAATCAGAAGACACGCCAACTACTGGGAATGTGAAAGGGCAAGTCAGTTGGGTGGTGTCATCCCGACTTCCCTTTCTCACAACCTAAAGAGGCAGAGTATGTCCAAAGGCATTATGGGGAAAATTGATCCACTCTCGGCCATAACAGGGGACATAGTTGCGCAATTGTAAATATATTGGCCCAATTCAAAAAGGAGGTTCGTTCTTGCTTTTGAAAATCCTCATGTTAAAATTTGGAGGACCAACATGGGTGTGAACTCATAGAGAGCACTTTAACCTACGTTGGACCACTAATCCATTCTTGGTTTTTATCTGGTGTTACCGATTGGACACAAGGATTAAATTCAAAGCATTGGATGCTTGTTGAGGCTATGAAACCATTGGTGCTTGCTGCAGTTGTGAAACCACCAATGCTTGCCTCTTGTTGTGAAACCACTCATACAACGAACCATTTGGTGCCTGTGGTTGGTTGTGAAACTACTGGTGCTTAGTGCGGATATGAAACCACTAGTGCTTGTCAATAAGATTTTAAAACCACCTGCAAAGTGATATCAATATTCTAGTCCAATTGGTATCATACCCTTATGAAATTATTTTCTCAAACTTTGGATTCAAATTGGGGGTGGTTAGCTACAAGATAGATCTCATCATAACTGCCATGTAGTTGGGAGGAGAGAAAGATTCAGTTCTCGAGTTTCCAACAAGAATCAAATATATTATATTAGCATGGTCAATGCTCATTGTTTTATGAATGTTGAGTTATGTTTAATTATCATGAAAAACTCTCGTATATGTGCCTTTGTGTGAATTATGCATGAATGTTTAATTTTCATGATGAATAATCTAGCTAAGATGTTTATGGTCATTTGATTTTCTATTTATGTTGAAGAATTTATAATTTTCCACTTACCTCACATGTTAGAAAAATACTAGAATTTTGTCACACCTTCTATGTGCATGGGATATAAAATTTGTATTGTAATCATGAAATTTCAGGACATCTCAGACTTTATGATTGTTTTCCTTTATATATTGTAGCTTCTAGAAATGATAGGATATGATTTATAGCTTGTGGTGGTATGGAATACACATATTATTAATAATGTCTACCATAGTTATGAATTTACAATTGTTTGATTGTTTGTAGATGATGCAAGTTGTACAGTTATTTTTCCTGAAAGTCAGGACAAAGCTTTCCCTTTTTTTAGAATTGTTATTTGATAACATTTGTTAAGTAGATTGTGTAGAAAAATGGTAGAGTGTATTATTATCCTATTGTATTGCAACAACATTATTTGAATTTAAGTGTCATGTACAAGAGCTCACTAAATTTGGAACAATGTTCCATGAGTAATTTAAATATTATATGTGTAAATTAGTTTGGCGTTGTGCCCTTTTCTAGCCTCAACAATTTCATCTAGGTGATTATCATTTCCCATGCATTCATGTACTACAAGTTTGGTGTTTCATGAACTATTGATATATGTAAACATCACATGAAAATTGGCTTGGGCTCACACCCCTTTCTACCCTCACAATTCTATTTGGGCGGATATGATCACCCATCTATTTTTGCATCGCCTAATTATCAAACATAGAAAGGTAATGAGCTGACCTTACCAAATATTTTGTACAATTCATTTAGGTTGTGTTGTCAACCTCAAATCATTTAAGCCTTGATCTCTCTTGCTCAACCCTTAACCATCCAGGTATCGCATGTGACCTATGAACCAATGCGTCATTCAAGTGCCTTTTTCTGAGAACAAGTCGATAGATACAAGGTTGTTATGGTAAGTATTCGACCTTCAGGCCCTCGATAAAACTTGAAATGGCCTCACATTGTTGGCCCCAAATATTTTTTTATTATATTAAGTATTCAACCTTTAGGCCTTGATAAAACTCAAAATGGTTGTTTTTTGTGTTAAGTGTTCGGCCCTTGGGCCTTTGTTGAAACTCAAAACTCCTAACGCCAATTTGGCAACCAAATATTACCAGTGAGGCCTACTAAATATTGAGGTCTTGGACTTTCGGAGAAATTGATGTTGCCAAATTGTGGCATGGATAAATAACCCCGATTCAGCATGGCAAGGACCTAGTGGGCCCACCATTTCTTGATCCTTCAAGCTGCAGGGAAATATGGTATCTGTGAATAAGTGCCACAGTCGACCAGTCTAATAGGACATGGCAGGTGTAGGTCTCACTAGACCTTCAACCTTTTGGCCACCATTCTAAGAACATTTCAAATTGGTTGAGCTAGACTAGCCACTGTAACAAGGCCCAGTGTGGACCCCATTAGGATCTTGACCTTTGAGTGTAAAATCCTTTGCTGATGGATGTGAATCATAGTTGGGACCTCCCAACTCGAGGAAATACATTCCAAGTTGAGCCACTAGCTCATGGGTCTACGGTTGTGGGGGCTAAATTTGTGAATATATGTGATTACCTTTGAGTGGATCCCAATCTGGTATGGTGTGGGCCAATGGCTCCACCATATGCATGGTACTCGACCTTTAGTTGGGATGTATACAAGTGCTATAGAAATGTGTGTGAGTAGATTGAGTTTGATGAGCCCAGAATATTAGAGGACATTATTTAGAAAACCAATTACTTTTATGAGTATTCTAAACATAATTTTGAGAAATGAACCAATTGGAAGAAGAAGGATTAGAGAAATTTTAAAGGGAAATGATGAAAACCCTACAAGCATAGGTAGGTGGGGAAAGGTGGTAAATTCACCAATCCTACCAAAGATGATTTCTAATGGACATTTCCTACTAACAAAGATCAATCGTCTAAACCAATATGAGAAGAAGTTGAGGGGTACAAGAAACCACCACTTCAGTGTAATATATGTGGAGGAAACCACATGCGAAGGGATTGTCTTCAACCAAAGACAAAATGATAAAAGGTTGTACAATGTAGAAGAGAAAAAATAATTGTGAATGTTGTGGCTCAGTGTATGCCTCAAATTTATGTAATGTTAGATAACCAACAAGTAGATCATCATGAATCTATCATCAAGATGGAGGTGTGACCATTAACCAATCAATTTCAATTTTAATTGATCCAAGATCTAATCTTTATTATGTTAGCCCTAAAATTTTAAAAGATTGTATGATGCAAAAGAAAGATCATACTAAGCCGTGGTTGGTCTAGCTAGCCATAGGAGCCAAAAAAAAGTAACAAAGTTAGCAGAATCATGCCACTTAGAACCTGATGGCATTCCTACTACAACGAATCTCAACATCCTTTTGTTGTGTTCATGTGATGTATTAATTGGCATGGGTTGGCTGGAATCCAACAAAACCAAAGTGGAATATTACAACAAATCATTAGAGTGCCTTGATGATGAAGGCAAATGAAGGACATTGTAAGGGAAGAAAAATCATATTTCAGTTTGGCAAATTTCAGCACTACAAGTGAAGAAATGCAATTGGAGGGATGTACCTTGTTTATGATCTAGGTAAACAGTGTGGCAGAAGGAAAAACAAATTGAACTTGAGGATCACCTCATTTTGAAGTAGTACAATGATGTATTTCCAAATGAAATACCAGGGTTACCACCCAAGAGAGACATTGATTTCTCTATTGAACTAATCATCAGCTCATTACCAGTGTCTAGGACACCATATCACATGAGCACTCACGAACTGGTGGAATTAAAGTTGTAGCTAAAGGAGATGTTGGACAAAGGATATAACATACCCAACATATCACCCTACAAAGCACTAGCTCCGTTTGTGAAGGAGAAGGATGAAACATTATGGCTATGCATAAATTACTAGAAATTGAATAAATCAACAAGAAAGAATAAATATCCATGTCCAAGAAGTAATGATTTATTTGATCCATTGAGAAGATCCACTATGTTTTCTAAAATTGATTTAAGATCTAGATGCCACTAAGTCAAGAATAGGGATGAAGACATCCAGAAGATTACATTTAGGACAAGATATAGGCACTACAAGTTCATGACAGTGTCGTTTGGACTTAGAAATTCTCTAGCCACATTTATATGCTTACTAAGCAATATGCTCAGCCAATACCTGGACAATTTGTATTAGTATTTGCAGATGATATTCTGTTTTACTCAAAAACTAGAGAGGAACATGAGGAACACTTGAAGGTAGTAATACATTCACATTACATGATCTTAGGGAATATAAGTTGTATGATAAACTCAATAAATGTGAATTATTTAAGACAAAGATTCAATATTTGGGGAACGTGATCTCAAAGGAAGATGTGGTTGTAAAACTTGAGAAGATCAAGGGCACCATGGAGTGGCCCACTATGTCATAGAAGCAAGATCTTTTATGGGGTTGGTTGGATACTACCAATGATTTATCTTATACTTTTAAAATATAGGGCATCGAATCCCAACCCTCTAGAGGAAATGGGTAAGTTTTTGATGGAAATCAAAGTGTGCAACCAAATTTGAATAACTCAGACATTTTCTCATGCATGCACCTATTTTAAGGACAGTTTCTCCTTGAAAGACATATTAGTTTGCACAAATGTTTGAAAAGAAGGATTGAGCATAGTACTAATGAAGGAAGGGCATGTAATCTACTACGAATCAAGAAATTTAAATGAACACGAAACTATGTCACTCATGCCCTAGAGCTCGTAAAAATTGTTCATGCACTAAAAATGTGGAGACATTATTTGCTTGGAGGGGAATTTGTGTTGATGTCAGACCATGGAGGGACGAAATATCTATTTCGCCAACCTAAATTGAATGCAAGGTAGTACATATGGTTAGCCCTTATCAATGAATTTGACTTCAAAATCAAGCATATCAAAGGTAAAGAGAACAAGGTGGTAGAGGCACTAAGTATAATTCTACAAGTGGCTCACTTGGCAGTCGTGAGGTCTTGTGAATTTAACATCAAGGAAAATATCAAGGAAGCATTGGCACAAGACGAACACTTCTAGTATGTGAAGGATTATATGCAAAAGGGAATAGAAGGACCACTAAGTAGGAAGTACACATTCAGAGACGATGGAATGCTAAAATTCAAACATATGTGGTATATACCTTGCATGGGTGACTTGAAGAGGCTCATTTTACATGATTTTCACAAAAGACCTTATTTAGGTCATCCAAGCTATCATAAAATTATAACAACCATCAAGAAGATATATTATTGGTTGGGTATGAAAAATGAAGTTGCAAAATACATTTCAAAGTATCTAGAATGTCAACAGGTCAAAGTGGAATGAAGACAACAAACCAGACTATTGCAACTGATTCCAATCCCTAAGTGAAAGTGGGAAGTCATATCCATGGAATTCATCATGTGATTTTCGAAGATGTTAAGGAAACATGATGCCATCATGGTGGCAGTGGAAAAATTGAGTAAGGAAGCTCACTTCATACCTATCAAGTCCACCCACAAGGCCATTGATATTGCACGGATCTTCATGAAGGAGATATTCATATTACATGGAATACATAAGAAAATAATCCCAGATTGGGATGTCAAATTCACATCGAAATTTTGGAAAGCATTGTTTTCTAGGTTTGGGACTCAACTCGCATTCGACATGACATATCATCCTCAAACTTATGGACAAATCAAGAGAGTGAACATAGTGTTAGAAGACATGTTGAGGATGTACGTTATGCATCAATCAAAAGGGTGGGAAGAGTTTCTTCCCTTAGTTGAATTTGCATATAAAAATGTTTAACAAGAATCACAAAAGATGAGCCCCTTCAAGGTCTGTATGGAAGAGGTTGTAATACACCCATTAGATGAGATGACCCAATAAAAAGGGTAACTCTGAGACCTGATATGTTGAAGGAAATGGAATAGGAGTTCATTAGTATAAGACAGAAGTTGAAGGCAACCCAGGACAGGCATAAGAGATATGTGAACCTATAGAGAATGCATAGATAAATGCAAGTGGGATATCACATATATCTTTGCATTAAACCAAGAATGAGTTCACTAAAAGTGGGATCCTATGCTAAGTTAGTGCCTAGGTTTTGCAAACCATTTTCAGATTTTGGAGAGAGTGGACCCAATGAATTATAGACTAGCCTTTCTGCCCACCATAAAGGAACATGATGTATTTCACTTATCCTTACTGAAAAAGTATGTATGTGACTCTAATCATGTGATTGATTGGTCTTTGATATAGGTGGAATCTGAGGGACAGTTCCAACTCGGACATTTATGCATCCTAGACTAGAGGAAAACCATTCCCCATAATTGAGCAATGGAGAAGATCAAGGTGTAATGGAAGGAATTTGGACCTGATGAGGAAACCTAGGAGCATGCAAATTAGATGACGGTGTTGTGCCCATTTTTCTTCAATATGTAACAGATGTAAAAGAATTGTACCTATAAAGCTCAATTTTTTTAAATCTTTTTCTATTTTGTAGAACATCAGGGATGGTGTTCCTTTAAGGGTGTGGGGTTTGTAACATCCCCAATGTTGATTGTTACATATATAAAAATTTTATATAATTGTGCATTCCAACTTGGTAATTGTTGCTCGTAGAAAATTTGTTTAAGCATGATGTAATTATTAATGTTGACATTCATTAATTATTTGATTAAACCTGTTGGGATGTGTTAATGATTTATTTTAATGTTAAAATTATTGATTATAATTATATTTTTTTATTAAACTTGTTGGAGAGAAGAGACAACAAGCGATAGCATGAGGAAGGAAATTATGGCTTCACCTGCTTAACGTGGACCCCCATACCCATACATATTGAATTTAATGTCGAACCCTTTATGGTAGGAAATGTCATTCTCGAACTAAATTTATAATCATTGCAGTTGAGTAGATTATTTTTAGATTCAGCAGACCTGCCTAATAATGGGAGTGAAGGGGAAAGTCGGTTGGGTGTTGTTGTCCCAACCTCCCCTTCTCACAACTTGAAAAGACAACGTATGGAAAAAGACATTGTGGGGTAAATCGATGCCCTCTCAGCCGTACTAGGGGACGTAGTCATGCTGCTATAAATATGCTCGCTCAATTCAGATAAGAGGTCCACTCTTACTTCTGGAAAAACTTGTGTTAAAATTTGAAGGACCAGTGTGGGTGTGAACTCACATAGAGCACTTTGACCTACACTAGACCACTAATCCATTCTTTTATTTTATCTGGTGTTACTAGTTTGGACACAGGGATTAAACTCAAATCATTGTGCATTTTTTGAGGCTGTGAAACCACTAGTACTTATTAGGGCTATGAAACTACCAATGCTTTCCTCTTGCTATCAAAAAACCCATATAGTGAACCATTGGGTGCTTGCAGTTGGTTTTGAAACTACTGGTGCTTGTTGCAGCTATGAAACCACTAGTTCTTAATAATCTATTGTTACACCACATGCAAAGTGATGTCAATATTCCAATCTAATTGGTATGAAACCCCTATGAAATTAGTTAACTAGAATTTGGATTCAACTCAGGGGTATTAGTTACAAAATAGATCTTAGTGTAGTAGGCCTAAGGTTGGGAGGAGAGTGAGATTCCCTTCTCGAGTTACCAATAGGAATCAATTCAATGAGATAAGTAGCATGGCCCATGCTCATTGTCTTATGAACATCAAGTTATGTTTAATTATGGTGATAAACTCTTGTATATGTACCTTTGTGTGAATTATGCATTAATTCTTAATTTTCTATATATTTCTGATGAATAATATAGCTAATGCGTTTATGGTCATTTGATAGTCTAATTCTGTTGAAGAAATTAGAATTTTCCACTTACCTCACATGTTGGACAAATACCAGAAAATTGTCATACATCCTATGTGCCTGTAATATAGAATTTGTTTTGTAATAATGAAATTTTAGGACATCTCAAACTTTACGGTTGTTTTATTTTATGTATTGTGGCTTTTGGAAATGACATGATATGGATCTATATCTTGTGGTTATATGGAATACACATATTATGAACAATGTCCACAATAGTTATGAATTTACAATTATTTTGACTATTTATAGATGGTGCAAGTTGTATAGTTATTTTGGCTATGTGTTGCCTGAAAGTAAAGCCGAAGCTTTCCCTTTGTGCAACATTGTTGTTTGATAATGTTTGTTAAGTATCCTATTATAACAATGGCAGACTATATTGTTAGCATGTTCTATTGAAACATTGTTTCTTGAATTTAAGCATCCTATACAAGAGCTCAATACATTTGGAACAACGTTGCATGAATAGATTAAATATTATATGTGTAAATTGGTTTGGGGTCGCACCCTCTTCTGCCTCGACAATGTCTTCATGATGATTATCATCACCCATGCATTCACACACTACCGAGTTTTGTCTTTCATGAACTTCTGACATATATAAACATTTTGAGAAAATTACTTTGGGGCTAAACCCTCTTCTAGCCCCACACTTCTATCTAGGTGAATACGATAACACATCTATTCGTGCACCATTGAAGTATCAAAAATAGAGAGTTCGTGAGCTAGACTTACTAATTATTTTGTATAATTGATTGACGTTATGTTGACAACCTCTAACCATTTAAGCCTTGATCACTATCGCTTGGCCCTTAACCATTAAGACATCACACACGACCTATGAACCAATGAGGTGTTCAAACGCCTTCACCTAAGGACAGATTAATAGATACAAGATCGTGATGATAAGTATTTAGTCTTCAAGCCTTCATTAAAAATTGAAATGGACTCACATTGTTGGTGGAAAAATATTCATTTATTATAATAAGTATTCGGCCTTTAGGCCTTGATAAAACTTGAAATGGTGATTTGTCATGTGAGGTATTCACCCCTCAAGCCTTTGTTGAAACTCAAAATTCCTAACGCCAATTTGGAAACTGAATCTTATAGGTGAGGGCCACCAAATCTCGAGGCCTCAAACCTTTGATCTGAAATTAAAAATTGAAGGTTTCTTATAAAAGTTTGCAAGTTAGTTTATGTCTTGTGGGAAATGGATTGAAATTGAAAAAGGGCATAAACTTAATAAACTTAGTTAAGTTTTTCATATTTTAACAGAGAAAAATAGACAACATGCAACATCACAAAACAATAATTTGATGATGGAGTTCACCCCTCCTGGGTTATGTCTCTGGGTCCATATTCCAATGTTGTCCCTTTATATTATATGTTAAAAATGTCAATACATCAACATAAAATGCTCAAATCACAAAAATAATGTTGCCATTGTGTCCAGAACAGCTAAAAATCACTGTGTAAGCTTTTCTTGGGCTCAAAAAGGCTGAAAATCGGCCAAGTTAGGTCTCCTTCTCAATTTCCCTATTATCTACTCTGCAAATTCGCAAAATTGGCTAAACTGGTAACAAATTTCCTTCTTGGAAGATCCACTAGGTGATAATTGGGCATGGGTTTGGCACTAATTCCTTCATTAATTGTGTAATTTGTCGAACAGTTAAATGCGTCAATAGGGACGCACATCGATTGTTTAGATCCCGGGTCTGGTTACATGGCGTTCAATGTGGCCAAGGGCTTGGGCTAGAAACCACACACCCACAAGCTCCATTTTCATGTTTGTATGGTTTATCCATGTGTCCACAGGTTGGGTGCCCAACCCTTCTCTGCAGCCCCGTCGATGGTTCTGTCGAATTAAATGGGACCTAGGGTCAGGGCTTCCTACTGCACACTTTCTACTTCACACATAGTTGCGCCGCATGCCATATGAATCATGGTTGGGTCCACATGCCCCACCCCCTCCTATCAACGCGCCGACCTGGTCCATTCTAATCCAAATTTCTTGTTATGTATAACAAACATGTTTGGTGGTGTAATGTTCGATAGTTGGTTTATAACTGTGAGGTTATGTGATAAAACCTAGCGGAGGCCTATTAGCCCAATAACAAAATTTTGGCACATTTCCCTATGCCATGTGGTGGCCCTTAATTGGGCCACATGGCGCCCTCTAATTGGCCCACTTGGTGGACCGAGATTGGCCCAATTCAAATCACCTTCAACCAATCACATCATGCTATGTGTCAATCTTGAATTGGCTTGTCCAACCACCATACCGCCTAATCATCCTGCTGATGTCAATATTATGTCATCATACGGTTTGTCGAGTCAGCTTCCTAGTCAACCTTGCAAGTTGAATTTTTAGTTGTTTTGACAAAAACTTAAGAATGTGATAACTTCCTCATACGATGTTAGATTGAGGCAATTCAAGCGTCGTTGGAATCAAAATGACAAGATATATGATTTGGAGCTATTTTTAGAATATTTTGAGCACTTTAATTTCTGAACATATTTTTGATATCCTAGATCATTCCTCCCCACTAGAAGCTTTTGGACCACCAAAAGTCTATTTTTACTCAACAAGTGAGGGTACAACTCCCTCACTATCTCAATCTATATCCACATTGGTTTATTTAGATTGGTACCTTTGAGCCTCACTCAAAGATACTCTTCACTGCCTCTACTTGAAGTGCTTATCCTCCTGTCAAGAATTGAGTCTTCCTACGACTAATTTAAATATTCAAGAGAAAAATATTCTATAGATGGAATCTGAACATTCTCCTCATAATCATCAATCATTGGAGGCCCATACAATTTCAAGTTTTCCGCATTCACAACAGAATAAATTTTCATGTAAGGTGGTAAATCTAATTAGAAAGCATTGTTACAAATCTTCTCCAAGATTTTGAAATGACCATATATGATTGGTTTGAGATTTTTACCTTCACCTTGAAGTCTTTCCTTGCTGATATAACCAAACTTGATCTACCACTTGGAAATCATGATCAACTTGATGCTTGTCATGCATTTCTTTGTACATGGCTTTTCTTTTCTCTAGCTATTCTTGTACTCTTTGGTGCACTAGATGAATGTGTTCAATGAAATGGTTTTCTTTGTCAACATCATTATGTCCATCTACTGAAATATCTTTACCAGAGATGAAATCCAAAGGAGACTTTGGAAAATAACCCAAACAATCTTCAAATGGAGATACTTGCATAGATGAATGTCTGGCACAATTGTAGGTGTGTTGAATGTAATGCAAATGCTCATCCCAAATTTTAGGATGCTTACCACAATATCCGCGAAGGATATGCACTACGTTATGCTCACTACTTCTGTTTGGTCATTGGTTTGTGGATGAAATGTGGTTCTCTTCTTCAATTTGGTGTCCATGAGTTCCCATAAACGTGACCAAAACTTTCCAACAAATCAAGAATCTCAATCAGAAATAATAGAAGTGGGCAATCCAAAGTGAATCCATACATTTTGGATGAACATCTGTGTGGTATGTTTAGTTGTAACATGTTTCTTACATGGCATCAACACACACATTTTGATGAAATGACCCACAACAACATATAGATAATCATGACCTTTCCCAAACATTGGTAGTCCTTTACAAAATCCATAGAAATACTTTCCCAAGGATAAGAAAGGATGGGAAGTGGATTGTACAAACCCAATTTCCTATTGCTAGGCTTGCTAGTAGCACACATGGAACATCCCTTTACATATCCTAAAAAAATATCATTCATGTGAGGCAAATAACAATACCTCTGAATTTGTGAAACTATTTTTCCTACACCAAAGTGACCAGCAATAAGAGGAATATGGGCTTCCCTTATGACATTGGCTCTTTCACCCTGTGGAACACATAACTTGATAATATGATAGAACAAATTTTTATGAACATGATAATCCAACTCTTTAGAATTATTTCCTTGACTCAAAGTTGCATAAACATCTTTAAAATCATCATCTTGAGCATACTGTTCAATATAACTTTCATGCATAATTGAGTTATCATGCTTAGGAATGGCAGATGCATTAACAATAGGCCTTGATAACATATAAAAAACTTTGTTGTATATACCTTTCTTGTACTTGATTACCAAATGAAATTGTTGTAGGAATCCCATCCACCTGAAATGTCTAGCTTGTTAAAGCTTGGTTTGAGATTCTAAGTATTGCAAATGTTGATGGTAAATATGCATAATCATTTCTTTATCTATCAAATAATGCTTCCATTTCTTCATGCTTTGGACCAAAGCATACAACTCTTTATCATAAGTTGGATAGCTAATTACTGCATTAGTAAAGGTTCCATAATCATAACAAATAGGCTTACCATGCTACATTAAAACTACTCCCATGGCATATTTATTGCATCAGTTTAAATCTCAAATGGTTCCTTAAGATATGGATGTGCTAGAACTGGTGTTATACCAATTTTATCTTTCAATGTCTCAAAGGACTTTTGTTGCTTGCCTCCCCATTGAAAGACCTGTTTCACACTTGTAAATGCATGTAAGGGTGTTGCAATGAGTGAGAAGCTAGTTATAAATTTTCTCCAATATTGGGTCGCTCCCAAAAAACTTCTAACTTCTGTTACATTGTTGGATTTAGGCCAATTCACAATGAATTCAACTTTTGAGGTGTTATCACTGTAAAAAAAATTAAAAATTTTGGACAGCCCGCATGGTTCCAAAGTTTTTATGTTAAACATGGTCAAGTCATTTTTATGTTTTTAAGTCTAAGTCATAGGGTTAGAGTCTCATTTCCATCATCAAATAAAGTTCAACAACATTGTTTGGCCCCTTATGGATCCCATGTCATGTTTAAAGTTTCATGTGTCTGGTCATTTCAAACTTTTGAACACGCTACAAAACTGTCTAGGCGTTTTCGTAGCACCAAGTCATGAAATTACACTACCTGCGCTATGAAAGCGGGGATTTGTGTTATGTGTTTTCGTAGCGCAAAACCCTGAATTTACACTGGATGCACTACGAAATTGGGGATTCATGTTCAATCTTGTCTAGCTGTCAAATCCACCAGAATCCATTAGATTTTCATCATCAAGTGTCAGTCCATGAACCTTACCACTCACATGCAACCATTCATATCCATCATTAGATTCGTCAGGGGTCATTTGTCCGCAGTCATTTCAAATTTCAAAAAAGGAAAGGGTTAGTTGATCCTAGTCATATTCGTGTTGATCTTGGTCATATTCATGCAAGAGACACTTGCTATTGTTCTTAAGTTCAAAGTAAACAAACCCAGAGTGAGCAGAGACTAGAATTCTTCCGCAGGTTTCAAGTGAGGCAACTCTTCAATTAAGCAAGGCATTTTCTTCCAGGTTGTTCTATCTGTAGGGATTTCAAAGGAGAAATGTCAGAAGAAAGAAAGAATCACAGGTCAAGCCAATGTCTGAGAACTGAACCTGAAGGCTTAGATGCTCTCACAAAGGATAAAACAGTGGAAGAAGCTTTCAAACAAGTAGGTTGCTAGAGGTTCTGTGAAAAACTACAAGGAGGACATAGCCAGGTGACTGAGGAATTTGATCTTAACTTCATAGGTTTATATACAAAGATTGGGGTATTAGAATTGCCAGTTTCTCCTGAAGTGATATCTTTAGTCACAAAAATTCCTAGAGGTCAGGAAAAGTGGTTTAAGAATTTCAAGTTTGAAATGGCACCCTGCAAGATATTCCTGAAGCCAGAGTTTGTAGACACAAATTTGACTAAAGCAGTGCCAAGGGGTTATGTCAAAGATTCATTTTCCAACTTACTCTCATGCATACAAAGGTATTTCACCTATGAAGGAAGATACCACAAGGTGTATTCTTACCATTTCAAACTCCTTTTGCATTTCACTGGCATAATATCTCTAGATCTACCTTTCTTTCTGTTTCGGAGCTTAGGCAAGATGTCTGATAAAATACAGTTGAAGAAAGAGGCATGTGAAACATCATTGTTCCATCATGGCTTAGTTAAATTAATGGTCTTGCATGAAATTCAGAAGGTAGATAGAGAGTGGTCTTCATTTCTCTTTATGTCTGGTTTTAGAGTTGAAACAGGACTTAGCCCTAGGGCTAAGGAAATATCATCACCAGTGATTAGTCACCATGTAGAAGAAAGGTCAAGTAGGTTTGTTAAACTGAAGGCCAAAAAACAAGTTAAGGAGCTAGTGACTAGAACACCATTGGTTGTTCAAGATACTCCTCAGCAGTCACAGAAGAAGAAAGTTCAGATTAAGGAAGTAGCACAAGAAAAATCCATTGGTGAAACAATGTAGAGAAGGGTAACTAGAAGCCAACTAGCCAAAGAAAAGGGTAAAATAGTGGTCACTGATGAAAGCCCAGCCTCAAAGGGCAATTTGAATGGTCTTATCCAGGCAATTTTCATTGAGGAGTCCCCTCTGGTCCAAGCAAAATTCATTGAATTAGGTGAGAGCAAGTCAAAAAAGATGAAATCCTCCAAAAAGTTACAATTTGATGATCAGGTTTCAAAATTTGTTTTTAAGCCCAGAAGACCTGTGACTAGGCAGTCCAAAAGGTTACAAGAGGTAGAGCTGGAGGTGAGTGAGACAGGGGAGATATCAGGATTCTGTGAAGAGCCCGTAGTTCCAGTAGTGCAACCATCACTCATGCACGAAGATGACAGAAACAGAGCAGTTGATACTCAAGAAGAAGAAAATAATTTTGAGGAAGTCAAGAATAAATTAAAGCTTGCCAATCTTGAGATTGCTCAACTTAAGAAAAGGGCAAGGAAACATGCAATTGAAAAAGCCAATTTCAAAAGAATAAAGGGCATGTGGGAAGATGGAAAAGTTCCAAAACTTGAAGTAGTTGGCAGAGACGCTCAATATTTCACCTAGACTGTCCCTGCAATCAAGGAAACAAGGTATATCAGAATGATCAATGACAGACTAAGAACTAATATCAGGGTGATGAAAAGACAAATTGAAGACCTTGAAATTCAATTGAGAAAGCCTAGAGGTCAGCCTCAGCACAAATGAACAAGAAAGTAAGTGATAAAACCCTAATAACAATTTTGGTTGAAACAAAGGCATTACTTTTTGAAGAGTTTTCAAGGATGGGTGATGTTAGGTATATATGGCATATATACATGATGAAAAAGCTATGAAGTATCCTCAGAAAGAAATTTTTTGAAAAAAGACTATGTAAATTGATTCACACAGCAGTTTCGTAGCGCGCTACGAAACTACTGTAGGTGACATGCACAACAGCTTTGTAGTGCGCTACGAAACTGCTGTAGGTGCAGTTTTGTTCTTTTTGGTAAATCTTCAAAGGAAAGAACGGGTTATTTTTGAAGAAGGATGCTGCTGCAGAAATGTAAGGAGATCATTTAAGAAGGTTTAAATCCTAAGTAAAGAAAAACTCAAGGAATGAAAGATATATGCAAGAACTAAGCCTTGCGCTACAAAAACAACAGTTCATTTCATAGCTCATCCAGTTTGACTTTCTTTAGGCAACTTCAAGGAGTTTATTTTTGGCACAAGTGTAAGAGTAGGGTTCTATGGTTAATTCAACATGTGTTATATGATTAAAGGGGCTAGTTTGGTCAGCAGGAGATTCGAGGAACATCATTGAAGACCAAGACTGCACTGCAGGGGACAGTTTCCTAGTTTTCAGGATAGATGAAGGAGAAGTTATTGAAGGCCAGCAGCAGGGTTATGGTCATCACCAAGGTTGAAGTTAAGGAGGAGCAACTATCAAGTATCGAATTTATTTCCTAGTTTAAGTTGTTACTATCATAATAAGGAGTTGTACTCCTAATTGTATTAGGACTATAAGAATGTTAGATAACTGCTACCTCTAATTAATAGTTTGTTTTAGGAATGAATAGGTGTCAAGATAGAAAATTCAAATTCCCCTCATGTTGGATCAGGGAATCCAAGATTGTAATGACAAATCTATAAAGGGCAAGAGGTGGAATGCCTCATGGTTGAGAATTTTTCAAAAGAAACAATCATACTGTATTATTGTAAGAGACTGTGTGTTTTTATGTTAATACAAAGATTTTGGCTTCACTACTCAGGATTCAAAGAGAGTTTTAATGTTTGATTTTCTCATGGCCTTCTTCATCTACTTACTTGCAGTGGTATGAACACATGTTACTTAGAATTCATTGATAATGCTCTAACTTCCTTCATGTGTTTATAAACTGTGTTCCTTGCATTATGACTCTGTTTTGTTGATATATTAAGACTCTTATGCCCTGACTTCCATGTTAATCTGATCTTGTTGTTGTACTGAAACATGCTCAGACTACATAGCCCAATAGATGTTTTTTGATTGGTATTTCAACCATTTATACGTTTTCATTTGATTTTTCCATAGAGTTAGCCATCTAATCCTTAAACTGAAATCTTTAACCTAGTGAGAGAGCCCTCTCAGGTTGAGGACGTTAAGCCTCAGCCAAAAGTTTGGTTTGAAATAGTTACTCAAAGTCTTCCTAATTAGCAGCCTATCAGGGGCTGATTTAGTGATAACATGAGGGATCAATTTTCAATTCACCCCCTCCTATAATATGAGCTAAATAAACCAATGAGGTTTTCCCAAATTCACACTTAGACATCTTCAAATACAAATTCTCTTTCTTTAAGATATCTAAAAATTGTTTAACATGCTTGACATTTTCTTCTTGATTCTTATTGAAAATCAGAATATCATCTAAGTAAACTAGGACAAAATCATCAAGGAATGGACTCAACACATCATTCATAACTCTCATGAATGTTGCAGGTGCATTGCAAAGCCCAAATGGCATAACTAACCATTCAAACAAACCTTGTTTTGTCTTGAAAGCAGTTTTTCAAATATCATCTTTAGCAATCCTTATATGATGATAACCGCTTCTCAAATCTAACATAGTAAAGTAAACACAATCCTTTAACTGATCTAGAAAATCGTCAATGTCAGGAAGAGGATAGTTATTCTTTACCATGATTTTGTTCAAAGCTCTAAAATCCACACACATGTGCCATGTACCATATTTCTTTGGAACCAAGACAATAGGATACCCACAAGGATATGTGTTAGTCCCGATGACTCCTTTGTCAAGCAACTCTTGAATTTGCTTCTTGATTTCTGCATTCTCCAAAATTGACATTTTGTACATGCCAATATTTGGATGTGGTGCATCCCGTTGCAAGTGAATCTCATGTTTGATTCCACTTTTAGGAGGAAACCCTTCAAGTTCCTGAAACCTATTGTCATAAGTGTTCACAAATTCAACCAATTCATGCATGAATTTAGAATCACATCATGTGAAAGCTTCAAATTCAACAATATCTTTAGCTTTAATCATCAACAACACAAAATTATTACTAGCATTTACAATCATTTTCATCTGACCAGCACTAACAAGAGATAATTTCATCTTCTTGTGATGTGCTCTAAGAAATACTCAACTCCATATTTAAAAAGATGATATTTTTTCTCATGATGATAGAATATGCCTTTTCGGCCATACAAGTATGGACTCCCTAAAACAATTCCACAAATATCAAGTGGTACAACATCAAGCTCTACCTCGTCTATAAAATTTGTAGTGATGGTGAATTTGAGTTTACACTTTATTGTCACTTGTAATTTGGCATCATCACATACCCAACTCAAACGGTAAGGTTTAGTATGACGTGTAGTTTCTAGATTTAGTTTCTTGACAATTTCTTCAGAGATAAGATTGACCTGGGATCCAATATCAAATAACGTATGAACTTTTGTATGTTTTTTAATAAACCTAATATGAAGAAACTCACTTCTTTATTTATCATTTTGAGACTCGATAGGCTTCCTAGAATAACTAGTACTTGCATTAGAAGCTTTACCTTTGATTCCCATGGTTGTGATTTTGGTTTCAACACCTAAATCAGATCCTAGATATTGTTGAGTTGTAGTTGTAGTCTTTTATTTCCCCTTGTTATTGAACTTATTTGGTCTCTTTTTTGGATGTAATTTCCAACAATGATCTTCATTGTGGCCTTCTTTTGAACAATGTTTACAGTAAGTTTCTATCCCTCTCTCTTGACTGTAGCATTATTTTTTCCATTTTCTTTAAACTTCCCCTTTCCTTTGTCTCCATATTTGGATGTCTTCTTGCTAGTCTCTTAAGAAACATTCTTTCCTCTTGATTCTAAATGAGTTGCCTAAACACATACTTCATCTAGATTGGTGGGATTAAACATAAGTATAATATATCTCAAATAACTAGGTAATCCCCTATGTATTTAAGGAGAGTATCTTGTGAAGACAAATCAACACCCAAGATTAAAGCTCTTCTTCTAAATTCTTGTGTATAACTTTGGACACTCTGACCTTTAGGTTGTCTAGAATTTTTCCAATGCATAATTGGTTTTTTCATGTAAGTTAATGGATACATTTCCCTTCTTAATGCAACTATAAGACCATTCCAAGAAGAGATAATTTTACCACTTTTCTTCAAATATTTTTGAGTTATGGTCTCCCACTAAATGAGGGTTGCACTTTCCAAACAAAGAGAAGCAAGCTAGATATTTGTAACATCATCATCAATCTTTTGAATCCTGCAATAGACTTCAATTTGACGAACCCAATTAGCCAATTTTTCAGCGTTTACTTCCCCAATGTACATAGGCAATTCAAACTTGACATCAAGCTTAAGGAAAGGAGAATTAGCATGTCCGTTTGGAGATCTAGGAGAAGTATGTCTAGGTGTTGAAGGAGGTGAAGAAGGAGGTGAGGATGGAGGTGAAGATGGAGGTGAAGTAGGAGGTAGAGGTGGAGGCTTGCTCCCATCACCACCATTACCTTTTTGTTGATTATAACTTTCTCCTTGCAACCTTTTTGTCCTCTCATTGTACAAAACTTTCACTATCTTTGACATATCATAGAAATCCTTTCTGAAAGATCTCTCACCCTCAGACATCAGCTCATGTCCTTCTTCATGTGCTATGACTGGTGGATTTTTTGGAGTTTGTGACCTCCTTGAACCAATTTTAGGGTTTGGTTCTTCAACGACTCCTTCTCCTATCTTGAATTTAGACCTTGTAATAATTCAAGAAACACATGCAAAAATTGTCAAACCTTGAAAACAACCATGCTCTGATACCAAACTAATCTTAAATTAAAAATTGATGGTTTCTTATAAAATTTTGCAAGTTAGTTTATGTCTTGTGGGAAATGGATAAAAAATGCAAAAGTACATAAACTTAATAAACTTATTCAAGTTTTTCATATTTTAATGGAGAAAAATAGACAACATGCAACATCATAAAACAACAATTTGATGACGGAGTTCACCCTCTTGGGCTACGTCTCTAGGTTCATCTTCCATTGTTGGCCCTTTCTACTATATTCTTAAAATGTCAATTACGTCAACATACAATGCTCAAATCACAAAAGTAATGTTGTCATTGTGTCCAAAACACCCAAAAACCCTTGTGTCAGCTCTTCTTGGGCTCAAAAAGGCTAAAAAATGGCCAAGTTAGGCCTCCTTCTCCATTTCCCTGTTATCTACTCTACAAATTCACAAAAGTAGCTAAACTGGCAATGATTTCCCCTCTTGGGAGATTCGCTAGGTGACAATTTGGCATGGTTTTAGTGCTAATGTTGTCGTTAAGTGTGTAATTTGTCAAACAGTTTAATGTGCTAATAGGGTCGTGAGTTGATTATTTAACCCCTAGGTCTGGTCACGTGGTGTTCAATGTGGCTAGGGTTATAATATCGATTCCACATGGACTCCAACTCCACGCTCCTGGTCATATGGGTTATCCATGTGTTTGTGGGTTGGGCACCACGTGCCAACCCTTCTCTGCAGCCCTGTCGATTGTTCCATCGCATTGAATGTGACATGGGGTTAGGGCATCCCGCTCCATCCCTTCCACTTCACCCACAATTACACCACATGCCATATGACCCGGGGTTGGGGCCACATGCCTCGCCCCCTCATACCAACGCACCAAACCGGTCCATTCAAATCCAAATTTCCTGATATGTATAACAAACATGTCTGATGGTGTAACGGTTCGGGGGTTGGTTTGTACCTATGAGGTCGTGCGATCGAACCTAGTGGAGGCATGTTGGCCCATTAACAAAATTTTGGCACATTTCCGAAGGCCACATGGTGGCCTATCATTGGGCCACGTGGCACTTTTTGATTGGCCCATGTGGTGGCTCGAGATTGGACCAATTCAAATCACCTTCAACTAATCACATCGTGCCACGTGTCAATCCCGGATTATCTTGTCCAAGCACTGTACCTCCCAGTCATCTTGCTAATGTTAGCATGACATCATCATAGGGTATTCCCAGTTAGCTGCCCAATCAACCCTACAAGTTGAATTTTTAGTTGTTTGCCCAAAACTTGAGAACAAAATAACTTCCTTATATGATGTCAAATTGAGGTGATTCAAGCATCGTTAGAATCATAACAATAAGATCTATGATTTGGCGTTGATTTAAAAATATTTTGAGCATTTTTTTGATCTCTTGGATCAACCATAGAAGAACTTGATGTCACCAAATTTTTGCATGCCTAAATAACCTCGACCCAACATGGCGAGGACTGAGTGGGCCATCCTTTTCTTAAGTTTTCTGGCTATAGGCAAGTCTGGTATATGTGAACATGTGTTGCGACAAATAGGACGTGGTTGGTGTAGGTATCGTCAAGCCTTTGGTTTATCAATCTTATAACATTCTAGACCTATTGAGCTTAACTAGATGATATAAAAATGCATGGAGTGGATCCTATCGGCATCTATAGATTTGGACGTCAGATCCTTTGTTGATGGAAACAAAGCAAAGTTGAGACCTATTGACATGAGGAGATTGCGCCAAGGTGGACCACTAGTTCACATGCCTGTAGTTGTCCAGGCTAAATTTGTGAAGATATTTGGTTACCATAAATTTGATACTAGTCTTGTATGATGTGGACCAAGGGCTCCACCATACACATGGTTCTTAACATTCAGTCGGGACGTATATAGGTACAACAGAAGTGCGAGTGAGAAGATTTTCCTTATTCTAGAGTTGTGGACTCTTAGTTCCATGTCAAATTTCCACTTGGACTAGGAGTGAGGCTCATGGGTGCCAAATGGTATACCATTGATGACATGGCTTTCATTAATAGGAAAATTTTTATATTGTGCATAACTTTTGATTTGGGACTTGGATCGAGGGAAAAAATATATTGTTGGAAAATCTCTCACCGATTCATATGTGATGGTGATATCAGTTTTTAATTCCATAAACTTTTAAAAAGGAGCATTTTTTTTGTAACCCCATTTTCATTACAGACGATGGAAGTTAGGTTAAGACATCGGTAATGCCTTCCACAACCCGAGATAATACAAGGGGGTGGGAGTGAGTGTTACACTCTCCATCATCCATCCATGTTACCACCCTTTTATATTTTCTCTTTAGCTTCCGTTATCGCCCATGGCCTTTCCTCCCTAAAATATTATCACTCCTTAGCCTACTCTGGTTACATGGAGATTTGTAGCCTCCCTCTTATTAAGCATGCTTGCGATCAAGATGAAGGTGACATCATGCACCTCCACTCCTTCCCTAACACCTTGCGCATGCAATTGGCCAATTCAGATGCCAGCCTAGAAATGGTGATAGATTTTATGATCCAACACAGAGATTTAATCCCCTAGTGCCAGCATGAAATTGACATGTTACAAGCTCTATTGTTGGAACACAATTTGGGATGTCACCAACCTTTCCAGAGGCACTCCTGTCTAGGTATTTTTGTGAGAATTTTGTCATCGAAGGTGAATTCTACCCTCCTAGGTTTTAATGAAGTAGTTCTTATAGACCCCTCAACAGGTTCTCCTCCCTCTGTAGGTATAATTTAATGTTATGTTTTTGTGTTAATATCCTTAAATTGTTCCTTTGGATCTATATTATAATTTTTTTGAACTATTCAACCTTTATTACTCACAACTAAAAAAGAATTCATAGAGCCTATTGTCTAGATATGGCTCTTGTTAAATAATGCCCCTAGTTATTGTACTTCAGTAACATCCAACTACATGCAAATTTTACTAGTATAACATAAATCCATCAATTCTTTTATATATATAATTATAACATCGAAGTTTCAATTTCTGGTAAGGTAGTTAAATATATGCTTTCAAATTATTTGAATTGTATTTTTTAATAACCGTCTAATTTTTTTTCATCATTATTACATTTATTTATTATTGTAATTAAATTTTTTATAATATTGGTGAATTAAATCAACTTGAACCTTATGCTTCATACATAATTATTAAATGCAAAATGTTTAACTTAAAACAATAATATAATGGTTTTCTTTCAAATATTATATTAAAGTTCAAATATTTAACCTTAAACAATAGTACACTCAATATGATATAAGTTGTAGTTTTCTTTTAAATATTATATAAGTTGTAGTTTTCTTTTAAGTATCATATGTAAATAACAATAGTACACTCAATATGATATAAGTTGTAGTTTTCTTTTAAATATTATAAGTAAATTTTAATTTCTTACAAGGTTGTTAAATATTATTTTAATTTTGTTTTTAAATTATTATTTAAAGTTATTTTCCATCATTATTTATGTTGATATTTTTTCCTAAATTTTTAATTGTAGTGTGTAAGTTTATAAATTGTTGTGATAACATCTTCTATCAGTTTAATACAAACACGTACCAATCTTGTGAGTTGTAGAATTTTTCAACTTGTAATTGTTATCTATATATCATCTATAATAACCATAAATTTTGCCTCTATAGTGACTTATTTCATGATTGAGTTTCATTCCACATTAGTTGTCCCTTAATACACTCCTTTTTGTTAGATCTGAGACTTTTGTGATCCATATTGTAAAATGAATGTCTTTCGGATTAATCACATCATTAGGATTTGGTCGACGTTTCGAACCAACTAATGTGGTTCATCCAGAGGATGAACCACATTAGTTGGTTCGAAACGTCGACCAAATCCTAATGATGTGATTAATCCGAAAGACATTCATTCTACACTCCTTTTACCAAAGTTATGGCATCGCTTATAATTTGACCATATATCGTTATACATTTTAACAACTTTGATACTTGTTACAAAATAGGGGAAGGATGAATATATAGGCAGGGAGAGGGAGTTAAGATCTCTCCAAAGATAGGGGAAGGTCCTCATCTCAAGGAGGTAGCTCATAGGGATAAGATCAAAGGACAATATTGGGATAATTTGACCACATCCACATCGAACAACCTCCAACTCATCATTCTGCAATCCTCTAGATCACGAAGATTCTTTTCCTATTTGGGAAAACTTTCCTTTCAGGGATCAACACGAGTATCCAAGTAAAAAGCCTGTTGGTAGCGTGAGGCTAGTATAATGCAACTCGCGATCAACATTAGTTTCCAGTGTCATAGTCGAGCTGGTCTTGAAATTAGGTTTTTAGAGCTCACTTCTTCAGGGAAGGCTCAAGGCATGTTCCCATTAGTGTTTTAAGGAGGATCTGAATTGCATATCAGGATGGGTATACTGCATGATTTCCAAGTTTCGTGCACTTCAGGGCATGACACAGGGAAGTGCAAGAGGTGTGACAAAATATTGTGTAACACTTTTCATATTCCAATATTGACACTTGGAAATTCACTTACATCATAATTACAAATAATATTACATTTGCCACATGTACCCATATAAGACAAAATATGGTAGAGGCAGCTTAACATGACACAACACTATGATTTTGGAGTTTGGGGGAAGTCCAGCTCAGTAACCTCCACTTGTTGCTTCTCGGTCACATATTGGTGCCAAGCTTGGTACTGTGTGATGGTGTCCCCAAACTATTTCATAGTTTCTTTCTAGAAGTGGACTCTAGCCTCTATGGCATCCAGTTATATTGCCTTAAAACCTGTGTCCAACTTGTACTGAAGCATGAGTAGAATTGTATTGACCTTGGCAGGATCACTGATGTACTTCTGCATGTTGTTTGCATTCAGCTCCAAGTCTCCCCTGGTGGCTTCTTGTCTTAGTTGATCCAAGTACTCATTGATCTCCTACTGGACATGGTTCTTAGGTTTAGCATTGGTGAGGGAATCAATTGATGGGATCGAGTGTTTTCTCACAAGGACATCCAAACTACTGTACAACCGCACATATGAGGCATGTGTGTTGTCGATGAATGAAGTTAGTTGCTTGTTATTCTGGATCAACATTCAGACCTTCACTTTCTCCAGCTCTTGCTGTGGATTCATCTTCTTCACTAAGTCAAAGGGGGCCCCTTTGTACTGCATTGCCCACTCTTTTATATGGGTAATGGAAGCATGTATGTTTTTGAGAGTTTGAACAAACTCTTTGCTTCGATGCTATAGGCCATGCAAACAAATAACTTCTTTATGCACGAAGACAAATCTGTCATAGAGCTTCTGCATGGTTTCTCCAAGTGCTGATACTTTTGCAAGTATCATTTTCCACATCTCCCCTAATGTGGAAATACATTTTGTGTTGTTGCTCGAATTTGCTCTGCCTAGCAGTCTACAAGTTCTTTGCCATTTTCTCATTCTCGACAATCAGATACTAAAAATTTGAGTTTGTTTCTCCTTCATCGGACAAGATGGCTTCGGCAATGGCAAGTGCATGCTTCCTAGTGTCTGACACTATCACCCTTTCCTTGATGAATGCAGGCAATGCGTGATCATCCAAAAAGTGCTTCCTTTGTGCCTATACAATCCTCTTCCGGAACTCATCAAATGATGGATTGTACACATCCATGACCGAATCATCATTAAGGAGCACATCATCTCCTTGCTTGCTCGGGGCTAGCTCGGCTAGTGGAGGTGGTGGAGACTGAGGGATGATTTGTGGTTCTTTCGGCATCAATTTAGTGTCTTCATGCTATGACTCTTGTTCCAACTCCATGTCTGTCACTTCAATCAATTTCTCAATCTGTTGAGCAAGCTCCCGATCCTTCATTTGTTCACATTATTCCTAAGTTGCTAGATGTTTCATCTCATCAACCAGTATTGGCATTGTTTCATCTGTCATCACACCTTATCTTTGTTCTTCTTCCTACTTCCACTTCGCTTCTCGTTCTCTCCTCCTCAACTCTTGTTCTTCCTTCAGCTTCTTCTCTGCCTCTTGCATATTCAGTTCTGCTTCCTACAAACTCTAATTTTCTCTCATCCTCCGCTTTTCTATCTTCATCCTTTGCTCTCACTTTACTTCTACTGCTAATGTTTCCTTTAAGATAGTAAGATCTTCCATCATTTTTCATCTTTTCTCGCCCTCTGTATCGTCAACAATCTTCCTCTTTCCACCTTCCCACACTCAATTGTTGCCTTCTGCTATTGTTGTTGTTTCTTTCGGAATTTTTGTTTTCTGTAGAGAAAGATTCCAAGTTATTTCTATATTGACTAGCTCATTGAGTGGAGAAGCATTGTAGTAGTACCTCCAAGGATCCTCCTCTGGCCAATGAAATGCCCCACTGATCCACAAAAAGTAAACTCTTGTAAAGTGGTCCTTACAAATATCATGGGGATCATACGGATTAAATTTCTTGGTTTAGAACTCAAATTTCACTATGTCCTTAGCTTCGTCATCTGCAACTTTCAAGCTCTTAATCTCGTTTAATTTGATCCGTAAAGGAAGAGCGGGCTATGGTGCTTTCTTCTTCCTATGCAATCCTGCTGACAACCCTGTAGCGAGGTGGTATGAAAATTCTTGCATGATCAGTTTGTCAGTGGCATACCTTGGTAAGACATGCAGAGGCTTCTCTCTACCAAACACTCTGATGAAAGTGCCACCTAGTGAGGCATACCACTCTGCAATGCCTACTATCACCTCCATTGCTTCTCGGGACATGTAAGGTGGATCTTGCATGAATATAAACTTGTATAATGGGATGATAAAGTGGTCAGTTAGCCTTTCCATCACTCCTCAATAGTTTCAGTTGGAAAGAAACTTGAAATAGATGTTCATGGAAGTCTCTTGTGGTGTCCATATCCAACTCATGCCAAGGAACTGTTATTGTGCACAGATTGCATCCAATAAGTATGTGGACATGTAAAATATTACTTGCTCATTCTTGGGTGGATTCTGAGCCTTAGCTACATGGAACTTCAATTGTTTAGCCAATAGATCTTACCAATTGAATGGCCTCCCATCACTTATCAATTGGTCCAGTAAGACTGCCGACCCTTCAAGGAAGATCTCTGTGCTCTCTTGACCATATATTCTACAGGAAAATATGATCAAGAATTGGTAAGCCTTCATGAGGGAATTTGTCTTGTAAACATGGGTGGGTGTATGTTTAAACTTCGGTATCTCTTTAACCCATCACTTAATGATGTCTCTTGTATTCACATAGATATGGGTGGCATAGAAGAGTGAGTCCATGCGCTTCTCCAGTTCAGATAAGCGATACCTCTGCTAAACGTCTTATACCCTGAAGGTGACAAGCTTCCTCCCACTGGCACTGCTCAATGTCATAGTATGTTCATCTAGATGTGAGACAATTTAGCTAATGATGTCTACACAAGGGAAGGTGAGATACTTGCATGCAACCTTGTATAAACCTGACTTCTGGATGCTAAGATAGACATGTCAGTCTTCCAAATTTTCCCTAAAGTCTTGCAAAAATATGTTTGATTTGTTTTCATGTCAATGTTGCCCCCTTCTCAATAAAAAATTGAGTATCTAGATAACATCCCTGGTTTAAAATCCTTGTAAAAATATATAAATACCATGGATTATGGTACATTATTCCAAAATGAATGTTGGGCAAGAAATCCTAGGGGGTTTTCATTTGGTTGTTTATGGATAAAGAAATTGGCAAAGGCAATGGCTAAGGCTTTGAAAAGGAAAAAAATGACATTTTTGACACATTTATTTATGAAAATAAAGGAAATTAGGAGAAAAGGAAGGTGAAAGGTCACAGGTTGCATGTGAGGATGAAATTGAAGGAAAATAATGGAAAATGAAAGAAATAGAGGCTTCATTAATAAAAAGGCTTCCAATGATCAGTTGGTGGGCTCTTAGTTAGTGTAAGCTCTTGGCTCAATCTTTTACTATGGTTATGCATGGGATCAAGAAAGGAAAATAAGGCAAGAAGAAGGAAGGAGTAAGCAAGGAAGAGCAGGATCAAGCAGCTACAACATGGCTCTCTGCAGGTATCACTTTGCATGTGTGATTTCCCTTCTATATTTGGCATGCATGGTATTTCATGTGGTTATTTTGTTGTTATGGCATGGATTTTTCTAGGTGTAACAGTGTTTTCAGCCTAGCCTTTCCATTTCTGAATAGCCATGGTGTGATGGGGTTCTCATGTTTTGGTTGAGCTGGATTGTCAGATGGATTCGAATATGTGGAGTGGATATCTAAATGATAGATCACATGGCCTAGTGGTCCCTAAACCGGACTGTGGATCACGGTAAAGCCACTAGCCTAGTGACCCATGAGCTAGACTGTGGGTTGCGGTAAAGCTAGGATTGTGTTGCCTCAGTGGGCCTAGGAATCCTTGCCAGTGAATGGTAGGATATCCGGTAAAGCCAAGAGGTGGTTTTCTCTCCGTTGGGCCTAGTAATCCTAGGTTTGGGATATGCGGTAAAGCTTGAGAGACTAGGAGACAAGAAAATTCCTCAGGGTGTAGGTGGACAAATCCGATGGCATCCATGCTTGTTTGGCCTAGTGGTTGGGTGGAGATCATGGTAAAGCCTATTATGATGTGTTCATTGCATTGGCCTAGTGATCTGGGATGGATTTTTTGGTTTCTATTAATGAGGGTGAGGTGGTTTAGCCTTGGTATGCCCTGGTTGGTTCTTTTGGTTTGAGTCCAACATTCATGCTTGGAATATGGCATGGGAGTGAATGGTTGAAGAGAGATTTGGCTCAGCCATTCTATGGTCGGGTGGAATGTGGAAGTCCCAACCTGGGTTTGGATTTTGCATCATTAATGAAAGTTTATTTATCCTTGTATTTCTATGAGCATTTTGATGGATTATATGTGGTATATATGGATGTACTCTCATGAGTACTTATGTTGTTATTATGTTGGGTATATGTGTGTTTTATGACAACAGCTAAGTATGGCCCTTAGCATGTTTTTACTTGTAAATGAATAGATAATGTATCTATGGTCTAATATATGGTAATGCAGCAAATGACATGAGGGAACATTGGTTCATAGCGATTCTCATATAAGTACAAGATCCCTATGTTTAATTCTGGTGGTTACACCTGTGGATTACATGCTTGCGACATGTTTGAATAAATGCATGTCATGGCTAGTAGGGGTGTGATTAAGGTCTTGTTTAACTTATTTCTTTTGCATCATTGTTTCTCTATTCTTTTGTTGCTCCTAAATTATCATTCCATTCTGAGCAGTGAATTAGGCTCTAGGCCTAAAAAGTGGCTCAAATCCCAATGACGCTCGCACAGAACTGGCAAAATGAGTCTTTGGACGCTGGCAAGAAAGCCTGTGAGAGCGACTTTGGGTTTCTGGACGTTGTCATGCCTATAGCATGAGAGCGAATGAGTCTTAAGTTGGTCAAAACTTCAGTAGGACCCAAGGGCAAGTTGTCTGAAGTGTTGGATTGGTTCCTAAGGGTCCTGAATCTGATGTTGAATGTATGTGTGTTAGGTTTCCATTGATTCCACTTCCTTAAGGTCACATAGGAGGTCGAATCCAATCATAGTAGCCTTTGGTTGCATGTTTACCCCAGTTGGCATGGTTACTTGCGTAGATGTGGGAGGAGGGTGTTATAGAGTGGTATCAGAGTGTGGTTATGCTCTCCTTGGTTGAATGCGTTGGTAATGCATGCATGTTAGTTGCATGTGTGTCTCTTACATTTGCACTCCATGTGCCTGTTGCATTGCATCATGTTGATCATGATTGAAGTAAGGTTGTCATGAGGAACTTGATGTTGATTTTGTGGGATGCATCGTCAGAAGTATATGACTAGTTATATGATTATATGCATCTTGATTACATCCTTGAATTTTAGGTTCCATTCTTGATTGTTTGATTACATGTATCAGTCTTGTAGGTTGGTTACAAGAATTGGTCTCTCATGCTCGACTACATGTGTTCAGACATATGTGTAGTTGATTAGGAAGTGTTTATGCATGTTGATGATTTCATGTGGCAATGTGTACAATGGAGTAATGGTTATTGTCATGCATGAGGTCATAACATGTATTGTTGATATGGCCTTGCATTGATGACTGGACCCTAGCTAGAATGATGTGTATATAGTTTCGTGATCATGTGTTATATGTCTATATGCAGTTGTTATGCATGTATGGTCTTGGTTATAGTTATGCATGAAATGTAGGTAAAACATGCCTTTTGAAGTCATGGTATGCAATTTAGGTTATCATGATGATATTGGTTGTTATGATGCTAATGTGTTGGTTGAGATAGAGCAGAAGATGCATATCATCATAGTGAGGTTGCAGCATTAGAATTTGGGATAAGAGTAGATCAGCATACACGTTTGCATGTTGGGCATGCAGGTAATTAAGTTAAGGGTTGTTATATGCAATAGGTTTATATACATTAGTTTTATGTACATGTATTTTGATGTTATGGTTACGTACATGATAGATGATATTTGATTAGTGTAGTCATATGCACATGTGTCGGATAGTCATGAATGATAGTAACATGTGGTCGTATGCATTTTTATTATTGTTTTATGTTAGATAACTTGATGATTAGATTATATGTTTTCAATGAGCATGATATATAGTTTATTGTTGTTATATGCTAGTAACTTGATGATTAGGATTACTGCATTTAAGATATTGATGTTATATATATTATTTTAACCTGGATTGGCCTATGTAGATGGTTAGGGTTATGACATTCAGGTATGAGCTGACATATTTGTGATATGGTGTTGTACTAATCTAGATTGAATTTGCATATATGTGAATGATAATTGTGTATGAGTTATGATGTAAAAATGTCAGCTAGTGACTATTTTGGGTATCATGATCTTATTTATGTTTGAGTTAATTCTCGTGAAGTTTTATCATGCTAACTAGATTGATTGAGCAGACAAGAATTCCTCCCCTGAGATACATTAAGGTATGAACTTGTTTATGTCATATACTTTGTTCTTGATTGTTTGATTATGACATCTCTTTGGTGTTTGAGTGTTTGGTGTCTAGTTGATTTATTTAACATGGTATGTTTGCAAGTTGGCTGAATTTTTGATGAATTTCAAAAAATGAGTATGCGTTCCAATGATATTGTTTTAAGATGATTGTACTAACACATATGTGTTGAGATAGTTTATATGTACTTGAATGTAGTTGACAGTTGTAGCATTATGTCTAATGACTATGAGTTGACTATGGATTATGACACAATTGTTTGTAAAGGTTGATTTCAAATTGATAGATATGATTGTCTTGATATTTGGAACGTGTGGTTGACATGTGTGATAATTTGCAGGAAATATGCTTGGTATTAGTGTGACAAAGTAATAGTTGATGTGTTTATATAACTAACAGTTGGGTGATGTGACAGTACATAGTAAGCCTCGATTGCAACAAGGTAAAAAGGTAAAGGAAAGGAATTGGGAAAGAATTATTTTGGCTATGTTGGGAAATCCTAATTCCAAACGAATGATTGATTTGCATATAAGAAGTCTCCTTAACCATAATTTGTCTAAAATTATGTGAATATGTGTTATGTTCATGGACATATGCTTGACAGGTATATTAGCTAGCCTCTAGCTATAGGTAGATATGTCAAGGGGATTGGAGTCCCTTGAGAGATGACATGGATGTGTTCATTTGCAAGCAATGTGCTTGGTACAACAAGGTAAGGTAACTGGTGTATTTTTATGTTTATTTATAGACTGACAGTTGTGTGGTGATTGCAGTATGATGCAAGGAGTTGAATGGCAAGATAAATTACCATGAAATCTTGAAGAAGGCTCGGGTTGAGATTTCCTGGGAACCATGGGGATTGAGTCATGGTGTCTGTTGATTTCTTTTGGTCTTTTAGTGATTTTTTGTGCTTAACTGCGGTTTTGTTGCATCTTGTGCATGACCATGCCACTTTGTTTGTGGTTTCATATTGCTACTGGTTTTTATGGTTTTTTTCTTGTTTGTTTCTTGTCTTTCATTTTTATGTTTTGAGTCTTGGGAATTAATTTGGGAAAGAGGAAAATTAATGGAGCTCGAGGAGATTTGTGTGGTCCCCACCAGGTAATGTAAGACTTAGATGAATATTTGTGTATGAGTAAGAACAACAAAAGGTAAGACTATGACGGTCGGTTGGATTGGTTGGTCATAGTGGTAAACGGACGGTGTCAATACATACATGTGAAAGGTAACTAGAAAATGTAAAGTAAATGGATTTGAGGTGTTGGCTGCCTTGGCTATGTTGGGAATGGTTTTTGTTAATGTTGTGCATGAATAAAGGAAGTTCCCTTAACCTTGACCTTGTGGTATTTGGTAATTATGTTATGATCATGATTCATTAGAGGAAAATTTAGCTTAAAAGTTGCCTCTTAAGGAAAAATAATAAATAGTAGTTAAAATAATAAAATAAGAGTTATGAATGTTGGAGGGAAAAGAGGAAAATTTCTTTTTTAATTATATTTTTGTCTTATCTCCTTAAAGGTTTACTCAAATTTTAAGTGTAGACACTCATTGGATGCGGAATTAAATTTTGCATCCAACGAGTACCCATTAAGCATACTTTTGAGAAGATCCACATTGATAAAAATTGAAGCTATATTAAAAAAAACGTGTTCAACACATTTTTTTGATGTATCTTCAATTTTTTGTCAATGTGGGTCTTCTCAAAAGTATGCATAATGGGTACTCGTTGGATGTTGAATTTAAAATTTTTATCCAACGAGTGTCTACACCTGAATTTGAGTAAACCTATAAGGAGATAAGCCAAAAATACAATTAAAAAAAGTAGTTTTCTTCTTTTCCCTCCAAAATATTTACATAACCTCTTTTTAAATTTAAATGATTTTGATTGGTTTACATATTATAACATGGAAATTACGTAAAAATTTCTTGGGAACTTTTAGGCTAAAATTTCCTCTAATGATGTTGATGTTTATATATGTATACATGTATGTATGTATGTCATTGCCTGACAAAATGATGATTTTTTTATGATAATGATTATATATGTATGTATCTATGTATCTATGTTATTGTCTGGCAGGGTCATCGGGAATTGTCCTTGTGGAGGAATGATTGCTTACGCAGGTGAAGGGCATGAAGAGGTTCCTAGTCTTATGAGGAATCAATTGAGAAGAGTAGTCATGAAAAATATAAAAGGTCAGTAACATATGGCTATGAGTTGATATTATGTGATTATATTATGTCTATGTTATGGATAGGTTATACCGAGGTATACAACAGTGAAATGAAAGCAGTGTGGTCGACATGCTAGGATAAGCATGGATAAGACACTGGAAGCGAGGTTGCTTGGTAAAGATAGTGTGGTTTTGGATGTGTGGTACTATTTTTATGAACATGTTGCATATGTGATGTTATTTGCATGTAGTGTTGTGTGGATATTGCATATGTGGTGTTGTGTACATATGATGCTATGTACATGTTTGATATGCAGTGCTATGTACAGGTGGTGTTATGTGCATGTTGTAAATGTGGCACTATGTACATATGGTGTTGTGTGCATGCTTGTAAAAGTGGTGTTGTGTGCATGTTGTACAAGCGGTGTTGTGTGAACTTGGTGTTGTGTACATGTGGTGCATGTGGCGTTGTGTACATATGGTGTTGCATACATGTGGTGCATGTGGTAATGTGTACATGTGGTATTGTGTACATGTTGTATAGTGGTGCAGTGTACATGTGGCGTGTGTACATGTTGTGCAGGTGGTGTTGTGTACATGTGATGTTGTGCACACATTGTGAAGGTGGTTGCAGTGTACATGTGGTACATATGGTATTAGTGTAGATGCATGTATTGCATGGTCTTGTATGACGTGTGTAGTTGTATGTGTGTGATGCACACTATGTGTATGTGCACATGGTTGAGGAGAAGGCACTGGGTGTTTGTCTGGTGTGGAAACCAATACGAAGTGCGTATGGAATAAAGACAAAGGTAGAAGATAAGGATTGATGAAAGGATAAGTATTAGCATTTTATTTCAGTTTTATTATGCATGTGATATATGACTATGGTATATGATGATTATATGAGATTTATGATTTTGGTTTATGATGGTTACATGTGATTTATGATTTTGATCTATGATGGTTGTGTTTTCAGCTAACCTGATTTGATGTGTTTATTCATGATGATTTTATCAAACAGTTAGTTTGACTTGTTGTGACATGAAGTTAACAGGATTGCAAATGTACCTTATTGATGAGCTACCATTGAGGTATGACTTGAAGTTATTTTAATTTATTTTGAATCATGAAAATTATGTGATTTGAACAGGAATGCATGAACATGCCCACTTGAGTGGCCAAATCGACTGCAAGAATTAGTACCAATAATGAAACATGCAACAGTATCCTGGTAAAGCACTTCAAGAACAGGGCCATTATGGGACATAGGTACCCAATAGTGTCCATTAATTTCCATGAGCATGCTATGACTGGTATGATGGTTTGAGGTAGGGATATGCCTTGGTTTTTGTATCTTCTGATGTGAGGAAGCCTTGCCAAGGGATGGACTACCTGCAATGGGGGTGCTATCAGAACTTGGAAGGTGAGTGATTGTAGGGAAGAGGTGACCGGAGTGCTCGAGGGACTGGGTAGCAGAGAAGGGAAGGTTGGGGAATGGAATTGTTTTGGTCATTATCATTGCCAAATGGAATTAGATGCACATTGGCGGTGCACCTTAGAACAATGAGTTGGTAACTATTCACTGAGAGGACAAGTGGCACAAGATTATAGCACTAGACATTGGATGCAGATTTAACTTTGCAGTGGATTCTGGATTTCTTGGGAAGGAGATGAATCCTAGTATTACTTTGAGGGTGGAGGTGTGAGCCTCTGGATTCCCTTGTTGTGGATGCAAGCATTGTATCCTTTTATTTGTTGGTTGAGAAAATATGCATATGTGTATATGTGTGTGTACATATTGTATCGAGCTCAATTTATAAAGCTCCATAGACAATATGGTTATTTGATGGTTGAAGAAAATGTGTATGTGTATAAGTGGTTATTGTAGATACCGTAATGAGCTACGTTATAAAGCTTTAGTAAACAGTATGATTGTCATGTTTCAGCAATGGTCATTGTAGAGTCTCAAAAATTTATTCAAAATATCATCCAGTTTCACCTTTGTTGCCACCATTTCACTCACATGTCGCAACTCCATGACCATATAATCTTTCATTAGCATCCATTTTCATAATTATATGGGTTCCATTTGTGTTTTCCAAAAGTTAATGATTTCTAGTATTATAAGTGAATTAAATGGTTCAAGGTTAGAAAAAAGGCATATAATTTCTAATACTTAAAAGTGGCTTGAGTTTCATGACATGTGTAGATCATTTGGAAGCTTCCAAGGCACCCTTTCCAATGCTCAAATTCGAATTCCCTTCAAGATATGGAAGAAGATTTAGATAAAGTTCAAAGTGGATATGTGTCTCATCATTACCTATTTGAGTTGTAGCTCTATGAAATTTTCTAGGGATCTAGGGAGAGAATAATGGGCCTCCATTAATGAGGTAGATTCTTATGTTTTTGTATAAATAAGAGAGACTTCTCCTTTCAAAGGCATGTGTAAAGTTGGGGAAATGCTCATGTTTTGAATATAGAATTTGGATTTGGCACCATGCTCATGAGTGATGTTCACCTTGATTTGGTTATGCTTGCATTTGGAGCCTCTCAACTTTCCATCTCTCATTCTTTTGGATTGGCCACCTACAATGTGTGAGATTTATTGTTTTTTAGATTTATTGCTTTCATAGATTAAGATTTATTTCTTTCATATTTTTTCCTATGTGAGAGGTTAAGGGTGATTATTTGTATTTGCTTTCTACCTAAAGGTTAAGAGCGATTGTTTTTATTTGCTTTCCTATCTAGAAGTTAAGAGAAATTGTTTTTATTTACTTTCATATCTTTTTCTTGTGTGAGAGGTTAAGAGTGATTGTTTTTATTTTCTTTTCTATGTAGAAGGTAAGAGAATTTGTTTTTGTTTGCTTTCATATATTTTTTTGTGTGAGAGGTTAAGAATGATTGTTTTTGCTTTCATTTCATGTCATGTGGTTTTGATTATTCATTTCATAAGATCCTAATTTGATAATGCATACATGATCCCTTAGAGTAGATTTCATTTCATGTAATTTCAATTCTGCGCGTTGTACTATAATTGTACTATAATTTCTTTTGAGTTGATTGTTGAATTAGAATAGGAGAATTTGGTTTATCATTATTTGGTTTCGTAGTTAGGTTGATCTAAATGGAAAGTTAATTTCTAGCATATATAGTGCACGCACGCTTTGAAAGTTTTACGAAACCCCTGGGTTGACAACTAAATGATAGGTAATTAATTTGCCTCAACATTTTTGCGCCATTGCCAGGGAAGTGTGCATATGAACTAGCTTTTAGTCTAGAGCTCATTTCTTTGTTTTTTTCTAGATGCATGATCAAAGCATGTAGATGCATAAATCATTTAGCTGCATATCATTTTTATAAAAAAAATATAAAAAAATCGATACTAACCATTTATGGACAAATGATCTATAATGCAGATTAAACATTCTTTGGAGCACAAGGACTACATTGAGAAATGGTATCGAAATGTGATTGCGCCACAACATTCCTCCGTTCTTCAAGAGATCTTTGCGACAAATCTAAATGTTAAAACAATTTTTCATGTCCTCGTGCACAATCAAGTACATTTTGCAAATTTGGATATGAACATTCTAGAAAGTATAATCCGTAAATGGCTTCATTAGAAACATTCATATACTTAAAAAATAAAAAATAAAATTCCTTAAGGTAGATAAATTAGGAAAGATAAAATCAAGTTTGATTGCATTTCTTTTTTAAGTTCTTGATTGCATTTTTTAAAAGTTTTTAGACTTTAAAATCTTTAGATTTTTATTTATTTTCTTGCATTTTTTCACTAACCTCACAAAAATATTTTCAATAAAAAAATCATGTTTTGATTTTAAATAATAAAAAAAATCATGTTAGATTTTCAATAAAAAAATAACATAAAAAAATAAAAATAAAAATAAAAAAATTTCTTCATGTTTTTGAATAAGGGAAATGTAAATTTGTAAATAAAAATTATCAATTCTTTTTTAAGAGAATTGACAAATTGAAAAATTAGGCTCTCATGGGACTTGTAAAGAAAAAAAAATGTGTTAGCTTGGAATCCAAATTCAAAAATCCATCATAATCTATATATATATATATATATATATATATATATATATATATCTTGCTTCAAATTGCTGCATATCTATTCCTTTTTTTTTAGGAGCTGCAAAAACAACTCGTTTCTGCAGCCAAGCCTAATTTGATTCCACATCCATCACGATTTAACTCCTAGAAAACTTTCTCCTATAAGAACTATGTCTGCAAAAAAAAATATTGAACTTATCAGTGACAGTCCACTTGCGACCATGTTGAAAGAATTCAAACAGTTGAAGAAAGAATATCCTGATAGGAGCATCATAGGCGAAAAATCGAAGGACCCATCTAAAAAAACATGATATGTAAGCCAATCTTGACACACTATGGCCTGAACCTTGTGTAGAGGGTTATTCAACCCCGGGTGGATATTCTTCAAAAGGCGTGCATCCAAATGATTATCCAGATCGATGTGTTTTCATTTTCATCCTTTATACACCCGGGGATGATCCAAATGACTGTAAGATGAAGCCATGCTTACCTGTGCAGACTTCCGCTCGTCCTCATCCATGCTTGGCGGTGGACACGAAAAACCCAACAGTGATTTTTGTTACCTGACCATTTGCCAGAAATGTGTAGCAGCTTAAAAATGTCATTTTTAAAAAACGATTTATGTCCAAATGAAAATGAATTTCAAGAAAATAAAACGTAGCTTTTTCTCAGAACGAGATTAATTATAATACTCAGTAACAATTTTCTCAAATTCGTAACCGATTGGGATATATTAGGGGTTCCCTAGAGCCTTACTTGGCAAATTGCGTGAGAAAAAAATGGTTTTTAATTAACGCACAGAGACAGTTGCGGCCATTCGGTTTTCTCCTACAAACAGTCCGCCAAGAATACGGTCTCCCTGCTCTACGGGAGGTAGATCCGCCACTAGTAAGCACAGATCGAATGAGAAAGACAATGATAGGCATCTTCTAACTTCAAGCATAGACAGGGGATCAGTGAATCATTCTTGTAGTGAATTGAATGTGTCAAAATACATTGGAAACTCACATAAAGTATCTTCTTCGGAAACAGGGAGAGCTAAAGGATCTCCTTCAACTCACGTAACTGCAGCTCCACGTATTTACGCACCATTCAAAATATGTATACATCTGCATCTAAAAGAGACATCTCTTTGACACGACCATCCTAGGAGGTTTTGCAAATACCTTCAACATTTGAACATATTGCTCAGCCTCTACATAAAGAATTATACACCTTGAACCCTGAACATTTCTTTGCTTAGACTTTTATTGATGTTCTTAATGATAATACAGAGAAATTTTTTGAGTATTCTCATGTTCCAGGTCAAGTCTTGCTGCATGCTAGTCGCCATCGTCATGGAGCAAAGGAAATTATTTCTGGTCATATAATGAATTTGATTCTTTGGTGTAGAAGCGCTTTATTCAGGGAGCTTGAGAAGCACCAATGTGATTTCTTCAGCTGGTGTGGGGAATGCCTTCACCAAAAGAAATAACACCGCCAACAGCTCTTGGATGCAAGATATCAGGAATTTTTTCAAACATGAGGATGATCATCGTCGTTCTGTAAGTTGGATTCATGATCAACAAATTTTCAAGTGTCAACAGTTCCCCTGCAGCCACCTTTCTGTGTGTAAGTTTGTTTAATGGATTTTGTCATTTTTTTCATGTAGGCAATCTATTGACAAGGCTTTTTTCCAAGTTTTCATTTTGATATTGCTGGGATTGAGCTGAGTTCTCTCTATTCATTTTGATGGTGATGCTTTTTTATATTTTGGTCTTTAGTAGTGTAATTACATGCGAATGTTATATGTTATGTTTTAGTTTGTACATATTTTAGTTTATACATATGTCTTATATGTATAATGTCTATATATGTTTTTTTCTATTTTTTTTTTTAGTTTTGTAAATATTTCATTAATTTATTGTTTTTCAAGAAAATTGCCAAAAAAAAAAAAATTGATGTGGAATTCAACTCATGATTGGAGAAAAGTAAAAGAAAAAGGAAATTTTGAGATGATTCACTTACACACCTGTCAAAACAAGGAATAATAATAATAATAATAAATATCTAAAAAAAATGTTTTATTTGTTAATTTTCATGGAAGAGGCATTGGTCAATTTGAAGATTGGACTGGCTATTTTTTCATAGCAAAAATGCATAGTTGTGTGTACTTAACTTCTATTCAGGATTTTAGCTACAGAAACTGTGCAATTCTGCAGCTGAACAACAATTTTGTAGCTGAAAAACAATTTTGTAGCTCTGTATTTAACTCAATGATCTATTTGTCAACAATGCATTCTAATCAGAAAATCATGACTAAAATTTATTAGATTTGTTTAATGATTATGTTTTTAAGCATGATGCAGGAAAGAGGAAGAACTATAAAGGCGCTTTATCCATAGGATCAATTGATGAATTTTTTATTGAGGATTGTTTTGCAGGAATCATTAAGCATTAGCAAATAATATTTCTTTATCTTTATGAAATGTTATGATTCAAACATAAATTGAGGAAATTGTTTTTTTTTAGAAATTGGATTCATTATCGTAATTGTGAAATTGGACAAACCATGATAATTTGAATCAAAGACACTTATGAACCTGTCAATTACGAAAAAAGATTGTATGTATAAAAAAGAAATTGATCACTTCTCTATGAACACACCTACGTTTGTTGCAATATTAGTGCCATGTTTATTTTCAGGTTCTAGAGCAATCAGAGAATTGAAGGAAGACAATTTATGCATGATTGGTTTTCTATGACCAATTTCAAGAAACACGAACCAATTGAATCCATTTATATCATCCATAAATGTGATCATTTTTCCTCTTCAAACTCACAAGCTATCCAAGCATTTTCTCTAAGCATCATCATCACCATTTTCCTTGCAAAGAGTCACATGTTTCCTTTACATTTTCCATTTACATTTTCAATTCACATTTTAACAATGTAAACTTTGAAACGGGAACTGATACTGTTACCCGTTTCGTAGAGATAGCAAAAAAGTGACCTGATTTTGAAAAGGGGTGATGCAGAACGAACATGTTTTTTTTAGAGCATACTTTTTGGCACTTTAATTTTTTTATGTACATTACGTTTTAGAATCGTTTTAGAATGGTAGTGATTTTCATGCTGATTTAAAAAAGCGAGTATTCTGCATCACCACCTTTTTTTAAAAGACCTGTGTTTTGGCTTTAAATTTTCTAATGTATAAAATGTAAATAATTATTTTGTAAATTTGATCATTTTTGAAGTGGCCGTTTTCTTCACATTTTCTTGTTTTTTATTTTAATTTTAACTTTTTTTAGTGAGGTTTTTATTGTTTTGCATTTTTAAATTAGGAGGTCGATATTTAGAATTTTCGATATTCTACATATTTATACATCCTTAATTAATTTTTGAATCCACATGAAATAATTGTTTCTAAAAAACAATATTTTTTAACAATGGACATAAAAATAACCATTTTTAACATAAATATAACTAAAAAATTACATGTTTTGATAATTTTTTGCTAGAATTGACATGTCAAAATCACAATTTTTATATGATAATTTTAACGAAAAACAGTTAAATAATAACTTTTTTTTATGAATTTCATGTCAAAAAAATAATAATAATCACTTCTTTTTTTTCAAAAAATAATGATTAACTTAAAAATCAATGCGAAAATCACATATTACAAATATTGAACGTATAACAACCCTAATTGAGTGTTTATTATTCTCATAAAATGTCAAAGTCAAAAAATTGCAAAGCTTGATTTACAAGCATAACTTAAATTTAATCAACAGTGTCACGTAATCCAAACTCTTCGTCCTCTAGAGTTTCATCATTGTCTTCTTCCACAATATTTTATGTTTCCTTTTGCTCACTTTCCTCTTCTAATGGGTCTTTGATGTCTGCGAATCTCCCAATGTATGTCTTTCCAAACATTCCATGTAATGGTGGTTGGGGTTCCTTTGCCTTTTTTGCCACACGTGATTCAGTAAAGTCCCCTTTATTCAACCCAATTTCTTGCATTGCATCTGGAAGAAATTGAAGAACATTAATTTTTGCTGAACGAAATTGCACTGTACTAGATCTTTTTCAATTGCAATGCAATTTCTTCCTTTTTGAAGGCAACATGCTAGCGTTGTACCTAATTATCAAGCACAAAAGAAATAATGAAATAAATTAGTACAATGACATATTAATTAAAAAATAACATATTGAAATTCAATTCCATATAATAAAACTTACCTGAGCCAGAAAATAAATCCAGAACCCAATCTCCTTCATCTGACAAATGTCTATAAGATAGTTAATCAATAATTGTGGTTTTTGATAAATGTTAACTATCTCTCCTTTTGCTTTTGATTCCGGGAATCAACCAGCCACCAGCCGGGCGGGCGGCTGGTGGCTGCGTGATTCGCATCAGCCGAGCGGGGGCTGGTGGCTGGTTCATTCCCAGAATCACCCAGCCACCAGCAGGGCGGGCAGCTGGTGGCTGGGTGATTCCGGGAATCAACCAGCCACAAGCCGGGCGGCCAGCTAGTGGTTGGTTGATTCCCGGAATCAACTAGCCACCAGCCAGGCGGCTGGTGGCTAGGTAATTCCGGGAATCAACTAGCCACCAGCCCAACGGCCGGCTAGTGGCTGGTTGATTCCGGAAATCAACCAACGACCAGCCGCCCGCCTGGCTGGTAGCTGGGTGATTCCGGGAATCAACCAGCCACCAGCCAGGCGACCAGCTGGTGGCTGGTTTATTCGGGAATCAACCAGCCACCACCACCAGCTGGCCACTCAACTGCTGGCTGGTTGAATCCCGGAATCAACCAGCCACCAGTCGGTCGCCCGGGTGGTAGCTGGGTGATTCCAAGAATCAACCAGCCACCAGCCGGCCGCACTAGCCACCACCTGCCCGCCCGACTAGAGGCTGGGTGATTCTGGAAATCAACAAGCCACCAGCGGGGTGACCGGCTAGTCGCTAGTTGATTCCGGGAATCAACCAGCCACCAGTCGGCCGCCCGGCTGGTGGCTGGGTGATTCCGGGAATCAACCAGCCACTAGCTGGCCGTCCAGCTGGTGGTTGGGTGATTCAGGAAATCACCCAGCCACCAGCCGGTAGGGGGAATCACTCAGCCACCAACCGGCCGCCCGGTTGGTGGCTGGTCGATTCCGGGAATCAACCAGCCACCAGCTAGCCGCCCAGCTGGTGCCTGGTTGATTTCGGGAATTAACCAGCCACCAGCCGCCCGCCCAGCCAATGGCTGGTTGATTTCAGGAATCACCTAGCCACCAGCCGGGCGGGCGGCTGGTTGATTCCCGGAATCAACTAGCCACCAACCGCCCACCTGGCTGGTGGCTGGCTGATTCCGGGAATCAACCAGCCACCAGCTGGCCACCAGGTTGGTGGCTGGTTGATTCTGGGAATCAACCAGCCACTAGCTGGCCGCACAACTGGTGGCAGGTTGATTTCGGGAATCAACCAGCCACCAGCTGGGCGGGAGACTGGTGGCTGGTTGATTCCGGGAATCAACCAGCCACCAGCGGGCCGCCCGGCTGGTGGTTGGTTGATTCTCGGAATCAATCAGCCACCAGCCGGGCGGCCAGCTGGTGGCTGGTTGATTCCTGGAATCAACCAGCCACCAGCCGCATTCCCAGAATCATCCAACCACCAGCCGGGCGGGCGGTTGGTGGCTGGTTGATTCCCGGAATCAACCAGCCACCAACCGGGCGGCCAGCTGGTGGCTGGTTGATTCCCGGAATCAACCAGCCACCAACCGCCCACCCGGCTGGTGGCTCCGCCCGGCTGGTGGCTGGTTGATTCCCGGAATCAACCTGCCACTAGCCGGGCGGCCAGCTGGTGGCTGGTTGAATCCTGGAATCAACCAGCCACCAACCGGGCGACCGGTTGGTGGCTGGTTGATTCCGGGAATCAATGAGCCACCAGCTGGCCGCCCGGTTGGTGGTTGGTTGATTCCGGGAATCAACGAGCCACCAGCCGCCCGGCGGGCCGGTGGCTAGTTGATTCCGGGAATCACCCAGCCACCAGTCGCGCGGGCGGCTGGTGGCTGGTTGATTCTCGTAATCAACCAGCCACCTGTCCGCCCGGTGGCTGGGTGGCTGGGTGATTCCACCAGCCACCGACTGCCCGCCCGCATGGTGGCTGGGTGATTCCCGGAATCAACCAGCCACCGGGCGGACAGGTGGCTGGTTGATTCTCGGAATCAACCAGCCACCAGCCACCCTCCTGGCTGGTGGCTCCGCCCGACTGGTGGCTGGTTGATTCCCGGAATCAACTAGGCACCAGCCGGGCGGCCAGCTGGTGGCTGGTTGATTCCGGGAATCAACCAGCCACCAACTGGGCGGCTGACTGATTCCCCCACCCGGCTGGTCGCTGGATGATTCCGGGAATCAATGAGCCACCGACCGGGCGGGCGGCTGGTGGTTGGTTGATTCCGGGAATCAACCAACCACCGGCCGGGCGGGCGGCTGGTGGCTTGATGATTCCGGGAATCAACCAGCCACCAGCCGGGCAGCCATCTGGTGGCTGGTTGATTCCCGGAATCAACCAGCCACCAGCCGCCCGCTCGGCTGGTGGCTCTGCCCGGCAGGTGGCTGGTTGATTCCCGGAATCAACCAACCATCAGTTGGTCACCCGGCTAGTGGCAGGTTGATTCCGGGAATCAACCAGCCACCAGCCGGGCGGAGCCACCAGCTGGGCGGGCGGTTGGTGGCTGGTTGATTCCCGGAATCAACCAGCCACCAGCAGGGCGGCCAGCTGGTGGCTGGTTGATTCCAGGAATCAACCAGCCACCAGCCACCAGCCGGGCGGGTGGCTGATTGATTCCCGAAATCAACCAGCCACCAGCCGGGCGGGTGGCTGGTGGCTGGTTGATTCCCAGAATCAACCAGCCACCAGCGGGGCGGCCAGCTGGTGGCTGGTTGATTCCCGGAATCAACCTGCCACTAGCCGGGCAGCCAGCTGGTGGCTGGTTGAATCCCGGAATCAACCAACCACCAACCGGGGGTGGCTGGATGATTCCGGGAATCAACCAACCACCAACCGGGTGGCCAGTTGGTCGCCGGTTGATTCCGGGAATCAACCAGGCACCAGCCAGGCGAGTGGCTGGTGGCTGGTTGATTTCGGGAATCAACGAGCCACTGGCTGGCCGCCCGGCAGGTTGCTGGTTGATTATGGGAATCAATGAGCTGATTTCAGGAATCACCCAGCCACTTGCCGTGCGGGCCGCTGATGGCTGATTGATTCCGGGAATCAACGAGCCACCGGCCGGGCGGGCGGCTGGTGGCTCGTTGATTCCCGGAATCAACCAGCCACCAGCCGGGCGGCCAGTTGGTGGCTCGTTGATTCCCGGAATCAACAAGCCACCAGCCACCAGCCGCCCGCCCGGCTGGTGGCTGGGTGATTCCCGGAATCAACCAGCCACTGGCTGGGCGAGCGGCTGGTGGCTCGTTGATTCCCGGAATCAACCAGCCACCAGTCGGGCGGCCAGCTGGTGGCTCGTTGATTCCCGGAATCAACCAGCCACCAGCCACCCGCCCGGCTGGTGGCTGGTTGATTCCCGGAATCAACCAGCCACCAACGAGCCACCAGCTGGCCACCCGGCTGGTGGCTAGTTGATTCCGGGAATCAACGAGCCACCAGCCGCCCGAATCAGTGAGCCACTAGCCACCGGCCGGGCGGGCGGCTGGTGGCTCGTTGATTCCCGGAATCAACCAGCCACTAGCCGGGCAGACAGTTGGTGGCTCATTGATTCCCAGAAGCAACAAGCCACCAGCCACCAGCCACCCGCTCAGCTGGTGGCTGGCTGATTCCCGGAATCAACCAGCCACCGGCCAGTGGGCGGCTAGTGGCTGGGTGGCTCCTGTAATCACCCAGCCACCGGCCAGCCCACTGGCCGGTGGCTGGGTGATTCCCATAATCACCCAGCCACCGGCCAAGTGGGCGGCTGGTGGACCAGCCGGCTGGCCAGCTGGTGGCTGGTTGATTCCCAGAATCAACCAGCCACCAACCGGGCAGCTGATTGATTCCCCCGCCCGGCTGGTGGCTGGATGATTCCGGGAATCAACCAGCCACCGGCCGGGTGGGCGGCTGGTGGTTGGTTGATTCCGGGAATGAATCACCGGTGGCTGGTTGATTCCCGGAATCATCCAGCCACCGGCCGATCGCCCGGTTGGTGGCTGGTTGATTCCGGAAATCAACGAACCACCAGATGGCCGCCCGGCTAGTGGCAGGTTGATTTCCGAAATCAACTTGCCACTAGCCGGGCGGAGCTACCAGCCAGGCAGGCAACTGGTTCCTGGTTGATTCCTGGAATCAACTAGCCACCAGCCACCCGCTCAGCTGGTGGCTGGTTGATTCCGGGAATCAACCAGCCACCAACCGGGCGGCCAGCCTGTGGTTGGTTGAATCCGGGAATCAACCAGCCACCAACCGGGCGGCCAGCTGGTGGTTGGTTGAATCCGGGAATCAACCAGCCACCAATTGGGCGACTGGTTGGTCAACCGGCCACCCGGTTGATGGCTGGTTGATTCCTTCCGGGAATCAATGAGCCACCTGCCGCCCGCCTGGCCGGTGGCTGGTTGATTTCGAGAATCACCCAGCCACCAGCCGCCCGCCCGACTGGTGGCTGGGTGATTCCCGGAATCAACCAGCCACCGGCCGGGCGGGCGGCTGGTGGCTAGTTGATTCCCGGAATCAACCAGCCACCGGCCGGGCAGGCGGCTGGTGGCTGGTTGATTCCGGGAATCAACCAGCCACCAGCTGGCCGCCTGGTGGCTGGTTGATTGCCGGAATCAACCAGCCACCAGCCACCCTCCCGGCTGGTGGCTCCACCCAGCTGGTGGCTGGTTGATTCCCGGAATCAACCAGGCACCAGCCGGGCGGCCAGCTGGTGGCTGGTTGATTCCCGGAATCAGCCAGCCACCAACCGGGCGACTGATTGATTCCCCTACCCGGCTGGTGGCTGGATGATTTCGGGAATCAACCAGCCACCGGGCGGGCGGGCGGCTAATGGCTGGTTGATTCCGGGAATCAACCAGCGATCGGCCGGGCGGGCGGCTGGTGGTTGGATGATTCCAGGAATCAAGCAGCCACCAGCAGGCCGCCAACCAGCCACCAACCGAGCGCCCATCTGGTGGTTGGTTGATTCCCAGAATTAACCAGCCACCAGCTGCCCGCCCGACTAGTGGCTCTACCTGGTTGGTGGCTGGTTGGTTCCCAGAATCAACCAGCCACCAACCAGTCGCGCCACCCGACTAGTGGTTGGGTGATTCCGGGAATCAACCAGCCACCGGCCACCCGCCCGGCTAGTGGCTGGTTGATTCCCGCCTAGCCGATGGTTGGTTGATTCTGGAAATCAACCAGCCACCATCCGGGTGGCCGGCCGGTGGCTGGTTGATTCCGGGAATCAACCAGCCACAAGCCGGGCGGCCAGCTTGTGGCTGGTTGATTCCGGGAATCAACCAGCCACTAGCCACCCGACTGGTGGCTCGTTGATTCTCAGAATCACCCAGCCACCAACCGGGCGAAGCCACCAACCAGGCGGGCGGCTGGTCGCTGGTTGATTCCCGGAATCACCCAGCCACCAGCCGGGCAGGCGGCTGGTGGCTGGTTGATTACGGGCGGCTGGTGGCTGGGTGATTCCGGGAATCAACCAGCCGCACAACCGCCCGCCTGGTTGGTGGCTGGGTGACTCCCGGAATCAACCAGCCACCAGTCACCCACCCGGCTAGTGGCTGAGTGATTCCGGGAATCAACCAGCCACCAGCCGCCCACCTAGCTGGTGGTTGGGTGATTCCGGCTGGGTGATTTCGGGAATCACCCAGCCACCAGCCTGACGGGCTACCGGGGTGGGGCGGCCTGGAATCTCCCAGCCACCAGCCCGGCTAGTGGCTGGGTGATTCTGGGAATCACCCAGGCACCAGCTGGGCAGAGGGAATCTCCCAGCCACCAACCAGGCGGGCGGGCGGGCCGCTGAGGTGGTGTGGCCTAGGCTAGTGCCATCCCGGTGGCCCGCCCGCCCGCCCGGCTGGTGGCTGTTCGCTGGGTGATTCCAGCCGCCTGGGTGATTCCTGGAATCACCCAGCCATGAGTCGGGCGGGTGCGGGCGATTGGTGCCTTGGCGATTCCTGAAATCACCCAACCACCAACCAGTCGGGCATGCGGGGTGGCGCGAATCACCCAGCCACCAGCCAGGTGGGCGGGCGGGCCGCTCGGGTGGCCCGGCCTGGCCTGGCGCCACCCTGGTGGCCCGCCCCCCCGCCCGGCTAGTGGCTGGGCGATTCCGGGAATCACCCAACCACCAGCTGAGCGGGCGGGCAGGCCGTCGAGGTGGCACAGCTTGGGCTGGCGCGAATCGCCCAGCCACTAGCCGGGCGGGCGGGCAGGCCGTCGAGGTGGCACAGCTTGGGCTGGCGCCACGCCGACGGCCCGCCTGCCCACCTGGCTGGTGGCTTGGCGATTTCGGGAATTGCCCGGCCACCAGCCGCTCGCCCGGCTGGTGGATGGGTGATTCCGGGAATCACCCAGCCACTGGGCGGGCGGGCTGCCCGGGTGGCGCGGCCTGGGCTGGCGCCACACCGGCTGCCCGCCAGCCTGCCCGGCTGGTGGCTGGGGGATTTCGGAAATCACCCAGTCATGAACCGTGCCACCCCAACGGCCTGCCTACCTGCCCAGCTAGTGGTTGGTTGATTCCCGGAATTTCCCAGCCACCAACCGGGTGGGCAGGCTGGCTGCTGGGGTGGCGCGGCTGTGCTGGCGCCACCCCAGTGGCCTGCCTGTCCACCCGGCTGGTGGCTGGACAATTCCTGGAATCATTTTTCTTTTGTATCTAGCATGCTATGGTTGAAAACATGTTGAATTTATACTTAGGAAAGAAAAATGATATCCTATCGAAAACATCAATGTGTTTTTTTACTCATAAACAACTTTGTTTGGCACATAAAAATTTGGTTTTACTAGCATTTTTTAAAATTTTTGATAATTGACCCTAAAAAAAAAAGTCATTGTTCCAGTATCATCACTTTCGTTTTTAAGCTATATTTTGCATGAAAATTTCGTAGTCACTGCCATTTTTAAAACATGTTCAAAATTGACCCCTAAAAAATAAAATCATCGTTCCAGTATACACACTTTTCATTTTTAGCACTGTTTTTGATGTTTTTTCGGGGTTTTTCGGCCAGAGTTCCCGTTTTGAGTTTAAAGTTCCCGTTTCAAAGTTTACATTGTTTTTTCATAATTTCCATTCATAGAGACATTTAGCTTGCTTACATGTTGATTTGTCCTTTTTGTTTTCCATTCACTTGTTTACCCTCTTGTCATTTTGCTTTCCATTAAATAAACCTTGATCCACTACAAAAAATTTCATTCATAGTCCTTCCAAAACCATCATTTCATACTCGCATTAAATGATGGAGAATTCATTAATGCCTCCCTTCTAATAAGTCTTGGCCTATCGACATTAGCACACTATCTAGGTTCAGGGCTAGAGTATTTTTAGTACCTTAAGGCTTGTATGCACCAATGACAAGTTCTCTCGCAAACAATCATGAGAATACATCAATGTTCTTTGATCGTTGGATCTTACAAGTGGCTCGACATCAACTCATCTATTCGCACTTTGCAAGATGTACTTAAGTACCTTGGCACTCGTTGACATTAATGGCGAGTTTTCCTCGCATTGGTTAACAAAATTCATCAATGGCCGGTAATCCAATGACTTCTCTTCATGCTCGACAACAACACATTTATTCACATGACTAGAATTGTACCATCGGATTTTGTAGCAAGAGAAGACTATACAATTTCAGCATTTTGCAGCAGATACAACAGATTTAGCAGCAGCAATAAAGACTCCACTTTCACCACCTCATCCACCATTTATGCAACCAAGAAGCAGATGAAATTCTACATTCTATTCCATGATCCAGCAGTAGCTACAACTTCTCTACATATGCATAGTTTGTCCACTTCCTAGGTAAGTAAAGGTATGTTCTTTACTAGCTTTTAATCATAGAATTCCTTGAATATTGAAATTATAATTTTTGGAAATACTTCACCATATTTCCTTTCTCATTTGAAAAAAAAAACCATAAACACCTTTAGCTGGTGGGGGAGAAGGGGGGGGGAAGGGAAATCCATTTATTATCACATCCATATCACTTCATTCCATTTCACTTCATTTCATCCTAACATACTTGTCCTAATCAATTATGATTGCATTATGGTTAAAAAGTTATGTGATTTGCAAATAAATGCCTAAATGATGAGCATATTATATGGCTGATTCAAAGATGCATTCTTAAATATGTTCAATGAATCATACTGCAACAAAAAGGAACAAGGTATTGAAACACAAGAACCAATACCAATTAAAATTTGGTTGTCACACAAGAACCAACCAAACATGTTGCAATTCAATGTATGATAAGAAATACTTTGTGAAAAGAAATGAAATTTTCAAATGCAAAGTTTAAGGACAATTGATATAAGCCAAGCTCATTCAAAATCAAATCATGATTAAGAAATGCAATAGATTGCATGAGGACATGCAATAATGTCAGTTGGGGGGTATGTAGAGTCTCCAAAATATATTCAAAATATCATCCACTTTCACCTTTATCGCCACCATTTCACTCACATGTCGCAACTCCATGACCATATAACCTTTCATTAGCCTCCATTTTCATAATTATATGGGTTCCATTTGTGTTTTCCAAAAGTTAATGATTTCTAGTATTATAAGTGAATTAAATGGTTAAAACTTAGAAAAATGACATATACTTGCTAATACTTAAAAGTGGCTTGAGTTTCATGACATGTGTAGGTCATTTGGAAGCTTCCAAGGCACCCTTATGTGGCCTCCAATGCTCAAATTCGAATTCCCTTCAAGATATGGAAGAAGATTTGGATAAAGGTCAAAGAGGATATGTGTCTCATCATTACCTATTTGAGTTGTAACTCTATGAGATTTTCTAGGGATCTAGGGAGAGAATAATGGACCTCCATTAATGGGGTATCTTCTTATGTTTTGTATAAATAGGAGAGCCTTCTCCTTTTAAAGGAATGTGTAAAGTTGGGGAAATGCTCATGTTTTGAATATAGAATTTGGATTTGGCACCATGCTCATGAATGATGTTCACCTTGATTTGGTTATTCTTGCATTTGGAGCCTCTCAACTTTCCATCTCTCATGATTTTGGATTGGCCACCTACAATGTGTGAGATTTATTGTTTTTTAGATTTATTGCTTTCATAGATTAAGATTTATTTCTTTCATATTTTTTCTTGTGTGAGAGGTTAAGAGTGATTGTTTTTATTTGCTTTCTACCTAGAGGTTAAGAGCGATTATTTTTATTTGCTTTCCTATCTAGAAGTTAAGAGCAATTGTTTTTATTTGTTTTCATATCTTTTCCTATGTGAGAGGTTAAGAGTGATTGTTTTTATTTTCTTTCTACCTAGAGGTTAAGAGCGATTGTTTTTATTTGATTTCATATCTAGAAGTTAAGAGCAATCATTTTTATTTGCTTTCATATCTTTTCCTATGTGAGAGGTTAAGAATGATTGTTTTTTATTTCATTTCACGTCATCTAGTTTTGATTATTCATTTCATAGGATCTTGATTTGATAATGCACACATGATCCCTTAGAGTAGATTTCATTTCATGTAATTACAATTCTACGCATTGTACTATAATTATACTACAAATTCTTTTGAGTTGATTTTTGAATTAGAATAGGAGAATTTGGTTTGTCATTATTTGGTTTCATAGTTAGGTTGATCTAAATGGAAAGTTAATTTCTAGCATATATAGTGCACGCACGCTTCACAAGTTTTACGAAACACCCAGGTTGATAATTAAATGATAGGTAATTAATTTTCCTCAACAGTCATTGTAAATATTACAACGAGTTGTGTTATAAAGCTCCATGGGCCTTATGTTTTGGTTTTAGCAATATTTTTGGTTATAGGTGTCATTGAACACCGAGGATGATGTTCCCCCAAGGGGGAGGGTTCTGTAAAAGCCCTAGTTAAAAATCCATGTAAAACTATATAAATACCACAAATGATGAGACACTTATTCCAAGATGAATGTTCGGCAGGAAATGGTTGTTTATGGCTAAGGAAATGGCCAAGGCTTTGGAAAGGTAAAATGGAATTTTTGGTACATCTATTTATGAAAATAAAGGAAATTAGGAGAAAACGAAGGTGAAAGGTCACAGGTTGCATGTGAGGAAGAAATTGAATGAGAATAATGGAAAATGAAGAAAATAGAGACCTCATTAATAAAAAGGCTTCTGAGGATCAATTGGTAGGCTCTTAATCAGTGTAAGATCTTTGCTCAAGCTTTTGCTATGGTTATGCATGGGATCAAGAAAGGAAAAGAAGGCAAGAAGAAGGAAGATCAGGATCAAGCAGCTACAACATGGTTCTATGAAGGTGTTACTTTGCATGTGTGATTTCCTTGCTAGATTTGGCATGGTATTGCGTGTGGTTCTTTTTTTGTTATGGCATGGGTTTTTCCAGGTGTAATAGTGTTTTCACCCTAGCCTTGCCATTTTTGGATAACCATGGTGTGGTGGGTTTCTCATGTTTTTGTTGAGTTGGATTACAGATGGATTCCAAGTTGTGGGGTGGATCTCCGAATGATAGAGCACATGGCCTAGTGGTCCTTGAAACGGACTATGGATCATGGTAAAGCCACTTTCCTAGTGACCCCTGAGCCATACTGTGGGTCACGGTAAATCCAGGATTGTGTTGCCTTGGTGGGCCTATGAATTCTTGCTGGTGAATGACAGGATATACAGTAAAGCTAAGAGGTGGTTTTCTCTTTGTTGGGCTTAGTAATCCTAGGTTTTGGATATTCGTTAAAGCCTGGATAGTGGGTCTTGGTTTAAGGCCTAGTGATCTGGGTTTGGATTGCGGTAAATCCTGAGAGTCTAGGAGGCAGGAAAATCCCTCATGGTGTAGGTGGAGAAATTTGGTGGCATCCATACTTGTTTGGCTTCGTGATCGGGTGGATATCATGACAAAGCCTGTTATGATGTGTTCATTGTGTTGTCCTAGTGATCTGGGATGGATTATGGTAAAGCTTGGTTTCTATTGATGAGGGTGAGGTGGTTTAACCTCGGTATGATCTGGTTGGTTCTTTTGGTGTGAGTTCCACATTCATGCTTGGAATATGGCACAGGGGTGAATGACTGAAGAGAGGTTTCACTTAGCCATTCTATGGTTAGGTGGAACATGGAAGTCCCATCCTAGGTTTGGTTTTTGCATCATTAATGAAATTTTATTTCTCCTTGTATTTATATGATCATTTTGATGGATTATATGTGGTCTATATGGTTGTACTTTCATGAGTATTTATGTTGTTATTATGATGGTTATATGTGTGTTTTATGATAGCAGCTATGTATGGCCCTTAGCATGTTTTTACGTGTAAATGTATGGATAATGTATCTATGGTCCAATAGATGGTAATGCAACAAATGACATGAGGGAACAATGGTTCATAGTGTTTCTCAGATAATTACAAGATCCCTATGTTTAATTATGTTGGTTACACCTGTATATTACATGTTTGCGACATATTTTATGAAATTATTGTCATGGCTAGAAGGGGTCTGATTAAGGTCTTGTTTAAATCATTGCTTTTGCATCATTGTTTCCATGTTATTTTATTGCTCCTAAGTTATCATTCCATTATGGGCAGTGACCCGGGCTCTGGGCCTGAAAAAGTGGCTCAAATCCTGGGGGCACTAGCATAGAACTGAAAAATGAGTCTCTAGACGTTGGCAAGCAAGCCAGTGAGAGCAACTCTAGGTTTCTGGATGTTTTCATCCCTATAGCATGAGAGTGACTGAGTCTTAAGTTGGTCAAAACTTCAGTAGGACCCAAGGGCACGCTGTATGAAGTGTTGGATTGGTTCCTGAGGGTCTTGAAGTTGATGTTGAATGTCTATATGTTAGGTTTTCGTCGCTTCCACTTCCTTAAGGTCACATAAGAGGTCGAATCCAATCATAGTAGCCTCTCGTCACATGTTTACCCCGGTTGGCATGGTTACTTGGGTAGATGTGGGAGGATGGTGTTACAATTTGCATACACTAGTAAATCAACTGATTTTTGCTCAACTGCTTCCCCACTACTACTATCAGTGATTTCCTTTGATGTAGCTCTCATGGATGCCATGTTGACTATGACTGCTAGAGAGATGCTCAACAATTGTTGTACCTGTGGGAGAGAGAGGACACTCATGGAAATAAAATGTTAGTTAAAAACCAAAACAACTTCAAGGCAAGTTCAATCAACAAGTCAGGAAGTTGATGTGAGAGATTGCATAGTTTTTCTTGACAGGGGTGACTAATTGACTACGGGAACTATGCACTATGCAATTCCAGTAGTCAAGGTGGAAGCTTGATTCCTGAAATTACGCAATGTGTAGTTCAATCTGGGAAAAGGTATGAGAGAGATTGTGCATTGTGAAGTCTTAGTGACCAAGATGGGAGACTGACTCCTAGAAATGCACAGTGCGGAATTGAAGCCAGCTCATGCTATGCTCTATGCAATTCCAAAGGCCAAACCAAAGGCTTGAGTCTCCAGATTGCACAGTGCAAGCTGTGAAAAGTGAGATTCGGGCAAGGGAACCCGAATCTACCCAAGGGGAGCGTGAAAAACAAGAAGATTTGAAATATAGTGTGAAGATGAGTGCATATCTAACTAATTATATATGCATGCATGTTAAAAAAGTTTAGCAATTGACTACACTGAAGGAAAACGAAGTATGTGAAGAGAGTAGCTACAACGACGACGATTAGCGCAAAAATAGGAAAACTCATGCGACACTTGGGGAAGGAAATATACAAATTGAAACAAAACTTATACAAGTTAAATCAAGTGAAAATGTTAGAAACCATGCATATAAATATGTCAAATAACACTCGCACAAGAAAAACAACAAAAAATGACCAAAAAAAGGGCAAAAGACGACAAAATCAAAAATCACCCGGAAAAGCGACGACGATCACACCAAAGGTTCCTTGATCTCCTCAGGAATGTTAGATATCCAATATCAAGTGTTCAAATGAGCTCTAGAAGTTTCGATTAAATATATTTGGACAAATTAGGGTTTATGACGTGCATGCCTAAAATCAAGGAAAAAGCGACACTTGGTGGAAGTTTCTAAAAATAATGCAAGTGCCTCCTTCGAGATACTAAAAATATATCCCTATTTTTTAGGGATGCTTTTTTACTTTTTCCTTTTTTCTTTTTCTGGGGAAACTTTCCATGCACACTATCGGGAAAGATAGCATAGTTTCGGGAACTAGGTAACTTTCTGGCTCAGTGCACTGTGAAGTCTCTAAGATCAATGAGGGTTACGCAATTTATGGGCTCAGTGTTTGGTTTGCCCCTCATTATTATACATTTTCTTAGCTCAAGAGTCATTGGCTATTAGGTCTGCGCAATTCCCAACAACAAGGCTAGTTCCCCTTAAGGATTGCGCACTTTTTGGGGAAAGCCCAAAACCGTTGCGGGACCAAGTAAGGGGATTAGCTTGTGGGTTAGAAAATAAACCAAATAAGAAAACACAAGAAAAAATGAAAATGATAAGTCTCATTCAAAGCATGAATACCTAGATCAATGTTAAATGAATTGTTGTCGTTTAGAAGGAAGGCTCTGAAATCAAAGCATAGGCAAATTTTGGAGGGTGGTTCTAGCCACTACAACAAGCAGTTTATGATTTGTGTTGATGTTGGTCTCCTTTCTCATAATATATTACTTTCACTTCCTAATAGATTGAACCAGGGCATAAAATTCCTTGTCATAGGCAAGGTAGTTGAGTACTCGATGAAATATTCAAAACGATGGCATATAGGCTTTCCTCCTTACATTAAGACAGCTCCCATGGCATACCCACTTGAATATGTCTCCATTTCAAAGGGATTCTACAAGTTTGGTAATGTAAGAACTAGTGCTTGATTCTACTCTCGAAAGCATTTTGTTGATTCTTGCCCCATTAGAAACGTGTACCACTCATTTTTATGGCATGGAGTGGTTCACTATTGCTAAAAATGAAGCTAGGAACTTTTTCAAGTACTACACTACCCAAAAATATATCCTAACTTTAGAGACATTTTTAATAATTGGCCATTTCATGATGGTCTCCATCCTTGTGTTATCTATCTTGGGCTCCCTTCCACCAAGCACATACCCCAAATACACTAAAAATTACTGAGAAAACTCACATTTCTTAAGGTTAACCAACAACTAGTGTTTCTTCAAAGTTTATAACTACCACATGAGTTATGAGATGTGTTCCTCCCAAGTAGCACTATAAACCATTATATCATCAAATAAACAATAACAAATTAATCTAGATATGAGAGTAATACATCATTCATCAATCTCATAAATGTAGTTGGTGTGTGGAATTAACCAAATGGCATGACCAACTACTCATACAAACCTTGCCTTGTCTTGAAGGTAGTCTTCTAGATGTATTTTTCTTTGACTCAAAATTTGCGGTATCCTAATTTCACATCCATAATATGAAGTACTTGGTATGCTACAATTGGTCCAACAAATCATTGATCCTAACCTAGATGGTACTAATTCTTGAGTGTAATCATATTCAATACTGTTAAGAAATTTACCCAAGAACACAAATTAATTATGGAGAATTACTGAGAGAAACAAATATAAAAATAACCAGCAACAACCATAAACACATAAACACAAAAGTTTATCCGGGAAAACCCCAAATCTGGGGAAAAACCCAACCTAATAAAATCTCATTAGCATTGGCCAAAACCCTGGCCAATCCGACCAAGTGAGCCTTCACCACTCACCTCCAGATCTTGCATTACAATGAAGTCCTTCCAGCCTTTTATAAGCTCCATTACATATAATACCACGGGCAGAATACTATGGGTGCACAATACCATGTGCCCCAAAACCATCGCTGTTTAACCTGGTCAACTTTGACTCTATCCTGAGTCAAGTTTACCTAAAAATTACCCCCTTAAACTTGACTTGGAGTTTCTTGACTAACTCCAGCCAAACCTGCTAAGTGAGACAATCCCGCTCACTCTAGCTCTTACCCCCCTCAGAGTTTTTACCCGGGGTATTGTTAACCCAACATCCCCCCTATCACCTAGGTCTAACCCAGACTTTACCGGTGATCACCGAGGGGTACACATGCCTTACTAGGTCTTACAGTAGTATGCCCATTTACATGGAATAATTTTGATTTCATTAATTTTTTTTTTTGTTTATTACTGCTGCGATTCTGATCCATCCTCTCTCAATTTGATTTGATCAAAAACTTCTATCAAACCGCTCCAACTGCGAGCCCAACGAGAACCTCGTAGATTCCAGCACCAGTGGCCTCACGTAGCAGAAAACAAACAATTTTCAAAGTCTCATGAATCTCAAACAATTCGTCAGCATGTTCCAAACCGGTAAATAACGCAAATGCACAACAATATTTACACTTGTTCCACCATTATTTTCAGACCCAGATCTACACTGCATTGATCTCATCAGGCACTATAAACCCCTGGCATCAAAGAATCTCTTTGAAGCCAATATCTGGCTCTGATACCAGTTGTTAAGAAATTTACCTAAGAACACAAATTAATTACAGAGAATTACTGAGAGAAACAAATATAAAAATACCTAGAAACAACCATAAACACATAAACACAAAAGTTTATCCGAGAAAACCCAAAATCCGGGGAAAAACCCAACCTAATAAGATCTCATTAGCATTGGCCAAAACCCTGGCCAATCTGACCAAGTGAGCCTTCACCACTCACCTCCAGATCTTGCATTACAATGAAGTCCTTCCAGCCTTTTATAAGCTCCATTACATATAATACCATGGGCAAAATTCTATGGGTGCACAATACCATGTGCCCCAAAACCATCACTGTTTAACCTGGTCAACTTTGACTCTATCCTGAGTCAAGTTTACCTAACAAATACTCTATATTTGATAAACATATACTAAGTCATATTCTTTTTGGAAATATTAATGATATGTGAGCCACAAGGAAAGATGCTTGGGTGAATCACTCCCTACTCTAGCCATTGTTGTAACTACTTCTTCACTTAGTATGCTTCAAAAATAGATTGTTTATACATCCCAATATTTGGTGATGGGAGACAAAAAATAATTGTATTTCTTGCTCCACTTCCATCTTGGGTGCTATCCCTTTAGGATTTTGTAACACTTCTATGTATGATTGCAGCAACTCCTCCCACTAATGTTTATGATCTTAAGTACGCCTCTCCAAGGATGCATTTCCTCTTACTGACTCATCATCTAACTAATCTCTCTCAAGTAAAACATATTTCTTACTAGAACTAATCAACTTCCTTGCTTGGTTGGCACTTACTAGTGAGATATTTGAATTTCCTTTGTGTATGTTAATGATGTAGGATTTTCCATCCTTGATTAGTAAGTATTCGTATTCTCTTCACTTGAATATTGCATACCTCACATATATGTAGGGGCTTCAAAACACTTCTCCACATATGTTGAGGGTTACTACATCCAATTCCACTTCATCAATGTAATCAACACTTGTGGAATATTTAATCTTACACTATTTTGTTACCTTGATCCTTACATCCCTATTTACTCATCCCAATGGATATGGGTTAGGTTGATTGCAAAGCTCCAATCCAAGTTTTCTAACCAAATACGCATCTATGAGATTTCCTATGAATTAGAGACGAACAAAGTGATTATCATGGTCTTCTTGACCTAGATCTTGATGTGGACCAGTTTTCTCATCTCCTCCTCCTAGTGATGAAGGCTACGTAGATTCATATCCTTCTATTCTAATGTGTAGGAAATATTCTCATCCACGTTGAAGTTGCTTTCAACCTAATTTATCAAATTTGTGGCTAGAAGATTATTTTTCTTTGCATCCTTCTTGATGTTCTTTGGTTCAACTTTGGATATAGTTTCTGGCACTTTTCCTCAATGTGACCATCAATATTGCAATAGTTACAATGGTTTTTATGATCCTTGCATTGATATTAATTGGTCTCCATCTTCTTATCCTTCCCCCATATCTACTTCTTCTTCCCCTCCTTGGGAGTTTCCTTGTGCTCTTTATGCCAGAACCGCCTGGTTTCCCTTTCTTGTAACCTATGCATTCCAACTACTATGTCTATACACATTTATCATCCATTATCCTAGGCTTGAAAAACATAACTTGATTTCATAAATGGTTATGTAGACCTCATAGATAATTTAGAAGTACACATTGGTTCTTGAAAGAGATACCCAACTAGGAAATGAGGTTGTTCTTCTATCCTTTAACCAAGAAATATGTACTCCCTATGGAGTTACTTGAGCCCTATGGCTTGTATGACTGCTACTAAACCTTATTCCCCTCTATCATGCTCTCTAACTTCCCACTCCTAGATTATCTACTCAACTATGGAACAAATATAATCACATAAAATAGAACCCCTTATACTCCTAGTGGCCCAATATTTAACATTTCTCGATAGCCATCTAAGGGTAGGTTTTTTACTTCCTCAACCCTCAATTAGAGTTATGGTTTTGGACCTTCTATAATACCCTTGAAAGTACACATGTGGTTATCCCCATATGCATTAGTGATGAGGCTTGGCATGGCATCGTCTCATACCATGATGGTCAACATGTTAGATCAACTTGTGGGAGGCATAACTTTTGCATACAAGATCTGATTGATGTGATTCTTATACCATTAAAAAGGTATTTAAGTGTATATCAGCATCAAAATTTCATGGCCAAAGACAATAAAGTTTTCTCCCCAAAAAATACCATTTTATGCCTAAATATGGATTTGGAAGGTTTCAAACCCCAATCTTCCAAATTGAGACTTGTTGCTAGAATGACCCTGCAAGCTAATTCCTCCAAAATTTTCCACTCTAAAATCATTGAGATCGGGATGAAAAATAATATAATGATCTAATTTGGATCAATCCCAATCTAATAGGACAAGAACATTTCATATTTTCTCGTTTAAGTGCAATGAATATTATGTTGTGTTGATTTTCACGTGCCATATTTTATGTTATAGAATTAGTTTGTTTTATTCTTTTAAGATTTTACAGAAAGTTATTGTGGAGTTCATAGCTTTTGTGATTTCTAATTTTTATTAAAGCGTGAAGTCTTAAGTATGTCTCCCATTTACATCTAAATGATATGAATGGCATGGAATCATTTAAAGTTCTTTGAAAAGAACCATGTGGTATTCTCTATGCATATTATGTGCCTTGCTTCAAATACCCATTATTTACTTTATCTTTGATTAATGTTTATGATGGAATGGAAAAATATTCTTATATTCCTATAGTTAACTTATTACTCAGTTTTTTCATTTAACTGCCTAGTCCACTCTCGGGAATTATTGTGATGAATGGAAAATTCTGTAATTTTGAATTAAAAGTTATCATTTGAGTGAAAGAAAGAGGAGTACCACCTCTATAAAAAATAAGGGGATATTTACATATCTTATGAGATTGATTCTCTTTAAAACAAGGCAATGCTAGTGAATAACTTAGGGCTCTAGGAATATCTATGGCATCAAACTCAAATAATGGTCCTTTCTTCCATTATATTGGCATTGTTAGTTGGATATTAATTGTGACCATGAGAAGGGAATTTCTCATTGTGGTGTCTATGGTTTCTCCTACTAAAGTTTGTTCAATGGTGTTTGTAGCAATATCACATTTAGACTTTAAGTGTGATCGTCGTGGCCATTGCTTATGCATGATTAAAAAATAACATGTATGGAACTAAATCTTTTATAGGTAATATTCATTTACTTTTCCATTTAAATAATGCATTGATCAAGGTGAAGGTTGCAATATCTTGAAAGTTAAACTACAACACTATTACTCTCACTAAAAATGGTGCATGTGTTGTAGGCAATTTTTTGGTTTCTTGTTCTAAACTCAGCTATTTTTGTGGTCTAAATAAGGATAAATTTCACTACAACCTTTCAACACTAGTTTGTGTAGTGATTCATGTTACCACATCCACTTTTATTATGGATTTGGATTTTGGTATTTTTGTTTCAAAATACTTTGGAATGTGCATTTTCTCACTCTATTTTTGGGGTTTGTTAAATTTGGATATTAGCATGGCACAAGTTGTTTCCTTGCATATTGTTTGACAAAATAAAAATAGATGTTTTATATTCTTTATATATACAGGCCCATGATGCTTTATATTTTGTAAAAAAAATTGGCATTAATCTACATGGTTTTAGCATCCTTAGAACCCTCACTTTTAAACTGAGGCATAAAAGGCACAAAATTTTAGACCCTTGATCCCCAATGTGGCAATAATTTATCTATGTTTTGATTTTTTTTTTATGTAATATGATTTTAGGTTGTTGCAAACAAAAGATATATCACATTTTATATGTGATTACTGTGAACTACTCACAAATAACCCTTAATACATAAAAACTTATTTTTATGTAAATACGGTGTATATAAAGCACTTCTAAGCAAAAAAGAAAACATGCAATATCTTATTAATGGTTTAAACAAAATCATCTCTAAATAAATATGAAAATGTCGAACTAATGAAATATGTTTAGAGGTCATTTTTCTCTAGTTTGTTGCATCAAATTATAAAAAAAAAATGAATTTATACTCGTATTAAGAATGAAATGCTAGCAAGGCTTTGGATTTGTGGTTAGGTAGTTTCATCCATCAAGATTAATTTTTTCACATCTTATCAATTGTCTAAACAAAACTATTTATAGATAAATATGCAAATTTCAAATTGGCAATTGGGGTTATCTCTGGTGGTGGGGAGGAATGAGTGGGATCCTTGCCACCAAGGTTTGGTTCCTGCAAATGACATGATGAAAATTGATGCAATAAAAAAAAATGCAATGTTATACTAATAAAATATGTTTTTTTTTTTTTTTTGACATTAACGGTTATAGATTTTATTTATGGCGGCAAAACTGCCTGCCGCTAGCATTTACATTTCAGCTTGTCAGAAGGAGAGAATTCATAAACTGTTCTGTCAAACTAACGCCGAGAACAGGAAATAACACAACAGGCGGTTCATTACAGAAGCATTGGATGTTTCGATAAGAGAAGAATCCGCATAGATGAAGGAGCTGCCCGGCTATGATCGCTGTAACGACCGAGGTCGGCGGACTTCTTTGGACAATCCCTGAACCAGCTAGCAATGGAGAATCGAACTTAAGTGAATCCTCGGTTTCTTTGGAGGATATACAGGTGACATGAGGATCTTCATCGCACAAAAATGCATTTCTTGAAACTACAGAACGAGTGCCTCCATTAGGGAATGAAAAGCTTTGAGAGTGTTCAGATATGAGAGGAAATCAATGTTCGGGTGAGAGAACAGGGTAGGTTCTGGTCAGGATCTGAGATGACTTTAGAGGAGATTTGAATCCGCAAGAGGAGTTTTGACAGGAGATAGGGGTATTGATAAGAGGGTTGTCTGACCTGAAATCAAGACTTTATAAAGCTTGGAAAATACCCTGAGGGAAGGACCCGAGAAACAGAGGAGGGCAGAGCAGCGAAATAACCATTGGATCAGAAACAGCAGATCGAACAGCATGAACCTTATGGAATAGGACAGAAGGATTCCCTCGAATTAACCACCAGTGCTCTTCGGTTGCAGAGGGAGCCAAGATTGGCCTCCAAATCTGCTTGAGAATTGAGCCCCCTTAATATGTGATAGAAGGAGATTTTCCTGAACTTGGGCAGAAAGAGTTGAATTTTTTTGATAACAGTGGCTAAATGGATCTGATGAGGAGTCTTATGAGAGGACATTGCCTGGATGATGAGCCTAGAGTCTCCAAATACACAGAGAGAGAGGATGTTTCGATTAATTGCCAGGTTCAGCCCTTGCCACAGTGCTAGAGCCTCTGCTCTATTATTGGTTTCGGTGCCCAGGCCCCAATGGAATCGAAATTCTGTTGATCCTCCAGGTTTCAAAAGAACCCCACCACTGCCTGCCGCCCCAGGGTTTCCTTTAGAAGCCCCATCAAAGAACAAACAGTATTCATCTAAGGTTGATCTCCACTTTATAAACTCCTGTTCCTCCAGTCTGATCTCCCAGTTGGCATGGATAGGAGCAGAAGGTGTGGATCTTTCGTTCAGATTCGGTACCAGTTCTTGGAGCCATTGCTCCTCTTCTTTGACCAACTTCAATTCATTCCTGGAAGTAGAATTGACTTCCAAAGCCTCGCCTAGCAGAGCTTTGATTTTAGAAATTACCCGTGTAGGATTGCAGCTTTCTCCTCTGAAAATCCTATTATTTCTCTCCAACCACAGCTTCCAGCATATAAACTTAGGGATCCACATCCAGCTTATTTTGAGAAGACTTTTTTTTTTAAGGCAAAAGGGAGGTAGAATGACCCAGGTTCGGAATAGATTAGAGATGCTTTCTGGAAGAACAAAATTTGCATGGTTTAACCTCAGAACTCCCCTCCATACTACCTGAGCAAAAGGGCAGAGCAACAGCAGATGATTGACATTTTCTTCAGCAGCCAAACAGAGGGGGCATCTGGAGGGTCCTTCCATCCCTCTTCTTCTCAAATTGTCTCTGGTGAGAATGCTGTTGTGCGCAACAGTCCAACAGAAAAAGTCAATTTTGGGGAGAGAGGGGAAATCCCATATAAATTTCCATATAGCTGGGTTAGGAGGAGCATAAGGGACAGCCAGAATACTTTTGTAACCTTCGGCAGCTGTGTAAGAGCCTGAGAGGGAGCCCCAGCCTCTTTTGTCTTTAGAGGTGGCCTTTGAGGGAGACTTGCCTTGAAGCAGATCCAGCAGAAGTGAAGCTTCCCCCTGCAACATATGAGGAATCTCTCCCAAATTCCAACAATCCCAGAGCCTATCAGGATCGTTCTTCCAGGTGGAAATGTCCCACAAGGTGTGCAAGTTGGAGGACTGAAGCCAAGCTCTGATATTTGCAAGCCCCTCCACTTGAATCAAAGGTTGGTCTCCCAGAATTGAATCTTCCCAGATTTTAATTTTTCTCCCATTACCTGGGATCCAGTAAAGTTGCTGGCTGAACTGCTCCATAGCATGACTGCAGAGATTGAAGATCGGAGATCCTTTTAAGGTTCTTGGAGGCTTATCCAGGCATCTCAAGCGTTGTCCTTGGTAGTATTTCTTCCAGATGACTCTTTTGCTCCAACTAGGTTTACCTGAAACTAAATTCCACAAGATCTTGGATCCCAAAGCAAGGTTTTGAGCAGCCAAGTTACGAAGATGGAGGCCGCCTTCCAGAAGAGGTTTCTTGATGGTCTCCCAGTTCACTAAATGGATCCTTCTGTCGTTGTTGTTCCCACCTTCCCATAGAAATCTTCTCAACAAACTGTCCATTTTGCTGAGAAAGGATTTGGGGGCGAGGAGAACTGAGTTTTGGTAAAGCGGCATACTTATAAGGACTGACTTCATCAGGATGACTTTCCCTGCATTATTCAGCCATGAGGCACCCCAAGCTTGGATTCTGTTCTTTAACTTATCGAGCAGCGGCATCCAATGGGCCAGTTTGGGTTTGGTTTTGAAGATTGGGATCCCGAGATATTTAAAAGACTCCCAATTACGATTTCCATCCATTTCTAAAAGCCTTGCAATGTCAGACAGCTCCTTAATCGTGCAGTTCCAGCCATAGATTGAGCATTTCCGATAGTTAATTTTGCTTCCTGAGATCGATTTGTAAATGTCCAGCTCCTTCTTGAAGGATCTGGCAGAGATTAGGCTGGCTCCTCCAAGCAGCAAAGTGTCATCTGCGAACTGTGCATGATTGATATCCTTCACCCTCTGAGTTGTTCTAAGGCCAGGTAGAATTTGAATCTTCTGATTGTGATCAAGCTGGAAACTGAGGACCGAGGCCTGAATAGCATAAAGGAGAGGAGACAAGGGACAGCCTTGTCTGAGGCCTCTAGAGGCTTGGAAGAAGTCAGTTGAGCGGCCATTGACCAGAGGTGCTATCCATGGCGAGGCAATACAGGCATTCACCCAGTTTATGAAGGCGGATGAGAAACCTAGATTCTTCATTACATTGAACAAAAAATCATGTCTTACCCTATCGAAAGCATTAGCCAAATCGAGCTTTATAACCATACCTTTCTCTTTTCTTTGGCAACTTGAATGGACAGCTTCTTGCACCAGCACAATGTTGTCCAAAATCTTTCTTCCTTTTATGAATCCGCCTTGATTTTCAGGGATGAGGGCTGGCAAAATATTCTTTAACCTGTTGGCAATTATTTTGGAGACCAGCTTGTAGCTAGAGTTGCACAATGATATGGGCCTAAATCTGCTAAAGTCGGAGGCGCCTTTCTCCTTTGGGATCAATGCTAGAAATGCCGAATTGATGCCACCGCCCAGCTTTGCACAATTCTGGGACTTTCTGACCATTCTCAGTAAATCTTTTTTGATTGTCGACCAGCAGGCCAAGAAAAACCTGACAGTGAACCCATCAGGACCAGGGGCTTTATCAGGCTCCATAGAGTCCAGAATATGCTTAATTTCGTCCAAGCTGATCGGAGCAGTCAGCATGGCGTTGTCCGAATCCTTAACGCTATTGGGAATTAAATCCATCGGATAGGCCTGGGGATCTATAGGGTTTTCTTCAGGAGCCGAATAAAGATCTTTGAAGAAAGAATAAGCAGCTCTCTTAATGCCATCAAAATCCTTTATAACTGTGTTTTGGTATTGTATCTCAGAAACTGTTTTGAAGTGCTTTCTGGCTTCGGCTTGCTTGTGAAAGAAGCTGGTGTTCCTATCTCCGGACTTTAACCATAAATTTCTAGATTTCTGTCTCCAAAATTCTTCCTCCTCCCTGCTAGATTTGTGAACCTTTTTTTGCAGCTCGACTTCTTTTTGAAGGAGATTTTGAGTTACAGGACTATTCTCCATTGCTGTTTGATGGGCAGCAAGGTTGTTGAGAGATTCTTTTCTTTTGGCAGTAGGTGTTTCCAATCTTTTTGCCCACTCCTTAAGACTTCTTTTTAAAACTCTAATTTTCTCTTCCCACACATAGAAAGGGGAACCATGGACAGGCCTATTCCAGGCATCCGAAACTACATCTTGAAATCCTTCTTGCTGAATCCACAGAGGGCTGAACCTGAATGGAATGGGGCCTAAATTGCCATCCAGTGAAAGCTCAAGGAGGATGGGCTTGTGATCAGAAATGAGATTTGGAAGAATTTTAGAAGTGGCCATTAGACCGCAAGTCAGGAAGGATGAATGGACAAGGAATCTGTCCAAGCGAGCAGCTATATGATTTGGGGCTAATCTTTTGTTGGACCAGGTGAATTTGCCTGAAGTAGGTTTTATATCCTCCAGGTCCCAGCCCAGCATAATATCTTCAACCCATTCTCTAGCAGGGTCCCTGACAATGGAGCCTCCCTTTTTCTCATCAAGAGCAAGGGTGACATTCAGATCCCCTGCAATGATAATATTTCCTGGATTTTGTTCTGAAAGAAAAGATTGAAGCGAGTTCCAACAAAATTTTTTTTCCCCTGGCAAAACAGGAGCATATAAATTAAACATACTTACTTGTTGACCAGAATCTTTGTGAAGGAGCTGAGTGAAAAGCCAATGGGGACTGCTTTTTTCTTGAATGAGATCATAAATGGAGCTGTTCCAGAAGGTGGCTATTCCACCAGAAGCACCTCTTGCACTAACCGCTCTTCCTTGACCTTTTTGCCAAAATACTTTACTGGATTGGAGGAGAAGGGGTTCCTCCAGCTTAGTCTCCTGGATGAGAAGGATTTCAGGCGAATATATTCTCACTATGTCTTTGACGGCTTCCTCTTTCAACCGGCTGCCTAATCCTCTACAGTTCCAGGAGACGTATTTCATTATTTACTGATTTGGGGGATTGAGGCTCCTTTTGGAGCCCTGTTACTCTTGCGCCCAGATCTCGTATTCATCATTCCTTTGAGGGTTTTTTGAGAACCTTGGAGGACATCTAGATAAGTTTTTTCCTCACGCTGTTTCTTCTTGGATTTCCGGCCCCTTGTCGATTTAATAGGAGTGACTTGCGAGTTATCTGTTTCAGAATCTCTCTCTTCCGAGTCCTCCTCAGATTCGGAGGCGAGGCTGATATGCTCTTCATTTCCTTCTTTCCCCTGCTGACCATCATCAATTGGAGGAGCTGATGATTCGCCTTCAATATCTTTCACTTGCTTCGACTTATTTCCAGTTTCCTCTTGAGTCTCCATGGTCTCCACCTGTTCTCCTGAGGAGGAGCCATCTTTGAAATCAGCATTGGGCTTTGGATTAGATTGAGGTTTCCCCAGCGATGCAGAGGTATTCTGCCCCGGGGGCTTTGGGACAGCCTTTCCCTTTTTAATTTCTTTCCATCCTTCCTCTTCAACCGTGGTCCCTGCTGAAGCTTTTGGGCAGTCACGCTGGAAATGTCCATGCTCATGACAGGTTCGGCATTTGAACGGCAACTGCTCGTAATCCAGCTTCTGATAATGCTGCCATTCTCCTACTGAGAGCTTGACCGCTTCGGGCAGACCGGCTTCCAGATCGACTTCCACGCAGATTCTGGCGCAGGTATATTGGCCCTTGTGGTCAGCTTTATCAATGAAACGACCCAGCCCATTTCCGATCTTCTGCAGGGATTGATAGCTCCAGCAATGTATCGGGAGGTTAGGGAGGCGAACCCAGACCGGCGCCTCCTTAGGGACATCTACGGAGGGGTCGAAGTCGGGGCTCCATTTATTTAGGTACAGACCTTGATTTCCCATAAAATACGGCCCGTTTCTGAACACCAAATCCCGATCTTCTTTGGTTGTAAATTCAAAAATGAAGTAGCCTCGTCCCACAGCATAACAGATCACATTGTTTTTTAGCTGAGGTCTCCAGTTCCTCTGAATCCATTCGTCCGTGATTTTTGTGGATGGCCAGCGGCCCATAAACTGCCCTACTAGGCCTCTGTCAGCCAGAGCTAGAGCGATTTTGATCGATTGTTCCTCTGGGAGAGCAATCTCAGGAATCTCTGCAAGTTTCTTAATGAACTTCGGCGCCTCTGAAGATTTTCGTTTCTTCCCTTGCTGTTTTAACAGGCTGCTAAAAGCTTCTGCAGATGAGATTGGAGGGGTGGGAGCGGCCTCCCCGCCCCCTGGACCGCTCATGGCTGCGTCGATCGATGGCGGCTGTGGCTCTGATGCAACTCCGCTGTGCAGAGCAGCGCGCGGCTAGTAATAAAATATGTTAAGAGACCACATTTCTCTATTTATTACACCAAATTATAAAAAAAGAAGAAGCAAATCTCTATTCATATTACATTTTTCACATCTTATTAAATGTTCAAACAAAATCATTCATAAATAAATATGCAAATATCAAACTTTTAACATAAAAAATATGCAAATATCAAACAATATTGCAAGAAACCACATTTCTCTATTTCATTTTATAAAATTTTAAAAATTACTTTGTAAAAACAATATGGGTTTGCCTATATGTATGAATTTCAAAGAAACGAATATGGGTGAGGAAAATAAACCAAAAGAAGTATGTGCTAGGCTCTACAATAACTCAAGGATCATTTCTTGGACTTTTGGGAAAACATATAAATAGAATGGCATCTATATGGGTAAAATTATTGTATTTGTTGATTTGTTTTTACATTTATCATAATTGTTTTTTCATGAAACATTTAGATGGATAAAGATAGCTTAATATTAATTTAATTAAAATTAATTTAACTTAATCTTCAAAAAAAGATATTTTGTTATTAACAATTTTATCCTGAAATAATCTATTTTAACTAATTAAATTAATTCACTAAATTAATTTACACTTTAAATATCTGCATGCAAATTATCCTTTTCTAAAACTTTATTGAATTCCAAATTATTTTTAATATTATATTATTATTTATATAATATGATGCAAATTATCTTTTCACAAATTTATTGAATTCCAAATTATTTTTAATATTATATTGTTATTTATATAATATGATTTATATAACTTTTACTGCTCAATTAAAAATCTCTTGATATCATATATTATGAGATACAAAATCCAAATTCCAGTTAACATGAGCATTAATAAAAAATAACGATAAGAAACCATGATAGCTGGTTTGTGTAGTAAAATGTTTTAAAGGATGTGTAATTGTCTTTGGAAAAAAAGTGATTCATATAACTGGTGCCATTCAACCAGCATTCAACTTTCAGACAAATGCAAGTGCAAAGATAGAAAAGAATTGACTGTATCATAAACATGAACATGCACTTTTTTTAAAGACAAGTTAAGCAAATGTTTAAATGTTTAAAGGATGTGTAATTTTTGTGCATTTAATTTTTGTGTAATTTTTGTGTTTGGCTTTCAAATGAGAGTTTTTATTATAATATAAAGTGAGAAATGCAAATGTGGTAAAGTAGTTAGTTAAAATGATTTTTTTGTTTCTTTTAATTTTAATATAAATTGATTTAGATATCAGTTTTTTAAATTAATCTGAAAAATTGATATCTAAGATCACAAAAATCTTAAATCTAACATAAATTGATTTAATTAATTATAATAATAAGATTTAATTGATTTAATTAATTATAGTAGTGAGATTTATTTGTTGTTAATTAACCTTTATTGTTAACCCAAAATTATGCTACATCCTAGATGCAGAAACAATAGAGTTTAATAAACATTGCAAAGTATTAAAGCCTAAAACAAAGAACTAGAGCTTTAGGAAAACAAGAGCTGCGAACAATTTAGACCCTGATTTTTTGTTCTTTAAAAGTTTCTGGAGTTTGGATTCATTTATATTTTATTAATTAATATTGATTTGAATTTGATTGAAATCTATATTAATGAGATTCCACTTGAATATAAAAAAGTAATTTGCTTAGGTTCCTAGGGTAATATGTTTCAATTTAAATTCTTGGAAGTTTCTATATCTTAACAGTTTTATTATTTAATTGTAATATAATAAACCATGAATATTAAAGAAAATCGTCTTTAATTTAAATCTATATTTATGTATAGTCTTCTCAACAATTTAAATTTAACAAATATTCATCAATAACCTCTTAAGTTTTCATTTATAATTAAATATAAATATTAAACCTTTCATCTTTTATGTATAATCTTCTTAACCATTTAAATTTAACAAATATGCATCCATAACATATTAAGTTCTTATTTATAATTAAATATAAATATTAAACCCATTACTATTTTAAAAGTGTTATCTCTAGTGCTTTCAATTTAAGTATTCATTTAATAGATTAAAGTAAAAAAAAAAACTTTTGAGGTTAGTTTAGTTTCATTGCTAAAGTATTTTGTTATTAGGAAGTCATGTGGTCAATTCACCTTGATAATTTTGGGTTGAGGTTTTGATAGTTTGGTTCGCAGGATGTGATCCCTTCTGATTAGGATTTTCTTTGGAAAAAAAAGAAAAAAGAAATATAAAATAATAAAATAAAATAAAAAATGGAATAGAGATGAGTGTTGAGGGAGCAGGGTTGGGTGGCTAACCCTAGCTGCTCTAACCATGGTTTGTGCCCCTCTTCTATACCATTATGGCCCTCTTTCTTTACAGGTCTATTGCTAGCTCTCGATTGTCGATGTGTTGATGTCAAGTCTGGTTTAGTGGAGTTGAGGGGGCAGAGTATCAAACCTCTTTCTCATGCCTTTTATTGTTGGGTTAGTCGCCTCCTCATGGAATGGGCTTTATTGCAGTGGGTTTTGTTTGTTGCAAGAGATCTTCAACTTTGTTGTGGATTCTTGTTGGCGTTATCATCATCTCAGCGATTTTTTGTGTCACTTCAACTTCTATTTGCTGCTCTTTCTTCCTCATGAGGGCATCTTCACAGTTTCTCTACAAGTTTCCTTTGGCTTTTTCTCATTGGGCGTTGTGGCCCAGTATAATTTTTTTTTTTTGCGGCTTGGATCTAGGCATCGCTTTGAAGCTATTAAAGGTGGCTTGTACCCTAATTTCTCTTTTATTTTTTTGGTTTTCTTTTCTTGTTGAAGTGTTTTTTGCTTTGATATTTCCTCACGTTGTGGCAAGGGTTTCTTGTATAGAGTTGTTGCCATAACCCTGGGATTTTGATGCATTTTTTGTAGGGTTTTTGGGGCTATTGGGTGGCTTGTGCCCAGTCTTTATGATTATCACTTTGTTAAGCTTGGATTTGCTAGAATTTCTAGTTTTTTTGTTGGCTTTTTTGTCAAGATTTCTTTGTATGTAATGGTTGCCCATTCTGGACTACATGGGGTTCGTTCTCATAGGGTTTTTTCAGTGGGTCTGTATGTCCTGTATTTGATAGTTGTATCAATCATTCCTTGGCTCAACATGGCATACGCACATCATAATGTAAAGATATAGCTAATTAGGGTAGTTCAATTGTTGATCCCCATGTTATGTAGTGTTATGTAAATAATAAGATTCAAAGTTCAAATTCTCTGTGGATCAAGCCAACAAATATACATATGAATTCAAAAAAAAAAGAGTTAAAATTTATTAGAATTTTATAAATGGATAGACAAGAATAATTTTACATAATCAAGTGATGAAAAAATATTGCTAGGAACTCTCAATCATGATGATGGAGGGATAATGTTACTAGAAACTCTCAATTATGATGATTAAGGGATTGATTTAGTGGAGAGTTTTTCTTCACACTCAATTACAGCATGTTAAATTTAAAGGTTAAACAACAACAATTGTGCATCCATAACATTATAAATTAATTCATTTTTAAAACTCCTCACCCAAAATTTCCCTTTTTTATCAATCAATACTCTCACTTCTCTCATGTGAATTATACAGTTAAAAACAAAATTTCCTTTTTATTTTTATTAATCAATGGCTATAACAAGAAAATAAATAGTTTGAAATTGAACTATTATACTAGGTTCTAATTGTTACAAACTATAAACATTCCACTGTTAAAAAACCCAAGATAGATACTTAAATCCTTATTTATAATTTAAAAACTAAAATTAAAAACAAAAATAAAAAACAAAAACTTGTTAATCTTCATTCATGCACCCGCTGCAACTGGGCTTGTTACCTGCAGCAACCAATATTTAACAAGCCATAGGCCCATTAATGTGATCGGGCTATATATGCCCGACCGTTAGATTTAAACAAGTATAAATCTAACGATGGGCATATATATCCCGACCACATTAATGGATCTATAGATTGGGAAATAAGAGGAGTTGTTCCCTCCGATCTTCACCTACTAGATGCCAACCATGATCATGACACCTCGAAACTCAACGTACAGTTGACTGTTTCCAGTAGAACCTGGGAAATATGTAGATATAGATTAACATAATTCCTTCAAAAAAAAAAAAAAATTGTTTTCCATCAATGGCTTCCTTTAGAAGAATAATTAAGATTGCCTCGCCACATCCTTTTTTGGCCTGAATATGAACCCAGCTAAGTCTGTTCTAATAATTGTTTTAGGAAAAGTGTTGTTGAACACTTTTTGGGTATGAATTAACTCGGTTTTCCACACCCTAGGCTAGATCAATCCTCCAAAAAAATCCTGAAAATATGTATTAGTCATTCTGGCTGGTCTAAGCAATATTTCGTTGAGAAATAACACTTTTAAATGGCATATTAATTAGATATAAAAGTATAAGGGGGTTATTTTTTTTTAAAGCACCCTTATTATTAAAAAATCATGAATCAATTCTCTCCATACTCTTAGAATCGGGTTCCATGATTGAGCGAACAAAACTTAACCTCTCTAATTACTATTACTATGCGCTATAACTAATACTGACATTGATTTTAGGCTATTTTGACTTTGGACGAAGAATGCCTAGAATTAGAAATAGACATAATGCTCCATTCCTTTCAATATGCAGTAGCAATAGGAATGTTTCCTGGTTTGATTCAACTTGATTGTTGTTTCAGCAACAACAAGTGCTTCAGTAAACTTGACCAGATTCAGAAATGTCTTAGATTTATTGTTGTAAAGAGTTGTATTTAAGGGATCAACCTTAATGGTTGTAGTGTAAACAATTGTTGCAAACTTTGAAATGAGCATTGTCTTGACCTTTAAGAGATTTATCGATAACTTTAAAGACGGATCCATTGGGTGCCATTTTTTCCATACTCCACATCCTTCAAAACCACAAGATTGCACTGTGTGTGGATCTCTCTATTTTTCATGCACTATACATTCTTTCAAACCTAAAATCATACGGTGTCATTCAATTTTAGGTTTCACAATGTTATACGTGTTTGGAGAATTTCTTGATATCAATGTTAGTATTCTGCAAAAGAACATATTTATACAATCAAATTCAGAGGGAGACAATTATGTCTCCATAACTAGAAATATGAGAAATAACTAATCTATGTCCTAACTTCGATTATCTACACAATCCCAAAGAATTATTTAAAATTTGCCCCCTTAATCTAAAGGGACTTTTGACATGCCAAGTAAAGATCTAATTTTTTCAAACTTTTCACATCCCAATGCTTTGGTAAAGATATCTTCATTTTTTCTAAAATAGGACAATGTGTCAGATGAATTATTTTGGCCTCTACATAATGTTGAATCAAATGATACTTGGTGTTGATATGTTTGTTTCGATCATGAAACTTTGGATTTTTTTCCCATTGAATTGCAAAAGAATTGTCAAAAAATAGAGGAGTTGAAGCCTTTTGTTTCTCCTACAAATCTTCAAGTATTTTGAGAAGCCAAATTATTTCTTTTGTAGCTTGAGATGTTGCAACATATTCAGCTTCAGTGGTAGAATCAACAAGAACATATTGTTTCCATGATCTCCAATTGATAGTTGTTGGTCCAAGATTCATCAAATAACCAGAGGTTGAGACTCCATGCTCCTTATCACCATCAAAATCTGAATCTGAATAATCAGTAAGATGGAAGTAAGAAACTTTGGAATATTTGATGCCATATGTTTGAGTTCCTTTTAAATATTTAAGAATTGTTTTTCTGCTACCCTATGCCCTTCACAAGGTTTATGCATAAATCTGGAAAGTATCCCAACATCATAAGTTATATCAAGACGAGTAGTAGAAAAATAAATCAAACTTCCAACAAGTTGCATGTACTTTGTTGGATCTTCAAATGGTTTTCCTTAGTTTGAAGTAAATTTCAAATTCTGTTCCATTGGAGTAGCAACAGGATTACAATCCATCATACTATATTTGTTCAATAACTTCCCAATATATTTTCTCCTAGAGATATAAATATGTTGAGGTTTTTTATCAACTTCAATTCCAAGATAATAATGAAGTAAAGTTAAATCTGTCATATCTAAAACCTTTTACAATTCCTTCTTAATAGATGATATATATTCATCATTATTCCCTGTAATCAGCAGATCATCAACATAGACAACTAGATATACAATTGATCTTCCAACTTTCTTAACAAAAAGAGTTGCACTGTCTAGGTCAAAATGTTTATAATTCAACTTAAGAATATGTTTAGTTAGCTTCTCATACCATGCACGCGGTGCTCGTTTCAAACCATACAAATACTTCATTAATTTTCATACCTTTTGTTCTTTCCTTTTGATAGAAAAACCCTCTGGTTGAAACATGTAAACATATTCCTTCAAATCTCCATTTAGGAAAGCAGTTTTTACATCCATATGATGAATTCTCCATCCTTTCTGAGCTACAATTGCAAGAAAAGTTCTAATAGTTCCCCATTTAGTTGTAGGAGAAAAAGTTTATGTGTAATCAATACCTTCTTTTAGAGCATATCCCTTAACTACAAGTTTTTCCCTGTACTTGTCAAGTGAACCATCAATTTTATACATAGTTTTATAAACCCATTTACAACCAATGTTTTTTATGCCAACAGGAGGATCCACCAGCCTCCAAGTGCCATTATTTATGAGGGCATCATACTCCCTCTACATTGCATCTTTCCACTCATCATAACTATCAGCTTCTTCAAAATAGGTAGACTCACAATCAACAGAAAAATTATATTCACAATCATGAGAATAGTTACCTGAAGAACTCTTTCTCTCAAAATCATCATATTTTCTTGGGAACATTCTAATATGAGTTGATCTTCGTAGAGGTTGTGGAGGAAGTTTCTCATCTTATGGAGCAGGCTCTTCATTACTTTATGTCCATGTTGTTCTAGTCCCACTTTATGCCCCTGTTGTCCCTGCAGAAATACTTTTACCATCCAATTTCTCTTCAGCAACAGAACCATCATCATCAATGAGAGGCAAATTTGAAGGAAAATCCATAGAATTATCTAGAATAGGAATCCCCCATTGAGGATGTGGAAGAATATTATCATATTCATAATAAAATTTTATAGACACAAACTTCTCTAATTGATTAAGTTGTTTATCAATAGTGGGCATATCTTTATCAGATTCAAGAAAAATTACATCTCTTGAAAAAATAAACTTCTTATTCTCTTCATCATACAATCTGTATGCTTTAGAAGTCAAAGAATATGTGAAAAATATACATTTTATGCTTCTTGGACTCAACTTATTTCTTTGTTATTTAGGAATTAAAGCATTACATTAAGAACCAAAAACTCTGAAATTTTGAATAAAAGGAAGACTATTATACCACATCTCGTATGTATTTTTATTGTTGATAATAGAAGAAGGACATTGATTTCTAATAAAATTTGCACAAAGAATTGGTTCTCCCCAAAACATCAATTTTACATTCTTAAATAACAACATCGATCTAACCATATTAAGCAGTGTTATGTTCATTCATTCTGCAACACCATTTTGTTGTGCATTATAAGGTATTGTGGTTTGGTGATGCCATTCTATTGCAAATAATTTCCAAAAGCATGTGAAATATATTCTCCCCCATTATGAGTTCTTATAGTACCTATATTAAGGTGAGCTTCATTTGTAATCAAGAGATGAAATATTTTTAAACACATCAAAAAACTTGTGATTTGTCTTTAAGAAGATAGACCCAACACATCCTCGAATAATCATCAATAAATGTCAGTATATATTTATGTCTATTAGCAATTGTAATAGGCATAGGTCCAAGCAAATTTGAATGTATGAGACTTAATTTTCATGAAGCTCTAGATGTAGAACTTTGAAAATATTGTTTATGATGTTTCCCCAAGATACAAGAATTACACGGAGTAAGTTTTCTTGGGATTGTTGGAAGCCCCTTAATCCCTTGTTGTCTCATAATTCTTATATTGTCATAATTAATATAACCAAAAACAGGCATGCCACAATAAAATTGAAGATAGAGTATCATTTTGTTGAACTGAATGATTAGTATTTTATGCAACAGATGACATACCTTTCAAATTTAATAATTTGTCTTCTTCCACACCAGTCATTACAGTCTCGTTGTCAGCTGCTCTTCGAATCTCCACTTTGTCATCAAATATGTGTATTGAATGTCCTTGTTGTCTAATCTATATAAGTGATAATAAATTCCTTTGAAATTGTGGGATGTAAAGAACGTCATTTAAAATATAATCTGCAAGTCTAGGAATATCTAATTGAATATATATAATCCATGATGGTTTTATTTGAGACTTATCAAAAAAATACACTACGCCATCAATATATCACTAAATTTTTAAACAAATCTGTCCTTAAGTTCATATGACAAGTGGTACCTGTGTCTAAGATCTAACTTCATTCCATGAAGAAAATTAGGTACCAAATATATCCATATTAAAATTACAATGGGAAACAAAATAATGTGCATTCTCAAAAGTTATTGATCCTTCTTTTCATTCAATTGTTCTCTACTTTCATTAATTTTCTCTCAGGGAATCCTACAAGTAGCAGCAGTATGTCCAATTTTACCACATCAAAATCATTTTATAGTTGTTTTATCAGATAAATTTCTTTATTGTTTATCATTTTTTTGTCTATCTCCCCGATTATTTTTGCCCCCCTGACTCTATCATTCCTTCTATCCCGACCTCTGCCACCCTTATTATTTTTTGTTGATGCTTCTTGAGGATTTTGACCTTTATGAGCTAGGCACAAAGTTTCAACATTGTGATTGGATAGAGGTTCTTTCTTGCTGAAATCCTTCTCTCTTTCTGCTATTTTTCCTACTAGTTTTTCAAAATCTAAATCTTTTAACTGTCCACTAGCTTGGAGAGATTCTAGGTAATGTGAATAACCAAGTTATAGAGCTTTTATAAAGGCAATAAGTTGTAGATCAACCTTAACACTAGTAGATTCAATTTCATAATTGATGGTTTTAATTTCATAAGCAAGTTTCAATGGATCATTATCTTTCATCTCCAGATTAAACAACTTCAATAATAACTAAATTGTCTCCAATCCTTAATGTGAATTATAGAGCTCTTTTAATTTTGCTAATGCTTCATATTTTGTCTTTCTTGGAATAATATATTTGCTTACCTCTTTTGTAACTGAAGCAGAAATTAATGCATAAGTATTTTTGTCCTTACTCTGCCTAATTACTAGTTTTTCTTCTTGAAGTTAGTCTAGTTCATTTCCATTTGTTCCTTCACAAACACCTTTCCACGAATCGTTAAAAATAAGTGTATTTTTAGCCTTTCTATACCACTCCTGATAATTTTCCTTTCCAGAAAGGACAACATCGACTAGAGAGACCAAAGAATTCATTTTTGCAGATAAAATTAGCAGTCAAAATCATGACTGTACAAAACTCCTAATAAAAAAAGAAAATAAAAAAGTATCTCTTTGTTTCGACCAGGCGAAAATTTTATTCACAAATCATCGAAATACAGACCAATAATCATCAAAGGTAAAATAAACACACCATAATACAACCAGCTCAGATGGTGAATAGCCTTCAATCAAGCACAATCAATGGTTGGAATGACTTTTCCAACTCATTTACAAAGGCACAAGACAAAGCTAGCAGGCAACTTCACATTCAATAGCAATCGATGAGAGACGAAATCCAACAGCGGTCCCAATGGTCAAGATGATCTTATGGCAATTGACGGCATGAACGACACGCGCTTGTCATATTTTAACATGACGAGTGGTCCCGGGAAGTAGTTATCTATCGTACAAGTCTGACGAATCGGATCAAGTTCCAACACATCCAACGACACCCGATATCACATCTACTGTCAAGCTTTAATGAGCATTGTGGTCTTGGGAGGCGGTTTGAAGAAAATCGCTCAGCGTGTTAATCGATGGCCCACATTTTTTTCAAGGCAACCATCCTGATTTCAAATACCAGGGCTTGTGGTGTCGTGGTAGTTTCCAAAACCACCAGTCTCGTGCACTATCAATTGGTCCCACGTCCTATCAACTCGTGGTCCAATGCACCAACTCCCAATTCCACCAGGTTAGATCACCAACTCAGCAATTTCTGCATCAATGGAGTTCAAATTAGGCATAATGGCTTTGATGCTTTTCAAAACCTTGCGCTTTGATACCACTGTTAAACATGCCTCGAGAACTTCATGATATAAATTATAGTATTTTGTGATACTTTTATCAATCCAACGGAAATATTTATACAATCAAATTTAGAGGGAGACAATTATGTCTCCATAACTAGAAATACAGGAAATAACTAATCTATGTCCTAACTATGATTATATAAAAAATCCTGAAGGATTATTTAATACGTTTTTAGTTTGAATGTTTTTATAAAGTTTAGTATAAATAAGTTTATATATACATTTTATTTATTTATAATGTTTTTATATAAGTTTTTTAGTGCATCATTCATAATAAACATCAAGACGTTAATTTTATCATATATCTCAAATTGTTAAAAAAAAATCACTAAATTATAACTTTATTATTATTATTATTATTAAACATACATACATTTTAAAAATTCATGTAATAGGATTTTTAACTATGGAGATTCACCCAGCTCCAAGGGTTAGCTTAGCTGGTCGAGTTCTCGTTACTAAGTGCCTCACCAATTGAGAGGTCATGAGGTCAAATACCCTTGACGTCCTTGAGGTTAGGCCTTGCTTGTTTGGCCAGTGGGTAGATCTCTTCGGATTGATCTACTTGGATTTTCCTGTGGATGTAGCAGCCACCCAGTGTCCATGAACCACCCTTAAAAAAAACTATGGAGATTCTTAATTTGCAAATAGGTTTTGTTATGTTAACATTATCAATACCATATGCCCAAAAAGCCATAACTTATTTCATATGACATTTTTTACTTAATGAATTTAATTAAAGGGAAAAAAAGACTTAACTACTTTGGAAATAAATATCAACATTTAATTCATGTATATTACTTAAAATATTCTAAAATATTCTGTGGAAGTTGAATCCCTACCATTCACCAAATAATTATTGATCTAAATTGAAATTATGAAGCCCTATTCCAAAATAGACATGTCTATTGACATAATTAATTTTAAAGTGAAAATAATAATAAGAAATTAATATTAGTAAATATAAAAATATTATCATAAATTTGAACATGTCAATTCGCTGGGCGGAATGGTTGTTATCTTCCTTAGCAATATTTAAATCCCCATTGTCAAGTCCCACTAGCACAACCAGTTGAGGATGGGCCTCATTAGCAAGGCAACCAAGGATCAAACCTCATAGGGGGTGGTTGTGACCTATGCTAGTGGAAGAAACATACTAAAAAATCCATTCAACTAAGGGCTAGTGTGGTTCAGGCCAAATGCGATCCCCGGGTGACTTTGACAACTTAGATGCCCTTGGGTTGCGACTCCTCAAGCCACAAATCAAGCTTAGAAGACCATAGACAACTTAACAAACAAACAAAAAAATTTAAATCCTTACTATTAACATAATAAAATTATAATAATAACTTTGTACCGACAACCTCGCTTTGGCTCTAAAACTAATTTCAACATAAATTCTAAATAATAAACTTAAAAAAAAAATCCATAATTTCGGTGAAAACCAAAACTTTCACGCAAATTTTAAAATGTGACATAGTTCCATGAAATTGCACGTTAAAAGAGGGGAAAACGCATTTGATAATTCATAAAGCGGATGGGCAATAAAACAAAAGAACTGCATAGGGTTTTGGAAATATTTATTTATTTATTTTAATCGACATTATTCATTTATTTTAATTTTTAAATTAAATGTTGAGGTGGTTTGTTAAGCCATGCTCATTCGATTCGTTTCGTTTCTCTGGCTTACGACTTATGGAAATGGTCTCCACAAGAATAGTATATTTCATCTACTTTTGCGTGGCGGGTACACCAATACAACTATTTTTCGTGAATGGATACGATTTAATTATTTATTGAATTGAGACTTCTGTAATCTATATCAATTTTTTGAAGAATCTTCGACGAAAATTACATAGAAAAACTTATGTCGACGCGTTTCGAACCATCCAGTGTGGTTCATTGTCAGGACAAGTTGAATGAGCAGATCTCATTTAGCACATCAAAAGATTTAATTATTTTTCATGAATGGATATGATATTATTTTTAATATTTGGATGGATAGGATTAAGAATGGAGTATAACTAATGATGAGGTAATTTGTTTATAATAGTATAAAATTTACTATAAAAGTAGGATTATATGATAATAAAAAGTTAAGAGTTTTAATGTTGATGGGTGGAGGTCAAATTAATTTGTGTTTTTTGATCTGATGGGAATGACATTTTGTAGGTTTTGGAGGAGGTCAGGAATACAAGGTTGGCGACTAAGGTAATAAATGTCACTTTCATTACTCTAATCGTAAATGTTCAAAACCTCGTCTTCAATGATTTCAGGGAAATTTCTTTATGTAATTTGATTTATAAGGTCATTGCTAAAGTTCTTCCTAACATATTAAAAAGTAAACTCCCTGCCTCCCTCTCTCTAGAACAATTTGGTTTTCTTCCTGGTTGATTAATTCGTGATGCCATTGGAGTGGCACAAGAGGCTATGCATTCCATTATGACTAAAAAACTCAGTGTCGTGATTCTTAAAATGGATTTGGTCAAAGCATATGATAGAGTGAATTTGGGCTTCCTTAGGCTCTTACTCCTCCATCTCGGTCTTGACTTAAAGGTTAGAAATTGGATCATGGGTTGTGTAAAATCTGCAAACTTCTCGGTGCTTGTCAATGGATCCCCATCTGATTTCTTCCCTTGCTTTAAAGGCTTGAGACAAGGGTGCCCTATATTTGCTCTTTTCTTTCTTCTTATCATAGAGGGTCTAAGTCGGATAATCAACGAGGCTAAAAAAGATGGCCTCATCCAAGGGGTTAAGGTGTCCAAGTCTTTATATTTAACACATCTACTCTTTGTGGACAATGTGTTAGTTTTTAGGGAAGGTTCTACCATTGAATGGGTAATTTTTCTTCGCATTTTCTCATCCTTTTGCTTTGCATCCAGTATGGAGATTAGAAACCATAAATTATCCTTCATTTAGAATAACAATCTAGACCAAACCATTGATTATATTGTCTTTGTTCTTCTGTTCAAGGTGGCCCCCAATGAAAATGGCATTACATACCCGGGCTAATCAACTTAAATCGAATTTTTATTATGTGGAAGACATGTCTTCCCTTATTAAGAGGATCGAAAGAAGAATTAGAAATTGGTGTTATCGGTGGCTTTCCTTGGGTGGTAGAATGATTTTGGTTAAGCCAATACTATTAACACTCTCTAAGATATATAAGTCTACCATTAAGAAGATACACCAATGTATGTTAGTTTTTCTTTGGTCTGGAAAGAAGATAAGATCAGGCTTCCATTTGGCCAAATGGGATTTGTTATCTCAGCCCAAGTTCTTTGGGGGATGTGGTTTTAAAAATATTCATTGGTTCGGTCTAACCCTTGCCATGAATATTTTTTGGAGGGCTATCACTAGTTCGGGTCTATGGAGTCGTATCATCTCTGAAAAATACTTACATAACAAGCCTATTTTGGAGTGGTTGAGGTCTTACACTATACATAAATATTCTTTTGGGTCAATTTCCTGGAGGGGACTATGGAGGCTTTACCTTATATTGTTGAATGGCTTGCACAGAAGGTGGGAAATGGACACCAAGTTATCCTTGGGAAGATCCCTTTATCAGGGGTAACTTTTTTTTATCATCTATCTCTAGATTTTATATATTCTCTAAATGCTCAGGAAGTATTCAAGTTATGTTATGGTTCATCATCTAGCTCTTAGGTTGTCCCTTATTGTTATTGAAAAAGCTCTGTTTAGCTGGGTTTATAGGGGTCTCAGGATGTTGAATGAGATTTTTTTTATCAAAATACTCTTATCCAACGAGATTTTTCTAAAAAATGAGGAGGACTCCATCATTGGTTCCTCCTTCTTTGCTTCCTCCTTCATTACTTCCTCCCTTGATCCCACGGGTATATGTTGGCATAAGAAGATTTGGAAATGGTCCCTACCACAAAAACTCAGATGTTTTTCTTGGCTCAGTTTGGAAAACCACATCCTCACTTGGGATAATATGTTGCATAGGGGTTTCACTGGTCTGAATATTTGTTTCCTATGCTTGAATGGGCATGAATCTGTTGATCACCTCTTCTTTCAATATGCCTTTTTTATGAGCCTTATGGAATGATGTTTTAGCTTCTCTCAATCTTCTAGATTTTGGTCCTATCTCATCCTTTGAATTTTGTCTTCATTGGTAGGACCTTAAGATGTGTAACTTCTGATGAATGTTGTAGCTATGTTCTGTCTTCATAATGTACAAATTTTGTACTTGTGATGATGAAAGATGAATTATATTTTCTGACAAAAGAAAAAATATATTTTAAGCATTCTTTTCAAGCTTGTGAGAAAAGAAAATTTATTTTATAAGCCATGTTCTTCATGGCCTTTTCAAATGAAGAAAATTGAATTTTGATTTTTGATTTTTGGACTTCAACAAAATTCCAAGTCATCCTCTTGTGATAAAGTTGGCTCAACCCCTATTGGCACCCATTCGAACCCCTCGAGTGCATATAAATAAGTGAAGACATCCTCCCTCCAAGATACAATTCGACCACATTTAAAAGACATCATTTTATCTAATTGATAGCAAAGTTCTAAGCCATATTACCTATGACATAGGAGCGAACTTATGAGGCACACATTTGTGACAGAGGAATGAAGTTTTGTGGCATACATCTGTGTCAGAGGAGCAAAGTTCTAAATTATTTATCTGTGACAAAGGAGAAAAGTTCAAAAGCATATATTTGTGATAGAGGAGCGAAGATCTGAGGTATATTATCTTTGGTTATTCTTTATGGAGCAGGTCGAAAAAGTTTGTGGTTATTCTCTATGAGTGGGATTGAATTCCATGTGGAATGAGCCGAATGTTTTTATCACCAAGTATGTAATCAATTATGTGGTGTTGAAAAATGTGTAACTAGGTTCGACCTTCATATGTATGAAATGTATTCTTGTAAATTTAAAATGAAAAAGAAATTATTATTATTATTGGAGCATGGGTTTCATGCTCAAGTTCTTTTCTTTTATAGGTCAAGCACCCATAGAGTGCATCTAGGTTTTTTCCTAGGTATAAGATTCATTTTCATATATTGAAGACCCTATGGGCACATTATAAATTGCAAATAAAAGTTTATTTTGTCTTTAAAGTGTCAAAATACCTCCAAGATCAAGTCGGACTAATGAGCTGTCAAGTCGGCCTATATGAAGAGCCACATACACCCTTGAAGAATCCTATATATAAGAGGAACTCGTCCTCCATTTGGATCACTCACTCACTCATCTCCTATGTGAAGAAGCAGAAGAAGAAGAAGTCAAGAAGGAAATGCGAAGAAGAGGAAGTCAAAGAAGTCAAAGTTTCTGGGCCTTATTTGTTCTTCTAGAAAGATCAAAGTTAGGGTTTTCTACGTTGGATCTTCTAGGGTTCGATTTTGGAAGGAGAAGAGAAGCGAAGGAAATTAAAGGTCTCTTAGGGAATCCTACTAGCCCTAGGACTCAATTCAAGACAAGTCTAGTCAAGAGGAAGGATATTTGAGGGAGATCGAAGTCTCCTAGAGAAGAAGCAGCAGTTGTAGCAATTGATGGGGAGTAGTATTTCGGATATATTGAGAGGTCGAAGATATTGCAGCTAGAGGTCTTGGTAGACTTGATCTTGGAGGGAATTTGTCTAAGTCTAGGTCATGGTATTCGTCAATTAAAAGATCTGAAAGATAAAGAACATATTTACGGGTTTTCCCCTCAAGAGGAGGGTATTTGGCCATAAGTTGCAGCCTATATACTATATCACTATTCTTACTTCTTTGGTAGTTATTTGATGTATTGCACATTGCAATAATAACAAAAAAGGCTAACAAGTAAAAGGTAACACAAAAAATTATCAAGTTACGAGAATTAACATATTCATTGCCTTATTGAATTCTCAACATGGTATCAGAGCTTTGGTTCTCTAAGAGCATCATGAAGATCTCCACTACAATGAAGAATTTCATCAAGAAGATTGCAAGCCATCTCAAGAAAGGTATCAAGGAAGCATGGAGTCTCTTAATATATTCAAAGAAGGCATCAATCAATGAAATGGATGAAGGTCTCTTTTCGGCTCTCTCTGGTACATTCCAATATGAAGACATATGGGTAATTGATAGTGGTGCATTAAGGCACATCATTGGTCACTCCAACCAATTGAAGACCTTATCAAAAGGAAAATCCACTTACTTTGTGGAACTTGGAGACAACAAAATCTATCAGGTGAAGGGTATTGGATCAACTTCCATAAAACTCAAGGATGGAAGCAACATCCACCTCAAAAACATTCTATTTGTTCCAGGTTTGCACAAAAATTTACTTTCTATTTCAAGTTTAGAAGATAAAGGAGATAGAGTAGCCTTCATTGATGAAAAGGTAGTTGTTTGGGGAAAAGGCTCAAGAATAGATCAGGCTAAAGTTATTGGTATCCAAGAAGGAAGGCTTTACAGATTAATATCTCCTGTGAACCAAGCCCTAGTTCACACTGAGATTAGTCCATGTGAACTATGGCATCTGAGGTTTGGTCATCTACATTTCAAAATACTTCCAATTTTTAACTCCATAGTAGATGGAATAATGAATTTGAAGGAGGATCATGAAGGTTTCTGCAAGGGATGTGCATTGTGCAAGAATACCAAGAGACCATTTGGAATCAGTGCTTCACCATCAAAAGAAATCTTGAATCTCATTCACTCTTATGCGTGTAGCCCTATGACTCCAAAATCACTTGGAGGCCATCTATACTATATCACATTCATATATGGTCATTCAAGAAAAACCTGGGTTTACTTAATGAAAACCAAGGACGAAGTATTTACAAGATTTCAATAATTCAAGGCTGAAGTGGAGGACCTTATAGAAAGAAGAATCAAGATATTGAGATCTAATAATGTAGAAGAATATACATCCAAAGAGATTATAGCATTTTGTAAGGAGTCCGGGATTAATAGGGAGTTGATAGTCCCATAAAATCTTGAACAAAATGGAGTCACCAAAAGAAAGAACAGATCCATTGAAGAAAGTGTAAAATAAATGTTACACGATCAAGATCTACTGAAGTTTCTGTGGGGAGAGGCAACCAAGAAAGCGATCTACATTCAAAATCGATGTCCTCACAGATCTCTAGATAACAAGACTCTGGAAGAAGTGTTCACTGCGAAGAAGCCATATGTAGATCATCTTTGAATCTTTCGGTGTCCTATGTATATTCACTTACCAAAGGACAAAAGAAAGAAGTTGGATCCTTCTGGTATGAAGGGGGTATCTTTTGGGTATAGTAAATCATCAAAGGACTATAGAATCTATATGAAATATGGACATCACATTGAAGTGAGTCGTGATGCCATATTTGATGAGAGTATAGCATTCAAAAATTCAAAAGAACTTTCCATAGATTTTGATGACAAAGAACTTCCGATATTTGAGGAGGAAGTTGATAAGGAAGGAGAAGGATCACACCATAAAGAAGAAAGGCCCAGTGAACTTGTTCAACCCGTGGTCATTCCCGAAACAATGAAAATACCTAATTGGTTGAAATCCACACTACTTGATGCAGAAGGTCATGTGGCAGAACAAGGATCATTTGGAGAAAGTAAGAGACCCAAGAAACATTCTGGGCATGTTGCATACTTGACAAAATTAATAGAAGAATAATCATCCACATTTGAAGAGGCTGTAAAACATCGAGAATGGAAGGATGCCATGAATGAAGAGTATCAATCTATAATGAAGAATGGAGTCTGGGAGATCGTACCTAGACCTGAAGACAAATTTGTGTTTACTTCCAAGTAGATATATAAGATCAAGCATGCATCCGATGGAAGTATAGATAAGTGTAAAGCAAGATTTGTGGCTAGAGGGTTCTCTCAACTTGAAGGTGTTGACTATGAAGAAATATTTGCTCCAACAAAAAGATATACAATAAGTCGATCATTAGTCTCTCTGGCAACATCGATGGAATGGAACATCCACCAAATGGATGTCAAGGCTGCTTTTTTGAATGACACTATAGATGAAGAAGTATATATAGAACAACCCTTGGGATTTGAAGTCAAATATAGGAAGGCATATGTTTTCATATTGAAGAAATCATTATATGGCCTCAAGCAAGCACCAAGGGCATGGTATGCTAGAATGGATGCATATCTACAGAGAATAGGCTTCACAAAAAGTTCTGCTGACTTGAACCTTTATATTAAGGTTGTAAATAATGAACCTGTAATTATTCTTTTGTATGTAGATGATCTTCTCTTGACAGGTGTTGAAGGTCGAATTGAAGAATGTAAGAAGTAACTGGAAGCAGAATTCGACATGAAGGATCTTGGGCTGATGCATTACTATTTGGGACTAGAAGTTTGGCAAGGATCGAATGAAATCTATTTGGGCCAAGGAAAGTATGTGATTGAGATTCTAAAGAAGTTCAACATGATAGATTATAAACCTATGACCACTCTGATGATCACAAACTTGAAGAGACTAAGGAGTTTCGAATCAAGCCCTATGGATCCTTCCAAATATAGACAACTTGTTGGCTCATTGATGTACTTGGTGAATACTTGACCAGACATATGTTTTGTAGTAAATGTACTCATTCAATTCCAAGTGGAGTTGAAGCATGATCATTAGATAGCAGCAAAGCATATTATGAGATATTTGCGAGGAGCCATCAACTATTCTCTTAAATATGATAGAAGGAATGATGTCCAATTTATTGGGTATACAGATTCTGACTGGGGAGGAAGTGAATAGGATAGAAGAAGCACTATGGGAGGATGTTTTAGTTTAGGATCCTACATGGTCTCATGGATGAGCATAAATCAAGACACTGTTGCTTTGAGTAGTGTTGAGGTTGAATATGTTGCAGCATGTGAAGTAAGCAGGGAAGCAGTATAGTTAAGGAAGCTGCTATCCGACTTGATTAAAGTACCGATGAACCCTACAGTGATACTTTGTGATAACACCAGTTTTATTTGTTTGTCTGAGGATCTAGTGTTTCATTGAAAGACAGAGCATATCAACATCAAGTATCACTATATTCGAGAGCTAGTATTAAATGGTGTGTTGCGGCAATGGTATATCTCCACTGATGAATAGGTAGCTAACATATTGATGAAATCACTTTCAAACAAGAATCTTGTATACTTAAGGGACAAGCTTGGTTTGGTGGATTTTTCCTCCCTAATTGAGAGGGAGAGATAGACACTACATTATTTTCTTCACTTGGGAAGAAAGAATGGAGGATTGGGTAACCATCTAGAATTCGATACTCTTTGAGAATATGGTAGGGCATTCAAGACAATAGTAGTTGTGGACCGATATTCTTTGAGGATTAGCTACCCAAGATAAGAATAGTCCAATGGGATTTCATACTCTGTGAACACCCAGGTGGGGTATGTACCTTGGGAGATAATGATGATGGTGTCTATATATATAATTGGTCTCTCTAGCATTATGTTGTGATATTGTGGAGAGATAGAGTTGTTAGTCAAGGCCTTGATATGTGAAAATGCTGGTTTATATGATGCTAGACATATGGGTTACCAATCTGACTCTTCTTATGAGATCTCTTCAGATTGAGAATGACCTGTACCTCCTAAGAAAACCTCCATACTTGAGAGGGAGTGTTGAAAAATGTGTAACTAGGTTCGGTCTTCATATGTATGAAATGTATTCTTGTAAATATAAAATGAAAAAGAAATTATTATTATTATTGGGGCATGGTTTCATGCTCAAGTTCTTTTATTTTATAGGTCAAGCACCCATTGCGTGCTTCTAGGGTTTGTCCTAGGTATAAGAGTCATTGTCATATATTGAATACCCTATGGGCACATTGTAAATTGTAAAGAAAAAATTATTTTGTCTTTAAAGTGTTAAAATACCTCCAAGATCAAGTCGACCTACATGAAGATCCACATCCACCCTTGAAGAATCCTATATGTAAGAGGAAATCATCCTCCATTTGGATCACTCACTCACTCATCTCTTATGTCAAGAAGAAAAATAATAATAAGTCAAGAATGAAGTGTGAATAAGAGGAAGTCGAAGTTTATGGGCCTTATCTATTCTTTTGGGAAGATCGAAGTTAGGGTTTTCTGTGTTGGATCTTCTGGGGTTCGATTTTGGAAGGAGAAGAGAAGGGAAGGAAAGTGAAGGTCTCTTAGGGCATCCTACTAGCCCTAGGACTCAACTCAAGGCAAGCGAATTCAAGAGGAAGGCTACTTGAGGGAGATCTAAGTCTCCTAGAGAAGTAGCAGCAGTTGTTGGAGAGTAGAATTTAGGATCTACTGGGAGGTCAAAGATATTGCAGTTGGAGGTCATGGTAGACTTAATCTTGGAGGGAATTTTTCTGAGTCTAGTTCATGGTATTCGTCAATTGAAAGATCTGAAAGATAAAGAAAATATTTACGAGTTTTCCCCTCAAGAGGAGGGGTTTTGGCCCTGGCTTGCAACCTATATACTGTGTTATTGTTCTTATTGTTTTGGTAGTTGTTTGATTTATTGCACATTGGAATAATAATGAATAAAGCTAATAAGTAAAATGTAACACAAACAGTTATCAAGTTAAGAGAATTAACATGTTCATTTCCCTATTGAATTCTCAACAGGTTGAAAGAGGCTAAAATTCTTTGTCATCAAGTCTAGTGAAGTTGCTCAAGATTGATGTCGGTGGACAAGTGAAGAGGTTATATTTGACATAATGTTGGTATCCATGTGAGAGTTACTTGTTGATTAGTGTGACCATTCGCAATGAATTTGATGTCTCCCTTGTTGAATTGAATATTTCTCTAAGAAGAAGGTTGTTGGGTTTTTCCCCCAAGTGGGTTTTCCCACGGTAAACATTGTGTCTCTCTTGTGCATTATGATCTCTACTAATTCATTGTCTTTATGGTTGAATTTATGAATGTGTAATAGATTAATGATACATTTAAAGTGCTAAATAAAATACTCACATCATTGGAAGTAATTATCAATTTCATAAATAAAGTGTTTGAATAAATTGCACTTGAAAATTCAACATGGTATCAGAGTTATGGTGAAAGACTCAGCCTTGTAAAGGAGGTATTGGCCCTCAATTTTGGTCATTTTTTCCTATCCTAAACCCATCCATTTACCACCATATTCCATCATATTTCACTTACATATGCTTCATTTCACTCTTATTTTTCATATTCAGGTAACTAAATTAAGTTTTTCAATTTTTAGAGATTTTTGTAAAAATTGGGATTTAAGAGTAAATTTGGATTGCACTAAAAATTCTTGTAATAACTCCATTAAAGTCATATGTGCAGGACACCTGGGCGATAACTGAGTGCATATTTGGAAAGCTTGGGAACCACGGATGGATGAACACCTATTGGTTCGGTCAAATTGAACAAATACAGCCTTGGTCAACGTTGGTCAAACTTGACCTATCATTCAGAAATCCCTATTAAAAAGGAGCATAATATTATTTTTTTGGATTTTGCCTAATTTTGTGAACCAGACTTAATGAGTTCAACCTGGATGGATGGATTAGGATAGATGAATACTGTTAGAGCTATTGTAGCTAAGTTTGTTGATAATTTTCTTATTTAAACTGAGTTTATGAACCATTCATATATGTAATTTGTATTTAGACTATTGGAGACCTTTTGATAATTTGAAGAATACTTTCTACTGTTCTAAGTTGTTGTTCATGCTGTGGATATTTTCATAAGTTAGTTGTAGCTAAGAGTTCCTTAGGTGTACAAGGCAAGGTTGGAGGGCCCCCATACCAAGCTAAGTACACTTTGATTACATTAGCATAATTTTAATTTCAATATTTCTTGTTTCATATTTATGCTTCAGTTATTTAGATGTATGATGTTTTTTGTGTGATTTTTGGATGATGATAGTTTAAAATCAAATTTGCATGTGAAAGGACAAACAAGAATTTAAGTTAAATTCTCTTTCTATCAAGTTATGAATCATAGCTAAAATCATCCATTTTGCATTTCTTGTATTATTTCTTGAATTTCAATTTTATTTGATGTAATGGTAATGATATTGGAGTAGATCTGTGAGGAAGGACAACTAGGTTCTCCTAATTTATGAGTCTCTTCTTTTGATATCTACACATTACAGACCACTTCTCTTTAGTTTCTCTTCTTGGGGACAGTACTGTGAGGAAGGACAACCAGGATCTCCTAAGTTAGGAGCCTCTTCTCTTGCTTGCTACATCTTGAACAAGAAACTTGTTAGTCTTTAAAACTTAGATTATATTTGTAATATGCACTTCCTTTAACTTTATAGTCTTGCCTTCCTAATTTGATTTCACCTGAAATCCATATATTTTGGACATGCTTCCAAGTCTACAAACCCGGATTGACAAGTAAAACACATGTGTTAGTTTACTTAGTAAATTGACCTTACATTTTTGGTGTCATTGTCGAGGAAGCTTATTCAAAGTTAATCAAAATAGGAAGCATAAAACAAAAACATAAAAAATATATAAAAACAAAAAAAAAAAAACAAAACATAAAAAGTAAATAGCATTTTTCATTATGGTTATTTAGGCTTAGACAAAGAGATGAAAAAGGTAGATACATAAAACAATACCCCCCAACTACTAAACCATTGGTAGAAGTAGGACTACCTCCATTTGAATTAACTACACCAATTGCTGGGAAACTAACCTTGGAAGAGTTAGAGGAAAACAACATTCAGGACAAAGGTTAACTCTTGTTGAAAGACAAACTTTGTTAGCCTATGAAGTAAAGAGAAAACAAAAACATATAGGAACATCTTCCATAGGAAAACAAAGAGAGACAGGAAAATCAATTGATCAGCCTATTCTTGAACAAATAGATTAGCCTATCTTTGAACAAATAAAACAAATTGAATCTCAAGTTGTTACTGAAACATTTGAAACTATTGAAAAAGATATGGCAGAAGAAGGGCAAGGATCAAATATCCTCACTCCAGAACAAAGGTAAAGATATGAAAATCAACAAATGGAATGGAAAAAAAGAAGAGACGAAGAGGCAAGAAGAGAAGAAGAAAGGAAAATAGAATAAGAGAATACGAGATGTAGAAATAGAAAATGATGAAGAAGCTACTTTTGGATTTCCAATTGTAGACACTATATCAATTCTAGGAGACGAGGTAAAATTGAAGAATATTCCACCTTCAGTCCTCATTCATTCTTGTTTTAATTTGATATCTTATGTAGAACTTATGGTTATACTAATGATACACATAAGCTTTGTCTTTTTCCTGCTACTCTTAAAGCAGTTGCCTTAAAATGGTTTATGGGATTACGAGAATACTCTATTACTTCTTGGGAAGAAATGAAGAAATTTTTTCTTAAGAAATATCAAACCTATTCTAGGCTTAGAGATTTAAAAGAAAGTATTTTTAGAATGTCTCAACAAGAATATGAGAGTTTGGAATAATATTTGGAACGATTTCCTTACAACCTGCAAAAATCCAAACAACATTCTCTAAATCTTGATACCATTAGAACAATTTTTCTTAAAGGAATAAGAGATGAGTATCTTGATATTCTTAATGTAATGGGTAAAGGAGATATTTCATACTTACCATTTGATGAAATTGTTGAATTATGTCAAAAGTACTCTAGAGGTAGATCCAAAACAGGAAAAAGAGATATAACTTCTAGAGCTTCTAAATCAGTAACAGGACTAACAAGAGTAGAAATAAGGAGTTTGTTAGAAAACTTTAAAATAGATCTTTTGAGCACCTTAGGAACACAAGTTGATGTATTAAAAGAAAACAAGAAACAACAAGAAGAATAACAAACAATGTCAATATTTTGTCCTAAGTGTAGGAAGAAGCATCTTTTACGAGAATGTCCTTTGGATAATATACATGTTTGTGGACTTTGCACCGAAAATCACATTACAGGCGATTTTCCAACATTAAAAGAGTTGCAAGCAGGTTAATTAGAAGAAACTCAAAGATTTTATTATATGGCACCAAGAAGAGCTTGGAAACCACGTTTTGCAGGTACATCTCAACAGTTTCCTCAATAAATCCCCCAGAATTTTCAGTATCAAAATTCATGGAATACTCCTATGCCATGGCAGGTTTGGTCTCCTCAACAAAACCAAAACCAACCTTCACAAAGTTAGAAAGGATATGCTTATGGAGCGCAACCTCCTCAACAATATCAATCTTATCAATCATATCAACAACGATATCCTCAACAATCATTCCCATATCAACAATTCCAACAATCCCCTCAATCAAATCCATTCACACAATAATCAATGTATGCACTAACTCAACTTCAGCAGCTTCAGCTGCCTTCTAACCAACCACCACCCAGACTGTTATGAAACCAGCTCAAGAAAAGATGGAAAAGATAGATCAACGCCTTAGAATTCAGCCTCTTCGAGGGTGCAACCTCCTTTACATTACATAAATGAGCAATTCTTGGATGATACAAATGACAAAACCTCCTTTCTATATATAGGAGTCTAAGGAGTCACAATATAACCCAGCTGACCTAACAATAATAATATAAAGCCACAAAAATAACAATAGAGGGTTTCTATGGGGCGCAATAATAACAAATAGGGACACAACAATATTAATAAGGGATACAACTACAATAGTAATGGGGTAATCACTAGTATTATAGGGATCTAACATGCCCCTCTCCTTCAAAAAAAGTGTTGTCCTCAACGCTTGAGTAGTTATGGATGCTTCTGTATAAAATTCTCATCCTCCCATGTGGAATCTTCAACGAATAAGTTCTTCCACTTGATGAGATACTCTGAAATTGATCGATTTCGCAGCTGTATAGTTCTTGTCTCTGTGACTGTTTCCGGTTCCAATATAATTTTTCCTTCCTCGTCAAGTTCTGGAAATATTGTTTGAAGTGGGAGCTTGTCGCCTATAACCTTCTTTAAACATGAAACATGGAAAATTGGGTGCACTCGAGAAGTTGCAGGAAGCTCCAATTTGTATGCCATAGTACCAATCTTTTGCAACACCTTGTACAGACCATAATACTTTCGTGATAATTTATTATCCTTCTTAGCTTGCTTCAGGGACATTTGTTTATATGGTTGTAGCCGTAGGAATACCCAATCACCTACATCAAAACTTATTTCGCTGCAATGTTGATCTGCCTATTGTTTCATTCTATTCTGTGCCAACACGAGGTTATCCTTTAAGAGTTTGAGGACTTGTTGTTGATGTTCGATGTGATGTTCCACTGCTTGAACCTTAGAATTTTCTCTTAAATATGATGTGATGGATGGTGGCTGATATCCATAAAGTGCCATAAATGGGGTCATTTTTGTTGTTGTATGGAAGGATGTGTTATACCACCATTCAGCTAGAGGCAGCCATTTGACCCATTGTGTCTGTTTATCAGAGACAAAGCAACGAAGATATCCTTCCAGACATTTGTTTACTATCTCAGTTTGCCCATCAGATTGAGGATGATAAGATGATATATGAGCTAACTGAGTACCAAGACAGGAAAATAATTCTGTCCAAAAATTTCCAGTGAAGATGGGATCTCTGTCACTTACAATAATCTTTGGATTTCCATGTAGCTTTTGAATTGTTTCCATAAATTCAGTAGAAACTGTACTAGCTTTAAATGGATGTGATAATGCACAAAAGTGTGCATACTTGGTAAGTCTGTCAACTACCACCATGATGACATTCTTTCCCTCAGACTTGGGTAAACCTGTGATAAAATCCATTGAAACCTCCTCCCAACGTTGGCTTGGAATGGATAAAGGTTGTAATAGACCCGGGGTCTTAATTGTTTCAACTTTATTTTGTTGGCAAACCAAACATTCCGCCACAAACTTTTTAATATTCGATTTAAGGCCATCCCAAAAAAATTCCTTCTTAACCCTGTGGTAAGTTTTTAAAAATCCTAAGTGCCCTCCTCAGGGAGAAGTGTGCACTTCCATAAGAATCTTTTGTTTGAGTTGGGAATTCTTATAGAGGTATAAGCGATTTTTGTGCCATAACGAATCATTTTGCCAGCTAAATGTATCAGATGTGCTAGAATCTTGTTGTAATTTTCGAATAAGTGCCCACACTTCTTCATCATTCTTCCATTCCTCCCTTACTTATAATAGAAATGGCGCACAACAATGCTTCCACATCCTCATCCTTTCTTGAGAGTGCATCTGCCACCACATTTTGCTTCCCTTTTTTGTAGATGATTTCAAAGTCATAACCCAACATCTTTGTGACCCACTTTTGTTGCTCTTCAAAGGATAATTTTTGTTCTAAAAAGTATTTAAGCCTATCATGATCCGTTTTTACCTTGAAGTGTCTTCCCATTAGGTAGGGTCGCCTTTCTTAAGTGCATGTAGTATTGTCAACATTTCCTTCTCATAAATAGCTTTGTGTAAAAACTTTCCCTTGATTCGACGACTTTCAAAAGCAATGGGTCTTTCATCTTGCATTAAAATAGCACCAATTCCATTTCCTAAAGCATCACATTCCACAATAAATGTTTTTTTGAAGTCCGGTGTAGCTAAGACCGGTGCTTGGCACATTGCCTCTTTAAGATGTTTGAAGGCCTTTGTTGCTTCTGGAGTGCATGAAAATGCATCTTTCTTCAATAATGTTGTTAGAGGTGCTACTATTCTCCCATAATTCTTAACAAACTTGCGATAATACCCTGTCGACCCGAGAAATCCTCGCAGATGCTTTATGGATGTGGGGATTTTCCATTCCTTAATGGCTTTAATTTTGCTAGGGTCTAACTTAACTCCTTCATGAGATACAATATGACCCAGATATTCCACCTCTTGTACTCCAAAGAAACATTTGGTTCTTTTTGCATATAATTGTTTCTCCTCCAATAGTTGTAGCACCCTGTCAACATGTTCAACATGATCCTTCCAAGACTTGTTGTAGATTAATATATCATCAAAAAATACTAACACAAATTTTCTAAGGAAGGGTTTGAAAATGGAATTCATCAAACCTTGAAATGGAGAAGGTGCATTGGTAAGGCCAAAAGGCATGACCAAAAATTCATAATGACCCTCATGAGCTCTAAATGTTGTTTTCGGAATGTCTTCAGTCTTCATTCTGATTTGATGATATCCTGAACGAAGATCCAACTTGGTGAAGTAAATTGATCCATGCAATTCATCCAGTAATTCATCAATGACAGGAATGGGAAACTTATCTTTAATAGTAAGCTTGTTGAGCTCCCTCTAATCCAGACACATGTGCCATGATCCATCTTTCTTGTGCACCAATACTACTGGAGCAGAGAAATAACTTTGACTAGGTTGAATTATACTAGCCTCTAGCATTTCTGCAACCATACGTTCAATTTCGCTCTTTTGGGCATAGGGATATCTGTACGGCCTGATGTTTGGAGGAACACTTCCTGGAATCAGATGAATAGCATGATAATGATCATGAATAGGTGGGAGACCTTTGGGAGTCTCAAATACCTTGGAATGATTGTCCAAGACTCTTTGGAGATCTAGAGAAATATATGATTCTGATGTGGAAACATCTAGCAAACATAATTGTGCAATTACACCTCTTTGTTCCTTTTTTAGAAGCTTTGTCATACCGTTAGAGCTTATTATCTTTCCCGATTTCCCTGCAATACCCCTTAATTCAACTTCCTTTCCTTCCGCATAAAATTTCATGAAAAGTTCTTGAAAATTAAAAGATATTGTACCCAAGGATTGTAGCCATTGGACTCCTAGTACAACATCAGCACCTCCCATTTGAATGGAAAGCATTGGGCTAGTCAATACATATTCTCCCATGGATAGCTTGATATTATGGCACTTTCCAGAGCAATTTATTGTTCCTCCATTTGCAACCATCACTTGACACTCTGGTGCTGGATATAAGAAGCAAATCATTTCTTTTGCTACCTTACAATGAATAAAATTGTGCATACTACCTTAATCAATCAACACTATTACCTTTTTCTTCTTGATTTGTCCTTCTATCTTGATGGTTTGAGGAGTGGTAATTCCCACCAATGCATTACAAGATATGGTCAGATTCATTTCTTCTTTATCTAGGCTTTGTTCCTGGAGTATATCCTCTTCTTTTGACCTTTCTTGCTCCTTTTCTTATTCCTCTTCACAATCTTCTCAGCACACTTATGACCTTTAGTGTATTTGCTATCACAACTGTAACAAAGCCCTTTTTCTCTTTTTTCTTCCAATTGTTGTGGTGTCAACCTTATAGGTTGTGGAAGACTAGGGGCAACAACACTTCCATCTTTATAGTTGTGAGTGGTATGCTTCCTGGTTGCCATAATTTTGCTTTCCATTTTTCTTGCCAACCTGAATGCCTTCTCTAATGAATCAGGTTCCCAAAGGCGAACATCATGTTGGATATTATCCTTTAAAGTCCCTATGAACACATCAATCCTATGCTCCTCTGGAATATTTTTTACCCTTATGTTCAATTTTTGGAACTCCTCAATGTGCTCCATTATTGAACCCTTTTGTTTAAGACTTATCAATTGGCTAAAAAAGGTGTTGATTTTTGTATCCTCATAATGTGCTGTCAATTCTTCCGTAAAAATTGCCCAAGTGATAATTTGTTTATGAGAGCAAAGCCATTGATACCATACAAACTGATTTGGTTCCAAATATAAAGTTGCAATATGTACCTTTTGTGTGTTTTGCACATTATTGAGATTGAAAAATTGCTCCATTTGTAATATCCATGTTGCGGGATCCTTTCCATCAAACTTCCTCATATCGATTTTTGGAATATGGTGGGTCTTCGATCCAACATTAGAGTCTATGAAATCATGATTAACATTTCTTTTGTTCTCATCATGAGTTTCCTTTACTACCGTTTCACCATTAGTAAGCATTTCTTGTAGAAACTTTGTCAAATCTGTCTTCAAATCTTCCATGCATGTCTTCAAATCTTCCACGCTTGTCTTTAAACAATCCATCTTAGCTTCTACGCCTTTCTTTAAACCATCCATCTTAGCTTCTACATCTTTCTTTAGACCATCCACCTTAGATTCTATTGCTTTTTATGCAAGTGACACTTGTTGCACTTGGTCTCGTAATTTTGATATATCATGTTGCATTTCTTCCTCTTCTTCATGAGTCATGCTAGAGCTTTCAGGTTTCCTACTAGGTGTTTGCATTTTCTTCCCTTGGGGCATAAATTACTGATAATAATGCTTTACTATGCCCTTTGAATTCCTTCAAACTAATTTTTCAGGCCAAGATTATGCAAAAATTTAAAAAAACTACAAACCTTTTTTCACTTTGTAGGAGCTTGATATTGAATCTGATGTATCTCTGTAATTTCGAATCATCTAGTTCTAAAATTGCAGCCTGCGATAGCCCTCTACGTCCTCTTTCCAATTCCACCATTTTGATCCAAATTGGATTCTCCAAAGAAGAGTTATGCCAAATCTCCCACAGTGACCTGATTATAGACTAGTTCAGTAGAGCGAACTTGTACGACGTGCCACAAGTCACTGTTTTGACCTTTGGCTCTGAAACATATATATAAGAAAACTACAGTCTGTCCTCTTTCTGCACCTTTTTATAAAATTTCAATCCGATGCTCAGAGAGAAAGTTATGATTATTTTCCCCAGGTCACTTGTTTGGAATGTAATTCAGGAGTCTGAAAAAAGGCCAACTTCCTCAGATCATATCTCCACAAATATAACACAAAAATCTCTGAAATTTGGACCCGAGATTCAGCGTGATGTCTTCTCAAATGGGTTTTTTTTTTTAGCTTCTAAAACGTCGTAGAAAAAAGTTATAGCGAAAATTCCATGATGACCTGTTTGGAGCAGCGAAACCCTAGAATCCAAAGCTCTGATACCAAATGTTACAGCTCAAGAAAAGATAGAAAAGATAGATCAACGCCTTAGAATTCAGCCTCTTCGAGGGGGAAACCTCCTTTACATTACATAAATGAGCAATTCTTGGATGATACAAATGACAAAACCTCCTTTCTATATATAGGAGTCTAAGGAGTTACAATATAACCCAACCGACCTAACAATAATAATATAAAGCCACAAAAATAACAATAGAGGGTTTCTATGGGGCGCAATAATAACAAATAAGGGCAAAACAATATTAATAAGGGATACAACTACAATAGTAATGGGGTAATCACTAGTATTATAAGGATCTAACACAGACCAACCCAATTACCAGCTCAGCTAGTAGCAAATCCGAGTAACAGAGTGGAGAGGCCAGCTTATAATGTGGAAGAAACAACATTATTTCCTACATATTCTATTCTTCCTATTCAAGACATCCACTTACGGTCAAGGAAAGTTCTCCAAAAAATTATCTACTAATCATAGAAGAACAAATTGAAGAAGGAAAAAATCTGAAAAATCTAATCCAAGGAATCAAATTCAGAAAAGAGAAACTATTATAACTCAGATACCACCTTTCCCAGAAAGGCTAGGTAATCAAAAAGCTTCAATTTCTCTTCCCGAATTTGATATCATAGATGAATTAAATAAATCTTATGTCAAAATTCATTTGTTGCAATCTATCAAAGATATTCCAATATATAAAAATACAATAAAGGAATTATGCATTAAGAAAACTCGCAAAAAGAAAAGAGATCCACGTACAATCCAGGTCATTGGCAAATTAGCTAGTCTCATGTCTACAAAAACAACAATTGAAAAATATATTGATCCAGGGATACCTATGGTTACCATTTCAATCAATAATTTTTCAGTTCCTAAAACATTAATTGATCTAGGAGCTGCTATAAATGTCATGACAATAGAAACTATGAAGTATTTAAAATTGCCAAATATCTGACCTACTACTACAATTTTAGAACTAGCAGATAGATCTAAAGTAGTATCGGAAGGAATACTTGAAGAAATCATTGTTTTTTTTTATTCATAGGAATATCCAGTAAACTTTCTAATCTTGCAACCAAAAAATAATCTAGGAGGCCATCCTTTAATATTTAGCAGACCATGGTTAGCCACAGCAGATGCCTTCATTGGATGCAGATCAAGAAGCATGATCATAGCACATGGAGATGAAAGGAAACATATCACACTCTATCCTCCTGCTCAATCACCTTCTTTACTATCATGGCCTGATGATCAACAGGAAGAAACTCTACCTGTTTTAAGTATTAATCAAGCCTTTAATTTTAGAGAAGAAGAAGAAAATGAGGATTTAATAGACCTTTTTATCTCAGAACCTGATATTTCTGAGCAGCTAAGAATAACACAATATGAAGCTGCAAATAATCTTTTAAATCAATGTTTTTAGGAAAATTGTACTATTCAATCATTATAAAATTCATTTGAAAACATTTTTCCTGTCAATTCAATTACCAATTCTCAAAGCAAAATCATTGAAATCAGTCCAGGAAAGAATTTAAATATTGGTAATAATCTACAATCATCACAAGAACAATGAGTAATTGCATTATTACAGAAATATTCAAAAGCTTTTTCCTGGGGCTATACATATATTCAAGGAATCCATCCAAAAACATATATCCATCACATTTACACGGATGAAACAATCAAACTAGTAATACAACCACAAAGAAGAATGAATCCAATGATGAAGGAGATAGTGAAAGAAGAGTTGCAGAACTATTATAGGTGGGATTTATCTACCTTATCTCTGATAGCCAATGGGTTTCTCCTTTAGTTGTGGTACCAAAGAAAAATTTAAAATGGAGAATATGTGTAGACTATAGGGAACTGAACAACGCAACATTGAAAGATAATTTTCCACTACCATTCATTGATCAAGTACTAGACTCATTAGCAGGGAAAAAGTTATTTCTCTTTCTTGGTGGATTTAGTGGATACAATCAGATCAAGATATCATTAGAAGATCGGGATAAAACTACATTTACTTTTCCATGGGGAACATATGCTTATAATGTTTTACCTTTTGGACTATGTAATGCACCTGCTACATTTCAAAGAGCAGTCTTAGCTATCTTTGCAGATCTTATACATGAATGTGTTGAAGTCTACATGGATGATTTTACTATTTATGGAAGTACATTTGATGATTGTTTAAATAATATTGAAAAAGTTCTAAAAATATGAATAGAGACAAACTTATCCCTTAGCAATGAAATTTTTTTTATGATGTTAAGAGAAGGGATAGTGTTGGGACACCACATCTCTTCTTCTGGAATCAAGGTAGACCCAGCAAGGATACAAGTTATTGTAAACTTAATGCCACCAAAAACACAGAAAGAAGTAAGAAGTTTCTTAGGATATGCAGGCTACTACAGAAGATTCATTGAAAACTTCAGCAAGATAGATTTACCCTTGTTCAAACTACTTGCAAAAGATATTGAATTTCAATGGACTACAAATTGTCAAAATGCATTTGAAAAACTGAAAGAAACACTATTTGTAGCACCCATCCTCAGAGGACCAAACTAGTCATTGTAATTTCACATATCCACTGATGCATCAGACACAGCTATAGGAGAATCTCTAGGAAAAAAAGAAAACCAGTTTAACTATGCCATCTATTTCATAAGCAAAAATTTAACTGCGACAAAATTAAACTACACAGTAACTGAAAAAGAAATGCTAATTGTTGTCCATGCAGTCAATAAATTTAGGCATTACATAATAGGCTATAAAGTATTTATTCATACAGATCATTCAACCATTAAATATCTAATGAACAAAACAAAAACTAATGGCATAATTACTAGATGGTTGTTACTAATGCAAGAATTCAATATCGTTGGTCTAGATTGACCATGAAAAGATAATCAAGTGGCAGATTTTTTGTCAAGACTTAATTCTCCTGATGATCTTATCCCTATTTCAGAAAACTTTCCCGATGAGCATCTATTTGTTGTAACATCTAAAACCCCATGGTTTTCAGATATAGAAAATTATTTGTCATCTGGAATATTACCATCCCATTTCACTAGCAAGCAGAAAAGGAAAATAATTAAACAGAGTGCTAGATATACTTGGGTCAATGGTGACCTCTTTTATACTAGTCCTGATCTTTTGATAAGAAAATGTGTGAGAGAAGATGAAATTCTTGATATTCTAAAAGCATGTCATGATGAACCATGTGGTGGCCATTTTGCATATAAACAAGTAGCATACAAGGTGTTCAAAATTGGCTACTACTGGCTAGAAATTTTTAAAGACTCAAAGACCTATTGCAAAAGATGTGATAGTTATCAAAGAACTGGAAGACCTGTAGTATCAGATGAAATGCCATTGAAACCACAAGTACTTATAGAACCATTTGAACAATGGGCTCTAGACTTTGTGGGACCAATTAATCTGCCTTCAAATGGAAAAAAGTACATCCTAGTATGTATAGGCTATGTTACAAAATGGGTTGAAGCAAAAGCAGTGGTAAGAGCAACAAAAGAAACTATGGTTTCTTTCCTCTTTGAAGAAATGTTTGTAAGATTTGGAGTTCTAAGACAGATTGTTACATATTAGAGAACACAATTCACTTCTAAACTTGTCCGAGATCTTACAGAAAAATACAAAATCAACCATAGAAAGTCTACTCTATATCATCCGCAAGCAAGCGGACAAGTAGAATCTACGAATAAGGTTCTAGAAAGCATCATGACAAAGACAGTACAAATGGACAGGAAAGATTGGTCAGATAAATTGAAATATGTATTATGGGCATACAGAATTACATGGAAAAACACTACTAGATTTAGTCCATATCAATTGGTATATGGTAAAGAAGTTCTGTTACCAATCGAATTTCAAATTCATACATTCAAGCTTGCAGCAGAATTAGGATTGGATCTATCAGAAGCTCAACAGCAGAGGCTTATGCAACTGAATGAACTAGATGAGATCAAACAATAGGCAATTGAACATACCTCACTAGTACAACAACAGAGAATCAAATGGCATGACAAATTTATCAAAAACAAATTTTTTCATAAGGGAGACTGGGCACTTCTTTTTTACTCCAAGTACAAATATTTCAAAGCTAAGTTCACTACTCATTGGCTTGGGCCATATGAAATAGAAGAAATCTTTGACAATGGAGCAGTCAAGATAAAAACAATCGATGAAGCAGCAATTTCATTTCTAGTTAATGGTCATAGACTCAAAGTTTACAACAAACCTATCAATAAAGAAGACTTTCTAAACAGAGTCTCAGCAGAAGACAATATGGAAGTATTCGAAAAGCATAGTAATATGCCTTCCCTATTTCAAGAAGAATAAAAATTAAAAAAAAAAAAGTTAAAAAAATAATAAAAGAGTTTAGTTGTGAAAATCTAGGATACTGGCACAATACAAACTCAAATTCATATCAGAAAACCAACTTGTTTGGCCAATATGAATTCTCTCTTTTATGTTTTTCATTTTTGTAGGATCATCCTCCAAAAACTTAAAGACTTGAGGACAAGTCTTAAGATCAACAAGGGGGGAGATTCATAATAAAATCAACAAACCATGCAATGGTTTAGTATCAAGCAGTTGTACTATAGAAGGGACTTGTTTCAAACAAAATCAACATTTATCAGTAAGGGACTTGTTTCAAATAAGATCAATATCATATACAGAAGGGACCTGTTTCAAATCAATATCAAAGGGACCTGAGAAGCAGCTATAAGCATCTATTTACAGTCTAGTATTGACAAGAATTCATTTTGAAAAAGTCAATTGTTGACAAAAGAATCAAAGCATTGACAAGGAACTATCAAGAAAAAGGGAAAAATACTATAAGTTTAAAAGCATTCTTAAAACCTTTGATTTCGAATTTTTTTTCTAAATATTGATAACTTAGTTTAAAATTTGAATATGAAATACTTCTAGCCATGTACATTATAAATTATCCTACATCATCCTACATATTCATTCATTTCATAATTTAACCACATATTCACATCTCATCTCATCACCAAACCATATATTCACATCTCATTACTCAATCATATCATTTGCAATTTTTTACCAATATTGTTGGCCACATCTCCTTGTGAAAAAAAAAATTGTGCATCATGGAGAAATTGTCTATACAACTAGAAGGATTAATTTATGCATCTACAAAACAAGCACAAGAAGTTAGTATCATTGTAAAAATATGAAGAAAAATTGATTTGAAATGACCTAAAACTATGGTCATTTCAAATATACAAGTATATGATGGAAGAGAAAAAAAGTTACAATGATAAAAATATGCATATGCAACATGTATATAAGTATAATGGACAAGAAAACAATGATGAGCTAAGGTTGCATGCAATATGAAATCATAAGCTAAGGTTGCATACAAAATGAAATCATAAACTAGGGTCCTAATGGTTATGAGTATTCAAAACTCTAAACATGCAAACTATGATGCAGCCTTAGTGATATAAAACAAGTGTCAAAGGGTGTACAAAAGGTAGCATGGTAATAAGTAAATGAACCGTGATGAATTATGATGCGTTGACACAAATGGCAGCCCAAATACAAAAAGGAAAAGATAGCTAAAATAATGAAACGGTCAAAACCATTTGAAAGGGACGGAGATAGAGACCATGCATATTCTCCTTCAACTTCATAGCCAACCTTAGCTCAGAGACAGATAAGTATTACACATTCACCCACAGTATAACGAAGCTCTAACCAAAGGAAAAATATAGAGAGTAACCCTATGTCATGGAGAGATTGTGTGAGAGAACAGTGTGAAAAAATTGAAGAGCAGCATGGTGAAATAAGGAGAAGAAGAATCACGAATAGCGTGAAGAAATAAGGAAAGGAAAACTCTATGTGGCGTAGATAATTTAAAGGAACATGGTCGTTTAAGCAAGGAGAAAAAGATTGGGATTCTCTTTTCATCGAGTTCCAACAAAATCCACAAAATACGAAGAGAACTCCTCAATCAACGCAGTAACTCAGTGATAAGGTAAGCACCAAAGACTCCTTAAACAACTAAGAATGATTTCGAAAAGTTAAACTCCAGATTTGTTTAAGATGTGTCACAATGGGAGAAAAATACGACTTCACTTCAGGATTGTTAATGATTTTTCATCTTCAAAATCCCTTGCCACCTGTAGAATCCACGATTTCTCGAGATATTAGGAATGAGTTTAATTGAAACTACATATTTACACAAGGAAAACCAATCATTAACAAGAGGTTTCCACAAGTTTTTCTACAAAATCTTCTTGCAGTTCAAGTATCAAAACCACGATTTCCTCATGCAAATTTTTGTCAAAAAATTTGCATAGTGAATGTAGTTTCAAATACACAGTCCGCAATTTCTAAAATATAGGAGGCTTTTTCATAAATTTTATGACAAACTACGATTTGCAAAAACATTGAGAGGTTTTCTTACAGTCAAAATTTTTCTTTGGGTCTTTTTACACAGTCAAAATCTTTCTTCAATCAGATTTATAAACAAAGAACCTTGTGTTGATACTAAGGCAGCAGCAGTCAAAAAAATTGAAGATTTAAAAGCAAAGGAAGTAATATCATTTTTTTTCAAAAGCTAAGGAGACTTGAGCATATGCAAATGGCAACAAAAATGGAACCCAAAGAATTCAAAGTAGAAAATTGGAGTAAGGAAACAATGGAAAAATTGTCTCAAGTGAGACTATTGGAGTTCCTAAGGAAGTTTAATGGCCACAATGATAGAATTACACAAGAATTCATAGAAAATTTTGAAAATGGGAAAACTAAAGTGGGTGAACTTCCTATACCAGTGAATCCAACTTTCATATCTCAAGCATTAGAACTTCCTCTAATAGGAGAAGAATATCATAAAGGTTTACATTTTAAGGAGAAAGGATGGACATTTTTCCTAGAAAAACAAAGGAAAGGGACCTTTGATAGGACAAAAGGAATTTTAAGGGAATGGTTCAAAGATCCTTGGTTAGAATTAGTTATAATAATCCAAAAATATTTTACTTTTGACAATAGTCATAGTATAGTCTACGTTTACCATATAAAATTGTTGCAACATATCAAAGGAGACTGTAAAATCAATATTCCTTACTTCTTTTCAAAGAGCTTGACTAAAATGATAGAAATTGTTAAAAACAAAACTGAAGCTAAAGAGGCTAATGTCTATCATTGTGGGTTGATTAAGATCCTTGTGGAGTATCAGGCAAGAAACAAAGGGATACTTTGGAATGAATTTTTGGCCAAAAATCACTTTGAAGACCAATTAACAGGGAATGAGGAAAGGCTTGAACAATTACATGTCACAAAAAGCATCATGAATTCTCCTTTATATCTAGGGACAAGATTGAAAAAGAAGCAGGATGGTGTTATGATTGAGAAAGAAAAATCATTTTTGACCATTCCTAGGAGATCAAGAAGAAAGTCACAAGAAGAGCCAAACAACCAAGGGAAAGACCCAGAAGTTGAGATTGTTGAAACCGAACCTCCACAAACATCAAAACAAATTGATGAGATCATTCAGAGATTGGAGGAGCAAGCTCGGGAAGAGCCCATAGAAAAAGGCTCTTATTTTGAGGATGCTTAGATTGGAGCTACAACATCACATTCATATGCTAAAGAGGCAAGGAAAGAATCTAGAGAATTGCACACTGAGGAATATTTGAAGAAAATAGAAAAGTTGACTAGTGAGATAAAGGACTATAAAATCATGGAAAGGCACTTGAAGAGAGAGAACAAAATGTACAAGGAAAACAATAATAATATAGTCCAAGAAAACAAGAAATTGAACAAGAAAATCAAAAATTTTAAAACACAAAACATGCTCATTTCTAAACAAGCCTATAGATGGCTAAAAGAGAAGAAGTTATGACAATATAAATATGAAAAACAGAAAGTAAAAGATTCCATCTACAAAGCAGAGGAACATGAGGGCATTGATATTTTACTTCAATCTGCACAGGAGGAGGCTACAGGTTCAGGTACAGTAGGGGAAACATCACTCAGAAGGTCCAAATGGAGGAAGCAAGCATGAGGACATGCTTGAGTATCAGCAAGGGGGAGATGTTGGCCCTCAATTTTGGTCATTTTTGCCTATCCTAAACCCATCCATTTACCACCATATTCCATCATATTTCACTTACATATGCTTCATTTCACTCTTATTTTTCATATTCAGGTAACTAAATTAAGTTTTTCAATTTTTAGAGATTTTTGTAAAAATTGGGATTTAAGAGTAAATTTAGACTGCACTAAAAATTCCCGTATTAGATCTGTTAAAGTCATATATGCAAGATACCTAGACGAGATATGAGCGCATATTTGGAAATATTGGGAACCACGAATGGATGAACACCTATTGGTTCGGTCAAATTGAGAAAATACAGCCCCAATCAACATTGGTCAAACTTGACTTGTCATTCAGAAATCCCTATTAAACAGGGGAAGAATATTATTTTTTGGGAGTTTTCCTAATTTTGTGAACTAGAATTAATGAGTTCAACCTAGATGGATGGATTAAGATAGATGAATATTGTTAGAGCTATTGTAGCTAAGTTTGTTGATAATTTGCTTATTTAAATTGAGTTTATGAACCATTCATATATGTAATTTGTATTCAGACTTTTGGAGACCTTTTGATAGTTTGAATTTCAATACTTTCTACTGTTCTAAGTTGTTGTTCATACTATGGATATTTTCATAAGTTAGTTGTAGCTGAGAGTTCCTTAGGTGTACAAGGCAAGGTTGGAGGGCCCCCATACCAAGCTAAGTACACTTTGATTACATTAGCATAATTTTAATTTCAGTATTTCTTGTTTCAAATTTATGCTTCAGTTATTTAGATGTGTGATGATTTTTGTGTGATTTTGGGATGAAGATAGTTTGAAATAAAATTTTCATGTGAAAGGACAAACGAGAATTTAAGCTTAATTTTCTTTCTATCAAGTTATGAATCATAGCTAAAATCATCCATTTTGCATTTCTTGTATTATTTCTTGAATTTCAGTTTTATTTGATGCAATGGTAATGATATTGGAGTAGATATGTGAGGAAGGACAACTAGGTTCTCCTAAGTTAGGAGCCTCTTCTTTTTCTATCTACACATTACAGACCACTGCTCTTTAGTTTCTCTTCTTGGGGACAGTACTGTGAGGAAGGACAACTAGGATCTCCTAAGTTAGGAGCCTCTTCTCTTGCTTGCTGCATCTTGAACAAGAAACTTGTTAGTCTTTAAAACTTAGATTGTATTTGTAATATGCACTTCCTTTAACTTTATATTATTGCCTTTCTAATTTGATTTCACCCGAAATCCATATATTTTGTACATGCTTCCAAGTCTACAAACTCGGATTGTCAAGTAAAACAAGTGTTAGTTTACTTAGTAAATTGACCTTACAGTAGGTCATCTATAGGGTTTGATTTGTCATTACCTAAGTTCAAGAAGAAGTAAAAAAGATAAAGGTTGAGTGACTTCATCAATTTTCTATATGTTCTACCATCCAATTTTTGGAAGCTACGAATATGAGTGAAGGTTAGTTATGAGATAAGGTTCACAATCAACAATATAAACACATCTATGAATGTGTGACATATAAGCTATCATGATTGGGGAAGCATGTGTGAGCACAATAAAATGATGAATAGAATATGCAAATATTGTCACTCCATATACCTTACCATTATGTATTGCACTACTCTACTAATTGACACCTAGAAGATGTACCTTAATGGAGGATGTGCACTAGATTTGACTGGCTCACTGTCACTAGTCAAAAATATAATTGACTATTGAATTAAAGTTGTTTCTATAAGATTTTATGTCACATACAATGTTGTGAAATATCTTGGGCGTTGAGATCACATGCTCAAGCCCGATTGATGGAGTCCATTGAAATAAAGACTAAGGACAAAATATTGTTGTTGCTATAACAAATTTAAACATATCTAATTGGTTTAAAGAGACTAAGGATAATTATTGATCAATTCATTGATTAATGAGATTATTAAAATTCATCTCATATCGACTCTATGGTTTAGAGGATTGAAAGCCTTGATTATGATTTTAGACATTTCGATATCTAGGGATTTTAATGTAGGAATTTACAGGGTAAGTTCCTCAGATAGAACACCAAAGGACAATGCTCACAAACAGATCACAGATCAATACACCAATATTCTTGACGTGGTTAAAACCCTCTAAGAGGGAAACAGTCCATGGCCTAAACCAATGCGGCCACTTCAGGGAATTTATTAATAAAAGAAAGAAAAATTACATAAGCTTCTCTCATGAACGGTCACCTTACAAATGAACCTCCATTCTCTTTAAATAGAGATCATGGACCAATCTGGTGTTAAGCCACAGATCAAGTGTTGTTAATACCAAGGAGAGAATGAACCATCAGATCACTTCATGTCTAGAACATATCGTGACTATCGAATTGTAAGGTAAATTGAGTTATAAATGCAAGCTATCACTTCATGTCTAGAACATATCTTGACACTTTACCTAACTCTACACTAGACTAAGTTATACTTAACTAGTTCTTATGTGTTGGAATATCGTAACACCCCCCCTTAAGAAAAACTTGGGATAGGGGATGTAAAAATATGACAGAATAGGAGAAGGAAGGAGGCATTAGAGCCTATCCCCCCTTAGTGAAAACTTCCTGAACTCCAACCATAAATCAAAGTTTAGTAAACTTCGCCTCTGTGAGAGCCTTTGTAAAGATGTCTGCAACTTGATCATCGATTGAACAATATTGTACTTCAAGAACATGGTCATGAATGAGCTTTTTGATGAAGTGCATGTGTAGTTCAATGTGTTTGTTGCGCTAATGTTGGACTGGATCTTTGCCTAGTTGAATGGCACTTTGATTATCACACCAAAGTGTAGTCAAATGTTGCTGCCGAAAGCCAAACTCTGACAGGATCTGACGAAGCCACAGGGCTTCCTTACTAGATTCTATGGCGCCACGATACTCTACTTCTACTGAAGAAAGATAAATGGCACTTTGTTTCTTGCAAGCCCATGTAATAGGTCCAGAACCAAGAGTGAAGACATAACCTGCAGTGGATTTCCGATCATCAGGGTCACTAGCCCAATCGAAATCAATGAAACCAACCAGTAGAGGAGATGCTTCTGCACTGTAATGAATCCCAAACTGAACTGTACCTCGAACATAATGAAGTATTATTTTAGCTACTTTCCAATTACTTTCATGTGGCTTTTGCATAAATCGGGCAATAAGGCCAATAGCAAAGGAAAGGTTAGGACGGGTATGGGTCACATACACAAGTTTTCCTACAAGCTGACGATATAAGGTAGCATCAACTTCAGGGGAAGTAAAAGTGACTAAAAGTTTGGCTCTAGACTGAAAGGGAGAAGGGGATGGATTATAGTCTTCCATGTGAAAGTGGCATAGAAGATCACATGAATACCTGGATTGGGAAAGGGAAATACCTTCCTTGGACTGCAATACTTGAATACCAAGAAAATAATGCAAGTGTCCTAAGTCTGTCATTTCAACCTGAAGGATGGACTTCACATGGTTTATAAGGTTGGGATCAGTACGAGTAAGGATAAGATCATCAACATAAATAACAAGAATGGTAAGTGACTTACTCACTTCCTTGGTGTAGACAGTATTGTCAGAATGACACCTAAAAAAACCAGTATCTAAAAGAAAGCTATCCATTTTGGCATAACAAGCCTGAGGGGCTTGCTTGAGATCATAAAGGGATTTCTTAAGCCAACATACAAGGCTGGAGTATGTTTGTATAAAGCTAGGAGGCTTTTCCATATAGATTTCTTCATGCAAGTCCCCATGCAAGAAGGAAGATTTAACATCCATCTGATGGACTTCCCATTTGAAAGAGGCAGCAAGGGAAAGAACAATGCGAATAGAGTTCATTTTGGAAACAGGGGAGAATATTTCAGTATAGTCAATGCCTTCAACTTCTGAAAAACCCTTGGCAACAAGATGAGATTTATGTTTATCAACTTTTCCATCTGGTCCAAACATGGTTTTGTAAACCCATTTTCATCTAACAAGTTTTCGTCCCTTTGGAAGAGGAACAAGATCCCATGTATCATTTGCCAATAATGAACGATATTCTTCATTCATAGCTTCATCCCAATCTGGATGACCTGAAGCTTCTGCAAAGGTGTCAGGATCATAATTTACTGAAGCTTGAGCCAGTAAAGAAGAGGCTCTATCGAACTGAGAACGTGTACGTCGTTGATCTGTAGGATCACCTGCAAGAGCACCTGCTGCATCCCGAGTAGCACGGACCCATTTTGGAAGCTGAGGATATGAAGGAGGATCGTGAGAAGGTGGAGGATGATTTTCATCCTCACTGTCATAATTTGAAGAAGAAATTTTTTCAAAAGCAGAAGAGATAGAGAGAGGTGGCATAACCGCCGAACTAGGCTTGTAGGCCAATATATTTTTAGCAAAATTTACATATCTTCTAATGATAACATTTTTGGACTTAGGTGAAATAAGTATATATGCTTTGACATCTTCAGAATATCCAACAAAAATACATTTTTCACTCTTAGGTTCTAAAGCTTTATGTTTCTCATTTGGAATATGGCCCCGTGCTTCACTTCCAAAAACACGAAAGTGACTTAGATCTGGTTTAAGTGAGCTCCATGCTTCTTCTAGAGTGATATTCTTTAAAACCTTAGTAGGAGTGTGATTTACTATGTAATTTGCACAGTTAATTGCTTCTGCCCAAAAATTAAGACTAAGTCCTATAGATTGAAGCATACAATTAGCCATTTCCTTTAACGTGTGATTCTTCCTTTTAGCTACAACATTTTGTTATGGAGTATATGGAACAGTATGTTGCATTTGAATTCCATGCTTAGTGCAAAAGTTGATGAATTTGTTGTTAACATATTCTCCGCCATTATCAAATCTTAGCTTAAGAATTTGATGTCCAGATTGTTTCTCAACAAAGGCCTTAAAGGCCAATAACATGTTAAATACTTCACTCTTGAGTTTTAAGAAGTATACCCAAGTGCGTCTGGAGAAATCATTAATGAAAGTTAAGAAATACTTGTAGCCAGAGAATGAAACAATTGGAAGTGGACCACATAAATCACTATGCACAAGTTGTAAAGGGGTTGAGGCATGCCAAGAGGCATGTTTTTCAAAACTATCCCGATGATGTTTTCCGAGTACACATCCGGAACAAACACCATCTCTGCAAGATACCATAGGAAGACCTGTCACCATATTTTCTTTACATAGATTTTGAAGGGAGTGATAGTTTAAGTGACCAAATCGCTCATGCCAAAGTTTGCTCACTTCATCATTATGAGCAAAAAATACCGAGGGAAGAGTTGATGACCCAAAGTTGTTAAACTTATACAACCTTGTAGAATCATCAAAAATGCCAGTAGCTAAAATCTGTCTAGGATCTCTTAGGTCCTTAATTACAACATCATGAGGTGAGGATTCAACAATTTTACCTTCACCTGAATGATTTATCTGATATACACATAGAAGGTTGCAGGATAAGGTTGGAACACATAATACATCATTAAATTGACCATTGTCTAGATGAATAGTTCTAGTCCCTACAACACTAAGAGATCTATCATCACCAACATATATATTTTTGGTGTTACATTCATTTAAAGAATAAAACATGGCTTTGTTTTTTGCCATGTGATAAGAAGCTCCTGAATTAATGTGCCACTCATGAGAATGAGAAGAAGAGGATACATTTAGTGCATAACCGGACCGAGATGCTTGACAACCACATGCAGAAAGTGAAATTCCTGAAGATGAAGCTGAAGTTGAAGAGTGCTCCAAATGGATGTTATGCTTCTTCATTGTTGCTTCCAAGGCTTCCATCTTCTTAAAGAATTTGGATTCTAAGTGGCCATCTCGATTACAAAATTTGCAATGTCTATTAGTCTTCTTCCCTTTGTTTTTATTTACCTTATCATTTTGTTGAATTGATTTTTCATTTTGAGACTAAAATCTCTTAGGACCATTCCTTTTAGGATAGTGCTTCTTAGGATTCTTTGAATTTGGTTGTTGTTGGGTGGCTAAGGCTTTCTTAGAAGAGTTTCCAAGATTAAGAAGACCAAGATGTAAGAGTTTTTCTTGTTCTCTTATCAAAGAATCACAAAAGGCATCAAAAGAGGGGGACTTGTAGTCTTGTCCTTGAGAAATAAAGGCTTCTCTAGTGGAATGGAAGGTGGAAACAAAAAGAGAGTAGGTTGGTCCCAACTTAATAAGAATGGAATAGATAAGGCTACCATCTTCTTTCTTAACCTTAACACCTTCCAAGAGAATTCTAAGGGTCTTGAACTTGGACAAAAAATCTTCAATGGAAGAAAAATTATTGGGGTTCAACGTAAGCAACTCATTTTCGAGTTGATGGGCTCTAATTTCATTTTTAATTCCAAAAACTTTGGTGAGTTGTTTCATTGCTTTATTAGGTGTATCAAGTTCTGCGATATGGAATCTAAGGTCTGGAGAAATATACATCCCTATCAACCCACGTGCTTGATCTTGCCTATTTTCCCATTGGGTTGCCTTATCTTCATCTTTAGGTTTAGTTTCTTGGCCTGAGGCTATTCTATAAATACCTTTACTTCTAAGTAAATCCACAATGTAGGACCACCATTGGAAGTAGTTGGTGCTGTCAAGAATAACTTGCCATGGACTTTCCATATTAATAGAAATTGAAGCTAGAGATGTTGAAACTAAGTGTTCCAATGGAAAGATTTCGAAAAATTAGGCCGATTAAAAAAAAAAGTGGCTCTGAAAACAGCTTCCAGATGAAGAAGTTATGGCTTTTTGAAGAAAAGTTGTTGAAGATACCGACGAAGTGCGTGAATTTGAAAATAATTTCAGAAGAAATCACATTGGTAGATTTAGGTCGATGCGTTTCAAACCAACTAGTGTGGTTCATCATCAGGACAAGATGAAAAATCATATCATAGCAGAAATTTAAATAGGGAGTCAAGACCTTCTAACAGCTAAGGGAAAAAATGGCTAGATAATGGCTATTTTTGACTGGATGGGAAAAAGGGTCGAAATACTAATTTATTTAATAGTATTTATTTATTATTATTATTAATATTTATTTATTTATTTATTGTAATCTATTATATAATTGAATCAATAATAAATACATTATATAATAATATCGAACACACCTGACCCTTAAAATAAAAATAATTATTATTTATTTATTCATAACTAAATAGATAATAATAATATCTAACTAACGTGACATTATAATAATATCTAACTAACCTAACCCTAAAAAAAAAAATTACTATTTATTTATTAATTTATATCTAACTAGCCTGACCCTTAGAAGAAAAAAAACTAATTTTTTTAACAAAATTGAAATGGTTAAATATTAAGCTTAAATGAAATGTGAAGGAAATGACTAGTTATAAAAAGGAAGAAAATAATTAACATGGTTATGTGTACTATGAATAATCAAAATTATTTTAATTAGGTTATTTTTTAGTTAAAAATAAATAAATAAAATTAAAATTAAAATGGTTAAATATTAATCTTAAATGAAATGAGAGGGAAATAATTAGTTATAAAAGGAAGAAATAATTAGAAATAATCAAATATAATTTTAATTATGTTATTTAAAAAAAAAGTGTGGGGGGGAAGAAGGATCAAGGAACCAACCTAAGGGGGGGAATTAAGAAAAACAAAAACCGAAGGGAGGAGAAGGAGAAACGAAAGGAAGGAAGCTAAGAGGAAAGGGTCGGAATCCAACAGCTACTGATTTTCCACCCGTCATCCCTATTAAGATTATTAGGTCACCTTTCAATCTCTATGGCTTCCCTAAATTTATGGTGATGAAAGTGAGAAATCTTCGCAATGACCTTTGCCTCCTCAATGCATATATGATGATTGGTCTTCACAGCATGCTCTGCTAAGGCCAAAGAGTGGGTCCTTCCATGCTTGATATCAACAGCGTGTTCCTTAATCCTTTGATTAATGGATCTGCATGTTTCACCAATGTATGATGTTCCACAGGAGCATGGGATGACATAAATGCCTTTCACATCTTTAGGGTCCACATTATCTTTAGCTGATTTTAAGGGACTTCTTAAGGTATTTAGGGGTCGAAAGGTTGAGGGAACATTGTGTTTCTTGAAGTGCGAGAATGTGTGGAAGTTGTAGAAATTTCTCTATAGATCAGCTACCTCTAATACGATGTAGAAATTCTACAAATTCTCTATATACCTCGCTCTAAGACCATGTAGAAAATCTGACTGTAGATTAACTTGATAATGCAATATGCCAAAGAAAAATACTATAACCTACTTCTACTATCAATTTGCTTTGCGGAAGCTTAAAGATCGAGCTGAATCAGAGCTGAACACATATAACCAAAAGAAGAAGAATCAATCATTCAAGACACATGAAAATACTTTGGGGAAAGCCTCAGCTAAAACCCCACTATCTGTATTATCATACAAGGTGGAAATACATCAGAATTATAGAAAGCCTTAGCTCTCACAACTATCCAGCTCTCAGTACAATCCTCCTAGATGCTCACAGACAATCAAAGCTTCTTAGAATCCTTCTCCTCTGCCCTCCAAGCTCTTATGTCCTTGCGTAGTTTCTCCTGGGTGATCCTCCTATTACCAAGTGGAACATTGATCTCACACCCTGTCAGAACTGTGCAATCCTCAAGGAACCTTACCTTGACTACATGCATGAATTTCCTTTATAGGAGAAAACATGCAACTAATAGTACATTGTCCTTGACATTTAGCTCAACTGGTTCTTTCTCAGAATATACATGCATGAATTTCTGATGAGGGAATCTTCAGTTATCTGGAGTACATTGGTTGAGTGCATGCATGCATCAACTGACTGATAACTCACAATTAGTTCCTCAAACAGTTTGGAACTCATTTAACTGATTCTAACTCAGTAAACTGAGCTAACTAATTACAACTCAAATATAACTCAATATTATCTCCTTAATTAAGCGATAATCTCCTTAATTTAAGGGATAATTGTTGCATGACTTTAGAAAGACTTCTAACTTGAATTTCTCCAACTAATTAACTCAAGATGAATTAATTAATTATTTTTCAAGCAGTTGGTGAGACTAAATTCGAATTTTAATTCAAGGACAAATTAAAATTGCAATATCCATGTTGCCACATTTCAACACTCCCTCTCAACAAGAAAAGGATTATCTGCCACCCCGATCTTGTCTCTATGGAACTCGAATTTACACTTTGACAATGCCTTTGTCAAAATGTCAGCATCTTGCTCCTCGGTCGAAATATACTGCAACAACATGATCCTCTTCACTACACAGTCTCTGAGATGATGATATCGGATTTCGATGTGCTTGGACTTATCATGAAATACTAGATTCTCAGAGAGTTTGGTACAACTTTGATTATCACAATAGATCACAGTTGGATCCATCCTCTGATCAAACAAACCAACTAGAATTTTCCGCATCCAGATGGCCTCACATGTTGCCTGACTTGCAGCCATGTATGCAGCCTCTGCGGAGCTGAGTGCAATTGACCTCTGTTTCCTGCTGTACCAAGAAACTGCAGCTGACCCAAGGTTGAAAATCCCTCCTAATGTGCTCTTCTGATCTGATGGACTTCTTGCCCAATCTGCATCAGTGAAGCCCTGTAGCTTCACTCCCTCTGACCATCTGTACCATAATCCATATTGAGATTTGCCTCTGAGGTATCTCAAAACATGATTTGTTGCCTTCCAAAACATCTTGTTAGGCTGAACCATCGCTCGACTCATCTGGTTCACCGCATAACACAAATCTCGTCGTGTGTTCACTAAGTACATCAGTGAACCCACAAGCTGCCTGTACACAGTAGCCTCTACTACTTCTCCTGAAGTAGCATCCTCCTTCCTCCAGTTACCTGCTAGAGGAGTCTGCATGGGCTTGCACTTCTCCATGTGGAATCTCCTGAGTATCTCATTGGCATACTTGCCCTGAGACACAAAGAACTCCCCATCCTTCCACCACACTTCCATGCCAAGGAAGTAATGCATGAGACCCATGTCTTTCATCTTGAATTCTCTTGCAAGGTCATCCTTACAAGACATGATCAATTGATCATCACCTGTCAATATAAGATCATCAACATAAAGTACAATTATCAACTGCTTACCTTTCACCATGATGTGGTACAGGTTCGCATCCGCTTCCCTCTTTGTGAAGCACAACTCGGTGAAGTAGTTGTTGATCCTGGTGTACCAAGCACGAGGTGCTTGCTTCAGCCCGTACAAAGCTCTCTTGAGTTAGCACACATGTGACTCACGATCGAAGGTCTCAAAACCTTCCGGCTGCTCTATGTACACCTCTTCCTCAATATTTCCATTGAGGAATGCAGTCTTCACCTCCATCTAATGGATCTTCCAACCCATCTGTGCTGATAGTGCCAACACTGATCTGATAGATGAGTGCCTTGCTACACGAGCAAAAGTCTCATCATAGTCGATCCCCTCAACTTGTGAGAAACCACGGGCAACAAATCTTGCCTTATGTTTCTCCACACTACCATCAGCAACTCGCTTTACCTTGTAAAGCCAGTGGAAACTCACAACTGACTTGTTCTCTGGTTTTGGAACCACATCCCAAACACTGTTACGAACTATGGATTCATACTCCTCCACCATAGCATCAACCCAAATCGGCCACTGCACTGCTTGCTCAAAGGAAGATGGCTCTGTCTCAACACATTCCCCAACAAGGGCCATGTATCTAGTGTACCTCTCAGGTGACCGCCTCTGTTTGTGCTGAGAAAAGTTCTCCCACATTCTCTCTCGCATCTGACAACAATCTATCAACTTCTCTTGTGTGCTTTCGTCCATCTCTGGAAGACTCTGCTTGAGTAGATGTCTCCACTCTTGGATCCTCTGCATGCGGCTGCTCCGCATCAGTCTGAGGCTCCTCCTCCTTAGGAACCAACAGTTCCTCCACAGCCTTTAGTTGGAGCTCCCTCTCAAGGGAAACTCTCATGGCCTTCTGCTCATCAAACTTGAGATCTCTACGAACCACTGTCCTCTGACTAGTAGGCAAGTACACCCGATATTTTTGGGGTGTATCAGTGTACCCCACAAGTATCCCCAACTCAATTTTCAGCTCAAGCTTCTTCCGTGCATCCTTTGTCACATGGCAATATACCGATGAGCCAAAGATCCTGAAGTGACCCACATCTGGTCTCTTACAGGAGAAAGCTTCCTCTGGTGTCTTCATCCCAAGTATGCGATGCAGGCTTCTATTGTTAGGTCCCTATACTACTAGTGTAACCCCTTATTGTTATTAGTACAACCCCCTTATTATATTGTTGTGCCCATGTAGTCCCCATATTGTTATTTTTGTGCCCCATAGAAGTCCACTATTGTTATTATTGTGCCCTTACATTATTATTGTTATGTCGGCTCTGATTATATTACGACCCCTTAGACTCCTATATATAGAAAGGAGGTCTTTTCATTTGAGTCATCCAAGAATTATTCATTTGTGTAATGTAAAGGAGGTTTCCCCCTTGAAGAGGCTGAATTCTAAGGCGTTTATCTCTCTTTTCTATCTTTTTGTGAGTTGGTTTCATAACATTTGGTATCAGAGCTTTGGATTCTAGGGTTTCGCTGCTCCAAATAGGTCATCGTGGCATTTTCGCTATAACTTCTTTTCTATGATGTTTCAGAAGTGAAACAAAAACCCATTTCAGAAGAAATCGCGCTGAACCTTGGGTTCGAATTTCAAAGCTTGTCTCTGTACATTTTTGGAGATATGATCTTAGGAAGTTAGGCATTTTGCAAGCTCCAGAATTTAAGCTAAAACAGGTCATCGTGGGATTTGTGCTATAACTCTTTCGCTACGAAGTTTTAGAAGCTAAAACAAAAACCCATTTGAGAAGAGATCGATCTAAACCTCGGGTCCAAATTTCAGATCCTGTCTCGCTATATTTGCGGAGATATAGTCTGAGGAAATTAGGGTTTTTGCAGACCCACGAATTACATTCCAAACAGGTCACCTTGGGAAAATCGTCATAACTATCTCTCTGGGTGTCATATTGAAATTTCGTAAGAAGTTAAAGAAAGAGGACGTATTTTAGTTTCCTGTGTATAATTTTCAGATCCTAAGGTAAAAATAGTGACACGTGGCACTTCATACAAGTTCGCTCTTCTAAAAAGGTATATAATCAGGTCATGTTGCGATCTAACTCTTTAACTCAGGTCATACAAGTTAACTCTTTCTTGGAGAATCTAAATTCGATCAGACTGGTGGCATTGGAAAGAGGACGCAGAGGGCTACTGTAGGTTGCAATTTCAGAACTTAAAGATCCGAAAGTACAGAGTTACAGTCATTTCAAGATCGAGCTCCTAAAATCAAGAAAAAGCGAAATGAGGAAGTTTGATGGCGAGGATCCGGTAAATTGGATATTACAGATGGAGAAATATTTCGATCTACATGAGGTGCAACTATTACAAAAGGTACGTATTGCATCTTCATATTTAGAACCAGATCAATTTCTATGGTATAAAGGGCTTTGTTCTCGTAAACCACTTGTTACGTGGTCAATTTTCATGGAGGAAATGATAGCACATTATGAGGATACAAAGAGAAACTCCTTCTTTATCCAATTGATAAATATCAGACAAAAGGGTTCAATGGAAGAGAACATTGAGGTCTTTCAAAAATTGAATAGAAGGGTAAATTATATTCCAGAGAAGCAAATTATTGATGTCTTCATAGGGGCTTTAAAGGATAACATTCAACATGAGGTTCGTTTTTGGGAACCTGATTCATTGGAGGAGGCATTCGAGTTGGCAAGAAAAATTGAAAGAGAAATTATGGAAAAAAGGAATCCCACCACTCATGACTATAATTATGAAAGTGTTTCTTCTCCTAGCCTTCCATGACCTACAAGGATTACACCACAACAATTGGAAGAGAAAAGAAAAAACGGGCTTTGTTACAATTGTGATAGCAAATCCACTAAAGGTCATAAGTGTGCTGAGAAGAAATTATTTTACATAGAGTATGAAGAGGAGGAATAAAATATTCAAGAAGTGAAAGATCACATCAAGAAATAAGAAATGAATCCAACCATATCTTGTAATGCATTGGTCGGAATTACCACTCCTCAAACTATCCAGATAGAAGGACATATCAAGGAAAAAATGTTCAAGAAGTGAAACATCACATCGAGCATCAAAAAATGAATCCAACCATATCTTGTGAAACATTGGAAAAAATTACCACTCCTCAAACTCTCAAGATAGAAGGACATATCAAGAAGAAAAAGTTTCAAGCAGTGAAATATCACATCGAGCATCAACAACAAGTTCTCCAACTTTTAAAGGATAACGCCACTTTGGTGCAAAATCGAATGCAACAACAGGTAGATCAACATCGTAGTGAAACTTTTTTTGATGTAGGTGATTGGGTATTTTTATTGCTACATCTCAAGCAAGCTATTTATGAGAAGGAAATGTTGGCAATAATACATGCACTTAAGAAATGGCGACCTTACCGAATGGGAAGGCACTTCAAGGTAAAAATGGATCATGATAGTCTTATATACTTTTTAAAAGAACTATTATCTTTAGAAGAACAGAAAAATGGGTCACAAATATGTTGGGTTATGACTTTGACATCATTTATAGAAAAGGGAAGCAAAATTTTGTTGCAAATGCACTCTCAAGAAAGGATGAGGATGTGGAAGCATTGTTTTGTGCTATTTCTATTATCCAACCAGATTGGATAAATGGAGCAAGGGATGAATGGAAGAAGGACTAAGAAGTATGGCCACTCATTCAAAAGTTGCAGAAGATCCCAATTCAAACAATATTTCTAGAACTTGAAGAGGAAGGAAAAATCATATTGGAACCTAGAGCATTCACAGAAACAAGAACCCAACAGCTACAAAACCGATCAATTTCAGAGTATCTCATCAAGTGGAAGAACTTACCCGCTGAAGATTCCACATGGGAGGACAAGAATTTTGTACAAAAGCATCAAGAGCTACTCAAGCGTTTAGGACAACACTTTTTGAAGGAGAGGGGCATGTTAGGTCCCTATACTACTAGTGTAACCCTTATTGTTATTAGTACAACCCCCTTATTATATTGTTGTGCCCATGTAGTCCCCATATTGTTATTATTGTGCCCCATAGAAGCCCACTATTGTTATTATTGTGCCCTTACATTATTATTGTTATGTCAGCTCTGATTATATTATGACCCCTTAGACTCCTATATATAGAAAGGAGGTCTTGTCATTTGAATCATCCAAGAATTATTCATTTGTGTAATGTAAAGGAGGTTGCCCCCTCGAAGAAGCTGAATTCTAAGGCGTTTATCTCTCTTTTCTGTCTTTTTGTGAGCTAGTTTCATAACATCTATTCTGCAAATAGACCGTTGCGTTACATGCCTCAACCCATAAATGAAGTGGTAGGCCTTGGTCATGCAGCATCGCCCGTGCTGCCCCTACAATAGTTTTGTTCTTCCTCTCGGTTACCCCATTCTATTGTGGGTTATGAGGTGTCATCAACTCTCGTTTAATTCCGTCCGCTACATAGAAGTCCTTAAACTCTTGAGAGACATATTCTCCACTGTTGTCACTTCTCAAGGCCTTGATCTTCTTCCCCGATTCTTTCTCGACCAAAGCTTTGAACTCACAAAACTTTGAGAATATTTGGTCCTTCTTCTGCATGAAATAAATCTAGCATTTACGATAATAATCATCAAAGAAAATCACATAATACCTTTGCTTCATTGTGGATGTCGTCGAGAATGGTCCACACACATCAGTATGAACTCACTCTAAGATTTCTTCTGCTCGACTGTCTCAATCATGAAAGGAAGACTTGGCGTACTTTCCCAAGGTACAACCTTTGCATGTGTCAACTTGCTCAAGTTTACCTTTGGGAAGTCCTGTATATATCTGTTGTATTATCTTCAAGGCCCCATGATGCAAATGGCCCAACCACCTGTGCCATAACTCGCCAATGTCTTGGCTTTGCACCAATTCTGCTTTCGAACTCAATGCTGCACAATCATCTACCTCTAGTTTATAGATATTCTTCACCCGAATCTCGATCCTCTTGGTCTGACCTGTGGCTATGTGTCTTATGAATGCCTTTCCTTTACTGAAGGCAACATCGTATCCTTTGTCCTCCAACATCGCGACCAATACCAAGATCTTCTTCAATCCAAGCACATACTTCACATCTGTCAAGGTGAGAGGAGCTCCATGCTCCCTCTGAAAAGCAACCGTGCCCACTCCTAAAACATTGTACTTTCCATCTTCACCCATCTCTATGTGCATCTTGAGGTCTTTCTCCTCCAAGGTACTGAATAAACTTTTATCATCGGTCATGTGGAATGAGGCTCCACTGTCAAGATACCAAACTCAACCCATCATCAATGACACCATGCATGCAATGAGGGTAAAGTCCATTTAAAACTGAGAGGCTAATGCCTCACCTTCCGATCCTTCTGAGGATCCCTTCTTGGACTTCTTCGATGGGAAATTAGTCGCATAATGTCCCATCTCATTTTGAAGTATGATATGAATTTGATTTGCACCTGTAACCTCGAACTTCAAACTTCAAATTCTCTTCTTCGTATATTGTTCACAGCTCCGATAAACTTGGCTTTGATACCATGTAGAAATTTCTCTATAGATCATCTACCTCTGATACCATGTAGAAATTCTGCAAATTCTCTACAGGTCTCACTCTAAGACCATGTAGAAAATCTGACTGTAGATTAACCCGATAATGAAATATACCAAAGAAAAATACTATAACCTACTTCTACTATCAATTTGCTTTGTGGAAGCTTAAAGATCGCGCTGAATCAGATCTGAACACATATAACCAGAAGAAGAAGAATCAATCATTCAAGACACATGAAAATATTTTGGGGAAGGCCTCAACTAAAAACCCCACTATCTGTATTATCATACAAGGTGGAAACACATCAGAATTATACAAATCCTTAGCTCTCACAGCTGTCCAGCTCTCAGTACAATCCTCCTGGATGCTCACAGGCAATCAAAGCTTCTCACAAGCCTTCTCCTCTACCCTCCAAGCTCCCATTTCCTTGCGCATTTTCTCCTGGGTGATCCTCCTGTTACCAAGTGGAACACTGATCTCTCACACTGATATCACACCCTGTCAGAACTGAGCAATCCTCAAGGAACCTTACCTTGACTGCATGCATGAGTTTCCTTTATAGGAGAAAACATGGAACTTATAGTACATTTTCCTTGACATTTAGCTCAACTGGGTCTTTCTCAGAATAGACATGCATGAGTTTCTGATGAGGGAATCTTCAGTTATCTAGAGTACATTGGTTGAGTGCATGCATGCATCAACTGACTGATAAATCAAAATTAGTTCCTCAAACAGTTTGGAACTCATTTAACTGGGCTTAACTCAGCAAACTGAGTTAACTAATTACAACTCAAATATAATTCAATCTTATCTCCTTAATTAAGGGATAATCTCCTTAACTTAAGGGATAACTGTTGCATGACTTCAGAAAGACTTATAACTTGAATTTCTCGAACTAATTAACTCAAGATTAATTAATTAATTAATTTTCAAGCAGCTGGTGAGACTAAATTCGAATTTTAATTCTCAATTTTAATTCAAGGACAAATTAAAATTGGAATATTCTTGTTGCCACATTTCAATAGTGAATGATAATGTCAGGTTTTTTTTTTAAATCCACCCCCCCCACCCGTCTCCAAACTTAATCTAATTAGCTCACTTTTGAAAAATAAATAAATTATGTGACCCACTTGTATAACTAAGTGAAAATCACTTTTACAATGGTACTTTATGAGCTACCCACTAAATGGTAACGTAAATAAAAGATAAGAGACTTTATAATTATAAGTGACTCACTTTTAACAATGGGTGAGAACACTTTTACATAAAGTAACTTTAAAACCTAAATTACATGTGCTTTTTGAAAAAGTAACTCAACAAAAAGAGGAAGAGGGGTTTTTGGAAAAGAGGAAAGGGTTTTTTTTTTTGAATCACTAAAGCTTTGCGGTGCGTGCTTACTTGAAAAACCCATTTTTGCCTACAAAACAAAAAACCACACAACCCAACACGGACATACAAAAAAAACCAAACCTTATGGCTTGAAGTTAGCTTTCGTCAGAAACTAAATATTTTCCTCAATGTTTCTGATTTTCTGAGATCACACAAAGGCGCGACGTAAAAGAGCATAAGCATGATAAAAATCATTCATTTCTATTTCTGATTTTCCCAGATCGCACAGAGTGGCGGGGCAAAGAGCATACGCAGAAAAGAAAAGTATAGATCTGATAATAAAAAACAAAGAGATAAATAAACCAAAATAAACAGAGAGATAGATAACTAAAACTGCAAATAAAGACTATATACCTCCAGATCTTGAAAATGACGTAGCTAGGGATACCATAAACCTTTTTGCATGAAATGAAAGGGGTTCCTCACTAGAATAGATGCTCCTAATACAATAGAGCAATCCTCTCAGCCCGAAAGCAGTCAGAAATAGTAGATCTAGGAAACGATAGTCGAATGCAGTTGTACTGGCTTCCGATTTGGATCACCAAAGGATGTGGCCCTCAAATTGATACCATGTAGGAATTTACAGGGTAAGTTCCTCAAATAGAACACCAAAGGACACCGTTGACAAACAGATCACAGATCAATACATCAGTATTCTTGACGTGGTTAAAATCCTCAAAGAGGGAAACAGTCCACGGCTTGAGCCAACGCGGCCACTTCAGGCAATTAATTAATAAAAGAAACACAATTTACATAAGCTTCTCTCATGAACGGGTTTCGCAGGGCTGAAGCATCGACAGCTCCACGACAGCTCCACGACAGTTACCTGCTACGGTCACGGACTTCGCTTTCGACACTGCTGCAGCTGCGCTATCGAATTTCTCGCCTGTCCCTTTCTGTCACCGACATTATTCAGTTATGGATCGTTGGGAGTATGAAGAGGTGGATTATTCGGCGGATCCCTCGCCGGAGAACGTCATATTTGGGACTCCACATTTTATCTCTCGCTCACTGAACCCCCATTCCACTTCCTCATCTGCCCAGCCGCATTATCCACTACCTGCTTCTGCTCCATCCTCTGCAGTCGTTCACCCTCCTGTATCACCGCCGTTCGAGGTTCCTCCGCTTTCGCCTGGGTCACTTCAATTTCTGGCCTCCAATACTCTGCCATCTCCTTCTTTTGACCCACTGGCTACTATCCCATCGGTGTTCCGCCCTCCACCGATTTCTACTCCTGCAACTCTCGCATCTGCCTCTGGTATTCGCCCATCGGGATGCTTTGAGACGCCGGCGGTATCTTCCCTTCCCACTAACCCGTCTCCCCGGGAGGGCATTACTAATCCCCTGGTGGATCATCCGTCGGCCCCTCGTTCTGGATCTAAGAAGGTTAAGTGTATCAGATCGACGGCAAGAGATATCTCCATCAAATTTGACGAAGCAAAACCGCTTGGCGAATATATGGACATTGCTAATACTGTGTTGGTTGGGCACGTCAGGGGTCGATCATACTCGAGGCAGCGACTTAATCTTTGGGTTAAGGAAATCTGGGGTGGAGTACTTTTTGACCTACCAGAAGTCCATGTCCTCCCCAGAGGATGGTTCTCTCTTAAATTCTCCAAGGTCTTCCAAACAAACCTTGTTCTGGGTCGATATTGGCACATCGAAATGGCCCCTGTTCTTCTCAAGCGCTGGAACCCTCTCTTCGACCCAGAACGAGAGCAGCTAGGCACCGGTCCAATCTGGGTGCGACTCCCTGGATTACCAATTCCTTTCTGGGATGAGGAAGTTTTTATTAGGGTTGGCAATGCCATAGGGACATACCTGGACTATGATCGCACTTATGTGGAATCTGGGCATCGTACACTGGCTCGGATTTTGGTTCATTTGGACACTCGCGAGGGACTCAAGGAACAGATCACGCTTCAATGGGGCAGGTGTATACGAGTTCAACTGCTGGACTATGAAGGAGTTCCATATCGTTGCAGACGATGCCACAAAGTGGGGCACCTCGCAAAGGACTGTCCCCTCAATAAGAAAGCTGCAGATTCAGTGAAAGGCACCCCGGCATCAACTAGGACTGCTTCCCCCATCATATCTCGTCCGCCATCTGCTGGTCCGGCCCTTTCGGCTTCTCCACCTGCGGGCGACGCAGATCTCCGGAGATCCTCGCCTCCTAAAACAAGGGCTCGCTCGGCGGCAGAAGCGGGTATGACCTCTGTTTCTTTTACTTTGCATTCATCTATTAATGACATTCATGCCTCGGGTTCATCTGCACATATCCCCATGATCCCCTGCACTCTATCACAGCCCCTCGCATGCACTGACCCTATTATCTCTACATCTCTTGGGTCCTTTACCTCCCCGTGTCCATCCTCCCCTCCCCACCCGTATTTCCTTAGGTCTCGGAACACATCAAAGGAGCAGGCTATTGGACACTCGAGTCTGGGCATTATCATACCTGAGGGGGCATCATTGAATTCCAGAGGGAGAAAATCTCACCTTTCCAAAGCCATCAAACAAGCAGGGGCTGAGGTGGTCTCTGGCCGTCAAGCAACCATAGACGGGGTCCTTAGAGCAGGACACACCCCGAGAGGTGTTCCCCCATGAAGTGCCTTTCATACAACTGCAGAGGTCTGGCTAGTTCCTCCAAAAAACTAGCCATGAAGAGGCTCATTGCCACTGAGCCGATCGACATTATCATGCTTCAAGAAACCCTCTGCTCTGCAGATCAAATTATTGGTGTTATGCAAGCCTTGGTCCCTGGATGGAATTTCTTTGCTAATGATGCTGTGGGACGATCTGGGGGCATAGCCATTGGTATAAACCCTCGTTCCATTAAGCCCATCTCATCCTGGGGAGGTGCAGGATTCATTGGTCTGGACTTCTTTTCGGCTGATCTTGGTAAGGAGCTAAGAATTGTCAATATATATGCCCCGTGCTCCCAGAGAGAAACTTTTTGGCGGAATACACTTCAGATTCCCCTACTAAATGAGGACCATGTTATTATAGGAGGAGATCTCAACTTTTCTCTGGGTTTCAGGGCGTCATGGGGCACTGAGGCTCAAATTGACTCTATCACTGATTATATGACAAATCTTCTGGATCAATCAGATTTCTCGGATATACCAGTGCAGCGTCTGCTACCTACTTGGCGGAATCGAAGGGTAGGGGATGCTGCACTTGCACGAAGACTTGATAGATTTCTGTTAAAGGGTCCTCTTCTGCAACAACTTCATCTTTACAGGCAATGGGTTGGCTCGGGGGGGATATCGGATCACAATCCAATATACCTGGAGATCCTGGGTCCTTTCAAGAAACCCAAGGCACCCTTCAAATTCAATCCTTCTTGGCTGAAAGATCCGGAATACATTCAGATGATAAAAGATTTCTGGGCCTCTCATCCCATCAATGAATCTGTTCCCCTTGCTAAAGGTTTCTGCAGGAACCTTTCAGAAATTAAGCATTGTTCTATTAAGTGGGCAAGGGAGAAATTTGAACGGGAAACAGCGCTGCTATCCCAGATTGAAGCGGATTTAAGTTCACTAACAGATGACAGAGGACAGGGCTTCTTGACTGCTGCGGACAAATGTAGGCTTATTGACCTTGAAAATCAAAAAGCCAAGATCCTCAAAGAGAGAGAGGAATCCATTAGATTAAGGAGCCGAGCCTTATGGATACAAGCTGGGGATGACAACTCAAAGTTTTTCCATAACTTTGCAAAATGCAGGAAGGTATCTAATACTATCTGGAAGCTACCCACCCCGGATGGAGACATCGCGGACAATTTTAATAAACTCGCACAGCTGGGCATATCACATTTCAGGGACCTCTACAGGAGTCCGCGTGATGAAAGTTTACTTGATATTATTAATGTAGCTAATCACTTCCCGAGATTTGTGGAAGATGAAGATGTGGAGACCCTTACTGACCCGGTCACTACAGAGGAGCTGGAAGGAGTTCTGAAATGGTTCAAGAAAGACAAGAGTCCAGGGCCGGACGGATGGACTATTGAATTCTTCATTGCTTTCTTCGACATTCTGGGTCAGGACTTGCTACAGGTGGTTGAAGAAAGTAGGACATCTGGATCTATATATCATGCCATCAACTCTACATTTATCGCTCTCATCCCCAAATCTGACTCCCCTGCATCCTTTGATGACTATAGGCCCATCTCTTTATGTAACTGCCTCTATAAAATCATTTCGAAGACCATTGCAAATTGTCTTAGACCGATTCTCTCTCGTTCCATTGGCCCGCAGCAATTTTCTTTTCTAGAATCTAGACAGATCCATGAGGCCATTGGACTAGCACAAGAAGCCCTCCATTCCATCTGGTCCAAGAACCTTAAGGCCATCCTGCTCAAAATCGACCTATCCAAAGCTTTTGACCGTGTCAGCTGGTTATATCTCAAAATGATTCTCATTCATCTGGGTTTCCCACATGCTTACATTTCCTGGATCATGGCCTGCATTACATCTCCATCTTTCAGCATTCTTATCAATGGTTCGGCCACCGACTTTTTTCACTCTGAAAGGGGTCTGAGGCAGGGATGCCCTCTATCGCCTCTCCTCTTCTTATTGGTCATGGAAGGTCTCAGCCGCCTCATGGAAGCGGCTATGCGATCTGGAGACATTAGGGGCCTTCGCATCTCGGATCACTGCTTTCTCTCTCATCTACTTTTTGTGGATGATGTTCTTATTCTTCTAAATGGTAGTGTGCGTGACTCTCGATCTTTCTTAAAGATCCTTCAACTGTTCTCCTCTGCTACGGGTATGGTGCCTAACCAGTTGAAATCTACCATTACATGTGCTCGCACAACTGTTCAGGAGACCCAGATCGGCCTTCAAGCTTTCCCTTACTCGGTTCACCCCCTGGACCGAGGTCTCAAATATCTGGGATTCAACCTTAAACCGACTTGCCAAAGGATTGCAGACTGGGTCTGGCTGGTTGCCAAATTGGAGAAAAGACTTACAAGTTGGAGCTTCAGATATCTCTCCAGGGCTGGTAGACTTGTGCTCATAAAGTCTGTATTAGAAGCTACCCCCGTGTTCTGGATGGCTTTAGCCTGGATTCCTAGGAACATCCTGGGGCGTCTACAACAGCTCTGCAATAGATACCTCTGGAATGGGAGACAGGATAAAAGAATATTTGCTTGGATAGGATGGAAGAAAATCTCTCTGCCTAAAAAATGGGGTGGCTGGGGTCTAAAGGAACTACCTGAATTTGCAAAAGCACTTGCCGCCAAGATGGGGTGGACTCTGCTTACTGGACAAAATCTCTGGACACAGGTAGTTTATCATAAATACATTTGGCCTCTTAATATATTGGATTGGGCCCGTCTCCCTACTTGGCCAACAATGGGATGCTCATCGGTTTGGAAGGCTCTGATTCAATCTCTGCCTCTCATACGGAACAATCTTGCTTGGCGCATAAATGATGGATTGACAGGTAGAATTGGCCTAGACCCATGGATTAACTGTGGGGGGAGACACATCCTTACTCCAGAACTTATTCTACACCTACAGGCCTGGGATATCCGTCATTTTTCACAAATTGCAGACCAACAGCGCACTGATATATTTTCACAGGCTTGGAAATCCGCCTAGCAATTGGATCTTCCATTACATTGGCATCAGGAGTGGGATCGTTTTACTGAGGCATTAGCTGATTCTCACATCCGTATAAAGCAAGGCCCGGATGAGCTCATATGGTGTGCTGCTGAACATGGTATATATGCTCCTAAACTTGGATATACTGCTCTTATTTCACACAGAATGCCTGATCCGTTGCAGCCATGGTGGCAAACCATATGGAAACTAAAGGCCTCTCCCCGGTCCAAACTATTCTTTTGGTGCGCTCTCAATGGCACTGTACCCACAGGGGAACATCTCACCCGCAGAGCCATATTTGGCCCCTCTTGGTGTGTCTTCTGTAAAAATGCAACAGAGACACAGGATCATCTATTTCTCCTTTTCCCTGTCATCGTCAACCTATGGATCAACATCTGCAATCTGCTGGGTATCGCTGTCGATTGGAAAGGGCTTGACATTAGGAGTGCATGGGATAACTGGGCACACTGTCATCCGGGCACAAAACTACAAAATCTTCCCCCTGTAGCTACTTGGCATTTATGGCTTGCATGAAACCGAGCTATATTCGATGACAGAGCGATAATTTGGGCTCGGGTTGAGGCCTCCATCATTGCAGCTTATCATGAATTACCTGATCCTCCTCCCCCGAGACCGCGAGCCATACAACCAATGCCCGATATTGACAGAACTGTCTCGTGGGCATTTTTCGACGGAGCAGCAAATCAGGAAGGATGTGGCGGGGGTTTTATTCTTCACATTAATGATCACCATCGATTCCGGGCCAAAATGGGCTTTGGCATCGGATCGAATAACTTTGCTGAGCTATCTGCTGTCCACAATCTACTTCAATTTGCATTAACGCATCATCTTACAAGCATCAATATATATGGGGACTCATTGGTGGTTGTTAACTGGATTAACAATATCACTACATGTCATTCACACACTCTCAGCAATTTATTACATGATGCTCTCATTCTCAAAGCTGCTTTTAACTACTGCACATGTTTTCATATTTACAGAGAGCATAACAGCGATGCTGACAAATTATCCAAAGAGGCCACGCTACTTCCCAGAGGCGAGGGGATAATAGTAGAACAGAATGGAGCAGAGGAGTACCAATATTACCACAGGCCATTCATAGAGCAAAGGGAACAAAGGGACAACAGTCCCAACAGATGATTGTCAATGGCATTTTTGTTTTTGTTATTAGAAACATATAGAACACGGATACTATGTTATATAACAGAGTCCTCTAATGGACATTGGATAGATTGTACAGTCTGATGATGAACTCAGAACTATATTTGCTTATACCTACATAACAATACCTTGAAGAAGGGATTTTTGTATGAACAAACTGCAATGCCTCGGCATCTACTTATGTAATTTTCAAATATTAATGAAAGTTACTGATTTTTCCAGTCGAAAAAAAAAAAAAAAAAAAAAGCTTCTCTCATGAACGGTTACCTTACAAATGACCCTCCATGCTCTTTAAATAGAGATCATGGACCAATTTGGTGTTAAGCCATGGATCAAGTGTCTGTAATACCGAGGAGAGAATGAACCATCGGATCACTTCATGTCTAGATGTATTGTAAGTTATAAAAGTACATAGTAAAGAAACACACTTTACCTAACTCTACACTAGACCAAGTTATACTTAACTATTTCATATGTGTCGGAATATCCTAACATTTAAATCCCAACAAGAAACAAGGCTCAGATAAGAAAAACCCTAAGATTGGACACTTACGCTGAAATAAGAAACTCTAGTTCTTGCATGGTTGAAATGATGATGTTTTGGATATGAAAGATGGATTCTAGAAGACTAAATTTCAAGAGGGAGCTAACATTCTTCTCAAAATATTATTATTTTATATCTCTGCTATTTGATCATTATCATTGTTGTTGATTTTACTAGTATTTTGTATTTGAATTCCTTGGTTGATTGTAACTACTCTTCCATGACCTCCTAGTGAGGATTGTGGGTACATGGTAAAGGTTGCCTAGGTTTTGGTAGCAAATGGAAGAAGTGGAAGAATGAAGCAAAGTAAGAGGAAATTCCAGAATCCCTACTTGAAATATATTGTACAAGTTAAGACCCAGGTTCAAAGGGAGTGGGTTGTTCGAAGTATGCCTTGACTGTGCTAAAGAGAAGTCAAGAACTAGTATGCAGGAGATGATAGCATGGAAGAAATATTTGAGAAGATTCCTCCAGAAAGAGGGAGAGGCTCATGCCAACATGTTTGCCTCAATTGTAATAGTTGCCTCGAGCTTTTGAAGAGCATGAAAAGAATCCTCATGATTAAATAATACTTCGTACTTTGGCCTTGGTTGAATGGATCAAGGATAATCCTATATGATTTATCTCTAATGAAAGCTTAAGGATTCATGTGTCAGAGGGAGTAGTTGTGGAGAGAGTATTGCCTTCAAAGGGAGCAATCAGAAAGCCATGTTATGACTTCAAAGAAATTTGACCTCGGATTCCTGGATGATGGATTACCAGTGTAAGAGGGAGTACTTAGTCAACGTGATCTAGAAACATATGTGATGATGGATCATGTTAAGCTACAAGGATTTCCATATTCAGTGTCTCTTCAGTTTGCGCTCCATTATAATTTCTTGGATGAGAATGTAGTATGGTAGAGGTTGAGAATATTATAGTTGAATTGGAAAGTTGAGAAGCAGTATAACTTTAGAGGCTACTTGCAAGTTTTGATTAAGTGCAGGTGATGACCATGATAAAAGACATGGTAGAAAAGGGAGCAGTGAGCTCGAGTATATCTCCACTGATGAGCGGATAGTTGATATGCTAACGAAGCCCTTTTCCTAAGGGGGTTTTTGTACTTAGAGGATAAGCTTGGGCTTGTGGAGAATTCCTCTCTGATATAGAGAGTGATGATTGCATCATGGATATGGGTGAATGCATGAAGATGGGTTACACTTTTGGGCCAAATGTGACGATGAAATTTCAAAATTTTACTCTTTTATCAAATTGAAGCCCTCAAAATTCATATAAGTATTGTGAATTTTGATTCGGAGTAAAAAGACAATCTATGGAGAATTATGTTATTGTCATAATGATATTTTTTGCTAAAAAAAAATAGTATCATATAATATGTTACTTTTCCATTAAATGAAATTCTTATTCTTGCAAATTTGCACACATCTTGATAGGTATGTGTGTTTTCACGTAGCATAACTTAGTCTAAAATATGTAATTTTAAAAAAATATATATATGGGCATCTACATGAAGAGAACTAAGTTTTTCATATTAAAATTTATTTTTTATGTAAAATTATATTTTTTATTATTTTTCGAAGTTGGCCAAGTTATCTTTCTATTTCATTTTGCAACACACATGTTCGCGTAAGTTTTTTTTCTATTATTTCAATAAATTCAAAAAATAATGGTACATTTTGAAGAGGACTAAAATGAAGATATTTGTATTTTTTGAAATTTTTTTCATTTTGTACATTTTATGTCCCTTTGAAATTGTCCAAAAATATTTCAAGCATTATGTTGAAAAGAAATTAGATAAAAATTATCATATGAATTCGAAAATGTCAAACTCATATGTCATTGGATAGAGCATTCATTCCCGAATCCAACATGATCAACTCTGCCAATTAAGGACAAATTCTACGTGAATTCTGTTAGGGTACAAAATCGTGTTGTAGCGAAACCTGTAAAAGAGAAGCTATAATTTTGGTGGAAATTGAGCCCTTAATGTGGTTAAAGAGAGCTCGAGCTATCCTAATTATCTAAGAAAATGAGAGAAAAAAAAATGAAGCCTCTCAATACTTGTCTTTAAGAAAATTATAAAATTTATTTATTCTAGAAAAATAATTTCTATAAATATTCAAATATATTCCAAACTCTAATTGTCCTTAATTTAAATAATTTTATTTTATTTTACCAAGAAAATAATTATAATAATATATAGATAACTTTTTGTAAAAGATATTATTTTTTTTTTCAATTTTGAAATTCTTAAAAATGGCAATCTGTTTATTGTTTTGATTTTAAATGTAACATATTTTTATACTTAATCATTTTATATATAAAAAAATGCAATAATCAGAAACGGGTTTATTTTCAAGGGGAAAGAGGCCAGATGGTCTCATGTTGCTGCAAAAATCATTGTTGCCTACCATGAGATTCCGGATGAGATACACACTCCTACAAATCAACATTTATCCACTGAATCAATTGATTTCACCATTCCTCGGGCATATTTTGACGGCACTGCCCAAGCAGAGGGGTGTGGAGGTGGAATTTTACTCCATCTAACTGAACACCATCACTACAAAATTCAATTGGGATTGGGAGAGAGAACAAACAATTATGCTGAACTGATCACACTGAGGCATCTTTTGCATTTTGCATTGGCTTACACATACAATAAATTACAGATCTTTGGTGATTCCAAAATCATCATAAATTGATTCAATTGCATTAACAATTTTCATGCACATTCACTCAGAAACATTTTGGATGGAATACAGTATTTCAAAGCACAATTTAACTCTATTACCTGACAACATATTTACAGGGAACGTAACTCGGTTGCTGACAAATTATCCGAGGCTACGACACATCCCAAAGGCATGTGGATGATATAGGAATAGATTGGTGAAGAACAATACCAATACTATCACTGGCCCTACATTGATAGGGCATACAGGCCCTAATTTTTTTTTGGTCTATTATCAGCGGTTTACAGTTGCACTATGTTGACTTATGTATATATTTTTTTGTTTTTTCTATTCCTAGACATATCAAGTACACCCTGCATGGTGATTTATGTACATCACTTTTTGAATGGCCTCGGTCATAACTTATTTTTGAACACTACTTGAATGGCTTCGGCCAACAATTATGCATATGCCAAGGGCATCTACTACATGTAATTTTTCAAAATTAATGAAAAGTTATGATTTTTCACCGGGAAAATAAAAATAAAAATAAATCAAATTATAATATTTAAAAATAATAATAACAAACTAAACTAAATTATTTCTCGCTCACATTTATGAATTTGTCACCATCCAGCCAACTTGAAATATGTTCACGGTATAATACAAGACTAAACACTAATTATAAAGATTCTATAGCAAATTACTAATCATTAAAAAAAACCATATATTATATTTTTGAAATCACTACTTTAAATTTTTTTAAATTACACACATTTAAATCTAGATTACTCAAATTCAAATTAGTCAAATAATGTTTTAAAATTGACGATTTCCTTATGTTTTTATTATATTAAAAATGTATATTGCAAACCTAAGTCAGGAGTAAAAATTTCTATATATACTTCACACTTGTGCATACTAGGTGTAAAAATTTCTATATATACTACGCACTTGTGCATACTAGGACAGAATTGAGTGCAATCACATTTTACAGGTTGAGAGAGATTTATAACCGCAGATATCATTGCATCCATTACAACTATATTAATTATAACTTATAACTATTGCAATTATGTTAATTATTACAGCACTCCTTTATTTCCCTGAACAAGTGGATATCACTGCATTATATATATCTATATATATATATATATATATATATATATATATATATATATATATATATATATATATATATATCTGAGGGAATAGTGGCTCATTGTTTATTATCTCTTCAGTGAATTTTATAAAATATACATTTCCAGCAGCCTCAGATTCATATTTTTGAATTACAGTTATTCATATTAAAAATTATAATATTTATTAAAATCAAATAGATAAATTTTCGTATGTTTAATCAATTTATTATTTAAATTATAACATTGAAAATTTAAAAACTAATTTTAAAGTTACCAAATTATAAATATAAAAATATTACAATTTCAATTGCAAGTGGGATAGAATCATTTTTCAAATATATACACCAAATGCTAGAAATATAATGAAAAATTAATCCACACCATTCTTAATTACCTAGTAATTAAATTTGGTTGTTGTTTTTTTTAAACTATCAAATACTTACAATTTTAAAGTGCATATCATTATTAATATTTACATAAATTTTAAAATTGTTAATGATGAGAAAAATAACAATGCTATCCAACTTTAAGGCTCGATCAAGCCTTAAAGTTTGATCAATCTCCTAACCTTGGGTTATACATGATCTCGATCGAGAGTTCGTTTTAATGCTTGATCGAGCAATCTTTAGGTCCTCGAACAACTTGATAGAGGGTTCAAAGATTGCTCGATCAAGCACTTAAAAAAGCTCGATCAAGCTGCCTTTTTCACCCACAATGAGCCCTCTCTTGCCAAAAAGTGTAACCCACCTTCATGCATAGACCTATATGGTTTCTCCCTGTGTCATGTACTTTGACCGGAATTAGGGAGAATGGTTTAGATAGCATCATGGATAGAAATTATTCATGCAGTTGAAGAATCTTAGGGCATGCATATTTAGGGTGATTCTTCGATACATGGTAACAATTTGTGAAGTGTTAATGCAATGTTATCTTAGCTTGATTGTTTACTTCATTATTAGCATGTGTGATTTAACTTCATCAAACTGCTATCAAACAAAAGAGACAAGAACACAAATAGTTGTCTATCTTCTAGGGCCAAAACCTCTCCCTCTTGGAGAGGAAAACCCATGTGTAAATTCTTCTTATAGAGATTCCATTGATGAATACCAAGACCAGGACCCTTGATACACTTTGCCTCTCCAAGACAAAGATATCAATCCTCCTTTCTATTGCTGCTGAGATCCTCCTCATTGCTGCACCATTGAAGCCATCAATACTGAGATCTTCATTGTTGATTCATATCAACGTGATCCATTCACTGTGATCTCTATGCTTTCCTTGATGCACTAAGACAGTCATTACATTATGTCAATGAGCTCTTCATTGAAGTTATCATCATGATGACTGTTGCAATATATCTTTGTCATCACTGTATATTTGTTGAGACAATGATTCTCATTACTACCTCATGATGCCCAGACTATATTATTTCTTTATTATCAGTTTGTTGAAGCATTAGAACTGCTCCTCCTTATAGACTGTAACACTGCTCTGTATGCTGAGACATATAGATCCAAGTCATACTGCTCACTGTGAAGTATTCTTGTTCCCTCTATACCACAGCGATCGTCACTGAAACTATGGGCTATGTGCTATAGGAGTATCAATGTGATTTCTACTTGCTCATCTGAAGTTTGTCATCTATTCGAGATAGATATGCCGAGATGCTCAGACTTCATCCTTTCTTTGTTGCTTTCTCCATATGAGGATACCTTCAATCTATAGGTATGTCGAGAGGGTGACAAGCCTTGGTCCTACTGCTCCTTAACCCATCTGAGGAGGTAGCTTGAACCCTTAGACATACCTTACCTCAATGCGGATCCGATTGTGGCTTCCTTCTTCATGACTGCGACTCCATGCATTAACTGTGGCTACACCTCCTCAAGATTGTGGCTCCTCTTCTTTGTGCCTGCAGCTCCACACCTTGACTGTGGCTTCACCTCCTCGTGATTGCGGCTTCACTACCCAAAATTTTAGAGAGGTAGAAGTGTGAAGTTCTGTCTTTTTGAGTTGAACCTTCGTGCGTATTTATAGTGGTGAGTGTTCTATATATGAGCTAACGTGATCCCATGAACCGATGTGACTCTTGTTTCAAGCTGACATTAAATATATTTATATATTTAATTTAATTTTGATTTGACATGAAGATCCTTAGATGTTTTTCTTGTAAACTTCGGTAGGCTTACTTTTGAGCCATTGATCTTGGTCTTGTAGGGTTGTTAGACAACTTGGAAGACCTGTACATATTTACATGAACTCATAAAGAGTTTTATACACATGCCATGACTCTTTGATATTTAAATAAATCCTAAAGACCTCAAGAAGAATTATTTTACCTAGTGACACTTCTTGCTCATGAAACCCATGCAGCAAGTTTACAAAAATAATCTATTCTCTTTTATTACATCAAATACAAAGATCATGTCATTATGAAGACCGAACCTAGTTACACTTTCTTCAACACTCCCTCTTAACTAAGGAGGTATTCATAATGGTACTTGGTCATTCTCAATCTGAATAATTTCTCATAAGAAGAATTGGATTTGCAATCCATATGTTATAGCATCATTTCAACCAACATTGTATCCATTTAGCAAGGCCTTGACTAACAACTCTATCTCTTACTTAGATTAGAGCACACAATGTTGGCGAGACCAATGACTGCTAGACATGCATCATAATTGTCTCTCTTAGGGTCATACCCACTCGGGTGTTCTCCGAGTATGCCCTACTAGGATTGTTGTCATCTTGGGTTCCCAGCCCTCAAGAATATTGGTCCTCTTGCCCACTCTTGTTTTGGATTCCCTACCACATCCTCAAAGAGTGTCGGATTCCAGATGATTACACAATCCTCCATTCTTTCTTCCAAACTGAAGACAAGAATGTCGTGTCTAACTCTCCCTCTTAACTAGGGACGAGTTCCAAGTTTCTCTTTACTCAGAAACTTGCTCGAGTTCCTTTGCTCATAAGAACTTCCTAGAGCTCTCTCTTACCCAGGGACTCTATCATTTGTGCTTTATAGGGTCTTCTAGTTGATTGATGATTCAAGACTTCGATGTCATCAATTTATTCACATGTAGGGTCAGCCATTCATTACTTTCCTTCGTCATGTCATTCCTTATTTTCCAAAAAGTATCCTCCTTGGCTTTACATCTGGGGATTCCTTCATAAGCTCATTTGCCTTCACTTTTCTTCAATAGTGATTGCTCTGGATCACAAGGTACACAGTTGTGACATCCTTCACAACTCTCCTTTCCTTGATCCTGCACACATACCCAAACTTTTCCAAGAGGTCAGACACCAAAAACAAATCACATATTACCTTTTGGTGATGGCCTTCTTCCAGTGACATCTTCTTGTAGGTATCAATCATCCTGCATACATGTTGAAACATCTCCCAATGATATCTATTGTCAAGGGTCCTCATCTTTTCAGACTTCCATCAGAGTCTTCACATCATTCTGGGAGGTTTCCTAGTCAAGTCTTCTTGATCCTCTAGATGTTGACTGCCTTCATCATGGTTGCATGTTTTACAATCTCTTTCATCCTCATTTCTTTCATTTCTAGGAGCTCCCAGAGTTCTTCAATTGTACTCAACTACCTCATACTTCATATGAGGACATATTATGTTGATTTCATCTAGTTGGACTTATGTCTTTCTGCATCCTTTCAGAGGAGGAGATCCTTTCCCTTTTGATCATGCTCGATCCATTTTATCTGCAACCATATACCATGACATTACAATATCAAATGCAAATACAAATATAATCATACATACCTTATTTTTCTTTAGGTATCTTTCAACAGCTTCCTTGATTGAACGGTTCTTCAATCCCTTGATCTGCTTCATTCTTCATGTCATTGAACCACCATCTCATGAGATCCAAGAGTTGGAATTTCTGCTAAAACATTTTTTGCCTTTCCGGACTCAGAGATCCTCTGCTGAAATCTCTATCAGAGATCCTTTAGTATATCCCCATTTGGAAAATGTTTCCTTTGACCTGGATGAACTCTTCCTCTCCTGCAATGTGCAACGAGATTCCCAAGAGCTATGTTCTTCATGATTTCATACGAGCTCTTACTTCCATGATGCCATGATGCATCTTCTTACTATGTTCATATCTGCAAGGACTTCTAATAGGATCTCCTTTTGAGAGGGATACTATCTCATTCATAATGGAGATCTATTACTCCCTCTTTCCCTGATCCTTTCTTCAACTTCCTCCATCCTTCTAGCGATATGAGTTCTTCTTCCATAGTATTGTTTTGTCTTATCAACCTTACCTTTACTTATCTGCACTTATATGTGACTCATCATTTCGCCTTTCTCTATCTGACATAGAGACCATAGACTGTTGATTGAGGTAACCCTCTTTGTTCATGGACATTTGTTACCTTGCTTATCAATATCTATATCAATGATGATTATTTTCTCACCATTTTTCCTAGATCTCGTAACTGAGAGATCTCATGAAGATATTTCTTTATTCTTTGGCACCTTCTATACTTCATTTCAGAGAGTATATCCTCCAGCATTTCATGTAACCTTCTTATGTCTCCTTTCTTACTTTATAGAACCTTAAGAGTTCTCATGTCTTCAAAGGAGACCTTGATATACCGACTTCACTACTTCATAAGGATTTTTGTCAATCCTGCTGCAAGACCTTTTGATGACCTCTCTAACCTATAGATCTTCTTGCAATGATGAATTCATTAAACCAAACTTGATTATAAACTAAAATATACTTACTTGATACATGAAGATGAGATCTTCAACTTGATTTAGGTAGATGCATTGATTCTTGGATAGGATCCTTGCTGAAGCTTATCTTCAAATCTTCAAAATGATTGACCTGAATAACTGATCCTTGCAGCATCGATTAGAGGTTGCTCACCATGATGTAACTGGATAGTGCAGCATCTAATTTGAGTATTTTCCATATGCTCTCGAATCAATTTGAAAGGTATTTAGACTGAGATAGTAACTATCACTAAGATGCTAAGGTGAGACAGTAACTATCACTGAGATGCTAAGGTGTAGCTGTGAGATCTTAAAACTGTTGTTATTTAACAACCCTTACTGTAGTAGATTTGATGATATAGACTGCTTCTTGAATCTAGGTCTTGTCCTTTGATTGTAGATCCTTCAGCTAGATTGATGCCTTGACCTCTAAATGTCTCTTTTCTGCCCCTTTCCTTGATCGTTGAACCAAACACTCTGATACAATGTTGAAGAATCTTAGGACATGCATATTTAGGGTGATTCTTCGATACATGATAACAATTTGTGAAGTGTTAATGCAATGTTATCTTGGCTTGATTATTTACTTCATTATTAGCATGTGTGAGTTAGCTTCATCAAACTTCTATCAAACAAAAGAGACAAGAACACAAATAGTTGGCTATCTGCCAGGGCCAAAACCTCTCCCTCTTGGAGAGGAAAACCCATTCATAAATTCTTCTTATAGAGATTCCATTGACGAATACCAAGACCATGACCCTTGACACACTTTTCCTCTCCAAGACCAAGATATCAATCCTCCTTTCCATTGTTGTTGAGATCCTCCTCATTGCTGCACCATTGAAGACATCAATACTGAGATCTTCATTGTTGCTTCATATCAACGTGATCCATTCAATGTTATCTCTATGGTTTCCTTGATGCATTGAGACAGTCATTACATTATGTCAATGAACTCTTCATTGAAGTTATTATCATGATGAATGTTGTAATATATCTTTGGCATCACTGTATATTTGTTGAGACAGTGATTCTCATTACTGCCTCATGATGCCCAAACTATATTATTTCTTTATTATCAATTTGCTGAAGCATTAGAATTGCTCCTCCTTATAGATTGTAACACTGCTCCATATGCTGAGACATATAGATCCAAGTCATGGGAAGTATTCTTGTTCCCTCTATACCACAATGATCGTCATCGAGACTATGGGCTATCTGTTATAGGAGTATCAATGTGATTTCTTCTTTCTCATCCGAAGTCTGTCATCTATCCGAGATAGATATGCCGAGATGCTCAGACTTCATCCTTTCTTTGTTTCTTTCTCCATACAAGGATACCTTCAATCTATAGGTATGTCGAGAGGGTGACAAGCCTTGGTCCTACTGATCCTTAACCCATCCGAGAAGGTAGCTTGAACCCTTAGACATACCTTACCTCAATGTGGATCTAATTGTGGCTTCCTTCTTCATGACTATGGCTCCATGCATTAACTGCGGCTACACCTCCTCAAGGCTACAGCTCCTCTTCTTCGTGACTGCATATCCACGCCTTGACTGCGACTTCACCTCCTCATGACTGCGGCTTCACCTCCTCATGATTGCGGCTTCATTACCCGAAATTTCAGAGAGGTAGAAGTGTGAAGTTCTATCTTTTTGAGTTGACCCTTCGTGGCTATTTATAGTGGTGATTGTTCCATATATGAGCCGATGTGATCCCATGAACCGACATGACTCTTGTTTCAAGCTGACATTAAATATATTTATATATTTAATTTACTTTTGAGCCAACATGAAGATCCTTAGATGTTTTGCTTGTAAACTTCGGTAGGCTTGCTTTTGAGGCATTGATCTTGGTCTTGGAGGGTTGTTAGACAACTTGGAAGACCTGTACATATTTACATGAACTCATAAAGAGTTTTTATACACATGACATGACTCTTTGATATTTAAATAAATCCTAAAGACATCAAGAAGAAGTATTTTACCTAGTGACGCTTCTTGCTAATGAAACCCATGCAGCAAGATTACAAAAATTATATATTCTATTTTATTACATCAAATACAAAGATCATGTCATTATGAAGACCGAATCTAGTTACTCTTTCTTCAACACCTGTGTCATGTACTCTAATCGGAATTAGGGATGTTAACCCTATATCAAGTACATTGATTGAAATTGGGAAGAATGATCTAGGGGATAGGCATTCTCCCTATGTCAAGTACTGTGACCAAAACTAAGGAAGGTATCCCTGTGTCAAGTATTATGACCGAAATTAGGGAAAATGGTCTAGTAGAGGCTAGTTAGTGCCTCGTAGCATCTTGATCAGAAATTTGAAAGAGTTTCTTGGATCTCTAAGAAAGCTACCCAAATCTTTGTTTAGAGAGAGTTGCTCGTATCTTTGAGAGAGTTGCTCAAATGTCTATTTAGAGAGAGAGCATCTTTTGGCATCCGGCATAGTTTGAGTTTGTTTGGAGTTTCACCTAGACTATGTGCACTAGTCATGTGATGGTGAAAGTGAACTAGTTTAGATACCATGAGGTTGAGGCACTGACTGGATCATGGTGACTAGTTGATATTGTTGTTGTATCATAGGTACTGAGTGGATTCCATGATTGTTATAGGTCAAGAGGGTTGACTTGGATGATTGTGATGCTAGTAATTATGATAACTGGATGATGATGTTGATGTTGTGAGTTGTGAAACCTTCTTCTTAGAGAAAATATATCAACAGAGAACATATGGACATTCATTATGAATACCTCCCTATCTAAGAGGGAGTGTTGAATTTTGTAGCTATTGTCGACCTTTATAATGTACAAATTGTGTACTTGTAATGATGAAAGATGAATTATATTTTGTGACAAAAGAGAATATTTATTTTAAGCATGCTTTTCATGCTTATGAAAAAAGAAAATTTATTTTATAAGTCATGTTCTTCATGGCCTTTTTGAAAGAAGAAAATTGAATTTTTGAATTTTGATTTGTGGACACCAACAAGATGGCAAGTGGCCTCTTTTGATAAATTCATCTCAGCCCCTACTGGCACCCATTCGAACCCCTCCAGTGCATATAAATAAGTGAATGCATCCTCCCTCTAAGATACAATTCGACTACATTAAAATGACACCATCGGATTTGATCAAGAGCGTAGTTTTGAGGCATATACCTATGACAGAGCAACGAAGTTCTAAAGAATACATTTGTGATAGAGGAATGAAGTTTTGAGGCATACATTTGTGACAAGGGATCAAAATTTTGAGTTATATATATGTGACAGAGGAGAAAAGTTCTAAATTAGATATTTATAACAGAGGAGTGAAGTTTTGAAGCATATATCAGTGAAAAAGGAGCAAAGATCCTAGGTATATTCTCTATGGTTATTATCTGTGGTGCAAGCCAAAAAATTATGTGGTTATTCTCTGTGAGCAGGAATAAATTCTTTGTGGGAAGGGTTGAGATTGCCGATCACTAATTATGTAATCAAGTATGTGGAAAGAGATTGAAATTCTTTGTCATCAAGCCTACCGAAGTTGCTCAAGATTGATGTTGGTGGACAAGTGAAGAGGTTACATTTGACATCTTATTGGTACTCCTGTGAAGGCTTCTTGTTGATTAGTTTGACCATTAGCATTGACTTTGATGTCTTGAATATCTCTCTAAGAAGAAGGTTGTTGGGTTTTTCCCCCAAGTGGGTTTTCCTAAGGTAAAGTGTCTCTCTTGTGCATTGTGATCTCTATTGCTTCATTATCTTTATGGTTGAATTTCTGAATGTGTAATTTCTTAATGATACATTGAAAGTGATAAATAAAATACTCACATCATTGGAAGTAATTATCAAGTTCATAAATAGAGTGCTTGAATAAATTGCACTTGAAAAGTCAACAACTGAAATCCTTACATGTCTTTATAGCTTGGGGCATTTGGAAGGTGTGGAACAAATGCATCTTCAAGGATCTCTCTATTCAACCTCCTCACATCCTTCCTCACATTATTGGTTTTTTCAAGGATTTCTTGAGACCCTAAAAGTTCAAGCCTCTTCAACCTTTCTGGTATTCGTCAAGTCCCCATTCCTATCATGAGGTTTTCTTTGATGGTGACTCACAAGATGGCCTATTTGATGGGGGAGCCCACTTACTTCTTCAGGGGGTCCTTTCCTATCACATTTGGTTGAACATGGGACCTAGTTCCAATACCAAGGCTGAAATCACTACTTGTTGGGCACTTATGTACTTTGTTTCTCTCTTCAAAATTGATACTTCACATATTTATGGTGACTCCAAATGTATCTTTGATTGGATATAAAGAATACAGAAGGAAAGAATAATCATACTAAAGGAAAAAAATATTCCTCTCCTTTCAGCACATACATGGCGAATGGAACAAATAGGTGGATATACTTTCAAAGAAAGCTATTAGTGTGGAAGAAGGTTTCATTTTTTTTAAGGAAGACGGGGTAATAATTTAATGAATAGTGGGAGAATCCTCATCTCCACAGGTCAACAATTGACATATGATCACAGTCTACGCCTTGTACATTCTAGTGAGCTTCTTTTATGAAACATGCATCGAATTCCAGGCATATTTGGTTTGTTGGCAATTTTTTTCATCTTTTTAGAAATTATTTCTCAGTGTTTTTTGTGGGTAGAACTCAATTCTGAATATTGTTGTCACTTAATTTCTTCTCTTTCTTTCTCAATTTTTGTGATCCAATTGGATAATGATGTTTATTTTGGACACCCTCTAATGTAAATCATATCCTACTATTATTTTTGTGCAATCCTTATATGTTTTCCAAAGTCTTATAAAGTACTGTAAACAATTTTTGTAAAATATGTTATATACTCTTTTTAATAATAAAAAAGGATGATAATTTTTTATGGAAAAAAATGTATTTATATATATTAGAAGTATATGAAAATGGAAATTTATTATGAAATTCTAAATATATGGTAACATATGAATTTATATATGTTAAAAGTATATGAAAATAAATATTGTGTTATAAGTTTAAAAATAAAAATATCTCATTATTATTCTTAATAAAAAATATATAGCTTATTAAAAAAAAAGTGTATGGTTAATATTTTGGTTTTAATAATGAGAAGTGTGATGGTATGATAATAAAGTGCATTTACATATATTAAAAGTATATGAAATAAATATTGTGTAATAAGTTTAAAGTGAAAAAAAGTTCAATTATATTTTTAATAAAATATTACTTTATAAAGTGAGGAGGTAGGAGTGAGAGGATTTATTTTTGTTCCAACGAAGAAAGAGAGATTCAGTATGCTTGGGATCTAAGATCTCTAACTAACAACCAAGTTGAATATTTAGCACTATGGAAAGGATTAGATCTGGAAATATCAAGGGAAATTCGACACCTCTCTATGTTTGGGGACTTGATGATTGTAATCCAACAAGTGGTCAGGCTAAAAGAGAGCCCTGAGCAGTCTCAAATTCAAATTCTACATAGGATAAGTCCCCAAATTGCCAAATTTGAAAGTGTGGAATTCCTTCATGTTAGAAGAAATCTCAATTCAACAACAGATTTGTTGGGAAATATGGGTGCCACCTTGAAACAAAGAGTGTTGGTATTGGATGATGGTAACCCAATTCATAAGCCTTTTCCATGATAAGAATTTTTTTAGCCCTAAATTTAGATATTACAATTGGATTAATTAAGTGAATTAAGGGATGGGATGTATGTTGTCCCGTTGATAGATCAATCACATGTGCTTTGTTATATACTTTGTCATTCTTATTGTTTTGGCAGCACATCCCCCAAAAAGAGGGTTGGATCCATGTACCCATTTGGAGCACCCACATACTTCAAGATTTGTCAAGGAACAGATGTATGTTGAAACCCGTTGTTAATAAATTTGAGTGGAAGTTTAGAATTAGCAACTTCTCATTTGATACTTAGGAAATGCGCTTGAGCATGTAGTCATTAATGGAGCAAGAAACAATATTCAAATTGAGAATTATGGTTTTGGATCTCCATGTCTGGCAATTGCATGGAAAACAATGTGACATTGAAAGAATAAGGAAGATCATTGGTCTAGAGAAAACATAATTATATGGCTATAAGAAAAGGAGGTATGAGCATGAGGAGAGTATTTCTATTTAGCTCAATTGTCAACTTCCATGGAGTTTGTTATAAGCATGATTTCCAAGCAGGGAGAAATGATTCTAACTGAATCGCGAGCCCATTTCGAATTGTTAAATCAGAAATTGAACCTGTTGGAGACTAAATTGGCAAGGCTACGGGTGGCATCCAATCTGCTTAACGTCAAGATGGGCAATATGATTCTTCCTTCTGAATCAAAAACAGTCGAGGAGAGCACTAAAGAAGATGAAGCCTTTAGAGCGCAACAAGATATGACTTTGGATCTTCAAATGGTGGTAGCTAGAGAAGTGTCATCTTCCTCTCTGCCAGGTTCTGAAAATCATGGAATTGAAGACTCCCCTATCCATGGCGCAAATCCTAAAGAGTAGTTTTGTTTTGCTAGTTTAATATATGTTATGTAAATACAAAATAATACTACAAGTGTTTTAGAAGTTATATAAGGATATCTGATTTAGAATAGTGGCATGTAAATAGACGAGCATGAGTAGTCTTTTTTGGATCATTTTGAAAGTAGAAGTAGATAGTGTCACAAATGTAAAGGGTTATGACCTTTAAACCATACTACATTAATACAAAACTCATAACCGTTTTTTTTAATGTTAATTTATTAAAATTAAATGTATTGGTAATATCTCATTTTTAATAATTAGATTATTAGACTAGTTAATTGAAAACTATATATTTAAGAAAGTAGTAATATTAATTTGAGCATATAAGTTAAATGGTTGAATACAAGTATGAAAGATAATTGTGGCAACAAGGTTGGAAAGAATGCAAATCTTAGAGTTGGAAAGAATTCAAATCTTAGGGTTGGGAGTCAACTATATAGCTAAAACACCTTTTAATAATGCAAATAATAATCTGCTACATGCCTAAAAGAACCTTGTAATAAGGTAAATAATCACAAATCCTCGTTTATAAAATGCAAGGTAATAAACGTAATCACAATTTTATTGAACACTTATCAACATAATAATATTTGTATATAAATTTTATATACATCGAAAACTAAAAATAAATTGAAAACATATTTAAAATAAATAAATAAAAATAATGATATAGCTCCTCCACCTAGGTTTTATTGACATGTTAGCGTGTGTGGAAAAAATTTGTACAAGTTGAACATTTGTGTTGAAAAAAATGATATAAGCTCGAAAAGGTAAGAATCTATGAATATCTTAAAATTGAGGCGAATAGGGTCTTGCCCAAATTAGTCTTCCTAAGTTATTGTTAAAAAAATAATGATATATGAATCATCGTACCAACCTAGATCCATCTTAAATCTGAATCTACAAAGCAACAAAAGGGATAAGTTTGGAGTTAAGATGTATGTAAGCTGGTACTCTTGCATTCTATAATGGATTTCCTTAAGCTTTTAAATAGGCATCATCATAACAAACACCATGGACAAATATCATGAGCTATAAAATATTATAGGCTTGTAAATCACTATTGGTAAACCAATCAAATGACTAACTAAACTTATTTTATTAATTATCTTTTTTATTTTATTTTTTTAATATTTAACCAATAAACATAATATTACATCAATTACTTAAAATTTTACAACATAACTGAGATAAAAGGTTGTAGAGTGTCTTTAGACTATAATAAAAAGAAACTTATCTAATGAATAATATGTTCTCATATATTAATTAAACTTTTTCTTTTATATTCTTATATATTAATTAAATTTTTTTCTTCTATAATGATAAATGTAATTAAAACCTATCTTTCAACTAACAATCCAAAGATTCATTTTTAAATGAATAATCCAAAAAAAAATTAATGCTTATTGTTTTTGTTTAATTATTGTTTATTTTATAAATATTAAATTATTTATTTGAAAATATTAAAACAAATTAAAAATAAAAAAATGTTATGAGAGAGTGTGCCATAGTTTCCATTCTAAAGTCAGTCCAAAACAAGACCTATCATGAGAAGAGGAGATTAATTGTTTTGAACTCGAAATGTTAACTTTAAAATGAACTTTGTACTTTACACTAGTGTTAAAACGTATATAGATAACAATTGTAATTAAAACATATTATTATTTAAAAGGCAACACAATTTCCCATGTTATTATGCGTTTGCAATGTGGATTCATGAATACTTAAATATAAAATTAAATTTGTTTGTGTATTAAAACATTATTCTCATTACCATGTGAGTGCGTTGGTCAATTGACAAAATGATACTTTTATCATTCACTGGGTATCCACTTCATCTATATGACCATTAACATATTGCTTTATGACTAAATATACTAGGTGATAATATTTCTTAATATTACTATATGATATCTTGGTTTCCAAATCCATAGAATTCAGATTTTACATATAGCTACTATAAGATTATATTATATGAATAAATTATGTAGTAAGTAATAATGAGATTTTATGGGTTAGTGAGGAATACGTAATTGAAATATTGGAAAATGGATTTTTTTATGATTATTTGGTTGATTTTGTTTTAAATATGTTTGAGGTAAAGAGCAGCGATAAAAATTTGATCAATAAATAATACAATGTAATTAATGGTTGTTTTGTTGTTACTTTAACATGATAAAAGAAAATTTATGGTTTTGAAAGGAAAATTACATTTTTGGTTATTGTATTTTAAATGTTTCTCTTATCCCTAATAGTATAGGTCAAAAGGTCTAAAATATGAAGTAATATACAATTAGATATTATGCTAAATTAACCAAATTAATCTATTTAAACAAGATGTGAAGAAATTATAATTGATTAAATTGACAGAATAATAATACAATTCCATGAAAGTATATGTCGAATGAAATCAGCACTGGAATCAATGTGTATATACTTTAAGATAATATACAAATAAGATAGTATACAAATAGCCTAGAAGAAAATAAACATATTATTAAAATGAGAAGATGAAAAAATAAATACATATGCAAGGGATTTAACAAATGAAAAAAAAAAATCCAAGTTTGAAATCCAATATTAGTGGTATATATCTAATAAAGTTGCACTTGGGCATTTATCCCACGTGGTCGGGACGGACGGCTTTCCGCCTCCCCACCCGTGTTCGAACCCTCGTTGCATGCTTCAGCTGCTCCGCAGCTTTATGTTGATCAATCTTGCTTCACTGCTCGACAGCATATTGTAACAATCACGCTTTTGTAAATATGTGTATACTGCGAATTCAATCTCGCTTCTGTAAATATGTGTAATTGTGAATTTTGGGTTAATACAGCTTCTTCTAGAGGGACTCACCCCCGCTCTTTTTTTAAAATCTAATAAAGTTACCTTATCAGAAGCAAAAAATGAAATTGCAAATTTCCTAATGATGATATATAATAATAATCCTCGTAACCATAACCAACTTGGAAAGATGAGAAGAACAAGAGTAATAAATAAATGCTTATAATGAGTGAGTCAAAATTTGATAGATGAGTATAAAAAATCAACAACAAGCAATAGTCTATCCTATAACATGATGGAATATTTTGGATTTAAGGAATAATCATGATTAAACAACTTAGAGTTCTTGATGTATCACATGAATGGATAACCTTGTGGCAATAATAATAGAATCAAATAAGTGTTTCTATATAAACACGTGATAAAGATCATCTTAAGGTAAGTGTTTTTATATAAAATGTGATAAAGATAAGTATAAGGTCTAAATAAGGATGATGTCAATCAAAAAGAAAGTATTGTCAATTGGTCAACCAATGATGAAGGTCATTTAAGGAATTAAAAGTATGGCGACATGAAATTAAAGAGAAAAATAACCTATGGGTGTCTATGGGATGGGAATAAAGAAAATCATTTGAAAATTATAAAAAATTCACAAGTAGAAACAATTAAAACACCTTATCATAAAGACAATATTCTCCTAGCCAATGAGAGGTTAATAATAGTTAAGCAAGGCATCCAATGCAAATAACAAAAATATGGTTTTGTTAAGATTAGAGTAGTTAATTAAAGCTTAGGCAACTCCCTTAAGGTGTATACTTAATGGATAGCATGAAAGTGCTAGAAGAACTATGAGATGTAATAAAGCCTAAAATAAATTTATGTAACAATAATTAAAGAGGTGTCTCTATGAAGTAGCAAGCAATCATAATGATATTGAAGAGTATTGAACAATTTGAATGATGATATATGAACATGACTCATGTACTCTTGAGGTGTTAAGAGAGGGAATGATGAACAAAAACATGTGCAAATTGGTGGGATATGACTAGTATGCAAAAAGGTTTATAATTTTAAATTTTCAAGTATAACAATTGTCTATTTCTTGGTTTGTAAACTTTGAAAGGAAAAGAAATAGATCAAATTATCTATTGAATTTGAGAACGACAAACAAACACCTAACACAGAGTAAAAAATTGTTACACCAATGACGTGTTAAGTATTTGGATTAGACAAGTCAATCTTTCTAAAGAGTGAACAATTATAATTATCTATGAAGTATAAATCCTTAAAGATTAAACATTCATTTCTGCAAGAAAAATAAGTGCAAAAGATTATTTAAATAATGAATGCCTAGTCCTTACATGTTACTAGGTATAGTGGTCTTTGAATAGGTAAGCCAAAAATGTAAGGTGATATAAAAACCTTGGATAATGATCAATATATATATATATAACCAAATATTTAAATTTTGATATTGATAATCTAAAGCATGATAGTAAGGCAAAAAATAGATTAATATTGAAGTTCATCAAATTCCATTGAATCAGAAAAGAATGCATGTGACTCTAGATGACAAGGGCGTACTTAAAGATCAATATTGTATTTAGATAAGAAAAATATATGAAAACTTTGACACATGGATAGGGTCACTATATCTACCTCATAAATCATTAACCTTCTTATTGAAAGAAGAGGAAATAATAATCAAAAAAATAATTGGCATCTTCATAAGAACATGACACCCATAATATTGATGATCTAATCCAAAGCTAACAAAATTGACCAAGTTAAAAGTTGCATAATTAATTACTTAATGACAAGTGAAATATATGCATGAACTTCTAGCATGGATGAGAAAGAAGAATTATATATAATGAAGGTTGAGAAAGAAGTGTGACATATTTTACTTGGGAATTGATAGAAAGTATAAGAAGCTAAAATAGGGAATGGTTGAAGGCTTCAAGGCTCTCAGACATGATGATTAAGGGAGTTAGTTGGGTGGAAAGTCATTCCCCACACTCAATTATGGCGTGTTGGATTCAAATATTAGAGCACAACAATTTTGCATCCATAATGTTGTAAGTTATTTTTTGCAACTCTCAAGGTAATATTCTCACCCCTCACTTATGTGCATTATAGATGTGGAATATACAATTAACAATAATAATAATAATGTGTATTATGAGTATAAAAGTGTATGAATTAGTTTTTGAAATTAAACCATCATAAAAAGTTTCAACATCAACATTAATTATAAACTACAATTTAACATTAAAAAAATATCATAATTTCAACTCACTTTTATAATTCTCTTAAGAGTACAAAAATATTTGTTCAATAACACACTAGTAATCTTTCAACATCATTATCTAAACATAAACCTAATAACTTAAGTCAATATCCTTGAACCATCACAAAGCAAACAAGTTCAATGTCCTTGAACCATCACAAAGCAAACAAGTTCAATGTCCTTGAACCATCACAAATCATTATCTAAACATAAACCTAATAACTTAAGTCAATATCCTTGAACCATCACAAATTAAGTCAATATCCTTGAACCATCACAAAGCAAACAAGTTCAATATTCTTGAACCATCACCAAGCAAACAAGGTCAAATATATCAGAAATACACCTAACCAATTTTTCCAAAGGAAAGTAAGCTCTCACGTTTATTGAAAAAATATATAACATTTAGTGGGTGAAAATAAAAACCCTACCATTTTTGGTTGGAATAAATATGCACTTAACTTTACAATCACTGTTCCAATTTTAGATATTCTCCATACAAATAAAATTTCGTTTTTGTACATGATAATAAAATTTGACCAACGCATATGTTTGACTACAACGGTATGGGTAACATACCAATATAGTGGACGTTCCAACTGTATTTGAAAAACAAATTATCACCTGGGGGACAGTTGTCCATATTTTTATTCAATATTAACTATAGGCCATAAATTCATAACTTTAATCCACCCAAAACACCAATCTATTTCAACAAAGAATGTCAACTTACTCTGAGCTTAACCATGAACCCCCTCCCGCAGCCATATTATTCATATCATAAAATTTTATGGAATATAGAGATTGTTAAGGCCAATAACACAAACAAAGAATATAAAAAATCATCTGACCAGACTAGAGCCAAATGCTTATTAATGCTATTGATTGATGCATGGTTGTATGGGAGAAAAAAAAGAGTTTAAATTCACATAGATAAGCGTTTATTTTATAGCTTTGGTATCATTGTGTTCATGTGAGCGTTACAGGGCAAAGTTTAGCTCTGTCAATATAATCAGTATAACAAGAGATTAATTCATATAAAAACAGCATAGATGTATCTTATCCCAGATTTAATAAATATTGGGATAGATAAAAAAGAAATGAAGACACAAACTTACTTATGGTGGTTTAAGAAATTAAGGTTAAAATAGACTTTTGCTTGGTTATTTTGTGTTTCAAAAGTTCAGAATTATTCTAAAGAGATGACCATTTACACCATTGTCAAAATGAACATATGACGGTACCCTCTAGCAGACCACTGAAAGAAACAGAAACTAAAAATGTAAGTCTTTCACTCTTTTGTAACATGTTTTTATATTTAAAAAAAGGACAGAAATCCCATCTTGACATGTGAAGAAATACAGAAAATGATGATTTGAGCTTCTGTTCAAAACCCTGTTCCAACTAACCAAGGAAGGATATGCAACATTATATGTAAACACAATAGCAAATTTGAGAGAGATTTGAAACTGTTAATAGAATAGCATTAGGCACATTGCAGTACTATTAGAAGCTCGCTTAGAGCATCACAGACCCATCTACAGTCAGAGTTCAAGACCAAGTGGAAAAAGTGTATAATCAACGAAAATGGGGAAAAACTCAAAGCTTGTAATATCTAAAGAGTTCATGTAGTTTTCTCTGATAATATAAATATAAATATGTAAAGTGATTGTGAAAATGCAAAGCATGATATTGCAAAGACCAAGTAAATGTGCCTAAATAGTTAAACATAGACGAAGAAGCAAAATGTTTCAATGCCAAATTGCAACAAAATGGCACAACAAAGGAGTTCATAGTCAGACCTAACAAAAGCAGGTGCAGGTTCAAATTCAATGGTGATTCAATCTTCATGTCAAGCTAGAATAGGCCTACTAAATCAGAAACAACCAGTTACCACTGGGTATAAACAGTAACACCTAATAAGCCACAGTGCAAATGTTGGTACCTCAATCAGGTGCAGGTTCAAATTCAATGGTCAGTCAATCTTTATTTCAAGCTGGAATAGGCCTACTAAATCAGAAACAACCAGTTACCACTTAGTATAAACAGTAACACCTAATAAGCCACAGTGCAAACGTTGGTACCTCAAGCAGGTGCAGGTTCAATTTCAATGGTCAGTCAATCTTCATGCCAAGCTGGAATAGGCCTACTAAATCAGAAACAACCAGTTACCACTGGGTATAAACAGTAACACCTAATAAGCCACGGTGCAAACGTTGGTACCTCAAGCAAGTGCAGGTTCAAATTCAATGGTGAGTCAATCTTCATGTCAAGCTGGAATAGGCCTACTAAATCAGAAACAACCAGTTACCACTGAATATAAACAGTAACACCTAATAAGCCACAGTGCAAATGTTGGTACCTCAAGCAGGTGCAGGTTCAAATTCAATGGTCAGTCAATCTTCATGTCAAGCTGGAATAGGCCTACTAAATCAGAAACAACCAGTTACCACTGGGTATGAACAGTAACACCTAATAAGCTACAGTGCGAATGTTGGTACCTAATAAACATTGAGTGATGTTTGAGCCCTGTGGATGATTAATAAGCATAAAGCTAAGTTCAAGCCTTAAGCTTTTTCGGCTCAGAACCAAATAAATCTGAAGAAATAAGGAGCATCGGGCATCCACCAAAAATATCTTAGGGCAACAAATGACCACATGGATACTAGTATTACAAACTCTACAAACAACAAGTATTCAATGTTGATACCAAACCCTTATCTAATTATATATAATAGAATTCATGATGTAATAAATCAATTGAAGCACCAAATTTTGATCTGGCATTCATTAGTAGAAGTCTTTAAAAACCGACGAATCTGACAATGAATTTCCATATATTTTTCTTTTAAAAATTATTATAGAAATGTATCACGTAAAAAAACAAAGATAACTCAAAAGAGTCCTCAGTGTTATATTGCATAATGAGAAAGAAAAAGATTTCTTACAGAGGATCACAAGAGAGTCAAGTTAATCCAATTTATGAATGTGGGATAGACCAAGAAACACAACAAAGTAAAAAAAAAGACATAACAACATAAAATAACCTAAAGTCCAATTGAGTTTATTAATGTCTAAGTCTAATATCTAATCGACCATTGTATGTTGATATTCACTTTAACACATTTTCTTAATGGTCAATCTACTAACTAAACCAAGTTATCCCAAAACTTTACATAATTTTCAAGACCCAAAGACTTTGGTGAGAACGTCTACAATTTGGTTCTCTTTGCAACAACACTTTAACGCATTCTCTACAAGTTGTCTAATGAAGTGGCAATGCACATCAACATGGTTGGTACGTTCTTGGAAGGCTAGATTCTTGGCAAGTTTAATCACCCCTTAATTGTCACATAACAGGGGTGTTGCCTCTATTTGTTGATCTACATATCTGAAAGCATCCTCCTGAGCCAAACTACCTCACATGCTCATTTCATTGCTCCTTGATATTCTACGTATTTCGATGAAAGGGATATTGCATATTTCTTTTTGCTAGTCCATATGATTACACTCATGCCAAGGCTGAAAAAAATATCCATAAGTGGATTTTCTATCATCAACAAAACTTCCCAGTTTGAATCTATATACCCACACAATTGAGGGTCTTTGCTTCCACTGTAAAGAATGCCAAAGTCAAATGTCACTTTCACATATCTCAACACTCACTTCAGTACAATCAAATGCTCTACCTTTAACGTTGACATGACCCTAAAATTGAAGCTCATAATGAAACTCAAGTCAAATCTAGTGGTTGTAAGATATATATCAAGCTACCCATTAGTTTCCTATATATTGATTCATCAATTGCCTTGAGTCAATGTTAGTTGAAAATTTCAACCCTTTCTCATACATGTAGATGAGATTTTGCAATCTGCCATTAAATATTTGTCAAGCAAACTCCTAGCATATTTTGCTTGAGAGACAAAAATGTTGCTACCTTTTTGCCAAACTTCTACACCTAAATTGTAGCATAGGAGGCCTAGATTAATCATTTAAAAGTTTTTCTCATATTGGATTTGATCTGTTTTATAACACTTTCCTCACTACATGTAATAATGATGTCATTTGCATATATTACCAAAAGGATGATATCACTACCAACTCTTGTGAAAGACATACTGGAATTTAAAGGATTATACTAGAATCCTTGTCCATCCAAGTATCTTCCATATTGATGTACCATGCCCTAAGCCCCTATTTCATACCATATAGAGTCCTCTTCAATCTACAAATTGTATGCTCCTCACTTAGAACCTGAAATCCTTGTGGTTGATACATGTATACCTCTTCCTGTGAATCTCCATTGGGAAAGGCACTCTCTATGTCCATCTAATAGACTTTTCAACCAGATTGTGTTGCCATGGGCCAAAACAAGTCAAATGATGCTCATATTTTGTCTAAGTGCAAAGGTCTCCTCATAGTCAATTTATTTTTGCTAAGATAACCCTTTTACAACCAATCGTGTTTTGACAAGTGTACCATCTACGTTGTACTTGACCTTGTACACCCAGAGTTTCTTCTCTAGTGAAAGAGTTGGCCTAATTTTTCATCAAAATATCATGTTTGACTACCATGGCCTTTTCCCATTCAATTCTCCCTTTTTTCTCCTCAAGAAATTGTGGCTCATATCTTGTGTACATTGGCCATCAAAGCAAATTTGACAATATTTAGTTTTTGTTTACTCTTTCCTCTCAATGATCATGCCTTGATGATTTCACCTATATCAACATCTCCAATGGTGTTGTGCAAACACTTGGGTCTCTTCTTGGGGTCCTCCTTATCCCCACCTACATCTATGTAATCCAAATGCTAATTCAGGCTATCTGCATCATAAAGTAATGACCTAGAAGTCTCCTCATGCTCAAAGTCTTTTGCCCTTTAGTTGAAGTTGGTTGAAGCTTGACACCTAAATCTTTAGCCACCACTAGTTTCTCAGTAATTTTGAATTAAATAAAGTGTGGAAAGGCCAAGCTTCCTCATCAAAAACAACACATCTACTAAAGCTCACCTTGTTGGTGTCAATATCAACCAACCTATAGGCTTTATGATTGTCATTGTACCATGTGTTTATCATCCTTTTTCTCTTTGGATTTAACTTGGTTCTATTTTAATCAGGAACCCAAGTGTAGGTAGTAGAACCAAATACTTTAAGATGTATGGATTTGGGCTTTTGTCCATACCATGCTTCCTATGTGATATTTTGGTTCATCACCATTGTAGAAATTGCAAGAAATCTGTTACTGCAGAAATTTGTTACTGCTAATGAAACCAAATTGAAATCAAGAGACAGAAATTTCTTCTACTATTTCGCGCAAAGGGAAACACATGATAGAAACACACGCAATAACATGCAACCATCAAAACACAAGGAACATAGATTTTACAGGGAAATCCAACTGGGAAAAACCCCTTCGTTTCTTTGCATTAATTTAAATGAGAAAGAGAAACAATTACAATGTCTTGCTTCAACTCGGAAGCACACCCTACATTGCAATCATGTTATCCTGCTTCCTGACCTTCTCTAGCCAACACTTAGCCAATGCAAGCATTAGCCAACCTCGTATTTCCTTACGCAATCCTAGAGGAATTAAGCTCCTAAATAATAGGGAAATTCCCTATTTCCTTGTGCAAATCCAAGGGGAATTGATCACCTGCTCAATGCAAAAGCACTATACACTCAATAGTATACAATTATAAATAAAAATGTGCCTTTTCCATCCACTCAACTAGGAAATTCGAATTCCATGCATGATTGGGTCTATTTTTAGCTGATTGACTAGTTAACTGAGAGATTGGTGAGTTAACAACTGTCATAACTACTCAATTGGCCTTCAACTGACTGAATTAATTATTTGAGCTTAGTTAACTAAGTTCAATTGAAAATAATTGAACTAGATTGCTAGATCTTAGCAATCAACTCATGCACAACTCTACTTCTAGCCTACAAACTCGAATTTACTGACTTAACTAGTAGACAAGTCCATGTCACTCTAGCTAACTGCAATCCAAGTCATCATGCTGATGTGGAAAATTGAATTTTCTCCTTTTGACTAAGGCACTAGTCAAATGAAGCCTTTTCTTTCTATAATCTTAGCACTCCCTCTTAGCAAGAAAAGGGTTCTACATAACCCCAATTCAGCTCTTGTGGAATTACTGTAGCACAAATAACACTACCTCTCACTGTTTTTGTTGCTACTGCAACTGAGAAGCATCCAAAATACTAAATCAACTACCTCTGCAACTGTCTCTTGAGCATTTGACTGCTAGTAGTCATTGCATTGTCTACTAGGAAATATGTGTTGTTTTTTACTCTGCTACTAAGCCTCTTGCATTGTTGTCAACATTGCTCTATGCTCCTCAGTATCTGACTGTTCCAACTAACATTGATCCTCCTGCTACTGAATATTGTGGGCCCTTGTAGCAAGGGTAATGATCCATGAGAAGAGTATACTGCAACTGTTTCTCCTCTCCTATGGAGCCTGCCCAAATATTTGCAACTCTAGGACTAAGGCTCTATATCGCCCCACATCACTCCTTAGAGGTATAGCTGCATGCATGGAGAAATCTACCTCTACCTTGTAGATATTTTTCAATCTAACTCCAATATGTTTCACTAGCCCAGTGGGCACATGCTTCATAAAATCTTTGCCCCTACTCAACACAACATCATAACCTTTGTCCTCCAATATAGCTACATAAATCATTTTTTTCTTCAGCCCAGTCACATACATAACATTTTTAAGGTGAAGATTGGAGACTAACTCCCTCTTAAATGTGACAATGCCAATTCCTTTGGTACTATACCTCCCATCATCTCCAAATTCTATGTGCAAGTTGAGATCCTTCTCTTATAGGCTACTCAAGAATTCCTTATTTCCTGTCATATGATACGAAGCACCAGAATCTAGGTACCACTCACTCCCTCTTACTATGCCTACCATGCAAGCAAAGAGGGTAAAATATAGCTCAAATTGAGATGTCAAGTCATCTCCTCCTTCTCTCGATTCAGGCTCGTTGTTGGATTTTCTGTGCGGACACTTGGTTGCATAGTTTCCATATTCATGGCAGTGAAAACATTTTATTTTGTTGAGTTCCTTCTTCTTGCCTTTGTTCTGGCTGGACTCGAACTCAGCCTCACCTTGGGCCTTCTTTCCCTTAGAATTCTTTCCTTTTCCAACTAGGGCAAAGTCCTCTTCCTCATCTGCAATGGATGTGACACCATCTCTAGTGTTTCTTTTGATCTCCTCCTGCACCAAATCAGACCAAAGTCTCTCCCAATCTGGTAGCTCGCCTCTTCCATTAATTGAATCCTAATAGTAGTGTCAGGATTTTAGAAGGCCAAGGAGTGTTAAGCTCACAAGTTCATATGATGGCACATTTTCTCCTACTCCTCCAAGTTCATCTCGAACCTGTGTGAATCTGGATAAGCACTGAGGAATGGATTCATTTTTCTACATCCAAATTTTCCTAAGTTTATCTCTCAATGCCAATTTCCTGGTATCATTGCTTCTCTGGAATATATCTATGAGAGTTTTCAACATTGCAAAAGGGGTCTCCTTTCCATGCAAGTTCAAAACCACGTGATCTCTAACACCCTCCAGAATAAACCTCCTAGCTCTTTCTATGTCTTTCTTTCACTGAGCAAGTACTTGTGTATCTGATGCTAGTGGTTTTGGAATATTAGTTTGTGTATATTCCCATACTCCATTATCAGTCAGGACATCTTCCAGCCTGTCTTTCCAAGCACAAAAATTTGAGGTGCCCCCCAATGCATACTCTAGCCTCATTCTGTTGAAAGACATTTTTCCCGCACTAAAGAGAATTTGCACCAAAAACTATACAAGCCAAAATTTATTTGAGAAAATATCTGCAACAAGGTTTCTATGTAGCCTTCTAAGGCTCTGATACCATGTAGAAATTGCAATAAATTTGTTATTGCTAATGAAATTGAAATGAAATCAAGAGACTGAAATTTCTTCCAGTATTAAGCAGAAAGGGAAACACATGATAAAAACACATGCAATAACATGCAACCATCAAACACAAGGAACACAATTATTTTACAAGGGAAGCCAACTGGGAAAATCCCATCCACTGCTTTTGCATTAATTCATATGAGAAAGAGAAACAATTACAATGCCTTGCTTCAACTCTGAAGCACACCCTACACTGAAATCTTGTTCTCCTACTTCTTGGCTTTCTCTTGCCAACACTTAGCCAATTCAATCCTTAGCCAACCTCCTATTTCCTTGCGCAATCCTAGAGGAATTAAGCTCCTAAAAAATATGGAAATTTCCTATTTCCTTGCACAAATCCAAGGGGAATTGATCACCTACTCAGTGAAAAATCATTGTACACTCAACAATATACAATTATAAATACAAATGTGCCTTTTCCATCCACTCAACTAGGAAATTCAAATTCCATGCATGATTGGGTCTATTTTTAGTTGATTGACTAGTTAACTAAGAGATCGGTGAGTTGGCGCGGATCTGAAGCCAGGGCGATGGCGAAAGCAAGCATAGCGAGTTTCGATCCGAAGGATACGAGATCGGCGAGATTGGCGACGGCCCTGTACCTGCCTATCGCTCCACAGGCGCAAGAAGGCTCCCGGCGCAGTTTGAGATCAGAGCAACGAATAGATCTGGCACCCAGCAAATGCAGCACCGCAAATCGCTGCGAAACGCGTCCGGAATCAGAGCGGAGGGCCCTCAATCACTGCGTTTTGATATGCAGGGGTATACTGGTGCAGATACGAGGACTAGAAGCCCACGGCGACAAAACCCTGGAGGTAAGAAAAAGAAATTTTAAAAATATTGCTCATCAGAACCCGTATCTGTATATACAGGCTGCAGATCTCGTTAATAGCCTACTTGAGCAAGTGCCATTGAGCCCAGATCGGGCATTATTTTACTTGATCCGTGGCATGGAGCTGAGATCGAGCCTCGAGATCCAAAAACTAGAACCGCGCACTGTTAATCAACCCCCATTTACGCCCCGGATAGGAAGTAGAGCCTGCGTCTTCAGGAATTTGATCTGGCAGACTGATCCTCAGCGAACTACAGTACTTGGGCACAGATCGGGTCATGGGCTATCAGATCTAGACCCCCGTGGAGCAGATCTACCTCAATGCAGGCCAGATCTGGAATTACACTCATCGGCAAAGTTGCCGGAAGAAACAAAAAACAATATCTTCATCAGATCCATGGAAGGAATTACACTATGCATCAGAATAGGAAAAGGGGAGGAGATAACCATCCTCAAACAGAGGATACAAGAAAGAACTGGAATAACTCCGTGCAAACAGCTTCTTGTCCACTTAGGAAAAGTATTGCAGGAAGATCGCAACCTAATAGAATATGGAATAGGAAACAACTCAACAATATGCCTTAGCACAAGGATACGAGGAGGCTGTTCCGGCACAAGCTCAAAAGGACCAGCATCCTTCAAAGATGCACTAAAAGGGAAGGTAGAACCACAAATGAAAACAGAGCAGCAAACTACAATACCTGGGGCCTACATTGTGGAGCAGACAACACATAATCCAGCCTTAACTATTGCTATACCAGAGGTAAACGAAATACACACTGATTATCTAACCAAAGCAGTGGTTTGCAGATTTAATGGATTCTGGCCCAAACCAGAAGCTCTCCATCAATGGATCTACTCCATATGGACAGAAAGCTGTGACATTCATTTATGCTCAAAAGGATTCTTCATTGTCAAATTTGATACCATAAAGGACAAGGAATTTGCATTAAACGAAGGGCCATGGTTCTGGGGCAATGCAGGCATGTTTGTAAAACCCTGGTTCCCAGATTTCGATCCCAACAACATGGTGGTCTCCAAAATGCCTGTATGGGTAAAACTGTTCAATCTACCTATACATTTTTGGCACTACAAAGTACTAGAAGGCATTGGCAATGCTTTGGGGACATTCCTAAAAGTAGACAGTGAGCGACTGTCAAAGGATATCTACACCTTCGCCAGGATCTACGTGGAGGTCGACCTCAGTCAAGGACTACCGGAACACATCCTCTTACTCCACAATGGGAAGCAATGGAAACAGCCACTTGATTACGAAAACACTGCCTTTCGCTGCTGTATATGCAGACAAACTGGACATCTTCAGAGTGCCTGGCCACAAAATAGAAAAGAAAGGAAAAGAAGACAGCCCCCAAAATCAAAAGGCTGGCAGTTTTCAGCCACATGGACAGAGGACATAGAAGAGGAACAGATGAAGGAAGACACCAGTATACCTCAAGAAGATGCAGAAGAAGGAAATAACCCAGAAAACAAAAATGAAAGCAGCACACAATACCCACAGATAAATGGAAATCTGATTGAGTATGCTACAGATCCAAATGATAGCAAACCACAGCAACAATTTGAGAACACAGGATAGGAAGTCGGGAGCAGCAAGAGAGCACACTCTTCAACAGGATCAGATTCTGAAAAAGAAATCATGACTGACACAAACGAACTTCAAATGACTATTGTAACTTCCACACCCAACAATGAAGGTTGGCGGAAAGTGGAAAAAAAGAAAGGCAGGAGGTAGGAAAGTCTAGATTGTCTAGTAGATTGATTATTAGCTCCTGATTAGCAGGACAAGTTTTGTTACTATGAACATCACAGCAATGCCAAGGCATCTACTATATGTAATTTTCTAATCTTAATGAAAATTACTGATTTTTCCAGTGGAAAAAAGAGATCGGTGAGTTAACAACAGTAATAGCTACTCAACTTACTCAATTAATTACTTGAGCTCAATTAACTGAATTCAACTAAAAATAACTGAACTAGATTGCTAGATCTTAGCAATCAACTCATGCACAACTCTACTTCTAGCCTACAAACTCGAATTTACTGACTTAACTAGTAGACAAGGCCATGTCACTCTAGCTAACTGCAATCCAAGTCATCCTGTTGATGTGGAAAATTGAATTTACTCCTTTTGACTAAGGCACTAGTCAAATGAAGCCTTTTCTTGCTACAATCTCAACAACAATCATTAGCTATCTATTGAACAAGTATATTGTTATGAACACTACCTCAGCCCAATATTTATTTGGAATACACATGTTCTACAACATACACCTAGCCATCTATGTGATAGCACAGTTTCACCTCTCAACCACTCCATTCTACCATGGAGTGTAAGGTATTGTGAACTATCCTTTGATTGCGTGTTTAGCACAAAAGTTATCGAATTCTTTGGAAAAAAATTCGTGACCATTATTAGACCTAAGAGAAGCAATGCAGCAACATAACTCTTTTTCTACTAAGGCTTTGAACCTTTAATTCATTAAACACTTCATATTTCAATTTTAAAAAATACATCCACATTTTTCTAGTATAATCATCAAAAAATAGAAGGAAATCCCTGAAACCAATTATTGATGGTGTGTTCATTGTTCCACAAATCTATGCATGAACCAATTGAAGGAATCTTTGTGCTCTCCATGGTTATCTTACATCAAATTGTGATATGTGTTACTTCCCTACTTTACAAGCTCCAATAAGTCCCTGAATCTACTACTAAATGTTTGGAAATTCATATACCATATTCTCACATGTCAATTGAGAGAGATAGGTCAAGTTGAGGTGTCTATACCAGTGTTGCGAAAATTTCCATTTAATCGCATTTTTTTACCTGAAACAATTAAATCGACGATTTATTTATTTTTAATCGCGATTTTTTCAAACTTGACTTTTATATTTTTGTATTTTTTTTGTTTTTTTTTTAAATTTTGTCAATTTTTTGCCGATTTTTACCGATTTTATCTCAATTTTTATGATTTTTTTATTTTTTCGGACCCTCGTTGATTTAATCCTAATCGCGATTATCGCAACATTGGTCTATACTTCTAATAACATAGTGTATTGATATTGGTTGCACTCTTGGTTGCTAATGCACACTCTCTGACTTCTCCATTATCCACCATTCTAAATAACCTATGGCCCTTGACACCAAGAGCAATAGTCTTCTTGGTCTCCTTGTCAACTACATAGCACTTGTGATTTCTAAAGTTGATATCTAATTGGGGATAATGTCACATAATCTAAGTAATTGAAATAGGATTAAGCTCAACCCCTAGCAAGTAGTAAATATTGAGAAAGATTAGCATTTTTCCTCCGAAGGAAATCTACATATTTCCTTTACCAATGATTGTATAATCATCACAGCCACTAAAGATCATTGAATCCTTTTAAGAATAAGGTGTGTACTATGTGAATCAATCCTGCCTATATGTGAAATGACATGATGCACCTAAATCGATTAACCAAGTAGATACCTAACTGATCTAATTGTGGCGTGGCCATAAAGGCATAAAAGGTTGACTCCTACTTTGTGTGCTCTATGAAATGAATCTATTATTGATGCCCTGCATGGTTGTTTTTTTATAAAACCAACCTCTTTCTGCAAGTCTTCTTCATGTGGCCCACCTTGCCACAATAATGGAATTTGATGGTCTCATAAACCTTGGTGACATCCTCAAAAAATGTCCTTTCTTCTTGGTCCATTTGCCTTTTCCCTTTATTTTGGTAGCAAAGGCTTGCTCAAAACCCTATCTCACTGCTACTACCAAATTGTTTCTTCCCTATATCCTCTTGTAAGAGCTAACTGCAAATCTCATCAAACTTAAGTCAACATTCCAAGAAGTGATGTCTAGGGTCTCAATAAAGTGCTTGTAAGCATGTGATAAACTTTTCAATGTGATTACCATGATGTTTTCCTCCTCCTCCTTATGACCAACGGCAATCCACTACTCTCAGACATCTTTGATCTTGGCAAATGCTCATTGAAGGATCCATGCTCATCCATCGTTATCAAAAGCATACTCTTTAGGAAGAAGCCTCCACCCTTATCCAATGTCTCACATAAATATTTCAAATGTTTCTAGATCTCTAACAAAGTCTCACATGTTTGGACGTTTGGAAGCATCAAATACATTATGAAAAAATTAATCAACATCATAGCTTCTCTTTCTTTCTCATCAAACTTAACCTAAACTTTACCTACAATTGTAGGCTAGGTAACTTTACTAAGGACAATAATCACCAAGAACTTGTACTCAAAAATGGTTTGCATCCACTCTACTTCCATGTGTTGTAGTTCTTTCCTATGAACATCTAACCCCATTCTAGTGTGATGTTGAGTAAAGATGCCATGGGTGGTGGTTGAAAATAACCTAAGCAAAGAGTCACATGATCAAAAAAATTGTGGTTTTATAATAAATCTCTGACAAGCAGCCAAAAAACATGCAAATCTACTCATCACCCACCCAATAAGAACCAAATTTTCTCTTAACTAGTGAAAAAACATGTAGAACTATGCAAGTCTACTCACCACCAACCCAATAAGACTCATTACTAGCTCAAAATCACTCAAAACATCCAGAACTACAAAATCTGGGAAATAATATAGGAAAAAAGGCAACTTCAATTTGCTTCCAATTCATCTATATTGTCAAAAAATTGAGAAATAATACTAATTTGGGTTGTGAATTGATTTTCACAACACTTTTCTCAGCAATTCCATACAACTTCTTCCAATTGTATATATTCCATACAATTGTGTTATCATTTCGTAAGATGGTTGGTGTTATCACTCCGTAAATTCCCAGGTTGTAAAGGAATTGCAGAGGTAACCACAAAACCACTTTTAATTTTAGAAGCTATCCCTTCTAAACTCAGAGAGGGATCTCTCTGTCAGATTTAGCTTTGTTGTTTTAGGATTTTAGGCTAGATGTAAGGTTCAGAATTTGGTTTTTTGAATTGTTTGGTTGAAATTGCAGAGAAAGGCCATTGGGAAAATGGAGTCAAAGGACTTAGGGAGATCAAATGCAGAAATATCATAACAAATGTAATAGGTCAAGGTAGGCAGGTTATTGGATCTTTGTAGCTTGATGGAGTGATAAAGTGAAAAAAATTAAGGTTCGATTAAACATAGAGCAATTAACAATTTTATATCTAATTTCAGTTTGAAGACATAGATATTGCTTATAAGCAAAGACAGAGTGTAATTAAACAAATTCAGTCTTTCATTTCCTTTAAACAATACAGATTAGAATAACATATAGAAAATAGAGATACAACAAGTTTATAAAAATTAAAACATCACCAATTCACCCGACACAAGAATCTTGGAATAGATTTTTGTATTAAAGAAATTATCACTTTTAGCTCAGTGAACAACTTCACATCAATAGTATGATTTCTTCATAAAAGTTCCAACATGTGTACTTCGATTCATCAAGTACTTATACAAAATTATCAAAAAATATCTTAAGTGAAAACCTCAAGATCTTTTACAAAATATCCTAAATTGTTTGTAAAAATAGAACAAAAATAGATAATTGAAGTTGTTGTGATGCTCTTGCACTATCTTCGAGGTCTGTTGTTGATGACTCAGCCTAAAAAAGTGTTGCCTTGTTGTTGGGGTAAAAATTGTCTTACTCAAGTAGCTCACACAATTATTCCCATATTTTTTCACTTGGAGTGGAGAATTTTACTAACTTTCTTAAAGTTTCATCCACATCAGTATACTTTTGAAAAGTTGTCTTGAGGAAAAATAAGTGTTTGATCTCATGTTTGATAGACATATCAAAATCCAAAGCTTCCATTGAAATCTTTTCCTTTGATACTTCATTTGATGCCAGCAAACTTTGATGTATCCCTTGCTATGCGGTACAATTATTGGTGATACCCTTATAAACTGATCAGCTTGTCTCCAATTCCTATTAACCCAGGCAGTCCCTTATGTTTAAGCACATTAAATTTCTTGTGAAATTTCTGAATGCTAGACTCCATATTGTGACATTTATTCTCCAATTGCAGCATAAGGTTCCTTTTTGTAAGGATATTCCTCGCTTCCAAAATTGTCTCTATCCTATCTGCAACTTCTAATTCTTCTAATTCTTCCTTTGTTTTAGAATTCAAAAGTCTGATGAGGGTAGTAGCTTCACCAGGTTTCTACCCTAAATCTTCTTTTACTTCTTCAACAACCTCTTTTGACCTCTATATTAATTCTTCCTTCTCAAAGATAATTTGAATTGAGGGCCATATTTCAGTCATGGCCTCATTTATTTCTATCCATATGCTCTCTTTAGCCTGTGCCAATGTCTGTGCCATTGCTTATTCACTTTGTAATTGCTCAATCTGTTGTGTTAACCTGTGTGTTTTCTGCAATTCTGTCAAGTATACACTGTCAACCTTTAGTTTCTGCTCCTAAAGGTTCTTCAGCTAAGTTTTCAGCTTCTCAATTTCCTGTCCTCTGATTGACAGGTCATCCATTTCCTTGATAAGTTCCTCTAAAGAATCTATTGACTGCCCCTCAACTATAATGGTTGCTGAAGTGGATGCCCCTGTTGCTGATGTAGATGAAATAGGGACTTTTGTCAATGGAATTGTTGCTAATTGTGTTGTTTGTTCTTTCTCTTCTAGTAACTTCTCTATTTCAACCTCCATTGCCTTGATTTGTCCACTCTATTCAATCAGGATCCTGAACATATCTTCTTTTTCCTTCTCAAGCTCCCTAACTTCCTTAGTATGTGGATCTTCCGAGGATGGAATATCGAGCTACTTCTTGAGTGTTGCAATATCAACATTCTTCCTTTTGAAAATCTCTTATGTTGCTTTCACATCGCTAGGGTCATATCCTAGTTTGATTACAAGGTCTTCTAATGATTTGATCTTCATATCTTTGGCTAGAGAAGAGATTTTTTCTGGCTTAAGTTGAGATTGGATATTATTCAAAGAGGCTTGCAGCTTAGAAGCTGCCATTGTTGATGTAGTCAATGTAGAGTACAACATCTCCCCTGTTTGCTTGTGCAGGTCTATTTGATCAATTGGATGAATTTGTTCAATGTTGAAGGAGAAAATAGATTTCTTACCATCTGCATGGGGTCTTTGGGAACAGAATTTGAGCCTAAAGAAAGGCTATCTGCGTTTTCCCTTTCTCTGTGTCAAGAGAAGATAGTAGCCTATGTTGTGATGGGGTTGTCTTGTTCCCAAACTATGTATATGTTGTAGCTTTTAGCTACTCGTTATTCTTCTTGATTTCTCTGTATTTAGCAAATATGTTTGGTTCAGCTTGGGCATGAACCAATTCTCATGTTTGAGAAGTGTCTATTCGATCTTGGGAGGCCGAAGAGGATGGAGATCCCACAAAAATATCCTCAATTCTCCTTGAAGCATGATGGTCTGTCAAAACTATTGTCTGTACATTTTCCTCTTCAAAGGATCCTTCTGTTGTTGCAGTAGGTTTCTACCTTTTCTTGTATATTTGAAACTCCTTTTTAGGACTTTCTGTGACTATTGAGGAAGCCTCTTCCCTTAGTCTCTTGTCATGTTTCTCCTATGGTGTAGGAGTCTTTGATGTTGTAGTGGAGAGTACCTATTCTTCTTCCTCATTGATCCAGGTGGATGTTGGTGGCCACCCGCCTATCCCACTTGGACCCCCACAATTGTCTCTTTTAGTTTTTCAATTTCCTTAATTGTAGCAGAGTTTACTATTTTTAGCATGTTTTCGGGTCCTAAACTTCTGGAGCCGTTTTGAGGCCCTAAACAACGTTTTTTTGGAAATCTACCGCCAATATTTTCTTATATAAACATATTTTGCGTCGTAGTCCTTGGAGAGATCTTTCCAACGGGGTATCATGCGTGTCAAACAGAGATAATATGACCAAGTCACGACCCCGGAAGTTGTTTGTCCAACTAACCCCAACGAGGCCCATAAACTCTCGGTGTTACATCTCCTCGGGTTAGGGTTTTGCTCTTATTTTTCAATAATAAAAAGGCCCTTGAGCCTCATTGTAATGTAGTTCAGAGGAATGTAGCCTCCACATCTCTTCTCATAGATAAGCTACCATCGTCGAGCTAGTCTCATTTCCATACTGTTTGTAAGCATATTTCATTATTTGATATTAATCAGAGGAAGTGTTATTTCTGCTACATCTCTGTATTTATGGTTATATCTGTAATTTGTTGCTTTCCTGTTTAAATCTGGATCACTCCTACAGATTGTTTTCCTGCTACTAATCCCAGTTCACATACTTCTCGATCTCTAGCTTGGGAGTGTGTGAGTAGGGAGTAGTCTTTGTTCTACTCTCAACCTTGAAATGATTCCCAAGGGGTCATAGGACCAGGTGAAGCTCAGTGTGAAATTCATTTGATTCAGGAGGATGTATGCTTCTTTGGCTGTTGTTCTACTATTGCAAATGAATGGGCCCACCTGTGTTTTTATCTTGAACTATGATTTCTTCTTTGTTGCCACAAAATGCAGCTCATCCATATTGATCATCTGTCTTATGTACTCCAATGAGAAAATCCTCATTGGGACAAACTTTGGCAATCTGTAAGGTGGAAATTCACAGCCATAAACCCTGATCTCTATGTAGTTATGGCAAAGGTATCAGTCGCCTGTTTTAATCTGCTCACTTAGATGAAGAAATCTTGTAGTTTATGGACCTATTCTTGGCTCAATATCATTGTTTAACAAACAGGAGACTGTGTATAAAAATTGTTCAACATAGTCTATGAAATTAAATTCATTGGAGTGCTTCCTTACCAACGAAGTCCAAAGAATTATTGATTGGGTATTGCCTTTCTCATCTAATTTTTGCAGAGGAAATTGGAACCTATATGCCTGGTGGTAAAGAAACAAATAAACAAGCACTGAAGCGTATTTGAAAGTTCCCTCCATGCAGAATTTGAGTAACTGATCATGGATTGCATCAGATATAAACTGACTGTAATTGAAGATGGAGGGTTTTTCATCTTTGTGAAGATAGATAAAAATCCAATAATGGTCTCAACAACCCACTAATCGGATTGGTAGCCCAATAAACATGAAACAATAGAAATGATCTTCCTTTTCATCTCTAAACATAGAGGATGAATTGTGGGGGGTGGGTTCTCAGGTAATTTGGCATCCTCGGGGAGAAAAGTATCAAAAACCTTAGCTCTCTATGGGAAGGTTAGGCTTTTGTAGAATCCCATGAGGGAATCTACTGAAAATGGTTTCAGAGAGTCATAATTTTCCAATTGAAGCATTTGGGAGATGGATTCAACTGTAATGGTGAAAAGGATATCATTATTCTTGGCCACAATTGCCCTCTAACTGAGGATATATCTGAATTGAAACCATGACACAAACTCAGGAAAGTGATAGGTCTGGGGGAAGACGAATTGGGGTGGGGAGGATTCCCATAGACCCAATTCAGCACTGAGGTCTATGAATCTTTGTTTTAACCAGTTGTGGAGTTCATAGAAGTTGAACTCACAACTAGTTTCAACAATCTTGTATTCCTGGTCTACTAGAGGTTGGTAGTCTAAATCTAGAACAGGGGGTAGCAGGGGGTTGTCCTTTGTGACTTTAGATTTTCCTTTAGGAGCCATGATAGAAGAGAAATGAACAGGAGGTTCGAATTACCCAGGAAAATTGGTCGAAAATTGGTATCTAAGGTGCAAACTAGTAATTGGTCAGATGCACGAGTCCCAGTAGTGATCTGGATCACTATTGCAGTGACAATTTCTGGTTTGCAAGCGGGGCACTATAACGGCTCTAATACAATTGTTACCTTGAAACAACAAAATAAGGGTGGGTAGAACGAGTTTATTTGATAATATAGGAAAAATGGCTTACCGTTGCAATTTAACAGTTGGAAGAGCAGGTTCGTTGTCGCAGGAATGGATAAAGATTAATTGCTCAATGGTTTGATGATGAGGTGGTAGAAGTTCCAGGTGGTAATAGTGTATTGGGGAGAAGTGGGGACGGGAGGTTGATTTTGTGGAAGGGCAATGGGCGAATAGGGGGATAACATGTAGCAGCGTGGTATAGGTTCGAGGTGGGGATGGGAGGCCCACCTGGCTAATGGTGAACAAAGCAGAAGCGAAGTGGCGTCAACGGTCATAATAGTGGAAACGAGATGGTGGATTTCGAGGGGGAGGCGGTTTATGGTATTAGGCATGGGAGGGTGCGAAATGGATGTGGAGCGGACACGTCGCGAGGGCGATATAGGAGGGAACCGCTTTTTAGACCCACCCCCCCCCCCCCTCCCCCCCTTGGTTAACCATCAAAGGGACGAGGGGGTGGGGGGGGGGGGGGGGGGGGGGAACTGAAACTCATCACTCGTCGTTGATTCGTGCAAGTGAGATCTCCACCATCCACTATTGCGTGAACTTTATTTAGAAAACGAAAAAAATAATGTTGCATTGAACTTTATTCAAAACTACATACGTTTGTGCTTCTACCATGTAAAGAGGGCTTATTTCATTAATTTTATTTTATTTCCAATTAAACCATGATTAAACGGTGTATTTTAATTAATCAACTTTAACTAATCTAATCAACTCAAAGTTAAACCCTTATTAGACAGTGTGGTTAACCAATTTTATTCTAACTACTATAATTTAACCATGGTTACACTGTGTGGTTAAAACATTCACTTACCTAAACCAATTATATTTAATCAAGCCTAATCATGCTTAAACGGTGTGATTAAATTAAATAACCCCATTTATCTAACTTCAATGTGGCATTTTAACTCACAGCGCATTATTCAAACTTTCTAAGGTATTACTGATGCATTTTTTCATTTTTTGAGTGGCATTTAGACATGCTCACTTATTTTTGGGGTATTTTGATTATTTTTTCAAATTTCTCATAATTTTTTTTTCTTTTATTTCTTCACATATACTTTTTTCCTTTTGTATCCCCTTTCTTTTCTTTTCTTTTCATTTATTCTATTTTTTCTTTATCTTTTCTTTTGGAAATAATTTGTAGAAAGGAAGATTATTTACAATAATCATATACACGAAAATTCATAGATAATCAACTTATGATCCTATAGATTATAGGACCCTAATAGTCGCTCGAATGGGGATGGCATGCTCCTTGTGAGATGTCAAGAATGTTGTAGACCAGTAGCCTTTATCCATAGGCATGGAGTCTTATTTTGTAGATAAACTGATTACCTGTTGTTATTCTTAAATATGGGTAACAAATCACCAAAAGCTCAGGGCCTTCTCTTCGGGCTTCAATTTCTGATGTTAGCTTGTTAAGTTTAGGTATGTTCTATGCTGGAGCAATTTATTTAATTTCTTTTCCATATTAGCAATCACATCAGCATAAAGATAAACTGCAGATAGAACATAAATATAATATGCAGAAGACAAGCCAAGACAAGAGGACACAAGATATGGCGCGAGCCAGGGACAAACCCCACAATGTGTGGGGAAACCCTTTGATCAAATCTTCTTTTATCTTCAAAGTTCAGCAGAGAGAGAGAGAGAGAGTACATTTACAACAGAAGTCAACACTTTGACTTATCTAGATCTAAGCATAGATCATCTCTTATAACGATGAGATCAGTTGAAGACATTCTGCTTCCACTGATACCTATCATCATGCTGCATTTGGTTCTCTAGTTGCACCACTGCATACTGCACCATGCGGCTGTCCATGTCCATGATTTTATCCATCATAATGCTGCTCAAACTAATGTGCATCATCATCATGCTGCTGCCCCTGCTAATGTATTATTGTACTGCCCATGCACATGATCTTATCATGTTGCTGCCCTTCATGTTTATGATCTTATAATGCTACCTATGCATCATCATTATGCTGTCCTATATGTCCATGATCTCATTCATCATGATGCTCATGATCTCATACATCATGCATCATGCTGCTCACACTGCCCATCTACATCATGCTGCTCTTACTGCCCATATATATCATCCATGACCTGGACTATGAGAGTATTGACCCAATACATACATAGCTCACAACTGTGTCCTTATAACTACACCTAATACATTCTAGATGTTTACAGCGTATATATTTGCCAGCATATATATATATTTGCTGCGTATTGACCAGAGTGAATGTTGCTGCCATGACAGTGTTATATATCAGCCTCTGCATAACAGTGTATGAGTTTCCATGACTGTGCATATTTAGTGCCTTCATTAACAGAGTTAAGGGCTGCTTGGATAGTGTACTATGCCTCCGTTTATGACTGAGTTAAGGGCTATTCCTATTGTTGCGTTCCATCGCATGAATTGTTGCGTATTGCTAGGGCTGCATATCATGTACAGCATGATCTCATGACTGCATGAAAACAGTGTATAATCATCCACAAACATGAACAGCATATAACATACATTGTGTATATGACCTCACGTATTGCGTATAAGTGTTGTGCTGCTAGATCCATTACAGTGTATGAGCTAGGGCTGCGTATAGCGTTAACTGCGGACAGTGTGATGACTGCGTACAGCTATCCAGCGTGAACGTTGAGACTACGTGGTAGTGTTGTGCGCTGTATGGATTGGGTATAGCGTGGTTCCGTGGTTTCATATAACGTGATTCCATTATCATATGACTGTGTATAAAGAACAGCTTATACGAACAACGTTTGATATATAACAAGAACAGTGTTTGCATACATATGTTACAGCGTATAGGTCTTACCATGCTATCTGCGGTATTTTCATCACTCACCATAATGCCACGGCTGCCCAAATTACACGCTGCCTGTTGTTCTACGTTGTTTCTTCTTGGACTGCGTTATGAGATCTTGAGCCTTCCTGTTGCTGCGTATTTAGTGACAGCTTCTAGGGTTTCTTCCATAGCAGTGTTTAGTTCTAGATCATTATGCTACTGTGGCTAGGGCATCATAGAAAATCCTCTTGGTGTTTTCTCCTTCTCCAAAAACCCAGACGTGGAGAAGAGATCACGTGAAGAGTGTATCTAAATGACATCAAATCCTCTTATATTTATACTAAAATGAGGATGATGAATAGACACGTCGGTTGGGCTTCTAGAGCCTACATAAGAGCTGGTCGGCTTGATAATAATTACATAAACAAAATAAATTCATATCTCCATAAATACTTATCGGAATCAGATGATCTTTGGATCAATCCTACACCTCTCGACGAGAGGGATCCAATAAAAATATCAGCTGCCATAAATAAGCCGACCCACATGGAGTTTGGCCCTAGTTTCCAATTTAACATAGCCACCTTCACTCTTACAGTAGAATAGTAAAAATGATATATATAATGATTCTAAATGAAAAATGATTTAACTTTTGAGGACAGTAGTGTTTGAGAAGTTTGTCATTGACAGGTTCACCAGGCAGTGCTTCTTCAGTCAAGTCCTTCAAGAAAAATGCATTATTTCCTCGGAAGGTTGCAACTTTGTGGGGTCCCTTCCACATATGATCAAATTTCCCATGTTTGCCTTTGTCCTCATTCCTTGAATCCCATTTCGATACTAGATCCTCTAGTTGGAAATCGTCTACCTTAATCCTTCTATCATGGATCTTTTTAATCTTATCCTAAATGATTTAAGTTTTATTGTAGACTTCCTCCGTAGACTGCTGCAATTGTATGGATTTATTAATTCTTCTATGTAAATCATTAGTTTCTACTTGAGATTCGTGTAACAAGTTTAACACGGGAACTCCCAGAGGAGCAAGAAAAACAACATCAACTCCATATACTATTTGGAATGGAGACATCCCAATAGAATTTTTGGTTCTAATTCGGTTAGCCCACAAGGCATTAATCAACTTTTTATGCCAGGATTTTTTATTCTCCTGCAATAGTTTTTTGATGATGTTGACTAAACTCTTCTTGGAGGACTCAACTAACTCATTTCCTTTGGGGTAATAGGCAGTTGAGTATCCTAATTTTATGTTATGCTTATGACAAAACTCTATCATTTTCTTTGATTTAAAGGTTGCAACATTGTTTGTTATGATCTTGTATGGGCATCCAAACCTAGACAGAATGTTACCTTCTAAAAATTGTATGATGACCGTGTCTGTATCCTGTCTGGTTGGGATAGCCTCAATCCACTTGGTAAAATAGTCAGTCGCTGTCAAGATCCATCTATGTTGAACTGAGGAGTTCGGATGGATTTCTCCAATGAAATCTAGGCCCCATTGTTAGAAGGGGACCTCCACGGAATATGCTTTAGGGGTAAGGGCAACAAATATCTCTTACCTTCAAAAATTTGGCATTGATGGCATGTTGAGACCTTCTTGTACACATCTCCAAATAAAGTGGGCCTGTAGAAACCAGCTATGGGGATTTTATTGGTTGTCGTTTTCCAGTATAAGTGTCCTCCACAGTCCCCTTGATGGAATTCCTACATGGTCTTATCTGCTTCATCTTTCAATAAATAGTTTAACAAAATACCTCCAGCATGTTTCCAATACATATTTTGATCTAAAATGCAAAATTTCATAGCTTTTAACTTAAGAAATATATCTTTAATTTTAGTTAAACCAAGAGGAGATTGTAAATTCTGTAAAATAAAAAAGATATATGCATACCAAGGAGAGGTAGAAAATGCTTATGAAACCTGTGGAGTCGCATGCTCTTCCTTTTCATCAAGAGCAGCTATGAAATTTATGTCAAGAGGATGGAAATTTGACTCGGCCATTAGCTTAGCCAATCCCTACCCTTTAATAAGCTTGGTAAATTTTATTTCAATATCATACTCTAGGATGACTACTATCCACTTGCCTTGTTTTCCATCAGGATCTGTCTGTGTAAGAATATATTTTACCACAACACTAGGAACATAAGAAATGATGTGGGAATGTAAAATGTAAACTCTGAAATCTTTTACTGCTTTTACCAATGCAAAGGCTTGTTTCTCCATGATGTTATATTTTAGGGATGCATCTCTCAAGGCCCTGCTAAAGAAATCAATAGGTTTCTCAAATCCTTCGTTGTTTTTTCACAAAAGAACAACTACAATAGTATGTTCAAATGCAAAAGAAAAAATCATAAAATCCTTTGTAAAGTCAAGGCTAATTAAAACAGGAGCTATTGTTAAAGCTAACTTTACTTCATTAAAATATTTTTTGGCTTCAGTGTTCCATTTTATCTCAACATCTTTCTTTAGCATATCAGTGATGGCTTTTAAGATCTCGGCCAGGTTTGGAATAAATCTTCTGAGGAAGTTTATTTGGCCTATAAAAGATTGGATTTCTTTCTTGTTTCTGGGAGGGTCAATTTTCTGTATGGATTTGACTCTATTAGGATCTATCCTGATACCCTCTTTAGAAATAATATGACCTAGAAATTTTCCCTCCTTTAAACCAAAAAAGATTTTTCTTAGGGTTTAAGGATATTCCACACTTTCTACACTTTTAAAAAACTCTTCTTAAATGTAGCAAATGATCTTCATCTATTTTTGAAAACACAGTTATATCATCTAGGTAAATTACTAAGAACTGGTCTATTTCATTAGCAAATTCATAGTCCATAGCTCTCTAAAAGGTGGCCCCTACATTCATGAGGGCAAAGGGCATCTTGAAATACATAAAGTTCCCCCAAGGTGTAGTAAAAGTTGTCTTGTGTTGATCATCAAGGTGAACCAGTTGTACCCTGAGAAACCATCCACCGGAGAAATTCTACTAGAACCAACTACTCTTTGTAAAATATGGTCCATTTTAGGAAGAGGATAGTTGTCTTTAAGAGAGACCTTGTTTAAATTCCTAAAATCTACACAAAGTATAATTTCTCCTATTTTCTTCCTAGTTCGTACTAGATTAGGGAACCATTTTTAGAACCATAAGGGTACAATGATTTTAGCATCAAAAAATTTCTTCACTTGTTTTTATATTAGAGGTAATAACATTGGATTTACCCTTCTTAATTTCTGTTTGAATGGTTTTTGTTCTTCTCTGATGGGGATGGTATGCTTTATGATACTAGTATCATAAGATTTTAAGTCCTCATAACTCCAAGCAAACACATCAGAGAATTCTTTAAACAATTCAATGTATTTTTTCTTTTCTTTAGGAGGCAAGGATTTAGACAGTTTTACAATTTTAGGATTTTCTTCTGTTCCTATGTTATAGTCCTCTACCTCATCTCCTATAGGTTCAATTTTTGGCTTTTTTGCCACATCGTTGAAGTCAAAAATCTCTTCCAATGGCACCAATCCTCTTGGCAGCACATTGTCCTTTAATTGCAGAACCTCAAGTTCTTCTTGATTGTCATCAGTTTCATTTAACACTATTTCTTTTTCATTATTATTTACATCATTATCAATATCATTATCTACATCAATATTCACACACTCAAACTCATCTTTCATTTGTAAAAAATTCTCTATTTGCTCATCATTACCAAAAACTTGCCAATATCTTACATTATCAGGAACAGTTGGCCTATGTTTCACTTCCACCACATATTTCCTATTGGGATGGAAAGTTATTTTTCAAGTACTCGATGAAACAGCGAAGGCATTGGTTAAAGTATTTTGGCTTCAAGGGATAAAAGACAAATCATATTCAAAAAAGCATTACAAAAAATATAAGGTTGCATTCCTATAGGCTCTTAATCTAGGGTTTTTAGCAGAATATTCACCCTTAATTTGATTGATAATTAGCTTAGAATCCCCATGCACAAAAATTATTTTTGCTCCTAATCTCTTTAAAATTTTCATCCCAAAAATCAACACCTCATATTCAGCTATGTTATTGGTGCACTGAAAATTAAGTTTGTAACCATGTCCCTTTGCCATATTTGTTGATGAGATTATAATGAAAACACCTGCCCCTGCTCCATCCTTACTCACAGCCCCATTGAAATTCATATTCCAAAGAGCTTCTTCCTCTACGTCCTTTTCTTCAGTATCCAATTTTATTACTTTTGTATTATTGATTTCAACCTCTAAGTGTGAAACCTCATTTTCTACACATTCATTATTATATAAGATAAATGAATCCATGTTTGAATGTATTGAATACAGGAAATAATTGTTGGGTTTATCTTGACTACTAACCATGTACTTCATTAGTGTCTCCCTGTAAAATCTTCTTGGTTGACCAAACATCGGAATGGTAGCATAAGTCATATCCATTTGTAAAGTGCCTTGTAATTTTGTTCCCCATTATCTAGAGAGCAACATTCCATACTTAGGAGGTATGCATGCTACTACAATGTCCATCACCAAGATCTTTGCTGGTATTTCGACTAGAGTAACACATAAATATTTGATTAATCCTATGCATCTTACCTTACTTGAATCAAATGAATATAAATCTTTGTATGGCCTGGTTATGTCTAAGCCTAGCTTCTCCATAATAGCCCTAGGCATTAGATTGTGTGAGGCTCTAGAATCAAGCATAGCATTGTGTAGAATTTTATCATGAATATTCAAGCTAATGTAGAAAGGGGGCACATTTCCATCTTGAGATTTTCCTTCGACCTCAGGCCCAAACAATAACTCAGGTTGGTCATCAGTCAAATTGACTGTGTCAATCCCTTCCCCTATCTTCAAGGCTTTTATGACTTGTGATCTATATGCATTTTTATTGATTAATTCAATGAGGGGAATAGAAATTTTTACTTTAGCCAGTTCATTTTCAATGCTAAAAGATGTAGGAGGTTTTTCTATTTCTTTAGTAGTTGCATCATGTTTCTTAGAAGTTTCCTTCTGAGAATCATCTTTAGGCTGACTAGTAGAAGGGGTATCAGTTTGGGTCTTCTTCGGAGGAGTGTCAGCAATATTTTTACTCCTCAAGTTATATTTTCTATGTACTTCCATAATTGTGTTCTGATATCCTTGTTTGTAGTCTTCAAACTCTAATGGAATGGCTTCTGGTTGTGAGAGTAAGAAAATGTCTTGCTCTTCCTTAATCAGGAAAATGTGGTCAACTTCAGTTTCCTCAAAAAAATTTATTTGATTTTCTTCAGGATCTTCAAGTATGTTAGCTTCCTCATCTACATAGTTTTCTTGGAATGGAGGTCTAATATGTTGTTGATCATTTTGGCCTCTCTACTCTCTTTATTTAAATTGAGGCTGGTTTTTCCTGATATTTGGATTTCTAATTTTGGGACCACCTTGGTTTTCTCTTGGAGGCGATTTATCAGCTATAGTAATTCTCTCAATCATTTTCTCCATTTTTTTTACTAAAGTATCCAACTTAACATTAGAGGAAGAATAAGAATGTTCTTTTATGGTAGCTCTCCTTTCGACCTTCAGTCTAACTCTTTTTCCTAATAGATTGGCTTCAACACTAACTGAATTTATTTTCGTTTCCTCAAGGGTTGCAAATTTTTTTTCTCTTAATTGGTAAGACATATCAGGGTCAAAACCATCAGGGAATTTAATCAGGGCTAGCCCTGGAGGAGGTTGTATTAGTGTAGGGATAGAGTTATAGATATTGTTAAATATGATACAATGGTCCTGGACTGTTTCACCAGGGGCTCTTTAGATACTTTCATACTCTGCTAAGATTTGTAGAGGGTTATTTTTCACTTCCCATGTTCTAAGGAAGGTGTACTGAAATAGAGTAAGGTATGGGATAGAATGAGTTGGTAATCCTTTAAACCATTTTTTAACCTCACTAGTGAGACTTTGAGAAAACAATCTTATTTACATTAGAATCATCTATCTCTTGGAGGTCGAAGTAGTCATTCGTTTTATCAATATGTTGCTGAGCAGTTATGGGCCCAGTGCTATCAAATTGAGGAATCCTAATCTGGTAATCTTGAGGCATTGCATTGAGTTGTTCAAGTAGGACTAAGGGGGAATTATGGGTTGTCATGATTGGTTAATGAGAATGAGAAGATGATGAAATTAAAATAGGTGTGTATGTGGGAGGGATTAAAGGAGGTGGAGAAGAACTCAGTTGAGTTGGTGTAGTAGTAGTGGAAGTAGGTATTGTAGAAATGAGATAAGTTTTTTAAAGGAGCAATAGAAATGGGAGGAATTTCTAGTGGGATAGAAATGCTACGTGTAATTTTTGGTGAGGTTGGGGATGAAGCGGTAGAAGAATAAGGTGATGGTTTAGGTGACTGATGGATCAAGGATTTATGAACAACCTAATATAACTGGCTTACTAGGGCATCAAGCTTGTCAAATTGTTTGAGTTCGTCATCAACAAAATTTGATTTAACAGTTTGAGGTTTGGAGAGATAAGGTTTTAGCAGGCTTTCATCAATCACAATTTTAGGCACAAAGTTGTCATATTTACTTCTAAAAAGACTATGTTCAAAAGATAAATAAAATTCTATATCCTCTAAAGTGACAAAATTCTCAGGAAGGGAATTAACCCAAGGTAGAGGACCTTCACTTGATTCACTCTGAGATACACTTTTCTTTCTAATTATTTTTTTCGAATTATCTACAATTTGCGATGGATTTGGATCTACATTATCTCTAAGGTATATTCTTTTAGGAGCCAGATCTATTATTAATTATTCACAGATAAATAATATACAACTTTTAGAGTGTAAAACGGCCTCAAAAAGATCTATTTCTGATCCCGACTTAAACAGGAACGCAACAAATTACAGAGATAACCATAAACACAGATATGCAGCAGAATAATACTTCATTTCATTAATGTAAAATACTAAAATATGCTTACAAACAGTAATGGAAATAAACCAGCTAGGGCGATGGTAGCTTATCTCTGAGAAGAGATGTGGTGGCTACATGCCTCTGAACTATGTTACAATGAGGCTCGAAGGCCTATTTATCGTTGAGAAACAATGGAAAACCCTTAACATTCCAAAACCTAACCCTAGAAGATGAAACGCCAAACTGTGGGCCCCGTTTGGGTAAATTGGTACATCAACTTCTCGAGGTCGTAACTTTGGCATACGATCTTCGTTTGACACGTACAATAGTTTGTTAGAAAGATCTATCCGAGCACTATCACTTTGGGAAGGGCAACATGGAATCCATGTTGCCCCCATATTTCCCAAAAAACGTCATTTAGGGCCTCAAAACGGCTCCGGAAGTTCAGGACCCGAAAAACTACTAAAAATAGTAAGTTGTGCTACAATTAAGGAACTGAAAATGCTGAGAGAAACAATGGTGGGGGTCCAGGTGGACTTGGTAGGTGGCCACGAATATCCACCTAGATCATTCCTCCCCCCTTAGGAAGCAATGGTCCCCATTGCTTTGAGTTCCTCCATGAGATGAGGAAACTTTTGCTGAACTTGGTCCCTGGTGAGCCACTTGCCCTGGTGAAGGAGTTGGCCTACTTTGACAACTCGATACAGTTGGATATTCTGTTGGTGAGTGTTATTGATTTGTGTGTCCATGATCCGATCAGTTTCAGCTTGTTCCATGCAATCTGGATTTAATTCTGTGGGTGTGAGTTGTTTTGCAATGGCGGATGTGTCTAGCAATGGTGGAAAGAATGGTCGAAGGCGGTCCACATTGAACACTGGGTGCAGGCCAAGGAATGGGGGAATGCTAAGCTCAAATGCATTGTCTCCCATATCCTTAGTAATGGTGTAAGGATCATATCGGAGTGCTCTCAGTTTCCGATAGGCTCCAGAAAGGCGTTCCTTTTGCAAATGCAACCAGACTTTGTCGCCCACCTGAAACTTGTGCGGCACCCGATGTTGATCATGTCGCTACTTGTACTTGGCATTTGATTTCTCCAGAATTTCATGTACCTACTGGCGAATATGTTGGATGTGCTCAATGAAGCTAGTTGCCTTGTCTGTTTCGGACTGGACACGAGCCGAATCTGTGTGAGTAGCTGCAAGTGGCATGGCCACATCAATGGGGCATAGTGGCTGGAATCCCAAGCCCACCTGAAAAGGGTTGTGGCCAGTCGAGCTGTGAAGAGCTCGGTTGTAGTTGTGCTGAACATAGGGGAGGCTCTCGTCCCATGTGCGTGGATGCTTTGAGTTGTACATGCACAGAATGTGTACAATCATCCTATTGACAACCTCTATTTGGCCATCAGTTTGAGGATGGAAGGTTGTGGACTTAGTGAGTTTTGTGTATAGCATTGACTAGAGACTGGACCAAAATGTATTAAGGAACCGACTGTCCCAATCTGAGATGATAGACTGTGGGATCCCAAAGTGCACCAATACTCATTCAAAGAAGAGTTTAGTAGTGGCTTCTGCTGTGATATTCTTCTTGCAGGCCACCATAATGGCCATCTTCGAGAACCTTTCGATGACCACAAAAACACAGTCATTTCCATGCTTAGTGGAAGGAAGGCCTGACATGTAATCCATGGAGATGGATTCCCAAGGTCGATTAGGGGTAGGCAAAGGGGTATAGAGGCCTTGCTTCTTGATGGTCGGTTTGGTAATCGCACAAGCAGTACATGATCTGATGTACTTCCCGACATCTTGTCGAAGATTTGGCCAATAGAAATACTTTTGCAGTACTGCCACCATTTTCTCGACCCCGAAATTCCCAGTAGCTCAACTGTAGTGTGCTTCCCAAATCATCTTGGCACGCTCGCTTGAAGGAACACAAAGGTGACCCAGGTGGCATAACAGGGCATCCTGGAGGTGGAAATATGGAACATGTCAACCCTCCAAGAGTGTCTGGTATGTGTGGCCGAATTCTGGGTCGCTTTTGTAGAGAAGTGGCCAATCAAAAGTCTCGTGCCCACAAGAGTTGAGCACGGTAGTTAACGCCATGATCGGTGGTCGACTAAGGCAATCTGCAACATTATTGGTGCTGCCCTTCTTGTACTTGATATTCAAATGGAATTGTTGCAGGTATGTAGACCACTTCTGATGGCAATCATTCTACAATTTCCCTTGGGTCTGTATGAACTGCAAGGGTTGGTGGCCTGTGTGGATGATCGTTTCCTTCCCCAAAATGTAATGCTTCCATTGTCGACAGGCCTGCACAATGGAATACATCTCTTTATCGTAAGTGGGATACTTCTGGACTGTGTCTGAAAGTGTTTCACTGTGATATGCCACTGGATGCCCGTGTTGAGTAAGGACTGCCCCAATAGCATAGTCAGAGGAATCTGTCTCGACCTCAAATGGTTGTTGTAAATCTGGTAATGCGAGCATGGGTGCCGTGCAAAGGTGATCTTTCAACTCTATGAATGCCTTCTGTTGAGATTCAGACCAAAAGAATTTTGCTTTCGCTCCTCCCTTGGTGACTTGACTCAAGGGCCAAGTGATATGAGAAAACCCCAACACGAACCTGCGGTAGAAGTTGGCAAGATCTAGAAAGTTGCAAAGCTCTGTCAGAGTGGTTGGAGATGGCCAATCCTGAATGACTTGGATCTTGGCTAGATCCACATGCACCCCCTGTTCATCAATAATGTATCCCAGATACTGAACCTAGGTCATGCCAAAAGTGAATTTCTCCAAATTGGCACATAGCTTGTGTTGTCGCAGTGTTTGGAGAACCTGTCGGATGTGGTGGAGGTGCTCTTCCCAACTCTGGCTAAAGATCAGAATGTCATCCAAGTATACCACTACAAATGAGTTGGTGAATGGCCGCAAGATGTCATCCATTAGCCTCATGAAGGTTGCAGGAGCATTCGTCAATCCGAAAGGCATAACCAACCATTCAAAAAGGCCCTCCTTAGCTTTGAAGGCAGTCTTCCACACATCAGAGGGTTCGATTGGTACCTGGTGATATCCTGACTTCAAATCGATCTTGCTAAAATATTTTTCCCCCTTTAGTTGTTCCAGGAGGTCATCAATCCACGGGATCAGGTACCTATTACGGACAGTGATCTTGTTCAGCGCCCGATAGTCAATACAGAGTCTCCAAGTCCCATCCTTCTTCTATACCAACACAATCGGGCTCCCACAAGGTGATGAACTCGGACGGATGTGACCTTTGTGTAGCAGCTCCTGAATTTGCCTCTTGATTTCATCGTTCTCCAGAATGGAGCGCCGATAAATTGGTCCATTGGGTAGCGGCGCACCTGGGGTCAGATCGATGGAGTGCTTGACCTGACAGTGCAGAGGAACCCCTGCGGGGGAGGTGAAGATGTCCTCGTACTCCTCCATGACCTTGTTCATCTCTAGTTTTCGTACAGAGGGGCCCTGTTTGGAGGCCATGGCCATTGTCTTCTTCTTTCCTTGAGGGTGTATCATCAGAAAAACAAATTTCCCGGTATTGGAAATGAGCTTACTGCATTATTTTGCAGTAATCAAAGAGATGGCGGTAGGCGGTGCTACCTCTGGTATCCTATACAACTTATTTTCCAATGTAATAATAATAGCACGGGGCCTTGATTCATACACAACATGTCGCTTCCACAAGTATGGTTGTCCTAATAATACATCACAAACTTCTAGGGGAGCAATGTCACACAATACCTCATCTGTGAAGGGCTTGATGTTGTATGGAAGGCGACACTGTTGGCTCATGCGAAGATCCCGTCCTTGGTGAAGCCACCCGATGGTGTACAGTTGTGGATGTGCTGTGGTTGGTAGGCCCAACCGCTTCACGACCTCTGCCGAAATGAGGTTCTTTTGGCTCCCACTATCAATAATGAACTGTAGCGGGGAGCCCTTTACCCACATCTTTGAGTGGAAGAGACGCTCCTCCTCCTCTGGATCTTCGGGTTCATTTTTCTGGATCTTGGCGGTAGCAACAGTGGCGTTGGGATCCGCATCAATGATCTGCTTCCCTTTGTCATTCCCCTTGTCAGGTTCTGACTCAGAGTTGGAACATGCATCTGATTCTGAAACCTTTAGCTCAGCCACCAGTGACTGCTTGGCCCAACACTCACTTGTGTTGTGAGTGGAGCTCTTATGGAATTCACACCATTTTCCCGTGTCCTTTTTCGGCTTCACGGCGTTGTTCTTTGCTTGCAGCTTTGGCGGGTTGTCTTGGGCTGCCCCACCTTGGCTTTGTCCTTTGTTCTATGGTTTAGGGGCACCTTTCCCTTGCTTCAAATTCGCAGATCCAAAGTCTCGCTTCTTTTGTTTAAACTTCTGCTCGACCTTGATGGCATATCGGTATGCTGTGCCGAGCGAGGAGATGTTTAGGAATTCTATCTCTTCCTCGATGTACTTGTGCAGGTAACCATGGTAGTTGAGTATCAAATGCTGCTCCGTATCCTTGATACCCAACTTTGTGCGAAGGGTATGGAAAATATTGGTGAACTCCGACACGTCTTGGTCCCTTCCCTGCCGCAACGTGGTCCACTTTATGTATTCATCCTCATAGCTTCCGACAGGGTAGTACTGCTCCTTGATGGCATCCCGGAATGAATTCCAGGTGGGTGCGGCTGAAAATAGTGAGCCGGTATTTTCATCCTTCTGCTCGCAGTAGGTTTCCCACCAGTCCTTGACGTGGGGGGCTGCTTTGAGAAGAGTGAAAACAATCTTTTCCCGACTTGAAAATTCATGAACAGAAAAATAACCCTCTAGTAGATTTAACCGTTTATCTACGGCATCTGCATTTATCTGACCCTCGAATATGGGGATTGCAAAATTAACTTGTACCTTAAAGGGCGTGGCATTTCCAGAGTAGCTGCTGGAAGCCAATGCGTCGCTTCTGGGTAGCCGCTGAAGGATCTGGGCAAAGCTGTCCATCATCGCGTTCCGTTGTTGCTCAAGGGCTTCTTCGAGCAAGATTTTGATAGGATCTCCTACACCCTCGTCTTTCTTCTCATCCGCCATGGGAGGCCGTCGGGATTTGCGAGGCTGGTCTCGCAAAGGTTCAACCAATTCAAGCCCTAACTCCTTATATGCCGACCTCGTTGGGGACATGCAAAGAAAAACAGAGAAAAAGCAGACCGCTATGATACCATTGATCCCAACTTAAACAGGAACGCAACAAATTACAGAGATAACCATAAACACGGATATGTAGCGGAAATAATACTTCATTTCATTAATGTAAAATACTGAAATATGCTTACAAACAGTAATGGAAATAAACCAGCTAGGGCGATGGTAGCTTATCTCTGAGAAGATATGTGGTGGCTACATGCCTCTAAACTATGTTACAATGAGACTCGAAGACCTATTTATCATTGAGAAACAATGGAAAACCCTTAACATTCCAAAACATAACCCTAGAAGATGAAATGCCAAATTGTGGGCCCCGTTTGGGTAAATTGGTACATCAACTTCCCGAGATCGTAACTTTGGCATACGATCTCCGTTTGATGCGTACTATAGCTCGTTAGAAAGACCTATCCAAGCACTATCACTTTGGGAAAATGGACCCATGTTGCCCCCAGAGTTCCCAAAAAACGTCGTTTAGGGCCTCAAAATGGCTCCGAAAGTTCAGGACCCGAAAAACTGCTAAAAATAGTAAGTTGTGCTACAATTAAGGAACTGAACATGCTGATAGAAACAATGGTGGGGGTCCAGGTGGACTTGGCAAGTGGCCACCAATATCCACCTGGATCAATTTCAAAGCCACAAACATGAAATAGCTTTAAGTTCTAATGAAATTTTTACCAAGGAAAATTGAATTTATATGAAATATGTTGTCCCCAGTATGGTCGCCAGGCTTTTATCACTTCGTAATCTCCCAGGCTATAAAGGAATTGCAGAGGTAACCACAAACCACTTTTAATTTTAGAAACTAACCCTTCTAAACTCAGAGAGGGATCTCTCTGTCAGATTTAGCTTTGTTGCTTTAGGATTTGAGGCTAGATGTAAGGTTCAAAGTTTGGTTTTTTGAATTTTTTGGTTGAAATTGCAAAGAAATGCCATTGGGCAAATGGAGTCAAAGGCCTTAGGGTGATCAAATGCAGAAATATCATAACAGATGTAACAACGCAAGGTAGGCAAGTTATTGGATCTTCGTAGCTTGATGGAGTGATAGAGAGGAAAAGATTAATGTTCGATTAAACATAGAGCAGTTAAGAATTCTATATTTAATTTTAGTTTGAAAACATAGATATTGCTTATAATCCAAGACAGAGTGTAATTAAACAAATTCAGTCTTTCATTTTCTTTAAACAATATAGATCAGAATAACATATGGAAAACAAAGATACAACAAGTTTACAAAAAGAAAAACATCACCAATTCGCCTCACACAAGAATCCTAGAACATATTTATGTATTAAAGAAATGATCACTTTCATCTCAGTGAACAACTTTACATCAATAGCATGCTTTCTTCATCCAAGTTCCAACATTTGTACTTCGATTTATCAAGTACTTATACAAAATTATCAAAAAATATCTTGAGTAAAAACCTCAAGATCTTTTACAAAATATCCTAAACTATTTGTAAAAATAGAAAAAAAATATAGATAAATGAAGCTACTGTGATGCTTTGGCACTATCTTCGAGGTCTAATGTTGATGACTCGGCCAAGAAAATTGATACCTTGCTATTGGGGTAAACATTGTCTTACTCAAGTAATTCACACAATTATTCCCATCTTTTTTCACTTGGAGTGGAGAATTTTACTAACTTTTTGAAAGTTTCATCCACATCAGTATACTTTTGAAAAGTTGGCTTGATGACAAATAAGTGTTTGATCTCATTTTTGATAGACATATCAAAATCTAAAGCTTCCATGAAATCTTTTCCTGTGATGCTTCCTTTGATGTCAGCAAACTTTGATTGATCCCTTAATATGTGGTACAATTGCTGGTGATACTCTTCTAAATTGATCAGCTTGTCTCCAATTCCTATTAACCCAGGCAGTGCCTTATGATTAAGCACATTAAACTTCTTGTGAAATTTCTAAACGTTGGATTCCATATTGAGACATTTATTCTCAAATTGCAGCATAAGGTTCCTTTTTGTAAGGATCTTCCTCGCTTCCAAAATTTTCTTTGTCCTATCTGCAATTTCTAATTCTTCTAGTTCTTCCTTTCTTTTAGAGTTTAGCAGTCTGATGAGAGCAGTAGCTTCACCAGGCTTCTACCCCAAATCAGCTTTTACTTCTTCAATAACCTATTTTGACCTCTGTGTTAATTCAACCTGCTCAAATATAATTTGAATTAAGGGGAATATTTCATTCATGGCCTCATTTATTTCTATCCATATGCTCTCTTTAGCCTGTGCCAATGTCTGTGCCATTACTCATTCACTTTGCAATTTCTTAATCTATTGTATTAACATGTATGTTTTCTGCAATTTTGTCAAGTATACAGTGTCAACCTTTAGTTTCTTCTCCTGAAGTTTCTTCAGCTAAGTTTTCAGCTTCTCAATTTCTTTTCCTCTGATTGACAGGTCATCCATTGCCTTGATAAGTTCCTCTGAATAATCTATTGACTTCCCCTCAACTATAATTGTTTCTGAAGTGGATGCCCCTGCTGCTGATGTAGATGAGTTAGGGATTGTTGTCAATGGAATTGTTGCTAATTGTGTTGTTTGTTATTTCTCTTTTAGAAACTTCTCTATTTCAACCTCCATTGCCTTGATCTGTCCACTCTGTTCAATCAGGATCCTAAACATATCTTCTTTTTCCTTCTCAAGCTCCCCAACTTCCTTAGTTTGTGGATCTTTTATGGATTTGAGCTACTTCTTGAGTGCTGCAATATTAACATTCTTCCTTTTGACAATCTCTTTTGCTGCTTTCACATCATTGGGATCATATCCCAGTTTGATTACAAGGTCTTCTAATGATTTGATCTTTGTATCTTTTGCCAGAGAGGAGATTTTTTCTAACTTAAGCTGAGATTGAATATTATTCAAAGAGGCTTGCAGCTTAGAAGTTGCCATTGCTGATGTAGTCAATGTAGAGTACAACATCTCCCCTATTTTCTTGTGCAGGTCTATTTGATCAATTGGATGAATTTGATCAGTGCTGAAGGAAAAAATAGATTTCTTATAATCTTCAGGGGTCTTTGGGAAAAAAATTTGAGCTTGCAGAAAGGCTATCTACATTTTCCCTTTCTCTATGTCAAAAGAAGATAGTAGCCTATGGTATGAGGAGGTTGTCTGCTTCCAAAACTGTGTATATGTTGTAGCTTTTACCTGCTCATTTTTCTTCCTAGTTTATGTATTTAGCAAATATGTTTGGTTCATCTTGGTCATGAACAAATTCTCATGTTTGAGAAGTGTCTACTGGATAATGGTAGGCCAAAGAGGATGGAGATCCCATAAAAATATCCTCAATGCTCATTGAAGCATGAGGGCATGTAGAAACTATTATCTGTACGTTTTCCTCTTTAAAGGATCCTTCTGTTGTTGAAGTAGTTTTCTACCTTTTCTTGTAGATTTGAAACTCCTTTTCGGGAATTTTTGTGACTGTAGTGGAAGCCTCTTCCATTGGTCTCTTGTCATGTTTCTCCTGTGGTGTAGGAGTTTGTGTTGTTGTAATGGAGAGTACCTGCTCTTTTACCTCCTGCAGATTGTTTACTTGCCAGTGATCCTGGTTCACATACTTCCCGATCTCTGGCCTGGTAGTGCGTGAGTAGGGAGTAGTCTTTTGTTCTACTCTCAACCTTGAAATGATTCACAGGGGGTCATAGGTCTAGGTGAAGCTAAGTGTGAAATTCATTCGCTTCAGGAGGATGTCTGCTTCTTTGGTTGCTACTCTACTTTTGCAAATTAATGGGCCCACCTGTGTTTTCATCTTGAATTGTGATTTCTTCTTTGTTGCCACAAAATGCAGCTCATCCATATTGATCATCTGTCTTATGTACTCCAATGAGAAATCCTCATTGGGACAAACTTTGGAAATCTGAAAGGTGGAAATTCATAGCCCTAAACCCTGATCTCTATGTAGTTCTGGTAAAAGTACCAGTCGCCTGTTTTAATCTACTCACTTAGATGAAGAAATATTTTAATTTTTGTACCTATTCTTGGCTCAATATCAAGTTTAACAAATAGGAGACTGTGTATAAAAATTGATCAACATAGTCTGTGAAAGTAAATTCATTGGATTGCTTCCTTACCAAGTATGTCCAATGAATTACTGATTGGGGATTGCCCTGCTCATCCAATTTTTGCAGAGGAAACTGAAGCCTATTTGCCTGATGATAAAGAAACAAATAAACTAGTACTAAAGCATATTTGAAAGTTCCCTCTTTGGAAAATTTAAGAAACTGATCATGGATTGCATATGATATAAACTGTTGTAATTGAAGATGGAGGGTTTTTCACATGTTGTGAAGACTGATAAAAAACCAATAACGGTCTCATCAATCCACTGATCAGATTGGTAGCAATGGGCGAATAGGGGGACAACACGTAGTGGCGTGGTATAGATCTGAGGTGGGGACGGGAGGCCCACCTAGGGGATGGTGAATGGAGTGGAAGTGGAGTGGAGTCAATGGTCATAATAGCAGAAGCGGGATGGTGAATTTCGGGGGGGGGAGGTGATTTATGGTATTAGGCGGGGGGTGCGAAATGGATGTGGAGCGGACACATCACTAGGGTGGTATAGGAAGGAACCACTTTTCGGACTCCCCCCCCCCTTGGTTAACTGTCGAAGGGACATGGGAGGACTGAAGCTCATCGCCCATTGTTGATCTAGGTGGGTGAGATCTTCACCATCCACTGTTGCACGAACTTTATTTAGAAAACGAAAAAATGTCTTGTCTCGTTGAACTTTATTCAAGACTACATACATTTGCGCTTCTACCATGTAAAGAGGGCTTCTTGCATTAATTTTATTTTATTTCCAATTAAACCACAATTAAACGATGTAGTTTAATTAATCAAATTTAACCAATCTAATCAACTCAAATTTAAAACATGATTAAACAGTGTGGTTAAAACATTCACTTACCCAAGCTAATTATATTTAATCAAGCCTACTCACACTTAAACGATGTGATTAAACTAACTAACCCTATTTATCTAACTTCGAGGTGGCATTTTAACTGGTAGCACATTATTCAAACCTTCTAAGATATAACCGATGCATTTTTTCACTTTTTGAGTGGCATTTAAGCTTGCTCACTTATTATGGGGTGTTTTGATTCTTTTTTAAATTTACTCATATTTTTGTTTTTTCTTTTATTTCTTCACACATATATTTTTTCCTTTTGTATCCCCTTTCTTTTATTCTATTTTTTCTTTATATTTTCTTTTGGAAATAATTTGCAGAAAGGAAGATTATTTACAATAATCATATACATGAAAATTCACATATAATCAACTTATGATCCTATAGATTATAGGACCCTAATTGTGGCTCCAATGGGGATGGCATGATCCTTGTGAGATGTCAAGAACGTTGTAGATCAGTAGCCTTTATCCATTGGGCATGGAGTCCTTATTCTGTAGATAAATTGATTACTTGTTGTTATTCTTAAATATGGGTAACAAATCACCAAAAGCTCAGGGCCTTCTCTTCGAGCTTCAATTTCTGATGTTAGCCACCTTCACTCTTGTAGTAGAATAGTAAAATGATATATACAATGATTCTAAATGAAAATTGATTTAACTTTGAGGAAAGTAGTGTTTGATAAGTCTGCCATTGACAGGTCCACTAGGCAGTGCTTCTTCAATCAATTCCTTCAATAAAAATGCATTATTTCCTCGGAAGGTTGCAACTTTGTAGGGTCCCTTCCACAGATGATCAAATTTCCCATGTTTTCCTTTGTCCTCATTCCTTGAATCCCATTTCAATACTAGATCCTCTAGTTGGAAATCATTTGCCTTAGTCCTTCTATCATGGATCTTTTTAATCTTATCCTGAATGATTTGAGTTTTATTGTAGACTTCCTCCCTGGACTGCTGCAACTGTATGGACTGATTAATTCTTCTCTGTAAATCATTGGTTTCTACTTGAGATTCTTGTAACAATTTTAACACATGAAATCCCAGAGAAGTAGGAAAAATAGCATCAACTCTATATACTATTTGGAATGGAGACATCCCAATAGACTTTTTGGTGCTAATTCGGTCAACCCACAGGGCATTAATCAACTTTTTATGCCCAGATTTTTTATTCTTCTGCAATAGTTTTTTGATGATGTTGACTAAACTCTTGTTGGAGGACTCAGCTAACTCATTTCCTTGTGGGTAATAGGCAGTTGAGTGTCCTAATTTTATGTTATACTTATGACAAAACTCTATCATTTTCTTTGATTTAAAGGTTGCAACATTGTCTGTTATGATCTTGTGTGGGCATCCAAACCTAGACAGAATGTTACCTTCTAAAAATTGTATGATGACCGTGTCTGTAGCCTACCTGGTTGGGATAGCCTCAATCCACTTGGTAAAATAGTCAGTGGCTGTCAAGATCCATCTATGTTGAGTTGAGGAGCTCGGATGGATTTCTCCAATGAAATCTAGGCCCCACTGTTGGAAGGGGACCTCCACTGAAATAGGCTTTAGGGGTAAGGGCAACAAATTTCTTTTACCTTCAAAAATTTGGCATTGATGGCATGTTGAGACCTTATTGTACACATGTCCAAATAAAGTGGGCTAGTAGAAACTAGCTCTGAGGATTTTATTGGTTGTCATTTTCTAGTATAAGTGTCCTCCACAATCCCCTTGATGGAATTCCTACATGGTCTTATCTGCTTCATCCTTCAATAAACATTTTAACAAAATACCTCCAACATCTTTCCAATACATATTCTGATCTAAAATGCAAAATTTCATAGCTTTTAACTTAAGAAATCTAGCTTTAGTTTTAGTTAAACTAGGAGGAGTTTGTAAATTCTGTAAAACAAAAATGATATTTTCATTCCAAGGAGAGGTAGCAAATGCTTCTTAAACCTGTGGAGTCGCTTGCTCTTCCTGTTCATCAAGAACAGTTATGAAATTTATGTCAAGAGCTTGGAAATTTTACTTAGCCATTATCTTAGCCAATCCCTTCCCCTTAATATGATTGGTAGGTTTTATTCATTATCATACTCTAGGATGACTGCTATCCACTTGCCTAATTTTCCATCAAGGTCTGTCTGTGTAAGAATATATTTTACTACTGCATTAGGAACATAAGAAATTATGTGGGAATGTAAAATGTAAACTCTGAAATATTTCATTGTTTTTGCCAATGCAAATGCTTGTTTCTCCATGATGTTATCTTTTAGGGACGCATCTCTCAATGCCCTACTAAAGAAAGCAATAGGTTGCTCAAATCCTTCATTGTTTTTCTGCAAAAGAATAGTTGCAATAGTATGTTCAGATTCAAAAGAAAAAATCATAAAATCCTTTGTAAAGTCAGGGCTAACTAAAATAGCAGTTGTTTTTCAAGCTAACTTTACTTCATTAAAACATTTTTTGGCTTCAGTGTTCCATTTTATCTCAACATCTTTCTTTAGCATATCAGTGTTGGCTTTTAATATCTCGGCCAGGTTTGGAATAAATCTTCTGAGGATGTTTATTTTTCCTATAAAAGATTATTTTTCCTTCTTCTTTCTGGGAGGGTAAATTTTCTGTATGGCTTTGGCTCTATTAGGATCTATCCTGATACCCTCTTTATAAATAATATGACCTAGAATTTTTCCCTCCTTTAAACCAAAAAGAGTTTCTTAAGGTTTAAGGATATTCCATACTTTCTGCATTTTTCAAAATCTCTTCTTAAATGTAGTAGATGATCTTCATCTATATTTGACAACACAGTTATATCATTTAGGTAAATTACTATGAACCTATCAATTTCATCAGCAAATGCATAGTACATAGTGTTGATCTAAAGATGATCTGAGGTTGTCATTGATGTCAACCCAAGTAGCACCAGGGGCTACCCTGATCTTGCAAGGGAATTTTGACTTGACTACTTAATCTATTTTGAGTCAAGGATCTTCTAGATAGATTCTACTCGTCGGGATGTTTCCGTTGATATATGACACACCAAGTAATTCTTCACGGTTTGAGAGATATTCATGTTTGAAGTTAGTAACCCCAGTTAGTGGGCTAAAACCCTATGGGGTTGTGGCATGGCACTCATAATTGATTTTGGTCATTTAATAGTCAATAATTAATCATTTTTTAAGCTCCTAAAATCCTTCCAACATTCTCTATAGAAGCCCCTCTCAACTCTATAAAAAGAAATCTCATATAGCCTCCAAATGGAGTGATCGTGGAATTTTCGCTATAACTTCAGTTCTGCGAAGTATTAGATTCTGAAATTAAAACCAATTTGATTCTCAATCCTCATGAACGTCATGACCGAATTTCAGATCTTAATCGCTATATTTTCGGAGATATGATCTGTGGAAGTTAGGGTTTTTGCAGGCTGCCGAATTTCATCACAAAGAAGTGACCTTGGGAAAATCGTCATAACTCTCTCTCTGAGAAGAGAATTGAAATTCTATAAAAAGTGGAAGATAGTACATGGACTGTAGTTTTCTGTGTATCAATTTCAGATCCGAAGGAAGAAACAGTGACACGTGGCACGTCGTACAAGTTCACTCTACTGAATTAGTCCATAATTAGGTCATTGTGAGAGATTGGGCATAAATTTACCTTGAAGAGTCCAAATCGGGTCAGACCTGTGGCATTGGAAAGAAGACTCGGAGGGATACTACAGGACCGAGTATCACATATTGGAGATCTGAAATCACATAGATACATCAGATTAAATATCGTGCTCTTAGAAGGCGAGAAAAACTAGATCAAGTGCTATCAAGGGGTGCAAAGGACCAAACTTTCTAGGGCAGCAAAGAGCAAGGTGCAGCAAAATGATGTAGTAGAGGTAAGCTACGGGTAAGTGTATTCTATAAATGCATGTTCATTTCTTAATTGCATTAGGTTCTTTGTATTCTAATTTGTTGTTTTTGTTTAGCACTACATATGCTCTGCAGGATAAGGTAAGTTTTGCTATTATCATGTCATGGGTATTTCCTTGAAGACTTTTTGCGGGTATTATATATTCATCAAGAGAAGATTCAATGCATAATCTAAAGTTTTGAAGAATGATAAAGGGTAGCATGACAAGAGAAACAATCAAGGTGCAGAACAGCAGCAAGATTTCACCATATGAAGTCTTCAAGTGGGAAGCATTGCATACAATAATTGTAAAAGTATCACTTTACATAGTCATTGTAAAAGCATCTTTGTAAAAGTTGTACAATTGTCTATCTGCCAAGAGTTGAAGAGGCAGTGTCGAGAGGTCTAGGATCATCATTAGGTGGTTGTGTCATAGTTGGGGTTATGGTCTAGTGTGTCGTCTTCTTCTACATTATTCTATATCATTGTAAAGTGGACCATTTTCCCTAGTACAGGAGTCCATTCTTCTTTTATTCTTCTATAGGGTGGTAGGGTGGTGCTAGGGTGAGTTGTAGCTCATTGGGTGTTGGGGCATCCGTTCAATTGACTACTGAAGAATCTCGGGCATTGGAGCGTCCATCTAGTGGGAGCTGGAGAAGAATTCTTTTCTAGATTCTAGGAAGTTGGAGCTTTCTTTTCAATTGGAGTTGAAGATTAAAGAATTATTAGAAAAGCGTTCGGTGGTTTTTGACCCGGAGGGGGTTTTCCACCTAAAATTTTTGTGCCTCCTGTGTTCTTTTATTCACTATTGTTACTGCATAAACATTAATGATAATTGAAGATTAATTAATGCTCTGAAAAGATTTAAAAGTGCTAATTTCTAAGGAATATTGATTCACACCCCCCCCCCCCCCCCCCCCCTCAGTATTTTCCAACAATTGGTATCAGATCTTGGTTCCTTCAATAGCAGTTTAACAACTGGAAGGAGATCATGGAGCATACCAAGAATGGTGTACCTCTATTCAATGAAAATAATTATGCACTATGGAAAGGAAGAATGGAGGTCTATCTCTTGGCACAAGGTTACGAAGTATGGGACACTGTTCAAAATGGCTTTACACCAACCGCGGATGAACAAGGTAAGAAGAATTTGGTAAATGATGCAAAAGCAAAGAATATTATTGTTAGTGGACTTATTGAATCTTCTTATCATAAGGTGTTGGGTTGTAAAACTACCAAAAATGTATGGGACAAGCTTGAGAATATATATGCAGGTGACTCAAATGTCAAAGAAGCAAAGCTTCATTTCTACAAAGAAAAAATTGAGCAACTCAAAATGAAAAAAGATGACAACGTTGTTGCATACTTCCAACACGTCAATGAAATAACCAACACTCTAGAAGGATTGGGAGAGCTTGTTGACGAGAAGACTATTACACGAAATATTCTTAGAACGTTACCAGGAAGATTCAACCAAAAAGAATCGGTCTTATAATACAGTGCAAATCTGGACAAACTCAACAAAGAGGAATTACATGGAGTTCTCATAGCATATGAAATTAGACTTGATAAAGAAGAGGGTATTTCGCATCTAGAAACTATGTTCGCTGCATCTAAGAAAACCAATAACGACAAACAACCTTCAAAGGCAAAGAACTACACCTACACCTGCAAGTGTGAAGAAAAGGAAGATGATGAAGAAGGTTTTTCAGATGGAGAATATGCTTACTTTATGAGAAAAATAAAAATTGGTAAGGGAAAATTCAAAGGTAAACTTCCATTGATATGTTTCGGTTGTGGTGAGGTTGGGCATTTCGTAGCAAAATGTTCAAGCATAAGTGATGGAAACTCAAAAGGAAAGAAAGGCTCTAAGAAATTCAACAAGCAAGGAAAGAAGAAAGGATTCAAAAGGAACTTTCTCTCTAAAGAAGATAGATCATCATCCAATGAAGATAGTGACAGTGAAGAAGAATCCAATGAGAGAGTATTGTTTATGGCCAAGCACAATAAACAAGAGGTATCAAACAACGAAGAATAAGGGTTGACCATAGAAGAATTTTCTAAGGAGGAGATCAAGCTTATAAAAGAGCTCAAGGTTAGGAAGATCTGTTCCAATACTCTTGAAGAACAAGTTCAAGGTCTCAAAATTGAAGTTGAAGAACACAAATGTATTGAAGAGTCACTTCAAAAGAAGTTGGAAGAAAGCAACCGAGAAAGGGAAGCATTAGAAGCCGAAGTAGTCTCGCTACGTAAGGAAGTGAAGAAGGGAAAAATTGTCCAAAACTATGCCAACAACTCAAGGGCATTGGAAGAACTCATCAACAATCAACAATCTTACAATGACAGAACTGGCCTCGATTACAAAGAAGAAGAAGTAGGACCTTCTACAACAAAATACAATGAACCTATGAGATCTGACAGGCATGTAGACTTCATTGAACAAGATTCGCAAGAACAGCCTTGGAAGACAATTCCCTGACGAAGATTTCCATCCAGGTACCAACATATTTTTCATGGCTATTGTTATTCATGTGGAAAATTTGGTCATAAAGTTGTAGAATGTCGCATGTACCCTAGGAACCAATACAATTCCAGGATATCTATCAAATATGAACCTCCCAGGGCTCAATGAAACCTTAATAGATTTGAACATTTAAGAAGTAATATTGAATGTTACAAATTTCGAAACTTTGCACACATAGCCAGAGACTGCAAACTTGAAAATCCTCCAGAATAATCTTCGAAGCCATAGAACGAACAAACATGGAAGCAGAAGAACATTGATAATTATGCTCTCGCTCTCAAGGCTCAAAACAACAAAGATGTGTGGTGTGTTGATAGTAGTTTCTCAACGCATATGACTGGAGATAAAAAGAAATTTTTATCTCTAAAAGAGAAGAAGGATGGAACCGTGTCCTTTGGAAATGATGGATCTTCAAATTTTATAGGATTAGGTACTATTAGTCTCGGAAGAAAATATGCTCTAGCCAAGAAAGTTCTATTGGTTGAAAACATGAATCACAATATACTCAGTGTTGGACAAATGTGTGATCAAGGACACACAATGCTATTCAACTCCACAAAATGTGAAATCACGAAAGGCAGGTATGGTAAAATTGTGGCTACAGCAAGTCGAGCTCCAAACGACATATATGTTCTGGATGAAGCAACTAAAGCATGTCTACTAGCTAAAGAAGATGAAAGTTGGTTATGGCACAAATGAATGGGTCACATAAACTTTGACAATCTTGTCAGGATAAGAAAAAAGGAAGCAGTACGAGAAATGTCGAAAATCTAAAAACCTTGCAACACACTATGTGAGGCTTGTCGGCACGGCAAGCAGACAAAATGTGGATTTAAAACAAAAGAACACTTTGCATCACATCCATTGGAATTGATACATACTGATCTATGTGGTCCTATGGGAACAAAAGGCTTATATGGAGAATTATATTTCATGTTAATGATAAATGACTATACCAGGATGACAGCCGTCAATTTCATAAAGAAAAAATATGAAGCATTTGAGTGCTTTAAGATCTACAAGGAGTTGGTCAAAAATGAAACTGATTTAAAAATAAAGTGTCTAAGATCAGATAATGGCGGAGAATTCACTTCCAAATTATTTCAGCAATATTGTGACAAAAATGGAATAAAAAGAAAATTTTCAACAGCATGAACACCTTAGCAAAATGGAGTTGCTGAAAGAAAGAACAAAACCATACAAGAAATGGGTAGAACAATGCTGAAGGACTCAAAATTGGATGAAAAAAATTTGGGTTCAAGCAATTGATACGGCAATCTTCATTATCAACATAAGTCTTATCAGAAATAATTGCAATAAGACCCCATATGAATTATGGAAAGGAAAACCGACTAATGTAAAATATTTCAGAATCTTCAGAAGAAAATGTTATATCAAAAGAGAAGATCAAAAGTTGGGTAAGTTTGAAATGCATGTTGATGAAGGTATCTTTGTTGGTTACTCGCGCAAAAGAAAGGCCTATAAATGCTATAATATAAGACGAAAACAGATAGTGGAGAGCATAAATGTTACATTTGACGAAGATAGTATTCTAACGAATAATGATGAGGATCTAGAATCTTTGAAACTTGATACAGAGGCTGAAAAAGGTACAGAGAAAATTCTATAACCAGAAGCAACTGTCAACCAGGAAGAAGTAAATAATGATCAACAAGATATACAGGAGAAGCAACAAGAAGCTCCTCCAAAGAGAACAAAAGAATGGATTCAAAAGAACCATCCATCAAATCAAATCTTTGGTGACATAAATGAAGGAATTGGAACAAGAAAAGGTCGATAGCTTCATTCATCACAACAAGCTCACATTGTTTTTCTAGCAACCCTTGAGCCTAATAGTTTTGAGGAAGCCAGCCAGAATGAACATTGGGTAGCAGTTATGAATGAAGAATTGGATAAAATCGAGAATAATAACACCTGGGAATTAGTTCCACGACCAAAAGATAAAAATGTCATGGGGACTAAATGGGTGTTCAGGAACAAATTGAATGAAGATGGACAGGTTACCAGAAACAAAGCAAGATTGGTTTGCAAAGGCTATGCACAAGTGGAAGAAATTTATTTCAACGAAACAGTTGCACCAGTTGCTAGAATGAAAGCCATCCTGATGTTTCTCGCCTATGCATGTTCAAGAAAATTAAAAGTCTACCAAATGGATGTTAAGTCAGCATTTCTGAATGGAGAATTAGAAGAAGTTTACATCGAACAACCTGAAGGTTTTCTACTATCAGAAAATGAAGACTATGTTTGCAGGTTAAAGAAGGCTCTGTATGGTCTCAAGCAGGCTCCCAGAGCATGGTATGCTTGTCTTGACGGATATCTATGTCAACAAGGGTTCAAGAAAGGTACTTCTGATAGCAATCTTTGTGTACAAATAGATAAGGATAATTTAACAATCATTAAGGTATATGTGTAAAATTTTCTGTTTTCCCACCCCGGTTTTCAGTTTCACCTTATTTCTCCCATGTAGTTAAATGCCCATTCCCATAGCCATACATTTAACAGACTGAAAAAATAAATATTGCTGAAAACACAAATTCTGGAAATTTTTCTGAGTGCTGGAAATTGCAGAAATAAAAAATCAGCAATTAAAACACATTTAAACTCAGTGATTTTTGGTCAACTTGACCCTGGAAAAACCCCCTACAACTCTTGGGGAAAACCAATTTGAGAGCTCTTCTTTATTTCTGGAAAATGCCTTTTTACAGAGAAAATTTTCAGCAAATAAATTTCAGCAAAAACAGAAATTTCCAGCAAGCAAAACTTATCTGTTTTCAGCCCAAACGACAATCTGAAAAATGCTGTAAGAGCTGTACGGACCGTACGGATGTACGGACTGTACGGACGTGCGGATGTACGGACTGTACGGACGGCCGTACGGACTTGTACGGACAGCCCTCGGAAAAAGTGCGGAAAATCGCCTCCTCGATATTCGTGCTGAAAATTAATTTTTCCACTATTTTGCTCACAAAAACTGCCTTTTTCTGCTTGTTCTTTATGCTGTTCGGATTTGCTGAAGTGCTGCCTTGGTGTATGTGCCAAACTGCTGCCTCGTTCTCCTCCTTGTCCAGAAATCTCCCTTGCTCTCTTGCTCTCCTTCTCCCAATCTGCTCATGAAAGAATGAATGATCTTTTTCCTCCTTTTCCTCCCTTAACCCAACCCTAAATGACTTTTGGGTGATCCCTAAATCCAATGGCTGAAATAGATTTAGATCAATGGCTGAGATTAAATGCTCATTTAAATCTCACTTTCTATTTTTTAATTCACCCCACTTTAATAAAGACCCACTTAGTCATTTATTTCCAAAGTCACTTTTCCTTTCTAATTTTTCATCGACTTTATAAAGTCACTTTAAAATTAGACTTAGTAACTTTATCACTTAAAGTCACTTTCAAATTAGATTTAACTTTATAAAAATTATAAAGTTACTTTAGGAGAAAAATTAAATTCTTTTGGACACTTTTCCCTAGGCCAAAGATCAAAGCCTTAGGGAACCACCTGTCCTCCGGTACCAAATTTCAACAATATGTGGATGATATAATCTTTGGTAGCAATGATGATCGACTAAGTAAGAACTTTGCTACAAAGATGCAAAGTAAGTTCGAGATGTCTTTACTTGGTGAGTTGACATACTTCTTAGGGCTTCAAATATCTCAGAAAGAGAAAGGAATAAATATATGTCAAGCCAAGTACATCAAGGAAATTCTCAAGAAATTCAAAATGGAATATTGCAAACCCGTCCTTACTCCAATGGTAACATGTTGCAAATTGAGCATAGACGACTCATCTAAGGATGTGGATCAGAGGTTTTACAGATCTATGATTGGTAGTCTTCTATATGTAACAGCCTCCTGACCAGATGTTATGCAAGCAGTTGGACAAGTAGCAAGATTCCAAGCAACACCAAAAGAATCACATATTATTTCTGTCAAAATAATTCTTCGATATCTAAAGGGCACAACATAATATGGCTTGTGATATCCCAAGGGAAACAATCTCATTATTCAAGCCTTTACAGATGCAGATTGGGTAGGAAGCATTGATGATCGTAAGAGTACTAATGGACAAGCATTATATCTAGGTGGTTATCTTGTATCATGGTTGAGCAAAAAGAAAACCTCAATCTCGTTATCTACAGTGGAAGCAGAATACATTGCAGCGGTAGCTTGTTGTACTCAATTCCTTTGGATGAAACATACTTTGCAAGATCTTCAAGTACAATTTAGTGAGCTTATTCCCATCTTTTGTGATAACACCAGTGCAATCATCATCTCCAAGAACCCTGTCATGAATTCAAAAACAAAATACATTCCGATAAAATATAATTTTCTTAGAAAACAAGTCGCTGAAAAGAATATCAAACTTCAATATGTTGGTACAAAATAACAAATCTCTGATATCTTCACTAAACCTTTACCTTGTGAAGCATTTGAATAGCTTCGCCAGAAGCTTGGGATTCTCCCAAGTTCTCATTAGATTTTCCTTATTCAGAAAATAAAGGAGTGGAAGTGTGTATAGATCCGCAGAATGGTTTTGTGTTAGGGGGAGTTACACTTTGCCATTGATGTTAAAGGGGGAGAGAAGGCAGTAGGAAGAGGTGCCCTGATCGCAGGGGGAGTACTTGTGTTGCCATCAATGCCAAAGGGGGAGATTGTTGACCTAAAGATGATCTGAGGTTGTCATTGATGTCAACCCAAGAAGCACCAGGGGCTACCCTCATCTTGAAAGGAAATTTTGACTTGACAACTTACTCTATTTTGAGTCAAGGATCTTCTATATAGATTCTACTCGTCGAGATATTTCCGTTGATATGTGGCACGCCAAGTAATTCTCCACGGTTTGAGAGATATTCATGTTTGAAATTAGTAACCCCAGTTAGTGGGCTAAAACCCTATGGGTTTGTGGCATGGCACTCATAATTGGTTTTGGTCATTGAATAGGCAATAATTAATAATTTTTTTAGCTCCTAAAATCCCTCCCACATTCTCTATAGAAGCCCCTCTCAACTCTATAAAAAGAAATCTCATATATCCTCCAAATGGAGTGATCGTGGAAATTTTGCTATAACTTCATTTCTGCAAAGTCTTAGATTCTGAAATTAAAACCCATTTGATTTGCAATCCTGATGAACTTCGTGACCAAATTTCATATCTTGTTTCGCTATATTTTCGGAGATATGATCTGTGGAAGTTAGGGTTTTTGCAAGCTGTCGAATTTCATCTCAAAGAAGTGACCTTGGGAAAATCGTCATTACTCTCTCTCTCTGAGAAGAGGATTGGAATTCTCTAAAAAGTGGCGGCAAATTGTAGTTTTTTGTGTATCAATTTCAGAGCCGAAGGAGGAAACAGTGACACATGGTACGCCATACAAGTTCTCTCTACTGAACTAGTCCACAATTAGGTCATTGTGAGAGATTGGGAATAACTTTGTCTTGAAGAGTCCAAATCCGGTCAGTCTTGTGGCATTGGAAAGAAGACTCAGAGTGATGCTAAAGGACCAAAGATCTCATATTGGGGATCTGAAATGACATAGATACATCAGATTAAATATCGTGCTCCTAGAAGGCGAGAAAAAGTCAAGGGGTGCAAAGCACTAGACTTTCTAGGGAAGCAAAGAGCAAGGTGCAGAAAAATGATGCAGCAGAGGTAAGGTACTGGTAAGTATCTTCTGTATATGCATATGCATTTCTTAATTGCATTAGGTTCTTTGTAATCTAATTTGTTGTTTTTGTTTAGCACTGACATATGCTCTGCGGGATGAGGTAAGTTTTGCTATTATCATGTCAAGGGTATTTCCTTGAGGACTTTTTGTAGGTATTATATATTCGTCAAGAGAAGACTCAATGCATAATCTAATGTTCTGAAGAGTGAGAAATGGTAGCATGACAAGAGAAGCAATCAAGGTGCATAATAGCAACAAGAAGTTCACCATATGAAGTCTTCAAGTGGGAAGCACTGCATACAATCATTGTAAAAGTATCATTGTACAGAGTCATTGTAAAATCATATTTGTAAAAGTTGTACAATTGTCTATCTACCAAGAGTTGAAAGGCAGTGTCGGGAGGTATAGGATCATTATTAGGTGGTTGTGTCATAGTTGGGGTTATGGTCTAGTGTGTCATCTTCTTCTACATCATTCTATATCATTTTAAAGTGGATCATTTTCCCTAGTACAGGAGTCCATTCTTCTTTTATTCTTTTATAGGGTGGTAGGGTGGTGCTAGGGTGAGTTGTAGCTCATTGGATGTTGGGGCATCCATTCAGTTGACTACTGAATAATCTCGGGTGTTGGAGCGTCCATCCAGTGGGAGCTGGAGAAGAATTTTTTCTAGATTCTAGGAAATTGGAGCTTTCTTTTCAATTGGAGTTGAAGATTAAAGACTTATTAGAAAAGAGTTCAGTGGCTTTTGACCCGGAGGGGGTTTTCCACCTAAAATTTTTGTGCCTCCTGTGTTCTTTTATTCACTGTTTTTACTGCATAAACATTAATGATAATTGAAGATTAACTAATGCTCTGAAAAGTTTTAAAAGTGATAATTGCTAAGGAATATTGATTCACACCCCCCCCCCCCCCCCCTCAGTATTTTCCAACAATTGGTATCAGAGCTTGGTTCCTTCAATAGCAGTTTAACAACTGGAAGGAGATCATGGATCATACCAAGAATGGTGTACCTCTATTCAATGAAAATAATTATTCACTCTAGAAAGGAAGAATGGAGATCTATCTCTTGGCACAAGGTTACAAAGTATGGGACACTGTTCAAAATGGCTTTACAACAATCGCGGATGAACAAGGTAAGAAGAATTTGGTAAATGATGCAAAAGCAAAGAATATTATTATCAGTGGACTTATTAAATCTGCTTATCATAAGGTGTTGGGTTGTCAAACCGCCAAAATTGTATGGGACAAGCTTGAGAATATATATGCAGGTGACTCAAATGTCAAAGAAGCAAAGCTTCAAATCTACAGAGAAAAATTTGAGCAACTCAGAATGAAAGAAGATGACAATATTATTGCATACTTCCAGCACGTTGATGAAATAACCAACACTCTAGATGGATTGGGAGAGCTTGTTGATGAGAAGACTATTATACGAAAGATTCTTACAACTTTACCAAGAAGATTCAACCCAAAGGTATCGGTCTAAGAATATAGTGCAAATCTGCACAAACTCAGCAAAAAAGAATTACATGAAGTTCTCATAGCATATGAAATGAGACTTGATGAAGAAGAGGGTACTTCGCATCTAGAAACTGCGTTCGCTACATCTAAGAAAACCAATAAGGACAAACAACCTTCAAAGGCAAAGACCTACACCTACACCTACAAGTGTGAAGAAAAGGAAGATGATGAAGAAGGTTTTTCAGATGGAGAATATGCTTACTTTACGAGAAAACTGAAAATTGGTAAGGGATAATTCAAAGGTAAACTTCCATTGATATGTTTTGGTTGTGGTGAGGTTGGGCATTTCGCAGCAAAATGTTCAAACAGAAGTGATGGAAACTCAAAAGAAAAGAAAGGCTTTAAGAAATTCAACAAGCAAGGAAAGAATAAAGGATTCAAAAGGAACTTTCTCTCTAAAGAAGATAGATCATCATCCGATGAAGACAGTGACAATGAAGAAGAAGCCAATGTGAGAGTATTGTTTATGGCCAAGCACAATAAACAAGAGCTATCAAACAACGAAGAAGAAGGGTTGACCATAGAAGAATTTTCTAAGGAGGCAATCAAGCTTATAAAAGACTCAAGGCAGAGAAGTTCCATTCCAATACTCTTGAAGAACAAGTTCAAGGTCTCAAAATTGAGTTGAAGAACACAAATGTATTGAAGATTCACTTCAAAAGAAGTTGGAAGAAAGTAATCGAGAAAGGGAAGCATTAGAAGTTGAAGTAGTCTCACTGCATAAGGAAGTGAAGAAGGGAAAAATTGTCCAAAACTATGCCAACAACTCAAGGGCATTGGAAGAACTCATCAACAATCAATGATCTTACAACGAAAGAACTGGCCTCGATTACAAAGAAGAAGAATTTAGGGCCTTCTACAACAAGATACAATGAACCTATGAGATCTGACAAGCATGTAGAATTCATTGAACAAGATTCGCAAGAACAGCCTTGGAAGACAATTCCCCGACGAATATTTCCATCCAACTACCAACATATTTTTCATGGCTATTGTTATTCATGTGGAAAATTTGGTCATAAAGTTGTAGAATGTCGCATGTACCCTAGGAATCAATACAATTCCAGGAGATTTGTCAAATATGAACCTCCCAGGGCTCAACGAAACATCAATAGATTTGAACATTTAAGAAGTTATGTTGAATGTTACAAATGTCGAAACTTTTCACACATAGCCAAAGACTGCAGACTTGAAAATCCTCCAGAAGAATATTCGAAGCCACAGAACAAATGAACATGGAAGAAGAAGAACATTTATAATTATGCTCTCGCTCTCAAGGCTCAAAACAACAAAGATGTGTGGTATGTTGATAGCAGTTTCTCAACACATATGACTGGAGATAGAAAGAAATTTGTATCTCTGAAAGAGAAGAATGATGGAACCGTGTCTTTTGGAAATGATGGATCTTCAAATGTTATACGATCAGGTACCATTAGTCTCAAAAGAAAAGATGCTCTAGCCAAGAATGTTCTATTGGTTGAAAACATGAATCACAATCTGCTTAGTGTTGGACAAATGTGTGATCAAGAACACACAATGCTATTCAACTCCACAAAATTTGAAATCAAGAAAGGTAAGTATGGTAAAATTGTGGCTACAGCAAGTCGACCTCCAAACGAAATATATGTTCTGGATGAAGCAACTAAAGCATGTCTACTAGCTAAAGAAGATGAAAGTTGGTTATGGCACAAACGAATGGGTCACATAAACTTTAACAATCTTGTCAGGATAAGAAAAAAGGAAGCAGTACGAGAAATGGCAAAAATCTCAGAACTTTCCAACACACTATGTGAGGCCTGTCGGCATGGCAAGTAGACAAAATGTGGATTTAAAACAAAAGAACACTTTGCATCACATCTAATGGAATTGATAAATACTGATCTATGTGGTCCTATGGGAACAAAAGGCTTAGATGGAGAATTATATTTCATGTTAATGATAGATGACTATACCAGGATGACAATCGTCTGTTTACTAAAGAAAAAATCTCAAGCATTTGAGTGCTTTTAGATCTACAAGGAGTTGGTCGAAAATGAAATTGATTAAAAAATAAAGTGTCTAAGATCAGATAATGGCAGAGAATTCACTTCCAAATTATTTCAGCAATACTATGACGAAAATGGAATAAAAAGACAATTTTCAATAGCAGGAACACCTTAGCAAAATGGAGTTACTGAAAGAAAGAACAGAACCGTACAAGAAATGGGTAGAACAATGTTGAAGGACTCAAAATTGGATGAAAAATTATGGGTTCAAGCAATTGATACCGCAGTCTTCATTATCAACAGAAGTCTCTCATAAATAATTGCAATAAGACCCCATGTAAATTATGGAAAGGAAAATTGGCTAATGTAAGATATTTAAAAATCTTCAAAAGCAAATGTTATATCAAAAGAGAATATCAAAAGTTGGGTAAGTTTGAATCGCGTGTTGATGAAGGTATCTTTGTTGGTTACTCACGCAAAAGAAAGGCCTATAAATGTTATAATCTAAGATGAAAACAGATAGTGGAGAGCATAAATGTTACATTTTACGAAGATAGTGTTCTAACGAATAATGATGAGGATCTACAATCTTTGAAACTTGAGACAGAGGTTGAAAAAGGTACAGAGAAAATTCTAGAACAAGAAGCAACTGTCAACCAGGAAGAAGTAAATAATGATCAACAAGATATACAAGAACAACAACAAGAAGCTCCTCCAAAGAGAACAAAAGAATGGATTCAAAAGAACCATCCATCAAATCAAATCATTGATGACATAAATGAAGGAATTGGAACAAGAAAAGTTCGATAGCTTTGTTCATCACAACAAGCTCACATTGATTTTCTAGCAACCTTTGAGCCTAGTAGTTTTGAGAAAGCCAGCCAGAATGAACATTGGGTAGTAGCTATGAATGAAGAATTGGATCAAATAGAGAAGAATAACACCTAGGAATTAGTTCCACGACCAAAAGATAAAAATGTCATTGGGATTAAATGGGTGTTCAAGAACAAATTAAATGAAGATGAATAGGTTACTGGAAACAAAGCAAGATTGGTTTGCAAAGGCTATGCACAAGTGGAAGAAATTGATTTCGACGAAACATTTGCACTAGTTGCCAGAATGGAAGCCATCCAGATGTTTCTCGCCTATGCATGTTCAAGAAAAATAAAAGTCTACCAAATGGATTTTAAGTCAGCATTTCTGAATGGAGAATTAGAAGAAGAAGTTTACATTGAACAACCTGAAGGTTTTATACTATCAGAAAAAGAAGACTATGTTTTCAGGTTAAAGAAGACTTTGTATGGTCTCAAGAAAGCTCCCAGAGCATAGTATTCTCGTCTTGATGGATATCTACGTCAACAAGGGTTCAAGAAAGGTATTGTTGGTAGAAATATTTACGTACAAATAGAAGGATAATTTAATAATCATTGAGGTATATGTGGATGATATAATTTGTAGAAATTTCTATATAGATCAGCTAGCTCTGATACCATGTAGATATTCTCACTGTAGATTAATCTGATTATGCAATGTACTAAAGCAAAATACTTAATCTACTTCTACAATCAAACTTGTGGAAGCTTAATCGATTTGAGCAAGATCAAACAAAACACATATAATAGAGAAGAAGAATCAATCACACATGAAACACAGAAAAATACTCTGGGGAAAGCCTCAGCTAAAAACCCCGCTATCTGTATTATCATACAAGGTGGAAATACATCAATATTACACAAAGATTTAGCTCCTACAGCTAACCAGCTCTCAGTACAATCCTCTTGGATGCTCACAGGCAAACAAGGCTTCTCACAAACCTTCTCCTCTGCCCTCCAAGCCTCCTATTTCCTTGCACAGTTTTCCCTGGGTGATCCAGTTGTTACCCAGTGTAACACTGATCTCACACACTGCTCCAACACACTATCAGAACTGCACAATCCTCAAGGAACCTTGTTCCTTCTGCATGGATGAGTTTCCTTTATAGGAAAATTCCTCCAACTGATAGTACACTGTCCCTGTCTTTAATCTCAACTGGGCCTTTGTCTGAACTGACATGCATGAGTTATTTGTGAGAGAATATTTAGTTATCTGGAGTACACTAGTTTCATGCATGCGTGCATTAACTGACTGAACTCACAATCAGTTCCACAAATTGTTTGGAACTAATCTAACTGGACTTAACTCAGTTAACTGAGATAACTAATTACAACTCAAAGACAACTCATCCTTATCTCCTTAATTAAGGGATAACTTCTGTTAGCACTTGAAATTTCACCTCAGGCTGAAAAGGCAAATCTCAAAGCTACATCAAACCATTCAGCCTCGTAGCTAGCCCTACGGGGCAGGAGAAGGCTCTCTCCGGTCAAATATCGGCAAATCTTCAATGGGATGAGATTACCAACAAAGGTAACACAGATATTAGGCTAGTAAACTGATTATAAAGATTGATTTGGGGTTTTTGGGGTTTTTGGTGGCAATTTAAGGAACTGCAATTTAGGGTGCGGGGATTGGACACAGTTTTTGCAGGGGGGTCTTTGGGGCAAGGTAGGAACCCGTATTGATGTCTTTAGCTGAAGTGGATGATTAGGAAGAAAGATAAGAAGGCTAAAGATAGCAAACAATGGATTTGAATTCTCTTTAGACAGCAGAAAACATAGAAATTAAACAAATTTAAAAGTAGAGCATGGCAAGCATGAATTCTGACTTTATCACTTCATTTGTTTAATATGCAGCAGAATAGAAAGGAAATGAATCACATAACAAAGCTTACAATAACATGAAGAAACACACCATCAACACTTGAGTCCACATGAATCCCAAAGATGACTGCAAAACCCTGGTCTTCCTTAGCCAAAAATTGCAGAGATACAAGTGAATAATACAGTGATAACTTCTCCCTCAAGAGTCCAACCTTCCAACCCTTGAAAATGATTAAGAAAATACATAATATAGGCAAGCCAACCTCTTCCCTTGCCTCTAGGGGTCGAGCTCATCCTTCTAGGAGCTATTTCAACTAATTCTAAACTGAGCACTAAAATCTAGGCAGTCAAAACAACTTGCCTCTAAAAACTTGGAAACCAGTTCATACAGTCAATTTTACCCTTTTACATGAGAGAAACTTCTAGAAGAGTAAAACAAGGGTAAAAGTATCCAAAAAGTGCCACAAGTACAGTCAAAAGGACCACCATCGACCTCAGAAAGTCAAACTGGAGCTAAACTGCAAATTCTGGGCTGAACTGGTCAAATCTGGCACAAATTCCTCAACGGGTCGCGCACATCCTCCTCAACGGGTCGCGCACTTTGGAGCCCTGTTTGGAGGCCTTCCCGGTGTCAGAATGAGGTTCAGGATAGCTCGTTGGAAAGGTCTCTGAGTCTACTTTCCAACCCAACCAGAATTTTTGGATTTGGAGGTCATTTGCCCAGTCAAAAGTCAATAGTCAATTCTCCCAAGACTACTTCTGCAGCTCAAAAAAGGGGCAGAAAGTCAAAATTTGGCTGTATTTTGACCTTTTGGAGGCCCAAAACTTCATGAAAACTCAAATCCATCCATAGACATGTGTAACTTTGCATGACAAATCTAGCAATGCTGAGTTTTCGCAAAACGGAGCTACGATGACAAAGGGTCTCACCAGGGGTGAGACCCGTTGAGAAGCCAAAACCTGTAAATTGCCCAAAAATGTCAAAAATGAGCCAAAACTTCCAAAATTTTTTGTGCTTGGTGCTGTGAAGAGGCTAGTGGGTGTCATGATGAGTGAGAGAAGCCTCGGCCAAGATGCGGAGGGGGTTGGTCTTCTTCTTCCTCTTAAGAGCCTCGGTCAACCTTCTTTGGAACATTTTCATCTTTGCTTTACAAACGTGCATCCTAGCCCAATAGTGGTTTTTCATGTTCCTTAGCAGCTTTTTCTCTTGGTTGGCCTTAGCCAACAGCCTCTCCAAGTGGGCATTCTCCTGAATAAGCAATGACTCCCGGTCAACAGGCAATGGGTCACCGGGCCTCCTACGGTTTAGGACTCGGTCACTACGAATCCTCCAAATCTCATCAAGTGCCTTCTCCTCCTCCAGCTGTGTGTTCCGCTGCTCTAGATATGTGATGGTCCATTGGGCACCCTCAAGTCTCCGCTGCAAAACATCATTCTCGGCCCTGAGCTGCTGAATGATCTCCTTTGCCTCTTGGCTAGGAGAACTGACCTCAAGATCAATCACCGGATCCTCATGAACCATGGGCTCTTTGCCCCTCTGCAATACCTGTGCTGGCGAAGAAAACGAGGCCCCTTCCACCTGCTGTGGAGATAACACTCGCTGCTCTGAAGATGAAGGCGAGACCCCTTCCACCCGCTGTGGAGATAATACTCACCTAGCTGCTGCAAATAAGGCCCTTGGGCCTTTCTGATAGGTGACCATAGGAGTGGAGCTGACATGTCGGGTGATGGGAGCATCAGGCTGCTGAGATGGTCCTCCCTCCTCATGAATAGCCTCCTGATGTGGCTGAGGTGGCACTGTGAAAAACTCACGGGAGATGAACTCCTCCCATGAGATACCCTGCTGAATCAACTGATGAGAGACTATAAGCTGGATCAAACCATAGTGACAAAGGCTCCTGTACTGCTGGGCCGGGGTCTTCCTCTGCAACATGGGCACCATCCTCTGAATGTTCTGAAACAGGAAGACCGGGAGGTTCATCATCCTCACCCGGGTGAAATGCATCAACAGGCGAATGTGATATGAATACACCTGTGAAAATCTGCCCTCACATGTAAAATAATGCATGATAAGTCTCATGAGGGGGGCATACTCATTCCGAAGAAATCTGAATGGGAAAACACCCGTCAACAGTCTCACAAATGATGGCCGGACATAAGGCTCAAAGTGAACAAAATCAAGTAATCTGCGCTTAGGCCACACCTCACCCACATTTGGTATCCCTGTAGCCTCTGAGATCACCTCGGGTGTCAATATGAAATTCACCCCTGCAAGAGTGACATGTCCATCATGGAGGTGTAAGACAAACAAGCGGGCCAACTCTCTATGATGTTGAATCTGAGAGAGCCTCTCACAAAACTGATAGCATGACATGTACCGGAAACAATTCACTGCCAAAGGACAAGCCTGTAATTCTGCCAAAGAAGTAGGCTCCTCCCTCTTATGATGGCCTCCCTTACCTCCTCTACGAGGCCTCCTCTGTTCCTCAATCTCTGTAGATGATGAATGGTCATCACCTTGCTCATAAGTCTCGGTATCTGACATGGTTTTGGAGCAAGGTGGGCAAACTGAAGGACAAATTGAACTGCTGCCTCTGCCTGCAAAAGTACTGAACTCTATGCTGTTTCAAGGGGAAAAAACATGAGGGGAATGTTAGGGGAGGGAACTTCTTAACGAGGAATGGGAATATATGAAAATAACAGGGAATTTTCAAGGGAAACTTTACAAATTGTCATGCATATAGGAACACATTTTAACATTGGGAAATCATTTGCAAAGAACATCTCATATGGGACAAAAACATGTATGATAATGAACATGGTAGGGGCATACATGTATCAATAGGGACGTAGGGACACCATACACCAAATTTGCTTATAGGAGTTCATGTGTGTCATAAGGCAAATTTTTGCTCTTTTTGTTCTTAAGGAGTACATGCACATTGTTTTCACATAGAGGGAAGGTTTTCATGTACAAGGGGATATCAAGGGTATATAGGGGTTATGTACATGCCTCTAGATATACAGCAGCATTTATTTTCACATGACTCTTTCTTTGTTTACAAATGTATCTTTTCTTTTTGTTTTATTTTTTGCATGTGTATGGTAGAGGGAATTGGGGTTTTGTGTGCTTGTGAGAGGGGTAGGGTTTATAGCTTAGGGATGGGGGAAAAAGTCAACATTGTATGTACAAATAGTATGGGACAGAGATGCAAGCATGACTATGAATGAAAGAGGAAAAGAGGGAAGGGACCAAATGGGACAAAAATGCTTGAAACAGTCACAAAACCCTAGCATTTTACAAACATTAGCAAGCAGCCATACTAATCCATTCATTTGCAAATTTCGAAGATGAAATCATAGCATACATCCTTATTTTCACCACCAATATCAACAACCATGCATGAAGAGCCTACCTCGACCGATTGAGCAAATTTGAAGTGGAATGAAGGAATTTGATTGAAGTTTTGGTGGCAGACAGTTGAACGGGTCGCGCACAGCCCAACGGGTCGCGCCCGTTATAATTTTACACTGCCGGAGTGCGCTGGACGGGTCGCGCACCGCCCAACAGGTCGCGCACAAGCCTGGACGGGTCGCGCACCTGCAAACTGCCCGAAACCGTTGCAATTTTGCCTCCTTCGCCTATCACTCTCTCACAATCTCTCTTGCAAGCTTAAAATGCACAATGAGAGTGAAAGGAGGGAACATTACCTTTTATAATCTCATTTGAAAAAATTTCATCCATAAACCCACTTTATAAAGTCTATTTTGACACTTTTTTAAAACACTAATTTTCTTGGTTTCCTTTATCCTGAAGTTGACTTTTTGAGTGCTTTGACCTGATTCTTTTTGCAGGTAGATCATCTGAAGGACTGTGGCAAGGGGACCAGGGTTGTTGCTGCCTTTTTGAAGACATTTTGGAAATTTATTCTTTTTACAAAAATTATCATGACCTTGGCTTTAAAAACAGGGTTTTTAAATCCAAGGTTAAAAATGAACTGTACCTGATGAAAATTTCAAAGGAACATGTTTACCATCCTCCCTCTGGCTTGCTGGTCACTCAAGGACTTTCAGAGACATGACCTTGCTAAGACAACTGACCAAAACCCTAGACCTAGAATTTTGACATTAAGACCAAACAAGAGCAGCTTGACAAACTCAATGACTGATATGACCTGATCCAGCAAAGCCAAGAGGGGTATGAATAGACCAGCTTCTCCATCAGGATTATGGCATGCCTAACGGGATGCAAATTTTGACACTGATGAGACACCTACTAATGCAAATGCAAAGAGCTTTGATCACTGATGGAGGGCTTTCAAGACCGACACTAACAACTTCCTCAATCAAAGGGATAACTGTTGCATGACTTCACTAAGACTTCATGTTTGAATTTCTCTAACTAATCTCAAGATGAATTAACTAATTATTTTTCAAATAGCTGGTGACACTAAATTTTAATTTTAATTCTCAATTTTAATTCAAGGACAAATTAAAATTGGAGTATATCCTTAAATGTTATCTATAGCAATGTTATTTTTAGCATTTCTTGTTGCTATTTTCAACACTCCCTCTCAACAAGAAAGGAATTGAACTCTATCTCAATCCTGAACTTTTGGAATGTTCTGCATGCAACACTTCTCTCAAGTGTTGTTGCTCCAACAACAAAAAATATCCAACCTGAATCAGAATGATGCCTCTATCATCAAAGTCTCTGACTGTTATTGCCTCTGTCGACTGAAAACTCTGCACCTCTGTGCTCTTCAATATCTGACTACTCTAGCCTCTATCACTTTGATCTCTGACTGCATCAATCTCATTGATTCCTCATGTTGCATCTATGTTGTTGTTGGTCCTATCTCCCAGCACTGCATCCACACTACACCTCCTCTCATCTTGTTGCATCGTGCTGCCCACTACTGCACTGCAACTCAGTTACTGAGAAGTAACTAACTAATCTACCAACTAACCTCCCTATTGGGCTAGAAACACCCTCTGATGCTGAAGCTCCCTCTGCTGCTCCATCTGCATCTCTCTCTACCCACTCAGCTACTCCTGCTACTCCCCGTCGAGGCTCCTGTAGCAAGATCTAATCAAAGAGGTTGGGTACCTCAAGGATCCTGCCCCTATTTCAGCCTTCATGGGACTATCACTTCACATCGCCCCACCTCACACCTAGAGGTATGGCTGCATGTGATCCCTCTGCTGACTTGGCTCGAAATTCCCCCCTACTGGAGGTCTCTGCATGAGTGGATGCCTCCACTCGGTCTCCTCTCATCTTCTCCAATTGTGGCTCCTCCACAATTGTCTGAGACTTCTTCTGGGGCTGCATGTTGAGAGGTAATTTACTCTCCCTCTCAACCACCAAGTCTCTAACATTGGCCTTGCTCCTCAAGTCTTTGCATGCATCTTGAACCTGAAGAGCATACAAGTTCTGTACCCGTGAACCGATCTGTTTCACTTGTCCCGTGGTGATGTGTCTAAGGAAAACCTTTCCCTTACTAAAGACAACATTGTAGCCTTTGTCCTCCAACATTGCGATCGATACCAAGTTCCTCTTTAGTATAGGCGCATACTTCACATCCGTCAAGGTGATAGAAGCTCCATGCTCCCTCTAAAAAGTAACCATGCCTACTCCTAAAACACTATACCTTTCATCGTCACCCATCTCTATGAGTATTTTGAGGTCTTTCTCCTCCAACGTATTGAATAAACTTTTATTGCCGGTCATTTGGAATGAGGCTCCATTGTCAAGAAACCAACCACAACCCATCATCGATGAAACCATGCATGTGATGAGGGTGAAGTCCATTTCGAACTGAGAGGCTAATGCCTCACCTTTAGACCCATCCGAGGATCCCTTCTTAGACTTATTTGATGGGCAATTAATCACATAATGACCCATCTCGTGACAACTAAAGCATCTCACTTTAGAATTGTCACCCTTCTTCCTTCCATGAGAAGAACTCAATTTGGGATGAGAATCCTTCTCCTTCCCTTTCCTTACCTTACTCGTCAAGGCTAGATTTTCTTCATCATCATGCTTAGATGAAGAACCATCTCTGGTGTTCCTCCTGATCTCCTCCTGCATCAGATCTGACCACAATCATTCCCAATCTGACAGTTTCTCTCTTCCATTCACTGAGTCTTGGTAGCTATGCCATCTCTTATGGAAGACCGAGGAGAGAAAGACTCACCAAATCATCATCGGCTGTAGTTATTCCTACGCTTCCAAGCTCATCTTTGCAGGTGGTGAGCTTGTTCAGATGTGTAGAAATTGTGTCGCCCTTTTCACACTTGATTTTTCGAAGCTTGTCCTTCAGCGCCAGTTTCCTCTGGTCACTGCTATTCTGATATAGGTTCTTCAATGTCTTCCACATTGAGAACGGAGTCTCCTTCCCATGGAGACTCAAGACAATATGGTCTCAAAATCCCTCCAGAAGAATCCTCCTCGCTCTCGCCACACATTTCTTCCATTCCGCCAATTCTTGGGCATTAGCTGCTGCTGGCTTGGGGACTTCTTGATCAATGAAGTCCTTCAAACCACTTTCTTCTAATACCACTTCCATGCTATGTAATTCGAGCTACCATCCAGGGCATACTCCAGTCTTAAGCCATTGAACGCCATTGGTGAACTTTGAGATGTGATAAGAAATCGATTTTGTACCTGCAATTAAGAACTTCAAACTTTGAACTTTTCCCTTCTCAATAAGTTGTTCACGGTTATGATAACCTTTGCTCTAATACCATGTATAAATTTCTCTATAGATCAGCTAGCTCTGATACCATGTAGAAATTCTCACTGTAGATTAATCTAATTATGCAATGTACTAAAGAAAAATACTTAATCTACTTCTACAACCAAACTTGCGGAAGCTTAATCGATTTGAGCAAGATCAAACAGAACACGTATAACAGAGAAGAAGAACCAATCACACATGAAACACAGAAGAATACTCTGGGGAAAGCCTCAACTAAAAACCCCACTATTTGTATTATCATACAAGGTGGAAATACATCAATATTACACAAAGCTTTAGCTCCCACAACTAACCAGCTCTCAATAAAATCCTCCTAGATGCTCATAGGAAAACAAGGCTTCTCACAAACCTTCTCCTCTACCCTCCAAGCCTCCTATTTCCTTGCACAGTTTTCCCGGGGTAACCCAGCTGTTACCCAGTGTAACATTGATCTCACACATTGCTCCAACACACTGTCAGAACTGCACAATCCTCAAGGAACCTTCTTCCTTCTGCATGGATGAGTTTCCTTTATAGGAAAATTCCTCCAACTGACAGTACATTGTCCTTGTCTTTAATCTCAACTGGGCCTTTGTCTGAACTGACATGCATGAGTTATTTATGAGAGAATATTCAGTTATCTGGAGTACACTAGTTTCATGCATTCATGCATTAACTGACTAAACTCACAATCAGTTCTACAAACTGTTTGGAACTAATCTAACTGGACTTAACTCGGTTAACTGAGATAACTAATTACAACTCAATACAACTCATCCTTATCTCCTTAATTAAGGGATAACTTCCTCAATCAAAGGGATAATTGTTGCATGATTTCACAAAGACTTCATATTTGAATTTCTCCAACTAATTAACTCAGGATGAATTAATTAATTATTTTTCAAATAGCTAGTGACACTAAATTCGAATTTTAATTCAAAGACAAATTAAAATTGGAATATATCCTGAAATTCTATCTATAGCAATGTTATTTCTAGCATTTCTATTTTTAGCATTTCTTGTTGTTATTTTCAACATAATCTTTGGTAACAATGATGATTGACTAAGTATGAACTTTGCTACAAAGATGCAAAGTGAGTTCAAGATGTCTTTACTTGGTGAGTTGACATACTTCTTGGGGCTTCAAATATCTCAGCAAGAGAAAGGAATATTTATATGTCAAGCCAAGTACATCAAGGAAATGCTCAAGAAATTCAAAATGGAAGATTGCAAACCCTTACTTACTCTGATGGTAATAGGTTGCAAATTAAGCATAGACGACTCATCTAAGGATGTGGATCAAAGGTTGTACAGATCTATGATTGGTAGTCTTCTATATGTAACAACCTCCCGACCAAATGTTATGCAAGCAGTTGGACAAGTAGCAAGATTCCAAGCAGCACCAAAAGAATCACATATTATTTATGCCAAAATAAGTCTTTGATATCTAAAGGGCACAATAGAATATGGCTTGTGGTATCCCAAGGGAAAAAATCTCATTATTCAAGCCTTTACAAATGAAAATTAGGCAAGAAGCATTGATGATCATAAGAGTAATAGTGGAGCAGCATTCTATCTAGGTGGTTGTCTGGTATCATGGGCGAGCAAAAAGAAAACCTCAATCTCGTTATCTACAGCGGAAGCATAATACATTGCAGCGGCAACTTGTTGTACTCAAGTCCTTTGGATGAAACAAACTTTGCAAGATATTCAAGTACAATTTAGTGAGTCTATTCCCATCTTCTGTGATAACACCAATGCCATCAGCATCTCCAAGAATCCTGTCATGCATTCAAAAACAAAACACATTCCAATAAAATATCATTTTGTTAGACAACAAGTCACTGAAAAGAATATCAAACTTCAATATGTTAGTACAAAAGAATAAATCACTGATATCTTCACTAAACCTTTACCTCGTGAAGAATTTGAATATCTTCGCTAGAATCTTGGGATTCTCCCAAGTTCTCATTATATTTTCCTTATTCAGAAAATAAAGGAGGAGTGGAAGTGTGTATAGGTCTGCAGGATGGTTGTGTGTCAGGGGGAGTTACCCTTTGACATTGATGTCAAAGTGGGATAGAAGGCAGTAGGAAGATGTACCTTGATTGCAGGTGGAGTACTTGTGTTGCCATCAATGCCAAAGGGGGAGATTGTTGATCTAAAGATTATCTGAGGTTTTCATTGATGTCAACCCAAACAGCACCAGGGGCTACCCTGATATGGCAATGGAATTTTGACTTGACAGATTACTCCATTTTGAGTCAAGAATCTTCTAGATAGATTCTACTCATCGAGATGTTTCCGTTGATATATGGCACGCCAAGTAATTCTTCACGATTTGAGAGATATTCATGTTTGAAGTTAGTAACCCCAGTTAGTGGGCTAAAACCCTATGATGTTGTGGCATGGCACTCATAATTGGTTTTTTTCATTGAATATTCAATAACTAATAATTTTTTAAACTCCTAAAATCCCTCCAACATTCTCTATAGAAGCCCCTCTCAACTCTATAAAAAGAAATCTCATATATCCTCCAAATGGAGTGATCATGGAAGTTTCGCTATAACTTCATTTCTGCCAAGTCTTAGATTCTGAAATTAAAGCCCATTTGATTTGCAATCCTAATGAACGTCATGACCGAATTTTAGATCTTAGTTCTCTATATTTTCGGAGATATGATCTGTGGAAGTTAGGGTTTTTGCAAGTTGCCGAATTTCATCTCAAAGAAGTGACCTTGGGAAAATCGTCATAACTCTCTCTTTGAGAAGAGGAATGGAATTCTCTAAAAAGTGGAGGATAGTACACGGATTGCAGTTTTTTGTGTATCAATTTCAGAGCTGAAGGAGGAAACAGTGACACATGGCACGCCATACAAGTTCTCTCTACTAAACTAGTCCATAATTAGGTCATTGTGAGAGATTGGGCATAACTTTGCCTTGAAGAGTCAAAATCAGGTCAGACCTATGGCATTGGAAAGAAGACTCAGAGGGATACTACAGGACCGAAGATCACATATTTGGGATCTAAAATCATAGATATACATCAGATTAAACATCGTGCTCCTAGAAGGTAAGAAAAACTAGATCAAGTGTTGTCAAAGGGTGCAAAGGAACAGACTTTCTAGGGCAGCGAAGAGCAAGGTGCAGCAAAATGATGCAGCAGAGGTAAGCTATAGGTAAGTATCTTCTATATATTCATGTTGATTTCTTAATTGCATTAGGTTCTTTTTATTCTAATTTGTTGTTTTTGTTTAGCGCACATATGCTCTGGAGGATGAGGTAAGTTTTGCTATTATCATGGCAAGGGTATTTCCTTGAAGACTTTTTGCAGAGTATATTCATCAATAGAAGACTCAATGCATAATCTAATGTTCTGAAGAGTGAGAAAGGTTAGCATGACAAGAGCAGCAATCAAGGTGCAGAACAGCAGCAAGAATTTCACCATATGAAGTCTTCGAGTGGGAAGCACTGTATACAATCATTGTAAAAGTATCATTGTACAGAATTGTTGTAAAAGCATCTTTGTAAAAGTTGTACAAGTGTCTATCTGCCAAGAGTTGAAAAGGCAGTTTCGGGAGGTCTACGATTATCATTAGGTGGTTGTGTCACAGTTGGGGTTATGGTCTAGTGTGTCGTCTTCTTCTACATCATTCTATATCATTGTAAAGTGGACCATTTTCCCTTGTACCGGAGTCCATTCTTCTTTTATTCTTCTATAGGGTGGTAGGGTGGTGCTAGGGTGAGTTGTAGCTCATTAGGTGTTTGGGCATCCGTTCAGTTGACTACTGAAGAATCTCGGGCGTTGGAGCGTCCATCCAGTGGGAGTTGGAGAAGAGTGCTTTTCTAGATTCTAGGAAGTTGGAGCTTTCTTTTCAGTTGGAGTTGAAGATTAAAGAATTATTAGAAAAGTGTTCAGTGGTTTTTGACCCGGAGGGGGTTTTCCACCTAAAATTTTTGTGCCTTCTATGTTCTTTTATTCACTGTTGTTACTGCATAAACATTTATGATAATTGAAGATTAACTAATGCTCTTAAGAGATTTAAAAGTGCTAATTGCTAAGGAATACTGATTCACCCCGCCCCCCCAGTATTTTCCAACACGTAGCTCTCTAAAATGTGGCCCCTTCATTCATGAAGCGAAATGGAATCTTGACATACATAAAGGTACCCCAAGGTGTAGTAAAATTTGTCTTGCGTTGATCATCAGGGTGAACCAGAGTCTCTTTTTACCCTGAGAAACCATCCAATAGAGAAATTCTACTAGAACCAACTACTCTTTGTAAAATATGGTCCATTTTAAGGAGAGGATAGCTGTCTTTAAGAGAGACCTTGTTTAAATTCCTAAAATCTACACAAAGTATAATTTCTCTTATTTTTTCCTAGTTGGTACTATATTAGAGATGCATTTTGAGAACCTCAAGGGTACAATGATTTTAGCATCAAACAGTTTCTTCACTTGTTTATGTATTAGAGGTAATAACACTGGATTTACCTTTCTTAATTTATGTTTGAAGGGTTTTTGTTCTTCTCTGATAGGGATGGTATGCTTTATGATACTAGTATCATAATATTTTAAGTCCTCATAACTCCAAGAAAACATATCAGAGAATTCTTTAAACAGTTCAATGTATTTTTTCTTTTCTTTAGGAGGCAAGGATTTAGGCAGTTTTACAATTTTAGGATTTTCTTTTGTTCCTATGTTATATTCCTCTACCTCATCTCCTATAGGTTCAGTTTTTTTTTTTGGCCACATCGTTGAAGTCAAAAAGCTCTTCCAATGGCACCTATCCTCTTGGCAGCACATTGTCCTTTAATTGCAGAACCTCTAGTTCTTCTTGATTTTCATCAGTTTCTTTTAACACTATTTATTTTTCATTATTATTTACATCGTTATCAATATCATTATCTACATCAATATTCACACAGTCAAACTCATCTTGCATTTGTTAAAAATTCTCTATTTGCTCATCATTACCAAAAACTTTCCAATATCTTACATTATCAGGAACAGATGGCTTGTGTTTCACTTCCACCACATATTTCCTATTGGGATGGAAAGGCATTTTGCAAGTATTGGCTGAAACAGCCAAGGCATCAACTAAAATATTTTGGCTTCGAGGAATAATAGACAAATCATATTCAGAAAAGCATTGCAAAAAATCTAAGACTGCATTCCTATATGCTCTTAATCTAGGGTGTTTAGCAGAATATTCACCCTTAATTTGATTGATAATTAGTTCGGAATCCCCATGCACAGAAATTCTTTTTGCTCCTAATCTCTTTAAAATTTGCAGCCCTAAGATCAACAACTCATATTCAGCTATGTTATTGGTGCACTGGAAATCATGTTTGTAACCATGTCCCTTTACCATATTTGTTGATGAGTTTACAATGAAAACACCTGCCCCTGCTCCATCCTTACTCATAGCCCCATCGAAATTCATATTCTAAAGAGATTCTCCCTCTACATCCTTTTCTTCAGTATCCAATTTTATCACTTTTGTATTACTGATTTTAACCTCTAAGTGTGAAACTTCATTTTCTACACATTCATTACTATACAAGATAAATGAATCCATGTCTAAATGTACTTAATACAAGGGATAATTGTTGGGATTATCCTGACTACTAAACATGTACTTCATTAGTGTCTCCTTGTATAATTTTCTTGGATGATCAAACACCGGAATGGTAGCATAAGTCATATTCATTTGTAAAGTGCCTTTTAATTTTTCTCCCCAAGATCTAGAGAGAAACATTCCATACTTAGGAGGTATATCTGCTACTACAATGTCCATCACCAAGCTCTTTATTGGTATTTGGACTAGAGTAACACATAAATATTTGATTAATCCTAAGAATCTTACCTTACTTGAATCGAATGAATATGAATCTTTGTATGGCATGGTTATGTCTAAGCCTAACTTCTCTATAATAGCCCTAGGCATTAGATTGTGTGAGGCTCCAGAATAAAGCATATCATTGTGTAGAATTTTATCATGAATATTCAAGCTAATGTAGAAAGGGGGGACACTGCCATCCTGAGATTGTACTTTGACCTCAGGCCCAAACAATAACTCAGTTTGGTCATCATTCAAATTGACTGTGTCAGTCCCTTCCCCTATCTTCAAGGCTTTTATGACTTGTGATCTATATGCATTTTTATGTATTAATTCTGTGAGGGGAATAGAAATTTTTACTTTAGCCAATTCATTTTCAATGCTAAAATATGTAGGAGCTTTTTCTATTTCTTTAGTAGTTGCATCCTATTTCTTATAAGTTTCCTTCTGAGAATCATCTTTAGGTTGACTAGTAGAAGGGGTATCAGTTTGGGTCTTCTTGGGAGGAGTGTCAGCAGTCTTTTTAATCCTCAAGTTATATTGTCTATGTACTTCCATAATTTTGTTCTGATATCCTTGTTTGTAGTCTTCAGACTCTAATGGAATGGCTTCTGGTTGTGAGAGTAAGAAAATGTCTTGCTCTTCCTTAGTCAAGAAAATGTGGTCAACTTCAGTTTCCTCAAACAAATTTATTTGATTTTCTTTAGGATCTTCAAGTATGTCAGCTTCCTCATCTGCATAGTTTTCTTGGAATGGAGGTCTAATTTGTTGCTGATCATTTTGGCCTCTCTGCTCTCTTTGTTTAATCTAAGGCTAGTTTTTCCTTAAATTTGGATTTCTAATTTGGGGACCACCTTGGTTTTGACCTTAGTAATTATCTCCATCATTTTCTCTGTTGTTTTTACTATAGTATCTAAATTAACATCAGAGGAAGAAGCATGTTCTTTTATGGTAACTCTCCTTTCGACCTTTAGTGTAGCTCCTTTTGCTAACAAATTGGCTTCAACACTAACTTCATTTCTTTGCATTTCCTCAAAGGGTTGCAGGATTTATTTCTCTTCATTGGTAAGACATATCAGGGTCAAAACCATCAAGGAATTTAATCAGGGCTATCCCTAGAGGATGTTGTATTACTATAGGGATAGAGTTACAGATATTGTTAAATCTAATACAATAGTCCTGGACTATTTCACCAGGGGCTCTTTTGATACTGTCATAATCTACTAAGATTTGTAGAGGGTTATTTTTCACTTCCCATCTTCTGAGGAAGGTGTCATGAAATTGAGTAAGGTCTGGGATAGAATGAGCTGGTAATCCTTTAAACCACTTTTTAACCTCACCAGTGAGACTTTGAGCAAACAATCTCATTTTTACATCAGCATCATCTATCTCTTGGAAGTCTGAGTAGTCATTCATTTTATCAATATGTTGCTAAGCAGTTATTGGTCCAATGCTGTCAAATATAAGAATCCTACTCTATAATCTTGAGGGATTGCATTGAGTTGTGCAGGTAGGACCAGGGGGGAATAAGAGGCTACCATGATTGTTCAATGAGAATGAGAAGATGATGAAATTATAATAGGTGTGTATGTGGGAGGGATTAAAGGAGGTGGATCAAAACTCTAGTTGGTGTAGTAGTAGTGGAAGTAGGTATTGTAGTAATGAGAGAAGTTATTAAAGGAGCAATAGAAATGGGAGGAATTTCTAGTGGGATAGAAATACTAGGTGTAATTTTTGGTGGGTTTGCAGATGAAGCGGTAGAAGAAGAAGGTGAGGGTTTAGATGACTGATGGATCAAGGATTTATGCACAACCTAATCTAACTGGCTTACCAGATCTTCAAGCTTGTCAAATTGTTTGAGTTCATCATCAACAAAATCTGATTTAATAGTTTGAGGTTTAGAGATATAAGGTTTTAGCAGGCTTTCGTCAATCACAATTTTAGGCACAAAGTTGTCAAATTTACTTCTAAAAAGACTATGTTCAAAAGCTAAATCAAATTATATATATTCTAAAGTGAAAAAATTCTCAGGAAGATAATTAACCCTAGGCAGAGGACCTTCACTTGATTCACTCTCAAATACACTTTTCTTTCTAATTATTTTTTCTGGATTATCTACAATTTTCGGTGGATTTGGATCTAGATTAGCTCTAGTGTATATTATTTTAGGAGCCATATCTACTATTAAGTATTCACAGATAAAATATATACAACTTTTAAAGTGGAAAACAGCCTTAAACATATCTATTTCAAAGCTGCAAACTTCAAATAACTTTAAGGTCTAATGAAATTTTTACCAAGGAAAATTGAATTTATATTAAATATGTTGTCCCTAGTATGGTCGCCAGGATGTTATTACTATCTAATTTCCCAGGTTGTAAAGGAATTATAGAGGTAACCACAAAACCAATTTTAAATTTAGAAGCTAGCCCTTCTAAACTCAGAGAGGGATCTCTCTGTCATGTTTAGTTTTGTTGCTTTAGGATTTTACGCTAGAAGTAAGGTTCAGAGTTTGGTTTTTTGAATTGTTTGGTTGAAATTGTAGAGAAAGGCCATTGGGAAAATGGATTCAAGGACCTTAGAGTGATCAGATGCAGAAATATCAGAATAGATGTAATCAAAGGAATCAAAGTTGCAATATATATTTGTTCTTGATTTGGGCACGACCACACCCTGACATGAGGTAGGCCCTCTACAGTACACCTGGGTCTAGGCTGAAATTTAGGTTTATTCCCCTGCTACTCCTAGTCCGTAACTAGCTGGCGACCCTCGTTCTTTCGCTTTCCTGCTTACCTCCCGCAATGGTGACTGAACTATCATTTTCGGTTTCGCGTTGTAGGGTTTGGTCCCCGCCTGTGTCGATTACTCCGAATTACGGTGGCAGTTGGCGTAACCCCTGGGGCATCAATGGAGACCAACCTTATAGATTATTCGGAGGACCCCCTTGAGGGCATCTCCATTTTCGGCAGGCAGACCAGTTCCGAGGCATATTTCCCGTTCAGCAGAGAACTCACCGAGGTTATCACTCTGCTTCCGTCGCTCACGGGACAGCCCAGTGCTGTTATCAACCTCCCGAAAGTACCTATTACCTAGTTGGCATCCGCTGCACCCCCCCTGATGCCGATCCCCCATCATTTTTCCTCCAGACTAGCTGGCTCAAAACAGGCGGCTAGGTCATCCAGCATATCCTCCCTCCATCCTTCTGTGGCCTCTCATTTCCCATCTCAGTCCCTGCTCAGAGAAGCCCCGCCCTATTCTTCTCACACTACCCTGCCCTTAGAGTCTGCACAACCCTTTGGTAGCTATACAAACGTCCCTCCCCTCCCGGACACTTTCCCTACTGGCCCTGCTCCGTTATCTCCAAACCCTAACTCTCCCAACCCTAATCTTGAAGAAACCCTTGAGGGGGCAGAGGAAGCAGAGCCTGCTCTCGGGAAGAAGCAGAGGTGTGTCAAACCTAGGGCACAAGAAGTATTCATTGATTGGGAAGAAGACTTTCAGTGGCAAGACACCATGGATATGGTGGCAACGGTCTTGGTAGGCAAGGTCAGGGGCAGGAACTACACCGTGGCAAGACTTAAGCAGTGGGTTGCGGAAATTTGGGGCCATCACCTGGCTAATCTGCCTATTGTTCAAACATTTTTTCATGGCTGGTTCGCCCTATGTTTTGCACGAGCAGAACACACCAACTGGGTCTTATCCTCCTTCTAGCACATCGAACAAGCCCTGGTTTTGTTAAGGAGATGGAGTTCGCTATTTGATCCAAACAGAGAATAACTTGGGGTGGGGAAAATATGGGTTCGTCTCCCTCGTCTGCATTTCTAGACTGAAGATATCTTCAGAAGAATTGGAAATTCTCTGGGTACATACCTAGACTACTACAGATCCTATCTTTCTATGGGGGCCATGGCCTATGAAAGACTACTAGTTCACCTAGACATTAGAGGTGGTTTACAAGAAAAATTCACTCTTCGTTGGAGGAACTTTAACCGGATCCAGATTGTGGACTATGAGGGGGTCCCCTTTCATTGCAGGCACTGCCACAAGGTTGGACACCTCTATAAGGACTGCCCTCTCCTCGTGAAATCAAAGATGGGCAACAAAGGGAAGACCTCATCAGCGGGGGGAGCTCAGACACAGGTGGAACACTTGGATGGGGCCGATAAGATGGACACTAGTGCAGACGGATCCAGGCTTGCCTCGATGACACCGAAGAAGCGCAGGAAAGCACCTCTTTGGCCACCTTCACCTCCACTGACCAGGTCTAAGGCAGTTGCTGGAGTCACGCTATCTTCGAGTATGTCCAATCCTATCCCTTGCTCTGCATCTATTAATTATTCATCTACACATAAGGAAAACTCTAAGGAATCTAGGCAGGTCCTAGACAAGCCTCATCCTTGTCTAAGCCAACTGGTCTTCCCCCTCAATTCTCATGTACCTGTTCCCTCTCAGATTACCCCCACAACCTTAATGGAGACATCAAAGGAATCAATCCTTGGATCTGACCCCACTCCCCACCGATATCATCTCCGATCACATACTCGATCACCAATGTCAGATGCTATTGGCATTGGACTTATCCCTTCCTCCTCCACTCTGAAGCTCCCCCGAGGCAGACCTTCCTCCCTGTCAAAAGCTAAACAGAAGGTAGGTATTGGGTGCGGCTGATATCATTTCCCCTCTAATGGAATCTATGCTCCCAGGATGGCATTTCCAAGCCATTGATGTTAATGGACGCTCAGGGGGCATTACCATGGGATATAACCCTCGCTCAATTAATATAATGGGCACTTAGAGGGGTATATGGTTCATAGGGGTGGACATATACTCTACAGAGATGGGAACTGAGATTAGAATGATAAACATATATGGGCCCTGCCATCATAGAGAAAATTTTTGGGAAAGGATTTTGGCAGCCAACATATTTCAATCTAATAATATCATACTAGGAGGAGACCTAAATTTCTCCCTAGGCTACTCGGAGTCTTGGGGTCACCATGTTCAAGCCAACCCCTTAGTGGGTTTCTTTGAGCAACTCCTTGATTTACACAATCTCATTGATATCCCATCTGCCAAACTAGTCCCAACCTGGAGGAACAAAAGAAGCGGGTAGGCTAGCCTTTCTAGAAGACTGGATCAATTCCTCATCAAGGAACACTTTTTGGAGTAGGGTTTCACTTATGGCTAGTGGGTGGGATCCGGCGGACTCTCAGACCATCTACCAATTTACCTTGATATCCAGGGCAATATTAACAAACCTCGAGCACCTTTCAAATTCAACTCTACATAGTTGAAAGACAACTCCTACATCCGCCTCATCACAGATTTTTGGAAGGCCCATCCACCAGCAAGAAGAGGGAACATCACTGAAGGGTTCGTGGCCAACTTGAAGGAATTGAAGAAGCTATCCAAGATTTGGGCTCACAATAAGCGGTGTGCTGAAGAGCATCTATTAAATGAGATCGAACTGGAGATAGCCAACCTAGAGGACAACAGTGGGGGCACCTTCCCTTCAAATGAGCTCAAGGACAAGCTCACTGAATTAACAGTCAAAAGAGGAAACATTCTCAAGGAGAGGGAGGAAACCTGGAGATTGCGGAGCAGAGCTATTTGGCTGAAGGAAGGAGATGATAATTCCAAATTTTTCCACAAATTTGCTAATGGAAGGAAGGTCATTAATACCATATGGAAACTGAAAAATGAGCAAGGAGCTGAGGTAGACACCTTCCCTCACCTGGCCTCCCTAGCCACCTCTCACTTCAAGCAGGTCTATCAAGCCCCCCCTAATGCTACCCTAGCAGAGGTCATTAGAGTAGCACAATTGTTCCCTCGGTTCATTGAACATGAGGATGTTGTGGAGCTTAACAGAGAAGTCACTTTAGGGGAGCTAGAGGCCACTTTGAAATGGTTTAAGAAGGACAAGAGCCCTGGTCTAGATGGGTGGTTAGTAGAGTTCTACCTAGCTTTTTTTGACATCCTCGGACATGATCTGCTCAAGGTCATCGAGGAATGCAGGAAGATTGGATGTATGCATGGGGCTATAAACTCCACCTTCATCGCCCTCATCCCCAAATCAGACAATCCATCATCCTTCAATGATTTTCGACCCATCTCCCTGTGCAACTGCCTATACAAAATCATATCCAAAATCATTGCAAATCGCCTCCGCCCCATCCTATCCAACCACATATCATCCGAACAATTTTCCTTCCTACAGGATCATCAGATTCATGAAGCCATAGGCACAGCTCAGGAAGTACTGCACTCCATTCAGACTAAGAAGATCAAAGGTATGATCCTCAAAGTTAATCTCTCAAAAGCCTTCGACAGGGTAAGTTGGCTTTATCTCAGAATGCTTCTTACCCATTTAGGATTTCTTGTGGGAGTCATTAAATGGATCATGTGCTACATTACCAATATATCCTTTAGTGTACTGATAAATGGGCTGCATCTCCCTTCATTGGCTCTAAAAGAGGTCTCAGACAGGGGTGCCCATTATCTCCTCTACTTTTTCTCCTAGTCATGGAAGGACTAAGAAAATTGATCAAGGACATGCACCATAGAGGCAGACTCTCAGGAATCAGGATATTGAATGGATGTACTATAACACACCCCCTTTTCATGGATGATGTACTAATGTTCCTAAATGGAGGGATAGGTTACCTCACCACCATCCAGCACAACATCAATCTTTTCAAAACTGCTACAGGCATGATCATTAATAACTCTAAGTCCACCATAACGGTATCAAAATGATCCCCCCATAAGATACACTTTGTGATACAAAGATTCCCTTTCACCCTGACCCAGATAGATAGAGGCTTCTGGTATCTAGGATACAGGCTAAAACCGCTTGGATATAAAATGGTGGGCTGGATATGGTTGATCTCCAATCTTGAGAAACTCAATATATGGTATCATAAGCATCTCTCCAGAGCCGGAATATCGGTGCTCATCAAAGCGGTTCTAGAGGCCACCCCTGTATATTGGATGTCCCTCGCATGGATCCCAAGAGGCATTCTCAACAGAATACAAAACCTCTATTACAGATTCCTGTGGATAGGCAAACAAACAAGAAGGATATATGCATGGGCAAGATGGGATCTTCTATCTATCCCTATGAAATGAGGTGGGTGGGGTATAAAGAAATTGGGGGATTTCTCCTCAGCATGGTGGCCAAGATAGGGTGGTAATTAGTCACCACCAATAGTCTCTGGACCGAAATTGCAATCACTAAATATATTGCACCGTTAAGGCCGCTGGATTGGCTGAGACAAACAAGCTGGAACAAAATTGGGGTCTCAAACATATGGAAAGAAATTCTAAACTCAATGCCTCTTATTCGGGACAGCCTAAATTGGAGAATATCTAATGGGATATCCATCTGAATAGGCCGTGACCCTTGGATAGGATGTGGGAATGCACACCAGCTACCTAAAGGCTTACTCCAGAACCTTAACGAGAAAGGAATTACACACATAGTGCACATTGCGGACCAGGAGAGATCAACCTTCCTGCACCAAGCTTGGAAGTTAGCCCATAGCTTGCTCCTTCCTTTACAGTGGCACCAAGCTTGGAGTACTTTCACTACAGCTCTCACGGAATCTCACATTCGACTAAGAGAAGGGGAAGATGAGATTACATGGGCCATCGCCAAAAATGGTCGGTACTCCCCAAAAGAGGGGTATCTACAACTAGCCAATCGACACAAGCCACAGCACATAGAAACATGGTGGAAAGGAATGTGGAAGCTCAAAGCACCCCCCCGAACAAGATTACTCATGTGGTCCATACTGAAGAATAAGGTGTCGACGGGAGACAACTTGAATAGAAGAGGGCTATATGGACCTTACTGGTGCTGCCTCTGTAAGGACAACACTGAATCTTTGGATCACCTCTTCCTCTCCTGTCCCGTCACAATTGATCTTTGGAACTCCATTCTATCTCACACACTCTCATCCATCAATTGGAGGGGTCAGACCACCAAGGAGGTATGGGCAAATTGGTGGTCATCTGTATCATCACCCAAAGCTAGGAACCTCCCCCTACTCATTAGTTGGGAAATCTGGATAGCCAGGAACCGCACCATCTTTTAGGACACCGCCCCCCAATGGCCATCCATCATAGCCAGAATTATAGCCGACTACAGTTCACTACCCGAGGACGAGGCCGCCTCTCCACCCAGAACTATCATCCCCGAGTCCATTGATCACTCACAACCCTGGGCATATTTTGATGGATCAGCACAAGAAACAGGATGTGGAGGTGGGGCTGCTCTATATATTTCAGATACACATTTCTATCATATTCAAATGGGACTTGGAAATGGCACAAACAACTTTGTTGAACTCATCACTGCCAAATACCTCATACAATTTGCAATTGAAAAAGACTATCATAATCTACAAGTGTTGGTGACTCGAAAATTGTCTGAAACTGGATTAGTAAAACATCAACATGTCATGCATTCACATTATGACATATATTGGATGAGGTGCATAGATACATCACATATTTTGACAAATTTTCTTGTCACCATATTTACAGGGAACAGAACACCCTCGCTGACAAACTTTCCAAAAAGGCAGCGATCAGGCCATGCAACATCTGGATGATCTAGGAGCAGTGGGGTGGTGAACAGTTCCAGTACTACCACCGTCCATATATGGACCAGATAGATCAAGCTCAACAGGAGCCTGAAATCATTTGATAATTGACCGTTTTATTTTTGTTTATATTTACTATGTTTATACATAATCAGTACATGTCCTCAGGAGTACTCTCTGCGTAGAGTGACAAATTTTGAAGTTTATTTATACAGCACTTTATTTAAAGACTATCTCCCTGTGTGGAGAACATATATTTGGTTCTTAAATTTTGGACTAGCACACAGCCACTATATTTTTCATATGCTCATAGCATCTACAGCATGTAATTTTCCTATCTTAATGAAAATTATGATTTTTCCAAGGGGAAAAAAAGGAATCAAAGTTGCTTTCATAAATGGAAAATTTTTCAATTGGCCAATGACATCTAGTATGAGAGATGCCTTCACTGTGGGATCCAAATTTGAAGGTATTTATAAATTCAATGGAAGACCAATACATATGTTGATTCATGACAGTAATCATCAATGTGAACTTTGGCACTGAAGGTTCGCTCATCCACACTATAAATCATCGCCTTGTCTGAGAAAGACGGTTTTTGAAATGCTTGAGATTAGAGTGGATCATGATGGGGTTTTCCAAGGGTGTACAAGTGGAAATCATGTAAATTGACCTTTCCCTTCAAGCAAAAGAAAAACAAGTTAGGCACTTCATCTTATTCATTTTGATTTATGTGGACCTATGCTTGTTACTTCTCTTGGTGGCTACTTGTATTATATAATCCTTATGGATGATTTTTCCCGCAAGACATGGATTTTATTTTTCAAAAAGAAATTTAAGTATTTAATGTGTTCAAAGAATTCAAAGCTCTAGTAGAAAAACAAACTGGAAAGCAGATCAAAGTATTCATATATGACAATGGAGGAGAGTTCACTTCAAATGATTTCATTGACTTCTGCAAAGAAGTTGGGATCAGGAAAGAGACCATCGTACCATATAACCTAGAACAAAATGGTTTGGCTGAAAGAAAGAAAAAAATTACCATGGAAGCAGTCAAAGTTATGTGGCATGATCAAAATCTACCAAATTTTCTATGGGGAGAAGGTGATGCTAACATTGTTGTCTATGTCTAACATAGATCTCCACATCGAGCCTTAAACAACAAGAATCCTAAAGAAGCCTTCGCTGGGGAAAAGCTCGAGGTTGGGCACTTGAGGGTTTTTGGTTTCCTTGTCTACTTTCATGTGCCAAAGGAAAAGAGGGACAAGTTTGAAGCTTCAGGTAAGAAATGTATGTTTCTTAGCTATTGTGAAAATTATAAAGCTTACGAAATATACATACCTGGTCGAAAAACTATAGAGTTTAATTGGGATGTAAAATTTGATGAAGATGCAACTCTTGGAAAGGAAAGATACACTCCTCTTCCTCCTGCTAATTTTGATAGACAAGATGATGCCTTTGTTTCTCAAGAAGATCATGAGCGTGAGCCTAATCTTGCTGACAAACCCATAGACCCCTTGGATCCTCCTCCATGTGATCCTCTTGGTAGAAAGATACCATTATGACTTCATGACACTTTACAAGAAGTTGATAGACATGCTTCCCTGAAAGGAACCTTCATAGAAAGCAAGAATCCATGTCGGTTTCAGGAATACATTGTAGCCATGAGTAACATTATTCAAGCTAAACCATGTACTTTTGAAGAAGCGGTGAAAGATCAAGTATGGAAAAATGTAATGGCAGAAGAATATGATTTAAACATACATAATGATGTATAGGAAGTAGTTCCAAGACCCAAAGGTAATTTTTTTGTGACTTCTAAGTGGATGTACAAAACTAAACATGGTGCGGACGGAAGTATTGAAAAATATAAAGCTAGATTTGTGACTAGAGGTTTCTCTCAGAAAGAGGGAGTAGACCATGATGAGATTTTTTCACCTATTTCTCAATATAATACCATATTGTTGACACCTAATCCTCATGATTGGGTGAATTTATGTAAATAATTAAATTAGAAATGTGAACAGTCATCGGGAGATGAACTGAACAGTGTCTCCCTATTGTATATAACAAAGACCTACCTGATGGAATAATACGTGAATCAATTTTTGCTTTGTGGAGTTACTGCCTAGCCTGACACAGTTATTCTAGCTACGGTTTCCTGTAGGCAAAAAAAAACTCAATCCTGAAAAATCCCAAGAATATCATCCTCTCGATACAAGTGGTACTCTTTTTCTGCAAGTTTTACTTATGTGCCACCATATTCGGGAATAAGAACATGGTCACCCTCCTTGACACTAACAGGAATAGTGTTTCCACCCTTGCTACGAAAACCAGGCCCAACTGATATAACCTTTCCTGAGTTCAACTTGCCAGTGCTCTCCGAAAGCAAAATGTCGCCAGCAGTCTTGCTCGGAGTAACAACTTTCTCTATCAAAACCCTGTTAAGCAAGGGGATAAGCTTCTTCGCCATTGGTTTGATACTGTAAGGGATGAAACCCTTATAGCCAGAGGCCTTTTGCATAGAGACCCTGCAATTGCAAAATCCTTCTGCCTCCACTTTCACACAGGCAACACACAACATTCAGCGTCTATGGAGACTTGCATTCGAACTCCATTGTTGTTCATTAACTTTTGTGTGGCTAAACGAGACAAGGCGCATCCAAAAGAGGCGAGCTCCCGATGGAAGAAGCCCTGCCGTTGCACGATCTTAAGAGACCATGCACCGCTACTCCTCTCTTGTGGGAAATCATCACCTCTGCTACAACGGTTCGAATGCTTCCAACAGCATCGCGGGCATCAAAGTGGCGCAACTGCGTGGACGACTTTGTGACTCTGGGTCGTTTACCTGTGAATTTAATTTAAGCACACCTGCGTGCTTCATTGTATGGTAACGTGTGCTTCACATACATCATATGTTTTGGTTCCATTATATATGAACTTTCATGGGCATATATTACATTACCATTGGAGCATTTAATACATTGAAGGCATATGTAATATGTAATATTTGTATGTAATGATGGATGCATTTATATCAAACATTGGAGGCATTTGGAGAAAATATGTTGCATAAAGACGTAGCGTGAGGTATTGACGTACATATTGGTATATGAGGAAGAGATTTGAAATCTTTTGAGAATTCCCTTTTGAGTACAATTTTACTGTATATTGGTAGAAGTATTTTTCTATCAGCAGAAGTAATTTTTTTTACAGAATGCATTCAATCATATCCATGGTGGGAATAGTTCTCACTGGCAAGGAGAACTATCCTGAATGGTCCCAGATGATAAAACACACCCTCATTTTCAATAAGTTGTGGAAAGGAGTGTGTGTCAGAGACGGAGACAATGAACCAGTACAGCCTACCTCAGAAAAAGAGCTCGTCATTTGGGAAAACAAGAACAGCAAAGCTTATGCATTAATCGCAGCATCTATAAATGAAGAGGTGAGTCACCATATTTCGTCATATTCAACTGCCTTTGAAGCCTTACAAAAGCTGAAAGAACTCTATGACTCACATTCTGCACTTGAAGTTGTCCAACTCATGATTAAACTCTTCACTCTTGAACTGCAATAATGATCCTCTTGCTCTTGCATCTGAAGTAAAGTCTATAATGCATGATATCAAATCCACTAAGGTTGAATTGGATATTCCTATTATTGCTTTTCTCAAGGCACTTTATCCTACTTACTCCAATTATCTTAAGTCATTGCAAGCAAATGGAAATCTCAAAGATATAACCTTTGACTCTCTTATGAAAAAGTTTGTTGAAAGAGAGAAAGCTTTTGGGAAGAAGACAGCCCCTGAATCTTGTGAAGAGGCTGTGTGCCTTGCTCATAAAGAAAAGCATCCTGCTCAAGATTCTACAAGAGGAAGAGGTGGTCGAAGAGGAAGAGGAAGATATTTTAGAGGCGGGGGGGCAGACATTCTCAAGGAGAAAAGGCAGATTTGCACTGCATACGCTGCAAAAGAAATGGATCACATGATGCCTCTACATGCAAGCTACCATGGGACAAAATTGAGCAGAAAAGAAACCAACAGAAAGGTAAAACTGATGATACAGACAAAGGTAAAGCACTTGAATCCTCTCACTATGTTGTGGCACAATGTAACATTGGAGTAAATGAAGATTTATTTAATGCTTCACTTGCTTCTTGGAAAAATGATTGGTTGCTTGATTCAGGAGCAACCTGCCACATGACTCATAGAAAAGATTTTTTTGAAGATTTCACTGACAATGTTGATGGAGCAGTATACTTTGCAGATCAATCAAAAATCAAGCCATCAGGGCTTGGCACAATCAGGCTTGAACTGCTTGGTCTTCCAGACTTTCTTCGGCATCATGTTCTATATCTCCCACAGCTCAAGAGAAACTTGTTGTCCTTGGTCCACATCCGCCACCAAGGTCACTCCATTCATATATTTGATGGCAAGCTTGAGGTAAGAAAAGCATCTGACCACTCACTTGTCATGAGGGGAATAGAAGAAGAAAGGCTTATCAAGCTGCAAGGAACCTCTGCTCATGCACAACATTTCTCATACAATTCTCATCATGAAGAAGGTACACTTCCATCAAGTTTATTATGGCATGCTAGATTTGGACATTGGAACTATGACAGTCTCCGCTTGTTGAAGAAAAATGGTGTTGCTGGTTTGCCTACAATTCCTAGGAAACTTAAGCAATGTGATGCTTGCATTCTAAGAAAGCATAGCAAACAGTCTTTTCATGATTCAAATTCAAGAGCACATAGAAAACTTGAACTCATTCATTCAGATTTATGTGGTGCAATGCATGTTCCTTCTGAAAATGGAAATAAATATATCATGACATTTATTGATGACTACACCAGAATGTGTTGGGTTTATTTATTGAAGAACAAATCTGATGCTTTTCAAACATTCAAGAATTTTCATAAATGGATTGAAAATGATGCACAATCTCATATTGGGTCTATTCACACTAATAATGGAAAAGAATACACATCAAATGAATTTGAAAACTATCTTCGCCAACATGGGATCAAACATCAAACAACTGTGCCTTATAATCCCCAACAGAATGGTGTAGCTGAAAGAATGAATAGGACAATCTTAAATATGGTACGATCCATGCTCTTCTTCAAAAATGTAAAGATAATGTTTTGGGCTAATGCTGTTCTATGTGCTACATATATAAAGAATAGATGTCCATCTAATGCTATAAGAAACAAGACTCCATATGAAATGTGGTATGGACATGTTCCTTCGGTAAAGCATCTCAAAGTCTTTGGCTCCACCTGTTATGCCTTGATACCAAAGGTACATAGAAACAAACTTGGTGCTAGAAGTCATAGGTGTATCTTTCTGGGGTATTCAAACACCTCCAAAGCATACCGCCTCTATGATGAAGTAAATAAGAAATTTGTTGTATCTAGAGATGTAATTTTCCTTGAATCATCCAAAACTGACAATGTTGTTGAGCGGCAACTTGATCGCTTGGATAGATTCGCAAAAGCAAAATCATTTCAAGAATTTGATAATCAGATTCCACATCTTGAAGGGGGGATTCCTATACTAGATCAACATGTGGAATCTTCTTCTGAAGAACACTCTCCCCCGCATGAAACTCCAACAACGGATGATGCTTTAAGTGATGTGATTGATAGAATTGGGAGACTCAATCTTGATTCAGTCCCAACTCAATCAACGGAGCAGCCTGGACCATCTAAAAAAGGTCCCCCAAAGTGGGTGACAAAGACACTTGAAAGTGTTCATCCTGATGAAGTTGGAAAGACAGGAACCAAAAATTCAAACCGGCAAAATGGAGGTGATGTAGATGACTCTAATTCACCTGTTGATATGGATGTTTCTTATGATTGTGAATTAAACTTGTCTACAGATTTTGAACCAACTTCCTTCAAAGAAGCTGCTTCTCATGATGAATGGAAATAAGCGATGCAAAAGGAGTATGATGCCCTCATAAAGAACGGCACTTGGAAGCTGGTTGATCCTCCATTAGGAACCAAACCAATTGGCTGCAAGTGGGTCTACAAGAACAAGTATAAAGCTGATGGCTCACTTGACAAGCACAAAGCTAGGCTTGTGGAAAAAGGTTTTGCATAGAAGGAAGGGGTCGATTATGAGGAGACTTTTGCCCCCATAGCAAAATGGGCTACCATCCCGACACTCTTTGTACTAGCAGCTCAGAACGGTTGGAAAGTTCATCAAATGGATGTAAAAACCGCTTTCTTGAATGGAGATCTAAAAGAGAATGTTTTTATGTCCCAGCCTGAAGGATTTGCTGTGAAAGGACATGAACATAAAGTATGAAAACTTGTGAAGTCCTTGTATGGCCTCAAACAAGCACCGCGAGCCTGGTATGAAAAACTAACTGAGCATCTTCTGAAACTCAATTTCAAACAGTTTGATCTTGATGATGCAACTTTATTTGTCAAGAAAGTTGGCAAAATAGTTGTGTATCTTGTGGTATATGTAGATGATCTTTTGATGAGAGGGAACAATGAAAGCTACATTGCATCCATAAAGAAGGAATTGGGGAAAAGTTTTGAAATGACTGATTTGGGCTATGTTCATTACTATCTTGGCATTGAAGTAACTCAACATCCAAAGTCCATATTTCTTTCTCAAAAGAAATACATTGGAGATCTGTTGAACAGGTTTGGCATGACAGAGTGCAATCCCCTTACTACTCCAATGGAACAAAAATTAAAGCTCACATCTATTGAAGGAAAAGAATTTGAGGATGCAATAAAGTATAGATAGCTTGTAGGAAGTCTCAACTACCTAACTACTACCAGACCAGAAATTTCATTTGATGTTGGAATCCTCTCCAGGTTTATGCAAAAGCCTTGTGAGGGACATTGGTCTGCTGCAAAAAAAGTTCTAAGGTACTTGAAGGGAACTCAAGACTTTGGAATCAAGTATACACAGGTGGACGACTTCAGCTTGATTGGATACTCTAATTCAGACTTTGATGGAGACAAAGAAACTGGGGTATCTACTTCAGGATATGCTATGAGTCTTGGATCAGGAGTTGTCTCCTGGAGATCACGCAAACAATCAGTTCCAGCAGATTCCACAACAGAAGAAGAATACGTGGCAGCAGCTGAAGAAACAAAAGAAATTGTGTGGCTTAGGAAAATTCTTGAATATTTGTAGGTAAAACAAGTACAATCAACTCCATTCATGATTGACAATACCTCTGCAATAAAGTTGGCCAAGAACCCAAAGTTTCATGATCGAACGAAGCACATCAATACTAAATATCATCTTATTCAACATCATGTTGAGGCCAAAACAATCCATCTCCATCATTGTTCCAAAAATGAGCAAATTGCAGACATCTTCACCAAAGCGCTTGGAAGAGAAAAGCTCGAACGATTCAGAACAATTCTTGGACTCACCAACATCCCTTCAGATTAAGGTGGGGAATGTTGACACCTAATCCTCATGATTGGATGAATTTATGTAAATAATTAAATTAGAAATGTGAACAGTCATCGGGAGATGAACTGAACAGTGTCTCCCTGTTGTATATAACAAAGACCTACCTGATGGAATAATACGCGAATCAATTTTTGCTTTGTGGAGTTACTGCATGGCCTGACACATATGATGTATTGTGTCTCTAGCTGCTAGCTGTTAGAAAATTATATATTACGGAGCAATGTAACACATAAAATATTGCAGAAATATAAACACAGAAAACGCACAAAACAAGAGAGACACAGATATACGTGGTTCACCCAGTTTGGGCTATGTCCACCCCGAACAGCCAGTCCTTCCTTTCTATTATCCAGCAAAATGAAGAGACACAACCTACAGCAAATCTGTTGTAATATCCTCTGTTTTCTCTCACAGTCTCACCTCTTTGTTTCTCGCTCACAGAATACACATCTATCACACAGCCTCAAATACAATGCCCTCATACAAAGAGAGGGGTTGCCTTCTAGGGCAAAAAAAACCCTAAACTAAACATAAGTTCTACCGTCAGATCATCCGCCTAATGAACGGCTCAGATTGACTAGAAATTACTATACTTTTACAAGGCAATTTTACATTTGTTTTTAGCTTCGGGGGCGCTGCCCCCGAGCCCCCGCCGGGGGACCGCTGGCCCCTGGACCCCCCAGCTGAGGGAGATGGGCCCCCCCAGACCCCCGCGGGGGGGACAAGTCCCCCCCCGCGTGGAGGGGTGTACAAAACTTCCTGGGGTATACATCCGGCTAAAACAAAGACCTCTGAACAATCATGCTCCACACACAACAATCTCCCACTTGGAGAATGATTGTAGCAACTCCACCGCTGCTTCATTTGCTGGACAATGACTCCTCTTTGGACCTGGCTGTTTCTCATCTTCATCGTCATCCTTGAAGACCAATTGAAACTGAGCATGTTCTCAGTTTCTCCCTGGTTACAACTTTTGTTAGCATATCTGCAGGATTCTGGCTAGTGTGTATCTTTTCCAGCTTCAACTCTCCATCTTCCAATACTGATCGCATGAAATGATACTTCAGCTGTATGTGTTTAGTCCTGGAATGAAATGTTGAGTTCTTTGCAAGATGAATGGCACTTTGGCTATCACTGTATAACGTGCCCATATCATGCTTCTTACCCAACTCACCCATAAACCTTTGTAACCAAATCATTTCTTTACTAGCCTCTGTAGCAGCAACATACTCTGCTTTTGTTGTTGAAAGTGCAACAACACTTTGGATTTTTGAAATCCAACTGACAGCTGTTCCACCAACAGTAAATACATATCCTGTAGTGCTCCTCCTGTTATCCCTATCACCTGCCATATCTGCATCAACATATCCCTGTAGAGAAATGTTTGCACCACCAAAGCATAATGCTTGATTTGTGGTACCTTTCAAATATCTGAGAATCCATTTCACTGCCATCCAATGTTCCTTTCCTGGATTGTTCATGTACCTGCTTACAACTCCCACTGCATGTGCAATATCAGGCCTTGTGCAGACCATTGCATACATTAAGCTTCCAACTGCTGATGCATATGGAACTTTAGACATATAATCCATGTCTTCTTGGGTCTTTGGGCACATTTCCTTACTAAGTTTGAAATGGCTAGCAAAAGGTGTACTAACTGGTTTTGCATTGTGCATATTAAATCTTTTCAACACCTTTTGTATGTACTCATTCTGAGACAATGTTAATTTGTGATTTTACCTGTCTCTAGTGATTCTCATACCAAGGATTTGTTTTGCAGCTCCCAAATCCTTCATTGCAAATGAATTTGCCAATTTTCTTTTGAGTACATTTATTTCCTGCATGTTAGATCCTGCAACAAGCATGTCATCCACATACAATAACAATATAATATAGCTTCCATCATTTTGCTTTTTCAGATAAACACAATGATCAGAGTGACATCTAGTATAACCTTGTTCAGACATAAACTTGTCAAATTTTAGATACCATTGCCTTGGAGCCTGTTTTAAGCCATACAAGCTCTTCTTCAACCTGCACACTAGTTTCTCCTTCCCTTTCACCTCATATCCTTGTGGTTGTTGCATATATATCTCTTCCTCCAAATCCCCATGGAGAAAGGCTGTCTTTACATCTAACTGCTCAAGATGCAAATCTTCAGCTGCTACAAGACTTAAAATAGTTCTTATTGAAGTCATTTTAACAACAAGAGAAAATATTTCATCAAAATCAATACCTTTCTTCTGTGCAAACCCCTTCACCACAAGTCTAGCTTTGTACCTTTGTTTTCCTCCATCTTCTTCCTTCAGCCTGTAAACCCATTTATTCTTCAATGTAGTTTTTCCTGCAGGCAACCTGACTAAATCCCAAGTCTGGTTATGCATTAAGGAGTCCATTTCTTCTTCCATGGCTACCTCCCACTTCTTCCTGCTTTCAACCTGCATTACTTCTTCATAACATTCGGGTTCACCAGAATCAGTCAACAATAAATAATATAATGAAGGAGAGTATCGTTCAGGGGGTCTACTTATCCTGGTAGATCTTCTAACACCACTTTCAGGTGTTTGGGGTGCATGTTGCTGTTGTGGTGGTTGCTGTTGTTGATTATTATTATTTTCAGGCACCTTTACCTTTTCAATGATTTCATCAAGAACTGCGTATTCCTCGTTTTCTTTTTCCTGTTTCTTTTCCTGCAACTGATTCTTATACAAGACCTTTTCATTGAATATTACATCTTTGTTCCTAATGATTTTGTGATTTTCGTAATCATATAAGCGATAACCAAAATCATTAACACCATATCCAATAAAGGTACATTTCTTTGACTTTGCCTCAAGCTTTGTTCTATTTTCTTTATCAATATGGACAAAGGCCTCCCAACCAAAAGGCTTTAAAATAGAGTAGTTTACCTTTTTACCTGTCCATGCTTCCTCTGGAACACCACCATCCAAGGAACTTGAAGGCCCTCTGTTTATTAGATAAAAAGCAGTATCTACAGCATCTGCCCAAAACTATAAAGGCAATCCTGCATGCAATCTCATGCACCTTGCATGCTCCATGATTGTTCTGTTCATCCTTTCTGACACACCATTTTCTTGTGGTGTTCTTGGAACTGTCTTCTCTCTTCAAATTCCATGCTCTGAACAGTACCTATCAAACTCTTTGCTGCAATATTCACCTCCATTATCTGATCTAAGACACTTCAATTTCTTTCCTGTCTCAATCTCAACCAAAGCTTTCCATTCATTGAAAGTATCAAATACATCAGATTTATTCTTAATACAATAAATCCAAGTTTTTCTAGTTGCATCATCAATAAAAGTAACATAATAACGAGAGCCACCGAGAGATGATACCTGAGTAGGTCCCCATACATCTGTATGCACAAGCTCTAATTTTTTCATTCTTCTTTTCTTTCCCAACTCTGAGAAATCTGACTCTCTTCTGTTTTCCATAAATGCAATTCTCACAGAAGTCCAAATCAACATTCTTCAAACCCAGCAACAAATTCCTTGAGTGAAGAATCTTCATCCCCTTTTCACTCATGTGTCCGAGCCTATGATGCCATAATGTTGCATCTGCTCCTTTGGAAGTTAAAGCATTAACAGAATTAGAAATACCATTGCATAAATACAATGTACCAACCTTTTCGCCTTTTGCTATTACCAGGGCTCCTTTGGTGACCTTCCAAGCTTTATCTGTGAAGGTTGTCACACAACCTTCACCGCCTAACTGCCCTGTTGAAATCAGATTTTTCTTTAGATCTGGAACATGCCTTACCTCCTTTAATAGCCATTGGTTTCCATTCTGCTGTTTTACAAGAACCTTACCCATTCCAACGATTTTACAGGGTTTATCATCACCCAGACGAACTTGTCCAAAATCTCCTTGAACATAGTCATGAAAGTATTTCTTATCAGGTGTGGCATGGAATGAAGCCCCTGAATCTACCACCCAGGAATCAGTAATATTTTCAAAAGAAAGAATCAAAGCATCTTGTAACACCTCACCTGTCACATTTGCTTCATGATCGTTTTCTTGCTGTGCATATCCTTCTTTTCCCTTCCGAGATCTACAGTCTTTCTTTAGGTGTCCTTTCTTTCCACATTTCCAGCACACTATCCCCGATCTGGACTTGGATCTGCCTTTCCTTGATTTACTGTGATATCCTGAGCTCTTTCCTCTTTCCATTTTTCTTCCTCTAGACTCTGCACTCAAAGCATTTCCCGATGTCTCACCAGAGCTTTTCCGTCGCATTTCCTCGCTAAGGATAGCACCGACAACATCATCAAACTTTAAAGTACTAGATCCAGAAACGGAGTTACTAATGGCCATTACCAAACCATTCCAACTTTCTGGTAATGAGCACAAGAATAACAGAGCTCTAACTTCATCATCAAAGTTTACCCCTACCGAACTTAACTGACTTGTAACTGTATTAAAATCATTTAAATGGTTTGCAACAGATCCACCTTCCGACATATTCATATTAAATAACCATTTCATAATAAATACCTTGTTTGAGGCCGAGGGTTTTTCATATAGTTTCGACAGCGTCTGCATCAAACCCTCTATTGTGGTTTCCTTCGAAATGTTGAAGGCGACTGACACAGCAAGGCACAACCGTATTGTTCCGAGTGCGTTTCTATCAAGAAGGTTCCATTCTTCGTCTTTCATACCCGTCGGCATCTTTGTTTTTCCACCCAATGGTAGGTATAGATCTTTCTGATACAGATAATCTTCCATCTGCATCTTCCACAGCGAGAAGTTTTGGCTGTTAAATTTCTCGACCTTAAACTTACCATCTTCCGCCATTGCTCCCACTCGAACCAGGAACCCTTCTTTCCTGCGAGTTTATCAGCCAAATAGACCTTCAGCTCTGATACCAGTTGTTAGAAAATTATATATTACGGAGCAATGGAACACATAAAATATTGCAGAAATATAAACACAGAAAACGCACAAAACAAGAGAGACACAGATATATGTGGTTCACCCAGTTTGGGCTATGTCCACCCTGAATAGCCAGTCCTTCGTTTCTATTATCCAGCAAAATGAAGAGACACAACCTACAACAAATCCGCTGTAATATCCTCTGTTTTCTCTCACAGTCTCACCTCTTTGTTTCTCGCTCACAGAATACACATCTATCACACAGCCTCAAATACAATGCCCTCATACAAAGAGAGGGGTTTCCTTCTAGAAAAAAAAAACCCTAAACTAAACATAAGTTCTACCGTCAGGTCATCCGCCTAATGAACGGCTCAGATTGACTAGAAATTACTATACTTTTACAAGGCAATTTTACATTTGTTTTTAGCTTCGGGGGCGCTGCCCCCGAACCCCCCAACCGGGGGGGATGGGCCCCCCCACACCCCCCTGCGTGGAGGGGTGTACAAAACTTCCTGGGGTATATATCCGGCTGAAACAAAGACCTCTGAACAATCATGCTCCACACACAACACTAGCCAGGGATGGACTCTTCACCAAATGGATGTGAAAATTACTTTTCTACATGGATTCCTTAAGGAAGAAGTATTTGTGGAGAAACTACAAGGCTTTTAAGTACATGACATGAAAAATCATCTGTGTCGACTGAAGAAATGCCTCTATGGATTGAAGCAAGCCCAAATATCTTGATATGCCTTCATTGATAGCTTCTTGATGAAGCTTGGTTTTACCAAAAGCAATGTTGATCCAAATCTCTACTTCAAAATGGTCCAAGGTATGCCTTTGATTTTGGTATTATATTTTGATGACTTATTCTTGATAGATGGAGAAACTCTTATCCTCCAGTATAAGAGGGAGTTAGCTTCTAAGTTTAAAATGAAAGATATTCATTTTATGCACTAATTTATGGGCCTAGAGGTATGGCAAAGACCTGGTGAGATTTTCCTTTCTCAAGGAAAATATTTTTTCAAGCTACTCAAAAGATTTGGTATGACATAATGTAAATCCATGAATACACCAATGGAAACGAATTTCAAGAAGTTATGTGGTGAAATTGTTGGTCCTGATTTGACAAATCCTTCTAAGTATCAACAAGTGATTGGAGCATTGATGTTCTTAGTGAACACTAGACCAGACATTTTTTGTGGTCGATACTCTAAGACAATATATGATTAAGCCATAACATGCACACTAGATTGCTGCAAAGCATGTTCTGAGATATCAGCATGGGACCATCAATCTTAGATTGAGATATACTGCCAAATATGTGAGACTACATTTGTACTCTGATGGTGATTGGACTAGTAACTATGGCTACAGAAAGAGCAAATCTAGATGTTGCTTTAGCTTGGGATCTGCCATGATATCTTGGATAAGCAGAAAACAGAAGTCTATGACCCTTATCACAGTTTAAGTTGAGTACATTAATGTTATCATGGCTAGCTGTGAGGCAATATCATTGAGGAAGCTCTTTGGAGAGTTATTTGAGCATGTATTAGATACCACATTACTTTACTGTGATAATCATAGTGGGATTCAACTTACAGAAAATCTTGTGTTCCATGACAAGTCCAAACTCATTGAGATTAAATATCACTATATGTGGGATATGGTGTAGAGAGGCGTAGTGAGACTGCATCATAATGAAATTGATGATCAAATAGATGACATACTTACCAAGCCTTTGCGGAAAGGGAAGTTCTTGGTATTCAAAGAGTAGCTTGGACTAATGAAAGTGACCCTTCCTGGTGGGGGAAGTCATGGATGATTGAGAACACTGAGCTATGATCTTCCTGTTTGAGCTCACAAGTTGGGAATGGAGCTAGGAGAGTTCACGGATTGACGTAACTCTTGACTGCAGGTTGTGTGTGATCCTTGTCATGTGTTGACAATTAGTGATCCCCCTTACCATCAAGACTGGGACTTTCTAAGAGTATACCCCATTATGAATCCTACCCACAAGCTGGACTGGTTGGGATTGCCACCCATCTGGTCAATGGGTGTAGTAAATCTTGGTTATGTGTGATGATTGTCATGTATTGAAAGGTTTTAATCCCCCCCCAAGCATAGATGAGACTTGGTTGTGTGCGATCCTTTTCATGTGTTGACAAATGGTAATCTCCCCAATGTTTGTGGATGATAGATGTTCTACCACATGACTCTTGTGGTAAATATTGGTTGTGTGTGATCCTTGTCATGTGTTTACAAGTGGTAATCCCCCCAAACATAGATGGGCTCGCTTGTGCATGATCTATTCATGTGTTGACAAGTGGTAATCCCCCCAAGTCTGTGTCAAGGTGGGATGATCAATGGATATAGTGTGATAGATGAATCTCCCCTATGATGATTCTTCTTCATTAGATTGAAATGCCATTGTTCCAGAGTAGAGATGAATAGAGATGATCAGAAAAAGAAGAGATATTTGTTGCAAAAATAAATTCCTCCCTATCTAAGAGGGAGTGTTAAAAATTGGCAGCTTAGGGACGAATTTCCTTAAATAAAATCTCATTTCTGATAATTCTAGAGTGACTTTCCAAAAATAGAATGTCATGTTTAGCATCTCAAGTATGAATTTCCAAAAATAGGAAAACACCTTGCATCAATTGGTAATCAAGTATAGTTGAAGGAAAATCACTTACTGCAGCAAAAAAGGCCATTAGCATCAAAAATAGTGCTGGAAATCAGTGTATCTGAGCCTATGAATAGGGTTCAATTGGCAACGCAAAAACCTGAAGAAATAATGGCATTTCAGTTTTGCACCAGAAATAGCGCCAAGTTTAATGTCGGAAATAGCGCCAGGTTTATGCCAAAAATTGTTTCTTCCATTATTGCTTCCATTGTTGCATCCTTTGTACTTCTATTTTTGCTCCCAATTGTGCTTCCTATTTTGCTTTCGGTATGGCGTCGAAAATAACTTATCTTTTGGCTTCCTAATTTACGCCAAGTTATGTTTCGATTATAACGTCATTGTTGCTTCGAATTTTTCTTCTAATATGGCATCGCTTGTTTCATATATATTTTCTTCGATTATGGCACCCTCTTTAGCTTCTAATATGGCTTCCATTATAATGTCTTTTGTTGCTTCTAATATTGCTTCCATTATTACTTCTTGATTTTCTACCTGATTGGCTTATTTGTTTGCTTCTTAAGAAACACCAAGTTTGGATTCTAATATTTCTTCCATTATTACTTCTTTGTTTTCTACCTGAATTGCTTATCTTTTTTCTTCTTAGGTAACACCAAGTTTGGATTCTAGTATTACTTCCATTATTACATCTTTGTTTTCTATCTAAATTGCTTATTTTCTTGCTTCTTAGGTAGTGTCAAGTTTTGCTTCCAAGATTACTTTGATGTGATTCTAGTTTGGCTTCCAATGATACTTCCTTTATCACCAAAAACTTATCGTCACCATTCCACATGAATAACAGGGCACGATGGAATCGAACCACCAACCTCCTTCTTGTCAAGAAACTGCTCTTCCATTGAGGTAACACCCTTTAATGAATTAGATTTTAAAAATTAGACCTTGAAACTTTATAAATTGTAAATTCTACAATTTTCAATAAATTATAAAAATTTGAAAAATCTTGGAAAATATTTTACTAAAAAATCCAAATAACATCGAAGCTACAAGTCCCTACCTAATGGTTATGGAAGTTATGAAAAGCGGGTGGGGGGGGAGGCGGGAATAGTTACATATAAGATACTCAATATGTTCAGTTGAATATTGTTGGGTGTAGTATGGGGTAGATTAATGGACCAACATTTCATGCCAATCTAGGGTCCCTAGACTTTCAGGCACAATACCGAAAATGCTAGAGAAATACTTCAGGGACCTATAAAACAAAACCCTAATTTGTCTAAAAGATATCTGATCACAACTTTAAATTCCTGCAAACACTAGTCAATCATGCAATCAAATACATTTGTTAGAAATGAAACCCTAATTACTGCAAACATTAATCCTATCGTCTACCAACAATTGGAAGCAAACTGTAACTATCAATAACTGAAAAAGAAAAACCCTAATTAAGGAGCAAACCCTAATTGTTGGCAAGCAAAACGGGAAAATTGATCACAAGCCCCTTATCTAATTAAGAAATCCAAAAAAATTGTCTTATTGAGCTAAGAAAAAGACAATTATAATTACTCCTGAAACCAATCAGAGCACACAATGAATGATAAAACCCTAATATCAATCCTGCACTCTTACTATGTCTTCACTCAACTTGTTTTTAATCAAGCAAACAAGGAAATAGAAGCAAATATATCTAAGATGCCAATAAAATGCATCAATTGTAAGGACTTCATACATGAGTAAAAATATTCTCTCTCTAATCACACCCATACATACCCTCAACAAATGTTTCATCTCTTCAAAATAAATGATAGATCTAGAAACATTATTTCATCAAAATTAGTTCATGAAGGAAACCAAACATAAAGCAATTTGTAATTATAATAGCATGAACCAATACTCAATAAATAATCACTCTTAAAAGCTACATGCATAAAAGGAATACAAGCCAACACCTGCAATTAAATGGACATTACAAGAATATGGTGCATAAGTAGTTGAACAAGTTACAAGAATATGGTGCACAATAGTGAATCAACATGTAGATAACTTAAAATACTCCAGATGTTTGGCCTCAAAGATAGGAATTTCTTAATATAATACTCCTTGTTGAGCAATGTTGATCAATAGTTTCAAGTGCAATTCATAAGTATAAATCTCTAGTTTGAATGTTTAAGATTTCAAACTTTGTGGTTCAAGTAACAACGATATACAAGCTATGCAACTGTAATGATTAAATTCGTTGAATTTGTTTCTTATCAAAAGAGGTCAAATGAGAATGCTACAGAGGTTGTATTAAGAGCATATTTGAATAGTTCCAGGTCACTCAATGTATTAAAACTCATATCCATAACTTCTCATGCCTTAATCAGGTTATAATTCCTTCCAATATCTAACAACTTGTAAAGACAATGTTGATGATGTTGGACCCGCCAACATTCAGAGGATCTCCCAAATATGAAGTCCCAACTATACCTCACACCGTTTGGAGTAGGATTCCCAGTAGTGGGTGGTAGTTTTATGCCTTGACTACAAAAACGTGCAGAATGAAGTACGGTAACTTTGGTGAGATCAAGTGTGTAACCCTATGGAAAGTCAAGTGTGATGCATGAACGTTCCAACACACGAAGGGAAAAGGAAGTGCACCCCTTGGAAGCTTGTAATAGTACGCAACTCAAAAGGAACACACGATCATAATGACATCACAAGCTAAGATGTTGAATAGTCCACAAGTTAAAGTGATGAATTAATACAACAACATGAATTCAACAAGATTCATACAAATGTAAACAAAATATTTCATAAGCATGAGCGTAAGCTAAATAACATACATTGCAAATACAACAAGCATAGTCCTACTATATTCACAACATATGCATGAAAGTGTGTCGGCTCTGATTTTATTATAAGTGAAAGTTCCATTCATACATACACCATTGACAAATCACTAGCCCCAATATTGGAACATTAAAATAAAGAACACTTTCTCCTTCAAACAAGTATACTCACTCTATGCTACGGAGAATCCAAGGCTCTTCACAATACTCCCAAACTCCTTCTAAGCCTAAACCTAGCCAAAATCTTGGCTCCCAAAATCCCATTACATGAGTTATGAGGTTCTATTTATAACAAGAGGGAGTGACTCTTAAACTCCCCTTTGTGACCTTTGGACTACCCTTGTTACTCTTCATATCCCAATATTGACACTTGGAATTTCACCTACAACATAATTACAAATAATATTATAATTTGCACTTGTACCCATATAAGATAAAATAGAGTAGAAACAACTTAACATCCTAACAAGACAAAACACTAAGATGCTTGATTTTGGGAAAACTCTAGCTCGTTAACTTCCACTTGATTCTTGTCGATGAAATATTGGTGCCAAGCTCGGTATTGTGTGATGACATCCCCAAACTGCGTGATGGTGTCTGGCTGGAACCAGACTCTAGCCTCCATGGCATCTGGGTACAATGTCTTGAAACCATTTTCAAGTTTGTTTTGAAGCACGAGCAACATTGTTCTAATTTGGACAGGACCATTGATGTAGTTTTGCATGTTCTGTCTGTTCAACTCCAAATCTTCCTTTGTAGCAATCTGTCTTAATGGCTCTAAGTACTCTTCAATCTCCTGCCAGACATGGTTCCTGGGTTTGGCTTTGGTGAGTGAACAGACTGATGGGATCTTGTGTGTTTTCACCAAGACATCCAAACTATTGAACAATTGTACATATGAGGCATGAATTCTATTAATAAATTAGGCGAGTTTCTTATTGTTTTGAGGTGAGTTTCTTATTGTGGCTTCATTTTCTTCACTAATTCAACTGGTTCTCCTTTGTATCGCATTGTCCATTCTTGCAAATAGGAAATGGCAGCTTGTATGTTCTTGAGACTTTTAACAAAATATTTTCTTTGTTGTTATAATCCATGCAAATGGACAACTACTTTATGTACAGTCAAAAACCCCTCACAGAGATTCTACATGGTTTCTCCAAATGTTGATACTTCAGAAAGTATCGTTGCTCTCATCTAGTCCAAGTAAACCTATACGGAAACTGCACTCTATGCTGCTACGCAGAGTTGTTATGCCTCTTGCCTGGCAGCTTGCAAGCTTTGTGCCAATTTTTCATTCTTAGTCGTCAAATACTGAATGTTTGATCTCATTTCTCCTACAAAGGCCAATTTGGTTTCGGAAATGGGATTTGGATTCTTCCTGGTGTTCGCCACTATCACCCTTTCTCTGACGAATGTAGGTGATGTGTGATCATCTGGAAAATGCTTTATCTATGCTTGTACAGTCCTATTTTGGAACTCATCGAATGACGAATTGTACACATCCATTACCAAATCATCATCAAGAAGGATAGCATCCCCTTCCTCGCTCAGGAGCTAGTTCTGTTGTTGGAGGGGGTGGAGACTGAATGGTGACCTGTGGTGTGCTTGGAATAAGATCAACATCTTTATTTTGTAGCTCTTGTTCCATCTCCATGTCTGTTACTTCAATCAAGTGCTCAATCTACTGAGAAATCTCTCGATCCTGCATATGTTCACCTTCCTCCTCAGTTGATAACTAGTTCTATTCCTTCTCTTCAACCTGTATCGGTGTTGTTTATTCTTTCATTGTGCCTTGCCTTTGTTCTTACTTCTTCTTCTACTTCTCTTATTTTACTCTCCTCAACAATTTTTCTTCCTTCCACTTCTGTTCTACTTCTTGCAACCTCTGCTTTTCTCCCTTCCTCCTCTCTGCTTTTTGTATCCTATGCTTCCTCTTTGCTTCCGCTATTAAATCTGCTTTCATGATACTAGGATTTGCTTTCATCTTGCAGCTTTGTTCTCCCTTTGGAATGTCAGGAATCTTCCTCTTTCCTTTGTCTTGTATAGGATTGTTGCCTTCTGTTGCTGTTTCTTCTAGAATATCTGCCCTCTACAAAGTATCATGTGAAGTCCCTGCTAAACAAACTGACTCATAGAGTCTGGAGGCATTGTAGAAATTCCTCCATGGATCCTCCTCTGGCCAATGAAATGCCTTACTAATCAACTAAAAGTAAATTATCACACAATGGTCTCTGCAAATACCATGGGGATCATACGGATTAAAGTCTAGAGTACCAAATGCAAACTTGTCTATCTCATTTCCCTCGGTATCTATGACTTTCAAGTTCTTTATCTCGTACAATCCAATTTGTAGAGGAAGAGTGGGCCATGGTGATTTCTTCTTCCTATGCAAATCTGTTGACAACCTTGTGGCGACATGATATGACACTTCTTTCATTACAAGCTTGTCAGTGGCATACCTGGGTAAAACATGTGGAGGCTTCTCTCCGTCGAACACTCTAAGGAAGGTGCCACCTGGTGAGGCATACCAATGTGTGATCTTTGTTATTGCCTCTGTTTCTCCTCGTGACATGCATTGTGGATCTTCTTCAAAGATGAGCTTGTAAAGTAGGATTATGAAGTGGTCAATTAGTTGTTCCATTACTCCTCGATGACTGTAATTCGAAAGTAGCTTGCAATAAATATGCACAGTAGTTTCTCGTGGTGTCCATGTCTAGTTCATGCCAGGGAACTGTTGTTATGCATAGATTGCATCTAGTAAATATGTAGACATATAAAACCTTGCTTTCTCACCATCGGGAGGACTTGAGACCTGTGCTACATGGACTCTCAATTGTCAAGCCAATAGATATGACCAGTTGAACGGCTTCCCCTCTTTCACAATCCGGTTCAATGAGAATACCCACCCTTTAAGAAAGGTCTTCACACTCTACTGACCATGGATCCTGCAAGCTAAGCTAACCAAGAGCTGGTAGGCCTTCCTAAGGGACTTTGTCTGGTATAAATGGGTGGGTGTCTGTCGAAACTTTGATGGCTCTTTCACCCAATCTTTGACAATGTCTTGTGTATTCAGATAGTTGTGGGTGGCATAGATAAATGATTTCATGAGCTTCATTAGCAAGGGAAAGTGATATATGTGTTGATAATATTATGCCTAAAAGGTAGAAAGCTTATGTCAGTTGGCACTGCTTAATGTCATGGTTTTCTCATCAATATGTGAGACAATCTAGAAAATGACATCTTGACATGGGAAGGTTGGATATCTACATGCAACCTTGTGTAGTCCTGACTGTTGGATTCTGAGATAAACATGTCGGTCTTCTAGATCTACCTCAAGCTCTTTGCTAAAAGAGCTTCATTAACTTGATTCCATGTTAGTGTTGACCCATTTTCTGTAAATATTTGAGCGTCTCCATACACTTGCAAGTATACTGATGTTTGCTAAATTGCTTCCCCAATACTGCTTTCAGTGGTCTCTTTTGAATCAACTATCTTTGGTGCCATGTTAACAATCACTGCTAGGAGAAAGTGCTTCACAAGTATGCTCTCTATGGGAGAGAAATGACTCTCATGGCAAGAAAATATTAGCTTTAGAAAATCTACCTTCAAAGCATGATTAAGCAACAAGTCAAGCAACTGGAGACAAGGGAGACTGGCTGACTATGGGAACTGCACATTGCGCAATCCCAGCAGCCAAGGATGAAGCTTGAGGCTTGGGATTATGCAATGGGTAGTCCCGGCCTGGGCAGAGACTGGGAGAGACTGAACCTTGTGCAGTCTCAGTGGCCAAGGTGGCAGGCTGAGACCTGGAACTATGCATTTGGGCCAGCCTATACTTTGCATTACGCAGTTCCAGAGGCCAAGCTTGTGGCTTGAACCTTTGGATTGTGCAGTGCCCAGCTGGAAAAGGAAATATTTGGCCAAAGAAATTGCAGATCTTCCCGATGGAAGTGTGAAACATGAGCAGAAGTGAGTGATGATGTGAGATTTAGTGCAAAACTAACTAAGTGTGAGTAAATTAATGTAGATCAAATGCAAAAACTGATCAAACAGAAGGAAAATCAAGTATGTGAGGATAGTTGCTACAATGACGACCATTGGTGAAAAAACAAGAAAATCGATGTGACACTTGTGAAAGGAAAACAAAATCTTAGAAAAACACTTCTATAAGTTAAAATAAGTTGAAATTCCAACAACTATGAAGAGAAACAAGTAAAACAACACTCACACAAGCAAAACAACGAAAAGCGACAGAAAAAAGAAGCAAAAGACGACAAAAGAAAAACTCACCCAGAAAAGTGACGACGACCGCACAAGGTTCCTTGATCTCCTCGAGAATGTTATAGCTCAAAGATCGAATGTGAAAATGAGCTCTATAGGCATCAATTAAATAGATTTGAGTGAATTAGGGTTTATGATGCGCATGCCTAAAATCAAGGAAAAAGCGACACTTGGTGGAAGTTTATAAAAATAGTGAAAGTGTCTCCTTCAGGATACTCAAAATAGATCCCTATTTTTACAGATGCTTTTTAATTTTTCACTTTTTTGTTTTTTTCTTTTTTGGGGAAACATCCCATGCACACTGCCAGGAAATACTGGGCAATTCTAGGGAACTGTACAACTTTCCGGCTCAGTGCATTGTGCTTTTTCTGAGCTCGGTGAGGGATTGCGCAATTTTTGGGCTCAATGCTAGTCTGCCTTCCATGAATGCGAATTTTTTGAGCTCAAGGTTGACTACCAATATGAACTACGCAATTCCCATCATCAAGGTTGCTTGCCCTCAAGGATTGCACAGTTTCTAGAGGAAAACCCAAAACTGTTGTGAAACCAAGTTGGGAGATCAGCTTGTGAGTTATAAATATCAAGTGAGCATGAAAAAAAGCAAGCACAAGCACAAATCAAAAATATATGTCTCAATTGAAGCATGAATACCTGAATCAGTGCAAGAATAGCTCCTGTGGATAGGAAGGAAGGCTCCAAAATCAAAGCATAGGCAAAATTTTGGAGAGTGGTTGTAGTCGCTAAAATAGACATATAACAATAGACAGAGGTCTTGCAATCTAACTCATGATCTAAGATACATAAGTTTCAAATGTTCAAAAATGCGTTATCTTATATAAGTATGAAGATATATGGAGTTATGAGTCTAGCTTGTATTTCAATTGACCTTTGTATCAATACTTCAACAACAATGCTTGAAACCTTAAACCACAACTTGCAACAGAGTATAAAATAAATGATTGTCCTCAGAGAATAATAAGAGGTGACTATTATAACTTATGGTCACTACTCATACCAAAGGTACACATAAAATTTATTGCCAACATTCACCACACGATTTCTAGATATTTAGCATGAAACAAATACAAACTAGATATAGATTAATAAGTTATGTAGGTATTAGAGAAGACAAAGCATAAACCATACACATTGGATTATTAAGTTTGAAAAGAAATCTTGACAGTTAACACTCCTTAATGAGAAATCACAGGCACAGCTCGACAGATCAATAATTTATTACAGTAGGATAATGTACAAGATTGGTGATGCTCTGGGTTGGTCATTCCCAAAAAAACCATCTTGCACCCTCTAGGAAAAACTTAAATCACGGGATGTAATTTTTCATTGAATACACTAGAAGATAAAAAAGAAACTCGGCATGAGTATTGTATTAAAATATGGCTCAGTCTATTACATTTGAAGCCATATGCTCTAGGTTCAAACCAATAATACAAGACTATATTAGCATCCTCTCTCCAGCACAAGGCCATGATTAATACTTGTATACATGTTATAGTATGAATTTAGGTAGTAACGGCTCATTTTTTCAAATTTGAGCATGATTCAGAAATTATGGAAAATTGTGCATTTTTAACAAATTGGCCCCAAAAAACCTTTTGTATCTCCCGAACCATGGAAAATTTTGGAAAACTGCCTATATTATACTCAATTTTCTATACTGATAACAAAATCCATGTCCCATAATTTTCAGATTCGACCACATCTACAAGAAAATCGAGGAGTAATTTGGTTGTTTGAAAATTATTGTGAATTTGAGTTGAAGCATTAATTAGCTTCTAGAAATACATCTGTATGACCTAGGTGTGTTTTGACTCATGTGGGAGCATGAAAACATCATTGTGAACACAAATAATGCCCTGGTTTTCTCCCAGAAGTGTGCTAATATGTCAAACTGTAAATGGGTGTAGGAACTGTATTACTGGTGCAAGAACTACGTAACTCATAATAGTGATCCATAAAATTTGGAAAACATACATAAACAAAGAAATCTTTTTTGTATTCAAGCTTTTGTGATCCATAATGAATTAAACAAATTCTTTCCGTAGAAATCATATGAGAGAATTTTTTTGGCCAACGCATATCGAACCAACAAGTGTGGTTCATCATCAGGACCAGATGAAGAAATTTTTATTAAAATAACATTAAACCCAATTCTTCAATGTTGCATCAAAAATGTTAGGAAGTGTGTGGTAAAGGTGTCACAAATTGATAAAACAAGGGGGGTAAAATAAGGCATCATGGAGGCAAAAATATGTATTAAATATGCATTTACTAGTACATTTAGTTTAAAGTATCACCATGAAAATTAATAGCAGTTGTATCAGTTTACATTAGAGTTGAACCTTAGCAAAGGCCATGAGAAGAGTTTAAATGATGTTACAATGTTCTGATTAAGTGAAGTGTTTCAGTTATGTATTCAACCTTAGAAATTGTTTGGTGATCCAAGAATACATTATCATTTGAAAATATTATTATGGAACCATGCATTCAAGTATAAAAAATAATCATTGCCATAAATTGTAAATTTTGTTCCAAAAATGTAAGGTTTGTTATCCATTCAAATATGCTTGAAATAGATGCAATGGAAAACAGGGAAAATGTATCTTAGAAGTGAATTCATGAGTGATTAGTGCCTTTAAATAAGTCAATAAAGTGCACATGAGTCAATCAAATGTGAGAGACATATCAACTTTAAATGACTTGAATAAATGTCAAATGTGTGCAGTTGCAATTCACTATGCTTAAGATTAAGATATACACTCAGGGAACTTTAACATTTGAGTCTATGCCAAGTAAGTCATCCCAAGATTGAATGCATTGATTCTATAATCCCAGCTTGTTTTCAATTTGGCTCCTGACACATTGTTCCACCAACCCCTTAAGTCCATCCTTCCTACAAAGCTACAAAATTAATACACCATTTCTATAAACTTACTCATTCTTGAAGCAGAAACAATGTGGTAATATTTCTAGAGTCTTTGCATTAGTCTTTATCCTGTGTGAGCTAACTTTTCATTATGTACATCAAAACTAATGTTTCATGGATAAAATGAGGGAAGGAACTTTATCAAATTTCAAGGGACATAACCTATGGCAAACTATGTTCATGTAATGTTGGTCATTGTATAGTAAATTTGGACACTAAAAATCCTCTACAAGCTCCAAAGGAAATTATTTTTGATGACCAACAATAATAATTAATCTAAATGTGTCATACCCAAGCACTGAGGACCATTAAGGTGTTATTACACCACAACACTGAGGCCCATTAGGGAATTGTTACACCGCAATACAGAGGTACAATTTCGCAGACCCATAGGATGAAATGATCATTATATCATTGCCAATTAATTGCAGATCATGAAGTGCATTTATTTGAGGCACATAAACCTCCCTTTTTGTTGTACAAAATCCATGCAACTTGGAGTATTCTTGAACAACATAAATATATATGTGAAAAAATAAAAATATTTAATTGCATTAGTGTTACTTATGAGTCAACAAATACTCTCCAAGTTGAATCATTCAAGATGACCCTGAAATGAACATTGGGAGTTCATTTTTGTGAAGCATGCCAAAATTGTCTTGTTTCACTAAAAATGCACGCCAAGACTTCATTTCTTGGCCAATTTGATTGATTCAAATTATATACTATTTAATTAGTAATTTTACACATTAATTTTCTTCTAGTAAGCTTTTCTTGTTCACAAACTGTTGACACTTTTGGGGGAACAACGTGAACTATGATTGTTGTAGCACTTTCATTTACATTAACTTTGACCTTCCAATCACTAAATTAGAAAACTTTAATTGTATTAATGTTATTTATGAGTAAAAGAATTCTCTCTAAGTTGAATCATTCAATTTGGCCTTCAAATGAAGATTTGGAGTGCATTTTTGTGAAGCAAGCCAAAATTGTCTTGTTTCACTAAAATGTGCACGTAGGCTTCGTTTCTTGGCCAATCTAATTGATTCAAATTGTATACTATTTAATTAGTAATTTTACACACTAATTTTCTTCTAGTAAGTTTATGTTGTTCACAAATTGTAGACACTTTTGGGGAACACCATGAACTATGATTGTTGCAGCACTTTCATTTACATTAACTTCAACCTTCAAACCACTAAATTAAAAAAAAAAAATTGTATTATTGTTACTTATGAGTAAAAAATACTCACCAAGTTGATCATTCAATTTGGCCTTGAAATGAAGGTTGGCCATGCATTTTTGTGAAGCAAGCCAAAATTTCCTTGCTTCACTAAAATGCACGCCCAGGCTTCATTTCTTGGCCAATCTAATTGATTCAAATTGAATATTATTTAATTAGTAATTTTGCACGCTAATTTTCTTCCAATAAGTTTATGTTGTTCACAAACTGTTGACACTTTTGGCAGGGCATCGTGAATTGAGATTTCTGCACCACTTTCATTTACATTAAGTTCAATCTTCTCATCACTAAATTATAAAACTTTTATAATATTAATGTTACTTATGAGTAAAAAAATACTCTCCAAGTTGAATCATTCAATTTGGCCTTGAAATGAAGGTTGGAAGTACATTTTTGTGAAGCAGGCCAAAAAAAATTTGCTTCACTAAAATGCACACCCAGTCTTAATTTCTTGTTCAATCTGATTGATTCAAATTGTATACTATTTAATTAGTAATTTTATAGACTAATTTGCTTCTAATAAGTTCCTGTTGTTCACAAATTGTTTACACCTTTTAGGGGACACCATGAACTACGATTAATGTACTATGATTGATGTGACACTTTAATTTACATTAACTTTGACCTTAAGATCACTAAATTAGAAAAATTTAATTTTATTATTGTTACTTATCAGTAAAAAAATACTCTCCAAGTTGAATAATTCAATTTGACCTTGAAATGAAGGCTAAGCGTGCACTTTTGTGAAGTAGACCAAAATTTCCTTGCTTCACTAAAATGCATGCCCAGGATTCATTTCTTGGTCAATCTGATTGATTTAAATTGTATGTTGTTTAATTACTAAATTTACACACTAATTTGCTTCCAGCGAGTTTATGTTGTTCACAAAATGTTGACACTTTGGGGGGACACCATGAACTGTGATTGTTGCAACACTTTTATTTACATTAACTTTGACCTTATGATGACTAAATCAAAAAACTTTAATAGTATTAATGTTACTTATGCGTAAAAAATTCTCTCCAAGTTGAATCATTCAATTCATCTGTGAAATGAAGGTTGGCATACATTTTTGTGAAGCAGACCAAAATTTCCTTCCTTCACTAAAATGCACACCCAGACATCATTTCTTATTCAATTTGTTTGAATCAAATTGTATATTATTTAACTAGTAATTTTACACATTAATTTGATTTTAGTAAGTTTTTGTTGTTCACAAACTATTGACACTTTTTGGGGGATGCCGTGAATTGTGATCGTTGCGGCACTTTTATTTACATTAACTTCAACCTTCGGATCACTAAATTAGAAAACTTATGTATTAATGTTACTTATGAGTAAAAAAATACTCTCCAAGTTGAATCATTCAATTTGGCCTTGAAATGAAGGTTGGGAGTGCATTTTTGTGAAGTAGGCCAAAATTGTCTTGCTTCACTAAAATGCACGCTCAGGCTTCATTTCTTGGCCAATTTGATTGATTCAAATTGTATACTATTTAATTAGTAATTTTACACACTAATTTTCTTCCAGTAAGTTTCTGTTGTTCACAAATTGTTGACACTTTTGGGGGGCATTGTGAACTGCAATTGTTGTAGCACTTTCGTTTACATTAACTTCAACTTTTAGATCACTTAATTATAAAAAATTAATTGTGTTAATGTTACTTATAATTAAGAAAATACTCTCCAATTTGAATCATTCAATTTGGCCTTGAAATGAAGGTTGGGTGTGCATTTTTGTGAAGCAAACCAAAATTGTCTTGCTTCACTAAAATGCATGGCCAGGCTTCATTTCTTGGCCAATTTGATTGATTCAAATTGTATACTATTTACTTAAAAAATTTACACATTAATTTTTTTCTAGTAAGTTTTTATTGTTCAGAAATTGTTGACACTTTGGGGAGGACACCATGAACTATGATTGTTGCAGTAGTTTCATTTACTTTAACTTCAACTTTTCGATCAATACATTAGAAAACTTTAATAGTATCAATATTACTTATGAGTAAAAAAATACTCAAAATTGAATTCATTCAATTTAGCCTTAAAATGAAGGTTGAGTGTGCATTTTTGTAAAGCAGGCTAAAATTGTATTGCTTCACTAAAATGCACACCCAGACTTCATTTCTTGGATAATATGATTGATTCAATTTGTATACTATTTAATTAGTAATTTTACACATTAATTTTCTTCTAGTAAGTTTTTGTTGTTCACAAATTATTGACACTTTTGGGGGGACACTGTGAACTGTGATTGCTGCAACACTTTCATTTAAAATTAATGTTGACCTTCAGATCACTAAATTAGAAAACTTCAAATTTATTAATGTTACTTATGAGTAAAAAAATACTCCTCAAGTTGAATCATTCAATTTGGCCTTGAAATGAAGGTTGGGCGTGCATTTTTGTTAAGCAGGCCAAAATTGCCTTGTTTCACTAAAATGCATTCCCAAGCTTCATTTCTTGGCCAATCTGATTGATCCAAATTATATATTATTTAATTATTAATTTTACACACTAATTTTATTTCAGTAAGTTTTTATTGTTCACAAATTGTTAACACTTTTGGGGGGACACTGTGAACTACAATTACTGCAATACTTTCATTTACACTAACTTTGATTTTTAGATCACTAAATTAAACAACTTTAATTGAATTAATGTTACTGATGAGTAAAAACATACTCTCCAAGTTGAATCATTCAATTTAGCCTTGAAATGAAGGTCAGACGTGCATTTTAGTGAAGGCAATTTTGGCCTTGCTTCACTAAAATGCACATCCAAGATTCATTTCTTTTCCAATCTGATTGATTCAAATTGTATACTATTTAATTAGTAATTTTACACACTAATTTGCTTCCAGTAAGTTTATGTTGTTCACAAATTGTTGACACTTTTTGGGGGACACCGTGAACTGCAATTATTGCAACACTTTCATTTACATTAACCTCAATCTTTAGATCACTAAATTAGATCACTTTAATTGTATTAATGTTACTTATGTGTGAAAAAGTACTCTCCAAGTTGAATCATTCAATTTGGCCTTGAAATGAAGGTTGGTCGTGCATTTTTGTGAAGCAGTGCCAAAATTGTCTTGCTTCACTAAAATGCATGTCTGGGTTTCATTTCTTGGCCAATCTAATTGATTCAAATTGTAAACTATTTAATTAGTAATTTTTATACACACTAATATACTTCTAGTAAGTTTCTAATGTTCACAAACAGTTGATGCTTTTGGGGTGACACTATGAACTGTGATTGTTGCAACACTTTTATTTACATTAACTTCGACCTTCAGATCACTAAATTAGAAAATTTTAATAGTATGAATATTAATTATGAGTAAAAATATACTCTCCAAGTTTAATCATTCAATTCAGCCTTGAAATGAAGGTTGGACATGCATTTTGTGAAGCAAGCCAAAATTACCTTACTTCATTAAAATGTGCACCCAGGCTTCATTTCTTGGCCAATCTGATTGATTCAAATTGCATACTATTTCATTAGTAATTTTACACATTAATTTGCTTCTAGTAAGTTTTTTTTCTTTACAAATTGTTGACATGTATGGGGGGACACTATGAATTGTGATCGTTGTAGAACTTTCATTTACTTTAACTTTGACCTTCAAATTACTAAATTAAAAAAGTTTAATTATATAAATGTTCCTTATAAGTAAAAAAATACTCTACAAGTTGAATCATTCAATTTATCCTTGAAATGAAGGTTGGGCGTGCATTTTTGTGAAGCTAGCCAAAATTGCCTTGCTTCACTATAATGCATGCCCAAGCTTAATTTCTTGGCCAATCTGATTGATTCAACTTGTATACTATTTAATTAGTAATTTTACAAACTATTTTGGTTCCAGTAAGTTTCTATTGTTCACAAATTATTGACACTTATGGGGGGATATTGTGAACTGTGATTGTTGCAACACTATCATTTACATTAACTTCGACCTTCAAATCACTAAATTAGAAAATTTTAATTGTCTTAATGTTACTTATGAGTGCCCACGGGGCTTTGGATTGACGGTGAATGGGTGTACTATTAAGGCACTCCTTGCTATAGGTCACCGGTTCAAATCCCCATGGGTGCTTAGGTAGTATTATATAGAAAAAAAAAAAAATGTTACTTATGAGTGAAATAATATTCTTCGAGTTGAATTGTTCAATTTGGCCTTGATATGAAGGTCGGGCGTGCATTTTTGTGAAGCGGGCCAAAATTGCCTTTCTTCACTAAAATGCACGCCTGGACTTCATTTATTGGCCAATATGATTGATTCAAATTGTATATTATTTAATTAGTAATTTTACAGTGTAGATTTGCTTCCAATAATTTTATTCGGTTCACAAATTTTTGACACTTTTTGGGGAACATCGTGAACTGTGATTGTTGCAACGCTTTCATTTACATTATCTTCATTCTTTCAATCACTAAATTAGAAAAATTTAATATTATTGATGTTACTTATGAGTAAAAAAATACTCTCCAAGTTGAATCATTCAATTTGGCCTTGAAATGAAGCTTGGGCATGCATTTTTGTGAAGCAAACCAAAATTTCCTTGCTTCATTAAAATGGACGCTCAAGCTTCATTTCTTGGTAAATTTGATTTATTCAAATGTATACTATATAATTATTAATTTCACACTAATTTTCTTCCAGTAAGTTTTTGATGTTCACAAACTATTGACACTTTTGGGACGACACCGTGAACTGTGATTTCTCCAGCGCTTTCATTTACATTAACTTCGACCTTTTGATCACTAAATTAGAAAACTTTAGTTGTATTAATGTTACTTATGAGTACAAAAAAACTCTCCAAGTTGAATCATTCAATTTGACCTTGAAATGAAGGATGGGCATGCATTTTTGTGAAGTGGGACAAAATTGTCTTGCTTCACTATAATGCGCGCCCAAGCTTCATTTGTTGGTCAATCTTATTGATTCAAATTGTATACTATTCAATTACTAATTTTACACACTAATTTTCTTCCAATAAGTTTCTATTGTTCACAAAATAAGCCTAACGGGTTTCCTTATTTCTTTGTATTTTTATGCATTGATCCTTCGTTGACCTTCCTGCGTAGTACCCTTTTGTGCAGTGATCCTCTCAAAAATCTCATAAATTGTTGTCCAAAATTAGGTCCACATATGACTATTTTTCTTCATCTACTAGAAATTCCCTACCATTCAGTATCATCTTCTATTTTTAGCATTTTTCTATTTTTAGTAAATATATTTTTAACAATGGAGGCCACCTAAGATGATGTGTAGTAGTGAATCACTAACCAGGTAGTGGCATGGTGATTTCCTCTCTATTATTGTGCATTACCTTTTCCCAAAGGTCCCTAATTATTAATGTGCATTCCCTCTCTTATTTAGGGAGACTACCTTATTTGTAACCTTATCCATTCACCTACCAACCCTTTTTTTCAATGGTAACTCGTGAAATGGTAACTTTGGACAACTCAATTTTGGGAAAGACCAAGATTCGAATCACAACAACTACCATTATTCACCTCAATATCAAGATATTCAAATTTTCTTTCCCCTTTGGTCTTATAGGAATTACTCATCATGATTTTCAACATGTTCAAATTTTTGCCACCCAGGCTGACATGTCTCTGGAGGACAGAACCCAGTTGGAGGGGGAATTAAACCCATCATAACACTCATCCTAATCAGATAACTTGGCATGAAAACATGGTTCTCCCTCTCCTTCCTGACACTCATTTTTTCGCTAAATTATTTGAAATGCGAGTGAAACTCACCGGAACTGCAGCTACCACTCACAAGGAAAACATACATGAAGCATCAATGAAAAATAGATCAAACAAATTTGTAAAAAACCTCATGAGCCCCAGTCATTGTGGGTTTTAATTTTGACAGATCATTCTGACCAAGTAGAAGAGAGAAAATGGCTCAGACAATGACTAGATTTATCCATCCAAGGAAAATATTTCCCCAAACAATGAAATGACGGCCCGACAAGTGAAAAAAATGTTAAGTAAAGACAAACAAGTGGAATAAAGCACTCCAACATCCATATAAGTGCACACTTTTCCTTGAGTTGTGCATTAGTTTCACTTCAATTACTTTAGCAGAGTCCAATTATACATGCACCACTAGCTCATCAATCTACTCATGCATGCCAACCTTAGAGTCATCACTAAGAAATGTGTGCTTCAAGTATGTGAGGATAATAGGATGAAATTGTTATGCATGCATGTGATTTTCACTTATGCATGGCTATTTAGTTAAGACTAACTCCATCTCATGGTCAGTTTAACTGAGACAAGTGATTTTCTAGATAATAAATTGCTAGTAGTTTGGGTTATTAAAATTAACACCCTTAGAAAAATCATCTCTCATGCCCCATCATTACAGCATTTGGAAGGATTAAGAATATCATCTACTTCTAGCCTTGTTTCCCATTTATGATTTGAAGTTGATGTACTAACTCTAGGATATGTTAGTTTAAAGGAAGTTGAATCAATAAAAAATGCCATCGAAATATTTAAGAGACCCACAAGCCAGACCATCTACTATTAACATAGACAAATCAATTTTTTTCTAGGACTAAAAAGACAAATCTTGACAATGTTGGAACTTAAAAGAAGATATTCTGCATACGATTTATCTAGGCTTTCCTCTAGTAGATGGAAGATGTACTGCAAAGTATTGAGAGAAATGTTATTGATAAAATAAGGAATAAATCAGCAATGTGGAAGAATAAATCACTACCCCTAGTAGCTAGAATGATATTCATTAAATCTGACATCTTGACCATGTTTGTTTATCAAAGTTCCATTGTTTTAGCACCAAAGAGAGTGATCAATGATATGGAGAGAATATTTAAACAAATCATGTGGTAGAGGACATCCATGGAGAATATATGACACTTTTTTTTATTAGACATTAGTATCTAGCCCTATGTGGGTTGTAATAGAAAGGATAAGAAAATTGGAGCAACTAAAGAAAGTGCTTTGCTCAAAAGTGCATTGAAGTGGCAAGTTGGTGTGGTTCAAAAACCCACATTCTCACCTTGTATGCTAGAGTTCAATTTAAAAAATTATATTGGAGATTATTAGTGTAGGAAAGAAGCTTTGGATCAAAATATCACAATATCATTAGAAGGCCAACTGCCAATCCACTTTCCCTGAAGGCTTATTATGAGCAACAAAGATTTAATTGACAATCATGTATTTTGGGATGTAAACAATGACAAGAAAACAAAATTACAGGATAATGTGTGGGTTGGACATAGGCCATTAACATCCATATAGTGTCTAGTCATAGCCAACTCAAAAATGAAGAGATGTGGTTTGATTCATGTAACAAATTATTAGAATGGCCTATTGAGATTCATTCCCAAGAGAAAATTTTATTGAAGGATGCCCTCTTGTTCAAATTCATTAATCCAAATGAAGATGAAGACTCATTCTGCCCCAATCCAAAATATTAAGGAGAATACATTGATAAACAAGGGGGTCAAGATGTTTTTATTAGCATAGAAACAATTCCAAGGTGTCATTTATTTGGCATATATAACTTTTTTAATATATATATTTGGATATGAATAGTGTATTGTATGTTTTACAAATAACACTAACTTTTTCATATATTATTAAAAGAAAATGAATTGGATTCTAACTTTAGAATATGGCTAGTTTGGAAAAACTACTTTTCAAACTAAATGGAACTACAAATAGTTGCTTGGAAATCTTCTTTTAGAACAACAACTTTTCAGATTGTGGTTCTAATGAGAATGATTTATTCACAACCAATTTCAACATATTTGTAGTATTCCTCCACTAAGTTCTTTAGTATCTTATAATGCATCCTTGACAATATGGGCAGAACATAAGTATCCACCCTAAATCCTCCACAAGACCACGACTAAATTGTATGCAAATCAAATCAAACCCATAACCAGCAGAAAATTCAGTTAGATGTAATGTCAAATCACAATGGAAGCGAGGTAGACATGGGATAGTAGATCAGGGCTATGGTGTAAAGGGTTGAAGTAATTTGTGAAAATCATCTATTGAAATCAATGGAATTAAAGAATTAAATCGGGGAAGAGATATAATAGAATTATACAAATACGTGAGTAAGATTGTTGGCAAAGGATAGATAGTTGGCCTCATTCAAGATATTGAGAAAGAGGCCCACTTGGCTTGAAAAATTTGGAAGTTTTGTCATCATGGTCGTCGTAGTAGATCTCAATAGAAACACTTATTTCTAACCCTGACCCTTTTTCTCTCTTTGCGAAAATTGTGAATACACCTTTGTGCTCTTGTATATGGATCCAAATCAATTCTCTTCTCTGACCTTCAATGGATGGAGCTAAATATCAATTTATTTGAGGAAGGATATTTTCAAAGAGACCATAAACATGCACACATATTTGTACACATTTACACACACCCTCCCTATACGTGTGGGGATATTGTGCTGGGAGTAAGAATGCTACACAAATGGGAAAATTTGTATTGTTTGGATTATTTTCTATTCACACATAATGAGCTTTGGGTCCCATCCCACTTTAAAAGTAATATAAACTTTTGTTTATGTTATATAGAAAAAATGAACAACATTCTAGCTTTAAAATTTGACTATTATGGAAGAGCTAAGTTTCAGATTACATGCAACTGCGGACAGCTATAGGGAAATCTTATTTAAGGCAAACATCTTTTCAGACAGTGGTTCTTTTAAGAATGATTTATTCACAACCAATTTCCACATTTTTGCAATATTCCTTCACCAATTTATTTATTATCTTAATGAATCCTCAACAATGGGGACATACCAATCACAATCAATAGAACAAATCAAAACAAAAAACAATTAGTTGCAATGTCAAATGGCAACAAAAGAAAGACAACTATGTGAAATTAGATTAGGGTTATGGTGTAAAGGGTCAAACCAATTTGTGAAAACCCTCTGTCAAATTCAATGGAAATAAAGGAAATTAAATTGGAGAAGAGTATAGGGCAAAATTAGACACATACATGGGTAAGCTCCTATGCGACAGAGAGATAGTTGGCCTCGTTCAAGCTGTTGAGAAAGAAGCCAATTTGGATTTCCAAAGATGGAAGTATCATCATCATGGTCATCATTGTAGATCTAAACAGAAACCCTTCCTTCAAACTCTAACCTTTTGCCTTGCTTTGTGAAGATTGTGATTACACCTCTATGGTCCTTAATACAAATCCAGATTGATTTTTTTCTCTACCCCTTAGTGCATGGAGTTGAATAATTTAGTCGATTCTCTTCTCCAACCTTCAATGCATGGAGCTAAATAATTTATTTAAGGTGGCAAACTTTCAAATATAACCCAATGACATACATACATAATTTGTACACATTCACACTCACCCTCATTAAATAGATGTGCATGATTTGGGCATCCTCTATTGAATGAAAATTTTGGGATAAATGTGTGAAGCCTGCAGCTTGCAATTGTTCAATCTCTGAAATTCTAATTTGCAAGTTACACAGCTAATATGGATCCTTCATTTGTAAATAAAAATCAGCAAAATCTTGGCTACATTGGGCATACCATACAAAGGAAGCACAGCTTTATTCACCTGCTTCTAATGGGAGGGGTTTTGTTGTTGAGAATGAAGACTATGGGTCATAAATAGTGTATTGATGGTCTTCAAGGTGAAAAGGATTCTTGACAGGAGGAGAATGAATCTTTGATGAGTAAGTTTACCAATTTGAAAAAAAAATAGATGCATGGGATTTGGAGCAGGAATGCTACGTATATGGAAAAAACTATATCATTGGTATTCTTCTATGAGATTTGGGTCCCATACTGCTTAAAAAAAATCTAGAGATCTATGGTAAAGATCAACGAGAACCCTTCCCTTTGGGAGAGCTATGGTGAAGATCAACGGGAACCCTTCGCTTAGGGAGATCTATGGTGAAGATCAATGGGAACCCTTCGCTTAGGGAGATCAAACTCAACTTTGATGGAGGCATTAAAGGTGATTTGAGAAGGTCATGCTAAATCTGGTGTTAAATTCTCCTCTAAATATGGTGATAAATTCGGCGTTATTTAGTGCCAACTTTAGTGGTGGTTGGATGTGATGGATGAGGAAACACCAAAAATAGTGTCATCCCAAAAAATAGTGCCGGTTTTTTCAAAAAGGTGGAAAAAATACACTAAAAAAGTGAGTGGAAGCAAAAAAGGGAGTTGAAGAGGAAGCTAATCACATAGATTTGTTGTAGTGTTAACTTATTATAAATCAATCCTAATAGTTCAATCTCGACTTAATCATCAATATTATTAATATTAATAATATTAATAATAATATTATTATTATTATTATTATCCTTTATAATACTATGATATTATTAATAAAAGGAATTAGAAGTCACCTTACCTTCATCACCTCAATCACTTCGCAGCTCTCTCCTTGATGACTCACATGGCACTACGTAACACTCTCTCTATCTTACACACTCATTAAAGACATGGCATATTCCTCCAACACTCATTAAATGCATGTCATAAAAGATTCCTCTTACGCTCTCTTTAATGCACATGTTACACTCTCCTTAACTAAGACATGTGTTCCTCTCTTAATGGCATAAGTTACTAAGGCATGTGTACCTCTCCTTAATAGCATAAGTTACTAAGGCATATGTTTCTCTCCTTAGTGGCATGAATTTAACTCCCTTAAATGGCATATGTTACTCTTCCTCAAGGCATGTGTATTGCTCCTCCTTTATGGCAGGAATTTGTTCCTCTTCCTACATATGTGTCCCATGTCTTCTCACCTGACCACTTCTACTTGTGCATTGTGAAGAAGAATTCAAATTTGAGAGAGAGAGTTAGAGAAACTTGAAGAAGCTTGTGAGAGAGAGATACTTAGAGAGTAAGAGAAGAACTTGGTGAGTCAAGGTTGATTCAGTGCTTTTGTGTTTCAATGTTGATTCAGTTGAAGGGAAGGTTGATTCAATGTTTGCATCTATTGATGCTACCAGTGATCTCCATGCTACATCTTCTTCAAATTTGGGTGAACTTACTCATTCTCTTGATCTCTTATTCTACTTTGTATATTTGTTGAACAATTGATATCTAATAGAAGAAGAATCTTGGGTGATTTTCCCCTTGTGGGTTTTTCCCTGTTCATTAGACCTAAATTATTTGTGTCTCATTTTGTTATTGGTTGTCTCATATTGTCCATTTTGTTTATGTTCTATCTACGGTTGTGTAACTAATATTGCAGCAAAAAGAAGTTTTGGAATAAGTGATTGTTACAATGTAGAACATCAGAATTTCAACAGTTGTTAAGAATATGGACATTTCAAAAAAGATTCTCCTAATATGGCTAACAAGAAAAGAAAAGGAAAACAACATGCTTCCTTAGCAGAAGTTGAGAAAGATGAAAAACCAAAGAAGACCAAAGGTGAAAAGGATTCCTTTTACTATTCTACTTTGAGAGGTTCCTTTGCAGATGATGATGACATATGGCTAGTAGATAATGGGGCATCAAGGCACATGACCAAAGAGCATGGGATTCTCTCAAGTATGAAAGAAAAGAAGTTGTCTCAAAGGGTTGAATTGGGAGACAATAATAGTTATGCAGTCAAAGGAGTTGGAAAGGTGTCCATAGAGCTAGAATATGGTAACAATGTACATCTCAGCAATGTTGTCTATGTGCCAGGTTTGAAAAAGAATATTGTCTATGTTTCTTGTTTAGAAGATAAAGGAGATAGATTCGCTTTTATGGATGGAAAAGCACTCATTTGGTCCAAGGGCTCTAGTATAGATTATGCTATGGTTATTGGGATTCGTGATGGAAGACTGTATAGACTTGTAAGTAAACTAGATCAAGCACTAGTACATGACGAAATAAATCCAAGTGAGTTATGGCACCGAAGGTATGGACATATTCACTTCATAAGATAACCTGAATTGAGTCAGATAGTGTCAAGGGTTCCTGAACTGAAAAATAAGAATGATGGTTTATGTAAAGGTTGTGCTCTTGGGAAGAACATCAAGAAACCATTTCTAAATAGTAACAACAGATCTAAGAAATCTTTCAGCTTGATTCGTTCTAATGTGTGTGGTTCGATGCTTGCAAAATTGTTTGGTGGTCTGTTATACTATGTTACAATTATTGATGACTTTTCTCTTAAGATATGGATATATCTCTTGAATACTAAGGACGAAGTATTTAGAAAGTTCCAGGAATTCAAAGTTGAAGTCGAAAACTTGACAGACAGAAAGATCAAGATATTGATATCTAATAATGGGGGAGAACACACCTTAAAGGATCTTGTTTCTTTCTGCAAACAAGTTGGGATTAAGAGGGAGTTTATTGTCCCCTATAATCCAAAACAAAATGGTGTAGCGGAACAAAAGAATAGGTCCATTTAACAATCTATCAAGGCCATGATGTGTGAATTGGACTTGTCGTTTTTCTTATGGGGTGAAGCACCACACATTGTTTTGTACATTCAAAATCAAAGTTCTTATAGAGTTTTGGAAGGTATGACTCCTGAAGAAGCCTTTTATAAAAGGAAGTCAAAGGTTAGGCACATGAGGTCTAAGGAAGTCTCCATAGATTTCTTAGATGAAGTAAAGCAAGAGACCTCAAGGGAGGAGCATTCAACTTCTACAAAGTGTACCAGAAGGGCAGAAGAGCCTCAAGATCTAGCTGAACTAGTCATAATTCCAAATATAAAGAAGAGACCAACATGGCTTAGATCCACATTGGAAGAGGAAAAAGGAAATGCAGCTCCTGATGGAACATCTAGAGAAGTGAAGAGACCTAAAGTGTTCTCCATCTATGCAACTCTCAAGACAAAACTCATTGATGAAACTTCCACATATGAAGTAGCTAGTTAGAAGGTTTGGAAGGAGGCAATGAATGAATAGTACCAATCAATCATGAAGAATAATGTTTGGGAAATCGTTCCAAGGCCTGAAGGGAAGTCAGTAGTGACTTACAAGTGGATATACAAGATTAAGCATGTTGCAGATGGGAGTATTGAAAAATACAAGGCACAGTTCGTGGCTAGAGGATTCTCCCAGAAAGAGGGAGAAGACTATGATGAGACTTTTTCTCTAGTTGCTAGGTACACCTCCATTAGATCCATCATCTCACATGATGTTTCTATGGGATGGGAACTGAAGCAAATGGATGTAAATATTTCTTTCCTCAATGGTGTGATTGAGGAAGAGGTGTACATAGAGAAACCTCAAGGATTTAAGGTATATGGAAAGGAGTCTCATGTTTGAAGATTCAAAAATGCCTTATATGGACTCAGGCATGATCTAAGAGCTTGGTATGCTCGTATTGATAGATTTGACGAGACTGAGATTTACCAAGAAGTTGATTAATACCTTTACTTTAAGATTGTAAGGAATGCACCTATGATCCTATTCTTATATGTTGATAACTTATTTCTAATTGGTTCCAAACCTCTTATCATTTAGTGTACGAAGAAATTGGCTTCTAAGTTCGACATGAACGATCTTGGTTTGAGGCGTTATTACTTGGGATTAGAAGTATGGCAGAAACGTAGCTAAGTCTTCCTTGGTCAAGGAAAGTATATATTAGAGATCCTTTAGAGATTCGGTATGATGGATTGCAAATCCATGATGACTCCCATGGTGACTAAATTGAAGAAGCTAAGAAACTCGAACTCCAAATTGGTAGATCCATCTATGTAGCGGCAGTTGATTGGTATGTTGTCGTATTTGGTTAACGCCAAGCCATACATCTACTTTGTTGTGAACACCTTGAGTCAATTCTAGGTAAAACCAAGATACGATTATTGAATTGTAGCAAAGCACATCTTGAGATATTTTGTGTGGTATAGTGACTTATGGCTTGAGGTAAGATGCAAACAAGGATGTATATATTTAAGGATATATATACGTTGGTTGGGCTGGAAGTGTTGAGGATGGAAAGAATACTTTGGGAGTATGCTTTAGTTTGGGATCCACTATGATATCATGGATGAGCAGGAATCAGAGTTTGATCGCACTTAGCATCATTGAAGAAAGTACATTGTAGCCAATGAGGCTTGTATTGAAGTAGTATGGCTTTGGAAATTGTTTGTAGGATTTTTCAGCCAAGAGTTGGAACCGACAGTGATACATTATGATAATCAAAGTTGTGTGAAGCTTTTATAGAATCCTATTTTCCATGACAAGTTGAAGTATATTTTGACGAAGTCATCTTCAAGAGACAAGTTCATGTACTTCAAAGACAAGCTAGGGCTCATGGAGATTATGCCTTTCGTTGAGAGGGAGTGTTGATATGTATGCATAATGAATGGACATTCTCTCGAAATGGAGAATGGGTCCAAGAGACCCAGAGGGATCAATAAGAAATGTTGAGTGAGTGTCTCTTAGAGGTGGACCCTAATCACACACCAGGAATGGTGGAGTGAGGTCCTAGACCTTGATCACACATCAGGCATAGTGGAGTGAGTTCCTTTAGCATCTTGACCCTAATCACACACTGGAAGGGTGGAGTGAGGTCCTGGACCCTAATCACACACCGGGAAGGATGGAGTGAGGTCCTTTTAGCATATAGACCTGATCACCAACCAGGAAGGGTTTGAGTGAGGTCTTGTCCCAGAGAGTTCACCAGGAAGGGTGAGTGAGTGCTTGCTAGTTGAGGGTCTCAACGATTTTTTTAGTAGGTAAAGGCTAAGGGATTCGAGGATCGATCTCTCCGGAGGAGTGAGTCCTGATATGTTGATGACATTTCCATGGGTTTGGTACCACCTCAGATATGGCCATTAGCGGGTGTGATGATAATTGATGATGTTGGTAATAATGGATAACCTTTTCTTTAGAGAAATTTGTTCAGTTTGAGAAAATCTATGACAATAATTATGAATATCTCCATAGTTAAGAGGGAGTGTTGAATTTGTAACTGTGGATAGTATTCATAATGTAAATTTCATCACTTAATGTAATTATATTTATCATTGTAAAGCATATTTATAAATGATTGAGTCAAGAGAAAATTTATTTTGAGTCAAACTCCCATTGCAGCTTTTAAAATATAAAAATTAGAATTTTTGAAATGTAAATTTTGGGCTCTAAAAGTGAAAAGTTGTCTTCCCTCCAAGTCAAGTCAGCCTTGGCCAAGAGACACGTCCATTCACCCAAGATAGAAAACTATATAAAGGAAAATCGACCTCCTCCATTGGCAAATTTGCATTGTCTCACACAAGACAGTTTATTGGCAAGTGAGCGAAGGAAGAAGAAAGACGAAAAAGAAGGCAGAGTTTTCTTTCTTCTCTTTCTCTCTAGAAAATTGCACATGTTGAGTAATCTCTCTCTCTTTGTGGTTTGCATTTTTCTGGGGCATCTGTTGCAGGGGGGGCGAAATTTTTGGGTTACTGGGGAAATTATTGCAGGGTCGAAATTCTGGGGCAACTGGCTATTGTAAGAAGGCCGAAATTCTGGAAGTGCAGGATCAAGAGTGAAGTGCAGGATCAAATTTGGTGACTTGAATTGGAGGAGAAGACCAGGTTTGACCATAGGTGTGTCTCTCATTGAAGTAGAAAAAATTCTCTATTGAAAAGGTTGTTGGATTTTTCCCTATAGTGGGTTTTATAAGGGTAAATATTGTGTGTTGTGATCTCTATTGTTCTAATATTCTTTATGGTTGAATTTTTGAAGTATAATTTCTAAATGATATATTGGAATAAGCTAAAAGAAGATCTACATCAAAAGTAATTATCAGAATTTCAAAAATATTGTGTTAACCCTAATTGCACTAAGAAAATCAAAAGATATTTCAATGCTAGTTTGTCTAAACAATCTTCCACAAGAGTTTCTTGCACTTGCACTCTCCCTAAGTATCTTCAATGCAACCATTCTTTCAATCTCTCAAACTCTCTCAAACTCTTACAAGGATTTTTTTCTTCTTGGCAGTTCCTAGCTTTGCATCTCACTATCAATGAGAAACTTGTATTTTGAGTATTACATCTCTTAGATTAGATCTATTTTTGTAGTAGTTGCATTTTCACTTCCACCTGTGTATTGATTATAATGTACCTAATAATGTTTTGACCTATTTATGGTCATTTATTGGACATTAATAATATGATCTTATCTTGTACGATAGTAGATAACCACACATTGATCTAAGAAAAGAAGTGGTGTTGGAACAACTACTTTTGAGATCGTGCCTTGACAAAAAAGCATTACGACATAAATAAGGATTCCCTAATGGAAGAGAGAACGGTTTCTTAAAACCTTGCATGACCCTAGTTTCATAAAGAAAGGACCATTTTTGTTCTTTATTATGGCCTCTCAAAAACAATCTTGGTTTCATAACTCCCCTATCAGAAGGGGTTATTTTATGTAACCCCTTAGGGCTTATGTTTGTATTTTCTTACCCTTTCTCATTGCCTCTATTGTAGAGTGCACCTCAAATAGGAACCTTCGATTCTAAACATATATGAGAATGACATGGCCGATATATTCAAGGATGGTGTTGCACATGGATGCATATTCTACAACCATGGTTACTTGAAACCAAGAAAATGCCACAACCACCCCAAAATAGCATCTCCCCGTGAACTAGGTAGAAGTGGCACTCCTAGAAGTTAGTCACTTTATCTAGCAATTCTGGTTTGGCGAATATAACTAGGGAAATTGCCACTCATTTATTTCCCCAAATCACACATGAAATTCCCAAGCTTGGATTGATTCAATTCACAATGTTAAAAAATGTTGACTTAGGAAAACAAACCTCTAGTTAAAACAACACTGAACAATAAAAAAATGCATAGTATTTGACTTTTTCAACTAAATTAAAATATAAACTTAATAAAACATCAGATAACCAGATAGCCACATTTACCCCTAAATTTGTGTTGATCTCCCTAATTGACACAAAAACAACAAGTCAAATAGGGAAAAAGAACCCCAAATCTCACTTTTTCAAAAAATCAACGAAATCAAAACACCAATCTCATGATTTTTTTTTCTAAAAACTTCAGTTTCTCCATAATAGAACAAAGCTTCAATTTTTTGACAAATAGAACTTTTAATTAATTAGCAATTCGTTCATCACTAGTTCAATATGTTCCACTTTATATCACATGGCTAAGTGGAGGCATATATGCAATCATGATCTTGACTCGATACGTATGTCAGCGTTCACATGAAGTTTCCCAATATTGTTTTCTTCTTAGCAAGACCTAAAGTTGACCATACATGGCATGATGTTTCTTGAGCCTAATGTGGAAAAGTGAGAATATGATATCATAATCTCAAAATATATCTATCACATCACATATGTAGTTATGTTGTACATCTTAAACCATATATGTAATTAAGAAACAAATTATTGAGATATCGCTAGGGCAACAATTAGGGTTGATTTCTCTCTTACTTGATAATTGTTTATGATAATGTGTTGGCTTATTATTACTTTTATTATGTTCAGATCATCAAAGAATTATCAAAACAATAAATTATGAAGATCACAACAACGCAATGGACACAAGAGATAGGCTCCAAGTTAGGGCAAAACCCCTCCAAGGGGAAAACCAAAAAACTATTCTCTTCTTATAGAATCATATCAAAGTGGGAATTCCAAGACCCAAACAACAAGACCAAGACCTCCCACAAGACCCTAGTCAGCCCTCTTTTCAAGCTTCTCCAACAAGTCAAAGTCAATGATAATCAATGATAGTTAACACCTTCAAAACTTGTTCAAACTAAAGAATTTTGACCCTTGCAACAGATCCAGAAATTTGCACGTGTTAGAGAACTAGGGCATATTTCTTCCATCTTTGATCTTCTCCCTCTCTCCTTTGACTTTTTCTCTTCTCCTTGACTTTTTCACTGGTTTTCTCTCTCTTCTTGGCACAGAAATCGAATTTTCTTGATATGCTCCAAATGAGGTCAATCTATCTTCTATTTATAAACATCCAAGATGTCAAATGGGTCACTTTTATGGCCAACTTGGTCTTGTGGGGACAAAATTGACATTTTTGACTCAAATAAAAATATTTTTCCACTTTCTTTTCAAAGTCCAAATGGGACTTGAATCTAATACAATAATTTGACTCATGAAAAATATTCTTTTGACTCAATAAACCCTAGAAGCATGAAGAACATGCTTGACCTAATTAACAAATTGACTTGAGCATGAAACCCATGCTTAAAAAATAAATTCCTTTTTCTTTTTCCTTTTACATAATAATATAATTACGTAAGTACAATGACAATTATGAATACTGAACCTAGTTACAATTTTGAACATTCCCTCTTAACTAGGGAGGTATTCATAATTACAAAACAAGGTACAAGGAAACTCTGAAATTGAAATATTCTCACAAGAAGAGTCATATTGATAATCCATCTTAAGCATCAACATCATAACTAGCATTGTCAACATAGCAAGGCCTTGACTAACAAACTTTATATCTCTACTAGATTAGAGCATAATTCTATGGAGGCATGACTATAGACACCATCATCATTGCCTCACAAAGAACATACCCCATCAGGATGTTCACCAGTTATGTCCTTAGGACTATTCATATCTTGTATTTTAAATCCTAAAAGAATATTGGTACTCTTCAACCACTCTTATCTTGGAGACCCTGTATAATCCTCAAATAGTGTCAATCCACGGAACTTCCTATCTTGGATTCTCAATACTCAAGGAATATCGGTCCCTAGATGCTTATCCAATCCTCCATTCTCCTACCAGTTTCTTCACTAAGACTTACAATTGTTAGTCTTAGTCTAGTGCATGACACATCGAGAATATGGTGTCCCTCGTCACTCCTTCTCAATCAGGGAGGTAATCCTTGCTCCCTCTTAATCTGGAAGACTTCAATCATAAGCTTTGTTTGTTTCATTCATCAACTGCATGTTTTGTCATGGAAATCTTAAAGTAGTAGTTACAGGGGTCCTTCTTCTTGCATCATCATATCGTTCCTGAGCTTCAACCTTCCTGGATGTTGTAGAGCCAAAATTCTTCATAATCTATCTTCGTGACAAGGTTCTCGTTATCTTACTTAACACTTTCCATCAATGATCATTTGTAGTATCTTCATCATTATAAGTATCTTGTCAAACCAATCAATGTAGAATTTCATTGTATCCCTTTCTATTCAACTAGGAATTTCTTCTAAATCAACATGACTAGCTAGCTATCTCGTTTATGCTACCTTCTCTACCTTAGTACATATTTTTGCCATATATTCTTCATCATCGTTACCAATGTTGTCTAATCTATATTCTCTTTGAATTGAGTTAGATCAAACAGTTGTATAATTTCTATCTTTCTAGCCCATACTTCTGCAATGTGTTCTTCCAGGTGGCCTAGCCATATCTTCAAATAAAATCATCAACATTAGAGTTACCAAATCATAATGGCCAAGATGTCAAATTATGCTTCTTTCTCCCTCTAAATTCAACATCCCTCTATATGGTCCATTGTACTAGAATTCTTCTTCATGCTTCTTATTTATCAATAAATGTGTTCCTGAATCAAGCTTCAATATCATATCATGGTCTTCACAACTGCCTCTAAAAACTATCGTTCTTGTCTTATGTTCTTCAAGAGACCATATCGGATGTTGATAAATATCATCCTTATGTGTCAAATAACCATATGGAAGATTTTTTTTCTCAACTAATTCTAACCATTTCATGCTCATACTTCCAATTAATTTTTGCATTTGGCTCTTCCTACAAAAAACTTTCTAAAGGTAAGAATTTACTATATGAATACCTCTTTCTTCATATACTCATCTAGATGGCTTCTTTGAATGAACTGCTTATTTCCTTGGAGATAATGTCTATGATGAGACTCCTTTCTTAAGATGATATGTGCTTCAATCATGTCTTTTTTTATCAATGGTTGTCATTGATGTCAACCCAAGCAGCACCAAGGGCTACCCCAATCTTGCAAGGGAATTTTTACTTGACAACTCATATTATTTTGCATCAAATATCTTCTCAATGGATTCTACTCGTTGATATGTTTCCGTTGATATATGGTACACCTCCCAATTCTTCACATTTTGAGAATTATTTGTGTTTGAAGATAGTAACCCTAGTTAGTGGGCTAAAACCCTATGGGGTTGTGGCATGGCACTCATAATTGGTTGTGTTCATTGAATAGTAAATAATTAATAATATTTTTTTGCTCCTAAAATCCCTCCAACATTCACTTGTTGAGGACCCTCTCAACTCAAGACATTCATATAAATAATGACCCTCGTATCCTCCTCTTCTAGGGAATCTTGTGGCTTCAAACAGGTCATTGTGGAATTTTCTCTATAACGTTTTTGATGTGAAGCTTCAGAAGCTAAAATTAAAACCCATTTGAGCTGAATATTGATGCACCTTCTGACCAAATTTCAGATCTTGGTTCGCTATATTTTCGGAGATATGATCTGAGGAAGTTAGGGTTTTTGTAGGCTCCCGAATTCCAAGTCAAATAGATGACGTTGCGAAAATCATCATAACTTTATCTCTGAAAATTTGATTCAAATTCCATAAATATTCACAGAAAGAGCACAGACTTTAGTTCGTTTATTAGCATTTTTAGGGCCAAAGGTCACAACAGTGACATGTGGCACTCCGTACAAGTTCGCTCTACTGAACTAGGCTATAATCAGGTCATCATGGGATATTGGGCATAACGCTTTCTTGAAGAATCCAATATTGATCAGACCTATGGGGTTGCAAAGAGGACTCTGAGGGCTACCAGAGGACGAAATTTCAGACCCTGGAGATCCTAAATTACATAGATACAATAGATTAAATATCGATCTCCTAGAAGGAAAGAAAAAGCATGCATTCAAGGATCACTGCAGTAAGGACCACACATCAACAGTCAAGGGTAAGTCTCCTACAGCAAGGTATGTATGATTAAGTGTTTACATTTGAATTTTGGGTGTCATCTCTGACATATGTTTTTGCAGGACTTTGTAAGTATATACAGGGTCTCGGTTACACCTCTCTGTCTCTATATGTCAGTTAGTTTTGATACCGCATTTTGGATGTCCTATTCTTGATACTACACATTTGATGTTACACCAAGTCTGCTAAATTTATATGATGTTGTAACTTCATGTTACTTGTCTTGTCATAGTTGATAGAATGGTCTATGTTGTTGTACTTAGAACTTGGTTCATCACAAATCTAGTGTTTGTCATCAGTTTCTATTGTATATATCTTTAGGTCAGTTTTGGATATAGTCTTGCATAGAGTCCAGGCCTATATCAAGAGTGGGATTCTTTGTCTACTGCTACAAAAAGTCAACAAAAAAAGTGACAAGAAAATTTCAAGTACGCATTATAGTTATAATTTGTATTTATTCATTATTATGCACTTACATGTGTTTTGCAAGCAGAGGTAAGTTGAAGGGGTTTTTTTTTCCTCTTGAGATTAGGTTTCGTTGGGAAAATTTGCTTGCAGGTAGAAGAATATTCAAGGATAGCATCAAGTGAGCAATCAAGAGCTAGAGTATCAAATCAAAAAAGCATTGCAGTGGAAAATCCTTTAAAGACATGACAGCCATCAGTATATTGTGAAGAAGTGTCAAGGCCAAGAGTCATCATTGTAAAGTTGTAAAAGAGTCATTTGTAAAAGTGTCATCATTGGAAGATTCATTATTGTAAAAGAATCAATCTGCCTAGAGTCAAAAAGGCATTGTCGGGAGGTATAGGAGTCTCTGTTGGGATGATGTCATGGTTGGGTTGTAGGTCATAGTGTGATTGGGTGTTCAGTCAAAATCATTGTATATCATATTGTATCGTGGATCATTGTCCCTAGTACGGAAATCCACACTCTTGTCTCATTTCAGTCATTATAGGGTGGCAGGGAGGTGTTAGGCAGGTGCATAAAGTCACCTACACATTGGAGCATGTGAACACTTCAGGGTGGTAGGTTGGTCTAGGGTGTTGGAGCATCCATTGAGTTGATTATTGAAGAAACCAGGGTGTTGGGGCATCCTTCCAGTGGGAGCAGGAGAAGAACGCTTTTCTAGAATTCTAGGAAGTTGTTGCTTTCATTTCAATTGGGGCTGAAGATTAAAGAATCTATTAGAAAAGCGTTTGGTGGTTTTTGACCCGAAGGGGGTTTTCCACTTAAAAATTATGTGCCTCCTATGTCCTTTTATTTACTGTTATTACTGCATAAATATTAATAATAATTGAATATTAACTAATGATCTGAAAATATTTAAAAGTGCTAATTTCGAAGGAATACTGATTCACACCCCCCCAGTATTTTCAACAATTGGTATCAAAGCTTGGTTCCTTCAATAGCAGTCTAAAAAGTGGAAGGATATCATGGAGTATATTAAGAATAGAGTTCCTTTGTTCAATGGAAATAACTATGCACTTTGGAGTGGAAGAATGCAGGTTCATTTTCTGGCACAAGGTTATGAAGTATGGGAAATGGTTGACAAAGGCTTCACATTGACCCAAGATGAACAAGATAAGAAAAATATGGTATATGATGCAAAGGCAAAAGATCTTATTATCAGTGGGCTTATCGAATCTGTTTATCTTAAGGTATTGAGTTGCAAAACTATTAAAGAGGTATGGGGCAAGCTTGAAAATATATATGCAGGTGACTCAAAGGTGAAAGAAGCAAAACTTCAAATTTTCAGGGCAAAATTTGAGCAACTCAAAATGAAGGAAGATGAAGATATTGTTGCATACTTTCAACATGTTGATGAAACAACAAATACATTGGAAGGTTTGGGAGAACCTGTTGAAACAAAAATTGTTGTCTGAAAGATCCTCATAACCTTGCCAACAAGATTTAACCCTAAGGTATCTGTCTTGGAAGATAGATCGAATCTGACCAATCTCAGCATAGATGAATTGCATGGAATTCTTACGACATATGAAATGAGGATTGAAGAAGAGGATGGCACATCTCACTTAGAAACAACATTTTCCGCGTCCAAGAAGAACAGTAAGGACAAGCAAACTCCGAAAGAAAAAAATTGCAATTGTAAGGATGAGGAAAAGGAAGAAGATGAAGAAGAATTCTCAGATAAAGAGTTTACCTATTTCTCGCAAAAAATGAGAATAGGTACGGGAAAATTTAAAGGTAAACTTCCATTACTATGTTTTGATTGTGGTGAGGTTGGGCATTTTGCAATCAAATGTCCTCACAAAAATGAGGTTGTTACGAAAGGAAATAAAGTCCCAGAAAGTTCAACAAGCAAGGCAAGAAGAAATGGCTTAAGAAAAGTTTCTTCTCCAAAGAAGATAGCTCTTCATCCAAAGAAGACAATGAAAATGAAGAAGAATTCATTGGAAGAGTATTGTTTATGGCCAAGCACAATAAGCAAGAGGCACTTGACAAAGAAGGAGACAAAGAAGAAGAAATGACTGAGGTTGAATTTCAAAAATGAAGTGATCAAGGTTATCAAAGACCTCAAGGTCAAGACTAATCACGTCAACACTCTTGAAGATGAATTAAAGACAGAAAGGGAACATGTCCTAAATCTTAAAATCAAGGTTGAAGATTAAAAACGAATTGAAGAATTGCTCAGGAAAGAATTAATGGAAAGCAACAAGGAAAGAGAAGCATTGGAAGTTGAAATCGTTTCTTTACGAAAGGAAGTAAAAAAGGGAAAAGCTCTTCAAAACTATGCAAACATCTCAAATACTTTGGACGAACTCATCAGCAACCAGCAATCATGCAACGACAGGACTATTCTTGGTTACAAAGAAAAATTTGAAAAGAAGTCAAGTCCTTCTATGACAACTAAAGAAGATGGATGTGCAAAATCTACCAAGCAGGTAAATCTCCCAGCTAGATCGAGAGATCAAGATTCGCAGGAAGAACCTTGGAAGACAATTCCTCAAATAATATTTCCTCCCAGGTATCAACCTATATTTTATGGTCATTGTTATTCATGTGAAAGGTTTGGACATAGAGCTTCAGAATGTCGCATGTATGTTTGGAATGAATATAATTCCAAGAGATCTCTCAGAAATGGATATTCTAGAACTCAACAAAATATCAATAGATTTAATCATTTGAGAGATGATGTCGAATGTTACAAATGTAACAATTTTGGACACTTGACCAAAGATTGTAGACTTGAAATTTCTTCAAAGGAATTCTCACAAAATCAAAATGAACAAGTATGGAAAAGGAAGACTGAAAGGTGTGCTCTCACTCTCAAGGCTCAAAGCAATAGAAATGTATGGTATGTTGACAATGGTTTCTCAACACATATGATTGGAGATGGAAATAAGTTCATATCATTGAAATAAAAGAAGGATGGAACAATGTCTTTTGGAAATGATGGGTCTTGAAACGTCATAGGAGAAGGTATGGTCACTCTTGGAAGCAATGATGCATTAGCAAAGGATGTGTTTCTGGTTGAAAATCTGAATCACAATCTGCTCAAGGTTGGATAGATGTGCAATCAAGGACACACGATGTTATTCAACTCGAAGAAATGTGAAATCAGGAAAGGCAAATTTGGTAAAATTGTGGCTACAACAAGCAGAGCTCCAAACGACATATATATTTTAGATGAGACACCTAAAGGGTGTTTCTTGGCAAAAGAAAACGAGAGTTGGTTATGTCAAAAACGAATGGGACATATGAATTTCGACAATTTGATCAAGATCAACAAAAAGGAAGAAGTTAGAGAAATGTTGAAAATGTCAAAACCTACCAATACGATATGTGAATCTTATCGGCATGGCAAACAGAAAAAATTCGAGCTCAAGACAAAGGAACATTTTGCGTCACGTCCATTAGAATTAATACATACTGATCTATGTGGTCCTATGAGAACAAAAGGTTTAGACAGTGAATTATACTTTGTGTTAATGATAGATGATTATACCAGAATGACAACCGTCAGTTTTTTGAAGAAAAAGTCTGAGGCATTCGAATGTTTCAAAATGTACAAGGAATTGGTCAAAAATGAAACCAATTTGAAGATCAAATGTCTAAGATCAGATAATTGCGGAGAATTCACGTCCAAATCATTTCGGAAATACTGTGATGAACATGGAATAAAAAAAAGTTCTCAACAACCAGAACACCACAGCATAATGGAGTAGCTGAAAGAAAAAACAGAACCGTACAGGAAATGTATAGAACCATGTTAAAAGACTCAAACTTAGACGATAAATTCTAGGTTCAATCAATTGATACTGTCGTATTCATTATAAATAGAGGCTTGCTCAGGAATAATTGTAACATGACTCCATACGAACTATGGAAAGGAAGACCATCTAACATCAAATACTTCAAAATATTTGGAAGTAAATGCTACATCAAAAGAGAAGACCAAAAATTAGGCAAGTTCAATTCCCATGTTGACAAAGGTATTTTCATTGGTTATTCACGCAAAAGAAAGGCTTATAGATGTTACAATCTAAGGCAAAAATAAATAGTTGAAAGTATAAATGTTACTTTTGACAAAGATTGTGTTCTAAAGGATAACAATGAGATCATCTCTTCAAGCAAATCTGAGGGGCTTGAGGTGCAATCTATGAAGGATGAAGAATAAGCTCCAAAACAAGACCAATCAAATAAGGAAACACCAATTAACCAAGAAGAAATAAGAAATGATCAGTAGGATGTACAATAAGTTTCGCCAAAAGGTTCAAAAGGATGGTATCAAAAGAATCATCCGTCAAATCAGATCATCAGAAACATAAATGAAGGAATTAGAACTAGAAGAAGTCGACAGCTTTGTTCATCACAGCAAGCCCATCTTGCCCTTTTAGCGACTTTTGAGCCTAGCAATTTTGAGGAAGCTAGTCAAAATGAACACTGGGTAGCAGCTATGAATGAATAACTGGATCAAATTAAGAAGAAAGACACTTAGGAATTGGTTCCATGACCAAAGGATAAAAATATTATTGGAACTAAATCAGTCTTCAAAAAAAATTGAATGAGGATGGATAGGTTACCAAGAATAAAGCAAGATTAGTCTACAAAGGATATGCACAAGTTGAAGGAATCGATTTTGAAGAAACATTTGCTCTTGTTGCTAGAATGGAAGCTATCAGGATGTTTCTCACTTATGCATGCTCGAGAAAAATCAATGTCTACCAAATGGATGTTAAGTCAGCCTTTCTAAATGGTGAATTAGAAGAAGAAGTTTACATTGAACAACCCGAAGTTTTTCTGCTCACTGACAAAGAAAACTATGTTTGCATATTAAAGAAGGCACTATATGGTCTCAAGCAAGCTCTTAGGGCTTGGTATGATCGTCTTGATAGGTATCTACATCAAAAAGGATTCAAGAAAGGAAGCGTTGACAGCAATCTCTATGTGAAAGTGGATCATGATAACCTAATGATTATCGAGGTATATGTAGATGATATAATATTTGGAAGCAATGATGACAGATTAAGTAAAGAATTTACCACAAAAATGCAAAGTGAGTTTGAAATGTCTGTGCTTGGTGAGTTGACATACTTTTTGGGGCTTCAGATTTCTCAGCAGGATAAAGGAATATTCATATATCAAACCAAGTACATCAAGGAAATTCTCAAAAAATTCCATATGGAAGATTGCAAGCCAGTCCTTACCCCCATGATAACAGGTTGCAAGTTAAGCTTAGAATATTCGTCAAAGGATGTGGACCAAAGGTTGTATAGATCGATGATTGGTAGTCTCCTATATGTGACAACCTCCCGGCCTGATGTGATGCAGGCAGTTGGACAAGTAGCAAGATTCCAAGCAGCACCAAAAGAATCTCATATTATTTCTGTCAAAAGAATTCTTCGATATCTTAAGGGAACAGTGAAATATGGTCTATGGTATCCCAAAGGAAATGATCTGGTTATCCAAGCTTATACAGATGCAGATTGGGTAGGAAGTGTTGATGATCGTAAGAGTACCAGTGGAGCAGCATTCTATCTAGGTGGTTGTATTGTTTCATGGTTAAGTAAAAATCAATCTTCAATCTCATTATCCACAGCAGAAGAAGAATATATCGCGGCAGCATCTTGTTGTACAAAAGTTCTCTGGATGAAGCAAACTTTTCAAGATCTTCAAGTCAAGTTTCATGAGCCTATTCCCATCTTTTGCGATAACACTAGCGCCATTCATATCTCCAAGAATCTTGTGATGCATTCCAAAATGAATCACATTCCGATTAAATATCATTTCGTTAGAGAGCAGGTCACTGAAAGTAATATCAAGCTTGAATATGTTGGCACAAAGGATCAAATTTTTGACATATTTACCAAACCATTACCTAGTGAAGAATTTGAGTATCTTCTCCAAAAGCTTGGGATACTCCCAAGTTTTCATTAGGCTCTTTCTCTTATCTACTCGATTAGAAAGGGGGAGTGGAGGTGTGTACAGGTCCACAGGATGGCTATTTGTCAGGGCGAGTTACCCTTTGCCATTGATGACAAAGGGGGAGATAAGCCAGTAGGAAGAGGTGTCATGATCGCAGGGGGAGTACTTTTGTTTCCATCAATGCCAAAGGGGGAGATTTTTTATCAGTGATTGTCATTGATCTCAATCCAAGCAGCACCAAGGGCTACCCAGATCTTGCAAGGGAATTTTGACTTGACAACTCATATTATTTTCATCAAATATCTTCTCGATGGATTTTACTCATTGATATGTTTTTGTTGATATATGGAAAATCTCCCAATTTTTCACGGTTTGAGAGTTATTCGCGTTTGAAGTTAGTAACCCTAGTTAGTGGGCTAAAACCCTATGGGGTTGTGGCATGGAACTCATAATTGGTCGTGGTCATTGAATAGTCAATAATTAATAAAAAAAAATTCTCCTAAAATCCCTCCAACGTTCACTTGTTGAGGACCCTCTCAACTCAATACATTCATATAAATAATGACCCTCATATCCTCCTCTTGTAGGGATTTTGTGGCTTCAAACAAGTCATCATGGCATTTTCGCTATTTTCTGTGAATCTTAAGAATATGAAATTAAAACCCATTTGATCCGAACTCTTGATGAACATCACGACCGAATTTCAAATCTTGGTTCTCTATGTTTTCGGATATATGATCTGAGGAATTTAGGGTTTTTGCAAGCTCCTGAATTCGATGTCAAATAGGTGACGTTGGGAAAATCATCATAACTTTCTCTCTGAGCATTGGATTCAAATTTCGTAAATAGTAACAGAAATAGGGTGGACTGTAGTTGGTTTAGTAGCATTGTCAGGGCTGAAGTTTGCAACAGTGACACGTGGAACTTCGTACAAGTTCTCTCTACTGAACCAGGCTATAATCAGGTCATCGTGGGTGATTCGGCATAACTCTTTCTTGAAGCATCCAATCTTGATCAAACCTGTGGGGTTGCAAAGAGGAATTAGAGGGAGACCACAGGACAAAATTTTAGACCCTAGAGATCCGAAATTACATAGATACAATAGATTCAATATCAAGCGCCTAGAAGGAAAGAAAAAGCATGCATTTAAGGATCACTGCAGTAAGGACCACACATCAACAGTCAAGGGTAAGTATCCTACAGAAAGGTATGTATGATTAAGTGTTTACATTTCAATTTTGAGTATCATCTCTAACATATGTTTTTGCAGGACAACGTAAGTATATACAAGGTCTCAGTTATATCTCTATGTCTCTATATGTCACAGTTAGTTTTGATACCTCATTTCGAATGTCCTATTCTCGATACTACACATTTGATGCTACACCAAATCTGCTAAATTTATATGATGTTGTAAGTTCACGTTACTTGTCTTGTCATAGTTGATAGAATGGTCCTTGTTGTTGTACTTAGAACTTGGTTCATCACAAGTCTAGGGTTTGTCATCAGTTTCTATTGTATATATCTTTAGGTTAGTTTTGGACATAGTCTTGCATAGAGTCTAGGCCTATATCAAGAGTGGGAGTCTTTGTCTACTGCTGCAACATGTCAACAACAAAAGTGACAAGAAAATTTCAAGTACGCATTGTAATTTTAATTTGTATTTATTCATTATTATGCACTTACATGTGTTTTGCAGGCAGAGGTAAGTTGAAGGGTATTTTGTTTTTCCTTTTGAGATTGGGTTTCACTGGGAAACTTTGCTTGCAGGTAGAAGAATATTCAAGGATATCATCAAGCGAGCATTCAAGAGCTGAAGTATCAAATCAAAGGAATCATTGCAGTGGGACATCCTTTAAACACATGATAGTCATACGTATATTGAGAAGAAGTGCCAAGGCCAAGAGTCCTCATTGTAAAGTTGTAAAAGAGCCATTTGTAAAAGTGTCATCATTGGAAGATTCATTATTGTAAAAGAATCAATCTACCTAGAGTCGAAAGGGCATTGTTGGGAGGTATAGGAGTCTCTGTTGGGATGATGTCATGGTTGGGTTGTAGGTCATAGTGTGATTGGGTGTTCGGTCAAAATCATTGTAAATCATATTGTATCGTGGATCATTGTCCCTGGTACGGGAATCCACACTCTTGTCTCATTTCAGTCATTATAGGGTGGCAAGGAGGTGTTGGGCAGGTGCATGAAGTTGCCTACAGGTTGGAGCCTATGAACACTTCAGGGTGGTAGGTTGGTCTAGGGTGTTGGGACATCCATTCAGTTCATTACTGAAGAATGGGGCATTGGGGCATCCTTCCAGTGGGAGCTGGAGAAGAATGATTTTCTAGAATTCTAGGAAGTTGTTGCTTTCATTTCAATTGGGGCTGAATATTAAAGAATTTATTAGAAAAGAGTTCAGTGGTTTTTGACCCGAAGGGGGTTTTCCACCTAGAACTTTTGTGCCTCTTGTGTTCTTTTATTTACTGTTATTACTGCATAAATATTTATAATAATTGAAGATTAACTAATTCTCTGAAAGATTTAAAAGTGCTAATTGCTAAGGTATAATGATTCAACCCCCCCCCCCCCCACCCCCTCTCAGTATTTTCAACAACCTTCATTATTTCAACTCGAATATATACAAACTTCTACGATGCTCTCTTTCTTGTAGGTAGAATATACTTTTTCCATGTCACAACATTTTTTTCATATGATGAAGAATCTTCATCTAACAATGGATCTTGGTGATACCTTCCTGTTAAATGATTTCTTATATAACATGATGCCAATTAGTAGCTACATGAACTTTGATGTGCATATATTGTAAAGTAGTTAAATGGTCCAAATCATTCTATCCTTGTTCTGCTAGATGGATGCTTCCAATAAGACTCTAATCCTTCCAATACTGGATGCTTATTTTCATGATGCCATAATTCTTCTACAAAAGTAATTTTACAAGTTATTCTAACTTCCATCTTCTAATAAAATAAAAACATATTGTTAACACAGTGGAGATTTTCAAATGTAAAGATATTTAGGATCATTATTCTTCAACTTCTTTTATGGTTCTTCATTTTTTTCAGTGATGTGGACTTCACTTCTTTCTTTCCCCTTATTGTTCTTATTATTTTGAGGATCCTTAGGGAAATATTTTTTAAAGTGTCTGTGTTCATTGCATCCAAATCATTGTACTTTGGAAATATCTTGTCTTCCACATGGTTGATTGTTGTTACTTCTATTATGCCTTTGATTAAGTTCAAACCTCCCACTTTTATTCTTTGATCTAGCAATAAAATCTTGATACCTTTCATTGGGTTTGGTGTCATCTTTGGCCTTCAATCTTGTTTCTTATATAACACCTAGAGACCATAGTTCATCAAAGTTTGGAGTGTCCTTCCTAGAATATATACTCGATACAAAATTTTTCCATTTTGAGGGTAAAGCATTGAGTATACAAGTAGTCAATTCTGAATTTGAAACAATTTCTCCAAGTCCTTGTAATTGATCCCTAAATTGTGAAACCTTCATAAGATATGAAACCAAGTCTTCATCTTTTGATAACCTTGTCTTGTATAATTGATTTCTCAAAGATATTTTCTGACTTGAAGTGTCGATTGTTAATTTTTGTAACTGCGATAAAAATCCACCTTGGACAGCTCAAATGACCAAGACAATGATTGCATTAGATTCCTCTTTTTGAGAGGACCAAAATTAACCTAAATATCACCCAATTTGGTCAAGCGGAAGGTAAGTTTTGAATTATTTTATTCATACATGTATTATGGAATGGGTCAGCCCTAACCACACGTGTAACTACTTAGGTCGGCCTTAAACCGAAGTTGACACTCATGAAAGCCTATAAATAGAAGATACCTCAAGCTCATTTAGACACATTTGATCAAGCTATCTTCTCTTCTCTTAATGTCTTGGTTCGCACAGGTTTGACGGAAGAAGTTCACGCAAGGGTCTGAATTCATAGGCGTAAGGTTTGATTTGACTTAGGGTTTTTTGATCCCTAGACGCCGGCACAGAACTAGGAATTTTAGTCCCTTGAGGTTGGCACACAAGCTTATGGGAGTGTCCAGGGGGCCTTGGATGTTGGCACGGTGAGTTATGGGAGCATCTAGGGCTTGACGGTCAGATCGGGTTATATTAGTCCCCAGACACTCACACATAGTGGTCCTGAGAGAATTTGGGATGCCATAGATGCTGGTGTATTAGCCTTATTAGAGCGTCCAGGGCTTGTAGTAGCTCTGTTAATGTTTGTCCCCAAACACCCTCATCCATTTCACCTGGGTTCGTCAAGATCTATTCCGAACGCAGTCATTCAGTTATGCAAAGAGTGTCCTGACCTGCTATAGACGCTCGCACAGCTCCTCCTCCCAGCATCCGGGACTCATGGCTGAGATTTTTGTATTCCAAAGATTCTGATCATTGATAACGGTTTTCAACACTATCAAGCAGTTGATTACAGTCAGTGATAGCATAGTTCAACCATCAGAATCAAGGTTTCATCTTCAAGCATGATTAGAATAATGTAATGATGATATAGGGTGAACTTAATGTATTAATGATTAAATGCAATTATCAAAGAAAAGAACAATGTATCCCTATGAAAAATTAACATGGAATCATAGTTGGGCTGAAGAAAAGCCATGGAGATCACCCCGAGAATGACACCTTTAATGGATACAAGAAGAGGATGGTGGAGACCTAAAAGAATTCTAGGTTTTGAAGAAAACCCTAGGTAACTTGATTATTAGGGTTTGATGGATTCTATGAGACTAGGGTTGGAGAGAAAACCCTAGTTTATGGAAATGATATGAGATATGAAACCTAGATGGTCAATGTGAAGATGCTCAAGCACTTGTGGGAGATTTGATGAAGTCCTAAATGGGATAATCCCTAGTAGACCTAGTTGGATACTTGAAGGCAACATTTGTATATGGACCATGGACATTAATAGCTCTTGAATATTAGTTCAAGAGGGGGAGGATCACCTCTCATTGAAGATAAGTATTTCTTGACTTATGATGCTTCTTACTTGTTAGACTTACAAATCTGATGATTAATTTTATTACTTGTACTTCCTCATATGTATTTGAGTATATGGATGTTTCTAACCTCCTTGATGAGATGTGATGAGTAGATCCTTCTTGAGGATGATTTTGAGATGTAAATCTGGAAAGAGATAAAGAGGTACTTGATGAAAATATGACAAAGTGCTTCAAGCGACCTATGTCTAATGAGAAGGTGCACAGGTATTTGAATACCACAAGGTATGCATGGTATGTTGTGTTCCAGCTATTGGCTCGATAAGCCATAAGGTATGATGAGAATGTCTCTTCCTTTAATGGCTCATACATGCACATGATGGTGACTTGGATCTATGTTTCCTATGATGAAAAGATGCACCTGGTGTTGAAAATTTTAATCTTCTTAAATTCTATGAGGCTATCTAATGTTGATACATTAGTACACTTGATGTTTGGCTAAAATCTATCTGTTGGATATCTTGATCCTAGAAAGAAGGCTAGCACCTTGACTCTAGTAAATGATACTCTGATACCTGTCATGACATAATTCATATATAAGGATAGCTCATTGACTCCTATACATGAGTCTGTTGATAATGCTTGTGATAATCATGATGAAAGAATATGGAAAGAGAGGTTGACGCTCTTGTTGTTGTGATTAAGTTTTATTGAATGACCTTACTTGATCTTGTTGATAATGAAGAGCATGGTAACCTTGATGTTAGAGGTATAAGTGTAAGATTGATATCTATATATCTTACTAACTATGGCCATATATTGATGTGATGAGTAACTATGTCATATTTGATTGTCCTAACTTGATGAAATGACTTGATAGAAAGTGCTATTGTGTTCATAATATTTGAGATATGATGTTGTTGCTTTGAGTCTAACCTTTGGTGAAACACTAATGTCATGATGCTAATAACCATGATAGATATATGTTTATGATCTAACATATCTTTTGTTGCATGACTCTAGCAGAGACATGTTGATGACATGAATGAAGATGAATGACATAGATTCCTAGTCTTAGGGAGAATATATTCTCAATATTATTACTCACACAACTATTTGCATTATGTACTATTGAAGTATGACTTATGTGCATCTGACATTATTGAATTGCAACAAGTCTCATATCTAAATCCCATACATTAATTAGGGTTTATGCTCCAGACGCAGTCACAGATATGGAAGATGTTGTCCCTGGATGCACGCATGCTAAGGCCCAAACGGTGTCCAGGAAGCTAAAGATGCTCCCATGCTAACCTGAAGAGAGTGTCCAAAAGTTTGACTACAATTGACCATCATCTAAATCTTTTTGAAGTTGTCTGAACTCCGAAACAAGATGTTTCTGACATATTCTGCCACTGTAATTTTATTTCTGAAGTTGTTGGATTAAATTGCTGAAGACATAAAAATGAATTATTGTGCATGAAATCAGATGGTCACAGATGTGTTGCAGATAACAAGATCTACAAGCAGAAAAAGCTTGAATGTTTTCCATAACATGAACATGCAGATGGAACTTATGTTTGCAGGTGATTGAGACATACATATAGATATGTCACTATGTTTGTGCTACAAGAGGTTGGCATGATTTGGCTGATTGATATAGATGAACAGTGTTTTGTCATGATGCTTGACAATAACTTTGAATTGATGATTGAGATATTCTTTGACTATAGATCTCTCTACGATAGCTAATTTGGACTTGACCTGGTTTCTAATGATCTGATTTGATTATTGTTGATTTTCCCTGATGTCTATGCTATGTGGGCATAACAACCTATGTGGGTATTCAAAAAAATGCTTTTGTATTCGCCTCCTCGTTCTTATCACAATTGTTGAGGTACTGATAGTTGTGATTCAACGCGGAAATGGAACCTGGGTGACTCATCCTTGGTGTATGCATTTGCACCTAGTGACAGAAATGACTTGCATTATAATTATGAGAATGACTTGATAAAGTTCGAATTGATAGTTCATGGTTGATGACAACTCGTTGGCATGATAATAAATTAAGTCAATATTTTATATGAGCACCACCTGTCTCATGGTTGAAAGAATTGATATTGTAATTATTATGACTTTGATAATGGTCGTGATCTTGCTTCTAAACTCTGATGAGCTAACTTTGTTGATGTGATTTATGTAAGGTTGATTATGTTTCCTTAGCAAGACATTATTCTTAGATCATTTCATGAAACTAGCTCCCCGATCCAAATATGTCTATATTTGACAGTTATTTGATGAAGTCAGGATGATGAGTTCCAAGGTATGGCTTTGATATTGGTTATGGTTTTGGTTTTATATCCTGATGGTCTACTCTTGACAGGTGATGAGCCTATGATGATCTAAATCAGAGGGATCATAGCTTCTTGAGATCGGAATAGTGTATCATGGCATGTTGAATTGATTTCTGGAATTTGGGAAAGAAGTTCCATTTTGAAAAATTGTTGGAAAATGTTTTTGAATAATGAAAATGCAAATCCTTAGATACTCTAATTTGAAGTTCAAAATGTTGTGAACTTGACACGGCACTTGATAGTTGATTGAAGCATTCATGTTTTGTTTTGAACATCCATCTGTATATGTATGATGTGCATAGAACCTAAATAAATTCGTGATTGAGCTGCTTCACTCACATAGAGTTGCCACCGAGCATCCTTTGAAATATATGCATGAGATATTCTATTTTTGAGGTTGAGATATTTCTCCTATGATATGTGACTGCATGGATGTATTGTTGATATTTGAGATTATTGTTGATAAGCACATTTGGATGTTTCTTTAGTATGAGATCTGCCATGATATCTTGGACGAGAGGTCCATAGTACAATTGAGAATGAGTACGATGTTGCTAGCATGGCTAGCTATGAGGCAGGATGAAGAAGCTCCTTAGAGAGTTGTCTAAGCATGATCTAGATATGACATGGATACATTGTGAGTTGATTAGCAAAAAGTCCCATATTTATAGTTGGGACCAAGATACTCTCATGTATTGAGACAATGCAGTTGTTCGAAACAAGCTCAGGCTTGTGGTTGGCACTTCCTTGAGAGGGAGGATGATTATGGTATCCTTGTGTGATTTATATGGTTATTTTTTATCGGACGTGATATTTGATTTGATGTTCTATATGAATAGTAAATAGATTCTATTGAGACAAGCCGATGATGAGAGCATCGTTGATTGATAACACTGAGCCAACTAGTGTCCATATTCACTGCCTACTTAATGACTAAAAATTACTTCTTATATGATGCCAAGTAGTAGCTACATGAACTATGACGTGCATATATTTTAAAGTAGCTAAATGGTCCAAATCCTTCTATCCTTGTTCTATTAGATGACTGCTTCCAATAACTGACTATTTAGACTCTAATCCTTCCAATATTGCGTGCTTCTTTTCATGATGCCATAATTCTTCTACAAAAGTAATTGTACAAGTTATTCTAACTGCCATCTTCTAATAAAAGAAAACATATTGTTAATAGAGTGGATATTTTCAAAAGTAAATATATTTAGGATCATCATTCTTCAACATTTTTTATGGTTCTTCATTTTCTTCATCGATGTGGACTTCACTTTTTTCTTTCCTCTTATTGTTCTTCTTATTTCAAGGATCTTTAGGGAAATATTTTTTTAAAGTTTCCATATTCATTGCATCCAAAGCATTGTACTTTGGACATATCTTATCTTCCACATGGTTGATTGTTGTTACTTATATTATGCCTTTGATGAAGTTCAAACCTTCCAAACCTCCCACTTGTCTTCTTTGATCTAGCAATAAAATCTTGAGACATTTCATTGGGTTTAGTGTCATATTTGGCCTTCAATCTTGTTTCTTCTATAGGATATTGGTGGCCACCCACTAATTCCACTTGGATCCCCACCAATGCTTCTTTCAGTTTTTCAGTTTCCTTAATTATAGCATAATTTACTATTTTTAGCAGTTTTTCGGGTCCTAAACTTTCGGAGCCGTTTTGAGGCCCAAAACGACATTTTTTGGGAAATCTACCTCCAGCAATTTTTCTATCAAAAAATCATCTTTTTCCATAAAAAAATCGTTTTTTCCATCGTATTCCTCAGAGAGATCTTTCCAATGGGCTATCATGCGCATCAAATGGAGATAATATGACCAATTCGTGACCCCAGGAAGTTGGCTATCCAACTCACCCCAACGGGGCCCACAAACTCTTGGTGTTACATCTCCTCGGGTTAGGGTTTTGGTTGTTTAGGGTTTTCTCTTATTGTTCAATAATAAAAAGGCCCTTGAGCCTCATTGTAAGACAGTTCAGAGGCATGTAGCCACCACATCTCTTCTCAGAGATAAGCTACCATCGCCCTAGCTGGTTTATTTCCATTACTGTTTGTAAGCATATTTCGGTATTTTGCATTAATGAAATGAAGTATTATTTCCACTGCATATCTATTTTTATGGTTATCTTTGTAATTTGTTGCATTCCTGTTTAAGTTCGGATCAGTGCTATCAGAGCAGTCCGTTTTTTCTTCATTTTTCTTTGCATGTCCCCAATGAGGTCGGGATATAAGGAGTTAGGGCTTGAATTGGTCAAACCTCTGCAAGACCAGCCTCGCAAATCCCGACGGCCTCCCATGGCGGATGAGAAGAAAGACGAGGGGGCAGGAGATCCTATCAAAATCTTGCTCGAAGAAGCCCTCGAGCGACAGCGGAATGCAATGATGGACAGCTTTGCCCAGATCCTTCAGCGGCTACCCAGAAGCAAAGCATCGGCTTCCAGTAGCTGCTCTGGAAACGCCACGCCCTTTCAGGTACAAGTTAATTTTTAAATCCCCATATTCGAGGATCAGATAGACGCAGATGTCGTAGATAAATGGTTAAATCTGCTAGAGGGTTATTTTTCTGTTCATGAATTTTCGAGTCGAGAAAAGATTGTTTTCGCTCTTCTCAAAGCAGCCCCCCACATCAAGGACTGGTGAGAAACCTACTACGAGTAGAAGGATGAAAATATCGGGTCACTATTTTCAGCCGCACCCACCTGGAATTCATTCCGGGATGCCATTAAGGAGCAGTACTACCCTGTTGGAAGCTATGAGGATGAATACATAAAGTGGACCACGCTGCGGCAGGGAAGGGACCAAGATGTGTTGGAGTTCACCAATATTTTCCATACCCTTCGCACGAAGTTGGGTATCAAGGATTCAGAGTAGCATTTGATACTCAAATATCGCGGCTGCCTGCACAAGTACATCCAGGAAGAAATAGAATTCCTGAACATCTCCTCGCTCGGCACAGCATACCGATATGCCGTCAAGGTCGAGTAGAAGTTTAAACAAAAGAAGCAAGACTTTGGATCTACGAATCCGAAGCAAGGGAAAGGTGCCCCTAAACCACAGAACAAAGGACAAAGCCAAGGCGGGGCAGCCCAAGACAACCCGCCAAAGCTGCAAGCAAAGAACAGTGCTGTGAAGCCGAAAAAGGACACGGGAAAATGGTGTGAGTTCCATAATAGCTCCACTCACAACACAAGTGAGTGTCAGGCCAAGCAGTCACTGGTGGCTGAGCTAAAGGTTTCAGAATCAGATGCATGTTCCGACTCGAGTCAGAACCTAACAAGGGGAATGACAAAGGGAAGCAGATCATTGATGCAGATCTCAACGCCACTGTTGCTACTACTAAGATCTAGAAAAATGAACCCGAAGATCCAGAGGAGGAGGAGCGTCTCTTCCACTCCCAGATGTGGGTAAAGGGCTCCCCGTTGCAGTTCATTGTGTTACATCTCCTCGGGTTAGGGTTTTGGTTGTTTAGGGTTTTCTCTTATTGTTCAATAATAAAAAGGCCCTTGAGCCTCATTGTAAGACAGTTCAGAGGCATGTAGCCACCACATCTCTTCTCAGAGATAAGCTACCATCGCCCTAGCTGGTTTATTTCCATTACTGTTTGTAAGCATATTTCGGTATTTTACATTAATGAAATGAAGTATTATTTCCACTGCATATCTATTTTTATGGTTATCTTTGTAATTTCTTGCATTCATGTTTAAGTTCGGATCAGTGCTATCAGAGCAGTCCGTTTTTTCTTCATTTTTCTTTGCATGTCCCCAATGAGGTCGGGATATAAGGAGTTAGGGCTTGAATTGGTCGAACCTCTGCAAGACTAGCCTCACAAATCCCGACGGCCTCCCATGGCGGATGAGAAGAAAGACGAGGGGGCAGGAGATCCTATCAAAATCTTGCTCGAAGAACCCTCGAGCGACAACAGAACGCGATGATGGACAACTTTGCCCAGATCCTTTAGCGACTACCCAGAAGTGAAGCATCAGCTTCCAGTAGCTACTCTGGAAATGCCACACCCTTTCAGGTACAAGTTAATTTTGAAATCCCCATATTCGAGGGTCAGATAGACGCAGATGCCGTAGATAAATGGTTAAATCTGCTAGAGGGTTATTTTTCTGTTCATGAATTTTCGAGTCGGGAAAAGATTGTTTTCACTCTTCTCAAAGCAACCCCCCACGTCAAGGATTGGTGGGAAACCTACTACGAGCAGAAGGATGAAAATATCGGGTCACTATTTTCAGCCACACCCACCTAGAATTCATTCCGGGATGCCATTAAGGAGCAGTACTACCCTGTTGGAAGCTATGAGGATGAATACATAAAGTGGACCATGTTGCGGCAGGGAAGGGACCAAGATGTGCTGGAGTTCACCAATCTTTTCTATAACCTTCGCACGAAGTTGGGTATCAAGGATTCGAAGAAGCATTTGATCCTCAAATATCGCGGCTGCATGCACAAGTACATCCAGGAAGAAATAGAATTCTTGAACATATCTTCGCTCGGCACAGCATACCGATATGCCATCAAGGTCGAGCAGAAGTTTAAACAAAAGAAGCGATACTTTGGATCTGTGAATCCGAAGCAAGGGAAAGGTGCCCCTAAACCACAAACAAAGGACAAAGCCAAGGCGGGGCAGCCCAAGACAACCCGCCAAAGCTGTAAGCAAAGAACAGTGCCGCGAAGCCGAAAAAGGACACGGGAAAATGGTGTGAGTTCCATAAGAGCTCCACTCACAACACAAGTGAGTGTCGGGCCAAGCAGTCACTCTGAGTTAGAACCCGACAAGGGGAATGACAAAGGGAAGCAAATCATTGATGCGGATCCCAACGCCATTGTTGCTATTGTCAAGATCCAGAAAAATGAACCCTGAAGATCTAGAGGAGGAGGAGCATCTCTTCCACTCCAGATGTGGGTAAAGGGCTCCCTGCTGCAGTTCATTGTCGATAGCGGGAGCCAAAAGAACCTCATTTCGGCAGAGGTCGTGAAGCGGTTGGGCTTACCGACCACAGCACATCCACAACCGTACACCATCGGGTGGCTTCACCAAGGACGGGATCTTCGCGTGAGCTAGCAGTGTCGCCTTCCATACAACATCAAGCCCTTCACAGATGAGGTATTGTGTGACATTGCTCCCCTTGAAGTTTGTGATGTATTATTAGGACAACCATACTTGGATCCCCACGAGTGCTTCTTTCATTTTTTCAGTTTCCTTAATTATAGCATAGTTTACTATTTTTAGCAGTTTTTCGGGTCCTAAACTTCTGGAGCCATTTTGAGGCCCTAAACGACGTTTTTTGGGAAATCTACCTCCAACGATTTTTTGATATTTTCAATAAAAAAATCGTCTTTTCTGTCGTAGTCCTCGAAGAGATCTTTCTAATGGGCTATCATGCGCGTCAAACAGAGATAATATGACCAATTCGCGACCCCGGGAAGTTGGTTGTCCAACTCACCCCAACGGGGCCCACAAACTCTTGGTGTTACATCTCCTCGGGTTAGGGTTTTGGTTGTTTAGGGTTTTCTCTTATTGTTCAATAATAAAAAGGCCCTTGAGCCTCATTGTAAGACAGTTCAGAGGCATGTATCCACCACATCTCTTCTCAGAGATAAGCTACCATCGCCCTAGCTAGTTTATTTCCATTACTGTTTGTAAGCATATTTCATTATTTTACATTAATGAAATGAAGTATTAATTCCGCTGCATATCTATGTTTATGGTTATCTCTGTAATTTGTTGTGTTCCTGTTTAAGTTCGGATCACACAGAGACCATAGTTCATCAAAGTTTGGAGTGTCCTTCCTAAAATATATGATTGATACAAAAGTTCTCCATTTTGGGGGTAAAGCATTGAATATACAAGTAGTCAATTCTGATCTGAAACAATTTCTCCAAGTCCTTGTAATTGATCCCTCAATTGTGAAACCTTCATAAGATATGAATCCAAGTCTTCATCTTTTGACAACCTTGTCTTGTATAATCGATTTCTCAAAGATATTTTTTGACCTGAAGTGCTAATTGAATATAATTTTACCAACTTGTCATAGATTGTGTATGAGCACTAGTATTGCAGCAAAAATGCTGCAACTCCTGGGGCTACCAGCTTTACTTTATCAACCCGGGGTTCGCACAAACTTGGAGGTGACAGTGTTGTATACACAAGCAGATGCGATGGGTCCACTCTTTGCCACTGCTAAGCTTGTGATAGACCACTATGGTTTTTCAAACCAAACTTCTATTGATTCAGAAGAAGCTTGATTACCAATGAGAAAAACGGAAATTTACACTAAATGAAATCTTGTCTAGTGTAGTAAGGAAACGGCTGAAATCAAATGCTTAAACACCATTCATCTAACTAAATGCTAAGAGGCTTTGCTTCAAAAGAATGCTAAGTTAACATGTGTGTGATCCTACTATCCTGGCATGCAATTTGAAACATCCAAACATTCTATCGCTATGCATGTAAATGAACTCAATAACTCTTTTTTCCTTTTTGTCTTTTTTGTGTGAAAATTTGAATGCTAACTTCTCTTGTTGATGTGGCAGGTGGACTAGGGATGATGGTGAATGGTCAGATGAATTAGGAGGAAAGTATGGGTCTTGTCCTATCTTCCCAAGTGCTTTTTCCACAATTTGGCCTCAAAACAGGCCACTACAGGTCGACCTACAAGATGTCCTAATGCCTCCTACAGGATGTCCTAATGCTCCTATAGGATCCCCAGTATTCCTATAGGATCCCTTGTATTTCTACAGGATCTGGCCAAGAGCAAGAGGAGGGATTTGGAAGGTGGTGTAAGGCTTAGCGAAGGTGAATGGTGGGAGAAATGAGGCAAGGGAGTGGCTAGGACTCCTTCAGAGCTCAAAATAGAGTTTGTGAGATGGTTGGATTTTCTCAACAAACTTGGAGAAGTGTTCTTATGGAATGATGAATTTGGTGAGGGATTTAGTGGAAAAAGTGATAACCATGGATGGATGAGGTTAGGATGGGGTTTTTGGTCATGAAATCTCTCTGCACTGCTGAAACTCCTGCACTGCATCAATCACTGACATTTATCCATGAATCATGTTAAAAAAAATATATTTTTGATTAACTAAAGAAAACAAAATTTCATGAGCTAGATGCCTATTTCATCCATGGGAAAACTTGAAAAATAATGTGAAACCTTTGTGAGATCTAATGCAAGGATTAAGACATTAGAAATGACAATTAAATCCTATTCTTGAAAACTAGTAAAATGTTGGCCTAAGTAACATAAAACCCTAAATTCCATGAGAAATCATAATTCTGTCTTTTTGGGGCTACATAGGAATTATTTCCTCAAACCATGGTCCCTGAAGGGAGAAGTGAGGCCATATCCACCTACTAACAGCTTTTTGATATTCCTTTATCTTCCTAAGCTAATGGTAAAGCAATGCACAAATGGAAGCAAACTAATCAAATCCACAACTACTTGCAATGAAATAATGCTAAAGACAAATCAACCATTAATCTATGAAATCAACTAGGCATACAAATACAAGAAGAGGAGCCTTTTCTACTAGGGTTTGGCCCTAACCCAAGAGCTTCAACCCTCTGATTCAACTCAGTGTTGGATCAAGAAAATGCTCATTCTCATTATCTATCAGAAAATTACATAACAATGTCTTCCACAAGTCTTGAACTCGAAAAATGCTTAGTGCTTTTACATAAAAAATTCAAATCCTAATGAGGCTCTAGGCCTTCTTATTTATACAACTGAAGTCTCCAACGACTTCCTTAAATCTAGGGAGGCTTGGCTCCCAAATTCAAGATGAAATAGCTCTTTAAGTGTCACTGGCTCGGTTGCTTTTTGATCTTTAAGACTCGACTGCTTGCAACTCCGAGCTAGTGTGACACTATGTAGGAATATTCAAATGAGTGAGGAGTAAATGAGGAGGTTATATCTCCTACAATCTCTCCTCCTTGTCTCATTTGAGTTTCTGCCCTTAATTAGCCAAAATTTCCATGATTTTCTCTCAAACACCTGAAATCTATGCACATTAGTCCACTAGGCATAACATCTTACTTTTACTCATTTCATTAAGCAAAATATAATCAAAATATGTAAGGAATTATGAGAAGAGTTGATTTAAATAAGCTTGGAGGTGTATTAAGGTCCATATAGTTACCCAATGATGAGGCTCATCATCACCCCCCTACTGAAAGTGTTGCTCATCCTCTGAGCAACTCAATCTATATCCATGTCCTTCATTGCTCTAGTGGCCTCCCTGACATCCCATGCTTCTATTGTAGTTTCCTCTTCCTATGAATAGAATCTTGCCTTCCTCTCTATCTCCTCCCACTGCTTTCGTTCTTCCTCTTCTTTCCTTCCTTCCAACATTCCTAAGAGAAGTGGTGGACTAAGTGCCTCTCTCATTCTCTGAGGAGAATGGTACTCTCTGATTTTCAGGCTGTAGGGCAAAGTGTTCCATCTCCTTTGGCAAGATTGCATGATGTCATCCCCTAACAACTTGGACATGTCTTCAAAGTGTGTGACTGCTTGCTCTTGGGTAACAAGGTACCTAGGTGCAAGTTTAGGGTCATTTGCAATCAGGTTGTGGGTGTTGATGACAGCCATTGGATTTGATTGCTCAGCTCTTATCATGAGGGGTTTTGTCTCTTCTCTTGCCATTACTTTCTTCATCTCTACAGCTCTTGCCTCCTCATGATTCATCCATGATGCCAAGGCCATCAATTTCAAGTCCCCTAGTTTTGAATTTGGGTCCCACACATTCAGATCTGTCAAGGCCAAGTTGTGTAGGTAAAACTCAGACATTTTAGCTCTATCCTCCAAGGTGCTTTGATCACAGAGATCAATGAATTGTTTGTAGTCTTGGAAGGGCATAGTTCCTCTTTGTGCTAAAGTCTTAATTTGGAGCTATAGCCATTGTTCATTAAGATACAATTCATAGGACTTTACTGGCATCGTGCACTGGATTGCCTCTAAGGATAAACTGGCCATGGATGCCAATTGACTTTCTCTCTCTTGTAATTGTCCCCTTAGCCATGAATTCTCTGCTTCCAACTGAGCTTTCATCATTGCCTCTCTGTCCCTTATGTTGCTCAGTTCTTTGCCCATCTCCTTTACTTTCTCCTCCATGTGGCCTATATCCTCCACTCCTTTAGATTTGGCAATTTGCATCCACCTATGTGTTCTTGCCCTTTCTTTTTCAAGCTCAAAGAATAAGGGGATGGAAAATTTATGTGGAATGACCCTACCCCCTTAAATGAACCTGTAGTAAGAGTCAAGGTTGGGTTGAGGACTAAGTTCCCTTAGTTTTGGATCTTCCTTCTTTGTTTCTTCCTGAATGATCCCTTCTTGGTCCTTTTTTTGAGTTTCCTGTAGGTTTAGCAGAGTTTCCTGTAGGATGGCCTTTGCTTCCTGTAGGTCCTTTTGTGTCTCCTGTAGGAGACCTTTTCCTTTGGATGAGGCAGACCTGGTGACAAGCCTCCTAATATAAGTGATGGGAGATTTGGGAGAGGCTTGTCCTGATGATCCTTCTCCTTGATTTTTCACAAGAGGAACTATCTTTTCTTGCTGCTTTGGTGAGTCTTCAATGACAATAGGAACTTTGGTGGGTGTTTGAGGTTTTCCTTGCCTGATCCTTGTACTTTTTCTTGTCCTAAAGTACAATGGGGTTTGTCTTTGCCTCTTCCCTTTTTGCTTGATAGGTGTACTTAGGGAAGTGTGGGCAACTGTTGCCTCTTTCTCAGTGGGTTCTGGAGATACCCTTGGTGATTCTTCCCCCATTTTGCCTTGAACTGTAGACCTTTGTTCTTCCTTGCCCTTTGTTTCCTCTTTTCCATTATCCTTCTCATCCTTGTCTTTCTCTTCTTCTTCTCCCTCCAGTTCCTCACTCAGTTCATCAGTTTCTTCTTTTGCATCTTCTTTTGTCTCCTCATCACTTTCCTCCTCCTTTTCTTCCTCTTCTTCCTCTTAATGCCTCTTTGTTTCCTCTTCATCCCTCTCACTAGAAGTGGGGCTTTTGTCATATTCAAGAGTTTTTATTTCTCCCTCTGCCTGCATGTCTCTGAAAGTTGTCCATGTAATAGGGAGTCTTAGGTTTTGGAGGGAATCTTCTAGGATAAGTCTAATTAACCCATGATGGGATAGTTTTTTATTTTTCCTTCCTGCACTTTGATGCTCATATCTATCATTGATTAAAGAAGAAAGTAGGGTATGCTTAGTCTGTTTTGAGGAGGTGTGTATGCTCCAAACCTTAGTTCTTGGAGAAGCCTGAAATGGTATCCATATACCACATTGTATCTTCCTTCACATGATATATAGTTAATGAGGTGGTAGCTAATTTGATTCCAAGGGTATGGCAGGCTCTTTCTTCTAACCCCATTTTTGTCCTCCATTGCCTCCTCTCCTTCCAAAAATAATTTCTTCTTTGCAAGTTGGTTCTTACCCTTATCTTCCTTTCTCCAAGGCAACCCTAAAGGAAGTGTGGTGATTCTGCCTATGATTTCAGGGGTGATTTCTACTGAGAGGCCTTTCACCACAATAGTGGCATGGGTCCTAGTTAGTGGTATGAGTGAGAGAGAAAAGTCTCTAGCCACCTCATCATCATATCCCATCATTTTTTCAAAGAAACCCATCCAATTGTGCCTTGTGAGGATCTCTACTACAGGAGGGTGCTGATCAATTCTCACTGTGTTTGTGGGTTCCCTCTTGTTAAATCCCCCTGTCATTTTTCTATGATGATTATGGAGGCTTGTATGGGTGTAATTCCAAATTCTAAATGGGTGAGAGATTTAAAATGAGAATGATGTATATAATTCCCCTAGACTGCAATCTCCTTAACCAAATGGAAGGTGTTTCTATATTTTTTTAACTTGGAAAATTTGGGAAGGTATAGCTCCTACCTCCTTGCTACTGCCTGATGAAGCCAACCTTTGGTTTTTCCTTTCCAAAATTCCCACTGCCAATCCTATAGATGACTTCTCTATATCCTGTAGGTTCTCCTGTAGGATCCTGTAGGTTTTCCTGTAAGATCCTATAGGTGCTCCTACGCTGAAAAACTGCTCGTTTTCTTTCCTGTAGACACTACTTCAAGAGTCAAGAGAAACCTTTCTTCGATGTATCCTCGAGATTGTAAATGCCTCCTATGCATGGGAATCAACGTTTTATTTCCTCATATGGGTGATTTGTGTGGGATGGCGTGCTGGTGACCGAAGTACGAGCACCCACTTTTGGACTGTTGGTCCCACTACCACTTCATCATTCCTCCTTACCTCGTAATCATTTCCCACTTTGATCATCCATAACTTTTTGCCTCATCTCCTCTTTCTCCTGATTTGATTGATGCCACGTGTGTAGTGAACTAATTGTATTCTCCTTGTTGACTAGCCGAAGGTGGCCAAGTTAACTGGCCACCTTTGCTTATAAAACCAACTCTTACACAAATTTACATTTTTGATCATATTATGCTAATGAGAGAGCTTAAGCGAGATGACATACCTGTGGTAAGATGCCTTGATGATGTTTCTTGTTGGAGAATGATGTCCTTGTTGTGTATTTGCTACATATTTTTTTATATATTGGCCTCCTTTCATGTTTTTTTCTTTGATGTGCAGGTACTAGAGGGTGATGCTGATGATCCTACTGCTATTTCTAAGCCCTAGAGGAGCTTCCTTGACATTGGGATCTCCATGCTGAAGATGACTACACCCTGTCACATTTTCTTTTGTGGGATAGGTTGCTACAGGATTTCCTATAGGAAACCTGCAGGATGTCCTGTAGTTGCCTCTCCCTTAAATTTTTATTCATTCCTTCACTTATGGAGCATGAGGATTCTTTTCATGGGTAGAGAAGGAGTCTAGTGATTGGTAGGTGAGAGGTATAGCCTTCAGGTGTTTTCCCCTTGTCCTCTGTTCTTATCCTCTTTTATTTTTTTTATTTTTTCCTGAGAACTGTACTCTTTTTTGAAACTGGCTTATTAGATGAATGCAGGGGTAATCATGGTGGAGAGAGGCATGGTGATAAGGTGGTGAAGTAAACATTTATTTTTTTGACACAAGCAGGTCATCCCCTTGCTCTAGGGTCACTTTCCTTGGGATTCCCAAACCACTGTAATTCCTACAGGATCATCCTATAGGTTTTCAGGGAATCCTGTAGAAAACACAGAACCTGTGCAAACTGAGCTAGATGAGTTCACAAATGGAGGGAATGATGGGATGATGAAGAATATGGAATGGAGGAATGAAAACATGAAATGTATAGGTTCTTTTTTTCCTCTCTTATTTCTCTGATCCTCCTCCTGCTGACCTGCAAACAACATTTTCAAAGTTTCTATTTTATTTTCTTTTTTTAATATCTTTTTTGTTTTTTTCTTCTTCTTTTTTAAAACAACTAGTCTGCCTCCAAGAGGTTTTCATCCTAGTTGCTTTCCCTGGGTGACTCAAAAGAGGTTTTCACCCAAAGATATTTTTATCTTTTTGTTCTTTTTTGACACCATTGGGCCACCTCAATAGGTTTTCAACCCAATAGTGGGACTCGGGTGCCTCATGGAGGTTTTCACCTGAGCCTCTTTTTTTTTTCTTTTTTTTCAATGACTTCATGGGGTAGAAGCTGAGACTTTCTCCACTACCATCACTGTCTTGTTGATGCCATTAATGAATTCATGCTTTGACAAGGGCTTCTTGTAGACCTTCAATCTATGCCCATTGACAAGTAAAGGAATAGTCTCTGCATCAATGGTTCTCATCTACATTGAACCATTATCATGACATTTTTCTGTGACATAAGGCCCTAACCATCTAATCCTTAACTTTCCTTTAAAATCCTTGTATCTTGAATCATACAACAAAGCCCAATCACCGTCTTTAAATTATTTTTCCTTTATGTTCTTGTCATGCCAGATCTTCCTTTGAACTTGAGTCACCTCTATGTGCAAGAAGGCCTGCATTCTAAACTCATCTAACCCATTCACCTAGAGAAATCTCCCTTGTTGTGCCCTAGTGAGATCTAGATCTAGTTGTGTTGACATTCTTAATGTGTTGTACTCAAATTCAATGGACAGCAGAGCTTTCTTCCCATAGACCAACTCATAAGGAGTGAAGCTAGTGGTGGTCTTCTAGGTGGTATTATAGGCCCAAGTGGCCTCAACTAATCTATTTTCCCAGTCCTTTCTGTTGTTGTTAATCACTTTGGTCAGAGCCCTCCAGTGCTCTGTTGGTCACCTCCACTTTCCCATTAGATTGTGGGTGGTAAGGAGTGGATGTTCTATGCTTGACCTTGTGCTGGCTTAACAAATTTTCAATCATGTGAGATGTAAAATAGCTGCCTTGATCAGTGACCAGTTCTCTAGGGTACCCAAACTTATAAAGCACATTTCCCTTAAGAACTCAGCCGATTTCTCCTCTGTTTCTGTTTTGATGGCCTTGGCTTCAACCCACTTGGTTAAATAGTTAGTGCACACAATGATGTACTACTTTTGCCTGGGTGGAGGGTCAATAGGTCGAATGAAATCCATGTCCCACTTTTCAAATGGCTTGAAAATCACTTGAGATTTCAGAGGCATTTCATCCCTTGGGGTAGGTTTCCCCATCCTTTGGCACCGATCACACTGACTAGTATACCTCCTCACATCTTGGTGAAGAGTGGGCCAGTAATAACCAACTTTTAGCACCTTGAATGTTGTCCTCTTAGCTGTAAAGTGACCTCCACAAGGCCCATCATGATAGGTCAGAAGGATGTCAAAGACATCCTCCTACCTGACACATCTTCTCAAAATTTTATTTGGGCCTAGTTTGAAGAGGTTGTCCCCAATCCAAGTGAATGGGGCGCTCTTCCTCACAATCTTGCTTTTCTCTTCTGAGGACAAGTTCGGTGGAAACTGTGCAGAAACCAAGTAATTTTCTATGTCAACAAACCATGGAGAGAGAACTGAAATAGCGAATAAGTGTTCATCCGGTAGCTGATCATCAACCATTCCTTCCTCCCCTGGAGGAAAAGTTAATCTAGATAAGGAATCTACAACAACATTCTCCTTGCCAGGCTTATCAATAATAGTTAGATCAAACTATTGTAATAAAAGTAACCATCTAATAATCTAGGCATTCACATTAGGTTTATTCATCAAGTATTTAATTGCAGCATGGTTAGTATGTACAAATGTTTGGTAACTTGTAATGTAATGCCTAAATTTGTTCAATGAATGCACAACAGCTAGGAGCTCCTTTTCAGTCACTATGTAGTTCAGTTCGGCCTTTGACAGATTCTTACTGATGAAGTAAATGGCATAAGGTAACTTGTCATCTATCTGGCCTAGAGCTTCTCCTATGGCTTTGTGAGAGGCATCAGCATGTATATGGAAAGGAAGGGCCCAATTTGGGCCTCGGAGAATAGGTGCAGTGGTCAACTTGTCCTTCAAGGTGTCCAAGGCCTCTTGACAGCTTTTTGACCATAAAAATTTAGAGTCTTCGGCCAATAACCCAAATAAAGGAGAAGCTAACTTTCTTAATTATTTTATAAATCTTCGATAGTATCCAGCCAAACCTAGAAAACTTCTGACATCCCTCTGTTTTTGCGGAGGTGGGACCCTCTGGATGATGGCTATCTTATTTGGATCCGCCTGCAGTCCTCTCTAGGATATTGAATGACCTATAACAGTCCCTGCAGTAACAAGAACTCACATTTTTCGGGACTAAGGGACAAGTTCATTTCAATGCATTTTTTCAGCACCTTACCCAAGTTGGATGAGCCTCCTGGAAATCACACCCATAGGGTGTAAAATCACCCATATAAATTTCTACTGCATCATGGACTAGCTCCGCAAAGATACTCAGAACTGCCCTCTGGAAAGTGGCAGGGTCATTGCATAGGCCAAAAGGAAGGACCCTATAAGCAAAAGTACCCCACGGACAAGTGAAAGTGATTTTATCCTGGTCTTCTGGGCTGATCTAGATTTGATTGTACCCCCTAAACCCATCTAGGAAAGAGAAACCTTTTCCCTACCAGGCCATCTAGCACTTGGTCAATGAAAGGTAGAGGGAAATGGTACTTCTCTGTTGCTTTGTTTAACTCTCTGTAATTGACGCAAATCCTCCACTTCCCATTTTTCTCTGGAACCAACACCAAAGGAGAAACCCACTCATTGTTCGAGATAGGGTAAATGAATCCTGCATCCAGTAGCTTTTGTGGTTCTTCTTTGACTATATCCTTGAGAGTTGGATTCATTCTCCTTTGGGGTTGTCGGATTGGTTTGCAACCTTTTTTGATATAAATGTGGTGAGTACACACTGAGGGTTGCACTCCCTTCATTTCCTTGTAACTTCAAGCAAAGGCATCTAGATGTTCCCTTAGCATGTTGCACAACTTTTCTTCTTGGTGTACAGAAAGAGAGGGGTTGATTTTCAAAGTTCTTTCAGGACTGAATTCTATGGTTTTGACATGGGTAGGGTTTGAATCATCTAAGCATAGATCAATTTGATGGTTGCTCTTGGTTTCCCTTACTACATCCTCTAAGGACAAGGTATTGGGAGTTGGACTTTGGAGTATGTGTTCATTCAAATCATCTTCATTAGGTTGTCCTCCTCCCATGGCTCATTCTAAGGTATAAAGTTGGGTTGAGTAGACTTCATCTTCTTCCTCCTCTTCTAGCCATAAAGGTAAGTCATGTTCTAGAGATGGCTGAGCAGGAGGGTACAAGACTAACTGCTTGGACAGATGCCCATTTTTTATAGTCATATTTCCAGCCCTGCAGCTGATGTAGGCATCAGCAGTGGCTAACCAAGGCCTCCCGAGTATGAGAGGATAACCAGTAAGCTTGGCCTTAGGCTGAAGAACTAGGAAATTTGCAGGGTACTCCCAAGAGTCAATGGAGACCATCACATCCTCAACAATCCCCTCAGGGGTCACTGTGGAACGGTTTGCAAGTTGCAAGACTATTGTGGTATTTTTTAATGAACCCTGGAGATTGAGATTGAACATGGTGTCCTTAGTCATTACATTAATGGCAACCCCAAGATCAATCAAAGTGTGTGGGACAATGGTGCCATTGATGTGCACATCTACTACAGGGTTTCTAGGGTCCAAATACTTTGGGCAAATTACCTGCCCCAGCATTAAGTCGGACAGCTGCCAAATGACATTAATGGTAGGGGTGTCTCTTTTTCGCCTCCCTCGATGTTTGAAACACTTCTCTTTAATCAAATTGTTGTAAATAGGTACATCCTTGATGGCTTGGAGAAGTGGAATTTTGACACATAGATTTTTCAATTCACCCAAAAGCTCATTCTCTTCTGGGGTAGGTTGGACTAGATGAGTTAATCTCTCAGGAAAGGGTGGTGGATTCGCTCTAGACATGATATCCTCTCTTTCCTCCTCACTCTCCCTAGGTGGAGGTGGAGGTTGGTTGTCCATAAGTACTCTCCCAGATCTTAGGTTGATTTCCTCAATCTCCACAACATAAGCAAAATAGGATGTCTCTCCATTGTATACTTGTCGTGCCTCTCTGTTGTTCGGGTTCAGATTTGGTTGGGCAGGAATTTGAAGTTGTTTAAGTGGAGCAGGGTGTAAAATATGTGGTTGGGAAGGAGGTGAAGGCAATAACGATGGAGCATTGTTGTATGGTGGCATCCACCCCTGGGGTGGTGCATTCCACTCAGGCTTTGGCGGAGTATATGGCTGAAATGATTGGTTGGTCGGTTGGGAATGGTACTGAGGTGCAAAAGACCAAGGAGGAGGTGTAGACCAGGAGGGATGAGCTGGGGGACCCGAAGAGGGAATGGATGTGTTCTAATTAGGGTTGTACTATGCATGGGATGACCCTTACATGCCCTGCTGGTATGGTTGATGCCCATGAGGTCTCCCTTGATTTATGTAGCAGAGTTGTTCAGTCACCCCTTCAGTTCCCTGATACACAACTTTTAGTCCAGGTAGAGAAGGGCACTTGTCTGTGGAGTGGTTTTCTTCACAGACCAAGTAGATTTCGATCATGTTTAATGGACATTCATTCCTAGGGTGCCTCCTTGTGCATCTAGGGCAGAAGATGGCTAATGCTCTTTCTGCTTCCTCCTGCTTTCTCTTGATGTGCATAGTGTCCATCTATAGGGAAAGGGTTTGTAGAATTTCACTCTTGAAATCTTCCAACATATTTCCAATTTCACCTTTTATGGATGTGTTGGAAGAGGATGGGTTGGTCATTGGTTGACTACCCCTACCCTTTTTCATAGCTGCCCTAGAATGATTCCTAAAGACAGTCTTGATATCTTCATAAGGTAGCTAGTAGATGTCCTCTCCTGCTAGCAAGTTTAGGGTATCCAGAAGACCTTCCCTTACCCCTCGAAGTAGGACTAGCTTCAGTGACTCAAGATCAACTGTGCACCTAGCCCTTTTGTAACTAAGCTGGAATCTTTCTTCATAATCCTCTAGGAATTCATCATGCCCTAAGGTCACCCTAAAATTTTCTTCTTTAGTGTATTTGGACCTGCAGTAGTCTCGATACTTGTTGTTGAAGGCTTGATGCATCTGAGCCCATGTTGTGATGCTATCCCCAGGTAAACCCATGAACTAATGCGGAGTTCCATCCTTGAGAGTGGATGGGAATAGTTTCAACTTCTGCTCATTAGTGGTGTAATCATAAGTTCTACATATGACATCAAAACTCAAACAAGAAAGTGTCTAGACCTTCTCAGATCAGGCCATGGAAATGACGAAGAGCAGAGGGCTTATGTTTTTCATCTTGGTATCCCCATTAGTTTCTCTTATGGGAAAGGCATCCTCCATTCTTTCTCTATCTCCTCTATCATTTCTAATTTCAGCCATTAGGTCAGTTGGAATGGGTTCTCCTTATTCTTCTCCCCCTGTAAGTTCTTCAAATATCTCTAGTTGTTCACCTAAGAGGTCCTCTAATTCACAGCCACTGAAGAAGAGGCAAAGTTGGTTGTTTGAAGTGGTGGGGGTATTTGGTAGAAATTTCCCTAAGTTATCCCTATTCCTACGAGGCATGAAAGAAGCGTTTTTGCTTAGTTTTGTGACTATTTGCAGAATTGAAATCACAAATTGAATGAAACTAACTGCTTGAATGAAATATCACTTGCATAATGGAAAATAAAGAAAACTAACTTTACAATTACTTTTGCAGAAATGAAGCTAATAGCAAAATGTCAGAGATAAGAAATGGAAGAAAGAAAGCAGAAATCACATCTTACTCAAACACCTCCCCAGCAACGGCACCAAAAAGTGATGAGCACCAGTATTGCAGCAAGGATGTTGCAACTCCTAGGGATACCAACTTTACTTTATCAACTCGGGGTTCGTAAAAACTTGGAGGTGACAATGTTGTATACACAAGCATATGTGATGGGTCCGCTCTTTATCACTGCTAAGTTGGCGATAGACCACTATGGTTTTTCAAACCAGACTTCTATTGATTCAGAAGAAGCTTGATTACCAATGAGAAAAAGGGAAATTTACACTAAATGAAATCTTGTCTACTGTAGTAAGGAAAAGGCTGAAATCAAATGCTTAAACACCATTCATCTAACTAACTGCTAAGAGGCTTTGCTTCAAAATAATGCTAAGTTAACATGTGTGTGATCCTACTATCCTAGGCATGCAATTTGAAACATCCAAACATTCTACTGTTGTGCATGTAAATAAAAATAACTCTTTTTTCCTTTTTGTCTTTTTTTTGTGTGAAAATGTGAATGCTAACTTCTCTTGGTGATGTGGAAGGTGGACTAGCGAAGATGGTGAATGGTTAGATGGCTTGGGACACAATTAGGGGTCTTCTCCTATCTTCCCAGGAGCTTTTTCCACAATTCGGCCTCAAAACAGGCCACTACAGGTCAACCTATAGGATGTCCTAATGCTTCTACAGGATCCCTTGTATTCCTACAGGATCCGACCGAGAGCAAGAGGAGGGAGTTGGAAGGTGGTGTATGGCTTAGGGAAGGTGAATGGTGGGAGATAGGATGCAAGGGATTGGCCAGGACTCCTTCAGATCTCAAAACAGAGTTTGTGAGATGGTTGGATTTGTTGAACAAACTTGGAGAAGTGTTCTTATGGAATGATGAATTTTGTGAGGGAATTAGTGGAAAAAGTGATAACTATGGATGGATGAGGTTAGGATGGGGTTATTGGTCATGAAATCTCTCTGCACTGCTGAAACTCCTGCACTGCATCAATCACTAACATTTATCCATGAATCATGTTAAACAAGAAAGATTTTCAATTAACTAAAGAAAACATAATTTCATGAGCTAGTTGCCTATTTCATGCATGGGAAAACTTGCAGAATAATGTGAAACCTTTGTGAGATCTAATGCAAGGCTGAAGACATCAGAAATGAAAATTAAATCCTATTCTTGAAAACTAGTAAAATGTTGGCCTAAGTAACAAAAAACCCTAAATTCCATGAGAAATTAGAATTCTGTCTTTTTGGGGCTGCATAGGAGTTCTTTCCTCAAACCATGGTCCCTAAAGGGAGGAGTGAGGCAAAATCCACCTACTAACATATTTTTGATATTCCTTTATCTTCCTAAGCTAATGCTAAAGCAATGCACAAATGGAAGCAAACTAATCAAATCCACAACTACTTGCAATAAAATAATGTTAAAGACAATTCAACCATTAATCTATGAAATAAATTAAACATAAAAATACAAGAAGAGGAGCCTTTTTTGCTAGGGATGGGCCCTAACCCAAGAGCTTCAGCCCTCTGAGTCAACTCAATGTTGGATCAAAGAAATTCTCATTCTCATTATCATATCAGAAAATTACATAGCAATGTCTTCCACAATTCTTGAACTCGAAAAATGCTTAGTGATTTTACATCAAAAATTCAAATCCTAATGAGGCTCTAGGCCTCCTTATTTATACAGCTGAAGTCTCCAATGACTTCCTTAAATCTAGGGAGGCTCAACTCCTAAAATCAAGATGAACTGGCTCTTTAATTGTCACTGGCTCGACTGCCTTTTGATCTTCAAGACTCCACTGCTTGCAACTCCGAGCTAGTGTGATTTGATGGAGGAATATTCGAATGAGTGAGGAGTAAATGAGGAGGATATATCTCCTACAATCTCTCCTCCTTGTCGCATTCGAATTTCTGCCCTTAATTAGCCAAAATTGCCATGATTTTCTCTCAAAAACTTGCAATTAATGCACATTAGTCCACTAGGTATAACATCTCACTTTTACTCATCTCAATGAGCAAAATATAATCAACATATGTAAGGAATTATGAGAAGAGTTTATTTAAATAAGCTTGGAAGTGTATTAAGGTCCATATAGTTACCCAATGATGAGGCTCATCAATTGCTTCAGATGTACCCAAATCTGCAATGAATGGAATAAGATGATCCTTGATGGATTCAATGAGAATCCTTTGAGCCCTAATTTCTCCTTTAGTATGTTTGGCCCATTCTTGAGTCTTATCCTTCTCTAGTTGTTTAAATTTTCCAAGACCATAGTCCATGACTTCATTTTCTACAAGTATCAAATCTATTCTTCTCTTCCGTGCTTGAAAGTTTGATGACCCATCAAGCCTATTTCCTTCTTTACAAAATTAATTCATTTTATTTGAGGACTGAGACATAGAGAATAATACAGTACTTAGTTGTCAAATGAGTGTCCTCCTTGATAATGGGGTCTTTCAATATCTTGATGCTCCCAAGACTTTCCAAGAGACTTTAACGATGTCCTAAAATGATTTCTTCTAGGATGGATGGTACAATGGTGCAGCTTCAAGTTGCTTCACATATTAATGATGTTGCTTGCCAAGAGTGTAGATGATGCTCCTTAAGTGATATAATTTTTTAGAGATGTCTTCAAAATGGATGATGATAAAAGAGCTTCCAAAAGAGAGATTAGTAATATGATGATCTTCTTCAAAAGATGATGAGTAACCAAGAGCCTTCAATGAGAGAGAGAGAGAGAGAGATAGAAATGAATAGTTTTAGAGGTCTTCCTTCAAGATGTGTAAATGACCTTCTTCCTCAAGCCCTTCCTTATGTATTCCAAAGTAACTCTGATGAAAGTCTTCCCCTTATGCCAACAAGAGTGATCTTCAAATTTCCTTCTCCACACCTTAGCTCTGATACCATTTTAAAAAAATCACTAGGGCAGCAATTAGGATTGATTTCTCTTTTACTTGAAAATTGCTTGTGATTATGTGTTGGATTCGTATTACTTTTATTATGTTCAAATCATCAAACAATTACCGAAACCATAAATTATGAAGATCACAAAAAGACAATGAACACAACCCCTTCAAGGGGAAAACCCATAAAATATTCTTTTCTTAATGAATCAGATCAAAGTGATAATTCTAAGACCCAAACAATAAGACCAAGGCCTCCCATAAGACCTAAGTCATCCCTCCTTTCAAGCTTCTCGAACAACTCAAAGTCAACTCTGGTCAACAGTAGTCAACGCCTTTAAAAATTGGTCAAACTACAGATTTTTGGCCCCTACAACTAGGTCTGCAACTTTGGCCCCTACAACAAATTCATAATTTCAAACGTGTGAGAGAATTAGGGAAAAATTCTTCCTTCTTTGATCTTCGCTCTCTCCTTTTACTTTTTCTCTTGTCCTTAAATTTTTCACTGGTTTTCTCTCTCTTCTTGGCACAAAATTTGAACTTGCTTGAGATACTCCAAATGAGGTCTAACTATCTTCTACTTATAAACATCCAGGAGGTCGAATGGGTCACTTTCAGGGCTGGACTTTTCCGAGCAGGGCCAACTTGGCCTTGTTGGGACAAAATTGGCATTTTTGACTCAAATAAAAATATTTTTCCACTTTCTTTTCAAAGTCCAAATTGGACTTGAATCTAATACAATAATTTGACTCATGAAAAATATTCTTTTGACTCAATAAACCCTAGAATCATGAAGAACATTCTTTACCTAATTAACCAATTGACTTAAGCATGAAACCCAAGCTTGAAAAACAGATTTGTTTTTCTTTCTTTTTGTTTTTACATAAAATATATAAGTACATAAGTACAATGAAAATTATGAAGACCAAACCTAGTTACAATTTTCAACACAAATGTCCTAATGGATAAAAGACTAAATCGTATGCAGCATGTCCCTCATTAAGGCATTCCAATGTCCACAAAATCCAGGCACAACAATGACCATATCACCCAAGGAGTATTGGGGACTCAAATGCTAAGACTCCTTCAAATTTATGGCAATGTTGGACACAAGAATACCTGCCTAGTCAGGCTAGTAAAAATGCTCTAACCGCAAAACATGTCACCGGCCTATACAAGTTGCATATTTTTTTATGAGTTGTGCATTTAGTGAGCAGTTTACACAACCACACCGGTTATAGTATAACAGAGCCTAATAATGTTGGAAATACTGAGAGGTGGGGTGAATTAGTATTTCTTTTCAATTATTATTTTTATTAGTTAAAACATTTATATTTGGAACACAGAAATAGATAACAGGAATAGATGCTTTTATTAATGTGATCTTTGCAATAAATCAAGTACAATATATATATATGTGTGTGTGTGTGTGTGTGTGATTTCAATTAGTTGCCAAACAACAACTTGGACTCTTTGTGAGGCTCCAAGCTCCAGAGCACCAACTCTGTCTTGTCAAAGTACCAACCTTGAATTTAGGAGCACCAACTCCTAGGACACCAATCCTTTCAGTTCTGAGGCACCAACCTCAAGGGCTCCAAATCTCTATTGTAAACTGTCTGGATTTGTTTGGTTGTAATTCTATACTCCCAACCCTGCTGGACCTATGACTTACTTTTGTCCTCCTGTTCCTTCCACTTCTGCCAAAACTTCGGCTTCCTTTGTTTCTTACAGTTCACCAAAAACCCTAAACTTTCCTTGCTCTCGGTTTTATATGCTTGATACGCTTGACCTTTGGCTTCCTCCTTTCTCGCTTGAGCTTCAGCTTCCTCAACGCTCGTTTGATCTTTTAGCTTCCTCTACGCTCACTCTTCGGCGTCCTATGTCTCTTCGAATTCATCAATACTCAGAGGACATGTTATTTAGGAAGAGAGGCCATCTTTATTATTATTCAAACAATTGACTTATTCTTTACGGTAATCGCAACATTCATGAACAGTCAGAGTTATTCCTTTAAACCCACAATAGCAATCACAACATTCTGGAGGTCTTTATAGGTCGTGCCCATAGTACAGTCGATGGCTAATAGCCAATTCCCCTGCTGACAGAGCGGATGCGAATATGTTATTAACTTGTTGTTAATAACTCCGTCAGGTCCATCGCCTTATCGCAATCGGCAGTTTATATCATTACACTCCTTCAAGACTTGCGATTGAACCGGATGTGATATAACATTAGGGCATATTACAATGGTGCAATCGGGTCCATTCTCCACCGTAGATTTTAACCCCCAAAATCTGACGATCTACAGCGATTTCAGGTGGACTACTTGCACGAGAGTTACCCGCCCGAAATGAGCGGTTTTTCTCTCTCCTCTAGTTGCTACATGTCAATCATTGAATGGAATCGGGCGCTCTCCTCTAAATACCACTTACCATTTTGCATACGCCTGAAATCCCGCTTATAGCCTTAAATCCGCCTTCCTTCGTTGACTAACGCCCGAGCTTTTTTGTACCCGATGACCATAGATCTTCTACCATCGACGGTTGCGACACCTTCTCCGGATTCCTCTTCCGCTACTGCTTAAATCAATCTTCGCCTTTCATTTCTTGACACCAGTCTACGTGATTTAATCTTGGCCGATCATTTCCTTCGACCTCATCCATCGATCTCTGAGAATCAATGGTTCTTGTGCATTCAATCTTCATCTGTCTCCTCACTTTGACTTTGATTCATTTCTTCAGTGTTTTTCCTGTGGTTTCGGGTTTTCTTCAAGGTTTCGAGCTTTCAATTTTCCGCTGCTCAACTCTCTTTGAGCCTTCCTTCTGCGAATTCATACATCATTGATTCTCTCTGAGCTTCACTCTGATTCTTCAACTGGATTCAAAGACCCATTATGATTCCTCTTTGCTTCTTTTGATGAATTCTTCCTCTCGGTTCTTCTTGGGCATACATTACACGCGATACTCCCGATATGGCTCGCTCCTCCTCAATCTTCCGCTCTTACACTTGCTTCTCTTCTCTGCTTTGATAGCTCTGCTCTGATAGCTCCTTGGCTTCATATTGACATTAATGACAATCTAGATCAACAATCTCCCCCTTTGTCATTGATGGCAATATTCTTCTTCTCTCCCCTTTTGACATCAGTGGCAAAGGAGTGTACAAGGACTCCCCCTGTCCTGCAACATCTTTATGAATCAACTTAAGTGATGCTAAAGAGATAACCCCCATCTTTTGACGAAGATGTTCAAATGCTTCTCGAGGAAGAGGTTTTGTGAAAATATCAGCTATCTACTCCTTAGTATTGATATATTCCAAGATGATATTTTGTTCAGCTACTTGTTCACGAAGGAAATGATACTTGATTGGTATATGTTTGGTCTTTGAGTGCATCACTGGATTTTTGCTGAGGCTGATCACAATTGTGTTATCATAATAGATGGTAATTGGTTGATTCGTACCCATGTTGACATATTTTATATCTTCCTTCATCCATAGTATTTGAGTACAACAATATACGGCAGCTATATACTCGCCTTCAACTGTAGATAGTGATATGGATGTCTGTTTTTTACTGAGCCAAGATACTAAATAGTCTCCGAGGAAGAATGCATTTCCACTAGTACTTTTCCGATCATTGACACTTCCGGCCCAATCAGCATCAGTGTATGCAGTCAAAGTAAGAGTTGAGCTCTTAGGGTACCAGAGACCGAAATCAGGAGTTCCTTTCAGGCATCTGAGAATTCTTTTTACAACCAACAAATGGGATTGTTTAGGAGCTTATTGAAATCTTCCCACCATTCCTACTGCTTGCATAATGTCGGGTCTCGTAGAGACTAAGTACAAAAGGGCTCCAATTATTGACCTATAATGAGTCTCATCTACCAGAGGGGAGTCATCATTTTTTCTCAATTTTCAACTTGTGGTCATAGGTGTGCTCATGGGTGCACAGTCTTCCATTCCATATCTTTTAAGCATGTCTTTAAGATATTTGTCTTGAGATATAAACATGCCTGTCGTCGTTTGAGATACTTGTAGTCCAAGGAAGTGATATAACTCTCCTATCATTGACATCTCGAACTCTTTTGACATATTTTGAGAAAACTCATGGCTCATCTCATCATTATTACTAGCAAAAATCAGATCATCAACATAAACAAGTGTGACTAGTAACTTATCCTCATCCGTCTTTATGTAGAGATTACTTCCCGCCACCCCATTCTTGAAGCCTTGTTGTTGTAGATAGTGATCCAATCTTGCGTACCAAGCTCTAGGAGCTTGTTTCATCCCATATAATTCCTTTTTCAACTTACAAACAAAGTCTTTTCCTTCTGTTAGATTAAACCCTTCTAGTTGCTCCATGTAGACTTCTTCCTTGAGTTCCCCATTTAGAAATTTTGATTTTACGTCCATTTGATAGATTTTGAATCCTTTTGAGCAAGAAAATGCCAAGAACATCCTGATAGCTTCCACACGAGATACTGGTGCAAATGTTTCTTCAACATCAATTCCTTCAATTTGTGAATAGCCTTTACAAACAAGCCTTGCCTTGTTTCTGATGATTTGTCCATCTTCATCCACTTGGTTCCTATTATGTTTTTGTCCTTTGGACGAGGTACCAACTCCCATGTCTCATTCTTCTCAATTTGAGACATTTCTTCTTCCATGGCTTTTACCCAATGAGGATCCTTACTTGCTTGAGTAAATGTTTATGGTTCTATCATGGATAGAAGAGCAATATCATTTTTCTTTGGTGCATTTGTCATCCTTCTTTAGGTTTGCATCCCTTCATCTATATTGCCAATAATCTGCTCTTCCGGGTGATATTTTTGGAGAAGTTTCATCTTTGAAGGAGTTTGAGATGGTTCTTTTTCCTTGGGTATTTCTTGATTTTTTTTCTTCTTCTTCAGGTTCTTCTTCTTCAATGAGAGGATCAACTTCATGTTATTCAATTTCTTTCTCTGGAAGGTCTTCATCAATCTTCACATCAATGCTTTCCACTATTTTTCGTAGTCGGTTATTGTAGCAATTGTAGGCTTTGCTCCATGTAGAATATCCAAGGAAGATCCCTTCGTCAACCTGAGAATCAAACTTTCCTGGTGATCCATCATTGATTTTTATGAAGCACTTGCTTCCAAAAATCTTGAAGTATTTTACTGAAGCAGGTCTTCCTTTCCATAATTAATAAGGAGTCTTTTCATTATTTGGTCTTAATTGAGTTCAATTCAAGGTATAGACAACTGTCCCGACTGCTTCTCTCCATAATTTTGGCTACAAGTCAGCTTCTATTAACATTGTTCTTGCCATTTCTTGAAATGTTCGGTTTCTTCTTTCAACTACCCCATTTTTCTTGGGTGTTCTGGTAGCAGAGAGTTCTCTTTTAATTCCATGTATTTTACAGAATTCATTAAATTATTTTGATGTGAATTCTCCCCCTCTATCTGTTTTGAGGCACTTAATCTAAGTCCTTTTCATTTTCTACAAGAGATTTAAGATTCTTAAAACATTCAAATGCTTCAGATTTACATTTTATAAAATATATCCACATCATTCTAGTATAGTCATCAACAAATAAAGAAAAGTACCTTTATCCATGGAGTGTCGGAGTTCTAGTTGGTCCACATAAATCAACATGGATGATCTCTAAAGGCTTTGATGTAGAAAACTCCTTGGTCTAGTGGTTGGTTCTGGTTTGCCCATGTTGACATGGACCACATATTCCTTGATTTGGTTTGAATAACTTTGGAATGTCTCATACTGCTTTAATCCTACTGATATTGATCAAGTTATCGAAGCTTGTATGTCCAAGTCGCTTGTGCCACAACCAACTTTCATCTATTTGACTTAAGTAGCATTTGTCTTCTTGAATCTTGTTCAGAATGTAGATGTTGTCTGGTGTTCTAACCCCTTTCACCACAAGTTCTCCTGAGGAAGAGTTTCTTATTTCAAAGTCTTTGGTGCTAAAGACAACATTATGTCCTTGATCACAGGTTTGGCTAACACTCAGGAGGTTGCATTTGAGCCCGTTTACTAGCAAAGCATTTTGAGCTTTTCCTTTTCCATTAATAAGAGTAACAATTTCTTTTCCAGCAATTTTGGCAGATCCACTTCCAAAGGATACATTTCCTTCCTTTTTGTTCAATGAGACAAACTTCCTTTTGTCCCCTGTCATGAGTCTAGAGCACCCACTATCCACAAACCAATGATTTTCATTATTTTGAGCACATAGAGCTAGGCCACATTTATCCGTGTTGGGATTCTCACTTCTTGCTTTTCCTCTTTTGAGTGGGCAATTTTTTTCATCGTGTCTATTATTATTACATAATGAGAAAATCAGATCAAATTTGGTCAAGGGATCAAAAGAATTGTAGGTCTTGATTTGTCCTTTCCCTTTGGGGCCATATGGTTTGTTTATTTGATCCTTCAGTTTTGGTGTGTCATTCTTACGAGCCATGCAATGTCTAGCTTGATGACCAAAATTTTTACAATGGAAACAATGCCCAAAAAAGATAGTTTTGTCCCTGTTGTAATAGCCATGATCTGAATCAACATTCTTCCTTGGAGTTACTCTCTCTTCATTCTTTGGATCTGGGATGAGCCTTTGATGAAATAATCTTGCTTCTTTTGGGTTGCTGGAAAGTACGTCGGCATAGCTTTTTGCATTATTCTTAGTACTTGATGATTCTCCTTTAAAACCTATTCCAGATTTGTCATGTTGAGGTATTTGATTATTTAGTATACTGTCAAGTATTTGAGATCTTTTCCAACCCTTTTTAACTTGCTCCAATTCCTTCCTCAGAGATACTATTTTGGCTTCACGTTCTTCACAAGCTTCTTCTTTTTCTTTTAGCTTATTTTTCAAGAGATCTTCCCTTCTTTTTGTTTCCTCGTTTTCTACCTTGATAGAAATGATTTTACTCCATAATTTCTCATTTTCTTCAATGGAACTTATTAACAATTCATCTACATTTCCATCTAGCCCTGAGTCATCATCATTTGTGAATGCCATGAATAATAATTGTTGGCTTCCAGCATGGTCATTTTCTTCATCTGATTCTTCATTACCTCCTTTGCGGTGAGGGAACTGGTTAGTTGATTTCTTTTTTATGACTACAAATTCATCTTCATCAAACTCATCTTTCTTAGAGAGGAAATTCTTCTTATTGAACCCTTTCTTTTTGTATACCATCCTTTTAGAATTTTATTCATCATCACTATCATGCTTATGAGGACATTTTGCAGCATAATGACCTATTTTTGCACATTTGAAACAAATAAGAGGGTATTTACCTTTTAGCTTAGATCCTTTCTTCAGCCTTCATACAAATTGCACCAATTTGGAGTCATCACTACTGACATTCCTTTCTTTCCCCTTTTTTGATTTTGAGGCCTTGAATGCTACATCTTTGGAACTTGGGCAACCTTTTCTCATCTCATAGGCAATGAGGATTCCATGGATTTCATCCATCTTGAGAGTATCTAGATCCTTCATTTCTTCTATGGCACTTTCTTTGGAGTCAAATTTGCCTGGGAGAGATCTTAAGACCTTTTGAACAATGGTGCTTTCTTCAATGTTTTCTTCCAATCCTTTAAGAGAGTTGACCACTTCAGCTACTCGGAGAAAGTATGATGCAATATCTTCTTCATCATCCATTTTCAGACTTTCAAATTGCCTTCTATGAGTTTGAAGCTTTCCCTTCTTGACTTTGGAGTCCCCGTCGTATAAGCTAATTAGCTTATCCCATAATTCTTTGGCAGAGTTACAATTCATGAATTTTGTAAATTCAGAATCAGTGATTCCACTAGTGATGGAGTTTAAGGCTTTTGCATTTGCAACGTAGACTTTCCTTGTACTCATTTAAGACCGATTGCCAAACTTTAGGTCCAAGGGACATTAAGTAGTAGGACATAATCTTTTTCCAGAAACCAAAACTCATGCCATCGAACAGAGGAGGTCTTCCTAACACTTCTTGATTTCTCATCATGACTAAGAATCCTTCTTCAAGCTATTAGGCTGATATGAAGAAGCCCTCTCTGATATCAATTGTTGGAAATATTGAGGGGGGTGAATCAGTATTTCTTTTCAATTATTATTTTTATCAGTTAAAAACATTTATATTTGGAACACAAAAATAGATAACAGGGATAGATGCTTTTATTAGTGTGATCTTTGCAATAAATCAAGTAATATATAGATATATGTGTGTGTGTGTGTGTGTGTGTGTGATTTCAATCAGTTTCCAAGCACCAACTTGGACTCTTTGTGAGGCTCCAACCTCCAGAGCACCAACTTTGTCTTGTAAAGGCACCAACCTTGTATTTAGGAGCACCAACTCCCAGGACACCAATCCTTTTAGTTCTGAGGCACCAACCTCAAGGGCTCCAACCCTCTATTGTAAACTGTCTGGATCTGTTTGGTTGTAATTCTCTGCTCCCAACCCTATTGGACCTATGACTTACTTCTGTCCTCCTATTCCTTCCACTTCTACTAGAACTTCGGCTTCCTTTGTTTCTTACAGTTCGCCAGTAACCCTAAACTTTCCTTGTTCTCTATTTTATATGCCTAATACGCCTGACCTTTGGCTTCCTCCTTGCTCACTTGAGCTTTGGCTTCCTCAACGCTCGTTTGATCTTTCAACTTCCTCTCCACTCACTCTTCGGCTCCCTCTGTCTCTTTGAATTCATCAATACTCATAGGACACGTTAATTAGGAAGAGAGGCCATCTTTATTATTATTCAAACAATAGACTTATTCTTTACGGTAATCGCAACATTCATGAACAATCGGAGTTATTCCTTTAAACCCACAATCGTAATTGCAACATTCTGGAGATCTTTATAATTCATGCCCATAGTACAACCGATGGTCGATAGTTGATTCCCCTGCTGTCGACGGAGCGGATGCGATTATGTTATTAACAAGTTGTTAATAACTCCGTCGGGTCCATCACCTTATCGCAATCGGTAGTTTATATCGTTACACTCCTTCAAGACTTGCAATTGAACCGGATGTGATATAACATTAGGGCGTATTACAATGGTGCAGTCGGGTCCATTCTCCACTGTAGATTTCAATCCCCAAAATCTGACGGTCTACAGCGATTTCGGGTGGACTACTTGCACGAGAGTTACCCGCCTGAAATGAGTAGTTTTTCTCTCTCCTCTAGTTGCTACGTGTCAATCATTGAATGGAATCGGACGCTCTCCTCTAAATACCACTTACCATTTTGCATCCGCCCAAAATCCCGCTTATAGCTTTAAATCTGCCTTCCTTCGTTGACTAACGCCCGAGCTTGTTTGTGCCTGATGACCGTAGATCTTCTGCCATCGATGGCTGCGGCGCCTTCTTCGGATTCCTCTTCCACTACTGCTTAAATCAATCTTCATCGTTCATTTCTTGACACCAATCTACGCGATTTAATCTTGGCCGATCATTTCCTTCGACCTCGTCTGTTGATCTCCGAGATCTAATGGTTCCTGTGCATTCAATCTTCATCTGTCTCCTCACTTTGACTTTGATTCATTTCTTCAGTGTTTTTCCTGTGGTTTCGAGTTTTCTTCAGGGTTTCAGCCTTTCACTTTTCTAGTGCTCAACTCTCTCTGATCCTGCCTTCTGTGAATTCATACATCACTGATTCTTTCTGAGCTTCACTCTGATTCTTAAACCGGATTCAAAGACCCATTATGATTCATCTTTGCTTCTTTTGATGAATGCTTCCTCTCGATTCTTCTTGGGCATACATTACACGCGATACTCCCGATATGGCTCGGTCCTCCTCAATCTTCTGTTCTTACACTTGCTTCTCTTCTCTGCTTTGATAGCTCTACTCTGATAGCTCCTTGGCTTCATATTGACATTAATGAAAATCTAGATCAATAAATAATCTATTAAAAACTAACCTAACTATATCATTATTGGTTTTAAATTTTGTTTATATGCACAGAAAATGAGGATACAAGAATGAAGAGTATACCCTCTCCCTCAAATTTCTTGCAAATGTACAACAGCAAGAAAACAAAGGAGCAAGAAATTTTGGATGTTTAGAGAAGATTCTACAGTTTGAAAGTCCATATCATAGACAATTACAAATAACATGGATTAGGGCTAGCAATAGCCATATTGATAGTAGTGCATTAGTTATTAACTAAAATTTACATTAACCAATCGCAATTTGCTCAGTCCAATTACTGTCAGTGTAACAGATCTTTTTCGTTTTCCCCTCATGTAAATACTTTCATGTGCAATTGTAATTAATTGTGATAGATGTAAAAATGATTGGACTGAGGTTGGACACAGATTCAGAGTCTATCGAGGAGAAGTTGCTTAAGAATTGTTTGGGGAAATAGCCAAGCTCAGAATTTAGCATTTAATTGCCACCTATATCCTTGTTGAAATTAAAAACAAGTTGAACAAGCATTAAAGATGGCATATGGATGCCTAAGAAAAAGGATGAGCCAGTCTTGCTCGCATGGGATGAGTTAGTTGTGGTCAACACACAACAAGAAAAGAACAAAATAGACAATGGGAAGGCATGGAGGCAAAAAGAGGAATAAGGGAGTAAGCGTAGATAGTGAAGGCGAAGGCTAGAAAAAGAGAAACGAATAGCTAGTGGAGTTGTGGAATTATTCTTTGGATTCTTGTTTTTTATTATCAGGTAGAGCCACTAGCAAGTGTGCTTTGGATTCATGTGCTTGATTTAATAGGTGGAAATCGAATTCTCTAGATCCCCATGGAATTTAACAAGTTGGGACATGGTGTGCTCTGGAGTCCCACCGGATTGCAGGTGGAGGCACTCTGGACTCTAGATTCCTGAAGAATTATTCGGGTGGAGATACTTTGGCCTCTGGATTCTTGTAGTGATTGATTGTGTGGAGCACTTTTTGCTCTAGATTTCCTGAAGTGTTGTTTGGGTGCAGACACTGTGTGTTATGGACTCTCAAGTGTCAAGTGGATGCATTGTATGCTTTGGATTTCCATGTGAATTTGTTAACTGGGCTAGTGTGAAATTCCCTTGAGCACTTCACTCAGTTTCTGAATCTGGCTCGAGGGTGGTTAACTGCAAGATATAATAGCAGTGCAGTTGGCCTACAATTCAGAGGAGAGTTGAATTCCCTCTCTCAATTGTTGATCATTCAATTAATATGATAAGTTTATTACTTGTATCTCTATGTATACCTATTGCACATGAATGAAAATTAATGGTGTTATATGACTATGAGTGTATCAGCACTATTGGTGAGGAATATGTGTTCTTGTATATTTGCAATGAGATGTTTGTATGATTATTCTCATGATGCGAGGGACTTGTAAATCCATGTAGATGTTGATATGTTTCTTGAATTGCATATTTATTTACACGTTTTTGTATGGTAGTAGAATGAACCAAGTTAAGTTGTTATGGTGTGTGAAATTCATGGCTTGGGTGTTAAAAGTGTTAAGGAGACCCTTTGTCTAAGAACTAATGAAACTCATTGTTGAAGTGTCGTATATGGATTTCTGAGAGATTGCATGGATCTTTTTTGTATATGATTGATTGCTTGACCCCTTTAGTCATGGACATTTGACTGGTTAAGACCGATGTCGTCTTGATGTTGCAATGTATGTTAAATAGTGGATCTGGTAGAACTATGGGTAATTTACTCTATGGCATGATATGTTGTTGTTGAACTTGTATTCACTTAATCATGTTAGTTATGGCATGATGTTTTTAAGGGCATGTTAACAGCGTTATTGCACATATCATGGTTATGAATGGTGTTTAGAGTGTTAGGGTTGAATGAAGAATTCATTCTGGAAGAGATTTGTGTTGCAAGTCTAGACTTGCAATCGGCCGAATGAGCCTTGATAAATTTGTAAAGGAAATCAAAAATTCACAAGGGTGGAGGCATTAACTTAATCGTCGATGTTACCACTAATCCTAAGATTAATCACATAACAATGGTGATTAGCATTAATACAACATCGCACCAAGTGTTAAGAGTACCATCTTAGGAGCTGGCGCAAAGATGACAAAAGGCGCGAAGCTAACAAGAGTGTGAGATGGAAAATTTCCCATTAGCGGACATGGATTATTCACGTCACGTCGCATTGGGTTTTCTACGAGGAATTTGTGGAATTGGGCGTAGTCAACAAAAGGAGTGGGACAGGAATATACCCATCACCTACCGCCAAGGTTTTCGTCGCATCGTTGAGGTGTGGAATGATTTCTCCTAGTATGGGAACATTAGCACTATTAATAAAGGGAGAGACAAAATGTTTTTCCCATCCATAAATGGGAAAACAATTATTTTCACAGAGGATTGAGAGTGATGGGACCCATGTCATAAGTTGAGGTGGAAGATGCCACATAGGTCGAGTATGGAAATGTGGATGTCATGTCGAACTCTAGATGACATGTGCATATGACATGGCAAGACTACTAACATGGCACATTAACAGCTTGACATGTGGAAGAGAAAAATGACCTTTTTGGATGGACGGGGGGGGCAATTTAATATGACACATGGTACCCTCAGAGGATGGATGCCACATGGCGGAGTGATGTCACCATGACATCAATATGATGTTAGCAGGGCATGTTCCTTGTGATTGTTCATGGACTAACAAAAGGTGTGAGGTCAAATTTGGTGTCAACAAACAGAGAACTCTCTGTTGTGCATTTTGTCTAGCACCAAGATTCGTTGTGAGGTTTTAGGGAAATAGGCGCGCTTGACAGTGAGCACGTAATGGAGATATTTCTGTCAAAAATGGTGTTGCAATTGACGAGTGCAGACCCCCCCTTTCATTATCTTTTGGAATGGAGGGGGCCCCACAATTTACGCTAGCTGCCAATTTACATAGGTAGCTAGTGGCCACATGGTGGAGATTGTGTGGAGGGGAAGATGTGAGTTGTTTAGTCGCATAAGCGACAAATAGTGAAATCCCCCTCCCTCCCTCGTTAAAGGTCGAAAAGTAGGGGGGCCAACACTTAATGTGGGTCGTTGATGTGGTACGCAGTGTTCAATATATGTCACGTCAGTGGACAAGTAATGAGTGGTTTAACCCTAGATTTCTTATAAACTGCATATAATGTAAAATAATGAAATAACATGCTAAGGGTTGTACTTGTGGGGCCCATGGGCCAGGTGAAGTGGTAGATACCACATGGAATTATCCATGGCTACGTTGGTACCAGGAGTGACGTGGAACCAACAAGGTGAGGTGGGGTTTCCACGTGATCTATTCATCAGAACGAGATAAAATGTATATCGTCGAAAAGCTCTTGATGAGCTAGAAGTAATGGTGTTATCCAAAGTTAATTTTGATCACTTTGGTGAAGGAGAAATTTTCTAACCCCATTTACATGATGTGACCATGGATGTTGGGTTAATTAGAAGTAACACCTCCCATTCAACCTGAAAACCCTAAAGGGGTGGGAGGGAGTGTTACATTGTGGTATTAGAGTGCCCAATTTCATGACTTGGATCGAATGGGCCTTAGACAAAAAAAAAAGGAAAATAAATAAATATTTGGTTGTTGCGTACGATCTATGTTGCTTCTAAAATTTTGATTATGCATTGCATGATGCATGCAAGTATTGATTCTGATATGTTGATTATTTTCTAACTAGCATAATAACTTGAAATTTGGTGTTTCAGATATCCTTGTATCCCCGTGCTTATTACAGGATAGCCAATGTGATGGGTAAATATGATTATTTATATAATTTTGGCTAACAGTTATGTGTGTGTAACAACATATAACAAGACACCAGGGATGAATAACATAATGGAGCAGTATAGCACTGATAAATCCCATCATGGTCGTGAAGAAGAGTTAGTGGAGAAAAAGAGAAAGGAAAAATCCCTTAATTGGATGGACAGATGGACACCCTAAGAAGTATAAGAGCTGGGCTGAGAATTTATAAGATTAACAATGAAAGGATTGTCATGGCTCAAGAAAATAAAGTAAAATCAAACGCAATAATACTACGGAGCCTGTTAGATTTGCATGATTCTGGTGAGCCTAGCTACCTAGGAAAATATAAAGGCGTTCTGGTGAGCCTACCTACCTAGGAAAATATAAAGGCGGGAAAATTCCATCAGGACTTGGAAGGCATGAATTGAGGGTTGATGTTGGAGAAGGAAGTAGATCCAAGAAAAGACATAGGCAAGCAAGAGAGGATATAGTGAGAGGTGGAACTCCACTAAGTACTCCCAAGAGGAGAACAGTCAGTCATGAGAAACTATCTATTGCTACAACTAAAAGACATTATCAGTAGAAAGGGAATAGAAAATATTTCATGCCAAATAATTTAAGAAGGCAAATCCTCCTACATTTGATGGAGAGGTGAAGAAGGTTGAGGAAGTAGAGGCATAGTTGCTAGGAATTAAGTATTTCAGGGTGCATGATTACTCTGAGAATATGAAGGCAAGAGTAATCATTTTCAGCTTGAATGGAAAGGCTGATATCTAGTGGGAAGATTTGAGGAATGTAAAATATATCAGAGAGAAAGAGTTATCCTAGAGGAGATTTGAGAGGTATTTCAGGGAAAAGTACCCATCTAAAAGGTACTATGACAGCAAGGCCAAAGAATTCTAAGAGCACAAACCATGGAAACTAATAGTTGATGAATATACAACTATATTCTTAGAGCTGTTGAGGTATATACCTTACCTCAAGGATGAGAAAGAAAAGATCCAAAGGTACCTCAGTGTATTTCCACAAGAACTCGGGGATAGAATAGAATTTGAAGAGCCTAAAACATTTGAGGATTCCATCAGGAAAATGAAGTATTACTACAAACAATCCAAACACAATTTTGAGTTTAGGGTTGATTGGAAAACGAGGGTAAAATCCAATTTTAAATGGAAAGGACAAAGGTCTATGGAAAATAAGCCAGGGCAACGAAATGTGAAGTCTGCCATGTCTACCAAAAGCAATTCACTATTGATAAGGACTGATTCATTGTGCTTGCAGCAGCAGAAGCTGAGAGGTTTAGAGGAGGACCTATGCAGTGTTGGACTTGTGGAAAAAATCACTCGCAGAGACATTTTCCTTAGCAACAAAGGAATGGTCCAAGAGTGTACAATGTACAAGAAGTAGAGACTATGAAGGATGTGGCTCATAGCGTCCCACAAATTTATGCCACATTGAACAACATGGAGGTCGATAACCAAGCATCGGTGATCAAAATGGAAGGTATGATTAATAATTGTCCAGTTTCAACTTTGATACACCCAAGTTCTAATTTCCATTATGTTAGCCCTAATATTGCAAAACATGCATTACATAAGATAGCTCGTGAAATATCATAGTTGGTACAGCTAGCAATGAGGACTAAGAGACGAGTCAAAAATGTGGTGAGGTCATGCCTAGTCATAATAAATGGCATGGCCACACATGCATACCTGAACTTATTATCAATGGGTTCATACAACGTATTGGTCAACATGGATTAGTTGGCAAGCCATAAGACCAAAATTGAATGCTACAACAAATCAATATAATGCCTCAGCAATAGAGGGGAAGAAATGATGTTGCAAGAAATAAGAAAACTCATAATAGTTCAACAATTAACAGCACTGCAGATGAAGAGATGCATTTGAAAGAGGTGTGAACTCTACATTGTCAAAGGCACCAACAAGTTAGAAAGTAATAGCAATTGTTTAGAGGAGTGTTGTCGCCTTAATCCACACCTGGGATTATCGTGGAGAAAGGGTTTCAGTGAGCTCAAAGCTAGTAAGTTAGTTTTCTAGGAGTTGATACTTCAAATATATAATACTAATTACAATTAAAAATCAGTGAGTACATGCATCCACAAATATAGCAAGCCAAGGCCAGTGCCCAAATATAACTACTTGCTAAGGATATTCCAAGTGAAAATATAACTTTGCAAAACAACTTGGAAAGAAAACAAAGTGCCACAAGATAGATGTAAAAGTAATGTTGGCAAGTTACAACTTTAGCAAGTGCAATAAATGAGACAAGTGCTTGAGAATGAAATAAATGCTCATCAACTTGGAAAAATGCTTAAGTGATAAATGTGATACTTGCAAGCAAATAAAATCTATTCAAGATAAAAGACTTATTCCAAATGTTAGCACATGAAACACAAACTTAAATGATGATGAAATGTGATGAGATTATCTTGGTTAATTTTAAGTTTCTTAAGCTCTAAAGAAAGTTTCAAATAACTTTGTTTCCCCAGACCTCATCCTTTCCTGGGCCCTGATCTCAAAGTGAAGAGTTGATAGGGGATAGAGGGTCCCTACCATCTACGTCAACTAACTTACGTTGGAGGTTAATATTTTGGTGCCAAAATGGAAATATTAGCTATGGAAACAATGTTTTACAACAACAATTAGTGATGAAACTAACTAATGAGATTGTAGCAATTAAACTAAATGAGATTGCAAGAATGATGTAAAAACAAGTTAATCTACTAACTGAAAGCGAAAATCATTTATAGTAGAGAGATGAATGAGACAAATGGATTTATCAAGTGAATTTAAGAATGATCATTCAGCCATTAAATTTGTATAACACGTAAAAATGAGATGAAAAGTTAGAGAAACTTAAGGTGCATAAAAATCAAAGAAACAAGATAGCCACTCAAGCAACCATCCAAAGGACACCTTCCCCAACCGAAGAAGAGGGATGCCAAGGGAAAAATCCCCAAGCTCCCAAAAGAAAAATTAATATTTTATAAAAGTTAGATCCCTCTTGTTGAATGAGGGATAGAGAGGATCCTTTGGAAAAGGGTTTACAAAAACTTCCCTCAAAGAGGAAAGATACCCTTTCCAATCAAGTTATAAGAGAAATGAATTCTCAAGCCAAAACGTACAATGAGGTTGGGCCACTGATTAAAAGAAAAAACTAAGGAAAATCAAGGCTCCTTTGTTCTCAATGAAGAGCTTATTACAACAATGTCTAAAAGGAAGAAAACTATTTGAAAAGATTCGAAATGAGTGAACAAAATTTAAAGAAATTTGATGTTACGATGATGGAATTTCAATGGCCTTTTGGGTTGCTTGTTTGGATACACAAAATAAGGTTCAAACACTTCCCTTTCTTGGAAAATGCACCAATGAAATTTTTCCTTAAGATACAACAAAGTTTGTCCAAAAGACAGTCTGCAAATTTCTACCCAAAAGGTAGTGTTAGATTGCCCACACAATGCCACAAAATGCTACTTTTGAGACAGTCAATCTCTACCTAGAAGGCAGTCCCGAAGACTATTAATTACTGCCCCAAAGGTTTGTAAAAGGGACAATCAACCAACTTGGCGAATGGTACTAATGAACAACCCTCAAAGGTAGTCCAAAAAACCTCAATTTTCTATCCAAAAGACCAATTTTCACCAGATGAAGCCACTGGGGAAATGGAAGAGAAAATGAATGTATCATACCCATTTTTATTTGTTGTGTAAGCAAATGTAAAGAGAGTTGTTTGTATAAAAATCTCGTTGTAAAATTTTTCGTTCAGGTATAGAACACCGAGCATGGGTGGGGTCTGTCACAGCCGTTTTTGGTTGCCCCTTCATGTAAAATTCTAATTAATTATGATAAAAGTAAACATGATTAGACTCGAAGAGGACATAGATTCAGAGTTTCTGGAGGATAAGTTGCTTGGAAATTGCTTGTCGAAATAGCCAAGCTCATAATTCAACATTTAATTTCCACCTATATCCCTGTTGAAATTAGAAACGAGTTGTGAAAGCATTAAATATGGTGCATGGGTGACTGAGAAAAAGGACGAGCCAATCCTTCTCGTGTGTGACGAGTTGGCTCTAATCAACATGCAAACAAGAAAAGAACAGAACAGATAATGGGAAGGCATGGAGACATAAAGAGGATGTGCAAAAGAAGAATAGGGGAGTAAGCATAGACAATGAAAGTGAAGGTTGGGGAAAGATAAACGAAAAACATGTGGAGCTACAAAATTGTGCTATGGATTCCTTTCTTTCATTATCAACTAGGGTCGTTGGCTAATGCACTATGGATTTTTATGCTTGATGTGGAGACTGAGCTCTCTAGATCCACGTGGAATTTAGTAGGTGGGCACATGGTGTGCTTTGGAGTTCTGTCGAATTACAAGTGGAGGCACTATGGGCTTTGGATTCCTGAAGAACGAAGTGGGTGGAGATACTCTAGGCTTTGGATTCATTTAGTGATTGAATGGGTGATTCATTGTGTGCTTTAGATTCCCTAAAGTGTTGTTTGGCTAGAGACATTGTGTGCTCTAAGCTACTGAGTGTCAAGTGGAGGTGCTATGTGCTCTAGATTTCCATGTGAATTTGTTAACTAGACTGGTGTGAAATTCCCTTAAGCACTTCACTCCTCAAGTTCTACATCTGGCTCAGGGTGGTTAATTGCAAGAAACATTAGTTGTGCAATCGACCTACGCTTGGAAGGGGAGTTAAAGTCCCTCTCTCAGTTTTCAGTCATTCAAATAATAAGATAAGTTGTTTATTTGTATCTCATATGTATAATTATTGCACTTGAATGAAAATTTTTGCTGTTGGATAACTATGGGTGTATTAGCACTATTGATGAGGAATGTTCTTGTATATTTGCACTGAGATGTTTGTATGATTATTCTCCTGATGTGAGGGACTTGTGAATTCTTGTAGATGTTGATATGTTCCCCGGATTGCGGATTTATTTACATGTTTATGTATTATATTAGGATGAACCAAGTTAAGTTGTTATGGTGTGTGAAATTCTATGGCTTGGGTGTTATAACTGTTAAGGAGACTCTGTTGTCTAAGAACTAATGAAACTCATTGTTAAAGTGTCGTATATGGCTTGCTAAGAGATTGTATGGATTTTTTTGTATATGACTGAATACTTGACCCCTTTAGTCATGAACATTTGACTAGTTAAGATTGATGTCATCTTGACACTGCAATGAATGTTTAATAGTGGATCTAGTATAATTATGGTTAATTTACTTTGCAGCATAATATGTTGTTCTTGAACTTGTATTCTTTGAATCATGCTAGTTATGGCGTGATCTGTTTAAGGGAATATTGACAGGGTTATTGCACATATCATGGCTATGAACGGTGCTTAGAGTGTTGGGTTGAATGAAGAATTCATTCAAGAAGAGGTTTGTGTTACAAGTCTAGACTTATACTTGAGTTGAATGAGCCTTGATAAAATTATAAAGGAAATCAACAATTCACAAGGGCAGAGGCATTAACTCAGTCACCGAGATTACCACTAATCCTAAGATTAATCACCTATGATGGTGATTAGCATTAATAATGTGTTGCGCCAAGTGTTAAGAGTACCAACTTTGGAGCTGGTGCGGAGATGATAGAAGGTGTGGAGTTGGCAGGGGCACGGAACTAGAAAATTCTCATTGTCGAACGTCGATTATTCACGTCGCGCTGCGTCGAGTTTTCCAGGAGGCATTTGTGGAATTAGGAACGATCGCCAAAAGCCATGGAATGGAAATATGCCTATCCCCTGCTGTCAAGGTTTGCGTCATGTTGCATAGGTGTGGAACAATTTCTCTGAATATGGGCACTTTGGCACTATTAACAAAGGGCGAGACAAAATGCATTTCCCATCCATAAACAGGAAAACATTGATTTGCACGAAGAACCTAGACTGGTGGGACCCATGTCATAGGTTGAGGTGGTAGATGCCACATAGGCCAGGTATGGCTACGGATGTCACATGGAACTCTAAATGATGTGTACATATGATGTGGCAAGACTGTTGATGTGGCGCATTGTCAACATAACATGTGACAGGTTGAAATGTCCTTTTTGGATGGCCAAGGGGGTCGGTTTTAGATGACATGTGGCCCACAGTGTGGGCCCCCTACCTTTCGACCTTTAGGGGAGCGGGCGGGGTGCACTAGTCAATTGTAGCACAATTGTTGATAGAAATATCTTCATTACTCCCTATATTTCAAGCGCGCTTATCTCCCCAAAACCTCATAATGAACATTTGAATTGATGGAGACCTCTTTGTTTGTCGTTGCCAAATTTTACTTTGCACCTTATGTTAGTCTGCGCACAATCACAAGGAACATGCATGGTGGAGTAATGTTAGAATGACGTCAAAAAAACCATGTTCCTTGTGATTGGGCACAGATTAACAGAAGGTGTGAAGTCAAATTCAGCGTCAACAAATAGAGAAGTCTTTGTCATGCCTTGCATCTAGCACAAAGACTCATTGTGAGGTTTTTGGGAAACATATGCTCTTGACAAAGAGGACGTAATGAAGGTGGGGGGGGCTACAATTTATGTGAACCTCCAATGTACATAAGTAGCCACGTGGTGGAGATTGAGCGGAAGGGGAGATGTGCATTGTTTAGTCACATAAGCGACAAATAGCACCCCCCCCCTAAAAGTTTGGAAGGTAGGTGGGTCGCACTTAATGTGTGCCATCAATGTGTTATGCAATGTTCAATCTATATCGCACCAATGAACAAGGAACGATGGGTTTAACCCCGTATTTCTTATAAACTGCATATAACATAAAGAAATGAAATAACACGCTAAGGGTCAAACTCATGGGGCCTATTACCCACCATTTTGTGGGTGATACCCCTAGGAGAAAAGAAAAAGTCCAAGATGGTCCTCAAAAGGCAACCAACAACCCCTTGCAGCCACCAACTAGCTCATTGTGTCATTTCTCTTCCACTTGAGCCAGCCATGTGGTCCCTCGCCCATCTGCCATGATCGCATGTTTGAAGGTGGGCCTCTCGAACTTAAAGGTATTCCTTGTCATTTGGCAATTGAGTATTGTAGTTTTCTTATCATGGACACTTACGGGCATGGATTAATGGGGGGATTTAGCAGAAATAATGGTCTAGGTCTATCTCTTGTCCCCTAGAACCCTTTTGGGTATTAAGCTTGGATTCTAGTCTCGTGGGATCTCTTTTATCGACCATTTGGCTTTAGGAATGGTATTTCATGGGAAACCCTGATTTTGGTTGTGTGGTCCTATGCTCTTACCCACATATATCACCCCCTTTCCACTCATTATTACCTTGTTCATCATTTCTCCCACCTGGGTCCACATCCCTCCATTGGGTCCACATAAGGCTATCACACCCCTTCCCCTTTCCCAAATGTTGGGTCAGGCCTGGAATGATGCCCCAGAGGTTGATGCAGCTAAAAATAAAGATAAAAGCATATGTATCCATATTCAATAGGAAAATGTACCACAAAATGTAAAATATGGTCAAGACAAACACATTTAGCACGTAAGAAAAATCCAATACATGAGCTCTACCCCATCATCATAGCTATCACCCTGGTTCCTACAGGTACTATGAGCCTCCTTCATCATATAGGAACCCATGATTGTCCCAACCACCTGGTGGGCAATGAACTGCCCTACCCAAAGAGGGGGTATCCACCGCTATATCTCATACATCATGCTCTTACCCCTTGAGCCCTGAGAAGTTAATCAAAGAAAATCATAAAAAGGCTAAAAGCATCTAAAGAAGGGTGGAAAAATCAAGGTCGGGGCAATTCATGTACCACGATTTCGCCCTTCTATACATTATAAACCCAAGTGTGGGCTTCCCTTTTATTAGTTACCCTTGTACCCCATCATATGGCCCAAGGTTGCCCCTTTTGATCCCCTACGTCATTCACCTATCTGTCACATGCCACCACCTTTTGAACGATGTACCTTTAACACTATGTTGCATGGGTTCCCGAACCCGGGGGTGGGGTTCTCGAACCCAAGTACCGGATTCTTGGATGGGTGCTTCTGAGAAGAACCCATAAGAACTGGGTTCTTCTATAAAGAACCGGGTTCTCCATTAAAAAAAATTGGGTTCTTTTGTCTTGACAGGTACGAAGAACCCTGATGATGGGTACTTGGAACCCCAAAATCGGGTTCTTTGGAGTTCATTTTAATTTTAATTTTTAAATTTTTAATTAATTTAATGGGCTTCCCCTAATATTCCAAGTAGCTAGTTCTGCATCTTTCGAGAGGAATTGGAGTACTTATGTCTTTATCCATTCAGTAAAGAGAAATAGGTTGGGCTCAAAGAAGGCAGAGAACTTAGTGTACATTCATAGCACACTTTGTCTCATATCTCGAAAAGATCTTCGTTACAAGGAGGGTCCTTTCAAGAGATGGGACCAATACACAAATGATGTTATGTGTGTGGGTGAGGAGATACAACCAGATGGCCTTATTGAGCTACCTCCAGTTGCTATGGATGAGAAAGAGCCTCGAGATGAGAGTGATTCCTACCTGGAGAGCATGCTAACTGAAGATCTGAGTGATGTTGATGACATGGCTTGAGGAAGCCATTGTTCACTATTAGCTATTTTTATTTTAGTATTTTAAAATTTCCTAGTTTTTGTTTGGAGATGCCTTAAGGCAAATTTTGAATGTAGAATGACAATGGACATATATCATGATTCTTATTAATATGTAAACTCCAATTCACACTTGATATAACACTAGAAATTTTGAAATTTCATTGTGAATGTTGAATGTTCAATGATGTGCATGCTTAAATATCTAAAGTTTAAATCACAAGTATTTTAGTTTTCTTGTTTAAAGTTGAAAAATATACAATTTCACATATATTATAATTTATAAAATATAATATTTATATATTATATATATAAATTATAATATACCCCCGACGAACCCACGCACCCTGTTTCAAAAAATGACGTCCCCGTTCCCGTCCCCGTCCCCGTACCCGTCCCCGAACCCAAGTTTCCTAGCAACATAGCTTTAACATATTATCCCCTTTAGAAGTAGAAACCACCTAATAGGATACTTAGTTAACCCCATTTGGAGTTACGAGACATTAGCACATCCAGAAGCCCATTATGGAAGGGCAGGCCATCATGAAGTCCCCACCTATGGTTCATGGTTGGTAAGCTCATTTACTCGATCTCTCTAATGAGTTGTTGTCCTTGAAGGTTAGGGGACGCATTGGATCTTATGCAGGATTGCAGATGGTCTCCATCTTTGGTTTGGTCTCCCTATACAAGGTCCTAATCCTCCATATGGCTACATTGGCACATGTAGGGTGTGTGTTGAGAACCACGGGCCTCCATAGTAGTAAACACTCCATGGATCCCCGAGGATGGTCAGATATGCTAGAGATACTCTTATTGGACGAGGAAGATACACCTCTTTCACCTTTGCCCAGCCAGACCCACAGATGTGCCATGTACGTGGCAACTGACCTAGGACTTGTAGGATGATGTGGTACCTACACCATCATCAGAACCTTTGTAGATGATCCACAGGCATCTTCGACTCATTTAGAGACCCATGAGGTTATTATTGTGCCCCCACACCCATTGGGAGCACCACATGGTTTATTGTTTGGAGAACAAGGGGCCAACCCATTGTCCATCAGTTTTGAAGGTCCTACTCTTCATTATGGCACCCATGGACCTCATTAGGACTTTTAGAGGGCCCTACGACATGCATATATTGTTATTTGACCTATTGAGAGACTTATTTTTTCATTTGTGAGCTAGTTTGGTGGGCTTGTCACCAAAAGTTAGATTATTAGAACATTATTTTATTTTTGGGGCTTATGTAGGCCAAGGAGGCTAATTCGAATTCCTCATTAGTGTATAAATACAAGTGAGAGGACTTCATTTTCTCATCGTCACTTTGGATTAGATCTCTTCTCTCTCTCGATAATTTTGCACTTTTTCTTAGTGGATGAATTGAAGCTTTATGGATGAATTTTGATGTGTGGATTTGGTCTATCTTATATTGGAGCTTATCTCTTGTTAAATTGTGGATGGTTGGATATATTCTATTACATGTAAGTACATGATTTTAATGTTTTTCTCGTTTTACTTTGTCATATACATTGGACTGGGATTTTCTCTATTCTTAGGGCTAATTGTTGCATGCATTTACTGCTTTAAATTGTGGAATTTTGTCTCTATTATAGAATATCTCAGTGTATGAGCCATGTAATGTGAACGAAATCTCCTAGGGGTAATCCTATTAACGAATTGATCTTGATAATCCATCACCTTTTACACATCAAAATATAAAAGCTGCAAGTTTCTTCTCTTTGACCTAGAAGGCTAGTGAAGTAGTCTTGAGGCCTCCTTGACCAAGAACCAAAGGTCGTCACTCATATTCATCATAGACTCCATTCCCCCAAGACTAAAGGCACTGATCTACCAAAAGGTGGTCACCTTAAAACAAATTCTTTCACCTTTTCCTGGGTCTAGCCAAGTTGGGCCACCGAATGCATCATTTTCCGAGTGAACTAGCCCTCCAAAGAGTTTGATCTCATATCCACTGTTGTGATGGTGTTTCCTCAAGACCTCCTCCAAATTTGAGGCCATTTCAATGATCGAGTTGTGAGAAAAGCTAAGCCCTAGCTCCGAGATCAAATTTTTCCCTAGCATCCGCAAAGGCTAGTACCTTATTAGATCAATTCAACACCTTTAAGTGAATATTATTTCTTTGATCCTTTCCCCTACCTTGTCTAGGATAAGGACACCATTGGTTGCAAAACTCCTTCCTCCTGACCTAGACCAGGTCCACTTGGTCTTGTGTGGTCTCGTTCTTTTGAAAGACAAGTCCTTAAGAACCATCCAGGATACCAATTTCAACAAGGATTTTGGGGATTGGGAAACTCCTTCACAAGTCATATCCCAAAAATCTAACCCTCAAATCCCCCCTTCATTTTCCTAGGAGACATTGTACCTTGCTTAGAAAGCAAGCAAGCTCCATCTTTCAAACTCTTCTGGGAAGGGGATTATTTCAATCACTCCACATCCATTCATTGATTTATCCTTCATTGGTGACTCTATAATATATTGGATCTCCTCCCATCGGTGAAAGTCTGTAAATAGAAGGGAGCCTTAGCTGAGGTGACAGTGAGCTAAGTCTCAATTTTTTTTCCCTTGGTCTAGCATTTTCCCTTTAAGGATCCCCTTTAGGTCCCTTGCTAGTTTGAGCAGTAACATTTTGGCATCGTTGCCGGGACATGAAACGTGTGTTTTTTTCCCCATACGACATATTGACATATCATTGATTGGAAACTCCATTGGAAGAACTAAGCCCTATTTCTTCATTGAACTTTAAGGTTGATGCTTGTAGGGTCAACAAACATTTTTCTAAGAATATTTAATTTCACCTTGACGACTCCTACACATTTTTCATGTATACCTCAAATAGGTTGTCGTTCTTTGATAAATTTCCCGCTTTGGACATTGCTAGCATCCTTGGGCATCCTAATCATGTCACAGGAAGGATGGTATATGGTGTGCCCATGTTTGATGGTGATCCACTCTCCGTAATTGACCACGTAGAAAGATTTAATGCACATGCTTCAAGAGAGAAGGTTGTCCACCAAGATGTCCTTATGTTATTTTTCATGGGATCTCTCAGTGTTCATAACTCATGGTTGCATGATCATGAACCTAAGAGCATCTCATCTATTGAAGAGTTCGTTGATGATGGCTTTTTTAGATATTTTTAAGTACACCCTACATTAAGCATCCAAGAGGAAGCCTTCATCGAGCATCATCAAGACATTAAGAATCTAGGTAATGAGCAAAAAGACAAGTCCTCCTTGGGTCCACATGATGAAAATGATGATTTTGAGGACACGTGCTGGGAAGGATGAATTTATGGAAAGTTAAATTGAGACCGAACTTACCTTTCTAAAGGATATTACTCATGATGGATCCTCCTTTGAAAACCTTCAGAGAGATGATCCATTGGTCCTTGAAAAACAACATTGAAGATTATTTCCACATTGAAAATGAGAAATGGGAAATTGTTGGTCCTCAATTTGATTGTTCTCCCATTTACGACACCGACAAGGAGGATGAGGATGAGATTGGTCTTCCCTTCCCCTCGGGCACTATTTATGATGACATACCCATTGATACCCTTAGGAAGGAGAATCTTCACTTTCCTTTGCATAAATAGGGGCGGTTGGAAGTGATCAATTTTCCTTTTATGAGAGACCCAATCTTTGACACTAAGGGAATTGATAAGGCTCCCACTTCTCCTGAATATGATTCTATGTTCAAATAACATGAGCCTTTAGATTATGATTTTGGGAAAGTACAGCCCATTGAATACGATATTTCATTCTCACTTTTTCCTATTAGTTGTCATATTGAGTCTTCATCATATGATTCCCTCACCCCTGGTCATATGATCTCAAGTAACTGTGAGCCCTTCCCCCCTCCCGAGTATAGTGTCAAGGAGAAGCCCTTCATTGATTATACTTTTCCTCCTTGGACGCACCCTCAGGGTTTTGATCACTCCATATTCTCCCCTCTCCAGTGTAATCATCATGTGCAACCTACTTGTCTTTCTCCATCTCATCAGCCTCCCTTTCCTACTAATCATAACCCAATGAAGGCCATAATTCATGACGTAAATAATAAGGACAATGGTGGAAGTGAAATGCCAGAGGTTACCAGTCATCAAAAGCTTATGAGCTTGGTTGTTGACATATCTATATTTTGGTTGCAAGAGAAGATCTCATGGACTAGATTACATTATTTTCTTACCTCTTTTCACATAATCATCCATGTGTGGCATCATATTTTTCCACCTCCCACCCATAGCATATAAACATGTGTTTTGGTTTTCATTCCCTTTGGGATTTGTTGCATGAGTAATCATATAGGCAGACATATTTATATTGACTTGATGTGATGTTGGTTTCATTGTCTTTATGATTACACTTAGTATTAGCCTTACTACATGCATGTTAGGATAGGATCACTCAACAATTTAGGCACCACAATGCCATGGACTAGATTCCTAACCAAATAAATCTATTCAAGTGGGACTAAGATGGACTCAATATTTCAGCCCCTCTAGGTATCATCACGCTTACTTGCTAACCATCAACCCAAAATCCAGGTTCATGTCAGATCTCAATGACCAACGCCACCTTTCCAACTTCATGACCCAGACATTAACACAAAAAGTCATCCATATGTCTTCCCATATAATGCTTCACTCGCAAACCCTCAACACTCCTTGATCCAGCGTATCAAGAGTGTCCATTCTCTCCCAATCAAACTGATTGGTAACCAGCATGTTATCAAATCCTTCGAGAGATTAACTATACAAACACAACCCAAATCAATAATATACTTCACATGTATACAATCAAACACAAACAATCAAGGTATTCGAGGCAACAGATGTTGTTTCTCAACTTTCCATAGGACTATCAATCGAATATTTGACAGAAGATTCCTTAATCATACATTTTCTTCCTACTTCATATGCAGCAACATATTCTTCAATCAAATCTTGCTTTCCTTCTTTTGGTGGCACTTCAAAATGCATTCTCCAATTTCATTTTCCTATTCTTGGTCTTCACTCATACTTACGGCGATTAGTCCTGGTCTAGTGCATGACACATGAAGCAGAGAACCATATTTGACACTCCCTCTTAACCAAGAAGCACCTCTTTATCTGGACTCCCTCTTAATCTTAGGGAGATCTCTTCTATTCATGCTTCCTCTAGGAGATCAGCTTCTTCTTTTTCGACATAGGAGAATCTTTCGTGGCTTCCAACCATTTCAGCAGAGTTATTGTCATCTTCATCACGTTTGTCACATCAAGCATCTTCATCAAGTTGAAGATTGTGTACCAGTACAGCTTGCTTTTTACATCAAGCATCTTCACCAAGTTGAAGACTGTGTACCTGCACAGCTTAGATAGAAGGTACAACCAAATTTAAAGAAGCATGATGTTAGTCATATCATAATCATGGAAGCATTTCATCATTATACATATCAGATACCCAAACTTAATTACAGACAAGAGACATATACTCTTCAAAATATTGCTAGGGACTTTATACACCCTAGACTCTTTCATAAGATCATTCATTCCATATAGGGTTTCAATGTGTCTTCCCAAGGTATGACATACCTTACTAAAACATGTATCAAACCCTAGAAATAATTCAAAACAAATATTGATCTTCAAAGCATCTAACAACCTTTCAAAATACATATAGACTTCTCACTAGGGATTCATATAAATCCTAGATTTCATACAAACAAATCAATCAAAGTCAACCACAGCTTAGTCATCAACCTGACCAACTTCCACTAGGGTTACTTCCAAGCCCCTAGATTTTCAATCAACCATCAATCAGTCAGTGACATGACCAACTACTACTAAGGTTAGTTGCAAAACCTATATTTCCGAGCAATCATCATACTCAACCAAAAATTCAAATTTCAACAATTTCTTCACAAATCTCAAATTATATAGTCAACATTCATCAGAGATTTCTACTTCGCCTAAGGTTAAACTCCAAAACCCTAGAATTCCATTTTTCACAAACTCAACAACCTCGCATAGACCTCGAATCATCATATTTCAAAGATTTTACTTTGACGAATGTTTAATTCCAAAACCTTAGAATTCCACAATCTCAAAAATCATTAAATACATAGATCTCAGATTGTTATATTTCACACTAGACAATGTCACTACTAGGATTTCACTGTAAAACCCTAGATTTTCATATTCAACAATCACTTAATGGATTTCAAATTGTTATATCACACATACTAAATAAATTTTAACTTCACTAGGGTTTAGCTATAATACCCTAGATTTCCAAACATCAACATCCTAGAATCTTAGACAAGGACTTCCATAAAATCCTAAAACTCATGACCATCAGTAACTAGGTCAACACACATATCTACGAATTGATAACCATACATAAGCATATCATATGTCCATAAATACATTTGATTAGACCAACCTAGGACTTCAATCAAAAGGACATATTTATATATATGCTTAGATTTCATCATCATAAAAAATATATTTAATATCATGTGTTAGTAAAACCCAACTTCACAACAATATCAAATAAGAGTTAGACACACAAACAATTTGATTATACTAGGGTTTGATCAGTCAACACTCACATACCAAGTAAATCAATTCTAAGACTATGTAAGTGTCTTGCTCACACATTCCACCAAACCCCAATGAGCTAGGGTTCCAATGTATAATCACATATTCCACCAAACCCTAATAAGTTAGGGCTCCAATGTAGAGACATAGCAAACCCAACATTACCAAAACTTCAAAGGTTTGAGATTTTAAACCTCATCATTCAATCCTCACAAGTTAGGATTTCCCGATCATACCAAAATCCCAAATATGGCTTCATCAATAAAACTTCAACTAGAAGTTCACGATATCCCTAAGCATCTTAGGATTTCAAACATTCACATCAGCATACCCTTCGGTTAGGGTTTTCCAAAACCTATCTAGGGTTCTACATAGTCAATCAAAAATATGAGTGGGGTGGGTAGATTTATCAAGAGATGAATCACCCAAAAAAGAATCACTAACATTCAATACAGCTAGTCATAACAGAGTTAGTAATAGATCATCAAATGAATAATTATTTCAATCAATGTATTCAAAGCATACCTTTGATTCATGATTAACCTTGTCTTGAGAGATACTCCTTCTTGCAGATGTTTTCCCTAATCATGACAACAAAAGGAGAAACGTGATTAGTATTTAATATAATCAAAACTAAATGAGTACATGAACCCAAAACTGAAAAGAAATGAGATACGTATCTTATTCCTGAACAATCTCATTAATGGCCAAGAGATCATACCTGAGTCTAGCTATCCTCACAAAGAGAGCTTCCACAATATATTCTTTAGTCATCTTTGTAGACCTCAACTCATTCTTCAAACTTGTTATTGACCAATGTTCTTAATAGTGAACAACTTCGACAAGGATTCATACATCTCCTAAGCATGATCGATGTTATCTATGAATGGGATAATATTTTCTTTTATCCCTTCTACCATCAGAGTCATAGCCACCAATTCTAAATCCCTGAATTTCGCTTTATCGGCATCATTGGCTTCTTCTGTAGGGTTCTTTACATTTCCTTTAACCAAGTCCAATACCTTGTTCTTCTCGAGGATTAGGTCAATCCTCTTCTTCTAGGATCTGAAGTTATATGCTCCTTCAAGATTGCTCTCACCCTTGATAGAGTTCCACATCTACCTTGAATATGATAGACTCCTTCATTAAGATAGTTCCTATGAATGGATCTATATTTTTCTTCTTTCTTCACCAAAGCTCTAATACCATGTTGGGAAATCAGAAAGACAGTAAATATTTTCTCGATCTTGATAACTGTGATATTTCTTATTATTATGATTCTTTAAATCTTCTTTGTTTAGATCATCAAGCAATTACCAAAAGCAACAGCACATAAAATAATGAACACAAGATGTAGGCACATGCCAAGGAAAAACCCCCCTTGAAGGGAAACCCCAATCAAAGTAATTATTCCTTTCAATAGTATTCTTTGAGACTCTTCACCCTATACCTTGACCAAACCTTCCCTCCACACCAAATCAGCCTCCAAAAGATTGACCTCTTCCCAGCAACCAGCAACTTCCAACAACAGTCGAAATAGGAAGACATTGTTCTCCCAATCCTGGGCACGAAACAAAGTGAGACCACCACCAAAATTTTGATTTTTATCTTCTCCTTAGACTCCCTGAAACTCACATTCACTTCAGCTTCCCAACAACAAAATTTCCCAACTATCCACTTCACACTTCTACCCAAAAAAAGGATTTTTTCACTTCTTCCCAGTAGATGAGAAGATAAGAAGCGATGCTCCAAATGAATTCAAAGTCCCTCCTTTTATAGGCTTCTTGCGAGGTCGAATGGGTCCTTAGGCTAACATGGTGTGGAGATTACATAATTCATATTTGACACAATACTAAACCTTTTTACATGATTCAAAAGTCCAAGAAGGGTCTCTTTAAATGTACAATAATTCTATAGACCCATGATAAATCCTAGAAGTCCTCAATGGGGTCTTTGACCTAAAACATGGTGACCCAAGCATGAAACTCATGCTTTAATAAGTCGCAATAATAATAATAATAATAATATTTTTTTTTATTCTTTTGACAAGTACATTATTTAAGACCGAACATAGTTACTTTTTCCAACATCTGCCATGATCGTATGTTTGAAGGTGGGCCTACCGAACCTAAAGGTGAGCCTTGTCATTTGGCAATTGAGTATTGTAGTTTCCTTATCATGGACACTTATGGGCATGGATTAATGGGGTGATTCGGCAAAAAGAATGGTCTAGGTATGTGATCTTGTCCCCAAGACCCATTTTGGGTATTAACCTTGGATTCTAGTCCTGTGGGATCTCTTTTATTGACCATTTGGCTTTAAGGATGGTTTTTCATGGTAAACCCTAATTTTTGTTCCGTGGTCCTCCTCTCTTATCCGCATATATTATCCCCTTCCCACTCATTATTACCTCATTCATCATTTCTCCCACCTGGGTCCACATAGGGCTAACGCACCCTTTCCCCTTGCCCACACCTTGGGTCAGGCCTGAAATGATGCCACGGAGGTTGATGCAGCTAAAAAGAAATATAACAGCATATTTGACCACATTCAACAGGAAAATGTACCACAAAATGCAAAAGATGATTGGAACAAACACATTTAGCATGTGGGAAAAATCCAAAGCATGAGTTTTACCCCATCATCATGGCCATTACCCTAATTCCTACAGGTTCTATGAGCCTCCTTCATCATATAGGAACCCATGATTGTTCCAATCCCTGATAGGCAATGAACAACCCTACCCTAAAAGGGGGTATCCACCGCTATATCTCATACATCATGGTCTTACCCCTTGAGCATCGAGTAGTTAATCAAAGAAAATCATAAAAAGGAAAAAGACATAAAAAGAAGAGTGGAAAAATCAAGGTCGGGGTACCTCATGTACCACAATTGCTCTCTCCTATATATTGTAAACTCAAGTGTGGGCTTCCCTTTTATTAGCTACCCTTGTACCTCAGCATATGGCCCAGGGATACCTCTTCTCATCCCCTACTTCATTCACCTATTTATGACATGCCACCACCTTTTGAAGGATGTACCTTGAACATATTATCCCCTTTAAAAGTAGAAACCACCTAATAGGATATTTGGTTAACCCCATTTGGAATTAGAAGACATTAGCACATCTTGAAACTCATTATGGAAAGGCAAGCCATCATGAAGTCCCCACCTATGGTCCATGGTTGGTAAGCTCATTTACTCAATTTCTCTAATGACTTGTTGTACTGGAAGTCTAGGGGATGCATTGGATCTTATGCAGGATTGCAGATGGTCTCCATATTGGGTTTGGTCTCCCTACATGAGATCCTAATCCTCGAGAGGGCTACATTAGCACATGTATGGTGTGCGTTGAGAGCCATGGACCTCCACATCAATAGACAGCACTCCATGGATCCCCAAGGATGGTCAAATATGCTCGAGATACTCTTATTGGACGAGGAAGATGCACCTAATTCACCTTTGCCAAGTCATCCCCAAAGATGTACCATGCACTTGGAAGCTAACCCAAGACTTGTAGGATGATGTGGCACCTACACCATCATCAAATCCCTTGTAAACGATCTACAGGCATCTTTGACTCATTTGGAGACCCATGATGTTATTACTGTGCCCCCACACCCAATGGGAGCACCAGATGGTTTATTGTTTGGAGAACAAGGGGCCAACCCCTTGTCCATCACTTTTGAGGGTCCTACTCTTCATTATGGCACCCATGGACCTCATTAGGCCTCTTAGAGGGCCCTACAACATACATAGATTGTTATTTGACCTCTTGAGAGACTTATTCTTTCATTTGTGAACTAGTTTGGTGGGCTTGTCACCAAAAGTTAGAATATTAGAACATTAATTATTTTTGGGGCTTATGTAGGCCAAGGACGCTAATTCGAAATTCTCATTAGTGTATAAATACAAGTGAGATGAGTTCATTTTCTTATCATCACTTTAGATTAGATCTTCTCTCTATCGAGAATTTTGTACTTTTCTTAGTGGATGAATTGGAGCTTTATGGATGAATTTTGATGTGTGGATTTAGTCTATCTTATCTTGGAGCTTCTCTCTTGTCAAATTGTGGATGGTTGGATATATTCTATTACATGTAAGTACATGTTTTTAATGTTATTCTTATTTTACTGTGTCATATACATTGGACTGGGATTTTAGTTATTCTTAGGGCTAATTGCTACATGCATTTACTGCTTTATATTGTGGAATTTTGTCTCTATTATAACGTCTCTCAATGTATGAGCCATGTAATGTAAACGAAATCTCCTAGGGGTAATTCTATTAACAAATTGATCTTGATGTTGAAATGTGGCAACAAGAATATTCCAATTTAATTTTTCCTTGAATTAAATTGTGAATTAAAATCGAATTTAGTCTTAACAGCTACTTGGAAATAATTAATTAATTCATTTTGAATTAGTTAGTTGTACAAATTCAAGTTAGAAGTCTTTCTAAAGTCATGAAAGAGTTATCCCTTAAATTAAAAAGATAAGATTGAGTTATATTTGAGTTGTAATTAATTAACTCAGTTTACTGAGTTAAGTCCAATTAAATTAGTTCCAAATTGTTTGAGGAATTAATAGTGAGTTAGCAGTCAGTGGATGCATGCATGCACTCAACTAGTGCTACTCCAGTTAACTAAAGATTCCCTCATTAGAAACTCATGCATGTCTATTCTAAGAAAGACCTAGTTGATATTAAAGTCAAGGACAGTGTACTATTAGTTTCATGTGTTTTCTTATAAAGAAAACTCATGCATGCAGTCAAGGCATCATTCCTTGAGAATTGCGCAGTTCTGACAGTGTGTGAGAGAGTGTTACACTTGGTAACAGGAGAATCATCCAAGAGGAACAGCGCAAGGAAATAGGAGCTTGGAGGGCAGAGATGAAGGCTTGAGAGAATCCAAGATTACCTGTGAGCATCTATGAGGATTGTACTGAGAGATGGCTAGCTGTGAGAGCTAAGGATTTGTATAATTCCTATGTATTTTCACCTGTATGATAATACAGATAGTGGGATTTTTAGCTGAGGCTTTCCCCAAAGTATTTTCATGTGTATTGTGCATTGATTCTTCTTCTTCTGGTTATATTGTTTAGCTCGATCTTTAAGCTTCCACAAATTGATAGTAGAAGTAGGTTATAGTATTCTGTTTTGATTTATATTGCATTATTGCGTGAACCTACTAGAAAAATTTTTACATGGTATCAAGCGATATTTGTAGAAATTTTCTACCTGGTATCAGAGCTGTGAACAGTATACTGAGAACAGAATTCGAAGTTTGAAGTTCAGGGTTGCAAGTGCAAATCGAATTCAGATCATACTTCAAAGTTGGCCAATGGCATTCTATGGCTTGAGACTCAAGTATGCCTTGGAAGGTAGCTCTAATTACATAGCATGGAAAGATAGAATGGAGGTTGTATTAGAAGATAATGGATTGAAGGAATTTATTGATCAAGAAATCCCAAAGTCGGCTTCAACTAATGCACAATAGTTGGCTGAGTGGAAGAAGTGTATGGCAAAGGCGAGATGGATCATCCTTGAAGGAGTTCAAGACCATATTATCTCGAGTCTCCATGGGAAAGATACTCCATTTTCAATGTGGAAGACATTGAAGGACCTCTACCAAAATAGTAGCGACCAGAGGAAATTGACACTCAAGGATAAGCTTCGAAGAATCAAGATGGAAAAGGGCAATACTATTTCCACATATCTGAACAAGCTCACCACCTACAGAGATGAGTTTGGTAATGCGAGAATAACTACTATCGATGATGACATGGTGAGCCTCGCTCTCCTTGGCCTTCCAAAGAGTTGGAATAGCTACCATGACTCTGTGAATGGAAGGGAGAAACTGCCGAATTGGGAACAACTGTGGTTGGATCTTATGCAGGAGGAGATCAGGAGGAGCACACGAGATGGTTCTTCATCCAAGAATGATGATGAATAAAATATGCCCTTAGCAAGTAAGGAAAGGAAAGGGAAGGGGAAGGCTTCCCATTTCAAATCAAATTCTTCTCATGGAGGGAAGAAGGATAACATGTCTAAAGTGAGATGCTTTAATTGTCATGAGATGAGACGTTATGTGACTAATTGCCCATCAAAGAAGTCCAAGAAGGGATCCTCGGAAGGATCAGAAGGTGAGGCATTAGCCTCTCAGTTCAAAATGGACTTTACCCTCATCGCATGCATGGTGTCATCGATGATGGGTTGTGTCTAGTATCTTGACAGTGGAGCCTCATTCCACATGACCCGTGATAAAAGTTTATTCAATGCCTTGGAGGAGAAAGACCTCAAGATGTGCATAGAGATGAGTGAAGACGGAAAGTATAGTGTTTCAGGAGTGGGCACGGCTGCTTTTGAGAGGGAGCATGGAGCTCCTCTCACCTTGACAGATGTGAAGTATGTGCCTGGACTGAAGAAGAACTTGGTATCAGTCGCGATGTTAGAGGACAAAGGATACAATGTTGTCTTCAGTAAAGGAAAGGTGTTCCTAAGACACATAGCCACGGGTCAGACCAAGAGGATAGGGATTCGGGTGAAGAATCTCTATAAACTAGAGGTAGATGATTGTGCAGAATTGAGTACGAAAGCAGAATTGGTGCAAAAGCCGAGGCATTGGCGAGTTTTGGCACAAGCGGTTGGGCCATTTGCATCATGGGGCTTTGAAGATAATGCAACAGATATCTACAGGACTTCCCAAAGGTAAACTTGAGCAAGTTGACACATGCAAAGGTTGTACCTTGGGAAAGTACACCAAGTCTTCCTTTCATGATCGAGACAGTCGAGCGAAGGCTATCTTAGAGCAAGTTCATACTGATGTGTGTGGACCATTCTCGATGGCATCCACAGTGAAGCAAAGGTATTATGTGATTTTCATTGATGACTATTCTCGTAAATGCTAGATTTATTTCATGCAGAAGAAGGACCAAACTTTCACAAAGTTTTGTGAGTTCAAAGCTTTGGTCGATAAAGATTCAAGGAAGAAGATCAAGGCCTTGAGAAGCGACAACGGTGGAGAATATGTCTCTCAAGAATTTAAGGACTTTTGTGCAGTGGAAGGAATTAAACGAGAGTTGACGGCACCTCATAACCCACAAACAGAACTATTGTAGGGGTAGCATAGGGAATGTTGCATGACCAATGCCTACCACTTCACTTGTGCGCTGAGGCATGCAACACAACAGTCTATTTGCAAAATAGAAGCCCGCATCGCATACTTGGGATGAAGACACCAGAGGAAGCTTTCTTCAGTAAGAGACCAAATGTGGGTCACTTCAAGATCTTTGGCTCATCAGTATATTGCCATGTGACAAAAGATGCACGGAAGAAGATTGAGCCGACAACAGAGTTGGGGATACTTGTGGGGTACACTGATACACCTCACAACTATCGGGTGTACTTGCCTACCAGTCGAAGGATGGTGATTCGCAGAGATCTCAAGTTTGATGAGCAAAAGGCCATGCGAGTTTCCCTTGAGAGAGAGCTCCAACTACAGGCTGTGGAGGAACTGTTGGTTCCTAAGGAGGAGGAGCCTCAGACTAATGTGGAGCAGCCGCATGCAGAGGTTCCAGGAGTGGAGACATCCACTCAAGCAGAATCTTCCAGAGATGGATGGAAGCACACAAGAGATGGATGGGTTTGCTAGTTCAAGTGTACCCAATCAAAATGAAGAAAAAATGTTAGGAATTGTAGAATGGGTAAGTAAATTGAAGTTGCAGAAACAGATCTATCAGCAGTGTCATCTTTTTGAATATAATATATTTCATGGATATCTCAAGTGCCATGGCAAAGGTGTGATGACAGCTCAGATGTTGCATGTCTAACTCCCCCTCTCTCCCCTCACAATAATCATTCACTAACATCCCTCAAAGAGATTGGGATCTGCTCAAACTCTTAACTTCACTCCATTTCCATAAAAACTTAAGTGAAACTTCAGGTTTACTTAAAAGATCAAAGCAAAATTTCTTGTGTAAAGTTTTATTTCTCCCCACACCCCCAAGTCTAGGTGATTCAATTTCATGCACCTAGCACTTCCCCTCATATTCATATTAACATGTTAACTCTATTATATAACTCCCACTTATATTTCCCCTCCCCTATTATACATAAAAAACCCAAAAACATTATAAATATCCCGCCCCGGCCTAATATGGCTATGTTTTAATTTTCTCGGGAGTCATTGGTCCACCTGGGGCCAATAACAACCCACCACGTGTTCCACTGGGATTTGTTTGACCTTTGGTTAAACAAACAACCATAGTTCGCCGCGCAATAGTAGTGGGATTTAATTAACATTCGGTTAATTAAATAACCATATCCATTAAACCCATAATCAAAGGTTTTAAACCCCGACAAATATTATTTAATGCAAAAATATTAACGCGGGTCCCATAGCATAAACCTCCGCCATCTATGCCTCCCGTCAACCGTTGGATCGCGCCCTCCAGATCCAACGGCTCTCGTCGATATCGAAGCCACTCCCACGTCTGTTTGTTAGCTCCCGATGGAAAGCGGTTTTCCCGCGATACCTCGGGACGCATGTCACCTTTCTATTGCATTGGGCCCATTCTAACGCAAACCACCCCTGTACGAAAAGCGATCCGATGGAAACCACAAACCGCCTCGTGTTCTCGCTATTCACGTCATTCACCACGTCTGCACCCACGTCAGCGCCCGCGTTACCATTTCGTCTGCCGTGTCTGCCATGTCATCCGTCCATGTCAACGACCACGTCATCCGCCACGTCACCTTCCGTACCCCGCTACAGGACAAAGTTACGTCATGATGACGTCATCCCAAAAAAGCGCCAAAAAGCCCGAAAAAACCCAAAATTTTGTTAAAAAGTCGCAAAAGCGATAGTTTTGTTTATTTCTTCTTGTTGATTTACGACGACTGTGCATGCAAAACACGACCAATTCACCACCATAGCTCCAGTCTGCCACCCAAAGGAGTTCAATCCGCAAACTCGGCCCCTCACCTCGCTCCTCAACCCGCATTTAGCACCTGGTGCCCATAGAACAGGTATTTACCAAAAAACTCACTGATAAGCCCTATTTTTTCGACTTTCTCTGCTAAAATCGCTCGAATAGTTAGAATTCCAGTTGAATTACGCTGTGGCCTATGCATCTTTATATTGCAAATCACTCTGTTTGCCCATTTTTCAAAGAAGTCTTGTGAATTCTGCTCCTCTACAAATTAACCATTAAAACTGAAACTCAAACCCATTTCCGCTTGTAAATCACCGAAAGAGCCCAAATACTGAGCGAATTCTGCCCAAAGACACTTGCAAAGGAGCACCCTTTCCCCTGCTTTTATCCAGCTTCCTGATCAAATTCTGCAAACTCTGTTTTTACTGTGAATTTCACCCAAAGCAGCAATTTCTAGAAACATAACTCAGTCTGTGATTTCCTGAGGAAAACCAAAACCGGTGTTCTATTGTCTGTTGCTCCAAAAGCTCTAACTTCAAGTTAAAAGGTCACTTAACAAACTGAAAATGGAGGCTCCAGTGGCCCTGAATATTGCACCCTTGAATGCACCACATAAGGAGTTGGAGTGGCTACCTCTTGCTGATAGAGATTTCCAGATTGATGACATGGAGGGTGACAAACCTCACCTTCAAGCTTTTTGTGAAATAAGGAATAGCTATAGGAATAAAGCTAACATATTTAGAATAATGGAGTCTAATATGCCTATATACTACCTGCCTTCAATGAATGTCTTCCCTGACCTCATCCATCAATGTTGTGCTAATTATGAGCCTTCTCAAAGGGCAGTGATGGACCCTTCTGGAAATGTCCTCTTTCATATCACCCCTCAGTCTATAAATGAGATGCTGCACTTCAAGCCAACTCAGCCTTTGGTCCCTCTCTCCATGAAACATTTGCTGGATCAAGCCTCCAAGTTGTCCTCTGCAGAAGTTGACCGAATTGCCAAGATGTTCATGCCACCAGATTGCTACTCCAGATACACACTTCCCTATCACCATGCCTGGTTTGATGAGCCTGGAAGAATGGTCATAGACATGATTTCCTACATCCTGGGATTCAGAACAAGTGAAATTGTGGATGAGACTGTCTTAGCTTTGATGTCCATGTTTGCTCCAGGACAGCCCCCTGCTGTCAAGTATGATTATGCCACCTTCATAGCTAACAAAATTCACGAGCAATTCATGAATTTAGACAGAGAGAGAGTGTTCAGGTACACTTCATATATATATCATTTGTTGTTGTACTATCAACCTGATAGTTTCCCAGTTTCCCTCAAAAAATTGGATGCTAAGGGGGAGCGAAGGTCTGTAATATTTTGGTCCTCAGTATTCCATCAAGTTCATAGCTCCCCATATACATATTGTGAGTTTATTGACCTTTTCATATATCCAGCCACTTGTTTATTGTCAACAACTCCTCCTGCCAAGCTTTGCTGAAATGCAGAAAATCCTACATCTCTCAAAGGAATACAGTATTGGTGACTGGTATTTTTACCAAAACCACACAGTGATCAGGATTTATGGCTGTGAATTAGCCCCCTACAGACTGCCAAAATATGTCCCTATGAGACTCTTTGCCCTGGAATACTACCGGCAATTCAATAGTTCAGATTTGACTCATTTCTATGGTGCTAGGAAAAAAGCACAGCTCAAGATAAGACATCAATTGGGCCCTTTTATCTTTAATAAAAGGGAAGAAGCATGGAAGGAAGCTGACAATATTCTGAGAGAGAAACTTAAGCTGAAACAAAGTTTTCATTGGTCACCATATGACCCTGAACATTTCATAAGTTTTAGGAGAGTAAAAAACAAGCTTACAGGATATGTGCACCACAAAATCCCTGAAATTGAAAAATATGCTAATCAACAAGAATGGATAGAGGGCACACTAGTTGAAGAGCTTACTGAAGAAGAGAAAACAGAAAAAGCAATCAAAGACCTTGAAAAAACACTTGACCTGGATTCTTTTGGACAGGTGCCTTTCACATTGCCTCAACAACTTGGAGCGGGCACATCATCTACCACAACTTCACAACAACCTACCCAAGAGAGTGCTCCACCTGCAGGGAAAGGCAAGGAAGTGCAGCATTCACAGCAGCAAGATACAATGGCAGACCGGCCAGATACAGCAAAAGAGCAAAGTCAAGGGCAAGGCCCTTCAACACAAGCAAAGGTAACTGAAATCCCTGTGTTACAAACTCCTCTCAATGAGGAAAGAGCCAAGAAAAGGGACAGGTAGGAACAGACACCTACTGGTGGATCGACAGAACAGCAAGGGGAAAAGAGGCAAAGGTTAAACCCTTACTCTGAGGAAGAATTGACAGAGGAGACAGGAGGCAACCTAAGGGGTGAGGAAACAACCGAACAGCGGATTCCTCCAATTCTGGAAACATCAACTAGCTCCTTTCAGCAAGAGCAAGAGAGGCAACATGGTGTGGAGGTTACATCCACCAGGCAACAGAGCAAGCAAGGCTCTGACATCAAGAAGGCATTCACTGAAATCAAGGCCAGAAATGAGCCAGTAAGGTTCCAGCTCTATAACCAATTGCTAAGAATGGCTCCCACCAATCAACAAAGGCTAATGGCAGCCTATGATATCCAAGAAGGGAAAATGACCCTTAGTCACTTCAGGCCTACAGTACAGCAGCCCAAGTCAGCTGCTGATTATATCAGAACCAATCTGGAAGTCCTTTCTAAAGACATCCACTGTTATGAAACCAGCTCAAGAAAAGATAGATCAATGCCTTAGAATTCAGCCTCTTCGAGGGGGCAACCTCCTTTACATTACATAAATGAACAATTCTTGGATGATACAAATGACAAAACCTCCTTTCTATATATAGGAGTCTAAGGAGTCACAATATAATCCAGCCGACCTAACAATAATAATATAAAACCACAAAAATAACAATAGAGGGATTCTATGGGGCACGGAAATAACAATATGGGGGTAATAGGGGCACAACAATATAAATAAGGGGTATAACTACAATAGTAATGGGGTAATCACTAGTATTATAGGGACCCAACATGCCCCTCTCCTTCAAAAAAGTGTTGTCCTCAACACTTGAGTAGTTCTGGATACTTCTGCATAAAATTCTCATCCTCCCATGTGGAATCTTCAGCGGATAAGTTCTTCCACTTGATAAGATACTCTGAAATTGATCGATTTCGTAGCTGTCGAGTTCTTGTTTCTGTGACTGCTTCCGGTTCCAATATAATTTTTCCTTCCTCGTCAAGTTCTGGCAATATTGTTTGAATTGGGAGCTTGTCACCTATAACCTTCTTTAAACATGAAACATGGAAAACTGGGTGCAATCGAGAAGCTGCAGGAAGCTCCAATTTGTATGCCATAGTACCAATCTTTTGCAACACCTTGTACGGACCATAATACTTTGGTGATAATTTATTATCCTTCTTAGCTTGCTTTAGGGACATTTGCTTATATGGTTGTAGCCGTAGGAATACCCAATCACCTACATCAAAACTTCTTTCACTGCGATGTTGATCTGCCTGTTGTTTCATTCTATTTTGTGCCAACACGAGGTTATCCTTTAAGAGTTGGAGGACTTGTTGTTGATGTTCGATGTGATGTTCCACTGCCTGAACCTTAGAATTTTCTCTTAAATATGATGTGATGGATGGTGGTTGATACCCATAAAGTGCCATAAATGGGGTCATTTTTGTTGCTGTATGGAAGGAAGTGTTATACCACCATTCAGCCAGAGGCAACCATTTGACCCATTGTGTCTGTTTATCAGATACAAAGCAACGAAGATATCCTTCCAAACATTTGTTTACTATCTCAGTTTGCCCATCAGATTGAGGATGATAAGATGAGCTATGAGCTAACTGAGTACCAAGACAAGAAAATAATTCTGTCCAAAAATTTCCAGTGAAAATGGGATCTCTGTCACTTACAATAATCTTTGGGTTTCCATGTAGCTTTTGAACTGTTTCCATAAATGCAGTAGAAACTGTACTGGCTTTAAATGGATGTGATAATGCACAAAAGTGTGCATACTTGGTAAGTCTGTCAACTACCACCATGATGACACTCTTTCCCTCAGACTTGGGTAAACCTGTGATAAAATCCATTGAAACCTCCTCCCAACGTTGGCTTGGAATGGATAAAGGTTGTAATAGACCCGGTGTCTTAATTGTTTCAACTTTATTTTGCTGGCAAACCAAACATTCCGCCACAAACTTTTGAATATCTGATTTAAGGCCATCCCAAAAAAATTCCTTCTTAACCCTGTGGTAAGTTTTTAAAAATCCTGAGTGCCCTCCTAAGGGAGAAGTGTGCAATTCCATAAGAATCTTTTGTTTTAGCTGGGAATTCTTACAGAGGTATAAGCGATCTTTGTACCATAACGAATCATTTTGCCAGCTAAATGTATCAGAAGTATTGGAATCTTGTTGTAGCTTTCGAATAAGTGCCCACACTTCTTCATCATTTTTCCATTCCTCCCTTGCTTCGTTTATCCAATCTGGTTGGATAATAGAAATGGCACACAACAATGCTTCCACATCCTCATCCTTTCTTGAGAGTGCATCTGCCACCACATTTTGCTTCCCTTTTTTGTAGATGATTTCAAAGTCATAACCCAACATCTTTGTGACCCACTTTTGTTGCTCTTCAGAGGATAATCTTTGTTCTAAAAAGTATTTAAGGCTATCATGATCTGTTTTTACCTTGAAGTGTCTTCCCATTAGGTAGGGTCGCCATTTCTTAAGTGCATGGAGTATTGCCAACATTTCCTTCTCATAAATAGCTTTGCTTAAAAACTTTCCCTTGATTGGACGACTTTCAAAAGCAATGGGTCTTTCATCTTGCATTAGAACAGCACCAATTCCATTTCCTGAAGCATCACATTCCACAATAAAGGTTTTTGTGAAGTCCGGTGTAGCTAAGACCGGTGCTTGGCACATTGCCTCTTTAAGATGTTCAAAGGCCTTTGTTGCTTCCGGAGTCCATGAAAATGAATCTTTCTTCAATAATGTTGTTAGAGGTGCTGCTATTCTCCCATAATTCTTAACAAACTTGCGATAATACCCTGTCAACCCAAGAAATCCTCGCAGATGCTTTATGGATGTGGGGATTTTCCATTCCTTAATGGCTTTAATTTTGCTAGGGTCTACCTTAACTCCTTCATGAGATACAATATGACCCAAATATTCCACCTCCTGGACTCCAAAGAAACATTTGGATCTTTTTGCATATAATTGTTTCTCCTCCAATAGTTGTAGCACCCTGTCAACATGTTCAACATGATCCTTCCAAGACTTGCTGTAGATTAGTATATCATCAAAAAATACTAACACAAATTTTCTAAGGAATGGTTTGAAAATTGAATTCATCAAACCTTGAAATGTTGAAGGTGCATTGGTAAGGCCAAAAGGCATGACCAAAAATTCATAATGACCCTCATGAGTTCTAAATGTCGTTTTCGGAATGTCTTCAATCTTCATTCTGATTTGATGATATCCCGAACGAAGATCCAACTTGGTGAAGTAAATTGATCCATGCAATTCATCCAGTAATTCATCAATAACAGGAATGGGGAACTTATCTTTAATAGTGAGCTTGTTGAGCTCCCTATAATCCGGACACATGCGCCATGATCCATCCTTCTTGTGCACCAATACTACTGGAGCTGAGAAAGAACTTTGACTTGGTTGAATTATACCAGCCTCTAGCATTTCTGCAACCATACGTTCAATTTCACTCTTTTGGACATATGGATATCTGTACGGCCTGATGTTTGGAGGAACACTTCCTGGAATCAGATGAATAGCATGATCATGATCACGCATAGGTGGGAGACCTTTTGGAGTCTCAAATACCTTGGAATGATTGTCCAAGACTTTTTGGAGATCTGGAGAAATAGATGATTCCAATGTGGAAACATCTAGCGAGCATAATTGTGCAATTACACCTCTTTGCTCCTTTTTTAGAAGCTTTGTCATGCCATTAGAGCTGATTATCTTTCCTGGTTTCCCTGCAATACCCCTTAATTCAACTTCCTTTCCTTCCGTAGAAAATTTGATGAAAAGTTCTTGAAAATTAAAAGCTATTGTACCCAAGGATTGTAGCCATTGGACTCCTAGTACAACATCAGCACCTCCCATTGGAATGGAAAGCATTGGGCTAGTCAATACATATTCTCCCATGGATAGCTTGATATTATGGCACTTTCCAGAGCAATTTATTGTTCCTCCATTTGCAATCATCACTTGACACTCTGGTGCTGGATATAGGAAGCAATTCAATTCTTTTGCTACCCTACAATGAATAAAATTGTGGGTGCTTCCTGAATCAATCAACACTATTACCTTTTTCTTCTTGATTTGTCCTTCTATCTTGATGGTTTGAGGAGTGGTAATTCCCGCCAATGCATTACAAGATATGGTCGGATTTATTTGTTCTTCATCTAGGCTTTGTTCCTGGAGTATATCTTCTTCTTTTGACCTTTCTTGCTCCTTTTCTTCTTCCTCTTCACAATCTATGTAGAATAATTTCTTCTCAGCACACTTATGACCTTTAGTGTATTTGCTATCACAACTGTAACAAAGCCCTTTTGCTCTTTTTTCTTCCAATTGTTGTGGTGTCAACCTTATAGGTTGTGGAAGACTAAGGGCAACAACACTTCCGTCTTTATAGTTGTGAGTGGTATGCTTCCTGGTTGCCATAATTTTGCTTTCCATTTTTCTTGCTAACCTGAATGCCTTCTCTAATGAATCAGGTTCCCAAAGGCGAACATCATGTTGGATATTATCCTTTAAAGACCCTATGAACACATCAATCCTATGCTCCTCTGGAATATCTTTTACCCTTATGTTCAATTTTTGGAACTCCTCAATGTGCTCCATTACTGAACCCTTTTGTTTGAGACTTATCAATTGGCTAAAAAAAGTGTTGCTTTTTGTATCTTCATAATGTGCTATCAATTCTTCCGTAAAAATTGCCCAAGTGATAAATTGTTTACGAGAGCAAAGCCATTGATACCATACAAACTGATTTGGTTCCAAATATACAGTTGCCATACGTACCTTTTGTGTGTTTTGCACATTATTGAGATCGAAGAATTGCTCCATCTGTAATATCCATGTGGCGGGATCCTTGCCATCAAACTTCCTCATATCGATTTTTGGAATATGGTGATTCTTCGATCCAACATTAGCGTCTATGGAATCATGATTAACATTTCTTTTGTTCTCATCATGAGTTTCCTTTACTACCTTTTCACCATTAGTGACCCTTTCTTGTAGCAACTTCTTCAATTCTTCCATGTCTGTCTTCAAATCTATCTTCAAATCGTCCATCTTAGCTTCCACGCCATTTATCTTAGATTCCACGCCATTTATCTTAGATTCCACGCCACTTATCTTAGCTTCTGTTAGCTTTTGTGAGCGTGACATTTGTTGCACTTGTTCTTGTAATTTTGATATATCATGTAGCATTTCTTCCTCTTCTTCATGAGTCATGCTAGAGCTTTCAGGTTCCTTACTAGGTGTTTGCATTTTCTTTCCTCGGGGCATCAGTTACCGATAATAATGCTTTACTATGCCCTTTGAATTCCGTTAAACAAAGCTTACACAAAAATTTAAAAAAAAAAAACTACACACCTTTTTTCACTTTATAGAAGCCTGATATTGAATCTGATGTATCTCTGTAATTTCGGATCATCCAGTTCTGAAATTGCTACCTGTAGTAGCCTTCTGCGTCCTCTTTCCAATGCCACAAGTCTGAGCCAAATTGGATTCTCCAAGGAAGAGTTATGTGAAATCTCCCACAGTGACTTGCTTTTAGACTGGTTCAGTAGAGCGAACTTGTACGACGTACCACGAGTCACTATTTCAACTTTTGAATCTGTTTTGAATGTAATTCAGAAGTCTGCAAAAATACCAACTTCCTCAGATCATATCTCTGCAAATATCACGCGAAAAGCTCTGAAATTCGGACCCAAGGTTCAGCGCGATTTCTTCTCAAATGGGTTTTTTTTGCGACTTCTGAAACGTCACAGAAAAAAAGTTATAGCGAAAATGCCACGATGACCTGTTTGGAGCAGCGAAACCCTAGAATCCAAAGCTCTGATACCAAATGTTATGAAACCAGCTCAAGAAAAGATAGATCAACGCCTTAGAATTCAGCCTCTTCGAGGGGGCAACCTCCTTTACATTACATAAATGAACAATTCTTGGATGATACAAATGACAAAACCTCCTTTCTATATATAGGAGTCTAAGGAGTCACAATATAATCCAGCGGACCTAACAATAATAATATAAAGCCACAAAAATAACAATAGAGAGATTCTATGGGGCACAGAAATAACAATATGGGGGTAATAGGGGCACAACAATATAAATAAGGGGTATAACTACAATAGTAATGGGGTAATCACTAGTATTATAGGGACCCAACATCCACCCAATGGACCAGATTGAACTACATAAGCAAACCAGAGAAATGGTGTACTCCACCTTGGCAGATAAAGCAATATTGGCCCACAGATTGCAAAATTCACTTCATAATACTTCTGCCCAATTGGAATTGGAGAAAGCCTCCTCATTAGCCAAGGACAACAGAATTAAATCTTTGGAGGAGATTATCATGGAACTGGGACATGATCCCAAGGATCCCAAGGGCATACAGGCCTTGATAAAAAAGAAAGAGGAAGACATAGCAGCCCTCAGAAAACAACTCAGGCTGCCAATTACAATGCACCCTCAGACCACAGAAGTTGCACAGCAAAAAGAAGAGGAGGATGTGGTAAGTTTGCTAATGAGGATGAATGAAAGGCTAGCAGAAACAGAGAAAGCCTTGGAGGCGGCACTGCAAGGAAAACAGGGAGAGTTGGCCTCTCAGTCAGCTCAAACAGCTCCAATTCTTACAACTGCTATTCCTACAGTCACCACAGCAGTCCCTCCCATTGTCACAGAATCAACAGCAGGTACCTCAACTTCAGCAACAGTTACGGCAACAACTACAGCAGTACCAGAGGCCAGCCTGAGTATGGAAGAGATGATGAAGGAAATAAAAGCTCTGGAACTCCAAATGGCAGAATTAAAAGAAGCCAAAGAAAAACTGGCCAAGATTGAGGTGAATTATGACAAATCAAAAATGGTTGTGGCTGAGAAGACAAGAGAAGTAAAGGCCCTAGAAAATAAGATAAAAGCCTTGGAGAAGGACCTTACTCTTCACAAAACTCTGGCAGAAATAAAAACAATTTTGTGGACTAAAATTGGCCAGTCCATCACTGATCAATGGACATCAATCCAAACTATTCATGACCAGATTGAATTGATGGGAATAGCTCAATTTGAGACTCAAAAAGCCAGAGCATTACTGGCAAACAAGCCCAAACAGGCCAACCAGCTGATTCATTTTTTGAATACTCATACCAAAGAACAACTAGCAACTCTAGATATTAGGAACAGAACATACACCATTTTGATAGTGAAAAAGGCGCTGACCATGAGGAATTTTGTACAGACTTTGGAAAGAAAGTGCCAAGAGATGCAAACAGAAATAAATGCCTTCAGACAAAAGTTTGTAGTGTTGCAGAGCAAGGGGTTACCCAGTGTATTGACTAGCAATGGAAGACTGTTAACACATGAACAGATGCTCACAGGGTAAATACCTATGTTACCAATCAAATCACCGTATCATCAAGCAACACAGAAAAGACAGTACCTCCCTCTGGACAGAGTTTATATGACAAATTAGAAAATTTATTCTATATTGAACATGAAATAAATCATCTTTTTGAAGTCCAGCCAAATTACTACACATATACTGACGCTGATGAAACATTAATTAAACTACAGAGACACCAGCTGCCAACAGATCAATGGTGGGAGGGCATGCTTGAGGTTTTGCCAAGGTAATTTTAATGCTCTTTTTGATCAACTGCATAGAATCAAATTTCAAATATACGGGCCACGTACCAGAAAATCAAAATGACAAAGGAGGGAATTCGCGCTAGAATGCGTAAAAGCAGACTCAGGCTTAGGTGGCAGGACCGTGACAGCAACTCAGGAACGCAAATCAAAGAGACAACTATTAGCTGACTAATTGGGTCTAAAAGTCAAGCATACCAGGACACCTAAGGCAGCTAGTACAACGTAGTTACTCCTTCATTCACTACGCGTTGTTTCCAACATCATTTATTGCCTTTGAAGAAGTAGATGGATGAATTTATTGCCTGATATTTTCCCTATAGGATATTTTGTAATTCTCTTTGTATAAATACCTCCTCAAGATATGTATTATTGTTGGCTGGTGAATATCATTCTGGACCTGCGCTGTATGTTTTGAGAACTCTTCTGAAATAAAGATTGCTGGAATGCGTTGTTGGTGAATTCGCTGGATATGGAATCAATGGCAGAAGGATATATTGCAGAATTCTCGTGTTAATGCATGGATCAATAAGTCTTCTTTACTCTTGTGTTACTGTATCTGTGTCTTATTTACCATCTAAATATCATGCTCTAAGTTACAGGAAAAAAGGATAACCCAGAATTTACTTTGTTGTACTCTGTGTTCAATTCCTGTAATTTTTTATGTTTTCTACAGGACTAGCATAGGCAAGAATTCTTGACTGCTCTTGTCTCCCTGGTTCTTTCACTCTAAATATCATCAAGGAATTCTTAACTGCTCCCTGATAATGTTTATACAATTTCCCTCTGTTAGCATAATGAAAGATTCTTGATTGCCTTTCATTCCCTGACTTCATTTCATCTTATTCCAGCTTGAAAATTGTTTTGTGTTTAATTATCTTGCTCTGCAGTTTCCCTATTGCCAAAGAAACCATACTCAGAGGTTTATTTCCATTAGACTCCATCAACCCAATGGTCTGAACTTCTCTCACATTACAGCCCTGCTCTACTGAATGTCATCTTCCAAACACCAAACAAAACTTGTGCTTCATAACTAGCCTAACATATAACAAAACAAATCTAAATCATAAAGAGAGAGCCCTCTCTGGTTGCAGATTGGCTAGAATCTGCAGCTAAAAGACTGGTTAGTGGTTACCTCGGCCGTATTCCCTTCTGGAGGCAGGGAACAACCTGAAGTCGCATGTGTGCCGACTCAAGAGAGCGTTGTACAGGCTGAAGCAAGCACCTTGTGCTTGGTACACCAGGATAGACAACTACTTCACCGGGTTGGGCTTCACAAAGAGTGAAGCGAATGTGAACCTGTATCACATCATGGTGAAAGGTAAGTTGTTGATCATTATACTTTATGTTGATGATCTCATATTCACTGGTGATGATCAGTTGATCATGTTTTGCAAGGAGGACCTTGCAAGAGAATTTGAGATGAAAGACATGGGTTTCGTGCATTACTTCCTTGGCATGGAAGTGTGGCAAAAGGATGGAGAGTTGTTTGTGTCTCAAGGCAAGTATTCCAACGAGATACCCAAGAGATTCCACATGGAGAAGTGCAAGCCCATGCAGACTCCTCTAGCAGGTAACTGGAAGGAGGATGCTACATCAAGAGAAGTAGTAGAGGCTACTGTGTACAGGCAGCTTGTGGGTTCACTGATGTACTTAGTGAACACACGACCAGATTTGTGCTATGTGGTGAACCAGTTGAGTCAAGCGATGGTTCAGCCTACCAAGATGTTTTGGAAGGCGGCAAAGCATGTATTGAGATACCTCAAAGGCACATCTCAGTATGGATTATGGTACAGAGGGACAGAGAGAGTGAAGCTACAGGGCTTCACTGATACAGATTGGGCAAAGAGTCCATCAGATTGGAAGAACACATCAGGAGGGATTTTCAACCTTGGGTCAGTGGCAGTTTCTTGGTACAGCAGAAAACAGAGGTCGGTTGCACTCAGCTCGACAGAGGCAGAATACATGGCTTCAAGTCAGGCAGCATGTGAGGCCATCTGGATGCGGAAAATCCTAGTTGGTTTGTTTGATTAGAGGATGGATCCAACTGTGATCTATTGTGATACTCAGAGTTGTATCAAACTCTCTGATAATCCAGTATTTCATGATAGTTCCAAGCACATCGACATTTGGTATCATCATCTCAGAGATTGTGTAGCGAAGAGAATCATGTTGCTGTAGTAGAGGAGCAAGATGTTGACATTTTGACAAAGGGATTGTCAAAGTGTAAATTCGAGTTCCATAGAGACAGGATCGGGGTGGCATATACTCCCTTTCTTGTTGAGAGGGAGTGTTGAAATGTGGCAACAAGAATATTCCAATTTAATTTGTCTTTGAGTTAAATTGTGAATTAAAATCGAATTTAGCCTTAACAGCTACTTGGAAATAATTAATTAATTCATTTTGAATTAGTTGGTTGGAGAAATTCAAGTTAGAAGTCTTTCTGAAGTCATGCAAGAGTTATCCCTTAAATTAAGAAGATAAGATTGAGTTATATTTGAGTTGTAATTAGTTAACTCATTTTACTGAGTTAAGTCCAGTTAAATTAGTTCCAAACTGTTTGAGGAATTAATAGTGAGTTAACAGTCAATTAATGCATGCATGCACTCAACTAGTGCTACTCCAATTAACTGAAGATTCCCTCATCAGAAACTCATGCATGTCTATTCTGAGAAAGACCCAATTGATATTAAAGTCAAGGACAGTGTACTATCAGTTGCATATGTTTTCTTATAAAGAAAACTCATGCATGCAGTCAAGGCATCATTCCTTGAGGATTGCACAGTTCTGACAGTGTGTGAGAGAGTGTTACACTTGATAACAGGAGAATCATCCCAGAGAAACAGTGCAAGGAAATAGGAGCTTGGAGGGCAGAGAGGAAGGCTTGAGAGAAGCCAAGATTGCCTGTGAGCATCTGTGAGGATTGTACTAAGCGCTGGCTAGCTGTGAGAGTTAAGGCTTTGCATAATTCCTATGTATTTCCACCTGTATGATAATACAGATAGTGGGATTTTTAGCTGAGGCTTTCCCCAAAGTATTTTCATGTGTATTGTGCATTGATTCTTCTTCTTCTGGTTAGATTGTTCAACTCGATCTTTAAGCTTCCGCAAATTGATAGTAGAAGTAGGTTATAGTATTCTGCTTTGATTTATATTGCATTATCGGGTTAACCTACCAGCAAAATTTCTACACTTGATAAGCCATCACCATTTGCACACGAACTATAAACGCTGCAAGATTGCTTCTCTTTAACCTGGAAAGCTAGCGAAGTAGTCTTGAAGCCTCCTTGACCAAGAACCAAAGGTCCTCACTCATATTCATCATAGACTCCATTCTCCCAAGACTAAAGGCATTGCTCTACCAAAAAGTGGTCACCTTAAACCAAATTATTTCACCTTTTCCTGGGTCTAGCCAAGTTGGGTCACCTAAGGCATCATTTTCCCAATAAACTAACCCTCCAAAATGTTTGATCTCCTAGCCCCTCCTACGATGGTGTTTCATCAAGGCATCCTCTAAATTTGAGGCCATTCCGACAATGGAGTTGTGAGAAAAGCCAAGCCCTAGCTCTGAGATCAAACTTTTCCCTAGCCTCCCCAAAGGCTAATACCTTATTGGATCAATTCAACACCTTTAAGTGAATATTATTTCTTTGATCCTTTTCCCTACCTTGTCTAGGCTAAGGACACCATTGGTTGCTAAACTCCTTCCTCCTAACCTAGACTAGGTCCACTTGGTCCGATGTGGTCCCGCTCCTTTGAAAGACAATTCTTTAAGAAACATCGAGGATACCAATTTCATCAAAGATTTTAGGGATTGGAAAACTCCTTCACAAATCATATCCCATAAATCTAACCCTCAAATCCTCCTTTCTTTTTCCTAGGAGACATTATACCTTTCTTAGAAAGAAACCAACTCCATCTTTCAAACTCTTCTGGGAAGGGGATTATTTCGGTCACTCCACATCCATTCATTGATTTATCCTTCACTGGTGACTCCATAATATATTGGGTCTCCTCCCATCAGTGAAAGTCTGAAATAGAAAGGAGCTTTAGTTAAGGTGACAGTGGGCTAAGTCTCATTTTGCTGCCCTTGGTCTAGAATTTGCCCTTGGGGATCCCCTTTAGGTCTCGTGCTAGTTTGAGCGGTAACATTTTGGCGTCGTTGTCGAGGACACAAAATGTGTGTTTTGTTCCCCATACGACATATTGACATATCAATATTGGCAACTCCATTGGAAGAACTAAGCCCTAGTTCTTCATTGAACTTTAAGGTCGATGCTTGTAGGGTGAAAAGCAAGCATTTTTCTAGGCATCTTTAATTTCACCTTGATGACTCCTACATATTTTTCATATATACCTCAAATAGGTTGTCATTCTTTGATAAATTTCCCGCTTTGGACATTGCTAGCATCCCTGGGCATCCTAATCATGTCGCGAGAAGAATGGTATGTGGGGTGCCCATGTTTGATGGTGATCCATTATCCGCAATTAACCACGTAAAAAGATTTAATGCACATGCTTCAAGAAAGAAGGTTGTCCACCAAGATGCCCTTATGCTATTGTTCATGGGATCTATGGGTGGTCATAACTCATGGTTGCATGATCATGAACTTAGGAGCATCTCATCTATTGAAGAGTTCATTGATGGATTTCTTAGATATTTTTAAGTACACCCTGCATCAACCATCCAAGAGGAAACCTTCATCGAACATCATCAAGACATTAAGAATCTAGGTAATGAGAAAAAAGACGAGTCTTCCTTGGGTCCACATGATGAAAATGATGATTTTGAGGACACGTGTGCTGGGAAGAATGAATTTATGGAAAGTGAAATTGAAACCAACCCTACCTTTCTCAAGGATATTACTCCCAGTGAATTCTCCTTTAAAAACCTTAAGAGAGATGATCCCATTAGCCCCTTGAAAGATGACATTAAAGATTATTTCCACATTGAAAAGGAGAAATGGGAAATTGTTGGTCCTCAATTTGACTGTGCTCCCATTTACGACAACGACAAGGAGAATGAGGATGAGATTAGTCTTCCCTTCCCCTCGGGCACTATTTATGATGACATACCCATTGATACCCTTGGGAAAGAGAATCTTCACTTCCCTTTACATAAAGGGAAGCAGTTGGAAATGATCAATTTTCCTTTTAAGAGAGACCCAATCTTTGACACTAAGGGAATTGATAAGGCTCCCACTTCTCCCGAGTACGATTCTATGTTCAAATTACTTGAGCCTTTAGATCATGATTTTGGGAAAGCACAACCCGTTGAATACAATATTTCTTTCTCCCTTTTTCCTATTACTCATCATCTTGAGTATTCATCATGTGATTCCCTCAACCTTGGTCATATGATCTCAAGTAACTGTGAGCCTTTCCCCCCTCCCGAGTATCTTGTCAAGGAGAAGCCCTTCATTGATTATACTTTTCCTCCTTGGACACACCCTCAGGGTTTTGATCACTACATATTCTCCCCTCTCCAGTGTAATCATCATGTGCAACCTACTTGTGTTTCTCCATCTCATCAGCCCCCCTTTCCTACTAATCATAACACAATGAAAGCCATAATCCATGACGTAAATAATAAGGACAATGGTGGAAGTGATATGCCAAAGGTTGCCAGCCATCAAAAGTTTATGAGCTTGGTTGTTGACATCTCTATATTTTGGTTGCAAGAGAAGATCTCACTGACTAGATTACATCATTTTCTTACCTCTTCTCACATAATCATCCATGTGTGGCATCATATTTTCCCACCTCCCACCCACAGCGTCCTCCATGTGTTTCGGTTTTCATTTCCTTTTGGATTTGCTGCATGAGTAATCATATAGGAGTACATATTTATATTGACTTGATGATATGTTAGTTGCACTGGCTTTATGATTATACTTAGTGTTAGCCTTACTACATGCATGTTAGGATAGGATGCATTGCACGCTCATTTTCGCATTAGAACTAACATCATATGATATTTCGTGTGGTAGATCAGATGCACTTGGATTAAATTTGCATTATTTTCAGTTGATTTTATGTCCTAAAATTAAGCATGTACGATCATGAGACGTCGCGAAAGCATGCTACCCTATGTTCTTCATTTATTATATGTGCAGGTAACAAGGTCTACGGTAACCAAGAGATTGTTGGAGTTCTCATGACTTCCCATTTGAGTAGCTTCGCCCACTTCTTCGAGAGATCACATCCCAGTGGGAGTCAGAGTGTTAATTTTAGGTATGTTCTATGCTTAGAGCAATTTATTTCAATTTTCACAGTTAGCTCAATATCTTTTCCATATTAGCAATCACATCAGCGTTAAATTAAACTGCAGAGAGAACATAAACATAAATCACAGAAGACAAGCCAAGACAAGAGGACACAAGATGTGGCGCTAGCCAAGGACAAACCCCAATTTGGGGAAACCCTTGATCAATTCTTCTTATATGTTCTTCAATAGTTCAGCAAAGAGAGAGAGATAGTACGTTTACAACAGAAGTCAACACTTTGACTTATCTAGATAAGAGCATAGATCATCTCTAAGAAGATGATACATGAGATCAGTTGAAGACATGTTGCTTCAACTGATTCTCCAAGGTGACTCCTCCACCTATCGTTGTCCTGCATTTCATCATCATGTTGCACCTCACTGCGCTGCACCACGCTGCACCCATCATCACTATGCTGCATCTCATCATGCTTCATTAATCATGACTGTACCCATCACTGTATTGCATTATGTGCCATTGTTGGACCATGTTGCCATACTGACCTATGTGTTGGTTGCATCTTGCTTGCTTGTTGTCCCTTGCTTGCTTGTTTTCCCTAGCATGCTTGTTGTCCTTAGCATGCTTGTTGTTGCATGTTAGTTGTCCCTTGCATGCTAGCTGTAACATTGCATGCTTGGTGTATTTGCTGCTAAGTACCATACAACTGTCCCAATGTTAGTTAGTTGTCCCTTGCATGCTGCTCTCCTTTGGAGACAAATCCTTTGGCTGTTCCGGCAGTTCCGGCAATTCCAGCAGTTCAAGCAATTCCAGTGGTTCTTGGAAATTCCGGCTTCTACCCTCTTCGTCAGCGTTCCCGCCTGTTCCCGCAGTTTCCAGCGGTTCCGGCAGTTCTGACAATTCTGGTTGTTCCCGACAGTTCCAGCAGTTCCAGCTATTCCCGGCAGTTCCGGCTTTTTCGGCTTTTCCCGACAGTTCCGGCAATTCCGACAATTACAGCAATTCCCGGCAGTTCCGGCGTCTGCCCTCTGGATTAGGGCAGTGTTATCCCTTAGGATCTCTCCTCCTACTAAAACCCAAAGACAAGTAGAGAAGAAGAGATCCCAAGTGTGTTGAAATGACTTGAAGTAATCCTCTATTTATATTAAAACGTTGAGCACAAGTGGTGTTTATTTAGTTGTTGGCCAACCTTGATGAATTGTCCCATAACACAAATAAATTCATATCTCCATGAATACTCATCGGAATCGGATGATCTTTAGATCAATCCTACACCTCTCGCTGAGAGGGATCTAAGAAAAATATCAGCTTGCATTAATAAGATGACGCACATGGAGTTTGGCCCTAGTTGCCAATTTTAACACTCCCTCTCAACTAGGGAAAACTCCATCCGTTGATCCATATGTCCGACTGTACTATCTCTGTCATCAATGCCCTGCACTGCTCTGTTCTGCTGAGCTCTTCTCTGCTTTGCTCTGCTCTGCTGAACCATGAAGAAGAATAATTGATCGATAATGTCTCATACCATTCTCTACTAACCCGAAGTTAGTTTCATCTGAAGAGAGTATGTCACATCACTCTTACTGGCCCGAAGTCAGTTTTATTGATCTCAGATCAATATCACAAGAGAGTGTCTCAAACCACTCATATTGATCCCAAATCAGTTTCATTGATCCCAGATCAATGGAGGTCATCCTAGCAAATGGAGTACGGTAGATACATCGATGCGTCCATCGATAGTACTACTATGGTCCCTAACCCCATTTCCCTGCTCATTGATCAGATGAGAGGTACTTCCCATGAGTCCCAAACTGCATGGGTAGGATGCCTCGACAGGAGAACTAATCATCCTGTCCACAGGAGAACGAATCATCCTGACCCATAGTTGCCACGAGAGAACTAATCATCCCGGCCCACAGGAAAACTAATCATCTTGTTTCACAGTTGCCATGGGAGAACTAATCATCCCGGCGCACAGGAGAACTAATCATCCCGGCCCACAAGAAAACTAATCATCTTGTTCCACAGTTTCCATGGGAGAACTAATCATCCCGACCCATAGGAGAACTAATCATCATGTTCCACAGTCGCCACGGGGTATCACAGGGGAAGGTTGAACCTGTCATCTTGTAAATAGCGCACCACTAGGGGAGGGTGAGTCGCCCTGTGGTCGTATGTTGCTCCAGTGAGTACCCCAAGCGCCCCAAAGCTCCCAGAGCTCAGTGCATGCAACATGCAAGACCCTTATAAGAAGGACTCTCAACGACTCCAAGTCGTTCGAAAAAGTCACAGATTTGACCTTTCCCCGGGGCTTTGACAAAATGTCTGCGACCTGTACATCAGTCTCAATGCGATGGAGCCTTCTCGCTCATCGACTTACCAGATCCCAGATAAGGCAGTATCTGAGGTCTATCTGCTGGAGCAATCATCGAATATGGGATTCCTCAATAATCGAATCCCCCCTCTGGTTGTCACAGAGAATCACATTTGTATTCATCGTGTGTACAAATAGTGCACTTAAGAGCTTCTGCAACCATGCAGCTTCACACGAGATCATACTGGTAGCTTTGTATTCAGTCTCGGCAGTGCTTATAGCAACCGACTTTTGCTTCCTGCTCATCCATGATATCGAAGCAGAATCCTAAGAGAACCAGCACTGAGAAGTGCTCTAGTGATCCTCTACACTGCCTGCCCAGTTAACATTCGAATAATCATGCAATTTCATATTTCCAACAATGTTTCTCACTCCATAAGAGATTGTGCCCCGAAGATATCTCAGAAGATTCTTAGCACCAATCCAGTGAGGCTCAACCAAATATGAGCTCACCATGCTAACTGCAAAACATATGTCCAGACGGAAGTTCACCAAGAACATCAATGCAAATGAGTTTATGGAACTCAAAGGAATTTCCCAAATCTAGTCCGGCATCATCACCATATAACTTCTGAAAGTTAAGATCTTCGAGGTAGTCCCGGCCTTGTAGTCTACCATTCCACATCCGGAATCCAACTCCCTCTTACTTCTGCAAGTGAGAGGGTCTGCACCTGTTTGAAATAGGTCATCCTCAGAAGGTGCTGATATGAGAGGTCTATCATCCACAACCTTCAAACAATGGTTTGGATCGGCTTCACTCTTAGTGAATCTCAACTTCATCTGACAGTTATCAATCCTCCTATACTACGCCCGGGGAATTTTACTTCAAGCCATAGAGGGATTTCTTCCACCTGCATACGTGAGATTCATGATCATGAATCTCAAACCCCTCTGGTTGTTCCAAACCTGTGGACCTACTACACGAGGGGGATGATCTCCTTGTAAGATTTTCCTTCGATACATCTCAGACATGTACTTTCATGCTCTTTTTGAATTCAGGCTTCCTTGTCACCATCTGACGCACAAACCTCCGGTACTATGTGTCAATGTACATGGTCTCCAGTGGACTTCCTGCAACTTGATACAACCCTGAACTCAAAAACATATTTGAAAATTCTATTTTCAAACACGTACCTTTCCATCGATGAGTGCCACCCTATAACCTTTGACTTCCATTGCCGAAATGGACACCAGGTTCTTCTTGCGATCAGGTACATAAAATAGATTTTGTAAATGAATTGAGTTACCCTCATTCAATTGAGGGATAACATTCCCTACACCCTTTCCGGGATAAGTGGCTTCGGCTCCAAGTATAATCCCATGATTGTTTCCATCTCTACCAAATTAGAGAGTGCCCCCCTACTATCCGATGAAGTGCCTTAAAGCATTACAATCAATAACCCAGAGTCCCAAAGAATCTGAAGGAGAGGGCCAATACAAGATAACACTTCGTTATCTTATCAAAAACAACATTTGATTCTTCATACCTGGGGTTCCTTGCTTTCTTTGAAGATTTGGCCATTTCCTTGATGACTTGCATTACCTGTCATTCCTTTGATCATTGAAGATGTCCCTGGAATGATTGTTATCTTCATCACGAGATGTGTGTCTGCCATTCGGACACTCCTTCGCATAATGGCCAAACTTATTGCAACCAAGGCATTTGCCTTTCCTTCCACCCTTAGATCCAGACTTCCCAATGAAGTGATCTTTAGATAGGCCATCAGAAAGTTCTGCTCCGCCATTCTGATAATGTTCTCTGCTTCGACTTCACCCTCGATGAATTTGAAGAGGGATAAGGAATCTACTGATCCTTTTGTCCTTTCCTAACTATCTTCGGTGATTGCTCTTTCACTCTTGCTTGGGCATTGTCTTCACCTCAGCTCTGATACCATGTTAATTTTAGGTGTGTTCTATGCTTAGAGCAATTTATTTCAATTTTCACAGTTAGCTCAATATCTTTTCCAAATTAGCAATCACATCAGCATTAAAGTAAACTGCAGATAGAACATAAACATAAATCGCAGAAGACAAGCCAAGACAAGAGGACACAAGATGTGGCGCTAGCCAGGGACAAACCCCAATGTGGGGAAATCCTTGATCAATTCTTCTTATATGTTCTTCTATAGTTCAGCAGAGAAAAAGAGATAGTACGTTTACAACAGAAGTCAACACTTTGACTATCTAGATAAGAACATAGATCATCTCTAAGAAGATTACACATGAGATCAGTTGAAGACACACTGCTTCAACTGATTCTCCAAGGTGACTCCTTCACTTATCGTTGTGCTGCATTTCTTCATCATGTTGCACCTCACTGTGTTGCACCATGCTGCACCCATCATCACTATGTTGCATTTCATCACGCTTCATTAATCATGACTGTACCCATCACTGTATTGCATTATGTGTCGTTGTTGCACCATGTTGTCATACTGACCTATGTGTTGGCTGCATCTTGCTTGCTTGTTGTCCCTAACATGCTTGTTGTCCTTAGCATGCTTGTTGTTGCATGCTAGTTATCCCTTGCATGCTAGTTGTAACATTGCATGCTGGTGTATTTGCTGCTAAGTACCATACAATTGTCCCAATGTTAGTTAGTTGTCCCTTGCATGCTGCTCTCCTTTGGAGACAGATGCTCTGGCTATTCCGACGGTTCCCTATAGTTCTGGCAGTTCCAACTGTTCCCGGCAGTTCCGGAAATTCCGACTGTTCCGGCAGTTCCGGCAATTCCGGATGTTCCCGGTTGTTCCGGCAGTTCCGGCGATTCCGGCTATTCCGACAGTTCCGGCAATTCCGGATGTTCCCGGCAGTTCCAGTTGTTCTCGACAGTTCCAGCGGTTCCCGGCAATTCCAGATTCTGCCCTCTGCGTCAACTTTCCCGCATGTTCCAGCAGTTCCCAACAGTTCCGATAATTCCGGTTGTTCCCGGCATTTCCGGCAGTTTTGGCTATTCCTAGCTTTTTCGGCTTTTCCCAGATTTTCCGGCAGTTCCGGCAATTCCGGCAGTTCCGGCAATTCCTGGCAGTGCAGACTTTTCCCCACAGTTCTGGCTTCTTCCCTCTGGATTAGAGCAGCGTTATCCCTTAGGATCTCTCCTCCTATTAAAACCCAAAGACAAGTAGAGAAGAAGAGATCCCAAGTGTGTTGCACTGACTTGAAGTCCACCCTTATTTATACTAAAACGTTGAGCACAAGTGGGTTTAATTTGGTTGCTGGCCGACCTTGACGAATTGTCCCATAACACAAATAAATTCATATCTCCATGAATACTTATCGAAATCGGATGATCTTTAGATCAATCCTACACCTCTCAATGTTAGGGATCCAAGAAAAATATCAGCTTGCATTAATAAGATGACTCACATGGAGTTTGGCCCTAGTTGCCAATTTTAACCTCCCGAGTATAGTGTCAAGGAGAAGCCCTTCATTGATTATACTTTTCCTCCTTGGACGCAACCACAAGGTTTTGATCACTCCATATTCTCCCCTCTCCAGTGTAATCATCGTGTGCAACCTACTTGTGTTTCTCCATCTCATCAGCGTCCCTTTCCTACTAATCATAACACAATGAAAGCCATAAGCCATGACACAAATAATAAGGACAATGGTGGAAGTGATATGCCAAAGGTTGCTAGCCATCAAAAGTTTATGAGCTTGGTTGTTGACATCTCTATATTTTGGTTGCAAAAGAAAATCTCACTGACTAGATTACATCATTTTCTTACCTCTTCTCACATAATCATCCATGTGTGGCATCATATTTTTCCACCTCCCACCCACAGCATCCTCCATGTGTTTCGGTTTTCATTTCCTTTTGGATTTGTTGCATAAGTAATCATATAGGAATACATATTTATATTGGCTTGATGATATGTTAGTTGCACTGGCTTTATGATTATACTTAGTATTAGCCTTACTACATGCATGTTAGGATAGGATGCATTGCACGCTCATTTTCGCATTAGAACTACCATCATATGATATTTCGTGTGATAGATTAGATGCACTTGGATTAAATTTGCATTATTTTCAGTTGATTTTATGTCCTAAAATTAAGCATGTACGATCATGAGACGTCGCGAAAGCATGCTACCCCGTGTTCTTCATCTATTATATGTGCAAATAACAAGGTCTACGGTAACCAAGAGATTGTTGGAGTTCTCGTGACCTCCCATTTGAGTAGCTTCGCCCACTTCTTCGATAGATCACATCCCAATTGAAGCCAGATGTTACCCACCATTTTATGGGTGATATCCCTAGGAGAAAAAAAATATCCAAGATAGTCCTCAGGAGGCAACCAACAGCCACCAACTAACTCATTGTGTCATTTCTCAGCCACCTGAGCCAACGATGTGGCTCCTCGTCCATCTGCCATGATCGTATGTTTAAAGGTGGGCCTCCCGAACCTAAAGGTATGCCTTGTCATTTGGCAATTGAGTATTGTAGTTTGTTTATCATAGACACTTCCTGGCATGGATTAATGAGGGGATTCAGTGGAAAGAATGGGCTAAGTCTGTGCTCTTGTCCCCTAGAACCCTTTTGGGTATTAATCTTGGATTCTAGTCCCATGGGATCTATTTTACTAACCATTTCGCTTTAGGGATGGTATTTGACGAGAAACCCTAATTTTGGTTGCATGGTCCCACTCCCTTATCCGCATATATTACCCCCTTTCCACTCATTATTATTTTGTTCATCATTTCTCCCACTTTGGCTCATATTCCTCCATTGGGCCCACATAGGGCTAGCCCACCCCTTCCCCTTGCCCACACCTTGGGTTAGGCCTGGAATGATGCCCCAGAGGTTAATGCAGTGAAAAAGAAAGATAAAAGCATATTTGGCCACATTCAACAAAAAAATGTACCACAAAATGCAAAAAATGGTCGGGACAAACACACATTTAACATGTGAAAAAAACCAGTACATGAACTCTACCCCATCATCATGGCCATCACCCTGGTTCCTACAAGTTCTATGAGCCTCTTTCATCATATAGGAACCCATCATTCTCCCAACCCCCTGGTGGGCAATGAACCGCCCTACCCTAAAAAGGGGTATCCACCGCTATATCTCATACATCATGCTCTTACCCATTGAGCCCCGAGCAGTAAATCAAAGAAAACCATAAAAAGGCAAAAGGCATATAAAAAATCAAGGTCAAGGCACCTCATGTACTATGATTGTTCATTCCTATACATTATAAACCCAAGTGTGGGCTTCTCTTTTATTAGCTACCCTTGTACCCTAGCATATGATCCAGGGTTGCCCCTTCTCATCCCCTACTCCATTCACCTATCTATCACATGCCACATTTTAAAGGATGTACCTTGAACATATTATTCTCTTTAGAAGTAGAAACCACCTAATAGGTTACTTGGTTAATCCCATTTGGAGTTCGGAGACATTAGCACATCCTAAAGCCCATTTTTAAAGGGCAAGTCATCATGAATCCCCCACATGTGGTTCATGGTTGGTAAACTCATTTACTATATTTCTCTAATGACTTGTTGTACTGAAAGGCAAGAGGATGCATTGAATCTTATGCAAGATTGCAAATGGTCTCCATTTTGGGTTTGGTCTCCATATACAAGGTCTTAATCCTCATGAGAGCTACATTGGCACATGTAAGGTGTGTGTTGAGAGCCATGGGCCTCCACAGCAGTAGACAACACTCCATGGATCACCGAGGATGGTCAAATATGCTTGAGATATTCTTATTGGACAAAAAGATGCACCTAGTTCACCTTTGCCTAGCCGGCCCCACAGATGTACCATGCACTCGGTAGCTAACCTAGGATTTGTAGGATGATGTGGCACCTACACCATCATCAGAGCCCCTGTAGACGATCTACAAGCATCTTCAACTCATTTGGAGACCCATGAGGTTATTATTGTGCCCCCACACCCATTAGGAGTACCACATGGGTTTATTGTGGGCCAACCCCTTGTCCATCACTTTTGAGGGTCCTACTCTTCATTATGGCACCCATGGACCTCATTAGGCCTCTTAAAGAGCCCACCGACATGCATATATTGTTATTTGACCTTTTGAGAGGCTTATTATTTCATTTGTGAGCTAGTTTGGTGGGCTTGTCACCAAAAGTTAGATTATTATATTGTTTTATTTTTGGGGCTTATGTAGGCCAAGGAGGCTAATTCAAACTCCTCATTAGTGTATAAATACAAGTAAGAAGAGTTCATTTGTTCATCATCACTTTGGATTAGATCTCTTCTTTGTCTCGAGAATTTCGCACATTTTTTTAGTAGATGAAATGGAGCTTTATGGATGAATTTTATGTGTGGATTTAGTCTATCTTATCTTGGAGCTTCTCTCTTGTCAAATTGTGAATGGTTGGATATATTCTATTACATGTAAGTACATGCTTTTAATGTTATTTTTGTTTTACTTTGTCATATACATTGGACTGGAATTTTCGCTATTCTTAGGGCTAATTGTTGCATGCATTTACTGCTTTAAATTGTGGAATTTTGTCTCTATTATAGCATCTCTCAGTGTATGAGCCATGTAATGTGAACGAAATCTCCTAGGGTAATTCTATTAACGAAATGATCTTGTTAAGCCATCACCTTGTGCAAATCGAAGTATAAAAGTTGCAAAATTGTTTCTCTTTTACCTAGAAGGCTAGCAAAGTAGTCTTGAGGTCTCCTTAACCAAGAACTAAAGGTCCTCACTCATATTCATCATAGACTCTATTCCCCCAAGACTAAAGGCATTGATCTACCAAAAGATGGTCACCTTAGACCAAATTCTTTCACATTTTCATGGGTCTAACCAAGTTGGGTTACCTAGGGGGGCATCATTTTCCCGATGAACTAGCCCTCCAAAAAGTTCGATATCCTAGCCTCCCTTGCGATGGTGTTTCTTCAATACCTCCTCCAAATTTGAGGCCGTTCCGATGGTGGAGTTGTGAGAAAAGTCAAGCCCTAACACCGAGATCAAGCTTTTCCCTAGCATCCCCAAAGACTTGTACCTTATTGGATCAATTCAATGCCTTTGAGTGAATATTCTTAATATGATCATTTCCCCTACCTTGTCTAGGTTAAGAACACCATTGGTTGCTACACTGCGTCCTGTGAACGAAATCTCCTAGGGTAATTCTATTAACGAAATGATCATGTTAGGCCATCACCTTTTGCAAATCGAAGTATAAAAGTTGCAAAATTGTTTCTCTTTTACCTAGAAGGCTAGCAAAGTAGTCTTGAGGTCTCCTTAACCAAGAACTAAAGGTCCTCACTCATATTCATCATAGACTCTATTCCCCCAAGACTAAAGGCATTGATCTACCAAAAGATGGTCACCTTAGACCAAATTCTTTCACATTTTCATGGGTCTAACCAAGTTGGGTTACCTAGGGGGGCATCATTTTCCCGATGAACTAGCCCTCCAAAAAGTTCGATATCCTAGCCTCCCTTGCGATGGTGTTTCTTCAATACCTCCTCCAAATTTGAGGCCGTTCCGATGGTGGAGTTGTGAGAAAAGTCAAGCCCTAACACCGAGATCAAGCTTTTCCCTAGCATCCCCAAAGACTTGTACCTTATTGGATCAATTCAATGCCTTTGAGTGAATATTCTTAATCTGATCCTTTCCCCTACCTTGTCTAGGTTAAGAACACCATTGGTTGCTACACTGCATCCTCCTTACCTAGACAGGGTGCACTTGGTTTTGTGTGGCCCCATTCCTTTGAAAGACAATTCTTCAAAAACCATCCGGGATACCAATTTCAACGAAGATTTTAGAGATTGGGAAACTCCTTCACAAGTCTTAAACCATAAATCTAATCCTCAAATCCTCCCTTCCTTTTCCTAGGAGACATTGTACCTTGCTTAGAAAGCAAACAAGCTCCATCTTTCAAACTCCACTAGGAAAGGGATTATTTCAGTCACTCTACCTCCATTCATTGATTTATTCTTCATTGGTGACTCCATAATATACTGTCTCCTCCCATCGGTGAAAGTCCGTAAATAGAAGGGAGCCTTAACTGAGGTGACAGTGGGCTAAGTCTCCATTTTGTTGTCCTTGATCTAGCATTTGCCCTTTAGGGATCCCCTTTAGTCCCCTGCTAGTTTGAGCAGTAACAGGGCCCATAGGCTAGGCGAAGTGGCGAGTACCACATGGACTTAGCCATGGCCACATTGGTGCCCAGAGAGACATGTGACCACCTAGTTGAGGTGGGGTTGCCACACAAATGCCACATGGCAAACTCCTGCCTGTTGGTAGGGATTAAATGACTAAAACTTTAAATGAGCATAGCTTTTAATGGGGGCATCAAATCAAGATAAAAATTTATATCATCAAAGAGCTCTCAACGAGCTAAATGCAATGGTGTTATCCAAAGTTGATTCCACTAGCTTTGGTGAAGGAGAAATTTTGAAACCCCATTTCCATTAAGAGATCATGGAGGTTGGGTTAATTAAAAGTAACACTTCTCATTCAGCCTGGAAACTCTACGGGGGTGGAAGGTAGTGTTACAATCATGATTGGTAGATTAAATAAGCATACCCTAAGTAAAAGTTTGAAAAGTATCATTCCTTAGGAGGGAGGTCAAATTGCACATATATATAGTGATATGTTTAGCTGAATGGGTGCCTCCACATTGGGGCCGACTTGACTAGGAGGTGGGCCGACCTGGCTTCTTTGGAGGCAAAAATTCTATTTTTCAAAATTCAAATTTTCTCTTTTCAAAACAGACGTGAAGTACATGTCATATATTTTCTTCTTTTCACAATAGCATGAAGAACATGCTTTATATTAAATACATCAAGAGTAAAATATTAATTATAAATACCGACAATTGCTACAAAATTCAACAGGGACTTCTATCTAATGGCGAGGGATAGTTGAATCTGTTCTTTTGTTGTTGGTTGAAATCTAGTACTTGAAATCAATTCTGTTTAGTAAGTTAGAACCACCAACAGCATTCTAACAGCTCATGATCCATGAACAATGTTCTAGCAGGCATTGTCAGCATTATCTTCATTGAGATTTTAATCATAGTGAAGTTGTTATAGATGGAATCTGTGCCATGTAATCTGAACCACAAGTCAATATTGGAATGCATCACAGGTCTGAAAAACTGCAGGTTATTCTAGTTAGTACCATAATTGCAGTTATCAGGGAAGAGCTTAAGCCCAGCAGAATTGGCAATGATTTGTGCTAAACATCTCTGAAATAGAACACATCTAAGTTAAGAAACGATCACTCCAACCCCTCCCTCCACATTAATACTCTTCTCTACTTTCTGGTCTTTTGTCACTCTTTAACTCAACTCCTATCAAATGAGCAGTTAAGGAGCCTCCAATGCTTGTCACATTATCTAATGTGCAAGCAATACATGAAAACCAATAAAGTAGAATACAAGCATACTGAGTCCTTGATGAAGTTAAAGTCAGATGAAAAAGGTAGGTGGTTATTTCAAGCAGAAACAATGCTGCCGACTATCAACATTTGCTTGGGCAAAAGGAAATGACTAGGTAAACTGACCTCTAAGTATCTCAGTCCCCAAGTGAAATGTTGATTCTTAGCATTTGCGGTCTTTGAATACCATCCCCTGTGCACATATAGGCCCATGGACGTATACACACATCTAGAAACCTTTTGATATGAAGACTCAAGTGGAACACCTGCACATGTGACAACCTCACAGACAACCCAGGACTACTTAAGCAGCAAGCTCCCATTCAAATAAATAGCAAAAATCAACAGAAAGCTTAAGACAGCGTGCAATATGCAAAACAAGGATATTTAATACTTAGCATGATTCAAAACCATCACATGGGATTGCAATCTCTCATTAAGAAGTCCACCGTTCAAAAATCTCAGCTATCTTTCTTCTCCCCATTGAATTTAATCTTTGAATTAAATCAAACAACAAATAAATCAGCTTGCATCTAAACATCCTGACGCAAACCCTGTAATTACCCTCTTTCCCCACCAAGTGTTCAACATCAGAAGCACCGCAACAGCTCAAAAGAGGACCAAAATCCTTCTTAACAGATTTTCCATTTAATGAGCAGTCCTGAGTTGAATTTTGCCTTGCTAAACTTGTGTCTAGAGCTGAACCGGACCTGTAACCAATATAGGTCCTGACATTGAAAGATCACCTTCATCTGAAGCTAACACAGTACATGATGCCAGATCCTGAGGAGATGCAGGGTACAAAACAAACGGCAATATGTACAAATATTCCATGTCCTTCTGGAAATTAATGGTGGTATGTAAAAACCATTGTCTTATATCCAAATATCTATAGTTTATTTTTTATATTTTTTTGAATTGGCAATGAAGAAAACTTTCTATCCAATTGGAATTCAAGAAAAATATATAAATTAGTTTACAAGAATACTTTGCACAAGGCATAGCTTTCTAATGTATACAAACACAACTAATACAAAAAGTGAAACAATAGCCACAGGCAGGGAGTAATAAGATGTATGTTCCTGCTAACGAGGTCCAAGGCTACTTACGAATATTGGCTCTCCTAGCAAATTTATGTGGGGTTTGCCAAGGTGACGTTCATCTACAGAATTCCAAAGAAAAAGAGATGGAAACAAAGGCCACTAACCAATTGCTTTTACTAGACTGAGTAAATCATTGTAGTAATCATCAATGACAGAACAGGAACAAAACAAACAGGCTGGGCCAACATCCTCTGCGTGTCTGTAGAACTGAAAACCATGCAATGATCAGTGTTACTCAGCAAGACTCAAGACTCGAGATAAAAGCATCCAGAAGATATAGCTAAAGTTGAAAATTAGAGTGAAGAACATCCCATGCAAAAGCATTCAAAACATTCGGGGAGAGAAAATAACAGAAGACGATTCCCTCAAGACTGGCTAATGCCAAGACTTTGAGAAAAGGTTAGTAAGCTTTTATTAAGCAACGAGATACGTGTTTTGCCAATCAAATATTGATAGTTGATGAAAACCTAATGGATCCCACCTACATTAAATGATTGTGGAAAAGATGATAAGAAAGCAGCATCAACTGAGTTCATATAATCTTTTGTCCAACTGCCCTCATACAACTGTACATATTTACAGAACTCGTTAGCAGATGTGCAGATGCCAGAAAGCCATTTAGACAAATAATGCGGGTAATCTGAATGGCATTATTCATTCTTAGGGTTTGATCCACTTGTACTATTAGATTCTGCCGCTGAAGAAAGTGAAAGTTAAACAGTAATTGGGGCAATGCAGCATGACTGTCTCATGGAAAGTCCAGAACACAAACAAACGGAACTAGAGATGATCTCACGCACTGATATGCCACTAAGAGCTGCAACTATTGAATAGAATGATCATCTATTTAATGGTAAAAATTACACTTCATAGAATTTCCAGAGTTTGGAGAATGTGCGGGCATCCACACCACAGAGGAAATAGCTTGCATGAACGTTTGAATTTCTTCCTTCAGGTTTATCCATAGTTCCCAGATTGTGACTACCCTGAGCTCAAACGCATGGTCAATCATTCTAGAGGTAACTACATCTCAAGGCAGTGTTTTCAAATATAGGACTCCCCATGCTCTGACTACCCAAACCTATGTTCCACCAAGACTCCAAAATGGGGGACGCAGGTGTGGGGAGACACACAATGGGGACGTGTAGGAGTACCCTCAAATTTTTGGGAAATTTAGGGGATGGAGGGACATCAAGGGATATACTTTTTATAATATATATATATATATTCAATAATGAAAGTATAAATACATTAATCCATACATAATTGAATTAAATAATGAAATACACTGAACCATACTCATCATTCATACTGATACATATATCATTCATCCATGCACCAAGAGATTCAATAATGAAATGCATTGATCCATATTCATCATTCTAGAATCTATATTGATTTACAAATTAAATTCATCTTTCATCATTCCAGATTTAAAGTTTAAATTCATCATTCATCATTCTAGGAATCTAATTAGTACTAAGCAAAATCGACTATAGTAGATATTGAAGTGTGAAGACTAGAACGGTAAATTGATATAACTAAAACTCAAAAATAGTAAAGAGTGACAAGTCAAAGGATCAGTCTAAGGTCGTCAATATCTAGAGTCAATACTCAAAAGTTAAAACCAAAAATGAAAAATGGAGAATTAGCATTGAAGGAGCGTCGTGGGGGAGGAAAGGCTCAGGCAGCAGTTAACTGGTAAGTCAGATAGCACTACGTGGTAAGCCAGGTAGAAGTAAGCTTGGTAAGTTGAATGAGTAAGGTATTGCAAATTAGTTTAGGTTCTGATATTTGTTATGTATTTTTCTTTTTAGTTTTATCTTTTCTTGAATTGTGTTTTTTTTTAATTTCAAGGGTTATTAGACAAAATTGAGGGGGACATGCCCCCCCCACCAAAAGGGGTGATTTTAAATGCTAGTTCCAAACCCTCATACTTGATAGAATCCAATAGACACATTGCAATCCCCCCAATCCTGAAACCTTGAAAGCTGTACTGAATTTTGAAAGGATTATGAAATTCCATTTTCTCCATATGAAGTCCAATGAGGTTGGAACCACTCTCAAACATCCTGAATCATTACATGGTAATGTTAAAAATTGAAGTAAAAGGATGAAAATAGCATTAGTAGGGCCCAAGGGTTGAATATTAAGCTTCCTCAATCATAAATTATTGTTTTCAAGCAAAATTAAGGGGGGACTCCTAGTCATTTCTGGGGGGGCACCCAGAAGCACCCTTTTGGGGGAGTTTCCTCCCCCACACTAGGGAAACATCTCCCCTGCGTCTCCCCAAAAGGGGGACATGGGGAAATGTTTCCCCAGACATCCCCCCATTGTAAGTGCTTGGGGTGTGAGGGGTGTGTGCACCCAACCGTGGGGGACGTGCCCCCATGGAACACTGACCCGAACATGATTACGTGATTCAGAAGATTGTCATCCCCAAAGTGCAGGATGGTGTTGATGCTAAGTTCGAAATCACCCCCAAGAATCGTCCCAAATTCCAATTGCATCATCTTCAGGGGAAAATAATCTTATTACAATAATCTTAATTTGATAATCACACCAACTTAGCAAAAGCCAACAGATGCACATTGCATAGTTCCATCTACCTGAAGCTAAGTTGCCGGTTTTATATTCATATTCAAATTCAGGGACAAGGAAATCAGATAACAGTTTGGCAGTGCAAAAACCTGTGATACAATTCACCATTAAATTCAATGAAGTGGATTTTGTTAAGGAACACCATATGGAGAGTTGATATATTAGGCAATTGACATCCTTAAAGAACACATCATCAAGGACCCAATAATGAGAATAACACCTATCACCAAAAAATTCCATTAATTTATATCATGACACATTAGGAGCAAATACATCAGATTGCTGACTACATAGAAAGGGAGAACTGAAAGCAGGTAGAGCAAAGGTATATAAATGTCAAACGGTATCACATCATACAGATATGCCGCTGTAGTAATAGTTTCCAATTACACACATCACATGTGAATCAACCAGAAGCCCTGAAGGGCCATGAAGCATGACACCTAGACACTGCGCAATGTTAGTAGGGTAATAGCATATGTCAGTGTAACAATCAGAGTATAAGAGATGGTGTACTTAGATTTCTCAGCAAAAAGAAGCAAAAGGAGAAAGGCAGAGGCATGGAAAGTGACCCAGAAATATTGCGGAGAGACAGAAAAGGGTTGCAGAATCAGGAGTTGGTGGTGCTGCAAAACAACAGAGGTAACAAAAAAGTAACTCTGAAGAATTGGAGAGGTGCGATGGAGAAGCATTGACAGTGTGCAACTCTGAACCAGCAGGAAGAAAAATGGAGGAATAGAGACACTGGGGAGTAAAAGAGGAAGGTAACAACGGAAAGCGACAAAGCAAGATCAAGGAGAGGCGGAAAAAGGGTTACAATCAGTAGATGGCAGTGTTGCGTAACATAGGAGATGGTAACCAAGAATTAATTATGCAGAATTGGAGAGTAACAATAGAGAAGCATTCAGTGTGCCAGTTTAAACCAACGAATTATTTGCTATGGTGAATGATACACTATTGTGACTGTCTATCCTAAAAATGCACTCATGGGTGTGTTTATCAAAGAATGCAGCACATGGCAAGACTTCGCCCAAAAAGGAGTGAATTTGCGCAAAAGAAAGTTACTACGTGTAATCCATATTAGCATCCCCCAACTTTTCCAACACAACCTTGTCATATTGTACAGCTGTAACCACACGCAGTTAATAGTCACAAGATAAATCCTGCAAGTAAAATAGCCAAGATGCATCCACAAAAATTCTGCAGAGAATTAATAGAAATTTGACTCCGAGAAACTTCAGGGTGATCCTTTTAATTATTCTAACTTATTCTACTACATCATTCAAAACTATAGAGAAACCATAAACTGTCCATATGCATCACCAACTGAAAACCTCACTGAACTAGGGAAAAAATGTCCATAACAGTTAGCAATAGGCAGTTAACGATAGAATTACAGATTCTCGTTAAATATAATTCACCATCCCCGTATTTCAATTTATAAAAATAATGTTACAATTGCTGAGCCGAATCCCATATGGTACCAAACTATTTGAAATCACTGGAAAATCTACCTGCTATATGCCTGTTGGCAACATTCTCTTCCAAATAAAATAAATAAACATGGCATGCTTTCACAACTAATTCATACTTTTGTTTGACATATTTATTTGTTGATGTTATATAGTGGATAAAACAATTAAAAGTTGAAACTATGCTTCATGAGCATTGTAGTGAACACACCTGAAATTACAATGCCATGCCATAGTGAAGCAAGCTAGTCCATTATCAAAAATGTCTTAAATATGCATTAAAAGGAGGAACACACTACCACCAAAGATTGAGGGATCATTTGTCACAACTACACGATTGCTTTTGTTTACATATCATTCATCAACCTCCGCTTTGATTTGCTTCTGAAGCTCTTCCTTGTATTCTTCAAAAGTGCCTGGGAATTTTCTAACTGTTCCATCTTCCACGACCCAAGTTTCACTTCTTTCTTCATCATCACATACTCGAGATATAAGCCTAGAATCGTGACTGACAAGCACAACTCCACCAGTAAACTCTTCTAATGCATCTCCCAATGCATCAATACTTTGCATGTCTAAGTGATTTGTAGGTTCATCCAACAAAAGAATATGGGGCTTAGACATTGAAATTGATGTGAAAACAACACGTGCCTTCTGACCTCCAGATAGTTTTGCAATTGGAGTGAGATGATTATGGCTAGGCAGTCCAAACTTTCCAAGTTTTGCACGTACAGCCTCCTGCTTACTAAAACCTTCTTGTTCTGGATGTAACCTAAGAAGATAGCTAACAGGTGTTTCCTCCATGGTTAACAAGTCAACAAAGTGTTGAGAATACCTACCAATTCTCAGTTTCTGACTCCTCCTTACCTCTCCCTCTGAAGGTTTCAAATCACCAGCAAGAAGATTAAGTAAAGTAGACTTCCCTGCTCCATTGGGCCCAATAATTGCAACTCGTGTTCCCATGTCAATACCCACATCAACATTACTAAGTCGGAAATCGTCTCTACCAGGGTAACTGAAACTGACTTCAATGAGCTGAAGAAGAGGTGGTGTGAGTTCTGTTGGTTCTGGAAAGTGAAACTCCACGCTATAATCTCTCCATCTTTTTGGTGCTTCTACAGGCTCTTCATCATCATCTACCGTCTTTCCCTTCCCTTTGCTCTTTGCTGTCTCTTTACTTGCATTAAACTTTGCCCGGTCCTTGACTTTCTCCTGCTGAGCCCTATTTCCACTACGTTTAGCAGCTTTTAGCTGCTTCTCATATACCTCAAACTTCTTGTTGGACTCCTTGCGTTTCTGCTCATATCCACTCTCAAAAGCATCAAAATTACCTCTGTAGAAGTGAAGTTTCTCATCGTGGAGATGAATGATATCAGTGCAAACAGAGTTCAAGAAGTCACGATCATGCGACACAACAACAAGTGTTTTCTTCCACCTACCCAAATATTCTTCTAGCCATAGAACAGCCCTGAGATCCAGATGGTTAGTGGGTTCATCCAATAACAGAAGGGTCGGCTGAACAAACAAAGCTCTTGCTAAGGAAATCCTCATACGCCAACCTCCACTGAAAGATTTTGTGGGGCGGACCTGCATAGATTTCGTGAACCCCAAACCAGCCAAGATCTTCGAGGCCTGTGCCTCTGCTGCATCGGATCCAATCTCTTGCAATTTGTCATAAACCTCAGCAAGCTTTTCACCATTGTCTATCTCGTCATCCGCTCCATCTTCCAGAGACAGATCTTGCAAACGTTGAGCCTCTTGTCGGAATTTCACTAATTCCTCATTTGCTGCGACAACAGCTTCTAATGCAGTTCTATCATCGCCCACAACCTCCTGTTCGACTAACAAAACATCAATGTTTTTGGGTACAGGTATCTTTCTCCATGCTAAAAGTTTCAACAAAGTAGACTTCCCCTTACCATTTGGACCGACAAGCCCATAACGCTTTCCATGAGAAATTTTCACAGAGGCATTCTTCAAAAGCTCCTTACCTCGGGCCGCAACGGAAAAGGAATCAATTTTAATGTCTTTGACATTGGCATCGGCTGTATCATCTCCATCAAGTACGGCGCTTCGGCTACCTATAACAACAGTGAATGCATCCCTGTCATCTTTCATTGCCTCATGCCTCGCAATCTCCACAGCATGGGCAGCTAATTGATCCTTCTTTTCACGCTTCTTCAATTCCTTACCAGTAACAGAAACTTCAAGCTTACTATCTTTGAAATCACTACCTCTACTAGCCTTGGCGGCCTCGTCGGATTCAGAGTCTTCGTCCTCATCGGAAGGGGGTAGGTCAAGACCATCAATATAACTGGATTTGCCAACTGCGGCCTTGGGTTTGGGTTTGGAACCTGCTGCAGATTTGGGCTTTTCAGGTTTGTTGTCCATGCTGGCCAACATCTGAGATACTGACATCTTCTTGGGTTCCTTGCTTTCTTTGGATTTTGATTTGGTAGCAGGTGCCCCTGACCCCATGTCGTCACCTCCTTTCTTCTTTCCCATGTCCGATATAATCAACTACACCTCCAGAAATACCACCAAAGTATCAAAAAAAAAAATGAACCCTTAAAAAAAAAAAAAAAAAAACCCACAAATTTGCTTTTAAGGTAACAATAAAACCATCATCAGATCAACAGTCTTCCCAAATAAGAACAAGATCATCCAGCCCTATAATCAATCATCTATACACATCCAACCACCCAACCACTTATAAAAAATATATCAGATCGATAAACAGGCCAGAATTGAATAGAAATATATGAGAGTCAGGAAGAAAAAACAAAACTGTTTCTGAATCAATTTTCCAATTGAAATACACCTGATTCCTGATAAACCCAAACCAGAAAAACATGTAACCTTTCAAATGAACCATTCGAATTACTCCAATACAAATTTCGAAGCCATAATGTTTTTCATACCTTAATAACAATAATATCTAGCGACTATTGAATAAAAAGGTAAACCTTATTCAACCAAATGGAGAGCAGAACATACCTGTAAGTAGTGTACTGAAAGAAGCAAACGAATGCAAGCTTACACCTTTGGCTCTGGTGAAGCACAATATGACGGAGAAGAGATTGAATTTTAACGGCCAAATGAGAGTGGCTATCACGCTGCCAAACCCCAATAGCAGCGGCCGAATTCCCAAACAAGAAACGCCACACTCTCACCCATATGTATAAAGCATGATTCGATCAAGGCAGCGCTAAGACCGCCTTTCTATCTTTTTGGATATGAGATATGTAGGCTTTTTGGCTCCCCACGGGACCATGGGAGGGCTCCGTAGCCCTATTTTGTAAAAAATGTTGTATGGTGGCTAGTCCTCTCCCTCTATTCTAAATCTGGTGTATAAAGGTATTTTGTAGTTTTGGTAAATACTTTTTGAACATTTATTCGGGCGGTACTTAGTCACTTACACATCTGTGGTGTAAGAGGATACAAGCAATAAGAAAGTAAGTCTCGTCACTAATTCTCGTCTTTCAAATTTTGGTGTTTGGAATCAATTTGCAAGTTGTCTCCCCTGTGCTCTGACTTTGGTATAAAATAAATTATTGAGATGTATTTCTTTTAATGGAAACAAATTGAGAAAATCCAAAAACCAAGTTCAAAATAAAAAGTTCAGTACCTGATGAGATAATGTTGAGTGAAACATGAGCAACTCCCATCGAAGCAATTGCTATGGTGCAGCTCATAAGATATATAAAAAGAATTGAGCAATGGGAATAGGTAGATGACCTAATGTTATCTTCAATGAAGGCATGAGTGGCAGAAAGAAAACATGGATGAAACAAAACTACACATGGATGCAAAAATAGAATATCTACCTCAATGCTTGTCCCACAAATAGCAAGGAGCTAAAGAATTTTGTTATGGAGAAGTTTCGTAAAAGGGTATGGGGAAAAGAGTTGGGTAGAAAGAAGAAGTACTACATTGAGGAATTCAACCCTACGTGTGATCTACAACAAAAAGAGTTCATTGGAGCTAGCATTCTGTGGAGGGCAAAGGTTCTTATTGCTCAATTAAGGACCAACTCGCATCAACTTCGGTGTGAAACGGGATGGTGGAAAAGGCCTAAAGAAGCTTGGGAAGAACGAGTGTGTACATTTTGCACGTCTAGGGCAGTGGAATTGGAAAAAAATTTCATTTTGGAATGTGATGCATTCAAAGACATCAGAGAAAGTTATGGGAATATGTTAGCATCGGTTTCTTGGCATTGTATTTTCAACGAGGGGATTGTTGGAAGGTTGGACCAGCTCATCATCAATTTGAATAAGAAAATGATTGAATTGCAAAAAGCGAAAAACAAGGAACTAATGATCTCATAGACTATTTTTAGTCTCATGGACCTTAAAGTATCATTTCATTTCATGTTACGATAAATAAAATTGATCTTTCTCTCTCGTGTGTATTATCAAGTGCATTTGGTTTTTCTCTCAATTTAATTAGTTGTTAGTTGATTTATAGTGGAATAGTTGCTAATGGCATGCCTATAAAGATAAGGACATTTTTATTGGGGTAGTGCAATATTTGTTTTTTAACTCCAATTTTTGTAAGTATAACTAAGGCTTATAATATTTGAAAGGTTAGCATAAACATTTTGACAATTTTAATTGATCTAATGTGCATTTTTTTATATATAGCCAAAGACTAAAGAAGAGAGTAACCAACATAGATATTAATGCTTAAAAGGGAAGCTACAAGGTGATTTGGGGAAGTTTCCTATCTTACTTTAATTTAATGTTTTGATTTTTTATTTGGTAGTTGAACTACCTGACTGTTGGTAGTTATGAGAAGAATGAGGAATGGTATTGAACTAACCTAGAGGTATGGGTTGCGTACCATTTGGAACCTTCTAAATTGACCATGTAGTACTAGAGGGACCCCAAATTCTCATATTGGATAGAGCACTTAGGGTTGGACGCAGTATGGTAGACTGTGAATTTCAGTTGTGAGTAAATAAAGCGATTAGAGAGCGATATGTGGAATGTGTGTAAGTAGAAAATAGTATAGGATGACTATGGATAGTGGAATGTGATCATGTATGTGTGAACCTGACTAACCCAAGGAGTGAACCAGAAGTGCATGTGGATTCTAAGTTTGTGACTCTAAATAGAGGGTGAGAGAAAAATCCTTTTGAGACATAATAGAGTTGTAGGTTACCTAATTAGTTAGGAAAGTGTTGAAGCCTTCAACCTAAGCTAGAGGGCCAAATGGAATTGCTAAGAAAGCTTGTTGAATCTATGCACAAAAACCGCTAAGAAAGGGAAGTACCAAGGGACTACTAGATCAAGGAATGGCTCCTTTGTGATATCAAAAATAGTGTGGCCACACTACGAAAGATAACAGGATCTGGCTTAGCGACCGAAAGACAACATATTGATCCCCTGTGTATGAAGGAGTGTAGCCCTCATGTTATCTACCTTGATTTGAATTTTATTGAACCCTGGTTGAGACTTCCTCTCAAGGCATCAAATATGGCTTAGGGGTGGCTAGTTGCAAGAAACATGATGGTGTAGCTGAGCCTATGGTTGGGTGGAGAGTGGCTCTCCCTTCTTTAGTTTCCAACAAGCTTAAGTGAAGTAGATAAGTGTATTTATTTCTATGTTAATGAAGTGCAATTTTTTTCAATGTTCACGATTATTAATATGTTGGTTATTGTGTACGTTTGTGACAACAAATTGAAAGTTATGGTGCCTTGTGTGGGGTTAATAGCTATTAAAGTCCCTTACTAATGATTGTTGTATGCAAAGGTATTCTTTAATATATGTTATCTATGATAAATATGGGATGTATGGTTTGCGAAGTATGATACATAAGATGCTTTTAGCCTAAACCCCTTCATGTTTCTAATTGTATGACTAGCCATTACTATGCCAATAGTGGGATTGAACAATTGTGTTGTATCCTTGAATGGGAGTGAGAAGACTGATAGGTTCCCTTGATTAGAGACCTTTGAAAAGGAGCTTAAGGCCCCGTTTATGATATTTTTTCCGGATAGGTTGTAGATCTATTATTAACTAGTCTTGAGGACCCTATTTCCTTGAGTGATAGGCCAAAATGTTGGATTTTCTATTTGTAAGTTTTGGGGTTTGAAAATGAAGTTTATAACCCAAAGGAGTGAGAAGAAGCTCATCTCTATTGGAGTCAGGTTCTAGAAATTGGCGTTTGGCCATTTTTGTTCCTTCTTTTGAGGATGTGTGTTTAAGGGTAGAGTTTGAAAACCTCTAAAGTTTGAAGATGATTTCTATGTCTTAGAAGTTCTCTAGGTAGATTAATGCCTTGTTGTAGTCTTTTTCAGTCCTCGAGACAAATTTAGAAGTGTATCAAAAGTATTATATTTCAAGGATGACCCTTTGAATTTTTGGGTTTTTAATTGGAAATTTGGTATTAGAGCTTTTAGCTCTAGCCCCTAGTCACATGGACCAGTAAGGGGCCATGATCATGCACTAGTCGCAAGAGGAGCTTAGTGCAGATTCCACTCACCAGACCGACCTTAAGTCTTTTTGGAGACTTCTAAGTTCTCTTGGTGGCTTGATGTTCAAGGGACTAGGGACTAACTTTATTTGCAACAAGTCATGATCAAATGAAGGGCCTAGTGGCCCAGTGCCCGTTTAATGATCTCTTAGTTGATAAAGTCTTACAATTTTGTTAGTGAAGTCCCTCAATCGAACTAGCTTAGAACATTGGAGACTTTTCCAAGTTTTCCTAGTGCTCTGATGGTTGATGCAAAGAAAGGTGGAGGACTTGAATGCTATCATGAGTCGTAAATGATGCTAGTTGGACCTATTAAACAACAAGACTGGAGATCCAGAGTCTATCGAGATCCAGATATCTGAACATCCATAATATCTTGTAAATAGGTATCAATAAATAATTCAAATGCAAAGCGCTATTGCAGTAGTCCATGTGGGGGTCATGTAGATCCTACATGGGTACTCACAAACCCTATGGATAGATAGGTGTTGATGTGGCACAAAGGGTGAGTTCGATAACATGTTGTTGACATGGCACATAGGGCGGGTCTGATGACATGCTTTTAACATGATGAGATGATGTGGAGTGATAACATGAAGAAGTTGATGTGACAGTGGGTGTGGTGCTACGTGGCAAGGGTGATGCGAAGTCTAGAAGTTTGGATATTTAGAGTTTTAAAAAATTGGGCTTTTTGGGTTTTTTCAGATCCCGGTGGATCTTAATGAATCAAAAAATGTTAAAGAGACAAATATCCAAATTTGTGGGGGTTTAACCCACCTTGAATGTTATGACATGGCATGAAGCGATGTGGATCAGAGTGCTCAACAACACTAAGGTGAAATCCAAGTGGCAAAAAATGTGGATATGACGTGGATGCCATAGAGTTCTAGATATGAGAGATTTAGACATCTGAAAGGTCAATTCACTGATTATAGCAAGAAAAAGGAAATTATTAAACTACAATAGATTCAGAGGTTTTGAGTCCCTGGATGTATCTAGAAGTCAAGAGATGTAGAATTTCTTATAATGAGGGTAAGCAAAACTTGAATCCAGACGTAAACAGTGCAAGATAATGTGGTCTAGCTATGAACATGGCCCTATGTGGTGGCGATATGTGGGCACAAACTACCCTGTTTCATCCATGTATAGTTGACATGGCATTATACAATACGGACATGAAGGGAAGAGAAATTTCCATGTGGCAATGGTACAAATGTTAGCGTAGTGTCTAAAGGGAAAATTTTCAAATAGGCATAACTTTGTATTCAGGGCTCAAATTTTGATGAAATTTATATCTTTGGAAAGCTCTTGATGAGCAAAATGAGATGGTGATCTCAAAAATGAGTTTCAAGGTGGTTGAAGTAAGAGGAATTTTAAAAACCCCATCTCCATAAAGTAACCTTGGAAGTTCAACTCGCATCAATTGCAGGCTAAAATGCATTCTCTTTCATCCTTGTTTGTGCTCAATGGGAAATCCATCTCTCCCTATCCCTTATCATATTTTGTAGGCATCACTCCCTACAAGTGTACATCATGTCATGGCTTCCTGAAACTATGTGGAATGTCTTTGTGTGTGCAATGATGATGCTTTAAGTCTCTTTATTTTTTCCTTTCCATGATCATTGACTCAAATTAGGGTGTTATGACTTGGCTTAGGGTCAAGTATTAGAGAATTTTCCTAATTCATGTTGGTCATATGTGACCAGATACATCCTCCTAGATCTAGTAAGGGCCTATATGACCCTCTCAAGGGTTGAAGAAGAGAAGAGACATAGTTCAGTGCATTATTATGTTGGAGGATTACTAATAGGAGATTGTTTCCCTACTGCATAGGTCAGCCCAATCTATGTATATTAGTTAAGGAAGGAGGAAGATTAAGGGATCAAAGAAGAACACCCTACTACTAAGGTATAATGTACTTGTTGTACCATACATATATATTGATCTATTTCCCCTCTTTTATCTATTGGTTTATGTGAGATCATGATGTGTGTTCATATGTGATGATTTGATCTTATTGTGCACACTAACTTTCCTTCCACGAAAGGAAAATATTGCCTTTGTTTGTTTGTGATTGTGGGTAGGTGATAGGTTGCAAGTGTTGGAGTGGGGTCTCTAGATGAGGAGTGAGATTTCTAATTGTTGAATCAAGTCTACACTAGCATGTGAGGATAACCAAGTTCATGTTTCACCCTTTATCTCTATCTTTTATATGGAAGGATCATATGCATGAGGATGTTAAGGAAATTTGGTTTTAGTTGTCTATCAATAGTCTGGTAGATCATAAGGCTGGGTCAATGGGAAAAAGTCCCTTTGCTCTAGAGTTAAATATGTGCAAATAGTTTCATTTCATTTATTGCATCCTAGAAAAACCTAAACAATGAAGTTGTATATGACTAGTAAACACCTCAAAACGAGTAAAAGGTTACTAGGCCAAAAATTGAATGGGTTCTTATTTATAAATATTGTAAGGTATAATTAGGACCTTTCTTTAGGGAGAACCCCCATTGATTATAGAGAGACATCAAACCCTAATAATAGTTTTGGCATTAGAAGGAATGCATTCATTGTATGATTGATAGAGACAATTTTTGTAGTAATTTATCTTAACATAATTCAAGTTAGTCTTGTCAACACTAATTATAACATTGAACTATATTTTGAAGATACTAGTTTTGTAGAACCATAGTGATTTTATGTTGCTCCTAATCAAGAATTTAACAAGTTCCACTGAATTACTTAGGCATTTTCTAAGAAATATATTGAGATTCCCATTACTCCCTAGCCCCTTAGATGAAAAAGAACTAACAATAATGTTGATCAGATTGATGTAGAGACCATTGTCAAAATTGTATATATCTGAGTGTGTAGGTTTCTAAATTTTCCATGATTGGATGATAGCTTTATGGAACTAAACCGTGTATGAAGTTTTGAAATGTCCAAAATTTCAAGTAGACACTCTGCCCATCATCACAAACAAATTTATTTCATTGTTTAAAAAGAGTATAGTGAGAGGAATATGTAGAATGAGTAAGAATATAGTCATTAAGAAGACTCTTTTTAGTAGAAATCACATAGGAGAAAATTTTGTCGATGTGTTTTGAACCAGCTAGTGTGGTTCATCATCAGGACCAGATGAAGATGCAGATCATGGCATGGGCTTAAATAGAGGGCGATGTAGAAACCAAAAGATCATATAACGGCTATAATAACGGCTAGTTTATGAAAAATAATATTTTAATCATTATTACTAAGATCAAATAATATTCCTATAACGACTAGTTTATGAATAATAATATTATAATTTATAATAATTATTAAGATAAAAAAATATTAATTAAGAAAATATTGAAAAACATAAACATTAATAAGAAACAAACAATCAAAGTCAAACTTGTCTTTGTTTGACTTTGATTATTTGTTTCTTATTAATGTTTCTGTTTTTCGATCTTTTCTTAATTAATATTTTCTTATCTTAATATTTATTATAAATTATAATATTATTATTCATAAACTAGTCGTTATAGGAATATTATTTGATCTTAGTAATTATTATTAAAATATTATTTTTCATAAACTAGTTGTTATTATAGTCGTTATATGATCTTTTGGTCTCTACTTCGCCCTCTATTTAAGCTTGTGCCATGATCTGCATCTTCATCTAGTCTTGATGATGAACCACACTAGCTAGTTTGAAACACGTCAGCAAAGTTTACTCCTATGTGATTTCTATCGAAAAGACTCTTCTTAATGTAATATGGATCAGAAAAACCTAAATTCAGAAATATAGTCATTGTAGATGGGGATTATATAAGAAAAAGGAGAGAGGAAAGGGGGGAATAATGTGAGAAAAACTGATTAAAAATAAAATTTATAAAAGTAAATAATATAAGTTTTGACAGTTAATAAAATATATTTATTTTTAAATGAGAATATTGACCAAATAAGAATAAGATAAGGGGAGGGGACAATGGGAGAACAAGAGTAAATTATGAAAATAAAGCATTAAAGGATGTAAAAATTTATATAGTAAACAGAGAGTAAGCAATGCTTAACGATCTAGATGATGAATAAGTGGTTTCCAATATTGGCTTAAATTATATCCATCTTCTCTGTTGAAATTGTTGGTGTGCTTTACAATTTTGAGAGTTTCTCTAATAATACAAGAGGTGTAATAGGTCATAGAAACTAGGATTTTAGTTTCATCAAAGAAAATAAGGTGCTTAAGAGTTAAAGGAGTACTCAACAATGGTGGATTTAGAAATACAATCATGTGAAGCATCATTAATGTGTTCTAATTTGAGCTGGGATTTAAATGATATTCATGTTTGGCTAATGTATAATTTTCCATAGGAATAGGGGATCTAATAAACTCCTAAGCCCCACATTGGATCTAACTTGTCTTTAGGATTTCTATATAAGTGTTTAAGAGTTTTATAGGGTGTTAATAAGGTTTTGATATTCCTTTTAGCTAAAATCTTATTGATGTGATCAATGGTATCTTGGATGTAGGGAAATGAAACAAGAGTTATAGGTGAAGAAGAAAGAGAGTTTTTAGCACAAGAATGGCGATCCTGGAAAAAATCTTAGTTGATTTGAGAGAAGAAGCAACCATTAGCTTGAAAATCCTTAATCAAGTGGGTTTTTACTTTGTCAAGAAATTTAGGACCAACGATTCAAAGGGCACGAGTAATAAGAGTTTTGAGAACCCCATATTTTTGGCCTAGATGTGTTACACTAAAAAATGTCACCATGACCACTTACAGTTAGTATGGCTCAAATCAACAGTCATGCTACCCTCTTAGGCAAGTCTTATGCCTCTGCTATCCATCTCAAACTCAAAGAAGAGAGAAAGTCTTGTAAAAAATATGTTTATCTCTGGGGTCGCAGGTTCTCTCTAGCCTTACCTGCGGGGACGCGGACCATGTTCACAAAAGGTGCGTCCTTGGACGCTCTGTATGTTAAGGGACAGGTGCGTCCTTCTGTAAAAGGCAAAATGCGCGAGTTTCATCTTAAAAAAGTTACTTGTGGTTACTTCTAGAACTTTCTAGAGGTCAGTTTGATGATTTGGATGCGCCTCCAGTTGGTTCATGTATCTCTATTAAGGGGGAACTTATCCCATCAATAAGGGAGCTATCCCACCCAAAGAGGGGGATTATCCCATTGATGGTGGACCTGAATAACCTCTTTACAGCACTATAAATAAAGGCATTGAGCCAGAGGGAGAGGAGGTTGGAGCTATACATTTTCTTTGGGTAAATGCTGCAGGATTTAGGTCTTCCATTAGAGCCTTTGTGAGGAGAGATTGTCTTCACTTGATTCTACTTGGGAGAGGGTGAGCTTTGTCAAAGTAGAGGAAAACCCTTGATGGACCCTGGGAGGAACTTGCACAACACCAAGGCCAGGTTGTAAGAGTTTCTTTGTTTCGTTATTAATACAAACTGGTTTATTTTTCTCAATAGCTTGTGTTAATGAGTTATTTCATGTGTTCCTTGGTCTGCATGTTGAATATATGTTTTATTATATGAAATGCAAGTGCTTGGTAATTGTTTGATTGTTTGTGGTTGCAGGAATTGACTTGAAGGAGGAGCTCATCCGGATCGTCAAGAACGGACTTCAACAACAACGTTTTGGAATAAGGTAAGCCTAAACACTTGTAGTTTTCATGTTTTAAAAGGTGTATTTAGAGAAAGATCGCTCCATTTTGTCTTGTTTGTCGCTAGAGAGTTTAGACTCCTAGGGAGGTCAGTTGTGTCCGCACAAGCGACTTTTTCCGCCACGACAAATTGGCGACTCCACTGGGGAATCCATTAATGTGAAAGTCTTTTCCTTTGTGTGAACTTTGCTCTGAGAAAATCATTTTTATTTTCTGGTTTTTGACTGTGAGAATTAGTATTTGGGTGGCTTAGCTTTAGATTTAGTTAGATTTGGTTTTTCTTAACTTTTCCAGAAGGACGCACCCTCTGAGTACTGCACAGTGCGTCTTTGGACGCGCTGTTGCCGTTTGCACAGAGCGGGCCCGCGCCTGTTCTAACGGGTTGCCTGCGTCTTCCTGTAAAAATTTAGGAAAACTCCATTTTTGCTTTAATTGCTTTTAGATTTTGGTTTTTCTTAGTGTTTTCTGCCCAGATCCTTTAGTACCCTGTCAAAAATTTTCACCTGAACTTGTTTCATTAGCATTCCTGCTTTTAGCTTTCATCAATTGGGTGTTTTGAGTCTCTTTTTTGAGAAATTCTTAATTTGAGTTCCTTTGGTCATTACTTGGAGGTTTCTCTCAGTCTTTTCACAATTTTGCATCTTTTTGCTTTTGTTTTTGCAAAAAAATTTCCCCCTCATTCGCCGGGGGGGGCTAAATTGTGTATGAGTGTTAATCGCCTTTGAGTGTTTTTATGTTTTGATCTTTGGAACTCTCACCCAATTTTCTCAATTTGCACTTGATTGGTTCTTAGATCACATTAGAATCGTCTTGTGTTTGAGAATTCTTTTGCATAGATCACATTTGCACAATTAGAATTCTCATTTTCAGAATATTATTGAAAAATGTGCATAGATTACATTTGCATACTTTTCGAGTGAATTGTGCATAGATTACAATTGTATAGTTTACATTCTGAAAAATCAATCGTAGATTTAGATCAGCTTTCTTTGATTTGAATTTACACAAAAATAATAAAAAAATGGTTTGGAATTGATTTGCATTAGCTTTTCTTGATAAAATTAGTGCATCAATTTTTTGCATTGTCGGAAGTGAATGGAAACTCTCTCCTTACTTTAGTTAGGATTCATCGAATTGAAAAGATTACATTATCATATTCGATTGCATTCAGTTGAGTCGGGTCATAACACCATTGGTTTCATCTCCATTTACCCATTTGAGTAATAACAGCCTTAATAACACAACGCTTAATTAAAATTCATCTAGTAATTTTTACATTTCTAGGGCTCTGAAACACCAACATAGCTTAGGCTAGGGTCTTGGAGTAGGTGAGTACTTAACTCTCCAAGACTACAAAACCAAACAGATAGTTTATCTTGAGTAGAATAAATCCAATTGTTTCAATTGCACTCTGGGAAAGCTCCTCTTAAAGGAGAAGCACGAGCTCGTGTCCGAACCAGTGAGGGGATCATTCCCCCCTCGTTGGGAACGACGCCAGACAGTACGTATTACAAACGGTAAACCTCGGATTAACCATTGTCGAGGAGCCAGGGGTCACTTATCGGTAAACCTTGGATTATTGTCAAGGAGCTGGTAAGGGGATTGAGCTTGTTACTCTGCCCTTGCGTGCTGTCGGAGTTTAGACTGTTCCCCCAGGTGTAATTGTTGTGATTGGTAGCTTTAGTGACCATAATCTTTAGAATTCTACCCAAGGTGACGGTGGAGGGAAGGTCCCACTGTACCTGGAGCAGACGTCGGTTATACTCACTTGGATTTTCTGGGGGGTTCACTTCACTCGAGACGGTTAAAGTGGAGGAACTTGGTCCAGTCTATTCATTAAGCAGGTTGCCGGGGTAACTGTTCCACCCGCCATTTCTGTACTGAATTCTGCGAGGTTGGGCTTCATCACCAACTAGTGTTTTCGGTCCGGAGAGCTTACTGTTTGTGTGTGGTTTGACTCCTAGATTTGATAGCGCGTGTTAATTTGTTTGTTTTTACTTTTAGAGACCATAGGTGTGAATTGTGAATTTTAGTTGTTAAGTGTGAATTGTTAATTTTAGTTTTAAATTGTTAATAAAATTCACTGAAGTTGAATATAATGGCAAATGTTCCGGAGTTTATCAACCTAGGAACCCCTCCTAATGAGAATCCTAGTACTTTTCCTTACTTTGGAAATGTTGGTCCTCCTTATATGGCTACTTTGTCATTACCTGGATTTACAATAGGTTTACCGATATGGTTATTTTCAACTTCGTTGGCCCAAAATACTCCAATTGTTCCATCTCAACCGGATGCTTCACCTCAACAGAGTTCACCATCTCAACATCACCAACCTTCTGTTGACCCTTTACCTTCTTCGCCTAATTTTTCTTCCTCCATTTCTTCCTCTTCGCCTGGTAAAAGCCTTGATGCTAGTAACCAGGAGGCTAAGAAGAAGAAGAAAGGGAAGAAGAAGAAGAAGAAGAAGAAACAAGATAAGAAAGAAGTCAACCAACCAACCATGGCTGTAAGTGTTAGTTGTGTTGAGGAAAATTCTGACATGCATCGTAAACCCAAATACCCTTGCAGGCTTTGTAAGGGTGACCACTTCCTTGTCAATTGTCCTGGTATACCAAAGGTCTTGGAAGTATGGTCAGAAAAATCTCATCAACTTTCCGTTGATCCATCAACCAGTGATAGTCAGGTTCCTGGGAAAAAGGGTAAAGTTAGGTTTCCTTGTAAGTTATGCAAAGGGAGTCATCAAACTCACATTTGCCCTCACATGGATGAAGCCTCCACATTGTTGGAAAAACTTACTGTTCCACAGCAAGAATTTCCAACTGGTTACCGTAAACTTTCTCCCAACCTACCGTCAACTGACGGAGTGATTGATCTAAATTCAAGTACAGTCGATCACACTCTCCCATTGGAGAGTGAGACTCATTTCACTCAGGTTGATGATCCATTAGTTGATCAAGTGGTCGATTCAATTTCACATTCGGTCGATCACACTCTCCTTTTCGAGAGTAAATTTCATACCGCTGATGTTCTTCTTGTTACATCGGATTCTTCTATGCCGGGGGGCATTTCACCTGTTTCTACAGAACCCCCTCCAAGTATTGAGGTCTTTTCCTTTGATTGGAATAGACTGACAGAACCTCGTCTTCCTTCCTCCATCCCTTTCCAAATCATTGTCAAGGCTGGTGGTAGGGACATACATCGTACTCAGGTAGATGAAGGTGCTTCTGTTAGTATTTTATCCTCAGCTGTTTGGAAAGCTTTGGGTTCCCCTCAGCTTGCGCCTATTACGCAGAATCTGAAAGCTTTTAACAGAACAATTAGTGAACCTTTAGGGATCCTTCCTAAGTTTTCTATTACCTTGGAAGGTAAAACTGTTTGTGTTGATCTTATGGTAGTTCAAGGTCCCTTGGATTTCAATTTACTCCTTGGGTGAGACTATGTTTATGCAATGAAAGCTGTCGTATCGACACTCTTTCGCGTGATGTCTTTCCCTCACAATGGCAGTATTGTGACTGTAGACCAGCTTTCGTTCCCTAGTCTATTTTCAACTACCAATAATATGACACCCCTAAATGTTCCTAATTCTAAAGTGGTATCTACCCTGCCACGGGTTAATTATGTGGCAACTGGTCCCATGATTTCAGTTACCGATGTAAGTGAGCCTCTCACTGTTGATTTAGATCCAGTAATTGACATGGAAAACTCTATGGGATTACTTGAACACGATGTTCTTATCCCTTTTGAGTCCCTTGACATGTGTTCCTTCCAAAGAGCTGTTCTTCCTTCTGATGAAGATCTCTTGGAAGCCATGATCAAGGTGTGTCCATTGACATGTCTTTCTTCCAGTTAGAAGCCATGCTCAGTGTGTCCGAGGAAAGTTCCTTTTACTGTGTCAACCTCGTTAAAAAATGAATCAGTTGACGAGGATAGTTTTTTCCTGTATCAACCTCGTTAAAAAATGAAATAGGCTGTAATGAGGACAGTTCTTTTACTGATTCAACCTCATTAAAAAATGAATCAGCTAGATTTTAGGATATGTAGGTAGATTGTAGAAAGTAGGGTTTGAGGACAGTTCCTGTTACTGAGTCAACCTCGTTAAAAAATGAATCAGGTACGAGGATAGTTCCTGTTACTGAGTCAACCTCGTTAAAAAATGAATCAGGTATGAGGATAGTTCTTTTCTTGTGTCAACCTCCTTAAAAATGAAACAACTCCCTTTTCAAGTTAAATATTGAAAGTAAACCTTCATTTCATCCAGCCGGTTGAATGCAATGAAGCCTGGGGGGCATGTACCTCATTTTGCATCATTAAACTGGGGACATGCAAAATTTTTGAGCATAGTTCCTTGTCTTGTGTCAAGCTCGTTAACAAATGAAACAAGGGTAGGTTAAGTAGGCAGATTGTAGAGTAGTTATGAGCATAGTTCCTTGTCTTGTGTCAAGCTCGTTAAAAAATGAATCAAGGTTTTTAGAGTAAAGTTTTTGTTAGGTAGATTGTAGAGAGTAGTTATGAGCAAAGTTCCTTGTCTTGTGTCAAGCTCGTTAAAAAATGAAACAACTCCCACAAGTCTTTCCAAGATCTTGAAAGTAAAGCTTCATTCCATCCACCTCATTGAATGCAATGAAGCTTGGGGGGCATGTACCTTGATTTGCATCATTATGCTGGGGGCATGTGAACTTATAACAAGCATAGTTTTTCGTTTCAAGCTTGCATAAACATGAAACTGAATCCGAGCATAGTTCTTTTCCTGTGTCAAGCTCGTTAAAAAATGAAACAAATCCTCCTCTAATTGAGTCGAGAGTTTGACTAGACCTCATAGATGTTAGGTTGTACGTTTAGGTTAGTTATTTCAGTTTTTGCATAATTTTCTTACAGTTTTAGGTCAAGTCTTTCAAATGATCTCATTCTTGAACCTTCATTTCATCCACCTTAGTTGAATGAAATGAAGCTGGGGGGCATGCGCTCTAACAGTTATGCTTAGGGGGCATCAAGCACAGTTTTATCTCTGTTTCAAGCTTGTGTAAAAATGAAACTAATTTGAAGCATAGTTTTTATCTGTTTCAAGCTTTTGTAAAAATGAAACCTATCTCGAGTCAATTTCAGTTATTTTCAAGACTCGTTAAACTCATGAAAATCCCGAGATTATTTTGCTATTTTTCATTCTCGTAAAACAAATGAAAATGCCGAGTTCTTTCCGTCTTTTCCTGCTCGTAAATTAAATTGAAAGTCAGTCATATGAGTACATTTTTATCCCTTTTTCGAACTCATTAAAATTTACGAAAAAGTGAAAACCATGAGTACATTTTTATCCCTTTTTCGAACTCGTTAAAACTTAAGAAAAAGTGAAACCTTGGAGTTCTCTTTTAAGCCCTTTTCAGACTCCTAAAACATGAAAAGATTGCCGAGCGTTTCTTTTACACTCGTTAAAACGGAATTAAAAGACGGTCCCCTTTTAGCTCTTTTCTGACCGCAAAATCAGGAAAAGATTGCCGGGTTTTTGTCGTTTCAAACTCGATAAGGAAATAAAACGACGTGTCCTTGATCGCTTTTTACTTTTCAGGTCAACGACACTATTATGAAAGTACTCCTTGGTCGCAAGATCAAGTGGTTCCCCCAGGTATTATTTTATACTTTTTCGGGCTTGAGGGACACAAATATACGAAAAAGTTCAACGTGGAGTCTCCTTTTGTTTTTTCAGACTCTCTAAAAATGAAAAACGCCGAGTTTCTCCTATACTGGGCTCGTTAAACTTTTACAGTAAAGGACCTGTTCAATTACAAACAGGAACGAACCACTCCTTCCTAGGGTTCGAATTTAAACTAGGTTGGACTTGTCCGAAGGATGAGCTTATAATCAAGCATATGTTATCCTCCTCAAGCTTGTTAAAAATAAAGAGGTACTTGCCAGAAATGGTGGGGGAAAAGAGAGAAGAATGAACCTGTTTGTTACCTTTTGTCTCAAAAGAAACTTTATTACCACTCTTGAACACGACACTTTTCATTCACCTGGGTTGGGAAATCTTTTACCTCACAGTTGACCAAACCACTTTGAAAGTCTTTAACTGAGTTCCGGGGATTAACTTTGAGTTATTCGTCACCAAGCCATCTGTCGTGTCGTTATGTGTTCAAGAGGTCTGCAAGCAAAAACTTTCATCTGCAAAATACTTGTCATCCATTTGACCATCCCTGAGTCAGTCCTTACAGCAACATTTCTTCAACTTGAACAATGATTTCGTGTTGCGGGCTTGCCTGCAACGGGTCGCTTTCTATCGACATCGACACATTATCTAGAAAGATGACTTAGGAATCGACAGCACCTTGAAGTCTGCATGCATCAATGGCAGGTTTCTCGCCTTTGACGTCAGTTTACATCATTGACTTTCGATCAAAGGATTCCGTGAAGTGTTCGACATCAAAACATCTATTCACATTTCACGGGTTGTGCTTGGTACTTTGAGAACCATTGACATTACTGGTGGTTTCTCTCACGCTTGTTAACATTTTGCATCATCGACTGGTAATCAAGTGGTTTCTAACATGTTCGACATCGAATCATTTAATCACATGGCTAGAATCGTACCAATTCGGGAAGTAGAAGTGAAGACCCTGGATCTAGTTTCTACCATCCAGGCTGCGAGGAGTTTTGTATTCATTATCTATGTAGACTAATCATAAACAGATGGCTGCGTCCATACTGTGTCTACAAAAGTCTATAAAAATGATGCACTGCAAGATCATTCCTGTATCAGAATAGTTAGTCCATTAGTTAAAGTTTTGAATCTGAGTATGGGAATGCCTACCTCAGTGATGATATAATCTTATACATGTATTTTGTGTTGAAAATTGCAGGTTCCAACCAGGTCATCCACAAGACAATCCTTGAAATGATAAAGCGCTTCACCCTTCCTAGAATTACAAAACCCTAAATCTATTCCAGGCTTCGCACTTTAGGGGGCAATCTGTTACACTAAAAAATGTCACCATGACCACTTACAGTTAGTATGGCTCAAATCAACAGTCATGCTACCCTCTTAGGCAAGTCTTATGCCTCTGCTATCCATCTCAAACTCAAAGAAGAGAGAAAGTCTTGTAAAAAATATGTTTATCTCTGGGGTCGCAGGTTCTCTCTAGCCTTACCTGCGGGGACGCGGACCATGTTCACAAAAGGTGCGTCCTTGGACGCTCTGTTTGTTAAGGGACAGGTGCGTCCTTCTGTAAAAGGCAAAATGCGCGAGTTTCATCTTAAAAAAGTTACTTGTGGTTACTTCTAGAACTTTCTAGAGGTCAGTTTGATGATTTGGATGCGCCTCCAGTTGGTTCATGTATCTCTATTAAGGGGGAACTTATCCCATCAATAAGGGAGCTATCCCACCCAAAGAGGGGGATTATCCCATTGATGGTGGACCTGAATAACCTCTTTACAGCACTATAAATAAAGGCATTGAGCCAGAGGGAGAGGAGGTTGGAGCTATACATTTTCTTTGGGTAAATGCTGCAGGATTTAGGTCTTCATTTAGAGCCTTTGTGAGGAGAGATTGTCTTCACTTGATTCTACTTGGGAGAGGGTGAGCTTTGTCAAAGTAGAGGAAAACCCTTGATGGACCCTGGGAGGAACTTGCACAACACCAAGGCCAGGTTGTAAGAGTTTCTTTGTTTCGTTATTAATACAAACTGGTTTATTTTTCTCAATAGCTTGTGTTAATGAGTTATTTCATGTGTTCCTTGGTCTGCATGTTGAATATATGTTTTATTATATGAAATGCAAGTGCTTGGTAATTGTTTGATTGTTTGTGGTTGCAGGAATTGACTTGAAGGAGGAGCTCATCCGGATCGTCAAGAACGGACTTCAACAACAGCGTTTTGGAATAAGGTAAGCCTAAACACTTGTAGTTTTCATGTTTTAAAAGGTGTATTTAGAGAAAGATCGCTCCATTTTGTCTTGTTTGTCGCTAGAGAGTTTAGACTCCTAGGGAGGTCAGTTGTGTCCGCACAAGCGACTTTTTCCGCCACGACAAGATGATGATGGGAACGAGCATAGGGTATTAATTTGTATGGGTTTTTTTTCTATTAACTTGGTGAGTGAAAAAGCCTTTGGGACCCTAACATATTAGAACATCAAAGAAGGGAAGAGAATTATCTTTTTCAATTTCCATTATGAATTCAATATGAGGGGGGATGTTGTTAAGATGACTGAAGAAGGAAGTGAGCAAAGATTGGCCATGGGACCAAATTACAAATTATCATCCATTAAACAATACCAACATTTTGGTTTCAAATCCCAATAGTTTAAGGATAACATTTCTAAATGTTCCATGGAAATATTGGCAATCATGGTTGATAAGGAAGACCCCATGCTCATTCCCGTCATCATCCAGCCCAAAAATCCAAACTTCTCCAAACTTTTATTACCCATGCCTTTTGAATCTTTGATCCTCAATTTCTTGACAAAGAAAAATCCCACTTAACTAAGGCCTTTCAAGCTAATGGCTATTCCATCTCTCAAACCAATAAATATTTTTTCTTAACTCACCATTTTGGTGCTAAAGACTCTCTTTCTACACCCCCCCCCAGAGCACTTAATTCATTTCCCTATATTCAAGGTACCAATGATCACATCAGTAAGTTTTGGATAAAAATAATTTTAAAACCTTATTTAAACCCTGTAAAACTTGTAAAAATATATTTAGAACTACTAAGATAAGTAAGATCCGATGTTGGCCCAGGACTTTATCAAATCCCATGTTTCTATGGAAAATCATACATTGGCCAAATGGGTATTGACTTAAATCATGTCTCAAAGAACACATTGTTGATGCTTCACATAACCATAGTTCTAAACCCACCATTTTTTAGTACTCCTTTAACTCGAAGCACCATGTTTGCTTTGATAAAACTAAAACTTAGGCTTTGTGCCTTATTGCAACTCTTGTATTATCAAAGAAGCTCCCAAATTTGAAAAACACCCTAACAATTTCAACGAAGAAGATGGTTGTAATTCAAACCAATATTGGAAGTTGCTTGTTCACCATCTAGATCATTAAGCAGCATTTATTTCATGCTTACTATATACATTTTTACATTCTTTAATGCTTTATTTTCATAAATTACTCATGTTCTCTTGTCGGGCCATCCCTTTAACTTTTTTTTTCCAAGGTGGGAAAACCTATCATAACTCAATTGTCAAACCAACAGTGAGGAAATCCATCTCTAGCTATTAACTATGAATGCAGGCTAACTCATCACCATTATTCAAGGAAAACCATGCCACCTAGAATAACTCATTGGTGGTCTGTAAGGGGGCAAGCTTTCACTCCTGCCAGATGCCTTTGGGACTTGGGTCGTTAACCTGTTTCCTTACGTTCGAGGAAGACAAAATCTTAGCCAAGAAGACACAGTTTTAGGGCATACTCCAGGCCCAATCTTTAACTTATTCTTACTTGGTCAATATTCTAATCTAGAATTAAATATATTTTATTATTTGTCAAAAAATTATATTATTTATTATCAAAAAATTATATTATTTATTGTCAAAAATTTTAATTTGAACCAAAATTTCTCACATTATTCCCCCTTTCCTCTCACCTTTTTCTTAAGTGATCCCTACCTTCAATGGTTATTCTTCAACAACTATATTCTTACCCATTCTATATACTCCTCCCATTACACTCTTTTCAAACACTCAAGCTACATTCGTACTTGATGATGAGTAGAGTGTCCACTCAAAACATTGAACATTTTAAAATTTCTTACACAGTTCAATTCCATAAAGATATCATCCAAAAATTGTAGATTACTATACACTTGAGAAAATTCCACAACCTTTAAATGCAATCCCGTGAACTCCTTCTATTTCATCCTTTCATTCCTCGAGTTATTTTAGCCCCGATCTTGACTTAATTTTTTGGAAAAAAATCTTGTGAGATTTCCAAATAGCTCATTGCTACCCAAATGGCAAGAAGTCAATGTCAAATTTTTTTTGGTGGAGATCCCAAGAAGCCCTTAATTTAGCAAGAACACTACATAATATTACTAGATATATAGATCATATTGCAACACCTCTGGTATTGTTATATACCTAGGGGGGATAATATAAATGACTATAAATTTATTTGAAAGGCCTGAGTGAGACCATACATTCACGATCTTAAGGAAAATAGGAAGAAGAACCTGAGTGGTGTTAGATGGCACCACTGCTTAGTCAAATGTGTAGCTAGCAAGAAAGATCTTCAAAAATGTTCCATGAGGAACATGAATAGACGTACAAGAAAAATGATAAATAGACAACAACAAAAAAGGCTCTCTCTGGGGATGAAAGAGATTGGATGAAGGACAAATTTGATTTTTGGGTTAATAAAACACCTGTAATGAAAATTCTGATACTCTTAGTGTTGAGCATGAATTCTAGCTAAGTTTACTTGAAAAATACCCTTGGATCGTGGATCTAGCTTGGGGGTGACTACTGCAAGAAATACAAGTTGCAACTAGTCTATGGTTGGGTGGAAAATCGAAGTACCACCTTTAGTTTCAGCCATTGTTAGAGCTTTGATAATCATTATTAATTGTGAGCTATCAATATGATGATTAATTCTTTATTGAATTTGATGTATAGCTCTGTGATAATCTTGCATGGGTGTAAGAAACGGTTGCGTGAAATTAACTGGAAAAAATGTCTTGAATGCTATATGGATTAAATTAGAAATCTACCTTGAGGCTATAAGAAGAATGTCTTGACTTTTATGTGCAAGTTAATATGTTGCATGTGGACATGCAGGGTTCTATGATTACAATTTCTCACTTTTATGCTATAACTTTTATTCTAGGAGCTCCAGAAGCTTAAACTTGGACCATGCTGAGGGGAAATCTTCTTGACCCTCTGGTCCAGTTTTCAAATGTTGGGTCACGAAAATTTAGGGAATATGATCAAAGGAAGTTGGGATCCTGTTGAGGCCTCGAAAATCGCTACGTCAACACAAGGGAAAACCACCCGGTCCAAACCTAAAGGTAGCTCCTTTTCCATTTAGGTAGTGGCTCCAACTGAGGCTTATGGGATCAGTTTCACAATGAAAGGTTATTGAATGAATATGTAATGCTTATAGTGAAGTGAAATAGATGGATTTGCAGTAATTAATTAAATGGAAAACATACGCATTCTTCTACTATATAACCTGGGATTGTTTAATATTTATCTAGATGCGATCTATAATGATTTTGCTTAGTAAATGAAAATATAGATTGCTCAAACACTAATGGAAATGAAAATATTTCAAGATGATTCCTATTTGATTAAATAGTTAATCAAAATAATGTGTATAACTCATATCACATTCACAATATCAAAGCAGATTGCTTAACATGTAAAAAATGTCAATGGCAGCATGATAAAAAATGAATACATGTAACATTGTTCTTTAAATGCCATGTTAAGCAATTTGAAAAGATAAATTCACTATTTACTTATGAACAAAAGAGAGGTACAATGATAGAAATACCAAATGCACGTTGCTCAGCTCATAAAAGAAATAACAACAATTTAGCCCTTCTCACAAAGATGACTTCGGGAGTACAAAAATGCAACTTCTCAAAATTCTTTATGAAAATTCCTAAAACAATGTTCCAGTCGTTCTATTGAGAAAAGTATGAAAGTACAATAGTGTGAGCTTTCGTAAGCCTTTCTTCATAAAATTCAGGACCTTAAGTTCATACAACAAGTAAGCTTAAATAATAGAAAAACAACTGAATGTATTGTGCAGAGCGTTGAGGGCATTTAAACAGATCCCTTCAATAACGCTTAAAGGAAAACAATTTTTTGGTAGAAATTTCTGAGTGTGATTTGTTGTCTTCATCAGCTTTGTTTGTTCCATCGAATTATCTGGATGTTTGTCTGTCTGTTTGAACTGAACTGTTGCTTATCAGCACAACTGTCCTCTTCTGTCATGAACCTGAACACGGAAAACAGGAATTGATAAGCTGAAAATAAATGAGACTGATAAGCGAATTTCATTTGAAACAAATCACGTTTTGCAGGAAATCAAGAAAATTGTAGAGCGTAATAAATTCCGATCACAACCATCATGGAGAGGAATGCGGAGTGAGGTCTGTGACAAGACAAGTCAGACTTTACAGTCTTATCGCAAAATCGCAATCGCTTTTAGACTAGACCAGGGGTAGAACTTTGAATAATCATAATCGTTTTAAGACCTGGAGTACTCTAAACAAAATCCAAAGGGGGCTTTCTTAAATATATCACATTTAGAACATCGGAAAGGTAGATGGCTTGTTATAAACAATGTCCCTTTAAAACTTGTGATTGCGAAGTCTTGCGGTGACGTGGCAGTGTCGTTGTGAATGATGTCATGATGGTGATGTCACTATGACATGGCAGATCCATGTGGTAGATGACGTGGCGGTGGAAAGGGTCTTATCGTATAACGCAATCGGCATGAGCAAGAGTCTTTGGAATAGGTGGCATGACTTAGTGGTTTTTTTCGGGGGGGGGGGGGGGGGTTCGAAGTGGTAAGTGATTTGTGAAGAGGGGAGTCCAAAATAATGGAGGGGTGACATGTAGATATAGCACTTAGATGGAAAAACCACTTTTCGGAAACCCCCCCCCCTGAGAAACTTAAATTTGAGCGCAAGGGGTCCGAAATCTTATCTGTCGTTGATCTGGGAAGATTAGATCTGAGTCGTTTATTTTATAAGACAAATCTGGTTTTTTTTTTTTTCGTTTTATTGCAATCAGTGTTCGAAGCGGAGACAAACATGACATATGGTTTAAGTCCCAAAAGACTTGCGATTTGCGATGTGTGGGATGACGTGGAGGATGATGTCACATGTGACGTGGATATGATGTCATTGATTGCAATCGCAATCGGTGGTGTGGAGTGGGGTAGAACCTTTAGACTCTTGCAATTGCACAGACGCAAGATTTTTTTATGAATTGCAATGAATAATCCCCGTGGGTCAGGGCTATCGCATATCGCAATCGGAGTTGGCTGAGGGGTATTTACCTTTGGAACTTAGTTTATTTGCGATGTGGGGAGTCTTAGCCTTTAGATAAGTTAGAGTTTTTTGGACAATCAAGGTTTAATACTTGGGTTTTAATTAAAAAGCATAAGTATTAAACTTTGGTTATAGTTCTTTATTAACATTTTTTTCTTCTATTTTTTAATTTTTTTTTGGTTTTTTAAGTAAATAAAATCAAAGGCTTTTTAAAATTAAAGGGTCCCTATTTTAATATAATAAATTTCATAGGAAATTTATAATGTATTAAAATGGGGGTTGTTGAACAATACAACAATTGACAATTCACTAGAAGAACTAATTATCTCTGATAATAATGATTCTTTTTTTTAAATTCAGTAAAATTAATTCAAGAAGTGAAAACTACTTTTCGAAACATTTAGATAAATAAAACTAGCAATTGTCCCAAAAGGTACAAAGAGAGGCCGATAGACTTATGAAGTTGGAATTGTTGAATTTTTATAAAAGATTAAAAAGTACAAGTATTTTTCTAAAAAATAGAAAATAATGAATGTTGGAAACCATATAAGATGTACAGTGTAAAAGATTTTATTAATATATATATATATATATATATATATATAATTAATATCTCAATTGTATTTTCAATTTGGGTATTGGTTAACTTTTACACAAACATGTGCTTCCACAATTGTAAATCTTCTCCAACTTTGATTCATATTCTTCGTGAAACATGCCACATTAGTGCAGTGCAATAAGAAATATTTTAAAGAAAGGTTGAGAAATCTTTCTTTATATATAAATATATTTTTTTAATATGTTTTGAATTTATTTAAAAATGAGCAGTTTGTATCAAATCTATCTGTGCTTGTCCCAAGTAAGATCCATTTTTGATATTTCATTTACTTAATTATTCATAAATCTTTTTAATATTTCTACTCATTATTTGTTCACAATGGACAGTGCAAACCATTGTCACTACGAAGCTCTGACAAACTGTATAGTTCATACAGCTGGGCAATACTTCTTAAGCAAATGTTGTGAACTTTGCATGGTCTTTCCATAAAATTGACTGCACCAAAAATGAGATCCATAGATTAAGAGAAGCCTACACCACTGATTGAGAAAATCAAATCATGAGACTCTTCAAGAAACTTCATTTTTTATTTTTCATTTTCCATTTTCAGACAAGACAAATGAAGACATGCTCCTTTTGTCTTCTAATTCTGTTTACCCCTTATGTATCCCTGTGTAGTTGGAAGGAGTCATTCTGCAACTGCGTTGAGATCTTCGGAACTCTATCAGGATTGAATAATAATGGTGCATCAAGCAAAATTCAAATTCAATTTGGGTAATGCAAAACAGAACAGAAAAACACGTTGTTTTCATTCAAATGTACAACTACTGAAAAACAATTTAAAAAAGGTAGAGACAAAATCTTAAAATTATCAGAATTAAAACTATAATTATAAACAATTATTTTTAGATCTTTAGCCTTCAATCAAAATCATCACCTCTGGATGAGTAAAAAGAGAATATACTTGATGTGAATCACATTGAATAAAAGAATAACACACTAGATATCACTGAATGTAAAGCTATCATGAAATGGGTGGTACAATAGGCATACAAAGTTTCTGAAACAAGAACTATCACATATACAATGTACATTTGTCTTAAGCATCCCAATTAGTGTTAGACACTTCAAATTTCCATACAAAGGATTAAACAATTTATGAAGAAAGGAATTCATTCAAACATGTAGGTTAATAAATAATTAGATAAGATCTTATGGCAAGTTGAATTTGAAACTTTTGAATCAAAAGGAACAAAATGCCAGCTCCATGTTACATAATAGGAATCCAGCTACTATTTTCTGATAGTAGACAGGTATAATGCACCAGATAGCTCACAATATAGGTTGATAGAACCTCTGTGATATTTGGAGTCTACACTGCCTGTCGGCCCACCTTCTGAGCTGTTATTGATATTGTACAGCTTATTAAATCTGAAATAGAGGTAAAGATATAGGAGACAAAACAGATTGGGAATGTAACTCCTTTATACTGGAAGAGAAAAAGAGAACAAAGCAGCATGTAAACGCAGAAGAACATAAAGAAAACCACAAGACTTTTTGATTCAACATGTATTTCTTGGGGTCCAGATTCATTCACATGTATTTAAAAATGTTGACATGCTTGAACCAAAAAAGGAAGAGAATTTGAGAATTTCAAATGTTGTCCTAACTATTTTAGATATATTTTCTACAATAAAAAGGAAAAATCATGAATACATGGGCCTGGAAGGCTTACATTGCAAGTGTGATAATACATGAATGGAGCCCCATCTTGATGTATAATGTTCTCCATCCTCCACACTTCACAAGAATTTGTTATAGATGTCCATTAACTAAGATTCCATTGCTCTCGAGGAGGAATATTTTACCAGAACATCAGCTGTGACTATTGATGGTGACTACAAAACAATAGGACAAGGAACTTAGAAAGAAGAAGAATTGAGGCAATGGTCTCTTTTCCAGTAATGATTATTAGACAAGGTTATTAACGCTACAAAATGACAATTTTCCAACTCCATAAATAAAGCATTTTCATCATTACATCAACTCAACTCTCTCAGTCTCTTTATCAATGTCTCAAGTGATTTTTTCTTTGCATTTTGCTTCAAAGTTCGCGTACCAAGGGTTCCAAAGAGTCTGTCAGATGAATCTCTGTATTTTCTCAGAAATCATGACCACCTTTCTGTAATACAAAGAACTATAATGCTTCTCCCTTATAACAGGATTCATGAAATTCTCTAGATGGTTGTTTAATGAACGACTAACCAACTGCCTTGCCTCTAACAAAGACTTTTTTGGATCTGTTGCACCTTCAAGCTCATCCAAGCCACTGTCGTGAAATTGAGTATCTGCAAAATATTCTAGAAATTTCAAATCAACCTCAATTCCCATAACAACGTTTGTATTGAACCGCTTAACGATATCACTGAGAAATGTGGCTACAATGCAATCTGATATGTGCTTCAGAACACCCCTGATCACATTATCCAAAACCTGCAAAGGTAAGTCTTCAAAAAGATTTCAATAAAGAGACTTCACAAGGTCCTTTGAGGCTTTCTCTTGACTCATGAAACTTCACAAGAACCCTGACTATCAAAGATCCACAACAGGTATGGGGTTGAACTTACTACATTTTAAGTTTGTTTTTGGTCAAGCATGTATCTCTTGAATGAAATCTTCATGGCATGTGCTTTGAAACAAATCAAGTTATTCATGACGAAGAAGTTCTGGTATAAGAACAAATTGTGAATACACTTGAACACAACATTGTAAACATACTTGAATACAACATTACTATGCATGTTCAATAATGAATGCACATTAATTGTTCAACATCTATACATCCTGAAAAACAAACAATTCCTCTGTGTAAGAGAATTAGGACCACATTGCAAAGATCAACTTAAAGAGAAACCACAATGGAATTTGGTAAACAATATTTACAGCCATATGTATTTTTCACAACTTTGTTGTCTCCTAGGTCCCAAATCCAAGAAAATCTCAGCTCTTTTGATCATTCTTCCCACCCAAAGCATTTGCAAGGCACTGTATCATTCTTCCACTTTGATATGCATTTATAACAAAACTCGTAACCACATCTGAAACAACACCAACCACCATATGTTTCAGTTCTCCTTGTGGTTTAAATAACCAAGCAATGCCTCTTAGTTTTCCAATATTCAACAACAAATTTCAATGACAGATTCACCAGAGGTGAGGGAAAGATATTAGATAAGCAGTTTTCAAATACCAGGTTTGCCTAAGCTAGATACATTTGAAGAAACATCTTTGCTAAGCCATGGACAATTAGTATGTAGCTTTGCTTTTCAATTGGTAATACTTAGGCATCCATATGCACATAGTAAAGATATCATAACCTACAGCTACGATTAGAAAATCTAATTTTCAGATTGGAACCAATTATCTTTATCAAAGACAAATAGGGTATTATCAAAAAAAAAATATTCAACAAAAATGCATTTTACCAGTTTACTGACCTGCAAATCATGTGACAGCATCCAGACGTTTTTTCAACAATTTGTCCACATTTTCCACACAGTTGCCAATATTTTTTTTTGGTGAGCTTTAAGAGCAACAAATCATCTTTGTCCCTCTCGGAAAAAGACAATTTCTCCAGGTCAGAGCAATCCAAACCCACATGCCATGGCACACCACATTGAGCACAAAACAACCTTCTGCATTCAGGGCATTCTGACTCTTTAATAACAACAACAGCTGGCTCAGTTGAGCTTCCTACTTCAGGCACATCCTTCAACAAGAGTGCCGAGCAATCCTTGAACGGGCAATAGAACTTCTGAGAACTGGGAATCTCTTCTTCCACCAATGCCAGACACCATTCTTCTAGGGTTTGTTTGGGAAGGATCAATTGACACTGTTGAGGACTTAAGTGCTCGCTGCAATTGGGCTCAGGGCAATGAATGGTCCCCATTTTTTCTTTCAATCTGCTTTGGATATGCAGGACCATGCAATTAGAACAAACCCTGTGCAAACAAACCATACCATCAGAAAACTCAAATGGGCATTCTGCTTCTAAACAGATATTGCACTATTCTTTCACAAGAGGGGTATCTTCACTTGCTTCAACCACTTCCTTGCCTTCCCTTCTTGCCCTTTTGGGTGAGGGAATTGATATGTTTCTGCTTCCTAGGCGTTTACCAAATGAATCCTAAGGATAAAACAAATTCCAAAAATAAAAAATAAAAAACAAACCAACGTTAATTGAATGGCCATGAAGAATGAATATGAACCTGGGTGGGATCATCGTTTTCTGATAGAGTACTGGAAGCCGCTGGATTTGAATTTGAAGGAGAGAATAAATTTGCAGATTTCGATACTGTCGGTTCCTCTTCAAGCTTCAATTGAGGTTTAGATGCTATCAATTCCTCTTCAACAACCCTCTAGGCTCATCTACTACATGAATGAAGTCTTGGTAGTGTAATTTACACACATCCTCAATCTCAACTTCCTTAATTGGTCGTGCACTGCAAAACAGGGTTTTCAAACCATGAATTTGTTGATCGTGCACCGTAGAACATGGTTTTCAAAGCACGAATTTGTGTGCACAACAAAACAGGGTTTTCAGAGCACGAATTTGTTGATCGTCCACCGCATAACTGGGTTTTGGAGAGAGCTAAGTAATAATGCCACCAAAGCATAACTCTGTTTCTGAGAGAGTTAAGCCAAACCATAACTGGGTTTTGGAGAGAGTATCAAACAACAAAACATATAGCCAGATGTTGAGTAAGAAACCATATGCCAGATGTCAATAAGGGAATGAAAGTGTTGACGACTGAACTCATTCAAAGGGAAGGCCTATCAGCCTAATTAATCTGATTATAAAACTCATTAAATTGGAATTTCTTTTAAAAAACCTTTCGTGAATGAAAAACACCTATTTACTTGTATCAGTCATTAATCAGTTTATAAAATAAAGTAAGGGGCCTTTTACAACTTAGTTTGTACTATACTCATTCGTCACAGGTAGAGCCACTGCTGTCAGCAAGCGTTCATGTCTTCGACAGGATTACCTTTTAACCAACAACAATCTAGTATCCCATCGATTTAATAGTGTAATAATTAGAGGTATTTTTTCTATTTTTATTTTTGATGTTAAAAAGCCATTGTCACAGTTTGGTGGCCAGATAACGATAATGCCATTCAATGGTAATAATTAAAACTGAATAAGTTGGCTCGTGATGAGACCCCTTGTCTTACAATTAAAAATCATAAGCCATTACCCTGATTTGGTGTTCAGTGTGGTAATGTCAATTTAATTGGTTCCCTATGAACATGGTAAGCAGGCTCGTGATGAGACCTCTTATCTTTTTAGATTTATTATATTTTAGAATTACACTCTAAAAATTCTCTTTTTAATGGATGGGGAGGATTATTGACTCCTTAAGAGTTTTGGATGACAAATCCGAGTTGAAAGTGCTTAGTCGTAAGATAGACTTTACTTTTAAGGATAACCTTTTTGACTGAAACTAGAGTAAAAGGATATAATTTTTGAGGTTTTTTAAAAGATTTTGCAATTCAAGGGAAAAGATTTTCAGAGTTATAATTTTATCTAGTTTTCAATTTTGGTAATCACTTCTTAAAAAATTCCTACCTTCAAATTGAAAAATTAAAATAACTTCAAGAGATGTTTGAAAAGTCAATAGAGTACTACTTAACATTTTATTAACAAAATCTGTAAAAGGAAAATAAATTGTAGCGGGATGTACAATGGAAGTGATTTTATTTTTTATTTTTTTCCTAAGAATTTTTTTTCTTTAAGATGAGCCCATTTACAGGAAGAGAATCTCTCTTTCCTGATAAATCTTGAAGTATAAATGTAGATGGGATTATCTGTTCAATAATCTGAAATGGACCAAGCCATAATTTCTGAAATTTGGTATGTTTCCCTTTTTCTTCGTGTGCTTTGTCCCACTTGAGAACTAGATCTCCAACTTGGAAGGATCTTTGTGTGACTGAACTTGCATCAAAAGAAGCTTTCACCATCTGTTGATGTTTGGTGTGTGTGAGTTTGGCCTTTTCCCTTTCTTCTTCTAGTTTTAGGATTTGTGAATTTCTAAATTGCAAGGAAGAAAAGGGTGTTTCTTCAATAAATTCAACTAGGGCTAATGAAGGAAGAGCTAAATGTGATGGAATAATGGCTTCCTTCCCATAGACTAGGTTAAATGGAGAAGTTCCTATAGAGGCCTTCTGAGTTATCCTATCATCCCATAGAGCAAATATTAAAGCTTTGTGCCAGTTTCTTTGATTTTGATCAACAGTTCTTTTGATTATTCTAAGGATATTTTTATTAGTGGATTTTGCCAAACCGTTTCCCTGGGAATAGTAATTAGCAGAATATTTGAGTTCAAAACCTCTCCTAATTGCAAATTCAATCATATTGGTACCCGAAAAATAAGATGCATTATCAAATATAAGTGCAGAAGGCAAACCAAATCTTGTAATGATAAATTGATCAATAAATTCAATAACAGATTCAGAATTGACTACCTTTAGCGAAATTGCTTCCACCCACTTAGTGAAGTAATCTATAGCAGTCAGAATATATCAATGATGTTTATAATAATGAGGAATGATCTCACCTATGATATCCAGTCCCCATTGTTCGAAAGGTTGTTCCATGTTTACTAGTTGTAGAGGCAAGACTAGTTTCTGTTGTCTTCCAGAAGCAGTTTGGCATGTATTGCACTTCCTTACGTATGCGTGGGTATATTTGAAGAAAGTGGGCCAGTAATATCTAGCATGTAAGATTTTGTCTGTAGTAGTATCTCCTCCAAAGTGTCCACCTGCTGGTCCATCATGAAGTTCCTGCAAAACTATTTGTGCTTCAGACTTTTCAAGGCATCTTAACAATATGGAATCATAGTTTCTCATAAATAACAAGTTATTAAGAAGCTCATAATGACTTGCTTTTAATCGTAAAGCTATTTTTATTTTATGATTGAGTTTGGGAGGAGCATATCCATTTTTTAAATAAAAAATTAAATCAACATATTGGGACTCAGCATCAATTACAATTACCTCATAAATGTGTTCATTGTTACCTGTGTCCCCTTAGGCTGGTATGTTGGATTCTCCTGTAAGCAGCTTGCAGAAATCTTGCCCTCTGACAATTTTAGCTGGTTTAATTTCAATATCATACTCTTGTAGAGTTGTTACCAAATTTGGTCTCTTTTCCCCTAATTCTTTCTGCATTAGTATTTGCCTCACTTCTGGGAATGAGACTATTACTTTCGTGTGTGTTTTTAAAAGAAAAGGTCTAAAATTCTTTACAGATTTATATACAACAAATGCTTGTTTTTCTACTTCTGAATAATTCAATTCAACACCCTGAAAATTTGAACTGAAAAAAGAGATGGGTGCTTCAATTTTTTGATTATTAATTTGTGTCAAAACAACGACATAAGACGTTGAAGAAGCAAAGGTATATAAGATGAAATGATCAGAGAAATTTAGAGTATTTAAAGAAGGAGCATTGATAATTTCTTGTTTGATTAAATTGAATGCTTGATTTTCATGATGAACCCATTTAAAAATTGTGTCTTTCTTAATCATTTGTTGTAACGGCAAAATAATTTGTGAGAAATCAGGGACAAACCTTTTGACAAAATTGATCTGTCCAAAAAATGATTGCATGCTTTTTTGTTATATGGTGGAGAAATTTCTGAAATTTCTTTTATTCTATCAGGGTCAATGTAAATTCCATTTTTTGACACAATGAATCCTAAAAGTTTCCCTTCACTAAGAGCGAAAAAAGACTTTTTCAGATTTAATGAAATCCCATATTTTCTACAACGTTCAAAAATTTGTCTTAAGTCCTGCAAATGATTATTTCTGTTCTTTGAATAAACAGTAATGTCATCCAAATAAACAACAATCGTTTTGTTTAACAGACCTTTGAAAGCTATATCCATGGCTTGTTGGAAAGTGGCCCCTACGTTTATTAAATCGAATGGAATTTTTTGGTAGGCATAAGTTCCCCCTTTAGTTCTGAAAGTAGTCTTTAGCCTATCATCTAGGCGGACCGTGATTTGATTATATCCTGGGAAACCATCAAGGAAAGACATAAGTTCGGAACCAACAACTAATCGTAAATTTTTTTCCATAGTGGGTAGCGAGAAATTATTGTTTTGACTGGCCTTATTGGGATTCCTAAAATCTATGCAAGTGCGGATATCCCTGTTTTTCTTCCTAACAGGTACCAAGTTGGAAACCAATCTTGAATTCCTAACAGGAAAAATGATTTTAGCCTTAAGGAGTTTATTCAATTCCGTTTTGATTTTATTTTCTAAATTCGAATGAATTTTCCTTAATTTTTGTTGGATGGGTTTATCATTAGATGTCATCGGAATTGTGTGTTGAATGATGGAGGTGTCAAATGTTTTGAGATCTTTGTAACTCCAAGCAAAGATATCCTTATATTTTTTCAACAAATGAATGAAGGATAATCTTTCTTCAGATGAGAGACCAAGTCCTAAATTGATGTTCTAAGGTTTAAGATCTGTCCCAAGATTTATTAATTCAAATCTCAAAGTTGAACTCTGTAGTTTTGAATTAGTAACTCTTTTAAATCTGTCTTTTAAATCATAGAGATCCTCAAGTTTTACTATAGATTTGGGTATGGGATTATCATCGATTTTCTGTTTTAATTTATCATTGTGTTCATCTTCATCAATTATTTGGTCATCGTATGATTTTTCAGAAGTTAAGAAGTTTAAAATATCTTTCATCATTGAATACCCACCAGTTTGTGATATTATCAGGAATGGATGGTCTAAAGATTAATTCTATAGAAAATTTATCGGGACTGTAATCTTCGGATGGGATCAGTTTTGATGCAACGTTAGCAAGAAGGTCAGCACTGGCATTCTAAATCCTAGGAATAGCAGAAATGTTAAACGCTAAAAAATGTGAAGTGAGAGACTGAACCAATGATTGTTAATGCTTCAAGTGTGTAGAGATACAATGCATCATGTTTCTTACTTATCTAACTACAATTCCTGAATCTCCAAAAACTTGAAGGTATTTAATGTCAAGGATAATTGCTTTGTACATACCTTGGACCAATGCCTCATATTCTGCAATATTATTTGTGTATTCGAATTCCAATATACAAGTCAGCATTGTCTTCACACCTTCAGGATTAATCAAGATGCAACGTGCTCCTGCACCATCACTTGATTTCAACCCATCAAAATAAAATGTCCAGAATAAAGAATTAACTAATGGTTTTTCTAGCATATTTACACATCTGGAAAAGTCTATCTGTGAAAAAAATTCAATTTGAGAAGTTACAAAATTACTCAGAAATGGTGACATTTGTGCTTTAAAATTCTCAAAAAATGATTCAATAGAGTAGTTTCCAAGAATGTTTTTATTAAATTCCACTGCCTCATTTTCACCTTCGAAATTTGTTACCAAAGGTTTCATGTGTTTTTCTCGTTTGATTCTAATTTGATTTGGATTTCCATTAAATGGGAGCCATAAGTGAGACCAATTAGTGGAAAAATAATCGTGTAGTTTTTCTGACCAATCTCTAATAAGAATTAAACCATAGAAATCTGGGATATTAGCAACAAGTATATCAATTATTTGACAAACTTTAGGATTCAAAGATAATCTAGTAATAACTGAATTCATTTCTCGTATGACTTTGAATTTTGTCCTATCGAGTTGCATAATGTGAATTGCATTTTTCTGGGATGACATGTTTAATTTCAGACAAACTGAGTACGACATGATATTCGAAGAAGCCCTTGAATCTACCAAGCAGTTATGTACATTTTTATTAAATATTTCAAAAGTCAAAAGAAAAGGAGGGGTATGTGAATTAGACTTGTCACCTATCAGAATAACATCAGAGGAATCAAATAATGAATGACCAGGAGGTTTACCCATTCCGTTAGAAGCTTTGGATACCATAACAGTAGGAAGAGGAGAAGTAGGTACTACATTCAATTCTTTCAGTAAAAAATTATGTTGTTGTTTGAGTTTAGTGAGTTCATGAAGGGAAATGTTTGCTTTTATTTTCTTCATATCCTCAACTATATTGTACTCAATAGTATCTGAAACTACTAAGGTTCTGGGTGAAGATGGAGAATTGGATGAAGACAGAATTACTTGGGGAGAAGTGGAAGTGGATTTTTTAACAACAACTTTATCTTTAGCAGTGGAAGTTGAAGGTTTTTGTTTTTGAATTGGTTGTATAGGATCAACTGAACCTTTACTTCTTGTGCTAACAGGTAATGCTTCATATTCATTTTCACTATCAGAAATAGGAAGAATAAAATCCCACATTCCATTTAACTCAGCTATTTGTTCATCTTGGGATTCATCAACAAAAAATGATGCTTCCTCCTCATCTTCATCATCAATTTTTGCATTAGAGATGGTGTTTGGAGGTTGTGGATTAGGTGGCTGATTTCTTCTGAATGTTCTAAAAGGTTTTTTGGAAGAAGATTCAGCTACTTGTTTTTTGATCTCTACCATCTCGTTAGACAAAGTTTTAAGGACTTACTGCAAGCCTTCAAGATCAAAGAGATCTTTAAGTGTTTTCTTTTTAGATCCACCCTTAAATGTAACTCTTTTTAATTTTTTGTCTTCCTGATCCTTTTTCTTTTCTAGTGCATTTATCCCCTTCTCTACAGACACAACTTCTTTCATGTTTTCTACCAAGGTATTTTTATTAGCTCTATCTACAAAAATTTCTATGTTAGAAGGAAGAGATGAAATATACCATTCAATTTTTACATCGACACCAAGTCTAGAAGTAGATGGGATTTTATTTAACAATTTGTTAAATCTGGAATTGAAATCTTTTATCTTTTCCCCTGAATTTGTTTTTAAATTGGAAAGTAATTGATAAGAGATGCGGGTGAGTGATCATCACCAAATTTAGTAAAAAATTGTTCTTCAAAAATATCCCAACTAGTAATAGAATTGGCTGGTAACGAAAAGTACCAAGACCCTGCTGATCTTGTAAGAGTGTATAGGAATAATCTAACAACAATGCCTTCTTCATCTACTTCACTAAGATTGATGGCTAACATATAATTATGAAGGTGCTCTTCAACAAGTAGTCCATCATTAGGATTGAATTTGGGAAGACATCTTTCAGGATGTTTTGGTAGAGGATGAAGTGGTGCTGGCATTTGAACAGCTCCCGGATTGGACCATGGTCTAGCTGCCATTATAACAATTGGGGAGGTGGATGTGATGAAAGAAGAATTGGCAGCTATGATAGTACTGCTTGAGGCAACACTAGTCGTTTGTGTAGAGGAAATGGAAATAGATGAAGTGATCGGTAGAGAAAAAGGAAATGAAAAAGGAATAAATGGAGATGTTTGTGAATGAGAGAATGAGGTAATCTCACTAGTAGATGTTTGGGAATATGATGTAGCAGTTTTAGTTTGGCGGGATTGAAGTGGAAATTCAAATGGCGAGATGCCAAGTTTTGCACTTCGGGATTGAGTCAAAACACCAGTTCCGTGAAAAATAGAAGTTATACTTCCTTCAGAAACTTCGGATGATTCAGGCTTTTCTGCTGAAATGGAGACGTCTTCCAATTTCTTTATCAAAGCTGTAATTTCTAGTGATTCTGGAGTATAATCCGCAGGGATTACCTCAGGAAGTATTCTAGGAGACTTGGGAGGTGATTGTACAACTCCTGATCTAAAAGTAGGAGATTCTAGAGGGGATCTAGAAGTTGTAGGAGATTTGGAGGGGAAATGACTCTTGGAATGGCCTTTTGTTTTTGGATTGGACTTAATTTCCATTCATAGTCTATAGGCCCTCCTTCTAGCACCAAAAAGTGTTGAGGCCTTGAAAATCATTGCGTCAACATGGGGGAAAACCACTCAGTCGGACCTTAAGACAACTCCTTTTCCGTTTAGGTAGTGGCTTTAACTGGGGATAATGGGACCAGTTTCCCAATGAAATGTTATTGAATGAATGTGTAATGCTTATAGTGAAGTGAAATAGATGGATTTGCAGTAATGAATTAACTGGAAAACATATGCATTAATCTACTCTATAACCAAGGATTGTTTAACATTTATCTAGATGCGGCCTATAATGATTTTCCTTAGGAAATGACGATATAGATTGCTCAAACACTAATGGAAATGAAAATATTTCAAGATGATTACTTTGATTAAACAGTTAATCAAAATAATGTGTATAACTCATATTTCATTCAAAATATCAAAGAAAATTGCTTAACATGTAAAAAATGTCCATGGCAGTATGATCAGAAATGAATACATGTAACAATGTTCTTTAAATACCATGTAATACGCAATTTGAAAAGATAAATTCACTATTTACTTATGAACAAAACTAAGGTACAACGATAGAAATACGAGATGCACGTTGCTCAATTCATAAAAGAAATAGCAGCAATTTAGCCATTCTCACAAAGATGACTTCGAGAGTACAGAAATGCAACTTCTCAAAATTCTTTATGAAAATTCCTAAAACAATGTTCTAGTCGTTCTATTGAGAAAAATATGAAAGTACAATAATGCGAGCTTTCCTAAGCCTTTCTTCATAAAATTCAGGACGTTAAGTTCATATAACAAGTAAGCTTAAATAACAGAAAAACAATTGAATGTATTGTGCAGAGCGTTGAGGGTATTTAAATGGATCCCTTGAATAACGCTTAAAGGAAAACAATTTTTTGGTAGAAATTTTTGAGTGTGATTTGTTGTCTTCATCAGCTTTTTTTGTTCCATCGGATTATCTGGATGTTTGTCTGTCTGTTTGAATTGAACTGTGACTTATCAGCATAGATTTCCTCTTCTATCATGAACCTGAACATGGAAAACAGGAATTGATAAGCTGAAAATAAATGAGACTGATAGCGAATTTCATTTGAAACAAATCATGTTTTTAAGGAAATTAGGAAAATTGTAGAGCGTAATAAATTCTGATCACAAAAATCATGGAGAGGATGCGGAGTGAGGTCTATGACAAGACAAGTCATACTTTATGGTCTTATCGCAAAATCGCAATCACTTTTAGAGTAGACTAGCGGTAGAACTTTGAATAATCACAATTGTTTTAGGACCTGGAGTACTCTAAACAAAATCCAAAGGGGGATTTCTTAAAACATATCGCAATTGGAACATTGGAAAGGTGGATGGATTGTTATAAACCGTGTCCCTTTAAAATTTGCGATTGCGAAGTCTTGCGGTGACGTGGCAGTGTCGTTGCAAATGATGTCATGATGGTGACGTCACTATGACGTGGCAGATCCATGTGGCAAATGACATGGCGTATGACGTGGTGGTGGAAAGGGTCTTATCGCATATCGCAATCGACATGAACAAGAGTCTTTGGAACATGCGGCATGGCTTAGTGGTTTTTTTCGGAAGGGGTTCGAAGTGGTAAGTGGTTTGTGAAGAGGGGACTCTGAAAGAATAGAGGAGTGACATGTAGATATAGGGCTTGGATGGAAAAACCACTTTTCAGACCCCCCCTTTGAGAAACTTAAAATTGAGCACAGGGTGGTCCAAAATATTATCTGTCGTTGATATGGGCAGATTAGATCTGAGCCTTTTATTTTATAAGATAAGTCTGGTTTTTTTTTGTTTTATCGCAAACCGCGTTCGAAGCGGAGACAAACATGACATATGGTTTAAGTCCCGAAAGACTTGCAATTTGCGATGTGTGGGCTGACGCGGAGGATGATGTCACATGTGACGTGGATATGACGTCATTGATCGTAATCTCAATCGGTGGTGTGGAGTGGCGTAGAACCTTTAGAATCTTGCGATTGTGCAGATGTGAGATTTTTTTATAAATTGCAGTGAATAATCCCCACGGGTATGGGCTTTCGCATATAGAAATCAGAGTTGGTGGAGGAGTATTTGCCTTTGGAACTTAGTTTATTTGCGATGCGGGGAGTCTTACCCTTTAGATAAATCTGAGTTTTTTTGGATAATCAAGGTTTAATACTTGGGTTTTAATTAAAAAGCGTAAGTATTAAACTTTGGTTATAGTTCTTTATTAACAATTTTTTTTTTGGTTTTTTAAGTAAATAATTTTTAAAATTAAAGGGTCCCTATTTTAATATAATAAATTTCATAGGAAAATTATAATATATTAAAATGGGGGTTGTTGAATAGTACAAAAGATCCCTAAATGCATCTCCAAATAGTTCTTGTTGGAATTTTTGCTATAAATTTCCTTCTCAGAGGTTCCAAAAGTTGAAACTTGGACCATAGTGAGGGGAAATCCCACTGATCATGTTGTCCAACTTTTAGATCTTTAGTTGCAATATGTTTAGGAGATATGATCATAGGAAGTCGAGTTTCTTGAATGCTCCTAAAATTGTACATTAAATAGGTCATGTTGGCATTTTTGCTATAACTTTTCTTTTGGGAGGTTACAAAAGCTAAAACTTGGATCATAATGAGGGAAAATCTCACTTATATCTAGTCCAACTTTTAGACATTGGGTTGCAATATTTTAGGATATATGATTAGAGGAAGTCAAGCTTTCCGAATGCTCCTAAAATTGTGCATCAAGTAGCTCATGGTGGTATTTCTACTATAACTTTTCTTCTTGGAGGTTCCAAAAGCTTAAACTTGGACCATAGCAAATGGAAATTCTACCAATCATCTAGTCCAACTTTCAGATCTTCGGTTATAATATTTTAGGAGATATGATCAAAGGAATTCGAGCATCCTGAATGCTCCTAAAATCTTGCTTCAACACAGTCATGTTAGCTTTTCTCCTATAGCTTTTCATCTATGAGGTTTCAAAGGTTGAAATTTGAACCATAGCAAGGGGAACTCCCACTGATCATTTGGTTCTTTTTTAGAACTTGAACTGCTATAATTTAGGAGATTTTCCCTAAAAAAATTGCTATATTAGTTTACATGCATAGTGTATAAAGAAATACACCAATGAAAATGTTGTTTTCTGGATGGGGACACTATTGTCGTATGATAGTACTACTATAGTTGATAATTCATATTTGCATGCAAAGAATTTTCTATATCAGTTTGCATGCAAATTGTTTAAATTGTTCAATGATTCATTGCATACAAATCGTCTGACAAAATGCCCCAATGAAAATGTTGTTTTCTGGATGGGGATAATATTATTGTCGTAGTTGATATATGCCTAATTACATGTAAATAATTTGAAGAAATGTGTTAGAGGTGTTTTATTACAATTTGCATACAAACTATTTTATGAAATACGTCAAAGACAAAGATCAAAAGTTGCATCATTGAGTGGTATGTTTTAGTTAGTATGTTATAAGTGGAATTATAACAATGTTTCTCATTTGATTTCATATAAAATGTATACAATAAAAATACAACTTAATTGGTTGTTTATAAAGTATTTGAAGAAAGGTTTACATGTAAAGTGCTTGACAATATGTATGAGGGTTGAAAATCAAGTTTTCGCAAGTGTGGTTAGGATAAATTTAGTAGGGATGTGTGATGAAGTGGCATCAGAACTTATTATCAAGCTAGTAAAAGGAAAAATAAATATTTTGGGTACCCTGTAACCTCTTTAAGTCATTAAGGGAATTGGTTATGTTACACCTATCCTCCCAAAATTTGACCTAGAAAAATCATGCTCATTACAAAACTTCTATCTGGCTAATCAATTTTGAATGTGGAACACATATACATATTATGTAGACTCATTCCTCAACATCATATTTAATCTCTCCTTAGGATCCATTAATGTTTGGGATCATTATGAAAACACATTTACTGGTAAGTTTAGAAAAGAGTCTACTCTAGTTGCACTTTTGAAAAAACTAATATATATATATGTATATATGAATAAAATACTTTAACCAACATTTCACGACCATTTTAAATAAAATTTTAGCACATTTTTCCCCTATTGGAGAAGTAGTAGTTGAATATTATACTTATTCTTTGCATTCATCTATTGTCATGCTTGTTATGAGAGTTGGTAAAAATACTTTGGTAGACAATTTTGATGTAGCTGAGGATGTGGAAAAGGAGAAGCTAAGTTTAGTATAGAATCTAAGAATGAATATGTTAATACCATTCTTTTCACTACTATTTCCAAACCACCCTTTAAAACAAATATCAAGCTTTAGGATAAATCCCCTTAGACACATAGAGTGTATTAATTTTGGTTAAGAAAATATCAAACAAGATTGTGGATCTAAAAAGGAACTTTAGAGGAGGTACCTCTAAAGCAAGAACTTTCATATCTTTCTATAGGAAATTTATCACCTCTCCAAAGCTACCTGAACCTTTAGCAAAGTTTAACTTGAATTTAGAGGAGGTGGGGATTGATAATTATTGCACCTATCATCATGCAAATTATTATGAAAATACATGTACTCAATGACTACATTTTATTAAGTTGGTAGCAAATTAGCTTTTGGATCAACAAAAACAATTTGAAACACTCTCCAAGAGGTTGAAAATGGGGTAAGTGTGTAAGAGATCGAAACAACAATTTTCCTATAACAAATGTCACTTGGACTTCAAGAGGAAGGAAAGTAAGTTGTAGAAAAAATCTAGGCAAACTAAATAGTACAAAGAGATCACAACTTAAGAAGTAAGGGGCATATTCCTTCAATCCCTTTTACATCAAAACCTATGACAAATATCCAATGAATTGTAGATCTTACCTACCCAAGAAAACAACATTGACAAACATATTTTGGGTGAGAATGGACTACAATGTGATTAAGCATATGAAATCCAAGGCAATTTTTTTTTATTTTTGACATTTGCAATATTATTCCTGAACAAAGAGACCTTATTTTGCAAACTTTGAATACATCCTTGGATGTACCTTATAAAAGAGTAGCAAATTTTGAAGTAGAATAAAAATCTCCTTTGATAGAATTTGAAAGTAAAGTAAAAGTTTCTATATTTGGTAACTGATCCAAGTCCCAAACCTTACTTTTTTAGCTAACCTTTGAAATATACAACTGCAGTGTACATAAATATTTGGTTGATTTAGGAGCATTCACAAATGTAATGTTTTTCGTGGTATGCAACAAAATAAATTCCACTCTAACCAAGTTCTCTACTCAAATCATTTAATTAGATAGGTCAAATGTTAAGGTTATTGGGGAACTTAAAGGTGTTTTAATCGAGCTAGCTTCTAACCTAAAGATATATTAGGTTATAGACATTATTGTGGTTGATATTCCTAAAAATTATAGTCTTTTGTTCAATAAGGATATTTTGCCATGGATTATCTGATCTATGGTTATAGTGGAATGGACAACAAAACCAAATTTGTGTTGATTGAGAGGCTCACATGAAGCATAAGATTATATAATGGAAGGATTCGATGAAACTATACAATTCGCACATTAAATTATAGGAAATTATTTTCTTGAAACTAAAATTAGGAATTACATTGCAAAAGAATCACCCTTGGAATATGGAAAATAGTTCAAACCCTTTCACTACACTTGTACTGATGAAAATGATTATTATGTTATAATAGATGTAGAAAGTAGTATTTCAACTAACTTGAATGTAAAAACTTTAATTTGGACTTTGTTTTTTGTGTTGGTTGTGGAGCCTAATTATATTCCTAATTCAAAGGTCTTATTTTTAGCTGCTTTTGGATCCTCGTTCCTAATGGGGGGATGTGGGAGGGGCTTTCCCCCACTACTATTGTTGCTAGGGAGGTGCAGGGGTGGGGTAGGGGTGACAATTCTTTGTGGCCCTATTATAGACATATTTGGGCATTGCAACCCCAAACTCATATGTCCATAAACTAAGGACTCCTCAAGTCCCTAAAAGTGTTGTTTCATACCCTAAAGGATCATGGTCAACTGATTACATCATTTCCCAGAAGTTCCACCTGAAAAACTACTCAGAACTGGCCAAAACTGGACGATATAGGCTGCTTCATGGACAAGGTGCGATGCATACTGACTGGCTAACTGGCCAGGTGCGATGCATACTGAAATGGCCTTCTGTGGGGTGTGATGAGCAAGAATAGACAAATGGCAAAGACAGTTTGCAAGGTGGATGATCATGGAATCTTCCAGAAACTTCTTTTGTGACACTTGCTTCTCTGAATTCGCCCAGGGATGAGTAAGAGATCATGAAATCTCCAAGTGGAATAAGAACTATCAATGGAATGAAACTAATCAAAAACCTAGAGCTGACTCACACCCTTGCAAGACATCTATAAATGGATCCCTCATTTGAGAGATCTAGGAGGCTGGAATTTTGTATTTTGTAAGGAAGTGTTGTTGGTTTGTTGAGAAGAGACATTGCATTGTTGGGTGATTTGCTTGTTCATGAGTTGAAGAGGGCTTCTACAACTGGGAGGATGATGCTGGATCAGACAGCTGGGTTGTAATCCTCTTCTACATTACTATTAATAAAGTTCTTTGAGTTTTCCTCCATATGATCTTGTATTTGTGAATCTTATTGTTTATGAATGCAATTGTATGGTCAATGTGTTTCTGATTCCATATTGGTTATGATGTTTTAGATAGAGATGCTTTGATAGTTTGTTGTTACTTTGACTCTACAGGTACTCTTTGAAGTGGGACAAGTAGGAGAGGAGTGGCAAATTCTATCAAGGAAAGGAGAAATCAAGCTAGGATCAAAGCGAAGGATCCAGGTTGGTCCTCTATTCTTCTCTTCCATCTATCACACTTAAAGGAACTCTTGAAAAGCTTTCATTGTTTGTTTCTAAGATAGCTACCCGTCTTAGTGGGACTAGTAGTTCGAATCGACACTAGTTTTCCCTGAAACAAAATGGTGACTCTGTTGAGGAACGAATAGTTTGTTTTGTTTGTTTATTGTTTGCTTTATAAACTACAGATGGAGCCTGAAGTTAGCCAACAAGCCTTCGAAATGCCTTTGTTATGCAATTGCGAAGTAGATAAATGTTGCTTCAATCAATCTCCGGGTTGGTTTATGAACTGAACATCTGACTTAGAAAGCATCTTAAGTGCCATTGTGGTAGCTTAGAACCTCATCAGATCCTACCCTTATGCTTTGTGTTTACTGTCCATCATTAGTCAGCCTAAATCACTGAACTTAGCTACAAGTTTTGAGCAAAAACCAAGCTTAGTTTCGCTCCCTGGCCCATCGCACTATCTGTAACTATGCAACCTGGATGCATCGCACCTCCCGTGTGTTGCAGGTGAGATGCATCCCTGTTTCCTTGTGTTGCAGGTGCGATGATTGAGTAAACCGTGTTTTCTTCTCTGAAATTTGGTTTTTCTCTTTGTTTTCAAATTTATTTAGTAGTTTTACTGTTTATGATTAGTACCTTCTTGCTGTAACCATCTAACTTCACATTACTTCAGCCTCCATCAGTTAGGAATTGTAAATGTTTTTGTGTATTTTTCAATCATTTGCAATCCTCCTTTGTCGAAAGTAGCCTAATCGAACTGTCATTTTTGATGCAAGTGTCGTAATTGTCATTCTGAATCAAAAGAAGAGTGTCGTAAAGTCTTCCTCTTCTAGATAGTTGATTGTACTTTTGTCATTGTACTTGATTTTGAAATTATTAGTATTTCAAGTGTCGAAAACAGTTTTAAATTCAAAATCGAAAAGTGTCGTCTTAGTCTTCCTTTCGTTTTGAAAAGAGAAAATTGTTAGTACTGTCACTTTGAAAGAAAATAGTTCAGATTTGTACTTAGCATTCTTTTTGTCATTCACACATTAAGAAAGCAGAAAACAAATACATGCATGTGCATCTGCATTTTGACTGCTTGTTTTGATTTAGGAAAGTGCATTTAGTGTGTGCTCTATGCTCTTTGCTAAAAGAAAAAATCGTTATCTTCTTTCCTTTGTAGCTAGGATTTTCATTGCTAAAAGAACATAAACGACTGTTTATCATTTTAGAGTGCATATTTAGGAATTTCACATTTACATCACGTGGTGAAACTTGAAAGACAAACTTCTAAGCAAGATCAACCATAAAATAAACCTCAATGAACATAAAAACGCTTTGGAATCTAACACAACACATCTAGAAGTCTAGGCTAGAGACGTGTTCCGGCGTCGTAAAACCTGGTAACTATCATTTTCATCGTAGGTTGGGTGATTCCTCCTCTTTGATACGACAAGTGCCAGTACGGACTTGTTCTCCCCGTACCGTCATGTATATATTGGGAGACCACAATAGGCTATCATCATTTATCCTTAAGAAGCTATGTCTGCTGCCCTATCGATCGTAATGCATTGAACACAGCATTCGGGAAGATTGACTGCCGTACATAAGTCCTTGGTAATTTCTCTATCATTTATCACTAAGGTGTATTTTTTAGTTTTACAATCGATTTGGTAAACCCTCTAGCTAGACTTCCAGAATAGTCACTTTCGTTCCTTTTCGACTCCTTAAAAGAAAAGGTCCATCTGAGCACTTGTCACTTCAGGCTCATTAAAAATCGAAGGCAACTAGAGTCACCTTTAGCTTTTTCTCAACTCTTAAAAATTGAAAAAGAATGTTGCTTCCAAGTGTCTTTAAAATTTATTTTTAACGGAATAACATCCTTGTTCCTACGTTGATTTGAGGTTGAGATAATGGAGTCTACCAATCAAGGAATCCCCCTTGGCGAGAATCCTAGTCCTTTCTCCTCTTGGGGAGATATTGGTTCTCCATATATGGCTACATTGTCCCTTCCAGGAATCACAATCGGCCTGCCTGTATGGCTTTTCTTGACCTCTGTCATTCAAAACACCGCAGTTCCTCAACAATCTAATCAGCAACCAAATGATACTGAAGTTACCCCTTCACCTTCTACTTCGTTTGTTTCTCCTTTCCCTTCTTCCTGCTCGCTTGGTGAAACTAGTGACACTAAAAACCAAGTAACTGAGAAGAAAAAGAAAGGGAAGGAGAAGAAGAAGAAGCCAGCTAAACAAGGGAACACCAAAGCATCGTTTGGCGAAAATCCACACACTAAAGTTTCCAAACCAAAAACTCCATGCGCAATTTGCAAGGAGAACCATTACCATTGAGATTTCCCTTGCATCCCGTGGATCTTGAGAGAATGGTCTCCCCGGTTGCACCATTCAGTGTCATCAACCCTTGACAGTCAGGTTGACAGCGCACCATCAACTAGTGAAAACGAAGTCAATCGACAGAAAGGAAAAGTTAGAGTTCCATGTAGGTTATGTGAAGGTGATCACACTCTTTACCATTGTCCTTTTTTGGACGAAGCCAAAAGCATTTTGGATAACCGTCCTGCTTCACCACAACAACTTCCACCTAGATACAAGAAACTCTTACCAAGTCCTTCGCTAGTTGAAAACCCGATTGACATAACTCAATTGTCGATCGAACCACCTATCATTGAAAGTGAACCTTCTAAGTCCATACCGGATCAAAGTCAACTGGTCGAGATGGCAGTCGACCCAGTCTTGCCTTCAGAAAATCCACCTTCAGATGATATAGTTTCCAAAGAGGATGAGAACGACACCGTTCAAATTCTTTTTGTCGATATAGAGTCTAATGAACTTGGGGGCAATCCGCCCATTCCTTCACCATAGGAAGAGACCCCCCCAGTTCATGAAACTTATCTAGACATTTATCCGGTACCTCCTCCGAGCAATTTGGTTGTTTTCTTTGACTGGAATCAACTAGCGAAACCTCACCTTCCATCTAATGTACCATTCCGAATCATAGTACAGGTTTACAAAATGATCGTGTCTAGTACAATCATAGATGAAGGGGCTTCGGTGAGTATCCTTTCCTCAACTGCTTGGAAAGCACTTGGTTCGCCATCGCTTTTGCCTAAAAAACAAAATTTGTCGGGCTTCAACAAAGGAACCAGTTGACCATTAGGGATCCTTCCAAAGTTGCCTATAACTTTGAGAAAGAAAACCGTTCATTTGAACGTGATGGTAGTCCAAGGTCCACTAGATTATAATCTACTCCTTGGATGTGATTATATATATATCATGGAAGCCATTGTCTCCACATTCTTTCGAGTGATGTGTTTTCCACATGAAGGCAGACTGGTACAGCTTGTCGACCAGCTTTCATTTCCTGGTTCAAACACAGCTATAAATCAACCATCATCCCTAAATGGCCTCTTCACATCAACAATGTCTCTTCCATCTTCATCCCATCCACCTAATTACCATGAGTAGTTCGGTGCGTGTGATGAAGACTAGGGGGCATGCACCCTAGTCTGCCTCGGCAGGTGAACCCAGAGGAAAAGAGAAATTTTCTCGAAAGGTTATAATACTTAGACCGAATAACATTCCTGTATAGGTTATGTGATCAGTCTGACACGATTATTTCCTTTGTACAATTGTGAATGGAAGCTCATAGCATTCGCCTTCGTACGTTATGTGATTGGAAGCTCACAACAATCACCTTTGTCCATTTCGATAGACATCACAAAGGAAGAGTTTTTTGTCGGCCGACAGAAACAATCCTGCCTAACCGCAGGAACTTCCATTTGATAACCTAGAAACTCTCCTTTTACTGAAAGACCTGGGGGCATGCAAACCTTTGCATGCAAGTGAAAAACGACCCTTGATTTTCTTAGTTTGTAGGTTCTTAACCCTTTAATCTCGTAGCTCAGTTATTTCTAGCTTACATAAAAGGGTCATGAGCACGTGTTATAGTAGTGATCAAGCTCATTAAAAAATAAATCTACCAAGAGACATTATCAAAAGACTGGTAAGAGCAATGTTCCCGCAAGGTTCAAGCTCGTTAAAAAATCAACCCACACTGAGCACATGTTGGCACAAGGTTCAAGCTCATTAAAAAATAAACCTGCCTCTAGTAAATAACCTTTTGTGATCGCTTTGCTATCTGCCCTTTTGAACTTTGGTTGTGTTCCTTCCATCACCTCCATTTCATTCGGCCGACCATATGCTTCCACTTGATTGTTTACCCTTTTGAGGAACATCTGCGACGAGTGATTCTGATTTCCACCCTCTTCACTCTGCCATGTTTTGAGAAGTTCCAAACTTACCTGGAACCAGCTGTTACTACCCAGAATATCACTCGTTCCTAAAAATGAGCCTCTTTTAAACTCTTTTTAGACTCGTTAAATATAAAAAGATCGTCAAGCTATTAGCCTTCCCAGCTGGCTAAAGTAAGGGGAACGCTATCCCTCTCATATATTTTAATCTTTTTGGACTCGAGGGATTATTAAACAAAAAGATCAAGCGCTTGCCTTTGTCGGCTCGTTAAAACTATCAAAAAGTCATCCCTTTCGTTTTATTTTACACTTTTTCAAACTTAAGGGATTATGCCACGAAAAAGGACTGTTGGAGTCTCCTTTTCATCCATTTTTAGACTCTCTAAACAAGAAAAGGACTGAGTTATCTTTGTCGTTAAACTCGTTAAAACAATAGCGACAAACTTGTCCACCCAGACAAGAACGAGTCTCACTAATGCTAGGCTCGCTAAACACAAAGCGACAGGTTTGCCCGAAGGGAAAATTATAGACCAAGCATATGTTATCCTCCTCAAGCTTGTCAAAAATAAAGAGGTACTGGTCAGCAATGACTGGGGAAAAATGGGAAGAAAACTTGAAGAACTTTATTGGCAGCAAGTCGGTCTTGAACATGACACGTTCACTCCATCATCGTGATTGAGTTGGGTTGGATTTCCGTTCACCGTCACCATTGGTCCGCCATGCTATCCATGGGGTTAACGCTACCAGTGCATATCAGTGTCGCCAAAATGTTCAAGAGAAGTCATTTAGAGAATTCACCATCCAGTAAACGCCTCATCCACTGCATTACATCCATGCTTCATTTTTCATGACCGCCATTCCTGAACCTCATATCATTAGATCGTTTTCACCTCCACAAAAATCATTTGCTCCGTTTCGCGTCGTAGATGTGGGATACATCAAGGCCCTCCTACGATAGGTCACTTTTTGTAAACATCAGCTCATTATCTAAGAAGTTGACTTAGAAACAACCCTTTCAGTACTTTGAAGCTTGCATGCCTCAATGGCAAGTTTCTCACTTCTGGCGACAGGTTTACATCAATGACCTTCGACCGAAAGACTTTGCGTGGTGTTCGACATCAGCTCATATATTCACACCATGTGAATTGTACTGTAGTACCTTGAGGGTCATCATCATTATCAGTGATTCCTCTCGCGTCTGTTAACAGCTTACATCATTAGCTGGTAATCAGGCGATGTCTTTCCATGTTCGACTTCAGAACATCTTTTCACATGGATCGACTTGTACATCGGGTGAAGATTGTACGAGTTTTGAGGACCCCGGATCTAGTTCCATCCATCCAGGCTGCGATATATTCAGGAAAATAAAGACATCAATTGTACTCAGAAGCTGGATAGATAGTCATCTAGCCAGGGAAGATGACTCTTCATGCAAAGAATCACAAGTCTGCAACAACAGACGATTGTCTGTCCTATGTACATGAAAATGAATTTATAAAGCTGAGCATGGGAATGCCCGCCTCAGCTAGATCATGAAAATAATATGATGATGATGTATTGTACTGTATCTTATATAGGTCACCTTCTAGTTCGAATACCTCGGATCCTCATGAATAAAGCATTTCACCCGACATCAGAAAATTTATGACATCATGCTTTAGGGGGAATCTATTATAGACATATTTGCGCACTAAAACCCCAAACTCATATGTCCATAAACTAAGGACTCCTCAAGTCCCTAAAAGTGTTGCTTCATACCCTAAAGGATCATGGTCAGCTGATTACATCATTTCCCAGAAGTTCTACTTGAAAAACTACTCAGAATTGGCCAAAACTGGACCATACAGGCTGCTCCATGGACAAGGTGCAATGCATACTGACTACCTAACTGGCCAGGTGCAATGCATACTAAAATGGCCTTCTGTGGGGTGCGATGAGTGAGAATAGACAAATGACAGAGACAGTTTGCAAGGTGGATGATCATGGAATCTTCCAGAAACTTCTCCTGTGACACTTGCTTCTCTGAATTCCCCCAGGGATGAGTAAAAGATCACAGAATCTCCAAGTGGAACCAAGAACTATTAGTGTAATGACACTAACCAAAAACCCAGAGCTGACTCACACCCTTGCAAGACATCTATAAATGGATCCCTCATCTGAGAGATCTAGGAGGCTGGAATTTTGTGTTTTGTAAGGAAGTGTTGTTGGTTTGTTGAGAAGAGACATTGCATTGTTGGGTGATTTGCTCGTTCATGAGGTGAAGAGGGCTTCTACAACTGGGAGGATGATGCTGGATCAGACAACTAGGTTGTAATCCTCTCTTACATTACTATTAATAAAGTTCTTTGAGTTTTCCTCCATATGATCTTGTATTTGTGAATCTTATTGTTTATGAATGCAATTGTATGGTCAATGTGTTTCTGATTCCATATTGGTTATGATGTTTTAGATAGAGATGCTTTGATAGTTTGTTGTTACTTTGACTCTACAGGTACTCTTTGAAGCGGGACAAGTAGGAGAGGAGTGGCAAATTCTATCAAGGAAAGGAGAAATCAAGCTAGGATCAAAGCGAAGGATCCAGGTTGGTCCTCTATTCTTCTCTTCCATCTATCACACTTAAAGGAACTCTTGAAAAGCTTTCGTTGTTTGTTTCTAAAATAGCTACATGTCTTAGTGGGACTAGCAGTTCAAATCGACACTAGTTTTCCCTAAAACAGACCCCCATTGCTAGGGATTTTGGGGGAAATGCCCCCAAAGATAATTTTTTGAAAAAGAACCTCGCAAATAATTGCAATTTCATAGTTAATATAGATTGCTTATCAAAATATGATGGTATAAATTATGTTATGGTTTTTTTTGCCCTAGCATGAAAACCTGTTTTTATGAGGGCATTGTATTTCAACTGTGTATTATTGAGAGAGCATTACAATTGAGAGAGAAGAGACTATGAGAGAATGAAGAAGAGGTTGTAGTAGATGTGTTGTGGGTTGTATCCTTTAATTTTTATGGACAAAAAAGAGAGAAAGAATTAGCAATTTCTCCATGGGTGTAGCCTAAAATGGGTGACGCGCATATATTGATGTCTCTTTTGTATTGTGTTATTATATATTTTATTTTCATATTTGTTTTGATTTTATCTTTATGATATTATTACTAGCATTTTGATGGATCTAAGTCATAGAAAGGTGCTTGAGCTAGTTATATTTAGTTGATCTGCAATAGAAAAAAATGCCAACTTATATTATGTAATATTGAATTGAAATGCACCAATAATAATGCAAAGTCTGAGGCTTTAAATCAAGGCATAAGAAAGTCAATTGATTTAAAGGTGAAATACTTCAGTTTTTGGTGATTTAAAGATAACTGTGAGGGAAATAAAAAAAATCCATTCATTGTTTATTGCTTCATTTGAAAAACTACCACCTTGAAGTATGGAAGTTAATTGATGAATTCAACGCTTTTAATATTAATTTTATTCCTCAATTTAAGGTCATTGATGTTAACCTCACTCTCACATAAAACAACTAATAAGTCCAAAATAATTAAAATTATAAAACTTGGAATAATTTATACTTTTCTATTCTAGAATGAGTAAGTTCCTCAAACTTGGGAGTTTGTTTAGGTCTAGTTAGTCGAGATATTCTGTTATGAAACCAGCTCAAGAAACGATAGAAAAGATAGACCAACGCCTTAGAATTCAGCCTCTTCAAGGGGGCAACCTCCTTTACATTACATAAATGAACAATTCTTTGATGATTCAAATGACAAAACCTCCTTTCTATATATAGGAGTCTAAGGAGTCACAATATAATCCAGCCGACCTAACAATAATAATATAAAGCCACAAAAATAACAATAGAGGGATTCTATGGGGCACAGTAATAACAATATGGGGGCAATAGGGGCACAACAATATTAATAAGGGGTATAACTACAATAGTAATGGGGTAATCACTAGTATTATAGGGACCCAACATGCCCCTCTCCTTCAAAAAGTTTTGTCCTCAACGCTTGAGTAGTTATGGATACTTCTGCATAAAATTTTCATCCTCCCATGTGGAATCTTCAGCGGATAAGTTCTTCCACTTGATAAGATACTCTGAAATTGATCGATTTCGTAGATGTCGAGTTCTTGTTTCTGTGACTGCTTCCGGTTCCAATATAATTTTTCCTTCCTCGTCAAGTTCTGGCAATATTGTTTGAACTGGGAGCCTGTCGCCTATAACCTTCTTTAAACATGAAACATGGAAAATTGGGTGCAATCGAGAAGCTGCAGGAAGCTCCAATTTGTATGCCATAGTACCAATATTTTGCAACACCTTGTACGGACCATAATACTTTGGTGATAATTTATTATCCTTCTTAGCTTGCTTGAGGGACATTTGCTTATATGGTTGTAGCCGTAGGAATACCCAATCACCTACATCAAAACTTCTTTCACTGCTATGTTGATCTGCCTGTTGTTTCATTCTATTCTGTGCCAACATGAGGTTATCCTTTAAGAGTTGGAGGACTTGTTGTTGATGTTCGATGTGATGTTCCACTGCCTGAACCTTAGAATTTTCTCTTAAATATGATGTGATGGATGGTGGTTGATACCCATAAAGTGCCATAAATGGGGTCATTTTTGTTGCTGTATGGAAGGAAGTGTTATGCCACCATTCAGCCAGAGGCAACCATTTGACCCATTGTGTCTGTTTATCACATACAAAGCAACGAAGATATCCTTCCAAACATTTGTTTACTATCTCAGTTTGCCCATCAGATTGAGGATGATAAGATGAGCTATGAGCTAGCTGAGTACCAAGACAAGAAAATAATTCTGTCCAAAAATTTCCAGTGAAAATGGGATCTCTGTCACTTACAATAATCTTTGGGTTTCCATGTAGCTTTTGAATTGTTTCCATAAATGCAGTAGAAACTGTACTGGCTTTAAATGGATGTGATAATGCACAAAAGTGTGCATACTTGGTAAGTCTGTCAACTACCACCATGATGACACTCTTTCCCTCAGACTTGGGTAAACCTGTGATAAAATCCATTGAAACCTCCTCTCAACGTTGGCTTGGAATGGATAAAGGTTGTAATAGACCCGGTGTCTTAATTGTTTCAACTTTATTTTGTTGGCAAACCAAACATTCCGCCACAAACTTTTGAATATCTGATTTAAGGCTATCCCAAAAAAATTCCTTCTTAACCCTGTGGTAAGTTTTTAAAAATCCTGAGTGCCCTCCTAAGGCAGAAGTGTGAAATTCCATAAGAATCTTTTGTTTTAGCTGGGAATTCTTACAGAGGGATAAGCGATCTTTGTACCATAACGAATCATTTTGCCAGCTAAATGTATCAGACGTGCTGGAGTCTTGTTGTAACTTTCGAATAAGTGCCCACACTTCTTCGTCATTCTTCCATTCCTCCCTTGCTTCGTTTATCCAATCTGGTTGGATAATATAAATGGCGCACAACAATGCTTCCACATCCTCATCCTTTCTTGAGAGTGCATCTGCCACCACATTTTGCTTCCCTTTTTTGTAGATGATTTCAAAGTCATAACCCAACATCTTTGTGACCCACTTTTGTTGCTCTTCAAAGGATAATCTTTGTTCTAAAAAGTATTTAAGGCTATCATGATCCGTTTTTACCTTGAAGTGTCTTCCCATTAGGTAGGGTCGCCATTTCTTAAGTGCATGGAGTATTGCCAACATTTCCTTCTCATAAATAGCTTTGCTTAAAAACTTTCCCTTGATTGGACGACTTTCAAAAGCAATGGGTCTTTCATCTTGCATTAGAACAGCACCAATTCCATTTCCTGAAGCATCACATTCCACAATAAAGGTTTTTTTGAAGTCCGGTGTAGCTAAGACCGGTGCTTGGCACATTGCCTCTTTAAGATGTTTAAAGGCCTTTGCTGCTTTCGGAGTCCATGAAAATGCATCTTTCTTCAATAATGTTGTTAGAGGTGTTGCTATTTGTAGGTTTTAACCCCGTACAGAAATTACCTGCATACGAATTCTAAATCACAGAAAAATAAACAATGCGAGAGCATAACACATAAAACACATATACACAGATATTTTCCCCTGGATCCCAAAACCAGGACTACCAGCTTGATTTTTCATTATATTCCTTTCAATGTTACAATACATATTTATACATGCCGAAGCATCCAATACCATGGACCGAAAACCATTGCGTCCAAAACCATGGACCGAAAACCATAGGTAGGTTCGCCCAACCTAATATAGGGTCCAAAAAAAAATTTCCCAGGGCGCTGCCCCGGACCCCGTAGAGGGGGGCTACCCACCCCCCTCTAACCCCCCGGTTCACTACATAGGTTAGTCGTGGAAAGAATATAACACAACCAAACAATCTCCCACTTGTTGTTTTCTTTCCACAAGGGGCCACATGAGAGCTTAGTCATTTTTTCAGCCTTGAAATACCCATTGTTTCTCTACACCAAGAGAATTTCTCAGAGCTCACAGCTTTTGTCAATGCATCTGCAGTATTCTTCAAAGTGTCCACCTTTACCAGACACACCTTTTTGTCTTCTATCATATCCCTCACAAAGTGATACTAAACATCAATGTGCTTTGTCTTTGAATGATAAGCAGGGTTCTTTGCCAAGAAAATTGCACTTTGGCTGTCACAGTCTATTCTTATAGCTCCCTGTACTAACCCCATACTTGAACACAATCTCTGCAACCAAACTGCTTCCTTGCTTGCATGAGTGGCTGCCATGTATTCTGCCTCTGTAGTTGATAGTGCCACTACAGATTGTTTCTTACTCATCCAACTGACTGCACCTCCAAATAGGTTAAACACACCCACTTGTAGATCTTCTCTGATCCAGATCTCCAGCCCAGTCTGCATCAACAAAGCCACGAATATCCAACACTCTGTCCAATCTTGGTCTTCCTTTGTAGCACAAACCATAATCACTATTGCCATGCAAATACCTGAAAACACCCTTCATTGTTGTCCAGTGCTCCTTCCCTGGTTTTGACATAAACCTGCTCAATACTCCCACTGCATGTGCAATGTCTGGTCTAGTACAGACCATTGCATACATCAGGCTACCGACTGCACTCGCATATGGAACACGGGACATGTCCTCTTCCTCTTCTTGTGTCTTGGGACACTGTTCAGCAGATAACCTCACACCTACAGGAATAGGAACCTTCACCGGTTTACTATCTTGCATATTAAACCTCTACAATATTGTCTCGACATACTTCCTCTGGTTTAACCAGAGCTTCCTCTTTGCCCGATCTCTTTTAATTTCCATGCCCAAAATATAGTTTGTAGCACCAAGATCTTTCATGTCGAATTTGGAGGACAATTGGGTCTTCAAATCCTGGATAATTTCTTTGTCATTTCCAACCAACAACATATCATCCACATACAAGACCAGATAAATAACACGGTCACCAATTAATTTAAAGTACACACAGTGATCTGCTTTGCTTTTGGTGAAGCCAAGTCCCCGTATAAATGTATCAAATTTCTGATACCACATCCTTGGTGACTGTTTTAACCCATATAGAGACTTCTTTAACTTGCATACCAGTTCTTTCTTACCCTTCACAACAAAGCCTTCAGGTTGCTTCGTGTAGATTTCCTCTTCCAAATCCCCGTGAAGAAATGCTGTCTTCACATCCATCTGTTCTACCTCAAAATCAAAAGCAGCAGCAACAGATAAAAGTAACCTAATAGAAGTTACCTTAGCAACAGGAGAAAAAATATCACCAAAATCAATTCCCAGCACTTGGGAATAACCTTTTGCTACCAACCGAGCTTTGTATTTCTCCATCTTCCCTTCTGCATTTGTCTTCTTTTTGAACACCCATTTGCTGCCAATGGGTTTCCTTCCAGCTGGCAACTCCACCAGATCCCAAGCCTCATTTTTGTGCAAAGATGCCATTTCATCAACCATGGCCTCTTTCCAGAGTTTTCCATCCTCTGAATCTACTTCTTCCTTCATAGTTCTAGGATCATCATCAGTAACAGACAAAGCAAAATTTGAATAGAAAGTAGATGGACTATACCTTTCTGGCTGCCTTCTTTCTCAAATTGATCTTCTCAGAGCCAGAGTTTGTGGCTCTTCATCTTCTGATTCCTCCTCTGCTGCAGAGTTTGATTCTTCCTCCTTTAGCTCAAACGCTATGTTCTCACATTCCTTTGGTTGGACTTCATGTTTAATAACATCTTTTTGTTAGAACTCTGGACACCACATATCTCCACAATGGTATGATATTGTCCACTTTGGGCCTAAGCCCTCATGGATTTGTTTTTGGGCTTTACCCCCAAAAGGCCTCATACCAATGGAGATATTTGTCCATCCTTATATACCCATGATCCTCCCCACTTCTAGTCAATGTGGGACTTTGGTCGTATACCCAACACTATTCTCCCATAATTCTTAACAAACTTGCGATAATACCCCGTCAACCCAAGAAATCCTCGCAGATGCTTTATGGATGTGGGGATTTTCCATTCCTTAATGGCTTTAATTTTGCTAGGGTCTACCTTAACTCCTTCATGAGATACAATATGACCCAGATATTCCACCTCCTGGACTCCAAAGGAACATTTGGATCTTTTTGCATATAATTGTTTCTCCTCCAATAGTTGTAGCACCCTGTCAACATGATCCTTCCAAAACTTGCTGTAGATTAGTATAACATCAAAAAATACTAACACAAATTTTCTAAGGAATGGTTTGAAAATTGAATTCATCAAACCTTGAAATGTTGAAGGTGCATTGGTAAGGCCAAAAGGCATGACCAAAAATTCATAATGACCCTCATGAGTTCTAAATGCCATTTTCGGAATGTCTTCAATCTTCATTCTGATTTGATGATATCCCGAACGAAGATCCAACTTGGTGAAGTAAATTGATCCATGCAATTCATCCAGTAATTCATCAATGACAGGAATGGGGAACTTATCTTTAATAGTGAGCTTGTTGAGCTCCCTATAATCCTGACACATGTGCCATGATCCATCCTTCTTGTGCACCAATACTACTGGAGCAGAGAAAGAACTTTGACTCGGTTGAAATATACCAGCCTCTAGCATTTCCGCAACCATACGTTCAATTTCACTCTTTTGGACATAGGGATATTTGTACGGCCTGATGTTTGGAGGAACACTTCCTGGAATCAGATGAATAACATGATCATGATCACACATAGGTGGGAGACCTTTGGGAGTCTCAAATACCTTGGAATGATTGTCTAGGACATTTTGGAGATCTGGAGAAATAGATGATTCCGATGTGGAAACATCTAGCGAACATAATTGTGCAATTACACCTCTTTGCTCCTTTTTTAGAAGCTTTGTCATACCATTAGAGCTAATTATCTTTCCTGGTTTCTGTTGGGTCCCTATAATACTAGTGATTACCCCATTACTATTATAGTTATACCCCTTATTTATATTGTTGTGCCCCTATTACCCCCTTATTGTTATTTCTGTGCCCCATAGAATCCCTCTATTGTTATTTTTGTGGCTTTATATTATTATTGTTAGGTCGGCTGGATTATATTGTGACTCCTTAGACTCCTATATATAGAAAGGAGGTTTTGTCATTTGAATCATCCAAGAATTGTTCATTTATGTAATGTAAAGGAGGTTTCCCCCTCGAAGAGGCTGAATTCTAAGGCGTTGATCTATCTTTTCTATCTTTTCTTGAGCTGGTTTCATAACATTTGGTATCAGAGCTTTGGATTCTAGGGTTTCGCTGCTCCAAACAGGTCATCGTGGTATTTTCGCTATAACTTTTTTTCTGTGACGTTTCAGAAGTCGCAAAAAAAACCCATTTGAGAAGAAATCGCACTGAACCTTGGGTCCGAATTTCAGAGCTTTTCGCGCGATATTTTCGGAGATATGATCTGAGGAAGTTGGTCTTTTTGCAGACTCCTGAATTACATTCAAAACAGGTGACCTGGGGAAAATTGTCATAACTTTCTCTCTGGGAATCAAATTGAAATTTCGTAAGAAGGTACAGAAAGAGGACGGACTGTAGTTTCTTGTATATATTTTTCAGAACCAAATATCGAAAATTGTACACGTGGCACTCCATACAACTTCGCTCTTCTAGAAAGGTCTATAATCAGGTCATATTGGGAGATTGTGCATAACTCTTTCTTGGAGAATCCAATTTGGATCAGACTGGTGGCATTGGAAAGAGGACATAGAGAGATACTACAGGTCACAAATTCAGAACTAGATGATTGGAAAGTACAGAGATACATCAGAGGCAATATCGAGCTCCTACAAAGTGAAAAAAGGTGTGTAGATTTTTTTTAATTTTTGCTTAAGCTTGGTTTGAAAATTTATTTTGAAGGAATTCAAAGGGCATAGTAGAGCATTATTATCGGTAACTGATGCCCGGAGGAAAGAAAATGCAAACACCTAGTAAGGAACCTGAAAGCTCTAGCATGACTCATGAAGAAGAGGAAGAAATGCTACATGATATATCAAAATTACAAGAACAAGTGCAACAAATGTCACGCTCACAAAAGTTAACAGATGCTAAGATAAATGGCGTGGAAGCTAAGATGAATGGCATGGAAGCTAAGATGGACAATTTGAAGATAGATTTGAACACAAATTTGAAGACAGGCATGGCAGATTTGAAGACAGATTTGACAAATTTTCTACAAGAAATACTTACTAATGGTGAAAAGGTAGTAAAGGAAACTCATGATGAGAACAAAAGAAATGTTAATCATGATTCCATAGACGCTAATGTTGGATCGAAGAATCACCATATTCCAAAAATCGATATGAGGAAGTTTGATGGCAAGGATCCCGCCACATGGATATTACAGATGGAGCAATTCTTCGATCTCAATAATGTGCAAAACACACAAAAGGTACGTATGGCAACTGTATATTTGGAACCAAATCAGTTTGTATGGTATCAATGGCTTTGTTCTCGTAAACAATTTATCACTTGGGCAATTTTTACGGAAGAATTGATAGCACATTATGAGGATACAAAAAGCAACACTTTTTTTAGCCAATTGATAAGTCTCAAACAAAAGGGTTCAATAATGGAGCACATTGAGGAGTTCCAAAAATTGAACATAAGGGTAAAAGATATTCCAGAGGAGCATAGGATTGATGTGTTCATAGGGTCTTTAAAGGATAATATCCAACATGATGTTCGCCTTTGGGAACCTGATTCATTAGAGAAGGCATTCAGGTTAGCAAGAAAAATGGAAAGCAAAATTATGGCAACTAGGAAGCATACCACTCACAACTATAAAGACGGAAGTGTTGTTGCCCCTAGTCTTCCACAACCTACAAGGTTGACACCACAACAATTGGAAGAAAAAAGAGCAAAAGGGCTTTGTTACAATTGTGATAGCAAATACACAAAGGTCATAAGTGTGCTGAGAAGAAATTATTCTACATAGATTGTGAAGAGGAAGAAGAAAAGGAGCAAGAAAGGTCAAAAGAAGAGGATATATTCCAGGAACAAAGCCTAGATGAAGAACAAATAAATCCGACCATATCTTGTAATGCATTGGCGGGAATTACCACTCCTCAAACCATCAAGATAGAAGGACAAATCAAGAAGAAAAAGGTAATAGTGTTGATTGATTCAGGAAGCACCCACAATTTTATTCATTGTAGGGTAGCAAAAGAATTGAATTGCTTCCTATATCCAGCACCAGAGTGTCAAGTGATGATTGCAAATGGAGGAACAATAAATTGCTCTGGAAAGTGCCATAATATCAAGCTATCCATGGGAGAATATGTATTGACTAGCCCAATGCTTTCCATTCCAATGGGAGGTGCTGATGTTGTACTAGGAGTCCAATGGCTACAATCCTTGGGTACAATAGCTTTTAATTTTCAAGAACTTTTCATCAAATTTTCTATGGAAGGAAAGGAAGTTGAATTAAGGGGTATTGCAGGGAAACCAGGAAAGATAATCAGCTCTAATGGCATGACAAAGCTTCTAAAAAAGGAGCAAAGAGGTGTAATTGCACAATTATGTTCGCTAGATGTTTCCACATTGGAATCATCTATTTCTCCAGATCTCCAAAAAGTCCTGGACAATCATTCCAAGGTATTTGAGACTCCCAAAGGTCTCCCACCTATGCGTGATCATGATCATGCTATTCATCTGATTCCAGGAAGTGTTCCTCCAAACATCAGGCCGTACAGATATCCCTATGTCCAAAAAAGTGAAATTGAACGTATGGTTGCAGAAATGCTAGAGGCTGGTATAATTCAACCGAGTCAAAGTTCTTTCTCAGCTCCAGTAGTATTGGTGCACAAGAAGGATGGATCATGGCGCATGTGTCCGGATTATAGGGAGCTCAACAAGCTCACTATTAAAGATAAGTTCCCCATTCCTGTCATTGATGAATTACTGGATGAATTGCATGGATCAATTTACTTCACCAAGTTGGATCTTCGTTCGGGATATCATCAAATCAGAATGAAGATTGAAGACATTCCGAAAATGGCATTTAGAACTCATGAGGGTCATTATGAATTTTTGGTCATGCCTTTTGGCCTTACCAATGCACCTTCAACATTTCAAGGTTTGATGAATTCAATTTTCAAACCATTCCTTAGAAAATTTGTGTTAGTATTTTTTGATGATATACTAATCTACAGCAAGTCTTGGAAGGATCATGTTGAACATGTTGACAGGGTGCTACAACTATTGGAGGAGAAACAATTATATGCAAAAAGATCCAAATGTTTCTTTGGAGTCCAGGAGGTGGAATATTTGGGTCATATTGTATCTCATGAAGGAGTTAAGGTAGACCCTAGCAAAATTAAAGCCATTAAGGAATGGAAAATCCCCACATCCATAAAGCATCTGCGAGGATTTCTTGGGTTGACAGGGTATTATCGCAAGTTTGTTAAGAATTATGGGAGAATAGCAGCACCTCTAACAACATTATTGAAGAAAGATTCATTTTCATGGACTCCGGAAGCAACAAAGGCCTTTGAACATCTTAAAGAGGCAATGTGCCAAGCACCGGTCTTAGCTACACCGGACTTCACAAAAACCTTTATTGTGGAATGTGATGCTTCAGGAAATGGAATTGGTGCTATTCTAATGCAAGATGAAAGACCCATTGCTTTTGAAAGTCGTCCAATCAAGGGAAAGTTTTTAAGCAAAGCTATTTATGAGAAGGAAATGTTGGCAATACTCCATGCACTTAAGAAATGGCGACCCTACCTAATGGGAAGACACTTCAAGGTAAAAACTGAAATATTATCCTCTGAAGAGCAACAAAAGTGGGTCACAAAGATGTTGGGTTATGACTTTGAAATCATCTACAAAAAAGGGAAGCAAAATGTGCTGGCAGATGCACTCTCAAGAAAGGATGAGGATGTGGAAGCATTGTTGTGTGCCATTTCTATTATCCAACCAGATTGGATAAACGAAGCAAGGGAGGAATGGAAGAATGACGAAGAAGTGTGGGCACTTATTCGAAAGCTACAACAAGATTCCAGTACTTCTGATACATTTAGCTGGAAAAATGATTCGTTATGGTACAAAGATCGCTTATACCTCTGTAAGAATTCCCAGCTAAAACAAAAGATTCTTATGGAATTGCACACTTCTCCCTTAGGAGGGCACTCAGGATTTTTAAAAACTTACCACAGGGTTAAGAAGGAATTTTTTTGGGATGGCCTTAAATCAGATATTCAAAAGTTTGTGGCGGAATGTTTGGTTTGCCAACAAAATAAAGTTGAAACAATTAAGACACCGGGTCTATTACAACCTTTATCCATTCCAAGCCAACGTTGGGAGGAGGTTTCAATGGATTTTATCACAGGTTTACCCAAGTCTGAGGGAAAGAGTGTCATCATGGTGGTAGTTGACAGACTTACCAAGTATGCACACTTTTGTGCATTATCACATCCATTTAAAGCCAGTACAGTTTCTACTGCATTTATGGAAACAGTTCAAAAGCTACATGGAAACCCAAAGATTATTGTAAGTGACAGAGATCCCATTTTCACTGGAAATTTTTGGACAGAATTATTTTCTTGTCTTGGTACTCAGTTAGCTCATAGCTCATCTTATCATCCTCAATCTGATGGGCAAACTGAGATAGTAAACAAATGTTTGGAAGGATATCTTCGTTGCTTTGTATCTGATAAACAGACACAATGGGTCAAATGGTTGCCTCTGGCTGAATGGTGGTATAACACTTCCTTCCATACAGCAACAAAAATGACCCCATTTATGGCACTTTATGGGTATCAACCACCATCCATCACATCATATTTAAGAGAAAATTCTAAGGTTCAGGCAGTGGAACATCACATCGAACATCAACAACAAGTCCTCCAACTCTTAAAGGATAACCTCGTGTTGGCACAAAATAGAATGAAACAACAGGCAGATCAACATCGCAGTGAAAGAAGTTTTGATGTAGGTGATTGGGTATTCCTACGGCTACAACCATATAAGCAAATGTCCCTAAAGCAAGCTAAGAAGGATAATAAATTATCACCAAAGTATTATGGTCCGTACAAGGTGTTGCAAAAGATTGGTACTATGGCATACAAATTGGAGCTTCCTGCAGCTTCTCGATTGCACCCAGTTTTCCATGTTTCATGTTTAAAGAAGGTTATAGGCGACAAGCTCCCAATTCAAACAATATTGCCAGAACTTGACGAGGAAGGAAAAATTATATTGGAACCGGAAGCAGTCACAGAAACAAGAACTCGACAGCTACGAAATCGATCAATTTCAGAGTATCTTATCAAGTGGAAGAACTTATCCGCTGAAGATTCCACATGGGAGGATGAGAATTTTATGCAGAAGTATCCAGAACTACTCAAGCGTTGAGGACAACACTTTTTTGAAGGAGAGGGGCATGTTGGGTCCCTATAATACTAGTGATTACCCCATTACTATTATAGTTATACCCCTTATTTATATTGTTGTGCCCCTATTACCCCCTTATTGTTATTTCTGTGCCCCATAGAATCCCTCTATTGTTATTTTTGTGGCTTTATATTATTATTGTTAGGTCGACTGGATTATATTGTGACTCCTTAGACTCCTATATATAGAAAGGAGGTTTTGTCATTTGAATCATCCAAGAATTGTTCATTTATGTAATGTAAAGGAGGTTGCCCCCTCGAAGAGGCTGAATTCTAAGGCGTTGATCTATCTTTTCTTGAGCTGGTTTCATAACAGTTTCCCTGCAATACCCCTTAATTCAACTTCCTTTCCTTCCGTAAAAAATTTGATGAAAAGTTCTTGAAAATTAAAAGCTATTGTACCCAAGGATTGTAGCCATTGGACTCCTAGTACAACATCAACACCTCCCATTGGAATGGAAAGCATTGGGCTAGTCAATACATATTCTCCCATGGATAGCTTGATATTATGGCACTTTCGAGAGCAATTTATTGTTCCTCCATTTGCAATCATCACTTGACACTCTGGTGTTGGATATAGGAAGCAATTCAATTCTTTTGCTACCTTACAATGAACAAAATTGTGGGTGCTTCCTGAATCAATTAGCACTATTACCTTTTTCTTCTTGATTTGTCCTTCTATCTTGATGGTTTGAGGAGTGGTAATTCCTGCTAATGCATTACAAGATATGGTCGGATTTATTTGTTCTTCATCTAGGCTTTGTTCTTGGAGTATATCCTCTTCTTTTGACCTTTCTTGCTCCTTTTCTTCTTCCTCTTCACAATCTATGTAGAATAATTTCTTCTTAGCACACTTATGACCTTTAGTGTATTTGCTATCACAACTGTAACAAAGCCCTTTTGATTTTTTTTCTTCCAATTGTTGTGGTGTCAACCTTATAGGTTGTGGAAGACTAGTGGCAACAACACTTCCGTCTTTATAGTTGTGAGTGGTATGCTTCCTGGTTGCCATAATTTTGCTTTCCATTTTTCTTGCTACCCTGAATGCCTTCTCTAATGAATCAGGTTCCCAAAGGCGAACACCATGTTGGATATTATCCTTTAAAGACCCTATGAACACATCAATCCTATGCTCCTCTGGAATATCTTTTACCCTTATGTTCAAGTTTTGGAACTCCTCAATGTGCTCCATTATTGAACCCTTTTGTTTGAGACTTATCAATTGGCTAAAAAAAGTGTTGCTTTTTGTATCCTCATAATGTGCTATCAATTCTTCCGTAAAAATTGCCCAAGTGATTAATTGTTTACGAGAGCAAAGCCATTGATACCATACAAACTGATTTGGTTCCAAATATAAAGTTTCCATACGTACCTTTTGTGTGTTTTGCACATTATTGAGATCGAAGAATTGCTCCATCTGTAATATCCATGTGGCGGGATCCTTGCCATCAAACTTCCTCATATCGATTTTTGGAACATGGTGAGTCTTCAATCCAACATTAGAGTCTATGGAATCATGATTAACATTTCTTTTGTTCTCATCATGAGTTTCCTTTAGTACCCTTTCACCCTTAGTGACCATTTCTTGTAGCAACTTATTCATATTTATCTTCAATTCTTCCATCTTATCATCCATGCCATCAATTTTAGCGTCCATGCCATTCACCTTAGCTTCCATGCCATCCATCTTAGCTTCTACGCCTTTCTTTAAACCATCCATCTTAGCTTCTACATCTTTCCTTAAACCATCCATCTTAGATTCTGTTGCTTTTTGTGCAAGTGACACTTGTTGCACTTGTTCTTGTAATTTTGATATATCATATAGCATTTCTTCTTCTTCTTCATCAGTCATGCTAGAGATTTCAGGTTCCTTACTAGGTGTTTTCATTTTCTTTCCTCGGGGCATCAGTTACCGATAATAATGCTCTATTATGCCCTTTGAATTCCTTCAAAATAAATTTTCAAACCAAGCTTAAGCAAAAATTTAAGAAAATCTACACACCTTTTTTCACTTTGTAGGAGCTCGATATTGCCTCTGATGTATCTCTGTACTTTTCGATCATCTAGTTCTGAATTTGTGACCTGTAGTAGCCCTCTGTGTCCTCTTTCCAATGCCACAAGTCTGACCCAAATTGGATTCTCCAAGGAAGAGTTATGCGAAATCTCCCACAGTGACTTGATTATAGACTAGTTCAGTAGAGCGAACTTGTACGACGTGCCACGAGTCACTGTTTCAACCTTTGGATCTGAAAAATGCATACAAGAAACTACAGTCCGTCCTCTTTCTTTACCTTCTTACAAAATTTCAATCCGATCCCCAGAGAGAAAGTTATGACGATTTTCCCCAGGTCACCTGTTTGGAATGTAATTCAGGAGTCTGCAAAAAGACCAACTTCCTTAGATCATATCTCCGCAAATATAGCACGAAAAGCTCTGAAATTCGGAACCAAGGTTCACCGCGATTTATTCTCAAATGATTTTTTTTTGCAACTTCTGAAACATCGCAGAAAAAAAGTTATAGCGAAAATTACACGATGACCTGTTTGGAGCAGCGAAACCCTAGAATCCAAAGCTCTGATACCAAATGTTATGAAACCAGCTCAAGAAAAGATAGAAAAGATAGATCAACGCCTTAGAATTCAGCCTCTTCAAGGGGGCAACCTCCTTTACATTACATTAATGAACAATTCTTTGATGATTCAAATGACAAAACCTCCTTTCTATATATAGGAGTCTAAGGAGTCACAATATAATCCAACCGACCTAACAATAATAATATAAAGCCACAAAAATAACAATAGAGGGATTCTATGGGGCACAGTAATAACAATATGGGGGCAATAGGGGCACAACAATATTAATAAGGGGTATAACTACAATAGTAATGGGGTAATCACTAGTATTATAGGGACCCAACATATTCTCTCGAACTAGTTAGGCTCCTAGATTGGTGTGTGGTTGAGATATTAACTTAACTAAAGTGATTGTGTGTCCAAGATAGACGAACTATCTTAAGACATAATCTTGATGTATTTAAATGTATCATTATTATTCTTTGCAAACACAATGGATTAAAGTTCGAGAAACCTTTTATGCCATGTCTCTTTCTCATATTTTCAGTTTTTATTTTCTTTAATATCCTTTATTTGGTATAAAAGCCACCAAATTGAATGAGAGATAACCTACGTGTGAATTTTAATGGCATGGATAAAAGGTGTGCATGTTATGTATTTATATGGATGAAAGTCATTGTGGCTTGGTCCAGAGGATCTTGAGTAGCAACGAGAGGAGTGAGAGTAATATGGCTAAGACGCAACCTGTTAAGAAATCCTTGGATTCCTATATCATCAAGGGAACCAAAAAAGTTATCAGAGTGGAGACATGAAGAGATCTATGGCGTTTAATATTCTTAGGAAATCACTTTGGACAAAGGTGGAATCGAAATTGTTCTTGGGATTAAGATCCATTGTTGGAAACGTTGATTAAATATTTGATTTGTTTTCATATTACAATTTTTGATTGATTGATAGCTAAATTAGATGGTGAGACAAAGATGGCTCTAGTGCACCCAAGTCAAAGAAAAAGTCCCAAATTTCCAAATCGAATGAGAGCCATATGATCTGCCAAGTGAAGGTAGATTGCTGGATTGAAGGCAACACCCAGCTCAGGTCAAATGTTGAATGAAATTGATTTTTTTACAAAAAATTGAGTTCCTGGTGTTTACATGAAGGATTTGAAGGCGCCCAATTGCTGAAATCGAAGTGTCAGAGTTATGCATTGACGTGGATGAGCAACCCTTATCATGCATATTATCAACATCGCATAAGGAAGTTTATTACACAACTACAAGATCCAATTCACAAATCTTCAACAATGGTTGGTAGTGCCTTATAGATGGTGGTACGTCGAAGTCCATTGCCATAGCGCAAGTTGTAGATGCGATGGAGCTTGTGAAAAAGCTTGATGTAGTTGTGAAGGAATTCCAGAGAACCCATATGTGTGAATTAAGAGTTGGAACCATTTGATCAAGTAGAGTTATTGTACAAAGTGTGGAAGTCGATCTGGTAATACTCCTTGTCTAAATATTGAAGACGTTGTGATCAAATCATCGGATTTCAGAGGAAATATAAATTGTTGACCTGTTGAAGAACCGATGAATCAACGTATGGAGATAGTGGTCTAGATAACTGCAAGCAAATGGAAATCGCCTTTGGAATCCATGTATTACTGCACCATTGGAGCTTCCAAAGAAAAGAGGTATTATTTTTCTCAACATTACATCAAAATATCAGAATCCTTTCCATCCATGTAGGCATCAAAGAATTTAAACTCTTGGTCATCAATGTAAATTAAAATGGAGTGTGGTTTTTCTTTTGAAAAGGTATTTTTAATTTGAACTAACTCATTTGAAAAGTACAATTTTAATGTAAGTTGTCCACATTGTCAGTGACAAGCACATTCACCTCATAGTGTGAATAAGAAAGCTTGGGAGGTTTAAATTCATGTGTAAGTCAAGAAAAGGTGTTTTATTAAATTGTTCTGGGAGAGATAAGGAGTATTTGTAACCCTTTATGTAATGGAGTGATAAGGTGTATATTTTGTAATATTTTGGAGTGATAAGTGTTTTCTTGGAGTCATAAGTGATAAGTTGATTTTGTAATAATGGAGTAATAAGGGTATACAACTTGGATAGTTATCTCATTTAAATTGTGTGGGGTGTTGAAATGTCTTAGATTTGCCTGAAATCTGAATAAGGGGATCTTAGGTACACTTTGCTAGCATGAGATGGTGATTTTCTGTTTGGAGGCTTATGATATTTTGTGTCTAGTTTTGACACTATAGTTGCAATTTTTTCATCATACACTCAAGGAGTTTAAGAATCAAGTATCTACAAGTAAGGACAAACAAGAAAAACACATATGTTCAAGCACCCACAATTAAGAAGCTGCAAAGAACAAACTCAAGCAATCATCAACATTCCAAGACAAGTCTACATCAACAATCAACTACATCATCAACATTTGCATCAATTTTTGAACAATGCACTTGCAACCATTTTTTGTAAGAGTCAAATCAAATCGAAATTGAATTGTATTGTAACTTGCAAATCATCATTTTCTTTGTAAGTTAATTTGAGTTGTATTGGGTGCATTCTCGGTTGAACCCGACACCCAAGCCTTGAATTATACGAGGTTGAGTTCTTTCAAGAGAAGTCATTTGAACTTGTCATTGTAAAATAATTTAACTTGGGTTCATTTTCGGTGGTAGCTGACACCCTAAAATTGTCAAATCAAGTGAGCGAAGCAAAGAAAAAAACAACTCCAAGATCAAGCGTGTGTGAAATTCATGAAATCAAGTTTAAGCAAATAAGTTCAAGCGAGCGAATTTGAAAAATAAAGCAAGTGTTAAAAGCAAGCGAGTGTGAGTTCAAATGGAGCAAAGAATTCAATTGTTAGAGTTTCTGAACAATCTGATCCTATCCATTGTTGACAACATGGTGAAAATAAACAAAGCGGCTCTTGCTGATATCAAAAAGCATCTACATTATGCACATCAAACCGTTGAATTTCTCCAACTTGAATCACAACTACAATGTGATGAGTTGCAGTAGAAGGGTCATGTTCCAAAGCCTTTCAACAGTACAAATTCAAATGCAGAAGATGATGATTCCAAGCCAGTCAACCATACAACTTCAAGTGTAGAATTTGTCCATGATCAAGTTCAACTTTCTTATTCCAAGCCAATCATCAAATTGTGGGAGAAAATCCAATGTAATAAAAATCGACATGTTTTAGGATATGGAAAAGATGACAACAACTTGCATGTCCTAGATTATTCAAAACCAAACAAGCTCATCTGTGGAGGATTTCTTGATCAGGGAACATCAGAAATCCATGAGAAAGTTGAAGAAAAGTTGAAATGCAAACATTGTCAAAGAACTGATCATATGGAAGATCATTGTTTTGATCTTCATCCTTGTCACCATTGTGGCAAGAAAAATCACTCAGAAAGATGTTGCAAAAAAAAAGAACTAGCTAGATTGAATATCAATTATGCATGGATTGATCCTTGGGAGTAGTCATCAACAGTCAAATGATTGTATAAGTTTTACCCCATAATTCAATCTCACATATTGCAATCAACAGTCAAATGAAAAGATGGTACTCCCATGCACCTGAAGGAGGGAGTACAACAGTGAAACTCTCCTACATCTGAAGTGGGGCAGTTCAAAATAAATGCAAATGGTTATGGTCTCTCCTTTTAGCTGAAAAAGGGGGAAATTGATGGTTTTCATACTGAAAGTTTCCGACAACAACAAATTTTGTGAGTGGGCATCAAAATTTTCTAGGGGAAAGCGATTGGGATGCTGATTGAGAGAATTTGTGGACATTATTTTGTTCACTTGGATGGTCATTGGACCAAGAAAAAGATAGATAGATCATTTTGCATTGCAACTTGGAATTTGATTGAGTTTTCAAGAATTTTCAGAGTTGTATCAAACCTATAGCTGATTCACTTCCCTTGGTGTGCTCTCTTCATACTGGAGTTTTTTCAGCATCCAGTTTTGGCAGTTTTTCAGGCAGTTCTTCATTGAGGATCAACTCAACAGTTTCAGCATGAAGACTTGGAGATGGTACCAGGTTCTTACTTTGGACTTATGATTGAGGGGGGGAATGTTAGCCTCACTCTCACATAAAACAATCAATAAGTCCAAAATAATTAAAATTATAAAACTTGGAATAATTTCTACTTGTCTATTCTAGAATGAGTAAGTTCCTCAAAATTGGGAGTTTGTTTAGGTCTAGTTGGTTGAGAGAGTCTCTCCAACTAGTTAGTCTCCTATATTGGTGTATGGTTGAGATATTCACTCAACCAAAGTGATTGTGTGTCAAAGATAGACGAAAGTTTTCAACAACAACAGTTGATATATAAGCTAACATTGCTTCTAAGCTAACTCCAATAAATGATGGGTTTTATAATAAATAAGATTTTATCCGATCAATCCCTATAAAAATTACTAATTGAATGTTTTTAAATGATGATCCATAGATTTTCAGTTTCTAACCAATGTAGATACCTGGTGAATACTCAAAATCCTTACAGAATGACCAACATGGAATGAAAGTGTAGAAATTATGTTGTATATTTGCAATTGATCATGAAGTGTTAATCAAAATCACAAGACACAAACCTGCTCTACTGCTCTAAGGACATTAATTCACAATTTAGAACAAAAATCTTAGACATGCAAGAAGAATAGAAATGTATTACAATTTTAATGCTCAACTGAGCACACCTTGCAAGTGCATAACCTATCTCTCTGCTCACTGAAGACATCTGATCCAGACTTAGTAAAATTTTGCCTCTGCTTGAGATCCTATTTCCTTGAGTTGTACCTTGAGGAATTAGGACTTTATTATTTAGGAAATTCCTCAAATTGAATTTCGAAATTCTTTAGGTTGGTCATCTGACTACATGCAACACCTGTACACTCAAGACTAGTCTACAGCTGAAGTTACACTGCCTTGAAATCTCCACCAAGCCTAGGGAACTCAAATTATTTGCATGCACTAGCTATTTTGGGCTAATTGATTAGTTAACTGGATGATCACTAAGTTTGACTGAAATCCCACTACACAATTTGACCCTCCACTAGTTGCTCCAACAGTTGGAACTAGTATAATTGAAAACAACCTTAGATAATTGACCTTGATTGCTACAAATTAGAAATCACACATGCATAACTGAACTCTAACTCCTCCAACTCAAATTTACCAAGTAAATTGGGTGACACAGCCATGTCACACAAGTTAACATCATCCAAGTTGTCTGTTAATGTGGAAATTCGGTTTTTCTCAATTTAATGAAGGTAAAAATCAAATTGAGAATTTCTTGCTGCATTTTCCAACACTCCCTCTTAGCAAGAAAGGGATTATCAACTACACCAATCATGCACCTGTGGAATGTACTTCATGAAACACTTCTCATTGTTGTTGCTGCTACTGCGACATCTGCAACTGTGAAGCATAAAAAAAAAATTAATCAACTGTGTCTACAACTATATACTGGGAAAACTATGTTGTTGTTGACTCTGCTACTGAACCTCCTGCTCTGTCTTCAACACTCCTCTACACTCCTCAATATCTGACTGAAACTGGTCCTCCTGCTATTGAATATTGTGGCCCCCTGTAGCAAGGTAATGATCCATAAGGAGAATGCCTGAATGGACCTTGACCAAATTTTTGCAATTCTGGGACTAAGGCTTCACATTGCCCCATCTCTCACCTGGAGGTATGGTTATGTGTGCTCCCTCTGCTCACTTAGCTCGAATTCTCTCCCTATTGGAGGTCTCTTCTTGAGTGGATGTCTCCACTCTGCCTCCCCTATGCCTCTCCATTTGTGGTTGCTCCACACCTTCCCGAGGCTCCATTTTGAGAGGTCTATCCTGCTCCCTCTCAACCACCATATCTCTAATCTTAGCCTTGCTTCTCAAGGTTGTGCATGCATCTTCTACCTCAAGTGCATACAGGTTCTTGAATCGAACCCCGATTTGCTTCACCTGTCCCATGGCTATGTGTCTCATGAATTCCTTTCCTTTGTTGAAGGTCACATCATAACCACAGTCTTCCAAAACTGCAACAAAGATGAGATTTTTCTTTAGGCCTAGAACGAACATGAAATCCTTGAGTTTGAGAGGGGATTTTGACTCCCTTTAAAAGTTGACGATACCAATCCTGGTCGCCTTGTACCTTTCGTCATCTCCAAACTCAATATTCATCTGGAGAACTTTCTCCTCTAGGTCACTGACAAACTCTCTACACCCAGTCATGTGGAACGAGGCACCCGAATCCAAGTACCACACACTCCCCATCAAATTTTTGTCCATGCATGCGATAATGTTGAAATACATCTCAAATTGTGAAGCCAAAGCTTCACCTGTTGCTGCTACTGCATACTTCTTCTTACTAGACTTTTTGTGTGGACACTTAGTAGCATAATGCTTGAATTCATGACAATTGAAGCATTTAATTTTTGACAAATATTTATTCTTGCCCTTTTGGATCGATTCAGCCTCACCTTGGGAGTTCTTTCCCTTGGCCTTCATTCCTTTGTTGACTAGAGAAAAGTCCTCTTCCTCTTCTTTAGATGAGATTCCATCTCTGGTATTCTGCCTTATTTCCTCTTGTACCAAATCAGACCATAAGCGCTCCCAATTCGGTAGTTTCTTCCACCCATTCATCTAATCTTAATAGCTATGCCATCTCTTGGAAAGGCCCAGAAGGGCTAGGATTACCAAGTCATATTTAGGGACAATAAAACTGACCCCACCCAGTTCATCACGACATTGTGTGAACCTGCTTAGATACTGCGACATAGTGTCATTCTTCTGCATCGTGATACTTTGAAGTGTATCCTTGAGCGCCAACTTCATGTGGTCACTACTATTATCGAACAATTTAGTTAGTGTTTTCCACATCGAGAACAAAGTTTCTTTTCCGTGGAGATTCGAGACAATATGATCATGTACTCCCTCTAAGATTATTCTCCTCACCTTGGCTACATATTTCTTCCATTGTGCAAGGTCTTGGACATCAGCTGTTGGTGGTCTTGGAATATTTGCCTTGAAAAATTCAAGCAATCTATTGTCATCCAATACATCCTCCATGCGGTCCTTCCATGCAACAAAATTTGAGGTGCCTTCTAAGGCATACTCTAGCCTTAGTCCATTGAGGGCCATCTTCTCAGCTCTGAAGAAATCTCGCTACATTGATCTTCAAATTTGAACCTCTAAGAAACAACTTCGAATTTCCTTCTCTAATGTGAATCCAACTCTGATACCATGTATAAATTAGGTTTTATATTTGCAACTTCTCATGAATCTTTAATCAAAATCACAAGACGCAAACTTACTCTACTTCTCTAAGGACATTAATTCATAATTTAGAACAAAAATCCCAGACATGCAAGAAGCAATAACACACTTGCAACAAGTATTTTTATCTTGGGAAAGCAATCTACTAAAAACCCCAATGCATGTTTGCATTAAATCAGAAGAATATAGATGTATTACAATTTATTTTATCAACTGAGCACACCCTACAAGTGCATAACCTATCTCTCTGCTCACTAAAGGCCTCTAACCCAGACCTAGTCAAAATTTTCCTCTGCTCGAGCTCATATTTCCTTGCATTTGACCTTGAGAAATTGGGCCCCTATTATTTAGGAAATTCCTCAAATTGAATTGTGCAATTCCTTACGCTGATCATTTGACTGCATGCAACACCTATACACTCAAGACTAGTCTACAACTGATGTTACACTACCTTGGAATCTCCACCAAGCCCGGGGAACTCGAATTCTCTGCATGCACTAGCTATTTTGGGTTGACTGATTAGTTAATAGGATGATCAATGAGTTTGACTGAAGTCCCACTACACAACTTGACCCTACACTAGTTCCTCCAATAGTTGGAACTAGTTTAACTCAAAACAACCTTAGATAACTAACCTTGATTCTACAAATTAGCAGTCACACATGCTTAACTGAAATCTAACTCCTCCAACTCGAATTTACTGAGTAAACTGGGTGACACAAGCCATGTCACACAAGTTAACATCATCCAAGTTGTCTGCTGATGTGGAAACTTGAATTTTCTCAATTTAATCAAGGAAAAAATCAAATTGAGGATTTCTTGTTGCATTTTCAACATAAAGATATTAAGGATAATTGTATTCCAAAGAATATATTAAGTTTGTAGAAGTTGTACGGTCTATATATTATATTTAGAGGACCTACAAATATCAAGATCAATAACTCTTCTATGAATTTTAAATGTTTAGTTTTGGTATACTGAAAGCGCCAAAAGTATTAATCTTGGAACTTTTTGTTCACCAATAGAAAGACAAGCATACATTAACGTATTCACACACACATGTATGTACATATGTGTGTGTGTGTGTGTGCATGTACTTATTCTTATGATGATTTAAACTATTGTGATACATGAATTATACATGTCATTCCCTTGAAGGAATGACTCAAATCATTCAAATAGATTATGAGGAAAGTGCATACAATGTTAGAACCATCGGTCTAAAAGGAGTTGAATAAAATGTTAGATGCTAATTTTATTTTCAAATATAGATGTTTTGAATGGGTAGTAAATATGGTTCCAATTAGATAAAAAAGTAAGGAGAAATTAAAATGTGTGTAGACTTATAAAATCCAAATAGAGCTTCAAATAAATACAACTATGTCATTGCTCCCATGAATTGAATTAGGCAACTAGTATTGGGTTTAGAAATGTTTTCCCTTCTAGATTGTTTCTCTACTTCTAATCAAGTATCGATGGTAGATGTAGATATGGTTAAAACCATAGTTCAAACAAAACGGAGATTGTTCATCTATTGTTAAATGCCTTTTGGATTTGATCAAATATAGAGCTACTTTTCAATGAGTCATAGGCATAGGCTTTACGAGGATTATAAATCAAAGTGAAATGGTTTACCTTGATGACGTAACAATCTATAATAAAAAAAGGGTTGACCACAAGCAACATCTATAGTAGACATTTGAAAGATGTCAATAGCATGACATTTATCTTAATAGAAAAAAGAGCATCTTTATAATTTCAAAAGGAAAACTTCTGGAACATATTATTTTGAGAGATGGGATTTTGATTAATCTATAAAGAACAAAATCGATTGCTTAAATTCCCATTTCCATTAACAAGAATTCAATGCAATCTTTCCATGGAAAAATAAACTTTGTTAGAAGGTTTGCACCAAACTTTATTGAACCCATCAAGCTTTTACAAAAAGTTATTAAGAAAGATGTTTTTTGCCAAATCTATGTTTGTTGAGAAAGAAGCCTTTGAATAAATCAAATATGCAACTATGGTAGATCCAACATAACATATCCCATCATTTTAACGCAAACTTTTTTCTTTATACATTTTCATTTGGCTATTCCTTTAGAGCAGTGCTCGCACAAAATAATAAGCAAGGGGATCAACAACCAATTTAATTTTTGAGCACTAGTCTATGGGGGTTGGGTGAATTGAATTATCTTACCACTAATAAACAATCATTTGTAGTGTTTAAGGCATTTAAACAAATAGATCTTTATTTATTTGAAAAACTCTGTGAAAGGAGAGGAAATAGATGGCTTCCATACAAGAATATGCTTTGGCATTTAAACCTACAAAAATAGTTAAGGTCAAGGTTTATGTAAACTAGTAGCAAAAGTACTAGACATAGTTGAATTGCATGAGGAATATTGGGAAATATGAATGTCCTTTTGTGCCTAATAAGTCATGTGCATTCTAACTATAGTGGAATCTTGGTACACCAATTTGAAACATTTCTTACAAATTGGTGAGGGTTCAAGAAATTAGGATAAGAAGCAAAGGAGAGCACGAAAGCTCAAATCAACTTAGTACTATCTTGTAAATGATGTTCTATTTGATAAAAATTATAATGGGTTATTATTAAGATGTGTACACAATTAATATGTTCACCATGTTCTCAAGCAATTGCATGATAAAATAATTGGAGGATATTTTTATAGTGAAAAAGTAGCTCACAAGATCTTGAGAGCTATATATTATTGGCCAACATTGTTTATAGATACTCATTGATATGCCCAAAGGTTAAAAGTTTGCCAAACTTGTGTTGGACGAGAGATGAATCTTGTTATCCCATTGTATCCTATGAAAATTGATGAACCATTTTAGCAATGAGTGTAGATATTATAATGGATATAAATCCAAACTCTTCAGAACAACACAAGTAAATCTTAACAATTACAAACTATTTCACAAGATGGTCATAAGAAATCATGTTAATCAAAGTCATGGAAGTAATTGTCTTCAAGTTCATTGTACAATAATTGATTACTAGGTTTTGGGTTCTTTCTATTCATGTTTTAATAATGCTACATATTTCTCCTCTTTGAAATTGACTAACTTTGATTTAGAAAATGAAATCATTTTGAGGTATTCAACCAATTATTACCTCTAAGGTAATGAAATTATTAAGTCCACAAAAAATAAACTTATCAATATTTTAAGGAAATCACACAATGAGTTGATGAACGTTATATAGGATAATCGAGTTTCACCAAAAGCTACTTGAGGAACCTCTCCCTACTTCCTTGCATATAGAATATAAGCCATATTACCTCCTAATATGTCCTTACTCTCCCTCCAACTTACCCAAGCTACTAATATGCAAATTTGACTAGCTATTCAAAGGAAAATTAATATCTCAATAAGCCTAGCCTCTATCCCTTTTTACCACTCTTGAATAATTAGGGAAACTCTAGAGATCAAGAAACACCCCAACAACTTCAATAGGGAAGACGGTTATAAGCTAAGCCAATCATGGAAACCGGTTATCTATCAATGCAGTCTTTCCATGGAAAAATAAATTTTGTTAGAAGGTTTGCACCAAACTTGATTGAACCCATCAATCTTTTACAAAAAGTTATTAAGAAAGATGTCTTTTGCCAAATGTATGTTTGTTTAGAAATAAGCCTTTGAATAAATCAAATATGCAATTATGGTAGATGCAACATAACATATCCCATCATTTTAACACAAACATTTTGCTTTACACATTTGCATTTGGCTATTCCTCTACAATAGTGCTTAAACAAAATAATAAGCAAGGGGATGAACAACCAATTTCATTTTTTAGCACTAGTCTACGGGGGTGGGGTGAATTGAATTATCCTACAACTAATAAACAATCCTTTGTAGTGTTTAAGGCAACTAAACAAATAGATCTTTATTTATTCGAAACATCGTGTGAAAGGAGAGGAAAATAGATGGCTTCCATACAAGAATATGATTTGGCATTTAAACCTACAAAAATAGTTAAGGTCAAGGTTTATGTAAACTAGTAGCAAAAGTACTAGACATAGTTGACTTGCTTGAGGAATATTGGGAAATATGAATGTCTTTTGCCTGAGAAGTCGTGTTCATTCTAACTATAGTGGACTCTTGGTACACCAATTTGAAACATTTCTTACAAATTGGTGAGAGTTCAAGAAATTAGGATAAGAAGCAAAGGAGAGCACTAAGGCTCAAATCAACTTAGTACTATCTTGTAAATGCTCTATTTGATAAAAATTACAATGGGTTATTATTAATATGTGCACAAAAATAATATGTTCACCATGTTCTCAAGCAATTACCTGATAAACTACTTGGAGGATATTTTTATAGTGAAAAAATAGCTCATAAGATCTTGAGAGCTATATATTATTGGCCAACATTGTTTATAGATACTCATTCATATGCCCAAAGGTTAAAAGTTTGCCAAACTTGTGTTAGACGAGAGAAGAATCTTGTTATCCCATTGTATCACATGAAAATTGATGAACTCTTTTAGCAATGAGGTGTAGATATTATAAGGGATATAAATCCAAACTATTCAGAACAACACAAGTAAATCTTAACAATTACAAACTATTTCACAAGATGGACATAAGAAATCATGTTAATCAAAGTCAGGGAAGTAATTGTCTTCAAGTTCATTGAACAATAATTGATTACTAGGTTTTGGGACATTTCTATTCATGTTTTAATAATGCTACATATTTCTCCCCTTTGAAATTGACTAACTTTGATTTAGAAAATAAAATAATTTTGATGTATTAAACCAATTATTACCTTTAAGGTAATGATATTATTAAGTCCACAAATAATAAACTTATCAATATTTTAAGGAAATCACACAATGAGTTGATGAATTTTATATAGGATAATCGAGTTTCACCAAAAGCTACTTGAGGAACCTCTCCCTACTTCCTTGCATATGGAATATAAGCCATATTCCCTCCTAATGTGTTCTTACTCTCCCTCCAACTTACCCAAGCTACTCATATGCAAATTTGACTAGCTATTCAAATGCAAATTAATATCTCAATAAGCCTAGCCTCTATCCCTGTTTACCACTCTTGAATAATTAGGGAAACTCTAGAGATCAAGAAACACCCTAACAACTTCAATAGGGAAGACGATTATAAGCTAAGCCAATCATGGAAACTGGTTATCTATCAATGCAATCTTTCCATGGAAAAATAAACTTTGTTAGAAGGTTTGCAGCAAACTTTATTGAACCCATCAAGCTTTTACAAAAAGTTATTAAGAAAGATGTTTTTTTTCCAAAAGTATGCTTGTTGAGAAAGAAGCCTTTGATTAAATCAAATATGCAATTATGGTAGATGCAACATAACATATCCCATCATTTTAACACAAACATTTTGCTTTATACATTTGCATTCGGCTATTCCTTTACAATAGTGCTCACACAAAATACTAAACAAGGCGATGAACAACCAATTTCATTTTTGAGCACTAGTCTACGGGAGTGGGGTGAATTGAATTATCCTACAACTAATAAACAATCCTTTGTAGTGTTTAAGGTAGTTAAACAAATAGATCTTTATTTATTCGAAAAATTGTGTGAAAGGAGAGGAAAATAGATGGCTTCCATACAGGAATATGATTTGGCATTTAAACCTACAAAGATAGTTAAGGTCAAGGTTTATGTAAACTAGTAGCAAAAGTACTAGACATAGTTGACTTGCTTGAGGAATATTGGGAAATATGAATGTCCTTTTGTGCCTGAGAATTCGTGTTCATTCTAACTATAGTGGACTCTTGGTATACCAATTTGAAACATTTCTTACAAATTGGTGAGAGTTCAAGAAATTAGGATAAGAAGCGAAGGAGAGCACTAAGGCTCAAATCAACCTAGTACTATCTTGTAAATGATGTTCTATTTGAAAAAAATTACAATGGGTTATTATTAATATGCGTACAAAAATAAGATGTTCACCATGTTCTCAAGCAATTGCATGATAAACTAATTGGAGGATATTCTTATAGTGAAAAAATAGCTCACAAGATCTTGAGAGCTATATATTATTGGCCAACATTGTTTATAGATACTCATTCATATGCCCAAAGGTTAAATTTTTGCCAAACTTGTGTTGGACGAGAGAAGAATCTTGTTATCCCATTGTATCCTATGAAAATTGATGAACCATTTTAGCAATGAGGTGTAGATATTATAAGGGATATAAATCCAAACTCTTTAGAAAAACACAAGTAAATCTTAACAATTACAAACTATTTCACAAGATGGACAAAAGAAATCATGTTAATCAAAGTCATGGAAGTAATTGTCTTCAAGTTCATTGAACAATAATTGATTACTAGGTTTTGGGTTCTTTCTATTCATGTTTTAATAATGCTACATATTTCTTCTCTTTGAAATTGACTAACTTTGATTTAGAAAATGAAATCATTTTGAGGTATTTAACCAATTATTACCTCTAAGGTAATGATATTATTAAGTCCACAAATAATAACTTATCAATGTTTTAAGGAAATCACACAATGAGTTGATGAATGTTATATAGGATAATCGAGTTTCACCAAAAGCTACTTGAGGAACCTCTCCCTACTTCATGGCATACAGAATATAAGCCATATTACCTGCTAATGTGTTCTTACTCTCCCTCCACTTACCCAAGCTACTCATATGCAAATTTGACTAGCTATTCTTAATATCTCAATAAGCCTAGCTTCTATCCCTTTTTACCAGTCTTGAATAATTAGGGAAACTCTAGAGATCAAGAAACACCCCAACAACTTCAATAGGGAAGATGGTTGTAAGCTAAGCCAATCATGAAAATCGATTATCTATCAACTTGCTCATTAATTTGTTCTTCCTCCCCCCCCATCTCTTCATATTATCCTTTTCTTTCATGTCCTCATTTTATCCCTTTTTATCCTAATTTTAACAATTTTTTATCTCATTTCATTTAATGATATTTTATTTTTATCTTTTGCTTTAATCTATCAATTTTGATCTCTTATTCTCTTATCCTTTTAATCTTCTCCTCTTTAACACACACATATCCATTTTCTTACTCCTCCTAGCTTCTTCCCGCGTGCCCCCCCCCCCATCCTTTCATCCAGGTACCCCCACCTTTCATTGCATTTTTATTCCATTGTCCTTATTTTGGGTTTTCACACACACACACATAATGTGGATCATGGTCACCAGATATCGGTGACTCGCTATGTCCACAAAATATTTTTCTAGGTAGATCCACCCAAAGGGATCACTTCCCACTGGCTCAAACATGGAGCTTGACCCCAAAGGTGTCGAGAGAATTGAACCCATGACCTCCCAATATCAGAGGTTCTTAACTACGAAGACTCGACCAACTGAGCTAACCCTTGTGACTTGTGTGTGTGTGTGTGTGTGTGTGTGTGTTATATTTAATTTCCCATCTTGCTCCTCTAATTTATTATTTTAATATTGGTCCTTCCCCTAATTTGACTCTCTTGATCCTTGAGCTCCTTTAATATTTATCCTTTTAACCCCAAATTCTCCTTTATTTTTTTGTGCTCAATTTATTGTTTTATTTATATTTTATTTATTCAATATTTGTACTTGATTTCTTATTAAATCATTTGAATTGGTCCCTTAACCTTATTCCTCTAATGGATACCTTGGTTAATTTATTATTAATTCCCTAACACCTACTTGGTATTCTTCTTTGCTCATTTGTTATCATTCTGCTTTCAGGTCCCTAATGATGGGTGGAGTGTCCACTCGAAACATCGAACAGATTAAAAATCCTCTACATAGTTTCATCTGAAAATTATCCCCCAAAAGCAAAAGTTTTTCATAAATAGATGGCGACAAGATGGTTTAATAAAAATTCAATGACATGAAAAGTATTTTAAGTGGGAGGTCTTGTTTTAAAGTGGGATAAACAAAATGAGCCTATTGAGTCAGCATAAAAAAAAACTCCCTTTGAGCTTATTTTGAGCATTTGCAGGCCAAAAATGACGAAGGGTCCCCCCTTCAAAGACATCGATGCTTTATATGTTCCTTCCCAAAGATCTAAGACCCTTTTTCCTTCCTTTTCTAGCTTCCTAATCCCTTGTTCCAGTTTTCCTGAACCCATCTACTTAAGGAATCATAAGTTCCTCCTCTAGTGATATATCACTACAAAGGTCATGATTGCAGTGATACATCATTGAGATTTTCTCTTTCTTAGTGGCACACCATTGCACATCCCAATACCTCCGTGAAATTGCAACTATCACCCTCATTCTACTTAAAATTTTCATTGGCAAGATATGGAGTTCGATGTATCATTGGAAAAAGCATAATCCATGTGATATATAGCTCATAAAGTCAAGATTGCAACAACACATCTAATCCACTTCCATGCCCCTCCCATCACTCAAATTATTTATCTAAGAATACATAAAGATCAACACAACATTCCTATCCAACCAACTCTAAAAATCCTACACCATCATAAAAGCATACATCATAACGATGTATTATGTCAAAGGTTACTTATCTTGTGATTAATTTGAAGGCATTTAAGTCTTGATTTTCGTGCTCACAATGCAAATTGATTATGAAAGGGCTATTATGTCCCCATTTTTCCTATTCTACCCAATTTTGAACCCTCATCATGACACCACATTGCAACCAATCAGTCTCCTCAACACCTCGACAACAGTTGTCCAGTCATACTTGATATTTCACTACCACATCAAGTTGAGCTTTACCAAGCCCCATCATATGATTTTTCCTTGTCTCTTATTTTTCCTGTATAGTCATCATCCCATCTACATGCGAATAACACTAGGGAGGGTAGGGGTAGCAACCCATGTCTTCTTTTAACTCCCCCCCCCATTGTACGTTGGGTTGTGTGCTATCCAACCTGAAAAGTGTTAATAACTCTAGTAGGGCCTATATTTGTGATGTGCCATGGCACATGTTGTTGGGTTAAACTCTTCCTGATGCAATGGAACATTAGCCTGCACTACCAATGTCATGGCTCTATTTCAAGATTCACCACGATACTCAACATTAAGGTTAGACTACTTACCATTCGCCTTCCATTTCCTCACTCTTGCAACATCAAACCCCATAGTTGTAGCCATATTTAGCCTCATAGTGAATGGTAGGCTAAGGCACCACTCGAGAATGCTTATGGCTAAAGCTTAGACCCAATCATGCTATGTGGTTGTTGTTCATTTCAAAGTCAAAGATTAGAATCCACAGTTGTTTTCTCTATTTTTACACAAAGCAAATGAGTTATTTCCCCACAGATCCCACCTCAAGATCTTCCAAACAGTGTGTGAAGGAATCAAGCAAATTCCATAGCTATAGTACAACAACAAGCCATACTAAATGGTCACACCTTAGTATTGCAAGCTAGTGTAGATTGCAAACCACTTCTAATGGCTAGAAACACTGCTCCTACCTAAAGTTCCCACTCCAACTCCTCAATTTCAACCCCTACACACGTGCACAAATTAACAAGACAAGGTTTACCTCTGCAATAGGAAAGTTAACATACACCATAAACTAATACATTAAATAAATTATATTTCTCACATATATAAACATGAAATAGAGAAGTAAATTACTTTTCCATTCATAAAATAGAAATGGTACATAAATAGGTTTATACCTTGATCATTATATGTGCTATCCTTCGATCCCTTAGTTCTCCTCTTCCCTTGACTTACAAACAAAATAGGCTCATTTGAGATGCAAGAGAAGAATGTTCTAGTGATATTTTACCACCATTACTAGGTTATCTCTCTCTCATTCCATCTCTCGCCCTTGAGAGGATCTCACTAAATAATCCTTTACTAGATTTGTGAGGATGTATATAGATACCTAGAGCCAAGAGAAGTTAGGAAACTTTCACAATTATTGACCCTCAAGAAACCCATGATAAGATAGGTCTAGATGATTTCCTAGGGAAATACCTCTTCTAGAATTTTTACCGCCATCGCTCCCAGGAATAGGAAAATCTATATACCAAGTGACAAGATGCGCATATGGATGGAGTGATGGGTACAAAAAATGCCAATGTTGCGGGAGTAATGGAATGTTAATTGAGCTCAAATAAGGACAATAAGGGGTACATTCATGCCAACAACTGAAGGAGGTTGACATGAGGTTCCTCTCACTGAAATGAAGTGGCAAATAGGGTTATAAAAGATGCCCCCTAATGCATGAGGTGAGAATAGAAGCTTATGGTCGAAATGCATTACAAAAACATATATTGAAATGTGATGTAGGAGTTGAAACCAAGGGGCCATATTAGAGCCACACGAAAAACCAAGTCTCAATCATCATAAGAGCATCCCCAAGGCATTCATATGCATGCTTGTCATAAAGACAAATTAAACATGGCCACCAAAACTATCCATTGTGGATCTATGACATGAATTGCTAGTACATAGCCACAACAAATACACAATGGATGCATGCAATACAATGAATTATCATAGCTGCCAAAACATACAATGCGGATCTATATTATCATATACATTAGTAGGAATATGGACACCATAAAAGAGTGGTTCCCCAAAGTAGTCCTCAAAATACAAGAGAGTGTACAAACTCTATGTAGCTTGGGAGGGCTACCATATAAGAGTGAGATGTCCCCAAAGCCAAGTTCTTCGACTCGGCCTTGATAATATGAATCTACAATGTGTGAGTAAATGAGATGATGTTGAGCATGGTAGAAATTGCTTGATTACCAATCATTGAGATATACCATTAATAAGCACAATGGAACCAACCAATGATGAAAATGGACCCCAAGGTACCTATCATAACCCAAAAAGTGTTGACATTGAACAGTCATGGATTTGACTGATCAAAATTCAATGAGGTAAACCAATCATTGATCGTGAAGAACCCTACCACTAAGGACTACAGGCTTGAAGATACCACTAATTCCTAAATCAATCTCATGGATAATAAGTTGAAGTCAACAAGAGAATATTTGTTGAAGGAGGGTCTTAATGTATCCCCCATTAAACTAAGAGATGATGTAATAGATAAATTCACCAAGTACAACTAACATAAGGATGGCTAACACAAAAGGTCAACAAGGATTGTAGATGGCCAACAAAGGTTTAGAATTCCCTTGAACATATAATGACATGACACAAAAATGACTTGGAATCATTGAATAATGAGCACTAGGTGATATCATGCAATAACACAAGAGGAATTGAAGCACACTCCATAATGACTTGAAGATTAGTTAACCGAAGGAGTAGAAATACTCATGTTTATGGTACTGCACCTAGGCAAGTTAAAACGCAATTGTAATGTAATAACACAAATAAGTGACATGTTCAATGGTGATGTGACTAATGTTGCCATTTTGAATGATAGAATGATTAAAGAAATTTCCCTCTCCTCTCTTTTTATTAGTTGGTATCTCCCTCACAATTTAGTAAGAAAAAAAGAGAAGACAAGCAAGCTCAACATTGTCTTTTTCATTTAGTTTTAATGAGCCTGGAAAAAGAGAAAATGATACTCAATAGGGCGTCTTCTTCATGGTTTAATGAGCTTGAAGAAGAGATAGTAGTATGCTTGATACAATGCGTCTCTTACACGAGGTTTTAACAAGCTCGGAAAAGAGATAAAGGATGCATGACACCTTTCAGTGATTAACAAGCATAAGAAGAACACAAAGAAAGCTTGTCCTATAGAAACCAGTGGCATAAATGGTAGCAACTTGTTTCGAGCTAACATAAACACCCTACGCATGGTGAAGCAGAGAGGCTAGAAAAAGAAACCCACTCATTGCAGCGGTCTCTCTAGGAAGGGTAAGAACACCAAGAAAAGGCTAGAAATAGGGCCAAGGGAAATGTGATTTTAATGATGAGAAATGACCAACGCATATCAACATGCATAAGTGAACAAGACAATGCATATCAACTATTGCAAAGTAAAAGAGGTGTTGGAATCCTACTAGAGTATAGCTAAAATATGATAGAAGAGAAAATGACGCTCAAGTTCAGAATCATGGTGGGTCAAAAGGAGGGATTATTAGTTAGTAAAAAGACATAACATGGATACCAAAATGGAAAATAGGTGTTAAACTAGGGCATACATATGAATAATGGTTGTACTATATAAGGTACGATGTGTCGCAACTTAATGAGATTGGACTTAAGGTGCAATGAAGATGGAAAAAACGATCAATATTGGATTAGAAATAGATGAGAAGGACCCGCCTCTATGTGTCAAGATCAAGAAAAATGCACCTAGAGTCCATAGTGATAGTGACACATCAATAGTCTACAAGAATCATGACCATCTTGATCCATGAAACCTTAAACAAGTGTTGATTGAGCAAAAAAATATCATAAAAATAGGATCCTAGCCACACATAAAATTTTCAGGGGAGAGAAAATATCATAAGATTAAGGTTGAAAACCACTTGAGGTAAAGTGGGGTCCTAATATATGTGAAATTAGGCCAAATTAGAACTCATTTGAACATTTTCCCTTTATGAATCAAATTAGTGGAGAAACCTCATCCTACCCCTAAAACTTCGAATCAAGATCTCGAATCATGGAGGGCATGAATGTACCTTTTGTTTCCACAAAGTACTTCCCTCATCCCTCTTCATAATTTTTATACGTTTATTTTGTAGTTTGGCTAAGTTTTGACACAAAATTGACCCCTTCTTGAGCTCGAGTGCACCATTGCTCCCAACCTAGAGGCCTGGGAGTGACTACAACATAGTTGGCTTCCCTGAGAGCTAAAACATGTGGGGAATGGCGGCTCTATGGAGTACATAATGGAGGAGAAAGGGGCACTCAAAACTTAGATGTAGGGCCACTAAGAAATTTTTCAAGATGGGTATGAAAGAAAAGGATCATAGTGACTTATTGTTGTGTTTTAATGGAAAGTGCTCAACAAAAGCTATTGGGTGGAAATAAAGAAACCTCTAAGAAGACGACATGAGGAATTTGGCTCATCCACCTATAATTAGGGCTCTAAGAGACAGTGGGCTACTAAAGTTATTTAAAATGCAAAACATGAAGGGGCAAGTGGTGACCCTTCAATGATTGATAGATATTGGGAAACCACAAGAGCAACAATTCATGGTGAATGACAAAACTTTGCTATTGGAGGTATATGATATCTACTTGCTTACCGAATTATCAAAGTGATGTACCCTAGTGACAATGGTCGATGGGAAGAGTATAGGTGAGGACAACATTGATGACTATGTGGCCCAATATGGTGGGCACAGGGCGAAAAAAGTAAGCATCAAGATACCCATAAGATAGGTCACAGACCTAAGTTTATGTACTATCATTTTCACCATCAACAGTGTAGTAAGGTATATGGGGCTTCCTTTGGCCTCCAAAACGTAGATGGACATAACAGTTAGATACACAAAGCCCACTATTTTCAATTGATGTGAAGGACTACTGGTCAACATGAAAGACCAACTGACTAGATGCTAGACAAGATGATAGAAGCAGTTTGTGTATGGTAGTATATTGGTATCATTCTTCTTGCAGTAAGTGCCTATGACACAATCAAGAGTGTTGGCACCATTCCCACTACCCTTATATCCATGCATGGTGAGATGAACTGATTTGATGGGAAGATTGGGGAGGGGGACTTGATCAAGGATTTTTTTCTTGGTATGGGGAACATATTATTTTCATTAATGAATATTTCTATGCAAGCACTAGTTTTCCGAGCAACCTTTGCTTGGCCCTAACCCAAGGTCCTCATTGAAGTGCCATAGGAAAGTATGTATTTTTGGTTTTTTGTGATTTTTTAGTGTTTTTGGATTTTCAAAATATACATTTTTTTTGTTTTTTTATGGGTATATAGTTACTAATGATTAGCGATTTTATGTACATAGGTGTGGTGCCTAGCTAGCCCTTAGATGAATCACCAATACATTGTAGAGGAACAATAGTTGCATGAGCATCATGAGAAGTCTCCAAGGAGGATAAAGGAGGGGAGCATGATGTTTCCCACATATTCATGCACTACATGGAGGGATTGACGATGAGTGTACAACCATTGCCCATTGATGGCATCCCCCCCACATCTACAAAGACACACTGTGGGGGTTAGATTCTCTTTCCACCGAGGCCTTGCTTCAATCATAACATGTGTTATGATTTGTTATCACCAACACAAAGATGATTAGCTTCAATATATAGTTGTCTCTTGGATGAACATCTACTTCTAAATAATGAATTAAGATCCTAGGCTATAGACACATTGTCGATGCCTTGATTTTGAACCGATGTACACAAACTATATCTATATCTATATATATATAGGGAGAAGTGAGGGAGTGCAGAAGAATTGAATTGAGAATCAGAGATATAGGCAATTGTTCTTGAAACTTTTGGGCACAGGGGTCAAAGTACTTCGATAACGAAGTATTTTGAATATGGGTACCAAGGATTGTACCTAGTTTGGCTGGGAGCTTTCGGTCATTTGGAAACCAGAGCAAAATTGGAGCGAGGACAACCTAGAATTTGGGATTGACATCAAACTCAGAAGAAAACAAATATTTACACTGAATTGATAAGTTCTGTTCTTAAATTTCATTGCATGCAATGTTCAAAGTAAATTCTAAGTTTCTGAATTTAGAACCCTTACAGTAAAATTTTAGATTTAGGGCTTCACAGTGATTCTCAATATGAATTTGTTAAACTATGTTAAATTCATTAAATTTAGGGCATTTTAGAGCTATATATATATATATATATATATATATATATATATATATATTACGTTGGTGTTCACTTATGATGTTCTTGTGATGTTTTTCATTTATGTTCATAGTTATCTTCTTGTATGCATGGTAAAAATAATTAATGGGACAAATGCCAATCTTAGACATAATTGGCTAATCAATTAGCCAATATGTTAGATTCTCATGAAATATATATGTCTTTAATGGCTTCAAAAGAAAATTTCAAGATATGTACCCTTAAATAATGACAAAATAATGCAGCATTCCTCCCAGTGTAGACACAATTCGACTAAGATACTACGAGCCAATAGTTAAGTTTCACAACAAAGTGACAAATACCAAGGGAAATAACCTTGGATAAGTGTTCATTGACAATGTTATATTCAACCACATTATTGGTTGTGGGTCCAAGATAGATACCCCCCAAAATCACTGGCTCATCAATGGGTGAAAGGAGAACCCAAGCGACATAAGCTATGTTTTGAGTACTATGGTTGGTAACATTAGTGAAGCCTACATAGATTGATAAGGACTTGAAATATATAATAGTATTGTGTTTTTACCTTTGTTTTTGTATGTGTGATCATAATTATGGAAGCCATGACTAACTGGGACCAATCTTATAAATAGTTAACATATTAAATTATTTTATTGAAAATAATTTAAAAAATGGAATGTTGGTCAGAAGGAAGGGACACATAGATCCAAGTCCGAGGGAGAATATAAAATTGGGAGAGTGGAGAAATGGAGGATGATGCCCTCACCCTTAAAGATGGAGAAGGTGGCACAACTGATTGAACCGTCACCTGACAGACAACAAGAGATGTGATTGGACTCAAGGGGGAGTGCCCATAGCTTTCTTGTTCCTTAACAACACAGAAGAAGGTAGTATGCATTTTGGAAGGTACATGAAGAGACACAAAGAAGGTGCAGGTTTTAACCCCGTACAAAAATTACCTGCATACAAATTCTAAAAAACAGAAAATAAACAATGGCGAGAGCATAAAACATAAGATATATACACATAGAGATTTTCCCCTGGATCCCAAAACTGGGACTACCAGATTGAATTTTCAATATATTCCTTTCAATGTTACAATACATATATATACATGTCGAAGCATCCATAAACCCCAATCCATTAACCCTGGATTAGAGCATAACCATAGTTCCCTTGACCAGATCTACAAAATACCATGGACAAAAAACCATCATGCCCAAAACCATGTGTGAAATCCATGCACAAAACCATAGGTAGGTCCGCCCAACTAATATAGGGTCCAAAAAAAAATTCTCGGGGTTCTACCTCGGACCCCATGTAGGGGGGCAACCACCCCCCCGTGACCCCCCTGTTGCACCCGATGCAACGTACAGGGTGGGCCACCGCGTGGGGTAGTCATGAAAAGAATATTCTATCCTATCTACCTCTCTCTGCTGCTTCCTATAGTCTGGCGTCCATCCCTTGTCCGCTCTATATCTGCCTCCTCTCTCCCTGGTCTCTTGTTTGCTTATGAGAGCTTAGTCATTGATCCACCCCCCTGCAACGCCCATTGTTTCTCTACACCAAGAGAACTTCTCAATGCTCACACATTTTGTCAATGCATCTGCAGTATTCTTCAAAGTGTCCACCTTTACCAGCAACACCTTTTTACCCTCAACCATATCCCTCACAAAGTGATACTTAACATCAATGTGCTTTATCTTTGAATGATAAGTAGGGTTCTTTTCCAAGAAAATTGCACTTTGGCTGTCACATTCTATCCTTATAGCTCGTTGTACTAACCCCATACTTGAACACAATCTCTGCAACCAAACTGCTTCCTTGCTTGCATGAGTGGCCACCATGTATTCTGACTATGTAGTTGAAAGTGCCACTACAAACTGTGTCTTACTCACCCAACTGAATGCACCTCCAAATAGGTTAAACACATACCCACATGTAGATCTTCTCTAATCTAGACCTCCAGCCCAGTCTACATTAACAAAGATACGGATGTCCAAAAATCTGTCCAATCTTGGTCTTCCTTGGTAGCATAAACCATAATCACTAGTGCCACACAAATACCTGAAAACTAGCTTCACTACTGTCCAATGCTCCTTCCCTGGTTTTGACATAAACCTGCTCAATACTCTCACTACATGTGCAATGTCTGGTCTAATACAGACCATTGCATAAATTAGGCTACTGACTACACTTGCATATGGAACACGAGACATGTCCTCTTACTCTTCTTGTGACTTGGGACATTGTTTAACATATAACTTTACACCTACAAGAATAGGAACCTTCACCGGTTTACTATCATGCATATTAAACCTCTGCAATATTGTCTCGACATACTTCCTTTGGTTTAACCAGAGCTTCCTCTTTGCCCGATCTCATTTAATTTCCATGCCCAAAATATAGTTTGCAACACCAAGATATTTCATGTCGAATTTGGAGGACAATTGGGTCTTCAAATCTTGGATAATTTCTTTGTCATTTCCAACCAGCAACATATCATCCACATACAAGACCAGAGAAATAACACGGTCACCAATTAATTTAAAATACACACAGTGATATGATTTGCTTCTGATGAAGCCAAGTCCCTGTATAAATGTATCAAATTTCTGATACCACATCCTTGGTGACTGTTTTAACCCATACAGAGACATTTTTAGCTTTCATACCAGTTCTTTCTTACCCTTCACTGCAAATCCTTCAGGTTGCTTCATGTAGATCTCTTCTTCCATATCCCCGTGAAAATGTTGTCTACACATCCATCTGTTCTACCTAAAAATCAAAAGAAGCACAACAAATAAAATTAATATAATAGAATCTACCTTGGAAACATGAGAAAAAATATCACCAAAATCAATTCCCGACACCTAGGAATAACCTTTTTCTACCAATCGAGCTTTGTATTTCTCCACCTTGCCTTCTGCATTCATCTTCTTTTTAAACACCCATTTGTTGCCAATGGGTTTCCTTCAAGTTGGAAACTCCACCAGATCCCAAGCCTCATTTTTGTGTAAAGATTCCATTTCATCAACCATAGCCTCTTTCCAGAGTTTGCCATCCTCTGAATGTACTGCTTCCCTCACAGTTTTGGGATCATCATTAGTAATAGATAAACCAAAATTTGAACAGAAAGCAGATGGACTATACCTTTCTCGCTGCTTTCTTTCTCGAACTGATCTTCTCACAGCTGGAGTTTGTGGCTCTTCATCTTCTGATTCCTCTACTGTTGTAGGGTATGATTCTTCCTCCTTTAGCTCAAACTCTATCTTCTTATGTTAAAATTGGCAACTAGGGCCAAACTCCATGTCGGTCATCTTATTTATGGCAGCTGATATTTTTCTTGGATCCCTCTCATAGAGAGGTGTAGGATTGATCTAAAGATCATCCGATTCCAATAAGTATTCATGGAGTTATGAATTTTTGTGCTATAAGACAATTCGTCAAGGTCGGCCAGCAACCAAATAAACCCCACATGTGCTCAACATTTTAGCATAAATAGAGGTGGCCTTCAAGTCATTTCAACACACACTTGGGATCTCTTCCTCTCTCTACTTGTCTTTGGGTTTTAGTAGGAGGAGAGATCCTAAGGGATAACGCTGCCCTGATCTAGAGGGCAGAAAGTCGGAACTGCTGGAAAAGTCGGAAATGTCGGAAAAGCCGGAAAAGCTGGAAAAGCCGGAACTGCCAGAACTACTAGAAAAGTCGGAAAATCTGGAACTCCCGAAAAAGTCGGAAAATCCGGAACTGCCAGAAAAGCTGGAACTGCTGGAAAAGCCGAAAAAGCCAGAACTGCCGAAATTGCCAAAAAAGCCGGAACTACCGAAAAAGCCAGAACTGTCGGAATTACCGAAAAAACTAGAACTGTCGGGAAAGATGGAAGTACCAGAATTGCCGGAAAAGCTGAAACTATCAGAATTTCCGAAAAATCTAGAAAATCCGGAAAAGCTGGAACTCCTGGAAAAGCCGAAACTGCCAGAAAAGCCAAAAAAGTCAGAACTGCCGGAAAAGCCAAAAAAGTTGGAACTGCCGGAAAAGCTAGAAAAGCTGGAAAAGTCAGAACTGTCAGAAAAGCCAGAATTGTCGGAAAAGCCAAAAAAGCTGGAACTGCCAGAAAAGCCAGAACTGCTGGAATTGCAGGAAAAACTGGAAAAGCCGGAAGTGTCGAAAAAGCTAGAACTTTCAGAACTGCCGGAAAAGCCGGAAAAGTCGGAACTGCCAGAACTGCTGGGAACAGTCGGAGCTGTTAGAACTGCCAGGAACAAATGGAACTATCAGAACTACCGAGAATAGCTGGAACTACCAGAACTGCTGGGAACTACCGGAACAGCCAGAGCATCCGTCTCCGAAAGAGAGCAACATGCAAGGGACAATAAACTAACATTGGGACATTTGTATGGTACTTAGCAGTAAATACACCAAGCATGCAATGTTACAGCTAGCATGGAAGGGGCAACTAGCATGCAACAACAAGCATGCTAAGGACAACAAGCATGCTAGGGACAACAAGCAAGTAAGGGACAACAAGCAAGTAAGGTGCAACCAACACATAGGTCAAGATGGCAACATGGTGTAGCAATGGCACATAATGCAGTACAGTGATGGGTATAGTCATGATTAATGAAGCGTGATGAGATGCAGCATAGTGATGATGGATGCATCATGGTGTAGCACGGTGAGGTGCAACATGATGACGAAATGCAGCACAACGATAGGTGAAGGAGTCACCTTGGAGAATCAATTGAAGCAGCATGTCTTCAACTAATCTCATGTATCATCTTCTTAGAGATGATCCATGCTCTTATCTAGATAAGTCAAAGTGTTGACTTCTGTTGTAAACATACTCTCTCTCTCTCTTTGCTAAACTATTGAAGAACATATAAGAATAATTGATCAAGGGTTTCCCCACATTGGGGTTTGTCCCTGCCTAGCACCACATCTTGTGTCCTCTTGTCTTGGCTTATCTTCTGCGATTTATATTTATGTTCTATCTACAGTTTACTTTAATGTAATGTGATTTCTAATCTGGAAAAGGTATTGAGCTAACTGTGAAAATTGAAATAAATTTCTCTAGCATAGAACATACCTAAAATTAACATGGTTTCAGAGTTGAGGTGAAGACAATGCCCAAGCAAGAGTGAAAGAGAAATCACTAAAGACAGTTGGGAAAGGACAAAAGGATCAATGGATTCCTCATCCCTCTTCAAATTCAACGAGGGTGAAGTCAAAGCAGAGAATATTATCAGAATGGTGCAACAAAAGTTTCTGATGGCCTACCTAAAGACCACTTCATTGGGAAGTTAGGATCTAAGGGTGGAAGGAAAGGCAGATGCCTTGGTTGCAATAAGTTCGGCCATTATGCGAAGGAGTGTTCGAATGGCAGAGACACATCTCTTGATGAAGATAACAATCATTCCAGGGACATCTTCAATGATCAAAGGAATGACAGGTAATGCAGGTCACCAAGGAAATGGTCGACTTTTTCAAAGAAAGCAAGGAACCCCAGGTATGAAGAATCAAATGTTGTTTCTGATAAGATAAAGAAGTGTTATCTTGTATTGGCCCTGTCCTTCATATTCTTTGGGAATCTGGCTTATTGATTGTAGTGCTTCAAGGCACTTCATCGAATAGATGGTCGCACTCTCTAATTTGGTAGAGATGGAAACAATCATGGGATTATACTGGAGCCGATGCCACCTATCTTGGAAAGGGTGTAGAGAATGTTATCCCTCAATTGAATGAGGGTAACTCAATTCATTTACAAAATCTCGTTTATGTACTTGATCGCAAGAAGAACCTAGTGTCCATTTCAACAATGGAAGTCAAAGGTTTCAGGGTGGCACTTGTCGATGGAAAGGTACGTGTTTGAAAATAGAATTTTCAAAGATGTTTTTGAGTTCAGGGTTGTATCAAGTTGTAAGAAGTCCACTAGGGACCATGTCCATTGACACATAGCACTGAAGGTTTGTGAGTCAGATGGTGACAGGGATGCCTGAATTCAAAAAGAGCATGAAAGTACATGTCTGAGATGTACCGAAGGAAAATCTTACAAGGGGACCATTCCCCTCATGTAGCAGGTCCACAGGTTTGGAACAACCCGAGGGGTTTGAGATTGATGATTAGGAATCTCACGTATGCAGGTGGAAGAAAGCCCTCTATGGCTTGAAGCAAAACTCCCCGGGCGTAGTATGAGAGGATTGATAGCTGTCAGATGAAGTTGAGATTCACTAGGAGTGAAACCGATCCAAACCATTACCCGAAGGTTGTGGATGATAGACCTCTCATACCGACACCTTATGAGGATGACCTATTTTTGACAGGTGCAGACCCTCTCATTTACAAAAGTAAGAGGGAGTTGGATTCTGAATGTGGAATGATAAACTGCAAACCTGTGACTACCTCGAGGATCTTAATTTTCAGAAGTTATATGGTAGTGATGTTAGACCAGATATGGGAAATGCCTCTGAGTTTCATAAACTCATTTGTGTTGATGTTCTTGGTGAACTTCCATCCGGACATATGTTTTGCAGTTAGCATGGTGATCTCATATTTGGTTGAGCCTCACTGGATTGGTGCCAAGAATCTTCTAAGATATCTTCAGGGCACAATCTCTCATGGATTGAGATACACTGCTGGAAATATGAAACTGCATGATTATTCGAATGCTGAGTGGGCAGGCAGTGTGGAGGATCACTAGAGCACTTCTCAGTGCCGGCTCTCTTTGAATTCTACTTTGATATCATGGATGAGCAGGAAGCAGAAGTCGGTTGCTATAAGCACCACCGAGACCAAATACATAGCTACGAGTATGATCTCGTGTGAAGCTGCATGGTTGCAGAAGCTCTTCAGTGAGCTGTTTGTACACATGATGAATACCACTCTGATTCTCTGTGACAACCAGAGGTGGGAGTCGATTATTGAGGAATCCCGTATTCAATAATTGCTCCAGCAAATATACATCAGATACTGCCTTATCTGGGATATGGTAAGTCGATGAGCAAGGAGGCTCCATCATAGTGAGACTGATGTACAGGTTGCTAACATTTTGTCAAAGCCCCAAGGGAAGGTCAAATCTGTGACTTTCCCGAACAACTTGGAGTCGTTGGGAGACCTTCTTATAAGGGTCCTACATATTGCATGCATTGAGCTCTGGGAGCTCTAGGGGGCTTGGGGTACTTACTGGAGTAACATACGACCACAGGGCGACTCACCCTCCCCTGGTGGTGCACTATGAACAGGACGATTCGTTCTCCTGTGGGCCAGGATGATTCGTTCTCTGTGGCGACTGTGGAATAGGATGATTCATTCTCCTATGGGCCAGGATGATTCGTTCTCCGTGACGACTGTGGAACAAGATGATTCGTTCTCCTGTGGGCCAGGATGATTCGTTCTTCGTGGCGACTATGGAACAGGATGATTTGTTCTCCTGTGGGCCAGGATGATTCGTTCTCCGTGGCGACTATGGAACATGATGATTCATTCTCCTGTGGGCCAGGATGGTTCCTTCTTCGTGGCGACTGTGTAATATGACGATTCGTTCTCTTGTGGGTCAGGATGATTCGTTCTCCGTGGCGACTATCGAACCGGATGATTCGTTCTTCGTGGTGATTGTGGAACAAGATGATTCGTTCTCCTGTGGGCTAGGATGATTCATTCTCCGTGGACTCCACTGATAGGATGATTTGTTCTCCTGTGGACATGATGATTTGTTCTCCTGTCGAGGCATCCTACCCATGTAGTCTGGGACTCATGGGAAGTACCTCTCATCTGATCAATGAGTAGGGAAATGAGGATAGGGACCATAGTAGTTATATTGATGGACGCATCATTGTATTTACCATACTCCCTATGCTAGGATGACCTCCATTGATCCGGGATCAATGAAATTGACTTCGGGTCAGTAACAGTGATGTGACACACTCTCTTCAGATGAAATTGACTTCGGGTTAATAGAGAATGATATGAGACATTCTTGATCAATTCTTCTTCTTCATGGTTCAGTAGAACAGAGCAGAGCAGAGCAGAGTAGTGCAGGGCACCGATGGCAGAGATAGTACTGTTGGACATATGAATCAGTGGATGGAGTTCCCCCTAGTTGAGAGGGAGTGTTAAAATTGGCAACTAGGGCCAAACTCCATGTGGGTCATCTTGTTTATGGCAACTGATATTTTTCTTAGATCCCTCTCATCGAGAGGTGTAGGATTGATCTAAAGATCATCCGATTCCAATAAGTAGTCATGGAGTTATGAATTTTTGTGCTATAAGACAATTCGTCAAGGTCGGCCAGCAACCAAATAAACCCCACATGTGCTCAACGTTTTAGTATAAATATTGGTGGCCTTCAAGTCATTTCAACACACACTTGGGATCTCTTCCTCTCTCTACTTGTCTTTGGGTTTTAGTAGGAGGAGAGATCCTAAGGGTCAACGCTGCCCTGATCCAGAGGGCAGAAAGCCAGAACTGCCGAAAAAGCTGGAAATGTCAAAAAAGCCGGAATTGTCGGAATTGCCGGAAAATATGGAAAAGCTGGAACTCTTGGAATTGCCAGAAAAGCTGGAAAAGTTGGAACTGCCAGAAAATCTGAAAAAGCCAGAACTGTCGGAAAAGTTGGAACTGCCGAAAAATCTAGAATTGCTGAAACTGCCGGAAAAGCTGGAAAAGTTGGAACTTCCGGAACTGCCCGAAAAGCCGGAAAATTCGGAACTCCCGGAACTGCCGAAAAAGCCAAAAAAGCTATAATTGCCGGAAAATCCGAAAAAGCCGGAACTGCAGGAAAGCTGGAACTGTCGGAAAAGTCAGAAAAGCTAGAATTTCCAGACAAGTCGGAACTGTTGGAAAAGCCAGAACTGTCAGAACTGCTGGAAAAGCCAGAAAAGCTGGAACTACCGAAAAAGTTGGAAAAGCCGGAAAAGCTGGAATTGTCGAGAACAGTGGGAACTGCTAGAACTGTCAAGAATAGCCGAAACTACCAGAACTTCCGAGAACAGTCGGAACTGCCAGAAATGTCGGGAACTGCTAGAGCAGCCGGAGCATCTGTCTCCAAAAGAGAGCAGCATGCAAGGGACAACTAACTAACATTGGGACAATTGTATGGTACTTAGCAGCAAATACACCAAGCATGCAATGTTACAACTAGTATGGAAAGGACAACTAGCATGCAATAACAAGCATGATAAGGACAAACAGTAAGCTAGGGACAACAAGGAAGCAAGGGACAACAAGCAAGCAAGGTGCAGCCAACACATAGGTCAGGATGGAAATATGGTGCAGCAATGGCACATAATGCAATACAGTTATGGGTACAATCATGATTAATGAAGCGTGATGAGATGCAGAATAGTGATGATGGGTGCAGCATGGTGCAGCATGGTGAGGTGCAGCATGATGACGAAATGCAGCACAACGATAGGTGAAGGAGTAACCTTGGAGAATTAGTTGAAGCAACATGTCTTCAACTGATCTCATGTATCATCTTCTTAGAGATGATCCATGCTCTTATCTAGATAAGTCAAAGTGTTGACTTCTATTGTAAATGTACTCTCTCTCTTTGTTGAACTATTGAAGAACATATAAGAAGAATTGATCAAGGATTTCCCCACATTGGGGTTTGTCCTTGGCTAGCGCCACATCTTGTGTCCTCTTGTCTTGGCTTGTCTTCTGAAATTTATATTTATGTTCTATCTGCAGTTTACTTTAATGCCAATGTGATTGCTAATCTGGAAAAGGTATTGAGCTAACTGTGAAAATTGAAATAAATTGCTTTAGCATAGAACATACCTAAAATTAACATCTTAGGTTCCTTTAGTAGGGCTTCTTTTTTAATGACATCTTTCACCTCTCTAAACACCACATCTCGACTATACACAACCTTCCTTGTTTCTGGGTTCCAAAGCTTATAACCTTTAAAACTATCCTTATACCCAATAAAGATGCACCTTTCAAATTTACTATCCGACTTTGTTCTTTTCTCCTTTGGAACATGTACATATGCATCACATCCAAATACCCTCAGATGCGAAAGAGAAGGTTTCTTACCAGTCCATACCTCTTGTGGAGTCTTATCGTCCAACGTTGATGAAGGTGATCTGTTGACCAGGTAACATGCAATCTCCACCACCTCTACCCAGAATTCTTGTCCTAACCCAGCACCACTGAGCATGCTTCTTGCCTTTTCTATCAACATGCTGTTCATTCTTTTTGCAACTCCATTTTGCTGAGGTGTGTATGGAGTAGTATTCTATCCTTTTATACCACACTTCTTTTAGAACTCTTCAAATTCCTTCTTGTAAAACTCTCCACCATTATCTATCCTTAGCACCTTTATCTTCTTATTTGTCTGGTTTTCCACCAGAGCCTTAAATTCATTAAACCTATCAAAGACTTCAGATTTCTTCATGAGGAAATATATCCATGTATTCCTTGAGAAGTCATCTATAAATGATACATAGTACACAATCTTACCCAATGGTGGAATCGACACAGGTCCAAACACATCACTGTGCACAAGCTTTAATATAAGTTTCACCCTCTTAGCACCAGAGGGGAAAATCACCTGATTTTGCTTCCCATATACACAATTTTCACAGAAATCAAAATCCAAAGAGTAATTAGACATACTTCTACCATACCATTAACATGAAGTATTTGAAGGCCCTCCTCTCCAATATGTCCAAGCCTTTGATGCCATAGCATGGTATTTTCTCCACAGACCACTAGATTTTTTGCTCCACTTTCAGGAACCACAAAATTGTTGCACCCATCAATAACAGTGCTACCTTGAAGCGTGTACAAAGTTCCAACCCGAACTCCCTGCATCAATACTAGTGCTCCCCGAACCATCTTGCAGGTTTCTTTCTCGTACATTGTTTTTTCACTTGCACCATCCAACTTGCTTACATAAATCAGATTTTTTTTCCAATGCAGGAATATGCAGAACACCCGGAAGTGTTCTAATCCTTCCACCTTGCAACTTCAACCTGAATTTTTCGCGACTGACAATTCTAGCCTTCCTGTCATCCCTAAGAAGACATCACCATCATCATATTTCTCATACTTGCAGAATCACTCCCTATGGGGCATGAACTAAAAGAATGCACCTGAGTCAATCAACCATGCCTCATGATCTACATGTGTACTTGAAGGATAAGCCAAGCACACATCCCCACCTTCATCTGAGGTGGTTTTTGTCTCTATAGAAGGAGGATCATCATATCCATCTCCTTTGTCAGGAGCTTTATATTTACAGTCCCTTTTGAAGTGCCCTTCCTTTCCGCATTTCCAGCACACCTTTACAGGTTTTCCTAGAGATTTAGATCTCCCTCTAGATTTAGATCTCCCACTCGAGGACTTATTTTTGTTTCTGTTCTAAGACCGTCTTTGTACAAATAAGGCATCACCATTTCAGCCCTCCATATTTTTCCGTCTCATGTCCTACGACAGTAAGGATGAGACTATTTCATCAAATTGCAAGGCAATTTCATTGCTACCTATTGCAACAACCAGACTATCCCACGAATCTGGTAGAGAACACATCAAATTGATGCACTTATCTTCACCTGAAATTTTAATATCAACAGATAATAATTGGCTTACCACAGTATTAAAGGCGTTCAGATGCTCTGTCACCGAGTCTCCATCTTTCCTCCTCAGGTTATACAACTTTTTCCATAGCAACAGTTTATTCACCAGAGCCTTAGATTGGTACAAAGTCCCTAACTTGTCCCACAAATGCTTTGCTAAAGCTTACCCTGATACATTCAACAATATTGAATCTGAGACATGCAATCTATTGTGCTCTTTTCCTTTCGATACAACTTCGTTAAGTCTTCAGCTAACATTGTTGTTGGTTTAGTACCCGGATCTACCACGATCCACTGATCTTTATCCACCAGACAATCCTCCATCTTGACTTTCCACAACTTAAAACTCTAACCATTACATTTATCGATCTCTATCTTTCCACTTCTCTCCATCTTCTTTCACCACAAAAATTGATCCCACAGATCTCCCACTGAACATAGCCTACCACAGGCCTGAGAAAAACCCCTCAGCTGCAAAGGCGTCCCCTTGAAGTCGAAACAACTCTGATACCAAATGTATGTTTTCACCTCATACAAAAATTATCTGCATACGAATTCTAAAAAATAGAAAATAAACAATGGCGAGAGCATAAAACATAAAACAAATATAGATAGATATTTTCCCCTGGATCCCAAAACTAGTACTACCAGATTGATTTTTCATTATATTCCTTTCAATGTCACAATACATATATACATGTTGAAGCATCCATAAACCCCTTTCCATTAACCCTAGATTAGAGCATAACTGTAGTTCCCTTGATTAGATCTACAAAATACCATGGATATAAAACGATCATGCCCAAAAACATGTGCGAAATACATGCACAAAACCATAGGTAGTCCACCCACCTAATATAGGGTCCAATTTTTTTTCCCAGGGCACTGCACCAGACCCCATGCAAGGGGATACCACCCCCTTGCATACCCCCTGACAGGGGGGAAACTGCCACCCCTGTGACCCCCCTATTGCACGTGGGGTAGTCATGGAAAGATTATAACACACACACCCAATAGAAGGTAGCAGAGAAAATAAATGTGAAGGGAAACATCGGAAAATGAGCACTAGTGAAAGGAGGACATGAATGGATAAAGAGAATTCCTTTGATGCTAGGAATGGAGCACATGGAGCAATGATGAAGTTGTGAATGAGCCATGCCCTCTGAAATTGGGGTGTTATTCCCTGTATCGACGTGTTTGAGGCCACTAGACTATGTGTGTCCAAGCTTGAATGGGAAGTGGGAGGCTTCATGGATAACTAAATCATTGTGGTGTTGGTTGAATAGTTATTAACCACCTATACAGGGCAATATGAGTCTATGTGGTGCTTGCTCGAGAGTTGTTAACCACATGGATAATGGACTACAAATCCTTTGTGCTTGCTATGAAAAGACAATTCAGAGATCGCCTAGATAGTGGATTCAACCTCCTAGACTGATAAATGTACCATCTAGACCTTAGGTGAAGCCCTATGATTGAACTCAAAGGATTAAGTGAGTCACTGTGGTGCTTACTGCCAAAGGGTAGTTAAAAAACCACCTAGACAGTGGACTACATCTCTTGAGTGTCTACCAAGCTTGGTGTGAATTTTTCCTGAGTAAGCGTCCTTGCAAACTTTGGGTTTGGTTTGGGGGTGGTTAGCTACAAGAAAGTTGTAGTGTAGGTTGCATATGGTTGGGTGGAGAGTTGATGCCCCCCTTCAATGGCTATCCATCTCTACATACTTAGATAAGTCAAATGCATTTATATATAAAGTTATGAATTGTCATGTTCCATGAATTTCATATGTATGTATGAGCTCTTATATATTCATGAATGTTAACTAATGATTGGATGGTAAGGATCTTAATTATGCTCTTGATTCTCATGATATCTTAGATGATATAAATCTAATGAATGCCAAGATACTTTGTATACTTATATCTATATTAGATTAAATAGACAATTTTGTGTTGTACTGTTATATACCAAAGCCTATCTATGTGTGTTCTAGTATCTTGTAATGTGTTGTTCACCATCATATATATGAATGGTTTACATACTGGTAGTTCACATCTCCTTGAATGAATTTAAACAACCTATACAAGAGGTCAACAAAATTGGATGATTGGCGCATTATTCCATCCAAAACATTGAAAACTGTGTAAAATTGGTATTTGGGGGTCTTTCCCCTTCTATTTCAAGATTGATGCCCTTTGGTGCTATGGGCCATGCCCACTTGTTCTGCTCACACTTGGAAGTTTCAAGTTTTCACCCTCGTACTAAACCACCAAACTTTAGCATTATAAGGGCTAGGCTCTGACTTATTTTATTCCTTAACCATGAAGTCACAAGACCAATAGAGGGATTAATCAAGCAAACTTTGCGAGGAAGGTACAATGACAATGGGTCAATGGAAAAACATGTAAGGAGGATATATGTGTGAAAATTCCCTTGAAATGCAACAACTGGAAATATTTCTCCTAATTAATAAATTAATTATGTAGTTTATTTTGTTTATAACAAAATAACGAAATATTCACACTGAAATTTCTTAACCATAAAAATTAACTGCGGAAGTAAAATAGGAACTGAGAAATATGCTAGCACACACACACAAAATATGACAGTTGTTTTTGGACAAAAGTACCCGGAAAACCCAATGTGGGAAAACCGGTGCAACAATTGAGGGTTTATATTATTATGCAACAATGATTTCTGAGTACAATCTTTGGAAGCCCAACTAGTTATCCAATCAACAAGAATCTAACATAAATTATTTGGAGAGAAGATTCTCTCCCTCCACAAGCAAACCCCGAACTCTAAAAATTTTCCATCAACCCTTGTGCAGGTCGATTATGCTTCTGATGATCTGCGTGACTGTGATGGAAAAACCCACATTATCCTCGTGTCTATACTAGGAAAACTCGCGTGACCCTAACTATGACCAATCAGAAAAATTATGCATGACCCTTGCGGTTGATCTGGGCTAGATCCGTTATGAAATACTTCAGTCACTTGCTTCTGCCTCTTCTGGATCTAGAAATCCTCCTCTGAATCACTGTCTCTACCCCTCTAACACTTTGTTACTCGATCTCTGACTTGATCACTCCTGTTGAATCACCTGCACTAGAGAATCAATCTATCTACATCATTGAGTATCTGCAACTAGTCACACTCTCAAGTGCTTCTCACCTTCAAGTGTTCTCCATCAATCTATCGTCTTCTTCTTATAATATCTAGTTGAGACTTCAACGGAAATGATTAAAACTTAATCAATGGTTGAGATTATCTCTAAGTTGATCTGTGTGAGTTTCTAGATAATTCACTTATTTCTGAATTAATTTCTATTAATTAACCCCTTTCTTAAGTTATACTTAAGAAAAATTAAATGATGGCTAAGTAATTTAATTGAGCCATTTCTAGGTTGAATTTTCAGAAATGATTTTTGTTTTTGGAGATCTCATGTGTTTATCCTCTCTAAAAGTCTCAATACTAGAACATCAGCCAATGCTACAAAAAATAACACTTCCTCTTAGTGAGGAAGGTGTTCTACTTTTGAACTGATCCAACACCCTATCTCTACATCACCCTCTATACATGTTGCTGATGTTTGGCCACTGTGATTGCCTACCACTTCCCACCAGCTACTGCGCAACTCTGATGCTGTTGCTGACATTGTTATGCTGCTGCCAACTCTACATGTGCATTGCAACTCCATCTCAACTGTTGTTATTGCTATTGCAACTACTGCAACTCAGAAGTATCTAAAATACTTTGTCCCCATTGCTGAAACGAGTTCTCCATCATACCCATATTTTGTGAGTATATTTGAAACCTACTCATCTGTGGAAACATATTGTAGTTGGACTGCTACACACTGCACACAATCTCTATGAAATGACATCGAATATTTATGTGTTTCGACCTATCATGAAACACTAAAATCTTAGAGAGCTTGATACAACTTTGATTATCATAGTACATATTGGTCACTCCCATCCTCTGCTTGAACAAGATTACTAGTAGCTTTCAAATCCATATAGCTTTGCACATATCTATGCTTGCTACCATATACTTTGCTTCTGCAGATCTCAGTGCTACTGAATTCTTCTTCCTGCTGCACCAAGAAACCATCCTTGATCCAACACTGATGCGGTACCTAGAGGTACTTTTTCTGTCCACTAAACTACCTGCCAAATCTACATTTGTGAATCCACATAGTTTGACATCATCCCTTTGGGTATATTTCAAACCATACTCTATTGTGTCGTGCACACACCGCAAAATGTGCCTCACCGTTTTCCAATGTACCCTATTTGGTTCCACCATAAAATGACTGAGGGTATTGATCACGAAACAAATATTTGACCTAGTGTTGACTAGATACATGAGAGAACCAATGAGTTGTCTATACAAGGTGGGGTCAACATCCTTGCCATCTGACACGTCTACCATTTTCCAGTTGGTGATCATGGGTCTACAATCCTGCATTCTGAATCTCTTCAGAATATATGTAGCATAGCTCCCTTGACCAAGGAAGATTTCCCCATCCTTATGCCACACTTCCAATCTTAAGAAACAGTGCATCAACCCCAAATCCTTCATATCAAACTTTGTTTCTAGGTTGCTCTTGTAGTCCTATATAAGCCTTGATGACCCTATCAGAAATAGATCATCCACATACAATACTAGGATGTGTGACTCATCCTCTACCATAAAATAGTAAAGGTTGGAATCTGCATCACTCTTGACAAATCCTATCTACTACAAGTAGCTATCAATCTGACCATACCATGGCCTGGGTGCCTGCTTGAGTCTGTATAGAGCTTTCTTTAGTCTGCACACATGTGCGTGCCTCTCATGAGTCTTGAAACCCTATGGCTATTCCATGTACACCTCTTCCTCTATCACCCTATTCAAGAATGTTTTCTTGACGTCCATCTAGTGAATCTACCACCCCATCTGAGTTGCTAGGGATATGACTGACCAGATAGAAGTGTATCTGGAAATTGGGGCAAAGGTATCCTCATAATCTATCCCTTCTTTCTGTGCATACCCCTTTTCCACTAATCTAGCCTTGTATTTCTCCATGCTACCGTCTGCAACATACTTGATCTTGTAGATCCACCAAGAACCTACAACAGACCTATCCTCAGGCCTCGACACCACCTCCCAAACATCATTCGTCATGATAGAGTTATACTCTTCTAACATGACATCTATCCACACTTGATTTTGTGGAGCTTCTTGCAAGCTGGGAGGTTTTACAACTTGAGCCACCAATGCTTGGTACCTGTTAGGTTTTCTGGACACTCTCTTGTTTGTCCTAGGAGCTCCAATGAACTCCTATGCATATGTTAATGTCTGACGAAATTCTTTGCTAGTTTGACCACTAGTAGTGGGAGGTTCAACCAACTCCTCCTCATCCTGCCTTTGTTGCTACATCTACTATGATCTCACAGGATCCCCTGCACTTGAGGAATTTCTAGTATTGGTCATTATATTGGATCTCCGTGACTGTCCCACTAGCCACCCCTTATGTTGGAACAATGGAGCCTCAAATAACTGATTCTGATCACCTATAGGCATCTCATGAGATCTCTTGAAATGTTGGTCTTCCATGAAATTTACGTCTCGTCTCACTACAATCTTCCTATTGATAAAAATGTTGATCATGTATGCCTTGGAGGTTTCCCTATACCCATCGAGGAACACCTTTCTGCAGTTTGATCAAATTTGGCACACTTCTCATATGGCACAAGGAAATAAGCAATGTTGCCAAAGATCCTGAAGTGAGTAACTTCTAGCTTATTCCCTGTGAAGACTCTTTCTGGCATTTTCTTCCCCAATGCCCTATGAGGAATCCTTTTATGAATATACATTGTTGTGTTACATGCCTTTTCCCATAGAAACCTGGGAAAATCCTAGTCATATAACATTGCTTTTGCAGCCCCAACTAGCGTTATGTTTTTCCTCTCCGCTACCCCATTATGTTATGGATTGTATGTAGTTTTCCACTCTCTTTTGATGCCCTCCTTCACACAAAAATCTGTGAAATCTTTATCAATATACTCTCCACCATTATCTGAGTAAAGCACCTTGATCTTCTTCCCTGTCGCATTCTCCATGAGAGCCTTAAACTCCCTGAAACGATTGAATACCTCATCCTTGGTCTTCAAGAAGTAGATCTAGGTTTTCCTGGAATGATCATCAATAAAGGTGGCAAAGTATTTGGTCCCACTGAGAGCTCTAGTGGATATTGGGCCATAAATATCTGAGTGTATATGTCCCAACATGCCATTTTATATGTTGTCACTTCTTAGGAATGTTGCCTATCATATTTCCCAAGCACACATCCTATGCACACCTCTTCATGTTCCATGCCAAGTTCTAGGACCCCTATTATTATCTCCTTGAGCATCTTGAGTGCTCCATGGTGTAAATGTCCCATTCTTCTATGTCATAGCTCATTTAGTTCCTTCCCGCTGCTACTATCACTTCCTATTAGTGCCATTGGAGAATCAAGTTGCAACCTATACAACCTATTGCTTCAAACTCCAATCTGTCTCACCCTCTTCCAAAAAACACCTTCTTCCCTATGAAGTGAACATCATATCCCTTATCTTGTAGCTAGGATACTGAAATCAGGTTCATACCCAATACTGGCATATGCAGTACATTTGTAGCGCTGGTACTTGCTCCCGAATCACTTTGAAAATTGATGGTACCTCTCCCCACTGGAGTACACTTCATTTTGTTTCCCATCATAATTTGGAATTCCATCTACTCCTTATTATATCTAGATAAATATTCTCTAACCCCTGTCATGTGAGCTGGTGCTCCACTGTCTATATAGTAGACACCCTGTGAAGTTGAGCTTGATAGGCAAGCAAATTCGTCCTCCAATCTAGAAGACAATTTTGAAGCCTCTTGAATATCAACTATGTCCATGGATTTACTAAAGAATTTAGTGAAGAAAAATATGTGTGCTATTCCTCTTCCACATGGCACTGAATCTGCTCTAGCAAACCGCTGCAAACCCTCCATGCCAAGACAACGAAAATTTGTGTCGTTGTTGCTTATGGATGTGATGCACTCCTGAATTTTTCGTACTTGCGTGGTTGTTCAGTCTGAACTTGCACGATCTATATGTCTGCATAGGAAAATCTCCCGAGGTTCCTTGTAGCTATTTTGAGCTAACTTGCATGATCCTCTGAAAAATTCATATCTGCAGCTCCCTCTGAGCTATAAAATTTTCCCTTCACCTTTGAGCTTCCTTTCATCAAATATGCTCTGATACCATGTGTAAAATCCCTTGAAATGAAACAACTGGAAGTATTTATTCTAACTGATAAATTAATTATGTAGTTTATTTTGTTTACAACAAAATAACCAAATGTTCACACTACAATTTCTTTACCGTAAAAAATAACCGTGGAAGAAAAATAGGAACTGAGAAATATGCTAGCACACACACACATAAAGTAAATATGATACAATTGTTTTTGGACAAAAGTCCTCGAAAAAACCCAATGTGGGAAAACCAGTGCAATAGATGAGGGTTTATATTTATGCAACAATGATTTATGAGTACAATATTTGGAAGCCCAACTAGCTATCCAGTCAACAACAATATGAAATAAAGTATTTGGGGAGAAGATTCTCTACCTCCACAAGAAAACCCCGACCTCTAAAAACTGGTTGTCAATCCCTGCACATGCTAATTCTACTTATGATGACCCACACGATTGTGTTGGGAAAACCTGCATGATCCTTGCGATTATACTGGGAAAACCAACATGACCCTAACTGCAACCCGTTAGAAAAATTCCGTGCAGCCCTTACGGTTGATCTAGGCTAGTGCACTGTGCAATACTTCAGTCACTTGCTTCTGCCTCTTCCAAATCTAGAAATCCTCCTCCAGATCACTATCTCTACCCCCTTAACACTTTTCTACTCAAGCTCTGACTTGATCACTCCTGTTGAATCACCTACACTGGAGAATCAATTTTTCTAGATCATTGAGTATCCACAATTGGTCACACTCTCAAGTGCTTCTTACCTTCAAGTGTTCTCCAAAATGTGTTCTCCATCTACCCATCAACTTCTTCTTATAATCTCTAGTTGAGACTTCAACGACCATGATTAAAACTTAATCAATGGTTGAGATTATCTCTAAGTTGATCTGTGTGAGTTTCTAGATAATTCACATATTTCTCAATTAATTTCTATTAATTAACCCCTTTTCCTAAGTTAGATATTGGAAAAATTAAATGACGGATAATTAATTTAATTGAGCCATTTCTAGGCTGAATTTTCATAAGCGATTTTTGGGTTTTGGGGATCTCATGTGTTTTAGCCTCTCCACAAAGTCTCAAGACTATAATACCATTTGGTGCTACAAAAACTAACAATATGTATACCCCAAGGGGAAACCATGGTTCCACGGAACCTTGTGACCAACCATCAGATCCCTGGGACAATTGTGTGAATCCTTGTGTAGAGAGACAAAGGTCAATGGGTCAATATCAACCCATCAACCATCACCTATGAAATGGATGAGTAGGGGGGGATCGATCTGACATTATGACAACAGGGTTAACTCATCATATCTTTGGGCTTTCGAGTTCCTAGAAGAGTATCTATATGGGAAGGTTGAGAGCCCGATGTCAAGATGATGTTGCTTGAGATGACATAGCTTAGGATGACATGGCATGAGCTGATGTGGATTCAAGTGATGTGGCTTGGGGATGGACCCTACTAGGCTCATGGGTCTTTGGGTCACTGATCTTTTTGAAGGAACTAAGTGGAGAGCACGATTATAGATTCATTGAGGAACCCCCTTCATGGTTGATTTTTAATGAGTAGGGGGGATTGTGGTCAATATTAGCACCAACTTGCTCGTCTTTGATTGACAACAAGGATCAATTAAGGGGCCCCCCTTTTTCCAATTTGAAACCACTGCTGGGGGGGGGGATCTCCTTACCAGTTATTTTGGTTAAGGCTTGGTTGAAACATAATATACATGCATTAAGAGGAAGAGAGTGGGACAAGGACAAAACTCAAATTGTTGGAACTATGCCATCGGCTGTCGAACCTTAGGGAAAATAAAAAGAGCTAACTCATGGAGGGACTTGATGTTGGTGGCTTGATATTAGTCTTCAACTATTAATGCTAAAGTGTTCATGTGCAATGAGACATAGGAAAGCCAAATGTTGAGGCCCCAAGATGACATGGGCTAGCAGGATCCAGCTTGGCACACAATATAATGAAGCAAAGTATGGATCCTAGATCACATACCTCAAACCTTGACATTTCTAATTGAGTTTGGAATAGAGAGAGGTGAGGAACCCTAACATCAAGACGTTGAGATGACATGGATCAATGGGATCCACCTCAGGCACTGAGTGCATTGGGTTGGTGCCACAGTTATTGGACCTCAAATCTTGTCACTTTTACTTGAGGCAATTTTCGAGGGAGTTGAGGAGGAAACCCTGAGGCTGAGATGTCAATATGACATGATCCAGTGAGCCCCACCGTGAGCACATGGTACAAGGGATGTAAGGGAGGGTCTCAATGCATGGTCATTCTAAAACCCATCCATTGATGGCATGCTAGTGTCACATTAGTAAGGCAAAAGCCACATGGTATCCTTATGATGACATGGCTTCTGTTAATAGGCCAAACTTATAACAAGAATAACTTCTGATTCAGGACTCAGATTAAGACAAAATTTATATCACTAGAAAGCTCTCGATGAGCTTATCAAGATGGTAGTATTATAATCAAAATTGACAAATTTTGAAAAGTGAAGTTTGTGCTAACCTCATCTTTATAACAGACCTTGGAGATTAGGTCAAAGCTAATAAGCAACCCTCCCATAGCCTGGGATATTTAAGGGGGTTGGGGGTGGTTACAAAGTGGTATTAGAATAAAGGTTCAACATTGGACTTGAAGAGGCTCACACACAAACAATATAATTTAATACAACAATTTTTTGGTTTGTAGTTGACGTGGTTGCTAACCTTGATAGAATACTAATATGTCCTTTTGCACTAGCATGTATAACTGACATGGGTTTTGATTTTGGGAATAAATTCAAATGAACATGCTTAGTGCTCAAATACCAAGGTGATAAATTACTATATTCATGATATATTTAAATAATAACTCTGTGTGTATGACAACACATAAGGAGACACAAATTCCAAAAATAAATAGAGGAATGAGAAAAATAATGGTAAAGCACAACATGGACAGATCCCATCATAATCAGGAAGAGGACTTAGCTAGGAAGAGGTTAAAGGAAAATTCCCTTGATTGGATGGATACCCTCAGTAGCTTGAAAAGTTGCAAGGTAGATAATGAAAGGATTGTTAGAGAAAAAGAAATGAAAACAAAGGTGAATGCAATAATTTTGTAATTCTTATCAGATCTTCAAAGGAAAAAGCAACATGAGCTTTGTGCCAGCTATCTAGGCACGCAAAAATATAAGCAAATCCCACTGGAGATCTAGAAATGAGGATTGGAGACCAATAGGGAAGAAGGAAACAAGTGAAGGAAAAGGCATAGGCAAGCAAGTGAAGACACAATGATAGGAGAAACCCCACTCAATACTCTGAAAAGAGAGTCAAGCATACATGACTAGTTGTCTAGTGATGCAATTAGATGTCACCACTAGCAAAGGAGAAGTGAGAAGAGATTAATCCCGAAAGGGTTCAAGAAAGAAAAGCCCCCTACCTTTGATGGAGATATAAATAAGGTTGAAGAGGAAGAATCCTGGCTCTTGGGAATGAAGAAGTACTTCAAATTCCATGACTATTTTTCAAACATGAATGCCAAAGTACCCATTTTCAGCTTGAAGGGAAAAGATGATACATGGTGGGAGAATTGAAAAATGTCAAGGGAATTAGAGAAAAGGAACTATAATGGAGAAAATTTGAGAAATATTTCCTTGAGATGAACCTATTTAAGAGGATCTATGACAACAAAATTTAAGAATTTTATGAACATAAGCTAGGGTAGCTTATCTTGGATGGTCATACCACCAAATTTTCAGAGTTGTTGAGGTATGTGAAATTTATCAAGGATGAGAATGTGGAGATCCAAAGATACCTGAGTGAGTTACCGCAGTCCTACCAAGATAGGATTGAGTTTGATGAGCCAAGGACATTGGAGGACACCATTTGAAAAGATAAGTATTTATATGATCTTTCCTAGCATAGGGCTAAATTCCTATCAGACTGGAAGAAGAAGGACAACAACAGTTTCAAAGGAAAAGGAACAAAATCCTTAAGACACAAGAAAGGAGGGAAAAATATTAAGTTTGCCATTCCTGACAAGGGCGAATTCCAATAGAATTCTACTGCTACTAGTAGTGATTGAGTTTCAAAATCAATGGGAAAAGATATTGAGCAGCCCAAGAAAAGGGCGTTATAGTGTTGGAGTTGTGGAGAGAACCACAAGTAGAGAGTTTGTCCTCCTCGACAACAAAACAAAAAGAAGTTTTATAATGACCAAGAGGCAATGACGACGAATGATGTAGCTCACAACATACTTTGGATTTACATGGTATTGGCAACAGACAAGTAGATCATCAAGCCTCAGTGGTTGAGATGAAAGGTATGGTTACCAACAAGCTTGTTTCAATATTAATCGCTATGGGTTCCAGTTTTAGTTATAATATCCCAAAGGTTTTCATAGATGTGCAACTTGCAAAGAAAATTCCATGCAAAGTTGTGGCTAGTCCAATTGGCCACGAGAGCCAAAATGAGGGTAACAAAGCTAGTGGAATCATGCCTCCTCAAGTTAGGCAACATTCACACAACGACTACCCTCAATCTATTGTCGTTGGGATCATATGAAACTTTAATTGGCATGCACTAGTTAGTAGACCATAAAACCAATTTGGATTGAATTAATAAATCACTGGAGTGCCTCATTGACGAAGGCGAAGAAACAATGTTGCAAGGAAAGAGAAAGCATGTTTTGGTCAAACAAATTTCAACATTGCAAGTAAAGAAATGAAGTGAGAAGGAGTGTGCCTTGTTCATGATCCAAGTAACCAGTGTGACAAAAAACAACAAAATTAGAAGTTCAGATCTCCCTCTCTTGAAGAAATACAATGATGTATTCCCTAAAGAACTGTCAAGATTGCCACTTAGGAGGGAAATCAACTTCTCCATTGAGTTTATTTTTGGTGCAATGCTAATTTCAAAAGCTTTGTATCATATGACCATGCAAGAATTGGTAGAATTAAATTTACAGTTGAAAGAGATGTTGGATAAAGGGTATATTAGATTCGGTGTGTCACACTAGGGAGCCCCAACGCTGTTTGTAAATAATGATGACACAATGTGGTTGTGCATTGATTACCTGCAATTGAATAAAGATACAGTGAAAAATAAGTACTCATTGTCCAAAATTGATGATTTATTTGATTAGTTGAGAGGGGATGCAATGTTCTCTAAAACATATTTAAGATATGGTTATCTTCATGTTTGAATTAAATACCCAGAAGAAAAAATTTAATATAAGATATTGAAATTACGAGTTTGTGATGGTTCCATTTGGGCTCACAAATGCACCAATCACATTTATTTTCTTGATGAACAACATCCTTAACTTGTATTTGGATATATTATCATTGGTTTTTATGGATGACATTGTGATTTACTCAAAAACTAGAGAAGAACATGAATAACATATGAATACAATGTTGCAGTCTCTGAGGGAGCACAAGCTATATGCCAAACTCAGGAAATGTGACATCTTCCAATCACAAGTCCAATATTTGGGACATGTCATTTCAAGAGGGAGAGTAGTTGTGGTTCATAAAAATATTAAGGCCATAATGAAGTGTCCCACTCCTCGAAATGTCATGGAGGTTATATCCTTCATGGGATTAGCTTGATATTATTAGCTTTTCATTTGAGTTTTTTCAAATATTGGGCATCCAATCACAACCCTACAGAGGAAAGGAGTGAATTTTCAATAGACATGAAAGCGTGCGACAAGTTTTGAATAGCTCAAAAAATTGCTCAAATGTGCATCTATTTTGAGGATAATAGAACCAAAAAATGACTTTTGGTCTGCATAGATGCCAATTCACATGTGCACCTATTTTGACAATAGTACATCTGGAAAAGGACTTCCTAGTTTGCACAAATGCATGTAAGAAAGGACTAGGTGGAGTCTTGATGCAAGAGGGGCATGCAATCTATTATGAATCAAGGAAATTAAATGAGCATGAGAAGAATTATGTCACTCATGACCTGGAGCTGACAACAATTTCTCATGCCTTGAAGATTGGGAGACACTAATTTCTTGGAAGACAATTTTTATTGATGTCAAATCATGGAGAACTGAGATATTTGTTTGATCAACCCAAGTTAGATGCTAGACAAGCTAGATTATTGGCTTTAATTAGAAAAATTGATTTTAAAATAAAACATATTAAGGGAAAGGAAAATTGTGTAGCAAATGCACTTAGTAGAAGTCTACATGTAGCACACTTGGAAGCTATAGGCACTTATGAGTTTGACACTAAGGAAAGGATCAAAGAGGCATTAGTATGTGATGAGCATTTCTAGCATGTGAAGAAGTGCTTACAATAAGAACCAAAGGGATTGATGAGCAAGAGATACAAGGTCATTGATGATGGTATGTTGTTGTTCAAGGGTAGGTGGTATGTGCCTAGTGTGAAGGACTTGAAGAAGCTCATAATGGATGAGCTTCATAAAAGACCTTACTCAGGTCATCCTGGCTATCAAAAAACAATAATAGCCATAAGGAAATCATACTATTGGCCAGGGATGAAGAGGGAAGTTTTTGAGTACATTGCCAAGTGCCTGGAATGCCAACAAGTCAAAGTAGAATGTAGACACCCAATAAGACTGCTACAGTTGATCCCAATCCATTAGTGGGAATGGGAAGTCATATCCATGAACTTCATTACAGGGTTATTGAAGACAACCAAACAACATGATTCCATCATGGTGGTAGTTGAAAAATTGAGTAAGGAATATCACTTTATACCTGTCAAATCCACCCACAAAGGCATTGATATAGCTCATATTTTCATGAAGGAAATATTCAGATTACATGGAATACCTAAGAAAATCATCTTAGATTGGGATGCCAAGTTTACTTCCAATTTTGGAAGGAAATGTTTGCTAGTTTTGGAACCCAAATAACTTTTAATACAACATATCATCCTAAGAAATATGGTGAAATAGAAAGGGAAAATCAAATTTTATGGGGCATGCTAAGGTTGTATGACATGCATCACCCAAAGAGGTGGAAAAATTCCTACCATTAGTGGAGTTTTCATACAACAATGAGTATCAAGAGTCACTGAAGATGAGTCCTTTTGAGGCATTATATGGCCGAAAATTTACACTCCTATTAGCTAGGATGACTCAGTGAACATAGTGGTTCTTAGACTTGACCATCTAAAAGAAAGGGAGCAGGAAGTAATCAATATCAAGAAAAAATTGAAAGCAACACAGGATAGGAAAAAGAGTTATGTAGACCAATAGATAATGAACAAAGATCTCCAAGTGGGAGAGTATGTAAATCTCGACATCAGACTAAGGAAGAGATCACTAAGAGTGGGGTTTTGTACTAAATTAACACCTAGACTTTGTGGACCATTTAAAATCTTGAAAAGAGTGGGACCAATAGCATACAGACTAGCATTACCACCTATCGTAAAATCACATGATGTATTTCATATTTCTTTGCTTAAAACATATGTAAATGACACTTATCATGTAACTAATTGGTTTGTGATACAGGTGGAATCAGAGGGAGAATTCTGACCAAAACCACTCTCCATACTAGAATGGAGGAAAATTTCACTATGGAATCGAGTAATAGAACAAGTCAAGGTACAATGGAAGCACTTTGGACTCGATGAAGCAACGTAGGAATATGTTGAACAAATGGGGTACTCTACTTGCTTTTTTTTAATGTATAAGCATATTTAAGTGTTGTGGTTATAAAAATAGTTTTTTTCTTTTCCTTTCTAGTTACAAAACATTGAGGAAGATGTTCCTTTAAGGGGGTGGGGCTTATAACAGTCCCACATTTTTACCCTTGTTTTTATAAGTGTAATCATAATTGTGAAAGCTAGCATGGAGGCCACGACTGATAGGGACCAATCTTGTAAACAAGTAACGTATTAAATTATTTTCTTGAAAATAATAAAAAAATGGAATGTTGGCTTGAAGGGAGTGACACATGGATCCAAAAATGAGGGAGAGTGGAGAAGTGTAGGATGACACCCTCACCCTCAAAGATGGAGGAGGTGGCACAATTGATCAAACTACTGCCTGAAAGATAAAAAAAGACATGATTATACGGGGGGTGGGGAGTGTTGTTGTCTAGGTAAATCCTCTCAGCGGATAGAGACAATCCCTCTAGCCCAATGAGTGGGACTAGCAACCAACCTGACAATCTACGAGACACTTTCCTAAATTACAATCGAAATGAGCGAAGAGGGAGGAGACCTAACTCATTCTGATGCTATAACACATTCCTTTGTTGAAGCTCTTGATTTCTTGCTCCTCAGGCTCAATCCTTACTATTCACAACGTTTGAATACCTGCACAAGAGGCCAAAGACACAACAAAGCATACAAATGCAACAAGCATAATCGAATGTAATCCACTTAACAGATCAAGGAGCATTAAGATAAATGATACATTGACACAAACATTTATGGAAAGTGAACCAACAGTTGTATATATTAAGAAATGAAAGAAGAAGCATACAACCTAGGGCTTGATGTTAGTAATCCCTCCTTGAGTGAATGTCCAAGTCCAAGCTCAAGCTCTCCAAGCACTCCTAAGCCAAAGTGAATAGCATGTAGGCACTATCTCAACATAAGGGTGTAGATAACCAGAGACAAACCATTTAGGAATGGAGGAGGATGAATATATAGGCAGGGAGAGGGAGTTAGGATCTCTCCAAAGATAGGGGAAGGTCCTCATCTCAAGGAGGAAGCTCATAGGGATAATATCAAAGGGAAATATTGAGATAATTTGACCACATCCACAATGAACAACCTCCAGCTCGTCGTTCTAGAAGCCTCTAGATCACGAAGCTTCTTGTCCTCTTTGGGAAAACTTGCATTTTAGGCATCAACGTGAGTATCCAAGTAAAAATCGCGTTGGCAGCACGAGGCCAATATGGTGCAACCTGCCATTAGCACTAGTTGGCAGTGTCATAGTCACGCTAACCCTGAAATTAGGGTTTTGAGCTCATTTCTTCAGGGAAGGGTCAAGACATGTTTTCATTAATTCTTCAGAGAGGATATGAATTGCATATCAGGATGGGTACACTGCATAATTCCCAAGTTTTGGGCACTTCGGGGTATGACATAGGGAAGTGCAGGAGGTGTGACAAAATATTGTGTAACAAATGCCCATAGCTTTCTTGTTCCTTAACAAGATGGAAGAAGGTGGTATGCATTCTAGAATGTACATAAAGACACACAAGGAAGGTAGTAGAGAAAAGAAACAAGAAGGGAAACGATAGAAAAGGAATGTTATTAAAAGGAGGATGCGACTAGAGAAAGAGAATGTTGAAATGTGTAACTAGTTTTGGTCTTCATAATGACATATGTAATCATGATTGTATATATTTGATGTAAAGAGACAAATAAAATTATTACTGTCATTCTTGAAGCATGGGTTTCATGCTCAAGGTTATTTGATTTATAGGTCATGCATCCATAGAGTTCTTTTAGGGCTTGTCTTTGAGTCACAAGTCATAAGAGTCATTGTCATGTATGCAAGACCCTTTTGTGCATATTGTAAACAAAAATTTATTTGCATCAAAATTAGAGTCAAAGACCCTCCAATACCTTGTCAACATGCAAGCAATCAATAAACCTATCAAACAATGAAGTCAGCCTCCTGGAGATGACATGTCGGCCTAATGAGGCTCTTTAGAAGCCTATATATAAGAGGGGAGTCGAACACATTTTATACCATCCATGAGTAGGTGCTTAAAATTAGGATAAAAAATAAAAGTGTCAGAATCTTGATAAACTTATCTTCAGATTGAAGAACTCGTCATTCTGATTCCAACGGTGTGAATGACACTCAATCCGAGCTCGTATGCAGAAGTTATAGCAAGTAAAAGTTCAGGTTTGACTTGCTTACATGGCAGGATTGGTTGACGTGGCAGGTTCCATCAGCGAATCGTGAGGGACCAAGTGGTAGGCCGCCATTGATCCCCACATTTCACAAATCGCACATCGACGAAGGGAGGATTTACAGAATCGTCCCCCGACAAGATGAGGGTTGCGATGCGATAATTGCATATCGCACATTGCAACAGGGCGGGTTGGCGTTACAGAATCGACCCTGGTAGGTTTGGGTTGCGATGCGATATCAAAATCACAAATCACAACATGGTGCAAAGTCTCGCATATACAAGACCTCGGTTTTCGGCCGAGTGCGATATCCCGAATGCGATAAGATATGAATTCTGGTTAATACTCCCATCGGGTCTGCCACATAGCTTGTTTGCATACCATAAGCCTGCATAACTCCACCGATTGCAATTTGTGATAAGATAATCAGTGCCGACAGATTAAGGCCCATAATGCAACAAAATTCTTTCTTGGTTAGTGGATTTTTGGAGCGAAATTGTGGGTTCCTGTCGGATGTGGAGTAATTTGTGGAACGGATAGTGGGAGAACTAGGAGAAGTCATAAATTCTTCAATTTTCCATGAAATTAGATGCAAAAATATTCTATATAGCCATTTTTTAGTATTCTGGACTGATTGGAGCAGGCTTCAGAAGCATTTGAGCATTGTAAACACAAATTTTTACACTTTTGAGCATAATAGAGATGCCCAAGCCATTGAAGCTAGACGAAGGATACGTAGCCCAGGAGGGGTGAACTCCTTTATAATTTTCTTGTTGTAATGTGTTTTTGATGATGTTCTATACATGTTTATGCTACTGTTCAATTTCTGGTTTATGTTAAATTGCTCATAAAATTAACATAAAAACTCTTCATTTCACTTGCAAAAATTGATGAATCCTTAAGCACAATGAAAGAATTTTGTTTATAATTGAGTAAGATCTTAGCACTGCAAACTAATATTCTAAATTAGATTAATCCAAGAAGCGCACAACAAGTTTGATGAAGTGAATATGAGGAGACCTAAAATCAACGAAGAAGAAGAATATTCTAAAGAAGACGAATCTGAGTTTTCAAAAGTGTTTTTGGGCCATCATTCTCACACGTGTGAAGGATAATTAGGGCATATTAGAGTTGTTGCAAGTTCATACTGCAGTCATCACTAAGAGACGAGTTTTGGATTAATATAAGTCTCCCCTGCAAGCCGAATTTACAAGAAGAATAAATCATCTCAAGACAAGGAGAGGGGGGGGGAGGAAATCACCATAAAAATCTCACACATACCATCTAAGGGTTCTGCAGCAAGGGCCGAGAATTGTAGTCCAAGGTTGCAGGTCCAAATTCTAGGTCAAAGGAGAAATTGCATTTGCTACAAGGCAAAATTTACTTGGTTTGAATTTTCTAGAAGAAGAAAAGTTTGACTTTGTGTTGGAGGAGCCTTGGTCAAGGGTCAAGGTCTTGGATTCATCATTTGAAGTTCTATAAGAAGAGAAGAGTTCTTGTGTGTTTTCCTCTCAGGAATAGAGGTTTTGGCCCTGGTTGATAGCCTATATCTTGTGTATTCTTATCTCATTGTTATTTATTGTTTGGTAGCTGTTTGATGATAAGCACACTAATTATAATCAAGTGAAAGAAGAAGCTAATCAAGTTAAGTAAAAACACACCACAAGAAATTATCAAAATAAGAGAAATCACCTAATCTAGTTGCCCCTAGATTTCTCAACATGGAATCATAGCTAAGGTGAGAAGACAAGAAAAGGCAACTTGAAGAAAGGATCTAAGGAGCATCAAGAGGAGAATCAAGGAGGACTACCTATCTCATCACAAGGATCATACCATCTAGAAGCAACAACAATAAGAAGACCTCAAAGACTCTACTTTCAAGAAGGAACTTACCTCCATTCAAAGAAAGAAGGACAACACATTTGAAGCATCTTGAAATCTCCATAGTCCTCACTTCTAAATCCCAAGAAATCAAGAAGAATCATCACCATCATCATCAAAGGAATCAAGGTGATCTTTGAAGAAAGGATCACATCTCAAGCATATTTAAAGAAAGACATCTCTAGAAGAAGAATTATTGTCATCTGCAAGGAAGCAATCATCATCAACTATCATGAAAATCAAGAAAGACATCAAGTTGAAGATATCATCATCAAAGAAGCATCTTCACTTGACAAGTAAGTATCTTTATATTTATGTCTGAATATACTATCAAAATGACTTCATTCTGCAAGGAAATAAATAAATTGGTTGGGTCATCAATTTTCCTTGCATGGAATAAGAGAACAAATTTGATCCTCATAGAGAATGAAGTTATAGAATAGGTAAAGGGCTCCATATCGAAACCATCTCAAGAGAAATCTCAAGCATTATCAAAGTATATGAAAGAAGAAATAAGGGCTCAAAGAATCCTTATAGAATCAATCAAGGACTCACTCATCCCTTATGTTGGAAAGATGGAGACATCAAAATAAATCTATGAGAAGTTGGTAGAACTATTTTCCATAAGCACTGCAGGAGAAGTGATATCTTTTAGAACTGAGTTATACAAAATGAAGGTATTAAAAGAATAAGGGATGTTCTCATACCTTATGAGGGTATCACAAATAAGAGACCAACTACAAGATTTAGGGAAAATGATATCCGATAAAGAAATTACCACTGTTGTGGTCAATGCACTACTTGATGAATGGGGAAACTTTGTATCAGGTATCTATGGAAAGAAGGAAGCCACCCCATTCAGTGAACTTTGGTCATTATCTAAGATTTAAGAAACTAAATTGAAAGAAAAAAGTGGTGTTGGATCAAATGAACAAGTTCAAGCATTTTCTTCCATGGCTAGGAGAAAAGGAAAGTTTGGGAAGTTTGGTTCTTAGAAAAAGAAGAAGATCAATATGTCAAAGATCCAATGCTATGAATTTCAGGAATATGGGATTTTCTAGAGATATTTTCATAAACTCAAGAAGGACAACAAGAAAAAGAAATAAAGGAATGAATCCCATATCACTAAAGAAGTAGAAGAACTTGATGAAAAGAAATCCAAGAAGGGAGAAGGGATATATCTTCACTATTAAGGTCTCTCACATATTTTATCTTCGGGTACATAGCAAGGATAAGTAGGAGGTGAAAATGCCTCTACTATGGTTAAGTATTGCAGTCAAGATGCATCATATTAGAAGATGGCATTATATTAGAGGCATACAATTAAAGCATAAAAGAGGTCATGCCATCATTATAGAAGCTTGAAAGGATAGATGAAGTAGAATTCTACATAGTTGTAGCAGTCATCATGATAGAAATGAAGTAGCTCATGGTATCCTCATTGAAATAATGAAAAGACAACTAAAATAGCAGTATATATGGTTGGAAGAAAGTCATATAGCATGATAGAAGATAGAAAGGTCATGATACATCATCATTATTAAGGAGCATTTGCAGAATGAGGATCATCGAGATCCTTCACTAAAATCTTTAGATTCACCTATACCTGGAAGAAGCTAGTGTCTCATTTATAGTATACATTCCACCTTGTGTGGGATCCATGATTTAGAAGGATGATGGTATGGTGACAAAGGAATGCATCATGTCAAGATGGTTGAAGTACTTTTAAGCAAGGAAAGGAAGATGTCGAAGGAAGTCTAGATGGCCAAAAGGAGAAAAGAGGTATGTATATATTTTATAGATTAAGTCAGGTCATCATATAGTTGCAGATAATATGGTTGAATGCTCTATCTCATGAGCATGATCGAGGATGAAGGATCTATTCCTTTAGAAAGATGAATGAAGGCATATGCCTTGAACTAGTTCACATATTAATAAGATGAAATCAACATAATATGACCTCATATGGAATATGAGGTGGTTGACAAGATGGATGAACTATGTATAGAAGTTCCTGGGGAAGCTATATGTGAAGAAAGGAAGAAGAGTTTGTGAAAGATGCAATTATAGTCACATAAGATAAGATAACTAATCAACATCCGATGACTAGAAGAATTAGCTATGACATCTCCATAGAGAAGATATGAAGACCTTGAGAAAGTCTATAAAGGAAGGAGACCCATGACATTGAAAGTCTTTGAGATGTGTTTATAAATGTGCAAGATGTTGATGTTGCAAGAAGCAAATGTCATGATGAAAGGCCATCATAAAAGGTAAATTTGATTTGATGTTCATTTTTATTTTTGAACAACATCTAGTTGGGTTGAAACAGAGCTACCGAAAGAGAGTTGTAGATGTCATCTACAACTAATAATCATGGTAATGGATGGAAGATCTTGAAAGAAACATGACTTAGAAGAGGTAGCTATATGAAGAAAATCCAAATGTGGACTGGAAGATCACTTTCCGATGAAAAGAAGGATGACATGACTATTGGTTTAACACTATGGTTTATTGAAAGGAAAGTGATGGATGGTCGATGCCCCATGAGGAAAATCTAAGAAGATGAAGGCTCCGTGTTGAAGAATTTGAAGTTCATGAAATTGAGATGAGGAGCCCTACTAGAAGCTAGTAGTACCATGATCTCCACTAGAAAGTAGAGAGCTATTTTTAACAAGTCCCTAGTTGAGAGGGAGCTTGGGTAAGTCCCTGGTTAAGAGGGAGCTTGGGTATGTTCCTTTTATAGGAATGAGTATATCCTCCCTAGTTGAGAGGGAGAGATAGACACATCATTCTTATCTTCATGTTATGAATAAATAATGAAGGATTGGGTAAGCATCTGAGGTTGATTCTGATACTCTTTGAGGATGTGGTAAGGAATCCAATAGGCAAGAGTAGTTGAAGAGGAAATTCCTCGAGGATGTGTTATTCTAAGACAGGAATTGTCCTAAAAGGACATACCCTTTGAATACCTAGGTGGGGCATGTTCCTGGAGAGACAATGATGATGGTGTCTATCAGTCATTGGTCTCACAAACATTGTGCTATGATCTTGTAGAGAGATAGAGCTGTTAGTCAAGGCCTTGCTATGTGACAATGTTTGTTCGTATGATGAGATGCTCTAGTATAAGCTGATAAGATAACTTATGAGATGACTTACCAATCAGTCTCTTCTTATGAGAATTCTTCAGTTTGAGAATGTCCAAATACCATGTATGGATTATGAATACATCCCTAGTTAAGAGGGAGTGTTGAAATGTGTAACTAGGTTCAGTCTTCATAATGACATATGTAGTCATGATTGTATATATTTGATGTAAAGAGAAAAAAAAAATTATTACTATCATTCTTGAGGCATGGGTTTCATGCTCAAGGTTATTTTATTTATAAGTAAAGCTCCCATTGAGTTCTTCTAGGGCTTGTCTTTGAGTCAACAAGTCATAAGAGTCATTGTCATGTATGGAAGACCCTTTTGGGCATGTTACATATTGTAAAGAAAAATTTATTTGAGTCAAAAATTAGAGTCAAAGACCCTCCAAGACCTTGTCAACGTGCAAGCAACAAATCGACCTATAAATTAGTGAATTCGACCTCCTAGAGATGACATGTAAATCTAGTGAGGATATTTAGAAGGTTATTTATAAGAGGGAAGTTGACCACATTTGAGACCATCCAAGAAGCTCACAACAAGTTCGATCAAGTGAAGATAAGGAGACCTAAAACTAGCGAAGAAGAAGAATATGAGTTTTCAGAAGTGTTTTTGGGCCATCATTTTCACACTTGCGAAGGAGAATTAGAGCACATTAAAGTTGCTGCAAGTTTAGATTTCAGTCATCAATAAGAGCCAAGTTTTGGGTTAAAATAAGTATCCCTTGCAAGATGAATTTACAAGAAGAATAAGTCATCTCAAGCAAAGGAGAGAGGAGGGAAAAATCACCATAAAAATATCACATGTGCCATCTAGGGTTTTTGCAGTAGGGGTTGAGAATTACAGGTTGAAATTGCAATCCAAGGTTGCAAGTCTGAAGCCTAGGTCAAAGGAGAAATTGTAGTTGCTACAAGGAAAAATTGACTTGGTTTGACTTTGCTAGAAGAAGAAAAGTTTGATTTGGTCTTGGAGGAGTCTTGGTGAAGGGTCAAGGTTTTGGAATTCGTCATTTGAAATTATATAAGAAGAGAATAGTTCTTGTGGGTTTTCCTCTCAAGAGGAGAGGTTTTGGCCCTGGATGATAGCTTATATCTTGTGTCCTCTTGTCTCATTGTTCTTTATTGTTTGGTAGATGTTTGATGATAAGAACACTAATTATAATCAAGTGAAAGAAGAAGCTAATCAAGTTAAGTAAAACAACGTCACAAGAAATTATCAAAGTAAGAGAAATTACCTAATCATGTTGCCCCTAGATTTCTCAACATATAATTCCTTGGATCCTGGGCATGGAGCACATGGAGAAATGTTGGAGTTGTGAATGAGGCCTATGTTATGAAATTGGGGTAGTATTCCCTATATTGATGTGTTTGGGGCCACTGGACCCTGTGTTTCTAAGCTTGACTAGTCAGTGGGAGGCGTAGAGGATGATCAAATCACTATGGTGCTAGATGTATAATTATTAACCATTTGGACAGGGCAATCTGAGTCACTATGGTCTTGTTGGAGAGTTGTTAAACACCTAGACAATGGATTACAGATCCCTATGGTGCTTGTTGGATTGTTTTTAACCACTTTGATAGTGGATTACATACCCTTATGGTGTTCGATATGAAAATACAGCTGAGATATCATCTGGATAATGAATTCAACTTCTTGAACTAAGAAATGCCCCATTCGGACCTTGGATGAAGCCCTTTGATTGAAATCAAGAGGAGTAAGTGATTCATTTTGGTCCTTACTACAATAGGGTAGCTGAGAAACCACCTAGATAGTGGAATCCATCTCTTGAGTGGGTACCAAGCTTGGTGTGAATTTTCGCTGAGTAAGCATCATATCAAACTTTGGATCCTACTCGGGGGTAGTCAGTTGCAAGAAAGTTGCAATGTAGCTGTTATATAGTTGGGTGGAGAGTTGAAGTCCCCCCCTAGTTGCTAGCCATATCTACATACTCAGATAAGCTAAATGCATTAATATATTGACTTATAAGCTATGATATTCCATGACTTGTATATGTCTGTATCATCTCTTATAAATTCTTGAATGTTAATGAAAGCCTGAATGGTGGGGATCTTAATTATGCTCTTGATTACGAATGATACCTTAGATGATATGAATCTAAAAAATGACAAGATGCCTTGTATGCTTATATCTGTATTAGATTAACCAGAGTATGTTGTACACTACTATGATATACCAAATCTTGTTTGTGTGTGCTCTGGTAACGTAGAAAGTGTTATTAGCATCATATATATGAATGGTTTATGGACTAGTAGTTCACATCTCCTTCAATGAATTTAAATAGCCTATATTGGAGGCCAACATAATTGGATTAATTGGTGCATTACTGCATGCACAACATTAAAAATAGTGTAAAATTGGTAGTTTGGGGTCTTTCCACTTCTAGTTCGAGATTCGTGCCCTTTGGTGCTATGGGCCATACCCACTCGTTTTTCTCTCACTCAAAAGTTTTGGGTTTTCTCCCTTGAACTAAACCACCAAACTTCGAAGTTTTCCTTAGCCCTCTAGGGAGATTTCCCTGATTTATTGTATTCCCCAACCATTAGGCTACCAAACATTAGAGGCGTTAAGTGAACAAGTTTTTTGGAGAAGGTTTGATGATGATGGGCCTATGGACAAATGCATGAGGAGAGGTATGCAGACCTAAAGGTGGAACCATGGTTCCATAGAACCTTGCCACTAGCCATCAGATCCTTGGCACAATTGTGTGAATCCTAGTGTAGAGAGGTAGAGGCCGATGGGCAGATATTGACCATTGGCCATCGACACTGAAATGGATGAGTGAGTGGGGAGTCAACCCGACAGGATGAAAATGGGATTAACCCATTGGGCCCTTGGGCCTTCGGGCTATCGAGCTCCCAAAAGAGAAACTATGTGGGATGTTTGATAACCCAATGTTGGGATGATGTGGCTTGAAATGACATGGATTAATATGATGCAACTTTCAATTTGTGGCATGAGATGATGTGGCTTGAAATGACATGGCTTGGGTGATGTGGTTTGAGGTCACATTGCTCTAGATGATGTGGCTTGGGGGTGGACCCTACCGGGATCGTGGGACTAAAGATTGATAGTCGATATTGATTGAGGGGGCCCCTCATGGTTGATGTTTAAAAATGTAACAACCCCTAGTTGATTTTCCATGTAAATAAAATAAGACCAAGGTCATGGGACATGTATTCAAGGATGAACGCTGGGAAAAAAATTATAGTGGAAATCACTTGTGATTAATTAATGGCTATGGAAATTGGCAAAGGCATTGGCAAAGGAAAAGAGGCAATAATTGGCATTTATTTATGAAAATAAACGAAAATAGGAGAAAAGGAAGAGGAAGAGACACATATTTGCCTGCAAGTGGAATTAGAGGAAAAATGAAGGAAAATGAAGAAAATAGAGGCCTCAATGACTTCAAAGAATTAGTTCACAACTTTTGCACAACTTTTGATCATTACAACTTTTGTCAGTTCATTTTTGGAGCTCCCCTTTCATTCTTTCATTCTATCATACTCTTGCACACTTAAATAATTATAACATTCACTTGGATTGGAGAAATAAAGGAAAGGAAAGCAAGGGAGCACAAGGGAACAATTGGATCAACAAGTACAACAAGGATACTTTGCAGATAACGGGTTCCGTGTGCAATTTCCTTGTTGATTTTTGATTGCATGGTATATTCATGTGATTCTTTGGTTATGTGTTGTCACTGACATAGAGATTTTCCCTAATTTACAATGGTTTTAGCCTTGCCTTGCCATTTACTGGATAACCATGGTGTTGTGGGTTTTCCACTTATCTTTTTATTTGGTTCTTAGGTTCTTGATGGCTGTGGGTTGGAACAAACACTCTAGAGGCCTTGGAAGAACTTGGGTTGAGCTACTAGTTCCTAAAGCCATAGGTTGGGACAAACACGTTGGAGCCCTTAGTGGTTTGAGTTACTAGTTCCTGGAGCACAATTGGAACAAATGATTTGGAGCCTTGGAAAGTTGTGGGTTGAGTTACTAGTTCCTAGAGCCCTGGAAAACTTGGGTAGAGACCGATTTGGTTGATATTAGTGATTTCTGGACCGTAGAGGTGGAATCATTGTGGTTGAGGGTTGAGGTGGTTTGGCCTCTAGAAGCCCTGGTTGGTTTTTTTTTTGGTTAAATCCATGAGACCCCACATTCATGCTTGGAATATAGCTCAGGGGTGATTGGTTGAAAGAGCGACTTGGTTCATCCCAATCTATGGTTGGGTGGTATGTTGAAGTCCCTTACTTGGTTGAAATTTTCATATGTCAATAAGAGCTATTTTCCTATTGTGATACATGAGCATTTGTAGTGATTCTAATGGTGATATTATGACCAATTTTCTATGGTTTCTATGTTGGTTATTTGCTAGTTATATGATGTATACTATCTATGGATCTTCACATATTTTTGTTAGTTTATGTAGCATCAGAGGTGTTCTATCCTTGCAAATTTGTGGAGAGGCTAAAACACAAGAGTTCTCCAAAACCCATAATTGTTTCTAGAAATTCCACCTAGAAGTGTCTCAATTAGATTATTAGCCTTTTTTTTAATATTTCCTATGTCTAAACTTAGGAAATGTAGTTAATTAATTAATATTAATTGAGATAAGGTGTGAATTATCTAGAAAATCATACAGATTGAAAAAAAATTAATTTGGGCCCTTGATTAAGTTTTAATCTTGGTTGTTGGAGCTCCAACAGAGGATTATAAGAAGAAGTCAATGGGTAGATGGATAACAAACTTGTGGAGTTTGATTTCCTTGGGTAGTTCGATTTCCAGAGAGCAGCAACAGTTACCAAAAAGCCAGAGAAGAAAGCAGAGATAGTGAGGGACAGTGAGTTCAGAGGAAAGTTTTTCCATATCTGAAGAGTTAGCTATAGGAGGGCCAAGTTTCCTCAGTGAGGTTGCATAGAGGCAACGTAGAATTTTTAGTGGAAAAGTTCAAATTGGCTAGATAGGGGGTCAATTAAAATGTTAGAGACCGGGAATATTTCCAGAACGTGTAAGTGAGTCATTCTCAAAGGCTGGATTGGGTAGACGGTTTGATGTGTTGTAGTTTTAGGCATAGAGTTCTAGCGCCTGCACAAGTTTGAAAAATAGGCTGACTCAAGGGTTTCGTGGAGCCCATTCAGAGCCAGTTTTAGAGTTGGATCAGTGCTGGGTGAGACACAATTTGTCTCACTAATTTTTGTGGCCAATTTCTTTTATAGTGGATTTCCAGTTTGTGCATCCAAATTGTACTCATAATTTCACTGTTGCATAATAAAAAAAAGCCTCAGTTGTTGCACTGGTCTTCCAAAGTTGGGTATTTCCAGGGACATTTGTCCAAAACTAATTGTGTAAATTTTTTTTTGTGTGTGTGCTAGGATTTCTCAGTTTCCAGTGCGATTATTTTCCACAATTTTATTTATGAAGGTTTACAGTAGTGAATTATTCGTTATTTATATGGGCGAGCAAATTGTTAATTAATTTACAATTAGAATAATAATTTCCGGCCGCTGTAATAAAATTTAATACCAAAATTTTCTGAGCTGCAGAATAATTTCGTAGCACCAAAATTTTCACATGGTATCAGAGTGTGGTTGATCAGTCGAGAAGCTTATAATTTCGCTATTCAGAGGGAGCAGTAGGCCTAAATTCTTAGGGGTTGCGCAGTGCCTATCCAGGTAGTATGAATTGTTGGGCAATGGTTCGATTTTCAGTTGAAGGGTTGCAGAAAATTTGAGTTACCCATAATAGTGATTCTAGCACACAGAGGGAGCAACAATAACTGAGATTTTCACTGAGCAGATGCGTTGGTTGGATGCAAAAGGGTTTTGCAGCAGTTTGTAGAGGCAAAATCCATGTCAGGTGGAAGAGAAATAACACACATAAAGGGAAAATTTCTCTCAGGGGATTTTGAGTTCCAGAAATTTGAATTTCCAGTTGTAGATTGGCAGAAATTGTGCACAGAGCTTCTCACCCCAACAATGGGAGCAAATAGAAAATCCAACAACCAAGTAGCGAGAAAGAGAGATATTTTTGACCAGATTCAGAGATGGCCACAACAGGGCTTAGAGATCATGATAGGTTGGAGGGAGCCTCCAACTATGTCATCTGGAAGGCTAGGATGTCCTTTCTTCTAGATGAATATGACTTGAAAGCCTATGTGGACAATGTTGTAGTAGCACTCCAGGATGTGGATTAGCTGAAGGATTACAAAAAAGAAATGACGAAGGTGAAGTAGGTGATTTTGGATGGAGTCAAGATCATATAGTCTTTCATATTTCTGGGAAGAATAATGATAGGGAAATGTGGGTAGCTCTCTCCACGCTATATCGTATTTCTTCTGAGCAACGGAAGATGTTTCTCTAGGAGAAGCTAAGAACCATCAGGATGTAGGAGGGTGAAGGCATATATCCCTTCCTCACTCAGATTCAACAGGTCCGAGATTAGATGTCAGCCATTGGGGAGGCACCCGAACACACAAAGCTTATACGATTGGCAGTCAATTGTGTCTTAGAGGACTGACAAGTTTTGGTCCAAAGCATATTGGGTAGAGACACTTTGCCTGGATGGGATAGGATGTGGGCCGATCTGCAACAGGAGGAGTTCAGGTGAGCTATAGTAAAGAGCACCATCAGTGGTAGTAGTATCAAGGTTGTGAAGAGTGAGAATGAAGAGGAGAATTTGACCCTAACATCTAAGGGTCCTAGTAAGCGACATGGGGAGAAGAAGAAGAAAAAGAAAGACTTGTCAAAGGTCAAGTGATTTAGATGTGGTGAGCTTGGTCACTACAATACTTAGTGTCCTCTCAAAAAGAAGGAAAAGAACCAGAACTAGGACCAGGCAACAACATCAGCCGAGATAGACAAGTTGTCCTCTAGGTTGGAGGAAGACTTTGCTTTGATGGCATCCATACCTTTAGGAGTGAGGTTGGGCGACATGGAGTTGTAGTCCAGAACTGCAGAAGTTTGGGTAGGGTCCTTGAGGTGTCCTCCCCATGGATCATTACCTTGCTATTGGGACCCATAGTATTCAATATAAAAATGCATCGGTGTCAGTTGATGCAGTTAGATTCCAGAGTGATAGTTGCAGACTAGTAGCAATCAAGCGCTGAGGAGCGCAATGCAGTGTTGGTAGCGGTGCATAGTGGCATAATGCAGAGTCAACAACAACAAAAATTCTTTCGTGGACAATGCATTATCTAGTAGTATTTAGGACTCAGGAGACAAACACATCATACTAAACAAAATGAGTCAATATTTAATATGCTTCTCAATTGTAGTTGCACTTGTAGCAACAACATATGAGAGGGAGTTGCAGTGTAGATGCAGAGTTGGCAACAATACGACTGTGTTAGCAACAACACGAATGTCACATTAGAGTTGCACAGTGGTTGGTGGGCAGTCATAGTGGCCCGACATCAACAACGTGATATAGGGTGGTACAAAGACATGCTATTGTGGCAGAATGTGCAACAGTAGAGATAACACATTCCTCGCTAAGAGGGAGTGTTAGTTTCTATAGCATTAGAGGTGTTCTAGTCTCAAAACTTTGTGGAGAGGATAAAACACACAAGTTATACATAACCCAAAAATCATTTATAGAAATTCCACCTAGAAGTGTCTCAATTAGATTATTAGCCTATTTTTTTAATATCTCCTAAGTCTAAACTTAGGAAATATGGTTAATTAATCAATATTAATTGATATAATGTGTGAACTATCTAGAAAATCACATGAATTGATAGGAAATTATTCTGGGCGCTTGATTAAGTTTTAATCTTGGTTGTTGGAGGCCCAACAAAGGATTATAAGAAGAAGTCGATGCGTAGATGGCGAACACACTTGTGGAGTTCGATTTCCTTGGGAAATTTGATTTCCAGAGAGAAGCAACAGTTGCCGGAAAGCCAAATAAGGAAGAAGAGATAGTGAGGAGTAGGGATAGTGGGTTTAGAGGAAAGTTTTATAGATCCGAAGAGTCAACTATAGGAGGGCCGAGTTTCCTCAGTGAGGCTGCACAGAGGCAACACAGAAGCTTCAGAGGTAGAGTTTAATTTGGCTAGACAGAGGGTCAATTCAGTTGTCAGAGGCTGGGAACATTTCTAGAAGGTGCCAGCGAGTCATTCTCAGAGGTTGGATTGGGAAGATAGATTGATCAGTTGTAGTTCTTGGAAGAGTGTTCGAGTTCCTACGTAGGTTTGATGCAGTGGATGATGCAGGGGTTTTGTGGCACCCATTAAGAACTAGTTTCGAAGCTAGATTAGTGCCGGGTGAGATAAAATGAGTCTCACTAATTTTTGTGGTCAATTTATTCTGTAGTGGATTTCCAGTTTGTGAATCCAGATTGTAACCAGAATTTCAATACTACATAATATTAAAATCCTCAGCCGCTACACCAGTTTTCCCAAGTTGGGTTTTTTCGGGGACATTTTCCCAAAAATAAATGTGTAATTTTTTTTCTTGTGTGTGCTAGCATTTCTCAGCTTCCAGCGCTATTATTTTCCATAGTTTTATTTGTGAAGGTTTGCAGTGGTGAATTATTCATTGTTTGTATGAGTGAACAAACTGTTAATTAATTTATAGTTAGAAAAATAATTTCCAGTTGCTGCAATAAAATTTCGTAGTGATTTTTTTGAGTTGCAGAATAATTTCATATGCTGAAATTTTCATAGTTTTGATGAGTATTTGAATGGTGATGAATGCATGGGATAACAAGTGTTATTGCACCTAGCTAGAGAGGGCTTATAGTCTTCTTGGTGACTCTCAGATGAATACTATCAGTTTATGATCATATACGCATTCATGACATGTAGCTTTCATGTTTACCATATGTTTGATGAAATGTCTAGCTTGTACTGGGAAGTCTAGGGAAATTTCTTGCTTCAAGTTTGAATGTTAGGAATTGTCGCCATGTTAATTATGATTATAGAAAGTTACAGGAAATTTTGGGTAGTGGTATGGAGGCTAGCCTGAAAAAGTGGCTTAGATCTCGAAACTATTGGCACTGAACTAGAGGATTTAGGTCATAACTGCATGGAAGCGAGCATGTGCATGTGGTTGGGGCCTCATAACCACACTCTTTCCTTGTTGTTCATGCAGTTGGGGGTTATGACTGTGAAAAAAAAAATCTAGCTCAAGATCTCGTCATCGAAGATTGTGGACCGACTTCTGGGTGATCTAGTGTTCCTGAGGGATGTTTGTAAGTTATCAGTGTGTTGACCCCACTTCCATATATGAAACTTGGAGGTTGGGTCATATAATAGTGACACTCGTCTCATGTTTACCCTGAAAATCTTGTGAATTTAGGTAAATGTGGGAGGACGCGTTTACAAACAATTGGGGGGGGGGGGGGGGGGTTCGTAGTCAGGATTAATGCCAACCCATCCATCTTCGATCAATGACTGAGATTGATTGAGGAGCCCCCCTTCCCCAAATTTGAAAACGTCATGGGGGGGGGGGGGGGCTTCTCTTTACTATTTTTTTTGGTCGAGGCTTGGATGAAACATAACATACGTGCATGGAGAGGAAGAGAGTAAGACCAAGATGGAAGCTTAGTTATTTGAACTATGCCATCAGGCCTTCGAACATCGGGGAAAATTGAAAGAGCCAACCGGTGGAGGGATCCAGTGCTGATCAACTAATATTTATTGTTGGCCATTGTCCCCAATGTGTTCATGTGCAAGTAGAGTCAAGAAATCCCATTGTAAAGACCCCAATATGGTGTGGGATAATGGGCTCCATCTCAACACACTATAATGAAGAAAAGTGTGGATCTTAGATCTTAGGCCTCAAACCTTAACATCTTCAATTGAGGTCAGAGTAGAGGGAGGTGAGGACCCTAACACCAAGACACTAATATGACGTGAATTGGTGGTATCCACCTTGAATATTGAGTGCACTAGGTTGGCATTGCAGTTCTCAGATTTCAGACCTTGACACTTTTACTTGAGGTAGTTATCGAGGGAGGCAAGGAGGAAACCCTGAGGTTGACACACTGAGATGACATGGACCAGTGAGCCCCACTGTGAACACATGTTACAAGGGATGGAAGTGTGGGTTTAGTGATGTGGTCAGCCTGAAACCCATCCATAGGTGGTGTGGTAGTGCCACGTGAGTAGGTCAGAGGCAATGTGGGTACCACATGGTGTCCTTGCGATGACATGGCTTTGGTTAATAGGCCAAACTTATAATGAGTATACATTTTTATTCTGGACTAAGATTGAGAAATGCTAGAAATCTCTCGATGAGCTAATTACGATGGTAGTATCATAGTTAAATTCCACAAATTTTGAAAAGTGAAGTTTTTTCTAACCCCATCTTCATAATAAACCTTGGAGATTGGGTCAAATGAATTAGTAACCATCTTGTAACTTAAGATGTTTAAGGGGGTGGGAGGTGGTTAACAAATCTTCTAATCAAGCACCACACATAAGAAAATGACCAAAGCAACACACACTAAAAATCAAAAGGAAAAACACACCATACCCAAACACATATACACTATGTAGAAACAACACACAACGATGTGTCTTGTATAGTACTTTTTTCAGATAGACCCCATTGCGAGGTTCACATAAAGGCTTACCACCATAATCTAATAACTCATATGCCCCTCATTTTAAAATATGGTTGACAACATAGAGTCCATGCTAGAGGGTTATAATTTACTCGCACCTAACTTTCCATGATCCTAGTCATAGACTAGAACCAAGTCATATTCTGCAAAGACATGAGGACGAACTAATTTTTCATATTGGGCTTTAACACTCTTTTTATGGGTCTCTTTGGCTATGGTATCATAATTCCACATTTCATCCATGTTGGCCAAATAAAGGAGATGTTCTTCCTCAACAAAAGTGTCAGGAAATAGTTCTACGACTAGTTTCAAAGATGATATTTCACATTCAATAGGTAACATGATCTCCAACCCATAAACCATCTTGAAAGGAATGAATCCCCTAGTAATTTTAACTGAGGTTTGATAGGACTGTAATAGAAAGAAAAGCGTAAGATGCCATCTTGACTTATAATTCCCTACCATCTATTGAATCATGGTTTTCGAGGCATGGTTAATGGCCTCTACTTGCTCGTTAGCCTATGGATAATAGGGGGTTGAGTTTTTGTGATGAAAACCTAACTTGGATACTAGTTCCATCATCATTGTATTACGAAAATGAGAACCATGATTAGTGAATATCATTTTGGGTACCCCAAACCTAGCGCTAATATGGTTGAAAATGAAAATTAGTGTAGTGGCATTTTCATTAGAGAAGGTAGGCACAACCTTGACCTATTTAGTGAAGTAGTACACAACCACAATAATGTAGCGATGTCCATTGGCCAACATTGGTTACACTACATAAAATCAATGCTCCATTTAGCAAAGACTCTGAAAGCAACCACATGATGAAGTGGAGAAATGTGAGCATGCATTTTATTTGTAAGGAATTAGTAGGGATGGCACTTCTAGCTCATCATGATACAATGTTCAAATATAGAATGCCAAAAGTAACCAATCTATAAGATTTTATGGGCAATGGTAAACCCAGAGAGATGACCACCACATGCTCAACATGACAATTATTCAAGACATGTTTGGCCTCCTCACGAGTAAGGAGTTGACACACTACTGAATCAAATTCATGGCGATAAAGAGTATCATTAATAATAAAACAGCTCTTGGCCTAATGGCATATACGTCAATGTGCACCACAAGACAACTGAGACTGAAAGTATCGAGTTTGGAGATATAACAAGACATCCCCATACCATGGATCAAATGAGATAATGAGAAATAAGAACTCATCAGGTGATGACTCTTCAGCCGCATGGTATTCATCAACTCAAGACAAGTCAAAGATTAACTCAGCGAATACCAAAGCTTTCTTAGACTTGGCAACAAAAAATTCCAATGGAACTCTTGAAGGAGAATGGTCCATTTCAAGTATTTTCCACCAATGATTTGAGGAATAAGGATGTGTTTCATAGGCGAGAATCAATGATTATCATGGTATTTCACAAGAGTATATAATGCCACAAATATTAGAGAACATAAATAGTCACTAAAGCCAAATTTCCAGTATGAGAATAGTGAATCTCAAGACCAATAAGGCCTTTAATTAGATGGTAAATGATGTGTTCATTGTGCATGCCATCTTCTTAGATGAGAACCATATCAATGGTTGATTCATAGGTTGCAAGAAATAGCAAAAAAGTCTCGATTATAATCATGAGAGCTCAATAATATTGTAGACAATAGGGATTGTTTCAAAGCATTGAAAGTTCTCTACACTTGGTCATCCCATATGAAAGGTACACCTTTCTTCAATAGTCACATAAAACCCTTCGTAATCTCCACATAATTGGTAATAAATCCATGCAAGAAATTAGCCTTCCCTTCTAAACATTGAATTTGGCAAAGAGTATGTAGAGGAGGTAAATTGATGTTTGCCTCAACCCTCAAAGGATAAATTCTAATACTATCCTTGGATATGATGAAATATAGTAACCTCTCAAACATCACGCAAAAGACACACTTGTGTAGGTTCAAACGAATTTTGTAGAAATGAAAAAGTAGAAATATTTCCCTGAGACAGATAATATGATGCTCATGTTAGTGGGATTGAGTGTTAAGGTCATCCAAATAGGCTTCAACTATATGTTTGATGTAGTGAAATGCTAGGACGTGGCCCGTTAGAAAGAGGCACCAAGATTTTTAATACCAAGCTATAAGATGAATTTTAGCCCAAGTCCTAAGACTAGGTCATTGGGTTAATGCTTAAGCGAGTGCTATAACACCAGATTAAGGCCCAAAGGGGCAACATGGAGTGATAGAGGAGATAAAGTTAAGCTTAAGACCCCCAAAAAAGACGTATGTAGATGATGAAGACTTTTGGAAAACTGTGTGTTCTTATTGAGTTGTCCGATGTTTTAGGTGAACACTTCACCCATCTTTAGGGACAGAAACAAAAAGCTTAAATTGATGATGTGAAGAGTGCCAAATCAAGAATAAATAGAGGATAGAGATATAATATGACCATTAAAGTAGGTGAAAAGGATGTGAAAGTTATTGATTAATTAACTTGTTATTGAGAATTATTAATTATTGAAGATTTTGAGGATAGGGTAATATAATATAATAAATAAAAATATTAATTTAAAGAAATAAAAATGAAATGAAATTAATAAAAATGATATATTAATTTAAAGATCTAAAAAATGAAATTAATTAATAGAATTGATAAATTTATTTTAAATTGGGTCAAATTGATATTAATGTTATAGAAAATAGGGTATATATTTATATTAAATTAGTGTTAAAATTTAATTTTAATTAGAACCGAAAAATAAAATATTAAATTAGTATTAAATATTAAAAAACTAGATTAGTATAAGATTAGAATATAACATAAATAGGATAAAAGAAGAATTAAAATTAGTATAAAATAATAAATTAAAATTAGTTTAAAATTATTTTAAATTTGGTCAAATTGGTATTAATACATAATAGGGTTTAATATTTATATTCGAGTAGTCTTTAAGTGAGACTTTTTGGAAAGTTTTCCAGTGTATTTTCTGATCTAATTTGTCTAGAATCTCATAGGGATTCATTCAAATCACAAGTTTGACAAGTGAACTCTTCACAATCAAAGTGCCCCAGGGGTTTTTGAGCGCGTTGAATCCACATATGCAGTGAAAAAACCAGTTTGAACAACACAAATCAAGATTTGGTCACACTTTTTTTTGCTGGATTCCAACCATAAATCTGCCAAAAATTCCAAAAAGTCACACTTAAAAACTACTCCATTTATATTAAAATAAAATTGAACAATTTATTTGTGGTTAGTATCCCAATATTAAATAGTATTAAAATAAATTAAATTAAAATTTAAATAGTATTAAAATAAATTAAATTAAAATTTAAATATTAAATTAGAATAGAATAAAATAGGTGAAAGAATACTGACGCAGCGGCCAAGGACGATCACGCAGAACCCTTCGCTGCTTCTCCTCGGATCGTGGCTTTCGGGAAGGAAGGGTTTGCACCGATGGGCTGTACGCCTCTTTTGCCCATGGGGCAAATCCAGGAAACGAAAATCAATCATCGCGTATGCCTCCTCTCTTCACAGATCTGCAGGGGAAAGAGGCATTCGGACTTTTCTTCCTCATTCCAGATACAAATCAAGCTCATTACAGGCAAAACTATGCTACAATGGATAAGCCAGACGGATCTAGTGCAGAATCTCAAGCATACACTGAACATCAAACTGGGGATCCCCTCTGCAGCTCAACGGCTTCTCCACGAAGGTAAACAACTGGAGGATCTCCATCCTATTTCTTTTTACGGCATTAAGAAAGATGCATCCATTATTTTAACCCTTCGTTTGAGAGGAGGAGCGGCTGGAGAGTCATCCTCAGCTAAGGCATTTTCATATAAAGATGCAGTCCATGCTAAGAAGCCTGAAAAGACAGTTCCTCCGGTTCAGGCTCCACCCAAGCCTTTTTTGGTTGACAAATCGGAGGAGGTTCCCTCTGTTGAGATCTCTTACCCTGATCTGGTAGACGACACCCAAAAATTTGCTGAAAGGGCCATCATCTGCAAATTCAATGGGCTCTGGCCACGCTCAAAGGATCTTTATGACTGGATCAAGGACAACTGGACTCACCGTTGCAAGATTTACTTCTGTGCAAAGGGATATTTTATAGTGCTGTTCGATAATCTCGAGTACTACGAAAAGGCCTTAGAAGAAGGCCCTTGGTTCATGGGTTCGGCAGGTCTCTTCTTAACTCCATGGTTCCCAGAATTTGACCCAGCTTCAGCAGTTATCACTAAAGCCCCTGTCTGGATCAGACTTTCAAATCTCCCAATACACCTGTGGAGCACAGAAGTATACAGGCAAATAGGCAACACTTTGGGTTGCTTTTTAATGGGAGATTACGAGAGGGAACGGCAAGGTCTCTACACATATGCTAGAATTTGTGTGGAGCTAGATTTAAGCAAGGGATTGCCAGAGCAAATCAATCTCAAGATCAATGACACTGTTTGGACCCAGTTTCTAGACTACGAAAACACTGCCTTCCGATGCCGTCTTTGTCACCTAACAGGGCACCTACAGAACTCCTGCCCATCGCTGACAGCAAGATCGAAAAAGGGATTCTTCGCAAAAACCAAACCCAAGCGTTGGGCTCCCTATCCTCCGCTGCCAGCTGGGAGCTCCAGCTCCCCAAGTTCGGAGGATGGGGAAAGCAATTCAGAACCGGACCAGGCGCCTCAGCCGATGGATCCACCCATGGATACTATGGGGCACACCCATGACACAACAATCTCCCAGAAACGTGCCCATGAGACCTCCTCTGAATCAGAAAAGGAATTCCCGATGATAGAGAATTCCAGTCTTCAAGTTGTCTTAGCTCATCCTCCCCATGATGGCTGGACAAAAGTCAACAAAAAGAAAGGGAAAAAACAATGTGTTGTAGTTTCTGCCCCTATGGGGTAAAAGTCAGTTAGTCAGTCTGTGATCTCAAGTCATCTGTTGTAGCTATGAGTTTGAATCTTTCCTCCGGGACCGAGGTTGATGGATCCATCATTTCCGGTCTGCCGGTCTCTTGCTTCTCCTGATTGTACTATATTTTACTTAATAGAATTAGTCTTTATCGAGAAAAAAAAAAGAATAGAATAAAATAGTATTAATTTAAAATAAAAAGAATAAAAGAACTATTAAAATATAATATCAAGTTAGAAATTAAAATTAAAATAGAATAAAATAGTATTAATTTAAAATAAAAAAGAATAAAAGAACTATTAAAATATAATATTAAGTTAGAAAAATAGTATAAATTAGAATAAGATTGAATTGAAAGAAGAATAATTAAAATGTAATTAAAATGAGATTAATTGAATAAAAGATATAATTAGATAAAGAATTTAATTGGATAATAATAAATAATAATAAAAAAGGGAAAGAGGTAAAGGGAAACATAATTTATTATTATTATTAGAATATATTAAGAAATGAAAAGGGGGATAGAAAAGAGAAAAGGGGGGAGGGGCGAGAAGTAATTAAAGAAGATAGAAGAAGCTCAATAGAAGGATGAAAGGTAAAAGGGCAGGGAAAGAGGGCTTAAGTAGGGTTAGGATTGACATTAGTGTTAGGGAAATTAGATTGAGAGGAAAAAAAATGGATAGCTTAATTGATATCCATCTTCTCGATTAACGAGTTTAGGGTGCTTTTCAATTTCTAGAGCTTCTCTGATAACATGATTCGAGTGGAAGGGGTTATAAACCAAGATTATGGTTTTATTAAAACATATTAAATTCTTGGTATTGTGGGAGTGTTCAATGTTGATGGATTTAGCCTTTGGTTATGGTAGGTGTTAGCCACATGTTCTTTTAGGTAGGCTTTGAAGGATCTTCAAGGTTGTCCTATGTAAGACATTCCAAAGGAGTAAGAGATTTCATAGATTTTGGGGCTAAGAATAGGGTTATTCTTGTCCTTGTTCGATTTGAATGTTAGTTTCTGTAACATTGGATGTGTTCTAGCCACAAAATTTGGCGGAGAGGCTTGAATACATGAGATCTCCAAAACCCAGAAATTGTGTCTGGAAATGCCACATAGAGATGACTTAATTAGATTATTAACCTGTTTTTAAATATTTCCTAAGTCTAAACTTAGGGAATATGGTCAATTAATCAGAATTAATCAAGTCAATGTGTGAATCATCTAGAAACTGACATGGATCAATTCCATGATGATCCTAGTCATTGATTAAGTTTTAATCTTGGCCTTTGGTGCTCCAATAGTGGATTATAAGAAGAAGTCGATGGGCACTTGGAGAATACACACCAGAAGTTCGATTTCCATGGTAGATCGATTTCCAGAGAGTAGCAACAGTTTTCAGAGAGCCAGAGATTGAAGCAGTGAGTGAGGGGTAGGGACAATGAGGTTGGAAGAGGATTTCTAGATCCAACGAGTGCATTTGTAGAGAGGCAGAAGTACCACCAAGATTTCTCTAGGAGGTTGCATAGAGCCTTAAGAAGGCAATTCAATTTGCTAGGAAGGAAGGCATTTTATTTTCTAGAGGCTAGGGAGAGGTTCCAGAGTGTCGAAGAGACATTTTCCTAGTCAGAAACAGGCAAGACAACAAGACTAGCAGTCAGTTTGGGAAACGGTTGCAATAGATAACATCATGTTGACGCAGGGCCTATGCAAACCTATTTAGACAACTTGCTTTTTAGAGGCAGTCCAACGTCAGAATTTCTCTGAGGGAGGATGAAATTTTCACATGGTATCAAAGCATGAGTGATCAACCGAGAAGCTCAAAAGCGGAGGAGAAAATTTCGTTGCTTAGAGGGAGCAACAGGCCGAAATTTTCAGAGGCAGCATAATACCCAAACAGGTAGGTTGAGTTTCTGGGGCAAGAATTATATTTTCAGTTTCAGGGTTGCATAAAATTCGAATTACCTGGGATTGTGATTCCAGTGGTCAAAGAGAGCAGCAACAACTTAAACTTTTTCTGAGCAGATTTCTGGTTGGACGCAAAGGGTTTTGCTGTAGTTTGCAGTAGGAGAATCAACGTAGGATGTAAGAGAAAATCACACATAGCAGAGGGAAAATTTCTCTCAGGTAACTTCGAGTCTCAAAAGTTTTATTTTTCCAGGAAGATTGACAGTAGCAGCCAGTAGATCTACACATTCCAGAAGGGAGTGCAAATAATAGAGCAACAACCGAGCAGAGGGAAAGAAGGAGTTTTCAACAATTCTTGAGATGGCCACGACAGGGCTTAGAGATCAGGATAGGTTGGATGGGTTCTCCAACTATGCCATCTGGAAGGCCAAGATGTGCTTCCTATTGGATGAATATGGCCTGAAGCTCTACATAGATAGTGTTGTGGCAGTTCCCCAAGATGCGGATAAGCTAAAAGAATACAAGAAGGAAATGGAAAAGGCAAAGTGGTTGATCTTGGATGGAGTCTGGAACCATATAGTCTCACACATAGCTGGCAAGGATACTACCAAAGAGATGTGGGATGCTCTCTCCACACTATATTAGGGCACTTCTGAGTAGCGAAAGGTGTTTTTTGAAGAAAAGATGAGATGCATTAGGATGCAGAAGGAGGAAGGCATAAATTCCTTCCTCACCAGGATTCAGGAGGTTCGAGACCATCTTGCAATTTTTGGGGCAACACCTCAACCAACAAAGCTAGTGAGATTGGCACTGAATAATGTCTTTGAGGAGTGGCAAGTTTTTTTCCAAAATATATTGGGCAGAGAAAAGCTACTAGAACAAGATAGGATGTGGTCAGACTTGCAGCAGGAAGAGTTGAGGTGAGCTCTCTTAAAGAGCTCCATTAGTGGCAGCAATAGCAACGGATCGAAGGTGGTGAAGGAGGAGGAGAATCCGGCCCTCAAATCAAAGGGTCCCATTCAAGGGTAGGGGAGCATAAGAAGAAGAAGAAGGACCTATATAAGGTCAAGTGATTTAGGTGTTGCTAGTTTGGCCACTACAGTAGGTAGTGTCCTCTCAGAAAGAAGGACAAGCAGGAGAAGCAGGACCATGCAACAACACATGCTGAGATAGATAGGCTAACCTCCAGGTTGGAGGAATACTTAGCGATGATGGAAACCATACCTCCAAGAGTGAGGTGGGGTGACTTGGAGTTGTAGCCCCAAAGAGCTACATATTTGGGCAGGGTCCTTGAGGAGTCCACCTCATGGATCATTGCCTAGCTACGGGGGCCCACAATATTTAATAACAGGATGGATAAGTGGAAGTTGATGCTGTTAGTACCAGAGTGACAGTTGCAAACTAGTAGCAGTTAGATGTTGAGGAGTGGAGTGTAGTGTTGAAAATAGAGCAGGTGGCTTAGTGCAGAGTTGGCGGAAACACAGATTCTTAAGTGACAATGCAAATGCTAGTAGTAGTCAAGACTCAGGAGATAGATGCATCATAATGAACAAAAATGATTCGGTATTTTGGATGCTTCGTAGTTGCAATTGTAGCAACAACAGATGAGAGGGATTTGCAGTGCAAATGCATTGTTGGTATTAGTATGGAAGTGTCAGCAATAACACAAATGCAACATCAGAGTTGTGTAGTGGTTGTTGGGAAGTATGGATAGACGTAAACAACATGACAATAGGTGATATAGAGAGAGGGTGTTGTGGCAGGATGTGCAACACTAGAGAGAACACAATCCTTGCTAAGAGGGAGTGTTAGATTCTGTAGCATCAGATATGTTCTAGCCAAAAAATTTGGTGGAGAGATTAGAATACATGAGATCTCCAAAAACCAGAAATCGTTTATGGAAATTCCACCTAGAGATGGATTGATTAGATTATTAACCAGTTTTTAAAATATTTCCTGAGTCTAAACTTGGGGAATATGGTTAATTAATCAAAATTAATTAAGTCAGGTGCGATCATCTAGACAATCACATGGATCGACTCCAAGATGATCCTAGCCATTGATTACATTTTAATATTGGTTGTTGGTGCTCCAATAATGGATTATAACAGGAAGTTGATGGGCACTTGGAGAATACACACCAGAAGTTTGATTTCCTTGGTAGATTGATTTCTAGAGAGCAACAAAAATTTCTGGAGAGTCAAAGATCGAAGAAGTGAGTGAGGGGTAGGGATAGTGAGGCTAGAGGAATATTTATAGATCCAATGAGTGCATTTGTAGAGAGGCAGTAGTACCACAGTGAAGTTGACGCAGGGGATGCACATAAGCCTCTAGTGGGCAGTTCAATTTAGCTGGAAAGAAGCCGAGTTTTAGTTCCAGAGGCCCATAAAGGGTTCCAAAGGGCCAGAGAGACAGTTTCTCAATGAGTGGTAAACAAGACGACTACCGGAGAAACTGATTCAGGCTCAATGTGGAAGACACTGTGCTAGGGTGATGTAGGCCAGTGCAAAGGCAATTTGGATGATACACTTAGAGTTGCAGTCAGGGCTTGAATTTTCCTGTGGGGTGAGGAAAATTCCTCACTAGAATTTTTCCAGTATTTTTCTTGGTAGGATTTCCAGATTTGACATCCAGATTATTGTACTTAGAATTTCTCACCGTGACATAATAATAAAATGCTCAACTGCTGCATTGCTTTTCCCAAGTTGGGTTTTTCTGAGGACAATTGTCCAAAAATAACAGTGTAATTTTTATTGTGTGCGTGCTAGAATTTTATCAGTTTCCAGCGCTATTATTTCTGCAAAATTTTATTTGTGAAGGATGTAGTGTGATTTATTTGATATTTTTCGTAGAAGATAAATTGTTAGAATAATTAACAATTAGAAAAATAAATTCCATTTGCTACAATAGAATTTTAGTGGTGAAATTTTCACACTAAAGAGTTGGTTGAGGGTTGTTTAGGGCTTGGACAAGGTTTTGATGTTCCTTTTAGAAAGGATTTTGGAAATATCATCAGTAACCACTTAAATTGGGAAGGGAGACTTTTGCTGAAGGCAGATTACTAGAAAGGTTTCTAGGATTGGGGTGGAGAATGAAATAGAATGCATTTTTGAACTAGGATGAGGAGTAACCATTGGCTTTGAGGGATTTGGTGAGATGGGATTTTTAATTGGGAAAATATTAAAAGGAAGAAATCCAAATGGCTTGGTTAATTTTTTTTTAAGCATAACATACTTTTGAGCAGGATGATGGTGAGAGTTGGCATGAAGGTACTTATCGGTATGAGTCTTGTTTTGATATAATTCCTCGATATGAGAGCCATAAGGGAGGCAAGAGATAAGGAAATCAATAAGGGAGAGATAATGTTTATCTTCAACTTGATAGTGAATTGGATGTGAGGATAAATGTGATTGATATCGGAAAGGAAGGTTTGGAGTTTTGGCATACCATGGGGCCAAATAACAAAGGTGTCATGTACAAAAAACTTCCAGAATTTAGGTTTTAAGTGAAATATCTCAAGGGATAAGGTTCAAAGTGCTCCTTAAAATGCTTGCAATAAGGGGAAGGGAGGAACCAATAATTGTTCCCTCGGTTTCCCCCCTTCCACTTGAACTATGTCATTAGCGAAGACCTAGAAATAAAAAGGCATCCTAACAACTTTAATTGGGAAGATGGATACCAATTAAGCCATTCTTGGAAGTCCCTATCCATTTTTTCCCTCTAAACCTAATTCTTCCAACACTAATGTCAGTACTAACTGTACTTAAGCCCCTCCGCCCCTCCCTTTCATCATTCTCTTGAGTTTTTGTCTTCTTTACCTCCTACACCCCCACCCTTCTTCTTTGTCTGCCTTAATTGTAAACCCCCTCCCCTTTTCTCTTCCTCTTCCTCCTCCTTCGTCCCTCTCCCCTTTTCTCTTTTCTACCCTGCTTTTAAATTTCCTAATTTATTTTAATAAAAAAAATTATGTTCCCCAATTACCTCTTTCCTCATATTACTATTATTTATTATTATCCTTCTAATTTTTTTTTATGTAATTGTATCCTTTGTTCCTATCATCTCATTTTAATTATGTGTTCATTCTTCTTCTTTAAAGTCAATCTAATTCTAATTTAATCTTGTATTTTAATACTTTCTTGATTCTTTTTATATTCTAAATTAATCCTATTTTATTTTACTCTGATTTAATATTTTAATTTTAATTTATTCTAATTTAATATTATTTTAATAATTAATATTTGGATATTAACCACAAATTAATTGTTCAATTCTATTTTAATATAAATATTCAACCCCATTCTCTGGTATTAATGTCAATTTGACCAAATTTAAAATAATTCTAAACTAATTCTAGTTTATTATTATTTTATACTAATTTAACCTAACATTTTAATTCTTCTATTATCCTATTTATATTTTATCGCAATCTTATACTAATCGAATAATATAATATTTAATATAAATTTAATATTTTATTTTTCGATTCTAAATAAAATTAATACTTTAATACTAATTTAGTACTCTATTCTCACAAAATTTAAAATAAATTTATTAATATTATTAATTGATTTCATATTTTAGATTTTGAGAATGTCTTTCGAGTTAACCACATTATTATTGACCAACAATTAATAATGTGATTAATCCAAAAAACATTCTCCAAATCAATATAGATCACAAAAGTCTGAAATAAAAGATCATTTTTAGATCTTTAAATTAATATATCATTTTTATTTATTTGATTTCATTTTTTGTTTTTTAAATTAATACTTTTATTTATTCTACTATTACCTTATCCCCAAAATCTTTAATAGTTAATGATTCTCAATAATTAATTAATTAATCAACAACGTTTGCTTCTTTTTCACCCGCCCTAATGGTCATATTCTATCTCTATCGTTTATTTATTCTTGGTCTGACACTCTTTGCATCATCAATTGAAGCTTCCTATCCTTGAATATGGGTGAAATGTTCACCCAAAATGTTGGACATCTTAACGAGAATGCACAATTTTCCATAAGTCTTCATCATCATCAAGTTATTAACTTTGAAAATATGCATGGATGTATTTTTCATCCTTGAGGCTCAACGAGGCATTATGTCATTGGACTAATCCCTAGTGGAGCGACACACTTGCCAAAAAAAGAAAATTTGCAAGAAAAAATCGAGTTAGAACCTTTTCTCTCAATGTCATTTCACTAGACCAAGGATTTGGGGTGACTATATCATTAAGTTTACCATTAGCGCTCCCTTATATCACTGGGATGGGCATTAATACTTCCCTATATAGTTGGGATGAGTAATAGTGCTTAGTTAGGCTTAAGCTTCTTCTCAAGGGGTATCAAAGTTCAAAGAAAGCTTATCTTAGCTAAGGAATGGCCAATCAAGCTTTGCAAGCTGAATCAATAGGTTTTAAGGTGAGGACCTTCAACTTCCTCTAAGAAACAATAAACTAGGATGAATTGAGGAGGGTTTTTGTAGCTGCTACAACAAGTACAAATTGAATTGAATGTTGTACAAAGAGAATTCTATCAAAGAACTATAGCTGCAAGGGAAATATATGGTAGAGGTCATGAAATGTGTCCAAGCATGGGGAATTGAGTAACAACAAACTTAGTCATGGTTTCGTAAAGTAAAATATTAACAACTTTTACTAAAATCAATTCCTCATGAAGTTCTTTTTTCCACTTCAAAGGATTTTGGAATAAATGGACTTTGATTTGAAATACTGGAACCAAGCAACTCATGATGCCCTCTAGGGGACTACACATGAAGGCAATTCCTCACTACTCACAAAGAATATGGAAACAATTTCCATGTCCCTTTTTTTGGGCGTAGAAATAATTTCTTTTTAGAAGCACACATTTTTTAATATTTGGAAAACTATATTAGTGCTAGCATGAAACATATTAGAGATCTCCCTTGTTGAAATATGTAACTAGGTCTGATCTTCAAATGTACTCTTGATTCTTGTATATTGTAAAATGAAAAATAAAATTATTATTTTATTATTATTATTATTGTAGCATGGGTTTCATGCTCAAAGTCAATTTATTTTAGGTCAAAGCACCCATTGGTGCTTCTAGGTTTTCTCATTGAGTCAAGAAGTCAAAGAGTTATTGTCATACGTAAAATACCCCATTGGACATTTTGTAACATACCAAAAGAATTATTTTTGAGTCAAAAGTGTCAAAGAAACCCCTCCAAGACCAAGTCAACATAGCAGTGAAGAAGTAGGCCTAATTAGGGCATGTATTCCTCATTTGAAGCCTATATACAAGAATAACATTCTACCTCCTATGGACTTACTCATTCAAGCGAAGGACAAGAAGAAGAAGGCAAGCAAAGGACTTGAAGGATGAAGGAAGACAATATTTTTGATCTCTCTCTTTGTACATCTCACATGTGTGAAAGGAAGGCTGTGATTTTGCAGCTACTAGGTCGAAATTTTTACGAAGTGCAGGAGGGTCAAAATCTAAGGAAAGAGAGGTAATTTGATCTCTCATAAGGCATAGAAGAAGAAGTAATCCAAGCAAAGGAATAAGGAAGCTCTAAAGGCCTAATTCTCCCACACGTGCGAAGCTACAATTGGTTACAGGGGGGCCAAAAATTTCAAACCTGCAGTGGGGGCCAAAAATCTGAAGTTGGGGGTCGAAGTTATGCTGCTGGAAGAGATTTGAATTTGTTTGACTTGGATAAACAAGCACATCCTTAAGAAGGCATGACTTGGTCTTAGAAGGGTATTGGTCTTGGTCTATAGGTCTTAGAATTCATCATTTGAAGAATCTATAAGAAGAGAAGATATTTATGGGTTTTCCTCTCAAGAGGAGAGGTTTTTGCCTTGGCTAGCAGCCTACATCTTGTGTCCTTGTGTACTATTGATCTTCACGTTTTGGTAACTATTTGATGATAAGATGAACATAATAATAAGAAATAAGAAACTAATAATCAAGAAAAGTAAAAGAACATCACAAGCACTTATCAAGTCTAAGAGAAATCACCTCATTTGTAGCGCTATTGATTTCTCAATATGGTATTAGAACTAAGGTCAACAAAGGGCATGATGAATATCTCTACATCCTGGAAGAAGTTGTTGAAGTTCTCATCGAAGCAATTTTTTTATGATGGCAAGCCACCTAAAGCAAGGCATCAAAGAATTTAAGGATCTCATATCCTTTATTAAGAACTATATGACCTAGACCTCCACTACAAAGGACAAAGGATTATTCTAAGCACTTACATGCACGTTTGAAGATGAAAATATATGGATAATTAACAGTGGAGCATCTAGACATATGACAGGTGAAAATAGGCAATTAAAGACCTTATCAAGAGGAAAAACTTCTTATTCAGTCGAAAATGGTGGAAAAAAGAGTTATGCAGTAAGAGGAATTGGATCAACTTCATTGGATCTAGAAGAGGGAGGAAACATACATCTCAACAACATTCTATTCATTCTAGGTTTGAAGGAAAAAATATTTTCCATTTCAGATTTAGAAGATAAATAAGATATAATTTCTTTTATACATGGAAAAGTTATGGTGTGGGATAAGGGATCTAACATCAACAATACAAAAGTTATTGGGATTCGTGAGGGAAATCTCTACAGATTACTTACACCTCTCTCTCAAGCCTTGGTTCACATTGAAGTCAACCCATGTGAGCTTTGGGGTAGCAGGTTTAGACACCTTCATTACAAAATCTTAGGTACTCTAAACTCAATGGTGAATGGCATCCCTGAACTATAGGAGGATCATGAAGGAATTTACAAGGGATGTGCATTAGGGAAAAATGTAAAGAAACCATTTGGAAGGAGTGCTTCAAGATGTGAAGAAATCCTAGATCTCATTAACTCTTATGTTTGTGGTCCTATGTCTACAAAATATCTTGGAGGTCATATATACTATATGACTTCCATTAATGACCAATCATGGAAAACTTGGATTTATTTACTTAAGTCTAAGGATGAAGTATTTGAAAAATTTCAAGAATTCAAAGCAGAAGTAGAGAATCTTACAAAAATAAATCTTAGATATTATGATCCGATAATGGAGGAGAACATACATCAAAGGAACTTATAACTTTCTCTAAGGGGCTGGAATTAAGAGGGAGTTGATAGTTCCATATAATCCAGAACAAAATGGACTAGCGGAAAGGAAGAATCGTCACTTGAAGAAAGTGTTAGATCCATGTTATACATGATCAAGAATTACCTCAATTCCTATGGGGCGAGGCATCCAAAATAGTTTTATATTTCAAAATTGAAGTCCTCACAGAACACTTTACAACATGATTCCTGAAGAAGCATTTACTAGAAAGAGACCATGTGCAGATCATCTCTGAATATTTGGTTACCTTGTATACACTCACATTCCAAAAGATAAAAGTAATAAATTGTACCATAAAATCTTGAAGGGCATATTTTTTGGCTATAGTAACTCTTCAAAGGCATATAGGATCTACATAAAGGAAGGGCACCAAATTGAAGTAAGAAGAGCTGTGATATTTGATGAAAGCATTGCATATAAGAAGTCTAAATATATCCTGATTGATTTTGATGATGAAGAACTACATATATTTGAAGAATGTCCAAGGGAAGAAGAAGATTCCAATCATGAAGAAGAAGGTCCTAGTGAACTTGTGCAACAAGTCATAATCCCTGAAAATTGAAGGAGACCAAATTGGTTAAAGTCTACTCTTCAAGAAGGAGAAGGACATGTTGCAACTAGAGGTACATTCAGGGAAAACAAAAATCCTAAAAGGTATTCATGGTATGCAGCCTATATGAAAAAGTTAATTGAAGCAAAACCATCCAATTTTGAAGAAGTTGTCAATCATCAAGAATGTAAAGATGCTATGAATGAAGAATATCAATCTATAATGAAAAATGGAGTTTGGGAAATCGTTCTTAGGTTGAATGAAAAATATGTGGTAACTTCCAAATAGATCTACAAGATCAAGCATGCAGTAGATGGAGGCATTGGAAAGTAAAAAGCAAGGTTTGTGGCTAGGGGTTTCTCTCAACAAGAAGGCATCTATTATGAAGAGACATTTGCACCTACAACTAGATACACAACTATAAGATCATTGGTCTCTTTGGCAACATCTATGGGATGGAACATCCATCAAATGGATGTCAAAACAACATTCCTGAATGGTACCATTGATGAAGAAGTGTATATTGAACAACCCTTGGGATTTGAAGTACATAATAGAGAAACTCATGTCTGCAGGTTGAAGAAGGCACTTTATGGCCTTAAGCAAGCTCCAAGGGCTTGGTATGCTAGGATGGACACATATCTACAAAGATTGGGCTTTTCAAAGAGTTATGTTGATCCAAATATTTATACCAAAGTAGTGAAGGATGAATCAGTGATCTCTCTTATATATGTAGATTATCTTCTCATAATAGGTGCGGAAGGTCGTATTCAAGAATGAAAGAGACAATTGGCAGTAGAGTTAGATATGAAGGGTCTAGGGATGATGCACTATTACATGGGGTTGGAAGTTTGGTAAAAACCTGGTGAAATATATCTAGGTCAAGGAAAGTATGTAATTAAGATGCTACAAAGGTTTGGCATGATGGACTACAAAACTAGGACAACCCTCATGATAAAAAATTTGGAGAGGTTAAAGAAGTCTTGATTCAAGCCCTATGGATCCTACATGTTATAAACAATTGGCTGGATCTATGATGTATCTTCTGAACACTAGAATATGCATTTTATTTGCATTGAATATTCTCAGTCAGTTTCAAATAGAGCCTAGACATGACGATTTGATAGTAGCCAAGCATATACTACGATATCTGCAAGGAACAATCCATTAGTGCCTGAAGTATGATAGAAATAATGATCCAATTGATAGGATATACAAATTATGACTGGGGAGACAATGAGACAGATGGAAGAAGCACTACTAGAGGATGTTTTATCTTTGTATCCTCTATCATCTCATGGATGCATATAAATCAAGAATCAATTTCTTTGAGTAGTGCTGAAGTTGAATACATTGCAACATGTGAAGTTAGTAGAGAATTTGTCTAATTGAGTAAGTTGTTATCCAATTTGTTTGAAGGACCAATGGACCCTACCGTTATACATTGTGACAACACCAGTTGCATAAGGTTGTCTGAAGACCCCGTATTCCATGGAAAGACGAAGCACATAAACAAAAATTATCATTTCATATGAAAATTGGTGCAATATGGGGTGTTACAACTACAATATATCTCCACTGATGAGTAGGTAGCTGATATTTTGACAAAATCTCTTCCTAATAAGAAGCTTGTGTACTTGAGAAACAATATTAGATTGGTTGATATATCCTCCTTAGTTGAGAGGCAGAGATATACACATCGTTCTTGTCTTCAATTTGTGAAGAAATAATAGAGGATTGAGTAAGCATCTAGTTTCTGATACTCTTTAAGGATGAGGTAGGGCATGAGATAGGTAAGAGTAATTGAAGAGGAAATTCCTTGAGGATGTGTTAATCCAAGATAGGAATGGTCCTAGAAGGAGATACCTTGTGAACATTTGGATGGGGTATGTGCCTTGAGAGTCAATGATGACAATGTCTATAAGTCATTGTATCGCCAACATTGTGCTCTAATCTTATGGAGCGATAGAGTTGTTAGTCAAGGCCTTGCTATGTGACAATGTTGGTTGGTATGATGAGATGTAATGAGATAAGTTGAAAAAATAGCTTATGAGATGGCTTACCAATCCGACTCTTCTTATGATATCTCTTCAGTATGAGAATGTCCATGTACCATTATGAATACCTCCCTAGTTAAGAGGGAGTTTTGAAATATGTAACTAGGTTTGGTGTTCATATGTACTCTGTTGGGTCCCTATAATACTAGTGATTACCCCATTACTATTGTAGTTATACCCCTTATTTATATTGTTGTGCCCCTATTACCCCCATATTGTTATTTCTGTGCCCCATAGAATCCCTCTATTGTTATTTTTGTGGCTTTATATTATTATTGTTAGGTCGGCTGGATTATATTGTGACTCCTTAGACTCCTATATATAGAAAGGAGGTTTTGTCATTTGTATCATCAAAGAATTGTTCATTTATGTAATGTAAAGGAGGTTTCTCCCTCGAAGAGGCTGAATTCTAAGGCGTTGATCTATCTTTTCTATCTTTTCTTGAGCTGGTTTCATAACATTTGGTATCAGAGCTTTGGATTCTAGGGTTTCGCTGCTCCAAACAGGTCATCGTGGCATTTTCGCTATAACTTTTTTTCTGTGACGTTTCAGAAGTCGCAAAAAAAACCCATTTGAGAAGAAATCGCATTGAACCTTGGGTCTGAATTTCAGAGCTTTTCGCGTGATATTTGCGGAGATATGATCTGAGGAAGTTGGTCTTTTTGCAGACTCCTGAATTACATTCAAAACAAGTGACCTGGGGAAAATCGTCATAACTTTCTCTCTGGGGATCAGATTGAAATTTCATAAGAAGGTACAGAAAGAGGACGGACTTTAGTTTCTTGTATGTGTGTTTCAGATTCAAAGGTTGAAACAGTGACTCGTGGCACGTCGTACAAGTTCGCTCTACTGAACTAGTCTAAAAGCAAGTCACTGTGGGAGATTTCACATAACTCTTCCTTGGAGAATCCAATTTGGGTCAGACTTGTGGCATTGGAAAGAGGACGCAGAAGGCTACTACAGGTCACAATTTCAGAATTGGATGATCTGAAATTACAGAGATACATCAGATTCAATATCAGGCTTCTATAAAGTGAAAAAAGGTGTGTAGTTTTTTTTAAATTTTTGTGTAAGCTTGTTTTAACGGAATTCAAAGGGCATAGTAAAGCATTATTATCGGTAACTGATGCCCCGAGGAAAGAAAATGCAAACACCTAGTAAGGAACCTGAAAGCTCTAGCATGACTCATGAAGAAGAGGAAGAAATGCTACATGATATATCAAAATTACAAGAACAAGTGCAACAAATGTCACGCTCACAAAAGCTAACAGAAGCTAAGATAAATGGCATGGAATCTAAGATAAATGGTGTGGAATCTAAGATAAAGGGCATGGAAGCTAAGATGGATGATTCGAACACAGATTTGAAGAGAGACATGGCAGATTTGAAGACAGACATGGACGAATTGAAGATAAATATGAATAAGTTGCTACAAGAAATGGGCACTAGGTGAAAGGGTAGTAAAGGAAACTCATGATGAGAACAAAAGAAATGTTAATCATGATTCCATAGATGCTAATGTTGGATCGAAGACTCACCATATTCCAAAAATCGATATGAGGAAGTTTGATGGCAAGGATCCCGCCACATGGATATTACAGATGGAGCAATTCTTCGATCTCAATAATGTGCAAAACACACAAAAGGTACGTATGGCAACTGTATATTTGGAACCAAATCAGTTTGTATGGTATCAATGGCTTTGCTCTCGTAAAAAATTTATCACTTGGGCAATTTTTACGGAAGAATTGATAGCACATTATGAAGATACAAAAAGCAACACTTTTTTTAGCCAATTGATAAGTCTCAAACAAAAGGGTTCAATAATGGAGCACATTGAGGAGTTCCAAAAATTGAACATAAGGGTAAAAGATATTCCAGAGGAGCATAGGATTGATGTGTTCATAGGGTCTTTAAAGGATAATATCCAACATGATGTTCGCCTTTGGGAACCTGATTCATTAGAGAAGGCATTCAGGTTAGCAAGAAAAATGGAAAGCAAAATTATGGCAACCAGGAAGCATACCACTCACAACTATAAAGACGGAAGTGTTGTTGCCCCTAGTCTTCCACAACCTATAAGGTTGACACCACAACAATTGGAAGAAAAAAGAGCAAAAGGGCTTTGTTACAGTTGTGATAGCAAATACACTAAAGGTCATAAGTGTGCTGAGAAGAAATTATTCTACATAGATTGTGAAGAGGAAGAAGAAAAGGAGCAAGAAAGGTCAAAAGAAGAAGATATACTCCAGGAACAAAGCCTAGATGAAGAACAAATAAATCCGACCATATCTTGTAATGCATTGGCGGGAATTACCACTCCTCAAACCATCAAGATAGAAGGACAAATCAAGAAGAAAAAGGTAATAGTGTTGATTGATTCAGGAAGCACCCACAATTTTATTCATTGTAGGGTAGCAAAAGAATTGAATTGCTTCCTATATCCAGCACCAGAGTGTCAAGTGATGATTGCAAATGGAGGAACAATAAATTGCTCTGGAAAGTGCCATAATATCAAGCTATCCATGGGAGAATATGTATTGACTAGCCCAATGCTTTCCATTCCAATGGGAGGTGCTGATGTTGTACTAGGAGTCCAATGGCTACAATCCTTGGGTACAATAGCTTTTAATTTTCAAGAACTTTTCATCAAATTTTCTACGGAAGGAAAGGAAGTTGAATTAAGGGGTATTGCAGGGAAACCAGGAAAGATAATCAGCTCTAATGGTATGACAAAGCTTCTAAAAAAGGAGCAAAGAGGTGTAATTGCACAATTATGTTCGCTAGATGTTTCCACATTGGAATCATCTATTTCTCCAGATCTCCAAAAAGTCCTGGACAATCATTCCAAGGTATTTGAGACTCCCAAAGGTCTCCCACCTATGCGTGATCATGATCATGCTATTCATCTGATTCCAGGAAGTGTTCCTCCAAACATCAGGCCGTACAGATATCCCTATGTCCAAAAAAGTGAAATTGAACGTATGGTTGCAGAAATGCTAGAGGCTGGTATAATTCAACCGAGTCAAAGTTCTTTCTCTGCTCCAGTAGTATTGGTGCACAAGAAGGATGGATCATGGCGCATGTGTCCGGATTATAGGGAGCTCAACAAGCTCACTATTAAAGATAAGTTCCCCATTCCTGTCATTGATGAATTACTGGATGAATTGCATGGATCAATTTACTTCACCAAGTTGGATCTTCGTTCAGGATATCATCAAATCAGAATGAAGATTGAAGACATTCCGAAAACGGCATTTAGAACTCATGAGGGTCATTATGAATTTTTGGTCATGCCTTTTGGCCTTACCAATGCACCTTCAACATTTCAAGGTTTGATGAATTCAATTTTCAAACCATTCCTTAGAAAATTTGTGTTAGTATTTTTTGATGATATACTAATCTACAGCAAGTCTTGGAAGGATCATGTTGAACATGTTGACAGGGTGCTACAACTATTGGAGGAGAAACAATTATATGCAAAAAGATCCAAATGTTTCTTTGGAGTCCAGGAGGTGGAATATTTGGGTCATATTGTATCTCATGAAGGAGTTAAGGTAGACCCTAGCAAAATTAAAGCCATTAAGGAATGGAAAATCCCCACATCCATAAAGCATCTGCGAGGATTTCTTGGGTTGACAGGGTATTATCGCAAGTTTGTTAAGAATTATGGGAGAATAGCAGCACCTCTAACAACATTATTGAAGAAAGATGCATTTTCATGGACTCCGGAAGCAACAAAGGCCTTTGAACATCTTAAAGAGGCAATGTGCCAAGCACCGGTCTTAGCTACACCGGACTTCACAAAAACCTTTATTGTGGAATGTGATGCTTCAGGAAATGGAATTGGTGCTGTTCTAATGCAAGATGAAAGACCCATTGCTTTTGAAAGTCGTCCAATCAAGGGAAAGTTTTTAAGCAAAGCTATTTATGAGAAGGAAATGTTGGCAATACTCCATGCACTTAAGAAATGGCGACCCTACCTAATGGGAAGACACTTCAAGGTAAAAACGGATCATGATAGCCTTAAATACTTTTTAGAACAAAGATTATCCTCTGAAGAGCAACAAAAGTGGGTCACAAAGATGTTGGGTTATGACTTTGAAATCATCTACAAAAAAGGGAAGCAAAATGTGGTGGCAGATGCACTCTCAAGAAAGGATGAGGATGTGGAAGCATTGTTGTGTGCCATTTCTATTATCCAACCAGATTGGATAAACGAAGCAAGGGAGGAATGGAAGAATGACGAAGAAGTGTGGGCACTTATTCGAAAGCTACAACAAGATTCCAGTACGTCTGATACATTTAGCTGGAAAAATGATTCGTTATGGTACAAAGATCGCTTATACCTCTGTAAGAATTCCCAGCTAAAACAAAAGATTCTTATGGAATTGCACACTTCTCCCTTAGGAGGGCACTCAGGATTTTTAAAAACTTACCACAGGGTTAAGAAGGAATTTTTTTGGGATGGCCTTAAATCAGATATTCAAAAGTTTGTGGCGGAATGTTTGGTTTGCCAACAAAATAAAGTTGAAACAATTAAGACACCGGGTCTATTACAACCTTTATCCATTCCAAGCCAACGTTGGGAGGAGGTTTCAATGGATTTTATCACAGGTTTACCCAAGTCTGAGGGAAAGAGTGTCATCATGGTGGTAGTTGACAGACTTACCAAGTATGCACACTTTTGTGCATTATCACATCCATTTAAAGCCAGTACAGTTTCTACTGCATTTATGGAAACAATTCAAAAGCTACATGGAAACCCAAAGATTATTGTAAGTGACAGAGATCCCATTTTCACTGGAAATTTTTGGACAGAATTATTTTCTTGTCTTGGTACTCAGTTAGCTCATAGCTCATCTTATCATCCTCAATCTGATGGGCAAACTGAGATAGTAAACAAATGTTTGGAAGGATATCTTCGTTGCTTTGTATCTGATAAACAGACACAATGGGTCAAATGGTTGCCTCTGGCTGAATGGTGGTATAACACTTCCTTCCATACAGCAACAAAAATGACCCCATTTATGGCACTTTATGGGTATCAACCACCATCCATCACATCATATTTAAGAGAAAATTCTAAGGTTCAGGCAGTGGAACATCACATCGAACATCAACAACAAGTCCTCCAACTCTTAAAGGATAACCTCGTGTTGGCACAAAATAGAATGAAACAACAGGCAGATCAACATCGCAGTGAAAGAAGTTTTGATGTAGGTGATTGGGTATTCCTACGGCTACAACCATATAAGCAAATGTCCCTAAAGCAAGCTAAGAAGGATAATAAATTATCACCAAAGTATTATGGTCCGTACAAGGTGTTGCAAAAGATTGGTACTATGGCATACAAATTGGAGCTTCCTGCAGCTTCTCGATTGCACCCAGTTTTCCATGTTTCATGTTTAAAGAAGGTTATAGGCGACAAGCTCCCAGTTCAAACAATATTGCCAGAACTTGACGAGGAAGGAAAAATTATATTGGAACCGGAAGCAGTCACAGAAACAAGAACTCGACAGCTACGAAATCGATCAATTTCAGAGTATCTTATCAAGTGGAAGAACTTATCCGCTGAAGATTCCACATGGGAGGATGAGAATTTTATGCAGAAGTATCCAGAACTACTCAAGCGTTGAGGACAACACTTTTTTGAAGGAGAGGGGCATGTTGGGTCCCTATAATACTAGTGATTACCCCATTACTATTGTAGTTATACCCCTTATTTATATTGTTGTGCCCCTATTACCCCCATATTGTTATTTCTGTGCCCCATAGAATCCCTCTATTGTTATTTTTGTGGCTTTATATTATTATTGTTAGGTCGGCTGGATTATATTGTGACTCCTTAGACTCCTATATATAGAAAGGAGGTTTTGTCATTTGTATCATCAAAGAATTGTTCATTTATGTAATGTAAAGGAGGTTGCCCCCTCGAAGAGGCTGAATTCTAAGGCGTTGATCTATCTTTTCTATCTTTTCTTGAGCTGGTTTCATAACATACTCTTGATTCTTGTATATTGTAAAATGAAAATGAAAATTGTTATTATTATTATTTTTGTAGCATGGGTTTCATGCTCAAAGTCAATTTATTTTAGGTCAAAGCACTCATTGAGTGCTTCTAGGCTTTGTCATTGAGTTAAGAAGTCAAAGATTAATTATCATATGTAAAATTCCCCATTAGGAATTTCATAACATGTAAACATAATTATTTTTGAGTCAAAAGTGTCAAATACCCCTCCAAGACCAAGTTGGCTTGGCAGTGAAGAAGTCAGCCTAATTAGGGCATGTCATCCTCCTTGGAAGCCTATATATAAAAAGAGAATTTGACCTCCTATGGACTCACTCATTCACTCACTCATTCAAGTGTAGGACAAGAAGAAGAAGGCAAGAAAAGCACTTGAAGGATGAATGAAGGAAATATTTTTGACCTCTCTCTCTCTCTCTACATCTCACATGTGCGAAAGGAAGGCTAGGGTTTTGCAGCTACTAGGTCAAAGTTTTCAAGAATTCAAGGAGGGTCGATATCTAAGGAAAGAGAGGCAATTTTATCTCTCATAAGGCATAGAAGAATAAGTAGTCCAAGTGAAGGAAGAAGGAAGCTATAGAATCCATAATTCTTCCACACGTGTGAAGCTTCAATTGGTTGCAGGGGGCCAAAAATTTCAGACCTATAATGGGGGAGGAAAATTTGAAGCTGGGGGTCGAAGTGGTGTTGTTGGAGGAGATTTGACTTGGTTTGAAGTGGATAGAAGAATGAAATCATCAAGAAGGCTTGACTTGGTCTTGGAAGGGTATTGGTCTTAGTCTAGAGGTATTGGAATTTGTCATTTGAAGAATCCACAAGAAGAGAAGGTATTTGTGGGTTTTTATCTCAAGAGGAGAGGTTTTGGCCCTAGATAGAAGCCTACATCTTGTGCATTGTGTACTATTGATCTTCATGTTTTGGTAGTTGTTTGATGTTAAGAACAACATAATAATAAGAAAATAAGAATCTAATAATCAAGAAAAGTAAAAGAACATCACAAGTAGTTATCAAGTCTAAGAGAAATGACCTCATTTGTAGCCCTATTGATTTCTCAACATCCATAAGGTTGATGAAGAATCCACGTAGAAGTTAATTGAATCTCCTACCAAACACATGGCACTTATCAAGAATATATTTCCTAAAATTGAGAAATTAGAGAAAATATGAAGGAAAACTATTGCATCATATATATCCTTCCTTAAGAAATATATCTTTTCTCATGTGGATGTACTTATTATAAATTTGAAGCGTGTGTGGCCTATAAAAGAAATGGCGAAAAGAAAAGGAAGGGTCTTCCTCAAGCCAAGTAGAGTGTTATCCTAGAGAATATGATTTGAACATCCAAGAAAATGGTTAAAAAAATCAAAGGAAATTGAAACCTTATATGAGCAAAGAGGACAAAGTCATAGGGGAACTCAACAACCAAGAAGGGGAAATAAATAGCTAGCAAGGTGTATCAAACTCATGATTTTTCCCCTTCTTATTTTTCTATAAGTAATATGAATTCGATGGAGAATGTGATTTTGCTTATACAATTTTGTAAACTCCTTTAGAAAATTAATGACCGAGAAGTCACTGTCGGGCTATTTTGGAGACAAAAATTATTTCTAAAGATTATGATGTGTTGTATTGATTCTGATAATCTACAATGATTTGGAATAAGCATTCTTTTTACAACATAGTTTTCTCATGTATCCAAAATTTGTCTTACTTTGGTTATCTAATGAATTGTTTGTTGATATCCATAAGCATAATACTGCAACTTATTTTTCATTTCCATACTTCTCTATTTTGCAACTAACTATTTATATTTCTTCCTAAATATATAAAACAATGATGCTTGGGATAAACTAGAAATTATATAAATCAATGACATATTTTGGTGTTATGTTTATTTGCTTAGTTTTGCTAGTTTAGCCCAAGAATTTATTTATTTTTTTGCATATTATAATAGTTGCGTTTCATTTATTTCATCACAAAAAAACCTAAATGGTGGATTAGGATACAATTGGTAAACCCATCAAACTAACATGAGGTTGTGAATCCATTATCCAAATGGGTATCCTATTTCAAATAATGTAAGGTCTAATTGGGACCTTTCATTAGGGAGAACCCCCTACTAGTCGTACATGACCATCCAACCTTATGAACATACCAATACTCTTCTAATGTTTGATAAGTCATTATGAACCTAAGTAATAACTCACTTTGCCCCTCTTAACACTCTTTCATGGGGTGCATACCATAGTGACAATGACTCATCTTCTTTAATTGAAATTGGTTGGGAAATGGATTCCAAAGCATGTTGAACTATCTAAACACCCATGTGATATGCATGAATGCTTTGTTAAATTTTCACCTTTTCAATTGATTGATGTGGGTTAGGTTGGGGGTAAAGTTGAGTATAGTATGGGGACCATTTTCATGGTAGGGATCAACCAAAAATTGAAAGTGTTGTGAATGAAACATATAGAAGAATTGTTACTAAGGTTCATAAAAACAGTAAAAATATGAACCATGGCTTGGGTTTTCTTGTGCCATGTGGCCTAAGTGACATGTGTTCCTCACCGAATTTATGTCTTAATTATGAAAACCAAGGCTTAAGATGAACTTTGGCTCAACATAATATGTCATGCATGCCTTGAATCAATTCTTGAATAATAAAAAATTGAATGGGAGTCTTTTGCAATCATCAATACATGAGTGAAGGAACTATCAATCAAACCAACCAATTAAGGGAGAAAAGAAATAAAAAAATTTCTTGTAGCATGTGTTAAGTATCTCAAAACTTTCAAGTAATTGTATTCTGCAAGTGAAGGTAGATATTTTGGGATTTCCACTTTACATGCTTGGGAAAAGAATAATCACAATTTTGTAGCCAAGTTTTCCATCGACATGCCATTAGTTTCAATTTTACAGAGAAAATTATGTATTAATTCCCTTAGACTTTACTTACTAGCATTGATATATCAATAATGAAGCTTATCCTATCCATATTGATACCAAATAATGGTTTAATTTGGAAAAGGAAACAATTAAAGTGACTTATAAGAGGGTCAATTTTCAATTAGCAATATAAAAACATGAAAACTACTTTTGATGCTAAAAAAAATGGACTAAAAGTTTCATTTTGACCAGATCCAACCTAATCATCGCAAGATTGAAAGTGACAAATTTTCCAAGAAAAACATTTGGATAGGTTAATCTAATATTCTCCCCTAGGTCCGGACATGAAATTTTCCTCTCATTTGACTCAAGTAAGGTTTAAGAAGAAACAAGAAACCTATAACACTAAAATGGAAAGGCCAAAATTGAGAATAAAATCAAGGATAACTACACCTAACTCAAAAATAAAACAAGAAAAAATAGGAATATAGAAATAAATCAAGATAGATACAAACATAAAACAAAAATTGGGGTGACGTATATACAAACATGGGCAAATTTCTCGAGTTTAAAAGGATTTTAGGTTGTCATCGTTCATTGGGAATTGGAGAGGTCCAACATACCAATTTGGATGTATGTGTTCCTAAAACCTTGTAAACCATCTACATGTTGAACCATAATGAATCAAACTTTTGATGTTTGGATGGGGCCTCATGTGCCTTGTCATGGGGTAGGTCATCATCACCCATCTTTTAATCCATCATTGTGGTCAGTTTAATGAATACAAATTTGTCTTGTTTCTTTTGGAGGTTTTGCAATGCATCTTTTATAACCTCATCTATTTTGATTAGAGTATCTTAATGATGTTGTAAATGTGAGAAATCATCTTTTGCCTTAGTAAAAGGCATTCTCAAGGCTAGAATTTGGAAGTGAATAGGTAGTATGGAAGGGGTTCTATACACCAAGGTCTAGGAACTTGGCATGTAGTTGGCTTTAATGTAATTTTATTTTCCAATATAGAAAAGATAATCTTCACATGCCATTTTTATTTATTTATTTTTTTCCTAGGAAATATCCGGGAAAATCCACCCGAAGTGATTATATCTTGTTGGCTTATTAGCATAGCATAACTCGAGGGGGTAGAGGAGAATTGACCCTGTTGGTGAGTCCCATCAATAGGTACATTTTGAAGATCATTATGCCATCCTCCAGCCTTAAAACTATCCTTCTCTTACATTAATTCACATTTTTTGTTATATTATGCTTAGTAAGAGGAGTAAAAGGTGTTTGTCATAGTATGTGGCCTAATGTGGTTTAATTGTAGGAAAATGAAGCATTTTTGAGGCTATTACTATGAAGGGGCTTGATGGAGACAACTAAGAGAGAATCTAGGGGGTTTTTCCACCTCATTAACTTGATAAACTCAACTTGGGATCACAATATCCTCTCTCACGAGTTCGAATTCATTGGCAACCGAGTGTCTCATAGTCAAAGTGAATATTAAGAGGGACAAGATCCACCATTTTCGAGATCAAGGAGGGAAACACTCCTACTTTCAAGGGAGCTGCTTCAGCTACCCTTTTGTATAAATAAACTAGAAGAAGAGCTCATTAGGATTCAAAGTTTTTGTTCAGATAGGTGTAGCTATTGAGCTTCAAGTTTGACATTATTACTTTAAACTTTTATGTGATGTATTAGACCTGCACTTTTTGATAATGAGAGGTTGGATTTTAAGCTACATATGAGTTAGTTTCAGAGGGATGAGACCCTTCGATTTGGGCTTGTTGAAGGCTTGAAATGTCGCTGCCTCAACTCAGGGATAACCACCCGGTCAGGAACTTGAAAATTGTTCCTTTTCCATTTGTAATAGTGGCTCCGACTGAGGAAAATGGGACTAGTTTCCCTTTAAAATTATATAGCAAAATGTGAGGTATAAAGAAAGTGAAATAAGTGTGATGAATTGAAATCAAAGTAGTACAAATATATATATATATATATATATATATATATATATATATATATATATGTCTAACTATCTATATCCTGGGACTTAACTTGTTTTTATATGTGTGATTTTAAAGATTCTTTAATATGCAAGATAATGTACATCATCCAACATTTCAATAAGTAAATACAAGTAAGATCATTATTTTGATTAAATAGTTAATTAAATTAATTGTTAACGTATATCACATAAAATATCTCACTATTTTCCACATACATTCAAAGATAACAATTTTGCACTTTCAATAGTGAATAAGTGTTTAACTACATTCAAAGCTCATATATAGAAAAGTAGTTTAGAAAATATGACTATTAATAAGATATAAACACAACAATAACATAGAGATAGAAGTACCTAATATATCAGTGCTCTTCTCATGAGAAAAACAGTCTTGGTTGAGCTTTTCTATTAAGATGATTGAAAAAGTACAATAGTGCAACTTTCTTAAGTCTTCTTTACAAAAATTTAGAACCCATTTCTAAAAGACATGAAAGGGTATTTATAACTCAGAAATCGAATTGTAAAAATAACAAATACATGAAATGTTGAGGAGGTTTAAACAAACTATCCTTAAAATAAAATCAAAAGGACCAAAATAGAGTCTATTTCAAAAATTCATCAAGAATGAGAAGCTTGCTGCCCTCCCATTTGCTGCCTTAGTTCATAGATATCCACCATGGGTTTCAATTAAGGAGGATGAGCTAGCTTTAGATGCATCTGTCCCACATACACAACATCAGAGAGCACTGGGAGCATATGCGAAGTAGTATTAGCTAGGCACCATAACATTAGCCATTGGCTATGCGGTTTGACCAAGTATTGCCAATAATGTTCTAGATTTAACTTCAATAAATTTTTAATGTAATCTTCCTTTGTCTTGGACCAATCCTTCCAATACCTCGTCAATGTCTTGACATTGGGCAAAGCATCAATGGGCATTCTCGAATTAGGTTAGCACCAAAAATATTCTCACGGATGGTTTCAATAAGGTTGCTTGTAATGTCCCTTGCACTAAAAATGGCTTCTTGAGCTTGCTTTAGTTTAATATCCCAATCCCTAAAAAGGATTTCTTTTTGTGAATCCTGAATCCTTGGAGGATTTGCTGTTATTCCATCTGCACTCCTGCCATGTAATATAATCATAAATTTTCTCTTCAATGTCATCAAAGTATGTCCTCAGATCGGAAACTTGATTCATTAGTGAATTGCTTGTTTGACATAGATCATTGAATGTTGTTAATTTCTGGCAAAATACCACTTGTTGTTGAGCAAGGAGAGTGTTAAGTTCTCTTGCTTCCTTTTTGAAACCTTCAAGTTTAGGATTATCTTTCAATTGATCAATCCTAAGTCGAAGTTGTTGTAACTTATAATTTTTGCTTTTGATGTCAGTGTCATGCTACAGCTTCATCTCATCAAATATTTTCTGTAATTGGGTTACCTTTTCCTGCCATCCTTCATCAATACTCTGTTTGGCATTAAGTAATTCTTGTTCTAACTATAGGATCTTGTCATCCTTTTCTTTGATCAGTTGTTTTACTTCTGAGGCCTTATCAATAGTGGTTGTAGCATATGCCCCTGCAAATTGTGATATTTTGGTTAGATCATCAGAAGGGTTTGTTTGTGGATCTTTCCACACAACATCCAATGGTATATCCCCATGAACTAGTACTTGTGATTGTTCAACTCTCTTTCTCTTTCACTGTTTGCTCATAACAACCTTTTGGTTCAGACTGTAAAATACATCGAGAGGAGGTATTTCTTCAATTCTAAGAAAAACTTCAGACATAGGGTGAACCGAGATGAATTCCAAGTCATAAGTGCTGATAGCTTTATTTAAAGGCCAAATAGTGAGTGGGATCTTCTTAGTGATCTCACGGCCATTAAGTGTTTCTTTTGGACTTGAAACTTGTGCCTTCTGCAATCCTATATTGATCATTTGGTCAAATTGTTTCCATACTTTATCCAAATTGCTGGCAAATTGTGTTTCATCAGTGTTTCATGCTGATGTTTTGCGTTTTTTATTTCCCTGATTGGCCTCAAAATCCTTTGAAAATTGGGCGGAAAATTGTTCTTGCTAAATGGTTGGTTGCGAAATATATAATACTTCAAGAGGGAGGTTCTCCAACCTTTTGCTTATGTATTCCTTAAATTTATTTAATTCCTTGAGATTTAGGTGAGATTCGGCTAACTTTTCCACCTATTTATAGTCTCGGGCAGTTTCAAACAAGTCATTCAAAACAATCTGGTTCATGTTGGAACTGCCTAACTTTGACCCGAGTGGTGGAATTTTGAGCCACTTTGCTTGGGTAATATTGTCGAGGTGGGATAGTGGGAAAGTTTAAGCACAGTATGTGTTCAATCTCAAGTGTTGCGTGTCTGAAATTTTCCAAAGTATATACTCCACAACGAACATGGAATGATGGCATGATGGACTTATTGGCTTCCTTGAGGGATTTAGGTAGGCCATTGCCCATAGTTTGATAGGCAACCTCTCGGGCTAAAATCTTGTCAGGTACATAAAGGGGGAGAACATGTGGGGCAGCTAGGCTACCAAAAATCCTAACACAGGTAAAAGATTCCTCGCCAAACCACTTACCATTAGTTGTAAGGTCATGATGAACTTCTCTGGAAAATCTAGGAAAAGGCAACATTACTCCATGATATAATTTGTAAAACTGGGGTTAGAAATTGGACTCCCAGAGGATATTATGATGGATATGGATAGGGGTAGGGTCTTCTAGGGTCCATTTCCATCCCATGGATGGAAAATCAGAGGTAAAACAAACTGCATCCATGATGTATGCACTCATATAGAAAGGGGGCACAATCCTAGTGGAAATATTGTGCTTGCTTCTATAGGCTAGGATCTGGGAAGCTAAATTATTTGATAAGATAGTGGCCCAATCCATAATATAGGTATCTGAGGTGGCTTTAATCAGGGGAACCCATTCAACCATAAATTTCAGTGTATTGGGATATCTAAACAGTCTACATAACATATAAAAAGCTTGGTAATGATGACCGGAAGGGGAAGAAATAGAATACATACCCTTGTCTTCATGCTTGTGTTTTCTTGGATCGTTCCTCCACTGCCTTATTGGCTCTGATTGAACTATGTTTTTTGCTATGAACTTCTGAAGAAACTGCGCATTATATATCTTTTGCGGCTCTAGTAGATGGTACATATTTCTCAAGTCCTCAGATCTGAATGACCCAATTAGCGTCTGTTTCCTCAAGGTTAGGAAGGTCCTATATGCAATTTCCACTTCGTCGATGACCCATTTGACCAAATCAGTGTAGGGTAGAATCTTAGGCTAAGCAACAACTCGATGGAGGTGAGAATTAACAATGTCTTCCCAATTAGTTTCAGAAGTTGACGTTGAGTCATCCACTATGACTTGTCTTGTAACCACTCTAGGTTCTTCCTCTTCCAATAATTTGTACATGACTTCCCAAGAAGAACTCCCTAAATCTGTGGGCATCTTGGTTACTTCTGGAGTAGGAGGAGCCGACTATGGGGGCACCACAGATTTCTTGGTTTTCTTAGTAGCTCTCGCCATTTCACCTGAGTTCTGCTTATTGGGACTATCCTGTGGAAGAGAGAATGTAGAGAATGAGGAGAAAACACTTAGATCTTGAAACTTATGGCAAGAATGACCAAATAGTATCAAAATTGACAATTAACGCAAAATCATGAAGCACTAAATGATAACGATCAAATCATTTACATTATCGAGAATCATAAATACCATTATAACTGATCATAAATGGAAAACGTGCGTTCACATGGTCTGTGATACAGGTCAACGCTTCATTGGGTTTTTCACATCACAAGTTTCTTTGCGATGCAAATCTTTCAATCTGCGAGATTAACCCTTTGCTGATATGCGATTGAATAATCATTGAAATATGTGGTGAAAGGCTTATGGCGGGGTTTATCATATCAGAAGTTCTTAAGGAAAGGAACAGTTTGAATTTTGTGATGCGATATTAATATCGTGACGAGGAAACTGCGATAGAGTATTTCGTGATATCGGAGAAGAGATTTATTAGAAGGTCGAGTTGTTGGAACAACAAGGAACACCGATATTCCTCTTACGATATAAGTATTGTGATGTTGACGTGGCTAGTTGGTGGGACCAGATTGACATTTGTATGTGCGAAGGGTTTTCCTTTATTAAAGTTACAAAAGTCTTTATGTTAATTCATTAAGGCTGGGCAAGTCGCATCACACTTTTCCTTGGTAGGATGTTTTGACCTTTTGCGATTAGCGAGATGTGATATGTGAAAGGTCTATACAACTTTTTGCTTAAGTCATTTTTTAATGCCATTAGACTTAAGACTTAGGTTCAGATGACATAGTTTTTGGTTTTTTAGGAATATTTTGTCTTATTTAATTGCTAAAAGGACTATAAATTAAAAATTAAAAAGGGTCCCCATTATTGGCTAAGTTAACTTATATAATCATAATGGGGGTTGTTGAGTGACACAACAATTGGTGATTCACTGGAAGAACCAATTATCTCTGAAAAAATATATATTATGAAATTTAAACTTAATCAAAAGCAAAAATAATTAGGAAAGAAAAACTATCTTGAAATATTAGGTAAATAAGATTACTCTGAATAAAAAAAATCATTTCATTGTAACTCACTTGCAACCTTTTAAAGATGAAAATCTTCACTATCCAAATTAGTCATTAATTAGTTATAAAGATATAGTAGGGGGCTATTGAAGCTTAGCTTTTTAGATGAACTTGCTTTGTCACAAGTAGAGCCACTGCTACCAGTAGGTGTCCATAGCCTCAACAGGGTTACCTTTTTACCAATGATGAATGAGTATCCCATCCATTTATAGTTGTAAAAATTAGAGGTAATGTGTTAAACTTTTTCTTTTTCTTTGAAGATACTTAAAAGCCACTGTCCTGGTTTGGTGACCAGATGATGACAATGCCATTCACAGGTTGTAATAAAGCTGAATAAGCTAGCTCATGATGAGACTCCTTGTCCTATGGTTATATAACCATAAGCCATTATCCTGGTTTGGTATCTAGTAATGATAATGCCAACCTATTATTTTCCCATGATCATGGTAAGTAGGCTCATGATGAGACTTCTTATATTCTAAATTTCTTATATTTTTGAATTACGCTCTTAAAAAAAATATGATTAATGGATGGGGAGGTCCATTTAATCCTTAAGAGTTATGGTTGACAATCAAAATTTAAGGTGCTAAAGCTCCAAACAATCTTTACATTTTAAAGAAAACCTTTCCTGACTGATAGCTAGATCAAAGATTTTATAAGTTTTTATGTGTGAAGAGGCTACAATTTCAATGGATAAATATTTGAGAGTTTTATAATAATTACCCAATTCTCAATTTTGTAATTATTTCCTGAAAATTTTATACTTTGAAAAGTCAATAATCAGAAAGTGATTAGAGATAATGATAAAAACCAATTATGTGTTACCTAACATTATTTATACTAAAAGACACCAGTATGTATATATGAATATTTACATATTTACATCAAAACCAATGTTCCTTTAAGAAAATATTTTTTTGAGAATTAGCCCATTAACAGGAAGAGCATCCCTCTTTCCTTGTAAAATAAAAGTTGATGGGCCTAATTGCTCAACGATTTGAAATGGTCCAAGCCACAATTTTTGGAATTTAGTATGATTTCCTTTCTCTTGACGTGCCTTGTCCCATTTTAGGACTAAGGCTCCAACTTGAAATTTTTTCTTATCAATTGAGATTGCATCAATGTAATATTTTACTAGTTGTTGATGGTGAGCATCTATTTGCTTGGATTTTCCCCTTTCCTCTTCTAATTTAAGTGTTTGTGATATCCTTAATTGCAGAGAAGAAGAAGGTTTTTCTTTGATAAATTGTACCATGGTTGATGAAGGGAGGACTATATTAAGAGGAAGTATAGCTTCTTTACCATATACTAGATTAAAAGGAGAAGTACATATGGAGGCCATATTATTTATTCTATCAGCCCATAGAGAAAAAATCAAGGATTTATGCCAATTCTTTTGGCTTTGATCAACAATTCATTTAATAATCCTAATGAGGTTTTTATTAGTTGATTCTGCTAAACCATTTCCTTGAGGATAGTAATTAGTAGAGTATTTAAGTTTAAATCCTATTTTTAAAGCAAACTCATTCATGCTATTTCCTGAAAAGTAAGATGCATTATCAAAAATTAACACATTAGGCAAACCAAACCTGGTGATAATATGTTGATCAATGAATTCAGTAATATTGTTAGAGTTGGCTACCTTAAGCGATATTTCTTCTACCAATTTTGTGAAATAATCTATAGCAGTAAGGATGAAATTATGTTGCTTAGAAGAATGAGGAACAATCTCACCAATTATATCCAATCCCCATTGTTCAAAGGGTTGTTCAATGTTGACTAGTTGAAGAGGTAAGAATGGTTTTGTTTGTCTTCCTGCAACAATTTGGAAAATTTTACATTTTCTCACATAGGCATGTGTATCCTTGAAAAGAGTTGGCCAGTAGTATCCGACATGCAATATTTTGTGAGCAGTTGTGTCTCCTCCAAAGTTTCCACCAGCTGGTCCATCATGTAATTCCTGTAAAACCCTTTGTGCTTCAAATTTTTCTAAGCATCTTAATAAAATTGAATCGTACTTTTTCCTAAATAACACATTATCAATGAGTTCATATGGATTGGATTTCAACCTTAAAGCCCTTTTATTATTGTAATTGAGTTCAGGTGGAGCATAACCATTCTTTAGATAAAAAAATGAGATCAACATATTGAGATTCAGTATCAGTAAGGCATACCTCAGATATCTGAACTATGTTACCTGAGTCTTCATCAACTGATATGTTAGAAGCTCCAGTAATTAGTCTACAAAAACCTTGACCTCTGACAATTTTAGCAGGTTTAATTTCAATGTCATATTCTTGCATAGCAGTGACCCAATTTTCCCTTTTTTCTCCCAACTCTTTTTGAACAAGCAATTGTCTTACTACTGGGAATGGGACAATCACTTTAGTATGATTTTTCAAAAGAAAAGGTCTAAATTTTTTTATAGATTTGAAGACTACAAAAGGCTTGCTTCTCCACTTCTGAATAGTTGAGTTCTTCTCCCTGTAAGTTCGAGCTGAAGAAAGAGATAGCTGCCTCTATTTTTGATCATTGATCTGTGTTAGAACTGCAACATTGGATAAATCAGAAGAAAAGGTATACAAAATGAACTGATAAAAAATTTTGGGAGTTATCAAAGAGGGAGCATCGATTATGGATTGTTTGATTGAATCGAAAGATTCCCTTTCATTATGTCCCCATTTAAAAACTGAATTTTTCTTGATCATAGCTTGTAGAGGCAAAACAATTTGAGAAAAATCCGGAACAAATCTTTTAACAAAATTAATCTGTCCTAGGAAAGATTGCATTGATTTTTTGTTATGAGGCAAAGGGATCTCAAAAATTGCCTTGATTCTATCAGGATCTATGCAAATTCCTTCCTTAGATACAATAAATCCTAGAAGTTTCCCTTCACTAAGAGAAAAGTATGACTTCTTGGGGTTTAATGAAATTCTGTATCTAATACACCTTTCAAGAATCTGTTTTAAATCATGATAATGATTGTTCCTTTTCTTGGAATATATAGTAATATCATCCAAGTAAACAACAATAATTTTATTTATTAGACCTCTAAAGGCAATGTCCATAGCTCGTTGAAAGGTTGTTCCTGCATTTATTAGTCCAAAAGGCAGTTTTTGAAATGCATAAGTTACCCATTTAGTTCTGAAAGTAGTTTTCAACCTGTCATCTGGATTTACAAGGATTTGGTTATACCCTAAGAATCCATCTAGGAAGGACATAAGTTCAGAGCCAGTTATTGACTGTAAAATTTGTTCCATGGGTGGAAGTGGGAATTTTTCTTTCTCACATGCTTTATTTAAATTTCTAAAGTCGATGCAAATGTGAATATCACCATTCTTTTTCCTGACAGGTACCAGATTTGAAACCCATTTAGAATGCCTAATTGGAAAAATGATTTTGGCTTTAAGGAGTTTGTTCAGTTCACTTTTGATTTGATTTTCTAGATTCAGATGAATCTTTCTTAGCTTTTGTTGAACAGGTTTAACGTCAAGTACCATTGGGATAGTATGTTGAATGATGGAGGTATCATAAGTCCTCAAATCATCATAATTCCAAGCGAAAACATTTTTATATTTCTTCAATAGATGAATAAAGGCCAATCTCTCGTCTAATGAAAGTCTTAGGCCTAAATTAATGTTTTGAGGTTTAAGATCAGATCTAAGGTTTACCAATTCAAACCTCAAAGTTGAACTTTGTAGTTTGCAGTTAGTGACCTTTTTAAATCTGTCCTTCAAGTCATACAAATATTCAAGCTTGACCACAGACTTGGGTAAGGAATTTTCCTCTATAGATTGTTGCATTTGTTTATCATGTTCATCTTCATTGATTATCTGATCGATATATGACCCTTCTGATGTTAAGAAACTTAAAATGTCTTCGTCATCATTGAACACATGCCAATTAGTAACATTGTCTGGAATTGAAGGGTGAAAAATCAATTTAATGGAAAACCTATTTGGACTATAATCCTCTAGAGTAATGAGCTTGGATGCCACATTAGCTAACAAATCTGCATTAGCATTTTGAAGTCTTGGGATAGGAGAAATATTAAATGCTATAAAATGAGAAGTGAGAGTTTGAATGAGAGATTGATAATGTTTCAAGCGACTTGAGACACAATGGATGGTGTTTCTCACCTATTTAATAACAATTTCAGAGTCTCCAAACACTTGAAGGTATTTGAAATTTAGATTTATCGCTTTGTACAAACCCTCAACCAGAGATTCATATTCAATGATATTATTAGTGCATTCAAACTCCAATCTGCATGCTATCATTGTTTTCTCTCCTTCGAGATTTATTAAAATACATCTTGCTCCAACACCATCATTGGATCTAGAACCATCAAAATATAAAGTCCAAAACAAAGATTTAACTACTGGTTTATCTACAATATTTACACATCTAGATGAGTCTGTCTGTGAAAATTTTTCAATTTAAGAGGAGACAAAATTAGTCAAGAAAGGATATTCTTGTGCATTGAAACTACCCAAGAATGAATCTGAATAGTAGTTCCTGAGAATGTTATTGGTAAAGACCACCGATTCATTCTCCTCATCCAAGTCAGTTACTAAATATTTCATGTGCTTTTCTCAGTCGATGCGAATTTGATTGGGCTTACCATTGTAAGGAAGCCACATATGAGACTAGTCTGTAGAGAAATAACCATGTAACTTTTCTGACCAATCTCTGCTTAGAATTAAACCATAAAAGTCAGGAATATCAACAACAAGTACATCAATGATTTGACAAACTTTAGCATTGGAAGAAAGTCTTATGAGAACAAAATTGATTTCTCCTAACACTTTGAATTTGGTTCTATCAAGTTGAACAATATGAACAACAAACTTCTGGGGTGAAATGTTCAGTTTAAGACAAACTGAATAAGGAATTATATTTGAATATGCCCCAAAGTCTACTAAGAAATTGTGCACATTCTTATTGAAGATCTCAAAGGTCAGAAGAAAAGGGGGAGTGTGAGAATTCGACCTATCTCCAAGTAGGATGGAATCGATGGGATCAATCTTATCTAAAGAATCATTGGGAGGTTTTCCTTTTCCTTTAGAAGCTTTAGAAGTGACAACAGTAGGCAGAGGAGATGCAGGGACTGCATTCAATTCTTTAAGTAAAAAAGTATGCTATTGCTTAGGTTTGCATACTTCATATAAGGAAATATTAGCCTTGAACTTCTTCATATCCTCCACTATATTATATTCTATGGTGTCAAAAACAACTAGAGATGGAGAATTTGAAGAAGATGGAATTAAATCAAAAGATGTAGATGGGGTTTTTTTGATTGTACCTTTGTCCTTGATAGTAGGAGTAGAAGATTTTTTCTTTTGGGTTGATTGCGATGAATTTGCAGGACCCTTACTCCATGTGCTAACTGGAAAAGCTTCATGTTCTTCTTCATTATCTGAAGTAGGAAGAATAAAATCCCATAATCCATGAACTTCAACTGATTCTTCTTCCTGGGAATCATTGGCAGATAATGCTGCTTCTTCTTCATCCTCGTCTTGATCATATTCAACATTTGATATGACATTAGGAGGCTGAGAGTTTGATGTTTGGGCTTTCCTAAAAGGTATGAAAGGTTTCTTAGAAGACTCGACTACCTGCTTTTTAATCTCTACCATTTCATTTGACATGGATTTAAGGACCTTTTGTAATCCTTCTAGATCAAAAGGATCGTTGGGAGTTTTCTTCTTTGATTCCTATTTGAAGGTAACCTTATTAGTCTTTCTTTCTTCTTGAGCAATTTTCTTTTCCAATGCTAGTATCCTTTTTTCCACACATAGGGATTTTTTCATGTTGTCCACTAAAGTGGCTTTATTATCCCTATCAACAAAAAAATTGATATTGGAAGGAAGAGAAGAAATATACCATTCAATTTGAACATCATCACCAGGTTTAGAAGTATATGGAATTTTGTTAAATAATTTATTAAATCTAGAATTGAAATCCTTGATTTTTTCATTTGGAATTGTTTTGAGATTAGAGAGATCATTAATTAGAATGGTAGCTGTGCGATCATTACCAAACATAGTCAAGAATTTTTCTTCAAAAACATCCTAGTTAGTAATAGCCGGTGGTAATGAAAAATATCGTGAACTTGCAGATCCTTCAAAGGTATAGGAAAATAATATAACTACATAATCTTCTTCAACCACTCCATTAAGATTAATGACTAGCATGAAATTATGGATATGTTCTTCAATAGTGAGTCCATCATTAGGATTGAATTTAGGCAACCATTTTTGAGGATGCCTAGGTAGGGGATGGAGAGGTGCTGCCATTTGGAAAACTTCAAGATTGGTCCATGGTCTAATTTCTGGTGGGTTTTGTTGTTTGCCTGCCATTATGGGAACTTGAGTAGAAGGAGATGTAATGATAGAAAAGGTTGACTGTGTGGAAGAAGAAGTAGCCCCTGTGCTAGTGCTGGTTGAACTAGCACCCACTGATTGGAAATGAGGGGTATAAGTGGAAGGTTTAATTTAATGAGAGGAGGTTGATGATGAGGGGTGAAATGAAGGTGTTTTTGGTGGAGAAGAAGATAAAATATCACTAGTGGATGATTGTGATTCATATTTTTTTGGTCTTTATTCAGTGGGAAGGTAAGGGAAACTCGAACATAGTAACTCCAAGCTTCTCACTTTGAGATCGAGTTAAAATACGAGTAGCTTGAAAATATGATGAAACACTACCTTCAGACAACTCAAATTGTTGTGGATATTTCTTCCAAAATAGGAATTCATTCTAATTTCTAAATTAAAGTATGAACTTTAGGTATCTCCTAAGAAGGAGATTGATCAGCTGACTTAGGTAGTGTGCTAGGAGATTTTGTGGTTGTTTTCACAACTTTCGGTCTAGGAGTAGGAGATTTGGAATGAGATCTAGAAGTTGGAGGATATCTTAGGGAGGAATGACTCTTTTGATGGCCTTTTGATTTGGGATCAAACCTTGTTTCCATTCATAGTCGGAGGTTCAGGTCCTCCTTCTAGTGCCAAAAATGTTGAAGGCTCGAAATGTAGTCGCCTCAACATTGAGGATAACCACTCAGTAGGGAACTTGAAAATTGTTCCTTTTCTGTTTGTAATAGTGGATCTGACTGAGGATAATGGGACCAGTTTCCCTTTAAAAATATATAGTGGAATGTGAGGTATAAAGAAATTGAAATAGGTGTGATGAATGGAAATTAAAGTAGTACAAATATATATATGTCTAACTATCTATGTCCCGGGACTTAACTTGTCTTTATATGTGCAATTTTAAAGATTCTTTAATATGCAAGATAATGTAGATCATCCAACATTTCAAGAAGTAAATAAAAGTAATATCATTAGTTTGATTAAATAGTAATCAAATTAATTGTTAATGTATGTTGCATAAAATATCTCGCTGTTTTCCACATACATTCAAAGATAACAATTTTTCACTTTCAATAGTGAATAAGTGTTTAACTGCATTCAAAGCTCATATATAGATTTTTTTTTTTAGAAAATATGACTATTAATCAAATATAAACACAAAAATAACATGGAGATAGAAGTACCTGATATATCAATGCTCTGCTCATGAGAAAAACAGTCTTGGTTCAAATTTTCTATTAAGATGATTGAAAAAGTACAGTAGTGCAACTTTGTTAAGTCTTCTTTACAAAAATTCAGAACCCCTTTCTAAAAGACATGAAAGGGTATTTATAACTCAGAAATCAAACTGTAAAAATAACAAATACATGAAATGTTGAGGAGGTTTAAAGAAACCAACCTTAAAACAAAATCAAAAGTACCAAAATAGAGTCTGTTTCAACAATTCATCAGGAATGAGAAGCTTGCTACCCTTCCATTTGTTTCCTTAGTTCATATATATCGACCATGGGCTTCAATTTAGGAGGATGAGCTGGCTTTAGACACATCTATCCTGCATACACAACATCGGAGAGCGCTATGAGCATATGAGAAGTAGTATTAGCTAGTTACTGTAACATTAGCCATTGACTATGCAGTTTGACCAAGTACTACCAATAATGTTCTAGATTGAACTTTGATAACTTTTTAATGTTATATTCCTTTGCCTTGGACCAATCCTGCCAATATTTCATCAATGTCTTGACATCAGGCAAAGCATCAACTAGGCATTCTTGAATTATTTTAGCACAAAAAATATTCCCGCGGATGGTTTCAATAAGGTTGCTTGCAATGTCCCTTGCACTAAAAATGACTCCTTCATCTTTCTTTAGTTTCATATCCCAATCCCTAAAAATGATTTCTTTTTGTGAATCCTGAATCCTTGGATGATTTGCTGTTATTCCATTTGCACTATCCTTCCATGTAAATTTTCTCTTCAATGTCATCAAAGTATGTCCTCAGGTTGGACAACTGATTCATCAGTGAATCACTTGTTTGACATAGATCATTGACTATTGTTAATTTCTCACAAAATACTACCTGTTGCTGAGCAAGGAGGGTGTTAAGTTCTATTGCTTCTTTATTGAAATCTTCAAGTTTAGGATTATATTTCAATTGATCAATCCTAAGTTGAGTTGTTGTAACTGATCATTTTTTCTTTTGATGTCAGCTTGTCAGCTTCATGCTGAAGCTTCATCTCATCAAATATTTTATATAATTGGGTTACCTTTTCCTGCCATCCTTCATCCATACTCCGTTTTGCGTTAAGTAATGCCTTTTCTAACTGTAGGATCCTATCATCCTTTTCTTTGATCAAATGTTGTACTTCTGAGGCCTTATCAATAGTGGATGTAGCATATGCCCATGTACATTGTGATAGCTTGGTCAGATCATCATAAGGGTTTATTTGTGGATCTTTCCACACAACATCCAATGGTATATATCCAAGAACTAGTGCTTGGGATTGTTCAACCCTCTTTCTCTTCCCCTATCTGCTCATAACAACCCTGTGTTTCAAACTGTAAAATACATCAAGAGGAGGTGTTTTTTCAATTCTAAGAACAACTTCAGATGTAGGGTGGACTGGGATGAATTCCAAGTCATCAGTGTTGACAACTTTATCTGAAGACTCAATAGTGAGCAAGATCTTCTTAGTGATCTTAGGGGTATTAAGTGTTTCTTTTGGAGTTGAAACCTGTGCCTCATGCAATTCGGTAATGATCATTTGGTCAATTTTTTTCCATACTTTATCCAAATCGTTGGCAGACTATGATTCATCAGTGTGTTTTGGTGATGTTGTGCTTTCTTTGTTTCCCTAATTGGCCTCATAATACTTTGAAAATTGGGCCGAAACCTATTCATGTTGAATGGTTGGTTGTGAAACCTTTAATACATCGAGAGGGAGGTTCTCCAACCTTTTACTTATGTATTCCTTAAACTTATTTAATTCCTTTCAATTTAGGCGAGCTTCGGCTAACATTTCCACCTGTTCATAGTATCGGGTGGTTTCAAATAAGTCATCAAAAACATCAGGTTCATGTTGGAATTGTCTGACTTTGACCTGAGCGGTGAAATTTTGAGCCACTTTGCTTGGGTCATATTGCCGAGGTGGGATAGTGGGAAAGTTTAAGCATAGTATGTGTTCAATCTCAAGTGCTGCGTGTCTGAAATTTTCCAAAGTATATACTCCACAATGAACAGGGAATGATGGCCAGATGGACTTCTTGGCTTCCTTGAGGGATTTAGCTAGGCCATTGCCCACAGTTTGATAGGCAACCTCTCGGGCTAAAAGCTTGTCAGGTACATAAAAGGGGAAAACATGTGGGGCAACTATGCTGCAAAAATCCTAACATAGGTAAAAGATTCATCACCAAACCACTTTCCTATAGCTGTAAGGTCATTGCGAGCTTCTCTGGAAAATCTAGGGGTTTTTTCATCAAAAATATCTTGGTACAAAGGAAACATTACTCCATGATAGATTTTGTAAAAATGGGGTTGGAAATTGGACTCCTAGAGGATATTATGATAGATATGGATAGGGGTAGGGTATTATAGGGTCCATTTCCATCATATGGATGGAAAATCATAGGTAAAACAAACTGCATCCATGTCGTATGCACTCATAAAGAAAGGGGGTACAATCCTAGTTGAAATATTGTGCTTGCTTTTGTAGGCTAGGATATAGGAAGCTAAATTATTTGATAAGATAGTGGCCGAATCCATAATATAGTCATCTGAGGTGGCTTCAATCAGGGGAACCCATTCAACCATAAATTTATGTGTATTGGGATATCCAAACAGTCTACATAACATAGCAGCAGCTTGGCAATGAGGACCAGAAAGGGAAGCTATAGAATACATACCCTTGTCTTCATGCTTGTGTTTGCTTGGATCATTCCTCCATTGCCTTATTGCCTTTGATTGAACTGCATTTTCTATTGTGAACTTCTAAAGAAACTACACATTATATATATTTTGCAGCTCTAGAAGATGGTACATATTTCTCAAGTCCTCAGATTTGAATGACCCAATTAGCATCTGTTTCCTTAAGGTTAGGAAGGTCCTATATGCAATTTCCACTTCGTCGATGACACATTTGACCAAATCAGTGTAGGGTAGAATCTTAGGCCAAGCAACAATTCGATGGAGGTGATAATTAGCAATGTATTCCCAAGTAGTTTCAGAAGTTGATGTTGAGTCATCCACTATGAATTGTCTTGTAACCACTCTAGGTTCTTCCTCTTCAAACAATTTGTACATGGCTTCCCAGGAAGAACTTCCTGAATCTGTGGTGCATGTGGTATCGGAGAATAACAGGGGCATCTTGGTTACTTCTAGAGTAGGAGGAGACGACTGTAGTGGCACCACAAATTTGTTGGTTTTCTTAGTATCTCTTGACATTTCACCCGAGTTTTACTTATTAGGACTAGCATGCAGAAGAGAGAATGCAGAGAATGAGGAGAAAACACTTAGATCTCGAAACTTATGAAAAGAATGACCAAATAGTATCAAAATTGACAATTAATGCAAAATCATGAAGCACTAAATGATAATGATCAAAGAATTTACATTATGTAGAATCATAAATACCGTTATAAGTGATCATAAATGGAAAACATGCATTCACATGGTCTGCGATACAGGTTAGCACTTCATCAAGTTTTTTGCATCACAAGTTTCTTTGCGATGCAAATCTTTCAATCTGCAAGATTAAAATATGTGGTGAAAGGCTTATGGCAGGGTTTATTGTATCAAAAGTTCTTAAGGCAAGGCACGATTTGAATTTTGCGATGCAATATTAGTATCACGACGAGGAAACTACGATAGAGTATTTTGCGATATCAGAGAAGAGCTTTATCAGAAGGCCAGGGTTGTTTGAACAACAAGGAATGTCGATATTCCTCTTGCTATATAAGTAGTGCGATGTTGACGTGGCTAGTTGGCGGGGCCAGGTCTGACATTTGTATGCCTAAAGGGTTTTCCTTTATTAAAGTTATGAAAGACTTTTTGTTAATTCATTAAGGTTGGGCAAGTCGCATCGTGCTTTTCCTTGGTAGGATGTTTTGACCTTTTGCGATTAGTGAGATGTGATATGAGAAAGGTCTATACAAATTTTTGCTCAAGTCATTTTTTAATGCCATTAGACTTAAGACTTAGGTTCGGATGACATAGTTTTTGGTTTTTTATGAATATTTTGTCTTATTTAATTGGTAAAAAGACTCTAAATAAAAAATTAAAAAGGGTCCCCATTATTGGCTAAGTTAACTTATCTAATCATAATGGGGGTTGTTGAGTGACACAACAGGGCCCAATCTAGAGGCTTTGGTCCCTCTTCTTGTACTTATGTTTCTTCTTGATTCCAAGCAGTTCATAGTTTCTTGCATTTCAGTAGAGATTAATCTATAAAATCCCGTGGTTGCAGCCTCTACATCACCTCTCTTGTGGGAGAATGAGTGGAAGGATTCACAACCACAGTCCAAAAATATTGTGTTTATGATTTCTTGGAAATAGATTAGTGTTAGTTGTCCTGTTTTACATTTTCTTTCTGTAGCTTAGAAGTTAGTTTAGTGATTAGATTAGTGTTATGGCATAAATTAGATGTTATTTAAATTCAACTCATCTTTTCCATCATAAGTTATTTCATTTTGTTAATGATAAATGGATGCATGCATGTGATTGATTGTAGGGCTAGTTGATCTACAGGGAAGGGAACCTTTACCACTTCCATATTGAGCTCCTTCATCTTCTCTTTCCACTTCCAAATTCTGTCCCAAAACCTTGTTTTATATGCTATTTTTCCTAGTGTACTGAGAATACCCATCCTAGTGCAAGATATGCCTCTGAGAGGTCCTGAAATTGGCTAGGGGATAAAACCAATATCTCTCCATTTGATTCAACTTCCATCCACCTCTCCATACCAGCAAGACAACATTTTCACCTTCAAAAATCACTCGGATGCCCTCCTATAACATGGCAGGCCTTCCTATAACATTATAGGCCTCCTATGGCAATCGCCTATAGCAAACCCGTAGCATCACTTTCCTTCATCAATTTTGATCCCCACAACAAATTTGACTTAGTCTAGATGAATGATGACCCCAACTATGATTTTATGATCAGGGGAAGCTCCTAGGCCACTCCAACCATTCCTTTTCTTCACTGCAAAAACATAATAGAGTTAGTTTTTTTATCACACGTTTGATGTAAATAGGTTAATGATTTTCATGCAAGTGTAAACTAGGTAGGTGGTACATGCAATTCTAATTGATAGTTTGATGAATTATGCAAGACAAAATAGTTTCCTTTCTGCAAGTAGATTTGGTAGTTTGATGGATTTTGCAAGATAAAATAGCTTTCTTTCTGCAAGTAGATTAGCCTTTGTCCTTTCATGAGTTGATTAGTTAGAATTTACAAGTTGAGTCAATGGAATTTCCACTTTCATAGCTAGAAGTAATTTCCAATTATACCTTTATCAACAAGCTTTCATTCTAATTCAGTAGGAGGAATGGTCTCTGAGCACTTTTGATCTAATATCATAACTGAGGGTGGCATGATTGGAATCCTATTTGTTGTGCATATAGCACCGTCACCTTGAAGTTTGTACAAACCTCGAGTTGATAATTTGAGTTAAGGAGCCATTGGGAGTTGCAACATTCTTTGTGCAACACTAGGGCTCACCACCCGTGACCTCACATTAGCGAGGTGCTTTAGCAACGGGAACTCGACCAATTGAGCTAACCCTAAGGGATAATTCACTTTCCATTGATATTTTTAAGGACCCAAATTATATTTTTGTTGGTTACTTCAGCTAATTCATTACCCTAGAGAAAATAAGTAGAGTGAAAATTTTGGATTCCATAATTAACACCAAGACGGAGCATAAAATTCGATATAGAAGTTGATCCATTATAAATCAAGATTTTAGAATGGGTTCTAACGTGAGATAATATGTTGAGTTTAATGAAATCTATCACCTTCTCTTTCTTAATGTTCCTAAGGATTAGTGCTTTTTCCCACTTCATAAAGCAATCCATAGTAGTAACGATAAAAATATGACCAACTCTAGAAGGTGGATATGTTGGCCCATTGAATTCCACGCCCCATCTTATGAAAGGGACTTGTACTTTGATGGGCTTCAAAGGCATAACAACTAAATTTTTCTTTCCAATGAAGCATTAGCAAGCTACTTATTTTTAAACCAACAAATGTGCATTTTGATGGACAAAAGGTCAATATTAAATTGTATGTAAAACTTTGCTTGTAGCGGTTTTGTTGGAAACATTACCTCTAAAATCCTTGTAATGACATTGTTCAAGTACCATTTGGGCTTAGTCACAAGTAAGGTAATGAAACAATATCCTATCATGCTTCTTACATAAAGGATTTGGTCTTGTGAGATATACTGAGCAACTTGTAAGTGAAATGTTCGTTTGGATTTCATATCTATATCTATTGGACATATGCCATTGATTAAAAAATAAATGATGGGTCCATACAAGGTGGGTTTCCCAACTCAATTTTTTTATCTATGTCTTTGTAAGAAAATAGGTCTTCTATTTAAAATGGTTCAATTATGACCGAGGCATGGGATTTCATTAGCAAATAACCTATCCAATTACACTTATTGTTTTCATTGGTCTACTATCTAGGTCATATTCCCACACTTGCATAATCCATTTGGACCATTTACTATATAGTTTAATTTGATTGAAAGTAGTTATTAGGAGAGATGTTGACATAGAAACTTGTACCTTTTGGCCACTGATGTAGCATTGAAACAACTACAAGGTTTTATATAATGAATATATATATATATATATATATTTTCGGGAATAGTTCAATTAATGCATCCTAAAATCATAGTATGAAGCTGAGTGGCCTAAGGTTTTGTTCAATATATTTTTAAAATAAAATTGTAGAAATGACCTTCTTTAATGCAATTGTGTTGGTATACTATCTAGGTCATATTCCCACAATTTCATAATCCATTTGGACCATTTACTATGTAGTTTAATTTGATTGAAAGTAGTTACTAGGGGAGATGACATATAAACTTGTACCTTTTGGCCACTGATGTAGTGTTGAAACAACTACAACGTTATATATATATATATATATATATATATATATATATATATATATTCAGGAATAGTTCAATTAGTGCATCCTAAAATTATAGTATGACGCTGAGCAACCTAAGGTTTTGTTCAATATATTTTTAAAATAAAACTGTAGAAATGACCTTCTTTAATGTAATTGTGTATATGAAAAGGTCCTTAGAGTGATCAAGCCTAATCAACACATGTGCTAAAGCAATAGTTACTGCTAATAGATTCAAAAGCCTAATATGTGGGAGGGTCCAATTTGAACTTAACATCTTTCTTCATTAATTGATTTAAAGGTTTGAAAACTTAAGAAAAATCAAGGATGACGTGTCGTAGGAAATTTATCTTTCTGAATAAATATTGCATCTCCTTCTTATTGGGAGGTAAAGGAAACCATTTAATTTTTTTCACCCTCTAAGGATCAAATTTAGCACCTTCATGAGATGATGTGACCAAAGAGCCTTGCTTTAGTAACATAAAGGATGCTCTTGTTAGGATTTAATGATATGCTAAATTTGCAACATCTAAGATGAAATTTTTTAAGGTGGTTTAAATGGCTACCTTGTTCTTTGCAAAAGAATATTAAGGTCATTAAAATACACTTCAATAATATCACCCATGAAGCCTCTAAAATAATTTACCATGGCATGTTGAAAAGTACTTTTGGCATTGATTTGACCAAAAGGCATCTTGGGGTAAACATATGTTCCTCAATGGATAATGAATTAGTACGTGTTCATGAAAGTGTTTATCAATTATTTGATTGTAACCTACAAATACATTTATGAGGAACATCATTTGGGCTTTAGAAACTCATTTGGGGATAAGGTACTACTTGTTTAAGGACATCTTAGTTAGACGTAAAAAATCAAAACATAACTAAATATAACCATTTTTTGTCTTGATCAAAACCAAATTGGATATCCATGGTAAGTAGTATGCCTGATATATGACCCTTTAAAATTCCATATTATATTTTATTTTTCTATGTAAAAATAGTTTATCATCGATATTTCAAGCTTGAAATAAAAGATACAGGAACATGTCATCACATCTCTTATCCAAAATTTAGAAAATTATGCATCCTAGAAAATTTAGGATGGTTCCATAAGGCATTGAATCTTAACTTGTAAGAAACATTAGGAATAAAATCCCATTGAAGGAACTCAAAATTTCACTACTTTATAACAAGCTTCTTATAATATATCAAAATATAGACATTGTAGATTCAAAAAATAGTTCTACCCACTTGAATTCTTGCACAACTAATGATTCTTCTGACACAGGGAGAGCATAGTGAATCATATTTTGATTTGAATTCCTTGAAGAAATGTGTAAAAGAAATTATAACAAATTGATTATTTTACTCCAACACTTTATTTATGATAATAGTGGTCCTAAAATCATATTAGTGTTCTAACATTTTCAATTGCTCACTTCATCAATATTTTTTAGTCACCTAACACTTTTATTTTTTTAAATTTTTATATATTATCTACAACTATTTTCATAAGAATCCACAAAGCATAGAATTCAACTCTATTTTTTGTTCCAAGGAAAACAATGTAATTTAATAAAAACTAATGATGATTGCTCAAGTGAAGGATATTCCCTACTCTACTCATACTTAGGGTACTTTAATAAACCCCATTAAATAAACAACATAAAAAATAAAAATTGATGATAGTTTCTTTTAAGATCCTAGTTGCCTTATCAAATCCCACTACTATGATTGGATTTTGAGGGTTTAATTTTGTAATGTAGCCAAGGTATGAAAATCATGTTAGGTGGGAGGAAGAAATAAAAAATATCTAGCCATGTTTAAGGTTTTGTGTGGCCTGGGCCAACTCTGATCCCTAGGTGATTTTAATGCCTTACATTCCCTTAGGTTGTGGTTTGTTACATCAAGTTAGTTTAACAAGCCACATATATGCTAGCAAACAAAAAAGAGATCCTAGCTACCTTTTTTTGAACACTTTCAACATTCTATATAATGTAGTCTAATGTTATGAGATACTTGACCTATAGAGAATTATTCCCCTTAAAAAATAATTTTGTTTTTAGATAACAATAGCCCTCATAACATATAACAAAGCAAGTATCCATCTTTTTTTTTTGTGAATTATTTTTGTATTACCTTCAAAATTTAAGATACATCACTGATAGAACATTGTTCAAAAATAAACCAGCCTCAATCTACCACAAGGGAAACCAGATCAGTTGGCTAACAAAAAGAGAGACAAAGTACAACATAAAGAAACTGAAACTAACCACAATGGTGCCATATCAAAGTAAGACTACAAGATAAAGAAAAACAACTGCACAACAACAAACTTAAGAATCTAAAGATGTCACAAGAGCAGGGTCCCTTGCATTTGTACCAAATGGTATAGAAAGCTTGAGCTCACATTGGAGGTGACTCTTTACATGAGCTAAGTGAGCATCCATTCTCTCCAAACAAGACCCCTGAGAATGTTGCTCCCTCTAGATCTTTTTCAGGGAGGAAATGATATCGTTCTTATCTTCATGTTTCTCCTTCAGAACTTAGCCTAACAATGTCTTCACTTGTTAGTGTTATGTGATGGAATGTAGGTATGGTTCCTCCTTCCCCATATATTACTAGGGTTAGGGAGCCAATTGGAGGCCTCCTCCCTAATTTATGAATCTGAATAGGCCTAAAGATAATTAATGGCATAGGTATCTAGCTGATGAATCTCCTCCCAAATGTTACGAGAAGTTGTTAAGTGGTAAATTACAACTACTTCCTGGGCCTAGGTCTGGGTCTTAGCATGAGGTTGGCCTTGTTGGCCATGCTCGCCAACTCCTCTATGACTACACATCCTATGAAGAGGCATTGAGGTCAAATAAAAGGGATACCATGCACAAAACTCAAGCCTCAACTGACACTCCCTAAGAGAGAAAAAACAACCCAAGCCCTCCTCGACTATGAACCAACAATAGTAAAGATAATAGGGTCCTCCAAGACACCCTAAGGAATCAATAAACCAATATACAACCAAATCATAGAAACACAACCCTACTTGAACTCCACATAACTAGTAAACCATAAGGTGTAGGGTGCAAGACAAGGCTGAATGAAAGAGAAGGACACCAACAATATTAAGCCATAAAACCTTTGAAAGGTGAGGGATAAGACTAAAAATTAAATACATCACAGGAACCACCAAAGTCCCAAAGACCTTGAGACCCAAAAGACAAGGAGACTTTGAGAGAAACACAAGAGGAAAACTAGACATGAACCACCCAAAAACATAAAAATTAAGATAAAATTAATAGAATAAGAGGAAAACGAGTACCCATAAACTGCTACCTAAGATTTCTAAGGGTGACAAAGTCCTTAACCATGGTAGCGATGCAGCCAACAAACTATGTTGTAAGATTCTACAGTCTCCACAGAATTCGTTGTTACACCATAGGCATGCAACCCCCGCACTGAGAAAGACCAAACATCACTCCATAATTCACAAAAAATTTCCATGACTTCAAACTCCATTGTGTTAAGTAAATTAAAATATAATCTCGCCAGTGGCAGGGGCAAAATCTAAACCAAAATCCAGGAAGTAACACGTCAAGCCAAGGGCCATGTAAAGAATGAACCATTTCACCAAATGAATTAAAGCCTCACATGCTTCGTGCAAGGGAGGGCCCTCTTAATTGCAATGGGAGGCATTGGGGTGGCCAACATCCCTCTCAACCTCCACTAACACTTTTCCTTGCACCATGATTGGGGGAAAGCAAGCATCCATCTTTAAAAATATTTTAGCAAAGTATTATCATCCCAACGAATTGTTTCATTGACTATCTATAACACATATTTCAAAACAAATTTATACCATCTTATTCATCTTCATGATCCTACAACAAAAGAGAATTATTCTTAAAATTGGATATATGTTATGACCATTCTATTACTGAGACTCTTTGTAAATTCAAATCCTTAACTAATTTATATCCCTTAATTCAAGCACAGAGCACTTATTGATTAGAGATGTATGCAAGAATTGTCAAATATTGGGAATGTAGTTCCTCAAATATAGAGTTAGATAACATGTAATTTCCACTACAACTATTCCAAAGGTATTCTCCTAGTCTTGGTTGATCTCCTCTACCAATCTTGTAGGCCACTCTTTTTCCTATGACTAGAATATGTTTGACTAAAGCTCTCCACATTATATGAGACCCCTTGATTGATTTTCTTTCCTTTTTGATACAATCTTCTACTGTAAAACCTCTTAGATATTTATACTTCATTGCTTTATGTCATAATCCTTCATTAATTAAAAATTTCTATAAACATTTTGCAACTAGAGCCTAACTACACACACACACACACACACACACACATTTTGCAACTAGAGCCTAACTAAACACACACACACACACACACACACAAACCTCTTTTATCTTAGCTACTTTGACCATTTGACTACACACACACACACACACACACACACACACACACACACACACACACACACACACACACACACACACACACACTTTAAATCCACCTACAAACACACACACACACACACACACATTTTGCAACTAGAGCCTAACTAAACACACACACACACACACAAACCTCTTTTATCTTAGCTACTTTGACCATTTGACTAGAAGATTTCCTTTAGTTTCCTTCTTCCCTATCCAAAAAAAACAAAACACATTTTCCTTATCTGGTATAGAATATATTTAGGAATATGAACTATGGATAACCAATAAGCATGTATACTTTCTAGTACACATTTACCAAGAAAAATCTACCACTTCGAGACATTTGTTTATGGCATCAATATGATATCCTAGTTTCAACTTTTCTGAATAACCAAAACTAATCAACAAATTTATAATTGTTATGTCCTAGATTTGAACCCAATTATGTTACTCAGGATATTGAAGCTAAAGTGAAGAAAAAACTTGGGAAACATTTCTTTCCAATTAACCCCAAAACGATATAAAATCTTGCAAATTTTTTTTAGGCTTACTTCCATGCTTATTGCTCCACAATAATATCCATGATTTCTTCATAATGCTTCATTTCCCTTAAGGAATATTAAATAAATAATGGATCCCTCTCTTTTATCCCATGTAATCAAATTACTTGAATCTTATACAACCAATAAAAAATTAGGATGACAAAATACAACCTTACATGGGTCCCTTGAAGCGTAGAATAAGCTTGAGGGGGAACCATTTATTACTCAAAAAAGTAGGTTGGAGATACACATCCCAAGATATAATTCACTATTTGGAGATTCATTCACATTTGCATAAGCATTAGCCTAATAGACAACCAATTAACATCATCTTAAGCCTTTTTGCAAGATCTATTTTTAGAACCATTGTAGGTAGTTTGTCAATTTTTATTGCATGCCAAGGCATACTAAACTATTCCCACTACATCATGAATATGTATATTGAAAATGAACCAAAACTATTCCTTTCAGATAATACTATACAACATACCCTTCAATATGTAAGCAATAACATTCATAATTATTTAGCATATAACATTTCGTGAAGATACATGCTTGAAGTATTCGAAATAACTAAGAGTTGGGAAACTTATTTGCATAAGTTTTAAATATTAATTTTTCAACCACATTTAGTAAACTTGTGAAGTGCAATCACAATATGTGCAGAACTAGTTTTGCTATCTTTCAAAATATTGCTTATGTAATTCTATTTTGCATAAGTTGACTCACAAGAGATTGAAAATCAAGGCCTGATGAAGTTTGTAACTTGGGTTGGTAACCAACATCAAATGAATTAGAAAACTCTTCTAGTGTAATCTCTCTCGCCAAACCAATCTATTATAAGCATAAATCCCAGTTTAAGAATAACATGAAATTAAGATGAAATGACATCTAATCCTTCAATCAAAGCTTATTACATTTACCATGGTAGAAAACAGGTCACAATGTTTCATTTAACCTCTATTGGTGAATAACTCTTATGAAAACACTCTCTTCACTAGTTTAACTAACAATTAAAGGAATTCTTTAAAGTGAATGAAAACTATGTAATTAGATCTATTTTCTGATCACTAATTATTGTGGCTTCACTAGTAGCAATCTAGGTCATAGATAAAGCTAGATGAAGCTTATGGAAGTACTATGCTCACCACTTTGATTTATGACTATAAATAAAATGTGATCTTGTATGAAAGAAAAACTACAATTAAAGATCAATCATTCTAACTATAAATTGAAATAAATTTGAATTGTATACAATAGAGATTCAAGAAACAATAGAAATATTTACGAATCGCATAATCTGGACAATAAGAAAAAACAAATATGTACATATGCAAGAATTTCTACAAATAGTAAGTGGCATGAACTAGAGAAAAAGGGTCCTCCATGCACAAATATGAGTCTACAGTCTATTGGAGCTTGAAATCAATATATTAGAGGTATACAAATGAGTTGTACAAAGATAAAATACTTTGTTGCATGGTATTACGTCCTTCATCTTGTTCCTCTATTACTATATATACACATTTATATATTAAAAAACAAATTCTCGAATTCCTCTGCAATGCCACACAATAATTTGTCACATATACTCACAAAATATAGATAGGGAACGAGTGATCTAGGACTAGGATTTGAGTTCTAGAAACACCAAAAAATTATATCCCCAAAATTGTGTGATTCCTAGTTGGAGTGTCGTGTTGACATTGATTGTGGGGGTTACAATCATCCTCCATGAATCTAAGAGGAGTCAAAACATCCAATGAATGCTATGATAAAAATCCATATGGTCATTTTGCTTGTGGAAAGTTACAACCATCTCAAGAGATGATGATTTACCAAAGGAAATTAATTCCTAAAATTACTGATTCAAAACTAAGTTTTGACATAATTAACTTGTTAATCTTGCAATCTAAAATAAAAAGTCAAAATAACTTATATGCTTTTTTCATGTATTTAATGTGGACAAACCTGGTAAAAAATGGATGCAAATAATGCAAAAATAAGGAAGATAAGACTGAAATAGCTAGGGTCTTTAAGTACTTATTGGCAAGAAAACTTGGCACCAACATAACCCTATAAAAAATCATTACACGTTCTCATGCAATAAATGTCCAAAATTCAACAAAATTGTCTCCACTTTTTATGTATAATAAAATATCCTCTACTAATTGAAGTAGAATATCCATATTTGATGCGGAACCCCTATTGAGTGGTTTGTTTGATGCTTGTATACAGACTTTCACTTTAAGATTTTGATTTTGCACTTTCAAATCTTGCTTTTATTTGTACCATCTGTAGGCTTGTTTCAGTAGAAATGTGTTGTTCCCATTTAATTTATCATTTCCTTATTTCAATTTATGATTCTCTTCTGTGACTTTAATACTTTGTTTCTTCAACATCTCATTCTTTGTTTTAATACATCTTTCCAAGACTTGTAGGTCTTCAATTTCACTCTTCAACTTTCTAATTTATTTATTTTCTTAGTCATTTTTGAATACATAAACAAAGTAGGAGGTTTCACTTGTTTATAAGTAGCTATGGTGAATATCCTCATGTGTAAGAAATGGGGATGGTTCCCTGTCATCATTAATGGTAAACGAGGATGGCTCCACTGCATTTTCTTTTATTATTTCGAAATACTCATAAAAGTGTTGTTCATGTTCATCGAATTCTTGATTTGGCCTAATTTTTGGGTTAGAGTATCTTGTCCTAGGTTCCTTGGCTGATTTTTTAAACCTTGGACTTTCCTTTTAATGCTTCTAGTTGTCATTCTTTTTAATCTCCCTTTCCATATCCCTTGTTACTCTACACTGGTATGTAATAACTTCTTTATTAGGGTCCTCTATGTATAGGTTTCCTATATTTGATTTGGTTTTTCTCAATGCTGTACTTCATTGCTCAAATACCTCTTCTACATAATCCTCCAAACCCTCTTATGTATCTTATATGACACTATCATCTTGAAATCCATTTCGAGATAAGAATTGTGGCCAAGATAGATTCTTTTTTTGCAATTCATTCATGATAATATTTTTTACTAACCCATAGTGATATAGAATCTTGTCCATATTTTTATTCTACTTCGAAATTCCTTTTTCCATTTTCATTAAGCTACTCAATAGGTAATGCAACATAACCAGTAAGAAAATGAGAAAAACAACAATATCAAAGCATGCAAGGATATGGGATATGCCAATTAAATAATACTTCAATTGCATAATCATAAACACACCATATAAATAACTGAATAGGAACATAACATGAGTTTATTTATTGAACTGAACAAGAAAAATGTAGTTATACAATTATCTGACCTTGATTGCATGCATTGAATGGAACCTTCATCTAAATCCTTCCTTCTCGGGCCATTGGATGTCTCCTCCTCTGACAAAAGCTTTGAAAGTGCGAGATAAAGAGGCTCAATGCTACAATATTGAAATGAGGGTTTCTAGAAGAAGGTGGATTGCTTAAAAGCATGAGGATAACATACCTGATTGGGGAAAATTTTGCTAGCTTGATGATGCTAAGGAAAATCATGCATATGGTGAACCACCCAAGATGTGTATAAATACCACAAGATTTTGGGTTGGGTGGTTTTGACATGGGCTACAATAGGTGGCTTCTGGTTGAATCTATAAACCCCACTTGAAAAATCACACTTTATATATATTTTTAAATATATATTAAGGAACACATGGGTTTCTTTAGGAGGCTATGTGTATATGTGTTTTATATGTGGGAAATTCATGTATATAATTTGAAAAAATGTTTTATAAGTAAAAGTCAGGTCTGCATAAGGATAAGGTGATGTTTCTTTGGCCAACAAGTGCATCTGGAGATAAGCATGGAAAAATAAGTCATAACAGATGACCCCTAATGTATGAGGTTATAAGGGAGACTAATGGATGATATACATTATGTATTTATGGGAGGATGCATCAGGAGGACCCAAAGGATATCACAAAATTCAGAATTGAACAATACTTGTAGAAGGAATAAAAAATAAAACTCATATATGAAGCGAGCATGCCCATGCTCAAAGGAAGTAAAGCATGGACACAAATCAAGTACTCTGTGCATCCATGATAATATATATATAAAATATAAAAATGATGATCATAAGAATACATAGTGGATCAAAATGATAGCCACAAAAAATACACAATGGAGTTATGTCTCAATATCAAATAGGAGGGTGCCTGGAATAAAATGAAGTGTACAACTAATATCTCTATGAAGTACCAAAGTCATATATAGAGGATTAGCACTATCCAAACTAGGTGCCAACATATAAGATGTTGTTTAACTGAGGGTAGCATATAAATATGGATGTAAGTGACAAAAACTAAATACTTTGGCAATTGAATGTGAACACTGACACAACCCAAGGTCTTCAAAACTAAACACCGATGGTAGATTTTTACACAATGGGAATACATGAGCTAACAAATGATAATTTTATTACTAGTCATTGATGTACACCGCTAAAGATGTGAGACTACCCATTGATAATGATAATGTGCATTAAGGTGCCTAGTACAATCCAACAAGTGCAAATAAATGTGCTGAAGTTGAACACTTGAAATAATTTATCGAGTAGGGGACATTGACGTATTGCCACTGTTAATACTAAGGGAATCTACCAATAATAACTACAAACCCCAAGTGTTGGCTTAGGGGGGCTTGACCCAGGTTCAGAGTTAAGTTTTCCAAACAAATCCATACACTACTGGCCCTTTCGACATCAATCTGTGGAGCGCGGATTGAAGTCTCACTTGAAGCAGTATGGGGGGATGCTGGAACCAAGTTTCTGCACCCATAGATGATTGTGATTTTGTTTTATGCCCTTAACCTGTCTTCGTGCAGGTCGATAAGACCTTTAAGGCTTATTGATATTAATTCTTCTTACCAGCTTCTAGACCTTCGTGAAGGTCTACGACTGCCTTTCACGAACCTTAAACAGGTGAATCAACTGCATATGCCCCTCTATAATTACTCTTAGTTCTGTATTTACCTAGATCGGCCTAAGTATCAGATATCTTTAACATGCATTAAGATATTCTTCGTGTAAATAGATATTAGTACTTGCGTTCATATAACAATGTAAACCATGCAGAATCGCGCATCAATATAGTATTAAATCATAAACCCATCATTTATCATAACATAAACACAATCATTCATAACAGAAGTAAATGGACAAAACACAGATATTTCCAGAATAATATCTTTATTAATGCTTCAGTTCTGCTTACGAACTCGAGACTACCCTGCGCACTCAGCTGCAGGGGTTCGCGCACTCAGTTGTGGACTTTACTCTAAGCCTCTGCGCACACAGCTACAGATCCTCTCTTCTACTCTAAGACTCTTCACTCTTCACTTCTTAATGACCCATTACATCAATCATCAACTATGAACTGCCTTAGACTCTCTAAGACTCTCCTTTTTATACAATCCCATGGTCTGCGGACCATGGGTAGGTCTATAAAAGTTGACACAAGTTACATAAGATAAGGGAAAATCCCTTTATGAAACTTACTATCTACGCAATTTGCGACCACAACTTGCGGAGACTTTACACTTTACATAACAAAAACTTGGGCTTTCTACCCAAAACTTGGGCTTTCTGCCACAAAACTTGGGCTTTTGCCCCAAAATTTACCGTAGGGGACCCTGTCCCAACAGGGCCCCAACACAAATATCGTGACTCACCCCCAAGTCACTCTTCTGGTGTGGATATCTTACTACAGAGACCTCCCAGCTCGACCTGTGCTACTCCTACCTCAACCATGCTCTACATGACTGCCTGCTTGATCTGCTCGACCAATTGCTTGGTTGCTGGTCCTGCACTGTATTTCTTTACCTTCTATTGTGTCCTTTGTAGGCTCGCCAACTTCTCCTCAATGACGACAGAGATAACATAGTCTTCATCTAGCCAAGGCCCCAATTTGGCCTTGAGGACCGCCTTTTTTCGTTGCACTGCCTCCACTTGTTTGAGAAACTGCTTTGCCTCATGCAGCTTAGCTAATCGCTATGAGATAGCGATGTGTGCGCCGTCGCTCTTGCTTCGTCATATTGCTGCTATAATTCTCGGGCCTCTGTGTTCAACCTATGTAAGTTAGGATCCTCCTGTAGAATGTAACGACCTCCATAGACTTCTCAAAGAGCGTGGTGCAACCCGCCACCGTGACATCTACTATTGCGACTGCATCCTTTATAGTTATCTCGTACTGCTCTCTAACGTCTGGTGGAGTTGAAGGCTGTGACTTCAACTCAAGCTCTATGATTTTAAAGTTTAGTTCAAACTGAACCTTGGCCATCTCTGTCCTTGCATCGCGCACACCTGCAACCAACTTCCTAATCTTGTCCTCCATCGACGCTTCTTCTGGGACATGTAGCTCTGGAACGGCTCTGCATGCTTCGGCTACCACTGCTGCGGTTTGCTCATTCTTCTTCTGAACCTTCTTCCATGCTTCTAGCACGGATGTTTTCTAAAAAAAGATCTATTCGTTGTTGACTTTCTGTTCACTAATCATGCTCAGCGCGTGCTGCTCTCGGGCCTTAAGCTTTGCAATCAGACCTGCTTGTAGTGTGTGAAGGAATTCACTGAGGAGCACGACCAAGTTGAGGTCAACATTCCTCAAGGCACTGACAGTAGCCTTTTCAACTTCCGCCTCCACGCTCAGAGCTCCATTAAGCAACGTGACTACTCAGAGATACAATGATCGAACCAACTCTACTGCTTGAGTGGTATCCAACGCCAAACTAGTTGATGCTGCGCTGCTCTACCCTGCACCTACCTATAGTCTATTTGTTTGGATTTGCAGCTCATGCAGACCCATCTATATAGTGACCAATGCTTGCTTCTGCTACTGCTCAAACTACTGCAGCAGTTCTGTTGTCGTGTCCCTCACCTTGTCACCAATATCGTCCAAGTCACCCTCCATCAAGGTGATTGGATCTAGCGATGATTTGGAGGCTTTGGTCTTCTTTCGCTGTCCCTCCTTTTCCTGTTCCCTATGTCGCTTTACGCAGAAAGGAGTTCTCTCCAGATCTCCACAACCTTGTTCCCACTATTCTTTGTCCTCCATTTGGGGCGAAGGATATTTCTGACTTCTGTCAGAGCCACACTCTTCCAGCTCTGTTTTTTCCTTTGCGGCACGCTCCACTTTTGCATGTGCCTTGTCCTCAGTCTCCTTCTTTCTCTTTTCTACCAATTGTTGAACCTTCAGTCAGGCTGCTTACTTTTTCTGCTTCTTTGTGGACTTGCTAGTCTCGGTGACCAAATTCGATGCTGTGTGCCAATCGGCTTGCCATCGCTTGAGGGCCTCTGTGATGAAATCATCTGTAGCCAATTAGGGAAGATCATACCACTTCTGATTCAGATCCTTCAGCACTTGGATGTACACATGGGGGAAGTTCGCTTTGAACTCTGCGTGCCCAGATAACTGCTCAAAGATGGTTGGTAACAACCATGGCTTTTGGTTGATGGCCATATGAATTCTCATCTCACTCAATACCTAAAAAAATTTACTTTCTTGAACCCACACAATGTCCTTTGTGGCCCATGGTGAAGCAAACTTTGCTGCTTTCTAGTAAATCAATTAGAATCAGAGGAAATTGGCTGTCCTTCGGCAACTCCCACGCGACCAGCACAATTGACAGTAATAGCCATGAGTAATGGAAAGTCTTGCTTTGGTCCTATGCCTCTCTGTAGTTTGCAAGGAACTCGCTGCATAGGTAGCGCGCCCTGTTGAACTGTACGCCCTTCGCGCATTGAGCCACTAACAAAACCACTGGTGCCGACACCTCGTTTTTGCAACACTTTCTCATCACTTTGCCAACCAAAATTTGGGTGGTCACATTCACCATGGGGTCAGTAATATTGGAAATAGAATACCCGCGCGTTTTCTTGACAAGTTTGAACATGTCCTTCATCTTCTTGACAAGGTCGCGCTCACCCGTATTGCCGCTAAATGCCTTTTCCGGATTCAGTCCTGAATTAGGGAGTAATGTGATCCTATGGATCAACATATCAGTGATTGGTATCGACTCACTCAACTATAAGCACCTATCATGCACAAGGCACAACAATTGCTTAATGACTATCAAGTTTATGGGGGCGCGGTAGTAGTAAGGCACCCGTAGGAGGTTTAACAACCCTGCCTTGTTTACCCCACGAATCCATTCCAATGGCTCTAGCGCGGTGACACCAGATTCCTTGTAGAACAATCGCTTCATGAAGGTATCGTTAGCCAAGTGGGGGAACCGCTCAATGTCCCCCAAATCCAAATATTCAAACTTTAGATGTGGGATGCACGCCGAGCGCGGACCTTCAAAAGTTATGTTTTTTGTCATCAGGGGTGTGTTTAGGAGGAACTTTCCCTCATTTGGGTCCTTCGGGACCTTCACCTTGCCTTGGTGTGGAGGGATGTACTATAATAGCTTCGAAATAGGGTTTATGCCCTCAATATCTATGTCTTCAGCGCCCTCCTTAGCCTCTAAGTCTACCACTTTTCCTTTCTCCTACGCGGTTGGCTTTTCTTTCCATTGCACCTGTGTAGTTGCATGTTTCCTCAGTGATTCGTGCACTGGCAACATCTTCTTTGGTTTATCCTTTTTAGGCTTGGGAACCTCCCTCATCGGCATAGGCTTCATCCTAGGCAACCTCGACTCATTAGGCAATGCTATAGGAACTTCCATACTCACGACCTCAGGGGTAGCTCCCTTAGAGGCAACAGCGCCCCCAATGCTAGCGGTCTCAGTTGGCGCAGGCATGACACTGTTAATGAGGTTCAGCTCAGACTCAAGATATTGCTCAAACACGGGGCTTGCAAGCAAATTTGCAAAGAGCTCACGCAACATAAAACAAAACTCAGAAAGTCTCAGAATGCAAAGTGTTTCTCATTGGATGACCATCTGTAATTTATAGGAAATTTCGAATTCATATTCGACTGTTCCCCCCAAAATCCGTCCATAAATGCGAGATTGGCGGCAGATTTCCAAATATTTCTCACTTGATTTCAGCCTTAAATGCCTTAAATGCGCGCCGCCCACTCCTCTTAACCATCTTATGGTAGTCAAATCATGAACAGTGACAATAACGGTCACTTTCTGGCTGTGCTGCACGTTCCCCATTCCAATAGCGCAACTCCCTTCGCACTTTTCATGGTACTATGACACCTCTTTATTCTGCACAGACCCCTCGTCGTGCAGCTCTACAACCTGGGCAATGTAGTTTATAATCCCACGCCTCCTTACAACTGTCTGGAGTGCTAAGACTATGCTACCGTCATATAGTCATCTAGCTGGATCCCCAATGTATGGATTCAATCGACTACCATTTATCTTCTTGGGAAATGGATCACCATTCAATTTCACGGGCTAAACTACTCCACCATCGGTAATTTCCTTGATAACATACGGCCTTAGCCGATGCATTTGAAATTTTCTTGGAAACTTATCAAACTTGCTGTCATATAATAAAACTAAATCGTTTACCTTGAAGGTGCGCAGTTTGTGCCGATCATGCCATGCCTTTTCACGCTCATTTTGAACTTGTTGATGGAATCCAACCAAGAATCTATCTTCCTCCAGCTCTGTGAGCTGTGCGAGATGCTCTTCTAAGGCTCTGCGATCCGCCATACCTGTGAACACCTCTATGCATAGACTAGGCATAATGTATTCCATCGGCATCACAACTTCTACGCCATAGACGAGCCTAAACGATGTCTATCCACTCATCTTTTTACAAGTAGTTCTATTAGCCCATAGCACTGCTAGTATGCGCACGTCCCAATCATTCCTCTGTGCATTGCAAACCTTTGTTATCGCATTCTCCAATATCTTATTAAACGCTTCCACGTCCCATTGGCCTGAGGATGATATGGTGTACTTTTCTGATGATAAACTTGGAAATCTTCCATCAATGTGCTAATTGTTTCATTAAGGAAGTGCGTACCATGATCACTCATCAAAATCTTTGGGCAACCGAACTTGGTCAGGACATATTCAAATAGGAACTTTGCTGTTGTTTCCCTTGTATAATCCTTCATAGGCTGCGCCTTCACCCATCTGGTCAAATACTCGGTCACTGTGATGATATACCACGCACCTGGCTTCTTTCTTGGAGGCTGAATCGGCCCTACAAAATCAATTGCCCATTTCTCTTATGGCTGCAATGATACATGTGGATTCAAAGGTAGCTCATCCCCTTGTGACGACCTATTGGTTCTGTTATGAAACCAGCTCAAGAAAGGATAGAAAATATAGATCAACGCCTTAGAATTCAGCCTCTTCGAGGGGGCAACCTCCTTTACATTACATAAATGAACAATTCTTGGATGATACAAATGAAAATACCTCCTTTCTATATATAGGAGTCTAAGGGGTCATAACATAATCAGAGCCGACATAAAAATAATAATGTAAGGGCACAATAATAACAATAGTGGGCTTCTATGGGGCACAAGAGTAACAATATGGGCACTACATGGGTACATCAATATAATAAGTGGGTTGTACTAATAACAATAAGGGGTTACACTAGTATTATAGGGGCCTAACATGCCCCTCTCCTTCAAAAAGTGTTGTCCTCAACGCTTGAGTAGTTCTTGATGCTTCTGTATAAAATTCTTGTCCTCCCACGTGGAATCTTCAGTAGGTAGGTTCTTCCACTTGATGAGATACTCTGAAATTGATCGATTTCGTAGCTGTCGGGTTCTTGTTTCTGTGACTACTCCAGGTTCCAATATGATTTTTCCTTCTTCTTCAATTTCTGGCAATATTGTTTGAATTGGGATCTTTTGCAACTTTTGAAAAAGTGGCCATACTTCTTTGTCCTTCTTCCATTCATCCCTTGCTTCATTTATCCAATCTGGCTGGGTAATAGAAATAGCACAAAACAATGCTTCCACATCTTCATCCTTGAAGAGTCTTCCCATTCGATAAGGTCGCCATTTTTTAAGTGCATGTAGTATTTCCAACATTTCCTTATCATAAATAGCTTGCTTTAGATGTAGCAGTAAAAATACCCAATTGCCTACATCAAAACATTTTTCACTATGATGTTGATCTACCTGTTGTTTCATTTGATTTTGCACCGAAGTGGTGTTATCCCTTAAAAGTTGGAGAACTTGTTGTTGATGCTCGATGTGATCTTTCACTGTTTGAACCTTTTTCTTCTTGATATGTCCTTCTATATTTAGAGTTTGAGGCGTGGTAATTTCTTCCAATCCTTTACAAGATATGGTCGGATTCATTTCTTGACGCTCGATGTGATCTTTCACTTCTTGAACATTTTTCTTCTTGATATGTCCTTCTATCTTGATAGTTTGAGGAGTGGTAATTCCAACCAATGAATTACAAGATATGGTTGGATTCATTTCTTCTTTCTTGATGTGATCTTTCACTTCTTGCACCTTTTTCTTCTTGATATGTCCTTCTATCTTGAGAGTTTGAGGAGTGGTCATTCTTGCCAATATTTTACAAGATATGTTCTGATTCATTTCTTCTTTCTCTGGGGTCGGGTCTTGGCATATATCCTCTTCTTTTGATGTTTCTTGATCCTTTTCTTCCTCCTCTTCATACTCTATGTAAAATAATTTCTTCTCAACACACTTACGACCTTTAGTGCATTTTCTATCACAATTGTAACAAAGCCCCCTTTCTCTTTTTTCTTCCAATTGTTGTGGTGTAACCCTTGTAGGTTGTGGAAAGCTAGGAGAAACAACACGTCCATCTTTATAGTTGTGAGGGGTAGACTTCCTTGTTGCCATAATTTTACTTTCAAATCTGTCCCAAAGACTTTTTACTCTTTCCAATTGTTGTGGTGTTGCTCTAAAGAAGGTGTTGCTCTTTGTATCCTCATAATGTGCTATCATTTCCTCCGTGAGAATTGACCACGTAACAAGTTTTTTACGAGAACAAAGCCCTTTATACCATAAAAATTGATCTGGTTCTAAATATAAAGATGCAATACATACCTTTTGTAACAGTGGTACACCATGTAGATCAAAATATTGCTCCATCTGAAGTATCCAATTTACTGGATCCTTGCCATCAAACTTCCTCATCTTGCTTTTTCTTGATTTTAGGACCTCGATCTTCAAACGACTGTAACTCTATACTTGTGGATATTTAAGTTTTGAAATTGCTATCTATAGTAGCCCTTTGTGTCCTCTTTCCAATGCCACTAGTCTGATCCAAATTGGATTCTCCAAGAAAGCGTTATGGACAATCTCCCAAGATGACCTGATTATATACCTTTCCCAAAGAGCGAACTTGTATGAAGTGCCACGTGTCAATTTTTCGACCTTTGGCTCCGAAAAATATATACAAGAAACTACAGTCCGTCCTCTTTTTGTACCTTCTTATGCAATTTCAATCCAATTTTCAGAGAGAAAGTTATGAGGATTTTCCCCAGGTCACTTGTTTTGAATGTAATTCAGGAGTCTGTAAAAAGACCAATTTCCGCAGATCATATCTCCGCAAATATGGCGCGAAAAGCTCTGAAATTCGGACCCAAGGTTCAGCACGATTTCTTCTCAAATGGGTTTTTTTTGCGACTTCTGAAATGTCACAGAAAATAAGTTATAGCGAAAATTCCACGATGACCTGTTTGGAGCAGCGAAACCCTAGAATCCAAAGCTCTGATACCAAATGTTATGAAACCAGCCCAAGAAAGGATAGAAAATATAGATCAACGCCTTAGAATTTAGCCTCTTCGAGGGGGCAACCTCCTTTACATTACATAAATGAACAATTCTTGGATGATACAAATGAAAATACCTCCTTTCTATATATAGGAGTCTAAGGGGTCATAACATAATCAGAGCCGACATAAAAGTAATAATGTAAGGGCACAATAATAACAATAGTGGGCTTCTATGGGGCACAAGAGTAACAATATGGGCACTACATGGGTACATCAATATAATAAGTGGGTTGTACTAATAACAATAAGGGGTTACACTAGTATTATAGGGGCCTAACAGGTTCTTTGACATACATCATATGCCCTACAATATGCTTTGGAATCCTTATGCAAGGTTGGCCACCACAACCCAGCGCGTAAAATCTTTTGTGGTGTTTCTTTTCCTGTATGATGGCCTCCCGCAATCCCTCCATGAGCTTCAACTAGGATACTGCTTCGTTCAAAATCAGGCACACAACATCGCAGTATCTCGTCTGATCCCATCTTATACAAGTTACCTACAATAACGTAGAAGTCTACCGCGTGCACCACTAATTCCTTCTTCCGTTGACTAGTGTACCCCTCTAGAGCCGTTCCCGTAGCCAAGAAGCAGATGATGTCTGCAAAATGATTGTCTACCACGCACACCACAAAGAGTTGCGCGTCAGGCAGTTAGTCCTCCAAATTAGTAGGCTCCTCTCCTATTTCAATGCGCGATAGATGATCTGGTCCTGCATTCAATCACCTTGGCTTCACAATGACTTCGAAATCATACTCCTGAAACAACATCAACCATCTGCATATTCCCCCCCCGCAACACAGGCTTGTTGACCAGGTACTTTAACGTAGAATGGTCTGTGTACATCTTAAAGTGTTTGCCTAGTAAGTAATGTCTGAACTTCTGGAGCATGTAAACCATAGCCAACCCTTCGCACTCCATCGTCGAATAGTTATTTTCAGCCTTAGACAACTTCCTACTCACAAATGATATCGAGTGATCGAGTTATCCTTCACCAGCCTGTGTCAACATTACTGCCAGTGCAATATATGACGCATCCACATGCACATGAAATTCCTTCTTCCAATCCGGGAAGACTAGGATCAGTGTAGTGACCATCTTTTATTTTAACACATCCAGGCTCCACTGACATTCCTCATTCCAACAAAATGTAGCATCCTTCTTCAACATTTTTTCCATCAGCGCGGTAATCTGGGCATAACTCTTGATGAACTTTCGGTAATAACCAGTATGACCCAGTGTTGCGCGCAACTGTTTAACACTTCTTGGTGCCTCCAAATTAATTATAACTATGATCTTAGCTGGGTCCACCATTAATCCTTGTCTGCACACTACATGACCCAACAAGATTCCAAAAGGGACACAAAATAAACACTTCTTCAAGTTTAGCGTGATCTGATACCTCCGACACATATCCAACACCAAGTGCAAACTAGCTACATGGCATTTGACTAATCCAAACACCGTCCAATCATCAAAGTATACCTCCAAAAACTTGTGAATGAACTCTTTGAACGCCACAATGAATACGCACGAAAATATTTCTGACGCATTCTTAAGTCCAAAAGGCATTACGGTATACTAAAAACATCCCCACTCAGTCGCGAAGGTCATCTTGCTCCTATCTTCCTTTGCAATCTCGATTTGATGGTACCCCGAGAACCCATCAGTGAATGAATATGCTTCCTGTCCTCCTACATTATCCAGCACTTCATTGGTGAACAGAGTTGGAAAAGGATCATGTACGCAAGCATCATTTAGCTTCCTAAGATCTATGCAGATCCTTATCTCATCCTTCTGCTTCTTTTCCTGAACTACCATGGGGCTTACCCAATCAGAATCCTCCACCGATTCAATAACCCCTGCTGCAAACATTTTATCCAAATCTAAGCAGACCTTTTCTTTATACTTTGGATTAAAGTGATATGGCCTCTTCTTCACAGGCTTCGTGTTTGGTTTCAACGTTATCTTCATCACTCCTAAATTGCCTATTATCCCCTTCAGATATGAAAACTTTGCAGGGAACAAATCCTAGTATTCATGGAGTAACTCAACGACCTTATCCACCGTAACATCATCCTAGTAGTCCCCTATCTTTGCAAACTTCAGATTTGCCTCTGTTCTAATGTTGAATTATATCATTTTCAGTGGCGCGGTGATATCTGGGTTCTCTATCTATGGCCCCTCAACTTCACGGTGACCTTATGCCTCTGGGATATTAATGTTCCTTGGATCCGACTCTTCTTCTTCAAAAATCACATTGTAGCACTCCAATGCATGGCGTAGCTGGGTGGTCCAATATGGTTGAATCAAATCCAAGGGATCTTGTGGGATCTAGAAGATCGCTTCTTTGACCTCCTGCAATGCTTCATCGATGCACTCAAATCCATCCTCAAAGATGAATGTCATCAAGAATCCCTGTCTCAAAATATCCCATTCGTCCGTACCATGGCGGAGCTCTGTTTCCAAGTAACAATTCATCGATATTACATCTAAAGTGTGACAGAACAGATGCACCCAATCTGGTTGCGGTTCTGCTCCATAGGCATCAGTCCATTTTGCTAAGTGATCAAGCGGATCACTCCTCCCATCATATTTCTCTATTAATCACACCTTTGGGTGACCAAACTGCACCCTCATCATTCTTATGTACTCACGCCATCCATCAAAATTATCTTTATGTGTACCCCACCATCTTATAGGTGTAGCGCGCAACACCAATTCTAAGGATTGGAAGCGATGCTTCTTTGGCACTTCCCTTTCAAATGCATCCAAAAATTTATCAACATCAGTTAAACCATCATAATAAGGAAAATTTCTTACCTCCGACAATACACAACGCAACGATTTGGTCATCATGTTACATCATAGCGTAGACACTTTGTGCAATCGATTCTACCAGTGTTCTGATTCCTCATCTAAATCTGATGTGCAAGATCTTTTGTGGTCCCATGCAATACGTCCATCAGCTGTCAAATTCACCCAATCTTGATCTCATGTCGTTATCTTATAAATTTGGTCCAAATCATCGTCACTTTCATAATCGCGGACCGGTTCAGTATAGCACGGTCCTTCTGCAGGGTCCAGAGGTACTACTACGCGAAGCGATTTCCTCTCAAATGACATCATTTGCTTCTTCAAATTGATCACCCCATTCATGTCAAATCCCAGTCAATCCCGAGGAATGCGGGGTAGGGATTGTTGTCATCACTAATCTCTATCACTTCAAAATCAGCCAACGCACTCGTGCCTTCAATATCTACTGTCACTCCCTGCAATCTTCCCATGGGGATAATCTTTTTTTGATTCGCCATCCTCAATTGAATAAGAGACCACTACAACATAGGTCTCCCCATTCTCTCCCATGTTTATTTAGGTAAAACATTCGCTTCTGACCCAAGGTCCAAAATAACTTGGTCCATTTCATATTCACCTATTTTCATAGTGAGCCTCATCTCACGCCTTGTTCTTGTCTTATGCTTACAAATTTTCCTGACCACACGTGGTCCCTTAAGAGCATTTTCTTTACCAGCACATTTATTGATCAACTCCTGTAAGCCTTTCACGGCCTTCCTATCGTGTAGCAGCTTCATACAGGTCTCCAAAAAGGTAGTAAGCATGGGTGGGTCCATTTCTCCAGACTACTTATCCTGACTTCCTAAGGTAGTAGCCTCAGCAAAGCTTTTCTTTGCTTCCATGAAGGTTTCCTTCGCACACTCTAGATCAAAGCCAACCTCCTTCTTTGAAGCTTTGCAAACCCATTCAATTTCTTCAGGCTGCTTTCCCTTATCTTCACCAGTCGTCATTCCACTTCACAACAAGATAGTCACATTAGGATCCTCTTCGCGGGGTTCAACCCTCATCATCTGCAAGTTCTGGGTAGGCTACTGAGGCTACGCCCCCTTTTCATGCATCTTAGCTATTAATATCGAGTAGTCTTCTGTCGCATGGTCAAATTGAGTATAGATCAACATGACAGATGTGTTGGGTTTGTGCACTCTCGTGCATAGTGTCCTGACCCTCCAAAATTGTAGCAAATAACTTGTCCCTAACCTCTCACAGGTCCTCCTCCGCCTCGACCTCATTTGCACCCCTAATATCCTCCTCATGCTCCTGCAACACCTTGATCTAGAGGCTGAGTTTTTGTTTGCATATGATATGCGGCTGTTCTCTCCATCATTAACTCATAACTATGACAATTGCGTTCATCATGACCAACTGATTTGCAGTAGTTGTAGAAGAGCTATTGCGATGCCTATACAAATTTTTGCAGCAAGTGACAATTGTCTGTCACATGTTTTCTAGCTACCTGATAGATAGCACTTCACAACACGGGCCCTGTACCTAGCCCTGCTTGAGCTTCTGGCCTTAGAGGCATCAGCCCTCCTCCTGCAACATAATTCGTGAAGATAGGGCAATGATCTTTATCATGCCCTTGACTCTTCCATTTCAAACACCAAAATTCTTTGCGCACCTCTGGCCGAGCTGCTCGATCCTTCTTCAGACTTTGGAATTCTAGGCAAAGATTCTATAACTCTACGTGAATCTGCTGAACTTGCAAAGAAGCATCTTGAATCAGTGTCTCATGCAATCATCACAATCTCCAGGGCTTTTGCTTGGGTCCCTATCTTTTGTTGTGATAAAGCAACCCTTAAATGAGGCAAGAGCGAAGCCACAAACCATTTGTGGTGTTGTCCATCCGTAAGATTCATGTTAGTTTCATCGATCTTGCCTTTCAGTCTCTAATCCAGATCCCAAGGTGTCTCACCCGACTTCATCATGATTTCCTTGAATCCATTAATTGATTGCGCTTTAGAATTGGGCCTACTGAATTCCTTATTCAGCATAGTCTGAATGTCTACCAATGCAGCTGTTAGGTTATCAGTGCAGTACTTAATGTACCACATTAGCGTGTGATCCTGTAAAGCAGTAACCAACGTCGCTTTCTTCATTTGATCGTCTGTAATATTATAAGCTTGCCACACAGCCTTCGCAACAAACCAAAACTAGTTTGGGTCCTCATTTCCCAAGCCCTTGAAAATGGGAAAATTCACTGTATTTGCCATATTGAATGGTAGTGGAGGTGGTGGTGGTGTGGGCGAAGGTGTATGCAGTGGAGGTGAAGATGGAGGTGGTGTGGGTGGATGGGGTATTCGCAGAAACCCTTGTCTTATTAGCTGGACAACGCTCTACAGTGAAGCTTGCGTTGCTTCCTTTTCGTCACTCAAAGGAGGCTCAATCAATAGACTATATTCAGGACCTATTCTCCTTCTATCCTTGAATAAATTTCCACTTCACGTAGCTCCAAACATCAAGGTAATTGCATAACCCACTTTTCACACAAGAGAATTTTAATCCAAGTATTCAAAGATCTTAAATACTTACCTCGTGGTCCCTTGAAGAAGCATTGCTCTGCTTCGCTATAGCTGACTGAGGTATCGACCGTGAACTCTGTCACAAATCCTCCGATGACACGATCAAGGTAGTGATCGACAATGTGCACGATCTTATCTTCAGAGGCTTCCAATCTTTGCACTAACTCTGGGTCCACAGTGTTGGACCGTCAAGCCTCCACCTTCCCTGTCTGTTCACTAGTTTAGCAATCCACTCGTTAATTCGACTAGGAAGGAACAAAAGAAAATCTCGTGTATCTCTGTGTACAGATACCTGTCCAACCACTATTATTTCGTCAATCACGGATTTCTATTTTCTTGCGCCTCAAATTCGTGGATCTTTCTATCCAACCAATCTTTAATTTCCTTATTTCTTGGATTCCAGTGATGCGACATCACACATCTCTTTATGCAGATCCTTGTCCCGACAACGAAACCATTTGTTTTGGCTTACGGGGTCCTGACCTAGGTTTAAAGTTAAGTTTTCTAAACAAATCCCTACACTATTGGCCCTTTTGGCATCAATCTGTAGAGCACAGACTAAAGTCTCACCCGAAGCAGTATGGGGGGATGATGGAACCAAGTTTTCGCACCCAGAGACGTTTGTGATGATGTTTTATGCCCTTAACCTATCTTACCAGCCTCTAGACCTTCGTGAAGGTCTACGACTGTCTTTCGCGGACCTTAAACAAGTGAATCAACCACATACGCGCCTCTGTAATTACTCTTAGTTTTGTATTTACCCAGATCGGCCTAAGTATCATATATCTTTAACATTTATTAAGATATTCTTCGCGTAAACAGATATTAGTACTTGCATTCATATAACAATGTAAACCATGCAGAATCACGCATCAATACAATATTAAATCATAAACCCATCATTTAACATAACATAAATGCAATCATTCATAACAGAAGTAAATGGACAAAACATAGATATTTCCAGAATAATCTCTTTATTAATGCTTCAGTTCTGCTTACAGACTTGAGGCTGCCCTGTGCACTCAGCTGTAGGGGTCCACGCACTCAATTGTAGACTCTACTCTAGGCCTCTATGCACACAACTACAAAGCCTCCCTTCTACTCTAAGACTCTTCACTCTTCACTTCTTAATGACCCATTACATCAATCATCAACTATGAACTACCTTAGACTCTCTAAGGCTCTCCTTTTTATACAATCCCATGGTTTACGACCATGGGTAGCTCTATACAAGCTGACACAACTTATATAAGAGAAGGGAAAATCCCTTTATGACACTTACTATCTACGCGATCCGTGACCACAACTTGTGGAGACTTTACACTTTACATAACAAAAACTTGGGCTTTTGCCCCAAAGTTGACCATAGGGGACCCTGTCCCAACACCAATGTACTAAAATGGGACTCTAGACCTTATTTCCAGAGTAATGATTTGGATTCAAGGGGAAAAGATCCTATGGAATAGGGCATTAGGGCATCCCCCATCAACCAACATAGGTATAACTAGAAAAATAATAATTTGGAAGAACTCAAACGAAAATATTGAATGAACCACCATAAACATGCCTCTTTATTTCCTAAATGGAACAACACATGAAAGAGACCCTCTACATAAAAATGAGTAATGAATGCTACTAAACCAAGGCACTGAACAAATCCCAATGTGTGATAATGTAAGGTGATTTCAAACACAAGGGAAACCAACCAATCAATGAACAATGATGAAAATCAATGTTTGGAACAAGGTCACCTATACATGATGAAAATAGAGCCACGGTGCTACTCTAGGTGCACTCAAAGAAATTTGTCAGAGTCGATAAGAGTAGACCTGCCACTAAGAAGTCAATGGGGACCTTCTATACTAACATGAGTATATGACCAAGATGCTAAGAATATATTGAAAGTCACTTGATGAACTGGGTATGTACAACATAAAGTGTTAAGAGACATGATAGAATGGTTGACACAAAGATAAATTCCCTTGTACATAAACATGACACATATTGTGACTTAGGAAGTAAGGATCGAAGAATGAACACTTTATAAGTCTGATACATAAGAGTAAGAAACCAACAGAGTAAAGACTTTGAACAAGGTTCGACTTATTAAGGCCATACTAGGTCCCAAACCTATGAGGATAAGAATCATAATGTGGTGCTTCGATCAAGGGTGACACAATTGAATTTGCTGCCAATTTGATAAAATAGACTCTTTCATGTCCCCTCTTTTTTAATATTTTTTTTGTCTTTTTCATATTATTAAAGAGTTGAGGGTGCTGGAAATTCGTCAACCAAGGGGGTCTTCCCAATGTGAAGTCCCAATTAGACCTCACACCGTTTGGAATAGGAGCCCCATCCAGAGTATCGGCCTAGTTTCCATATATTCTTATAGATTTGCCTTAGCTTTAGTTGTCAGCAAGAGAGAGAAGTGTGTATGTGCCTTTGCGAAAAGCAAGTAAGTGTGCCTAGTGAATGTTCAATTGTAGGTGTATCAAGGTTCTTCTACTGTAGAGGGAGGAAAGGTGAGCCTCTAAGAGAGAGGTAATAGTACCACCCTAGTAGAGGCACACACAAATGAAAAGAGAATTACCTAACATCAAGAAGAATAGTCCACATAGATGCGACAATTGTTACAACCATTACAACACATTTTCAATTAGATAAGCACTAAAATAACCGAAATAGTTCAACTACTTTAGTACAGGTGAAAGAAAACATGAATCATAAACATTCACAGAAAAATCTTACAAATATTCACAATCCATGCATGAAAACGTGCTAGCCATCAGGTTTCAAATATTAAGTAAAAGTCCCAAGACACATGAATATGAAAAACATCACTAGCTCAAATAGTGGAGTGTTGGAGTCACGACTTTCTCCCTAAAAGTACTGACTCTGTCTCTATGATGCCTTATGGAAGAAGCCAAGGTGAAAAGTCCTTTTCTTGTATAATGAGGGTGTATATATAACATTTGTAATGATCCTTCACCTCCTTTGTGACTCTTGGACTACCCTCATGACTGTTTGACTTCTCTATGACCTTTTGACTCCCTACATGACTTTTCACATTACATGAATGACTCTTGGAATTCCAATTTACATTATATTTCTCCATTATAGAATTTACATAATCCACAAAATTATGTGGCATGTGATGACTCATGACACAACATGACATGACATTGATGAAATGGACTACATGATGACGTGGAAGTGTTAAGCCACTCTTTGCTGCTAGTTCCTTTGTGTCTTCTTGACAGATAGAACATGGTATTTTCTTTCTCCTCCTCATGACTTGAAGAAAAGGAGTCTTAAATTATTCTTGATATTTTGTCTTTTGTTGTAATCTTGTGTTCCTTCATCTTCTTTCTTGATGATCATTTGATTTATTTAACTCCATAGGTGTCTCTTAGCATGGTCTCCTTCTTAATATCCTTCATCATCATTCCGTCATAGCATGAAAGAATACATGCAGGTGCAATACACTCATGACAAGATGACATCAATTCTATAAACCCAAAATCTAACATGCTTCATGAAATCACTTATTGGGGCTAGAATTGGTGATTGGTCGAGTGACTGACTTAGGGATTGTGCAGTTCCATAGGTCAAGTTCTGGGACTGAGGCTTAAGATTGCGCAATACGTAGTTATGGAGGCCTGGGAAGAGGGACCATGTAGTTCATGGAATCACGAGCTTAAGATAGAGTCTGGAGGCTTGAGACTAAGCAGTGCACAATTTTTAAGGCATAGGCTAAGTTATTACACAATTGAGGGACTCAGGAGGTCAAGATTGAGGCTTAAATTTTCCTAATGCACAGTTTAGATAGGAGAACAAGCTAGGAGGTTGCGCAGTTGAGGGGTTCAAGGGCTCAAGCTTGAGGCTTAAAGTTTCCCAATGCACAATTCAAGTGGGACATAGGCCAAGTGTTTGCGTAGTTGCATAGTTCAAGAGCTCAAGGTCGAGGCTTGATGCTTGATACTGCATAGTGCATCGAAAAGGTTGGCTGGAGGAAATGATTGCATAGTTATGGAGCTCAAGGGCTGGGATTGAGTACTAAGGTTGCACAATGTGTAGTTATGGAAGGTAGAAACTACGCATTGTGTAGTGCCAAGAGACAAGGCTACTGCTTGAGGGATGAGACTTCGCAATTTGCAGTTCAGGCTGGATAAAGGAGGTTGAGTGGTCCAATCGAATAGTTTTCCCAATTTGACTAAGTGTCAGATCAGTGAGAGGAAGATAATAAAATGCAAGACTTGAACATGATCACACACTTAGTTCACTTGATGACACAACATGGAACACTCAGAACACATGAACAACATTCTTTCCTCAATGCGACAACATTGTGACAACTCACTCCAAGTGTGACACTAAAGATACAAAATGCAATGATAGTGACGAAACTTGTACAAAAGTGCTTGAAAATTTTGAAGTGAGTGTAATGCATGTTTACATGATAATAAAAACTCATTAACGTGAATATTAGCCCCTGAACCAAACTGAAACTCCACTTTACATGATAAGCAAAAATTCCCATGCCAAAAGACGAAATTTGCTATATGAAAAGAAAAGTGCGAATGACACTTGCGATATGCGAACGATGATGAAAGTGATACATGCCAGAGTGAAGATAACATGAAAAGGAAACTAATTAAGCTGAAATCAAGAAAAATATATAGTAAAAAAAATGAAAACGACACTCCCGAAAATGACAGTGCGCAAAAGTGACAGATTGAAAAACTCACCTAAATAGAAGTACAATTGTAGCAAGAAGTGGGAGACTATCAATGAAAATGTGCATTGACTGTCGACATGAATTTCAAATAGCATAGGAACTGTCTTGATGGAATGTGCTAGGCCTATTCAATCTTGCATGAAGAAATGCGCTCATGAATTCATTATGGACTGAGCATGTGTGAGTAGGTGACTTTGACACTTGCAATTCAAGAAGGGAGCTTGAGGAATTAACAAAGTATCAACCAATCGAGAAGTGACTATGGAATGACCAATCAAAAGGTCCACAGTAGGCTCCAAAATTCAAGTATAGGAAAAATTTTGGAGGGTGTTTGTCGTAGCGACAACACTTGGCGACACAGTGGTAAGACTCTAACTTCTCTGCCTTGGTAGATTATTTGTGTGGGGTCTCGTTCTTTAGGGGTATTGATTCATCATTTAGATTACTTGATCTTCCCTACTTATTCTGTATGTACACACAGTCCCCTTCATTCCTTCTCGTTTTAACACAAACATCTTACCAACAATATCACAATTTTTTGAAATAGGAAAGGGTAATGTAGTTCATGATATTTAGATTTTCAGAGTATAGTTTTTCATCTGGGGTGTTGCTCCGCTGCCAATAGGCCTGAACAATACCCTGATGGAGTCACTTCAAGAACACAAACATTGCTTCACTATTAGAAAGCCTGGACATTACCCCGACGAAGTTGCTTACTTCACCTCCCTGTGTAGGAAGGCTTTCTCTTCTTTCACCATTTTTTTATGGGAGTGTGCATCAACACATTCATTTCATGGGTAGAAGAGGGATCCTAAATTATTGAGAGTAGAAGAGATTGTTCCTTTAGATAAGAATATGTAAGACCTTTGATATTGTTCTTCTCATTTTAATTTTCCCCTTATCCTTTTCTACTTGACTGGATAAGAGTGGAAAACATCGAAACATAAAGAACCGAGTGTAGGCATGAGGTTTCTAGAGTAGACACAAATATCATGGTTTGACATAGAGATTTCCTCATGCAAGGATCACATTTTCTGTCAGAACATCATTGACCAAAGGATAGCCAAGACAAGGAAGAAGGATTGATGGTTAGCCAAATGTTGTAGTGTCACAAAGCCCTTTCTTATTTTTCCACATTGTCTTTCGAGCCCAAATGGGACACCCTTCATGCAAAGTCTCATTAACAGAACATAAAAGAAAAACATGACACAACTAGAAAGAAAAACCAAAGCACAAGCAAAAGGAGGCTAAACCAAACATGATGCAAGACAAAAGTAGGAAAACACAAGAAAGATTAAGGAGAAAAAGTGTAGGATGAGTGCAAGAGAGGGGAAACTAGAATGCAACTAATCCTACTCCTAACCTAAATAGCTAGAAGGTTAGGGTCAAGTGTAATGAAATTTACAATGAAGTGACCGTAGCTGCCTAACCTACATACACAAAGATGCGAGCAATTAAAACAAATATGAAAGATAAAAGTTTGAATAACTTGCACAAAATTTTGAAGGTCTTTCCATTCAGCAGAAATATATGTCATAGCCACTACCCAAATTGTGATATTACCTTTTCAATGAAGATTATAAACAAACAAACCTCAAAAGCTTCTTGTGCATGCTCCTTCATTTGTGCCATCCTTCTTAGCAAGCATGAGAAAATAAGGAATCTTGTTATTAGAAAATGGGATTGCTAAGTAAGATTCTTCCAGACAATCATAGATCAGATCATGAAATTTGAAGAAATCCTCTTGAAAACCACACAATCCCTAAAAATATGAATTTTGAATTAGAAGCACAAGGTCAGGATGAGTGAGGGAAAATAAATCTAGTCATATTCAACAGGCATGCCAAGACAATGAGTACCTGACATAAGCATCAACGAAAGCTGAAGTGCCTCAACTGCTTGACAAGTACCCGAATAGCGAGATGTTAAAAAACTGTCATCTGATGTGCTGATAAAAAATGGTAGGTTGAATCACAGTCATCAGAGCCATAGTCATGGTCAAATGATCCAATTAAAGCATTAGATTCCCAGTTAGTAGTTAACAAAGATAAATCAATTTTAACAACTCTGTGAATGATTTGAATAATAGAACCAGCTTCCTTGCATGCCGAATGAGACAAATTGTTTTCCTGTAATTGGTGACAAACTACACAAGCATCATAATAATCGAAATAATTAAAAATGAATCCTAGTATAGCCAATATATGAAACTAGTCAGGGTGTAATTTATAAAAAATAGGAACCTGATTCAACAAATAACTCAAGCACTTGCTAACACTTAAGAGGATTTATGGTGTCATCAAGACATTCACAAGAGAGACTAGGAGCTTATTATCCACCACAACGCTTAACAAATATGAGTTCTTCAGCAAAAAATAATCTTCAAATTGATCTTCTTTGCGATTTCGAACATTCATGAAAGATGTACATTCCAAAACCATTCGAGACAAGAAATTTGTATGAGGGTGGATTCATTACAACAGTATGATCAGAAACCTAATCTCGAGAAATAGGAAAATTGTAATGAGAAATCCTGAAATCCATCGAGGACACATTTGCATCTAGCGAAACAATACGAATGAAAAATTCTGCAAGAAAATATAGATCTGGGATGGTTAAGGAATTTTACCAGGATCACGAGAACCTGACACAAAAATCAATGAGATTTTAAGTGCCTTGTCTTCCTTACGAGTTCCAGAACTTTGAAATGACAGATAAAAACATTTTGTAGACTAAGGCAAATCGAAAATTGCATGTGGACAACTACTCTTGGTTAAGTTAACAGGATGACCACTATCTAGATGGAAGCTATCTACATCATTGGTTTGATCAGATTATTGAAATAGATTACTCAAGTTATAATATTTTTTTTATTGCAGATCTAAGAATTATGCATCGAAAAAATCTCATGATCACACTGATTCAAAGAGTTTCCCCAATACAAAGCAAGAGATGATAAAATATGGAATGGATACTCTATAATTTCATTGCTTTTTTCTTCATCACGAATAACCTCACTACCTTGTGTTGATTGAGGAGTTAACTAATCATATGAAGAAATTGAAAAACATGGAGGATGTTCATCATGAGTTGATGTAATTCAAATGGTAGAACACAGGGGATGGGGAGGTGAAGAGGAAAAAGTGTTCATAAGAAAATCGTTTTTGACTGAAATATATTTTAGATCCAAATATTTCGAAACAAAATCTCCTTGAGAAACAAAAAGATCAATGGATGCACTTAGGAATTTTTCATGGCATGCATCAACAATTCATCATCATCAGAACGATTGCTGCCCAAGACTTCAAATTGATTAGGTAAGTAAATTCCATTTGATTCATGACCAAGATTCTCAGATTGAAAATCAACCAAGGATGGAAGAGCATCATCCTGACATGGGGAACTTTGAAAAAAGAGAAGAAATATCAAATGTATCTTCACCTTCTTTCCCCTCTACCTATGTAATGTAACTGCCCTGTACCTCATCGCAATTTGAACCAGGAATTTGAAAGTCAAAAGAGTGTGAAGAACTAGTTGGTGGAGATAATTGATCAAGCAGATAATGATACAAAGAGTCATGGAATGTAGATGACAGAGGGTGACAAATGTCCCTTAAATAAGTAATACTTTAAGTGGAACGTGATTTAGGATTGATGTTAAGATTTCCATAATCATCTTGAGGAGTGGAAGAATTAGTCTTCACCATAGGTTTCATGAGCCATTCTGGGTTTCCTCCACTGGATGTGAATCATGGAAAGTGGAAGGAGGATGAGAAGATGGATTGGGAAATTGATTCACATATTTACCAACTTTAATATCATCGCAAGGAGGCACCCAAATTGGTACCAGAAAAGGAGGAGGATAAGGAACAAGAGGAATAGTAGGTTCCTCCACTAAAATTAGAGGTGTCTCATGATTTACAAGAGATGGGAGAGCAGAAACATCAGGGGGTTCAGATTCATTGTGAAAAGAGATATGAACCAAACACTTAAACTTTTGTTTAAGAAATCCCAATCTGTTTCTTCTCCAGAAGTTCATAACAAAGGTGAAGGAATTGATCAAAAAAATCCCGAATTGATTCATTGGGTTTGTTTCTTAGTTGATTAATTCTTTTAAGAACATCTTGATAACGATATCTATCAAATGATTTATCAAGCTCATTCACAAGTTGCTCGAATGAATGGATAGAAGCAACAGGTAATGTATGATACCATCTCTTAACACAACCTTCAATTGTGAGGGTGAGAAATATAGCCATGGCATACTTGCAATGTATTCCATTAGAAAGGAAAAAACAAACAACTTGAAACAAATTTTCACGAAGAGTTAATTCACCCTCTCCATCAAACTTAAATTAGGAAATATTATGGAAAACTTCCATAGGGATGGTAAGATTAAGATCTTTAGAAAAACATCCTGGTATTATGATTTGGAGAAGAGCCATTTTGGATAAGAGATTCAAAGTAAACTCAATGGGCACAACCTGTCATCTGACTCTCCTTCTGGCATCATTTTGTTGACGTTGTTGGAAATTCATCAACCAAGGGGGTCTCCCCAATGTGAATCCTCAATTATACCTCACACCATTTGGAATAGGAGCCCCATCTATCAACAAGAGAGATAAGCGTGTATGTTCCTTTGCAAAAATCAAGTAAGTCTGCCTAGTGAATGTTTGGTTGTAGGTGTATCAAGGTTCTTCTACTGTAGAGGGAGGAAAGGTGAGCCTCTAAGAGAGAGGTAATATTACCACCCTAGTAGAGGCGCACACAAGCGAAAAGAGAATTGCCTAACATCAAGCATAATATTCCACATAGATGCGACAATTGTTACAACCATTACAACACATTTTCAATTAGATAAGCACTAAAATAACCGAAATAGTTCAAATACTTTAGTACAGGTGAAAGAAAACATGAATCACAAACATTCATAGAAAAATATTACAAATATTCACAATCCATGCATGAAAATGTGTTGGCCATCAAGCTTCAAGTATTAAGTAAAAGTCCCAAGATACATGAATATGATGAAAATCACTAGCTCCAATAGTGGAGCATTGGGGAAACGACTTGCTCCCCAAAAGTACTGACTCTGTCTCTCTGATACCTTATGGGAGAAGCCAAGGTGAAAATTCCTTTTCTTGTATAGTGAGGGTGTATATATAATAAGTGGAATGATCCTTCACCTCCTTTATGACTCTTGGAATACCCTCATGACTATTCAACTTCTCTATGACCTTTTGACTTCCTACATGAATTTTCACATTACATGAATGAATCTTGGACTTCCACTTTACATTATATTTCTCCATTATAGAATTTACATAATCCACAAAATGATGTGGCACATGATGAATCATGACAAAACATGACATGACATTGATGACATGGACTACATGATGACGTGGCAGTGTCAAGTCACTCTTTGCTGCTAGTTTCTTTGTGTCTTCTCGATAGATAGAACATGGTCTTTTCTTTCTCCTCCTCATGACTTGAAGATAAGGAGTCTTCAATGTGGTCTTGATATTCTGTCTTCTGTTGTAATCTTGTGTTCCTTCGTCTTCTTGCCTAATGATCATCCAATTTCTTTAGCTCCATAGGTGTCTCTTAGCATGGTCTCCTTCTCCATCTCCTTCATTATCATCCTGTCATAGCATGAAATAATACCTATGACTAAAGTCCACCAATGACAAGACAACATCAGTCCGATAAATCCCTAATCTAACACGCTTCATGAAATCACTTATTGGGGATGGAACTAGTGACTTGTCAAGTGACTGACTCAGGGATTTGGAAGCTCCAGAGGTCAAGGTACGAGACTGAGGCTTGAGACTATGCAATGTGCAATTATGGATGCATGGGCGGATATAATATGTATTTGAGAGATCCAAGAGCTCAAGCTAGAGGCTTGAGACTACAAAGTGTGCAGTTTTGAAGGCCTAGGCTAAGTGAATGTGCATTTGAGGGACTCAGGAGGTCAAGCTTGAAGCTTGAAGTTATCTAATGTGTAGTTCATATAGGAGAACAGGATGGGAGGTTGCACAGTTGAGGGGTTCAAGGGCTCAAGCTTGAGGCTTGATGCTTAAAGTTTCCCAATGTTTAATTCAACAGGGGTAGAGGCCAAGTGATTGCACAGTTGCACAGTTCAGGTGATCAAGGAAGAGGCTTGATGCTTGAGACTGCGTAGTGCGTAGAGAAGGCTGACTGGAGGCAAGGATTGCAAAGTTCTGAAGCTCAAGCCATGGGACTGAGCACTGATATTATGTAGTGTGTAGTTATGGAAGGAATAAAATGCACATTGTAGAGTTCCAAGAGACAAGGCTACTGCTTGGGGCTAAGACTATGAAATGTGCAGTTTAGGATTGCTAAAGGAGGTTAAGTAGTACGGTTGGATATTTTTCCCAATTTGACTAAAGTGTCGGATCAGTGAGAGGAAGATAAGAAAAAGAAACACTTGAACATGAGAACACACTTATTTCACTTGAAGACACAACATGAAACACTCAGAACACATGAACAACATTCTTTCCTTAATGCGACAACATTGTGACAACTCTCTCCAAGTGTGACACTAAAGATACACAATGCAATGATAGTGACACAACTTTTGTGGCAGTACTTGAAACTTTGGAAATGAGTGCGATGCATGTTTACATGATAAGAACAAATAATTAATGAAAATATCAACCCCTGAAACAAGCCAAAAATTGGCTTTACAAGATAAGTGACACTTCCCATGCTAAAAGACAACATTTTTTATATGAAAAGAAAAGTACGAATGACACTTGCGATATGCGAATGAAGATGAAAGAGAAAAATTCTAAAGCGAAGATAACATGAAAAAAAGCTAATTAAAGTGGAAGCAAGCAAAAGTGACAGTGAAAAACATGAAAATGAAACTCGTGAAGATGACAGTGTGAAAAAGTGATAGTTTGAAAAACTCACCGAAATAGAAGTACAAATGCAACCAAAAGTTAGAGACTGTTAGTGACAATGTTCACTAACTGTCGACATGAATTGAAAATTTCACAGGCATTGTCTTGATGGACTGTGCTAGGCTTGTTCAAGCTTGCGTGAAGAAATGCACTCATGAATTCTTTACAGACTAAGCATGCATGAGAAGGTGAATTCAACACTTGCAATTCAAGAAGGGAGTTCGAGGTCTTAACTAGAGTATCAATTGACAAAGAAGCAACTATGGAATGACCGATCACAAGATCCACAATAGGCTCCAAAATTCAAGTAAAGGAAAATTTTTGGAGGGTGTTTATCATAGTGAAAATAGAAAGCTTAAAAAATAAAATAAAATAATGATACATGGAACAAATGTCACGTGCAGGAAATCTAATTCTAGTGCTTGGAACATTCCTAAGCTCAATATAGGGGGTAGTGTGCAACATATGGACACTCAGGATATGTTCCCTTTGGGGATAGGGTTGTCAAGTTGCAAAGGAAATAAATGAAAGGTTCAAACATTCAGGAAAGGTATAAGTAAGTGTCTTATAATACAACAAGTTGAAGCCAACATAAGGCCAAAAGTGTAACTAGTTGAATATAATATAACAATATGAATCAAAATGTGGGAGCCTCCGAGGTATAAGTCAAAATAAGAGCGAGAAAACATGATGCAGATTCAATGAAAAGTCATGATGAAACTAAAAAGTAATTCTGAGCCTAAATAACAAGTGAAATGTTTGTTACAAGTTTTTTCATTTAGACCCAGGGTTGAACTATTGGTTGCCAACAAAATATTTTGTTGTAGTCTAACGCGACATTGACATTTTGATCCCTCTGCGAAGGAGAAATATCTCACCCTAGACATGATGAGACTTACTGTGAATGTTAAAAGGGTGTTTAGACAGTGTCAAGATTCATATCAGTTGCATGCACTATTAATTGGTTATATATATATTTATGCAACTTTGTAAACTAAACCATGATGCAGACACCCAGTGGCAGACTTTTCTCTCCCCATAGCTTGAATAACCAACTTCTAAGACTACCACTCAATTTAAGGATTAAGCTACTAGTTTACTTGTCATCTAGAAATGTATGATGGATGACTACCACTTTTTCTAGCTGAAACCCTACAAATAGTACCAAAGTTGGGTCCTTCGTTTGAAGGCGATGTAGTAGAACAAGGGAAAAAAACATCACTGGGAGTTGCAAAACCACATGAAGAGTTGAATGTGAATAAAAAGGATTGAATTGAGGGAAATTAAATAGGTTGTAGTTGGGACCTATTGGGTCCTTCATTTTGGAGAGTTTTGATCAAATTTTGGGTGGAAAAGAGTCGTGAAAATGATCAGCGGAAGCAAGAAAAGTAAATGGAAAAATATGTTGAAAGTTGAGAACAAAGAAGAGAAAATGGCAAGCAGAGAAAGGAAATGCTTATATTGGGATTTGTCAAATCCACAAAAGAAGGATCTAGGTGTTAATTTTGAAAGAATCAAGCGAAAATGGACCAAACACTAGGATTTCGTCAAATGGACCAAGTTAGACTAGATCAAGTGAGCGAGATCAAGATAGAGAAGGAAAGTTATAAAACCTACATGGATCGAGATGAAGAGAAAGATGAGAGAAACCTATGCTGACATGCTATCAAAATGGGATTTGAATCCCTGTGAATGTATTGTGAATGAATTTAGACATGTTATGTTCCATTTTGGCATAATTTTTGAGTATATCTTGCACAGTCTCACAAATCTCCATTGTAATGGTTTGGCTTCTAATATAATATAATGAGGGAGTTGCGATGTTATGTTTATTTTTGTTTCCTGTGAGTGAATGATGTTATGTTGTGTACCTCATAATTCACTCACAAGAAACAAAAATAAAGACAACCCTGCAACATCCCTCATTATATTATATAAGAAGCCAAGCAATTACAATGGAGGTCTACGAGACTGTGCAAGATCTACTAAAAAATTATGCCAAAATAGAACAAAATAGGTCTAAATACATTCACAATACATGCATAGGGATTGAAATTCTATTCCAACAACATGTTGACATAGGTTTCTCTCATCTTTCTATTGAGCTCAACCCATATAGGTTTTATAAATTCCTTCTCTATCTTGATCCCGCTCATCTGATCTAGTCAACCTTGGTCCATTTTATGAAGACCAGGTGTTTGGTCCATTTTCGCTTGATTCTTTCAAAATTAACACCTAGATCCTTTTTCTGTGACTTTGACAAATCTTGAGATAACCATTTCCTTTGTCTTCTTTCCAATTTCTCTTCTTTGTTCTTGACTCTGACATGTTTTTCCATTTACTTTTCTTGCTTCTGCTGATCACTTTTGTGACTCACTGCTAATCAAAAATTGATCAAAACTGTCCAAAATGAAGGACCCAATAGGTCCTAACCACAATTTATTGAATTTCTCTCGATTCAATCCTTTTTATTCACATTCAACTCTTCATGTGGTTGCACAACTCTCATTGGTATTTTTTTCCCCTATTCTACCGCTTCACCTTCAAAAGAAGGACCCAACTTTGGTACTGTATGTAGGGTTTTAGCTTGGAAAAAGTGGTGGTCATCCATTGTAAATTTCCAGACGATAAGTAAAGTAGTAGCTTACTCCTTAAATTGAGTGACAGTCTTAGCAGTTGGTTGTTCAAGTCACGAGGAGATCAAAGTACGCCACTAGCTGTCTGCATCATGGTTTAGTTTACAAAACTGCATAAATTTAGCTTTAGTGATAGGTTGAAGGTCACACACAACAATTTTGACTCTGCATGATTCCTCCTCTAACATGTGAATTTGTTTCTCAATGTCCTCTTATTTTGATTAGCAAGTAAACCAGGCCAATCTTGAACTTGGCAGAAAATATCTTGAGAACTCCTAGTACACTAATGAAGCAAATTTTTAGAAGAAGGATCCGATTAAATAGTTTCTGTAAGTTGTTGCTAGAACCATCCTATAGGATTTGGAAGAGATTTATGCAAATTGGAAACAATACTACACAAATATCTATTTGTGGTAGCTATCTCTGTAAAAGTAGTTTGGAATAAATCAATGCACTATGTAGGTTGACATAAGTAAAAATATTCTAGCGCATTAAAAATGAATTCTGCAACTATCAACCACAGAGACTGAAGCTTGGAGATGATGCCATCAATTTGCTTTGTCAATTTCTCCTTTTCCCCTTGCAACTGGTCCCTTTCCTTACTGACATTGATGAGTTGTTGTTGTTGTTGTTCATGTAAGGTGACAAGCTCATTATATCTTGAGTCAGTGAGAACTAACTGATCTTCTAATTAAATCAATGAAGCCCCAATAAGATAAAACAACTGTTGTGAATACCAAGTTTGAAGATTAGTTATAGAAAAATTATGTACTAAAGGAAATTTGGCCTACAATGGTTGACCACTTGCAACAAAATTATCATATTTCCCTTGAGGTGTGGTTGTTGGTTCTTAGGTCTACTCCCGTTGGAGGTATTCTTGAATTTTAGCAATGACATGTGAAGGAAGAATTGGAAATATATTAAGATATTATGCAAACAGGTGCAATGCTTCCCTGCAATAATTTAAGTCTTGGTTGAATAAAGAAAGTTGGGATACAAAAACAATAGTAGTGGGCATTGGCTGTGACACCTCTGTAATCGGCACCAATTGTTTGGAATCTTAGGGTTCTGACTCCACTTCCATATTAGCCATATCTCCAGTGGTATTTTCAGGGTCAGAGTGGTAAAAGGGATTATATGAAATGGTTGTATATGATGAAGCAGTATGAGATGACAACACAAGACTATGTTATGGAGACTTAATAGGTGAGGAATGCCTATGTTCTTCAATAATCTTGGTGGGTTCAATAGGATCTTTAGGTACATAATCTGTGAGATAAAAAATGGTTGAAGAACTGGCAATGGGATTGAGAGGTTTAGAAGCAACTTTTACAAGGGATGCTTGCGCATGAGTGAAGGCATTAAAGGTAGAAGGCTCAAGGTATGCAATTGTAGGCAACGTTGATGATATAGGACTCATAGAAATAAATGGAAGAGCTGGGGATTTGAACACCTTACAGACATATGGGGCAACATTAGGGATGGAAGAAGTTGTATCAAGTGGATTCACCAACGATTCCACAATAGATATGGTTGTGTGAGAAAAGGACATGCATGCCCGAAGTTGCTTCATGAAAGGTTAAAAATAAGTTATATAAGAGTGCTTCTTTGAGGATGAAGGAGCATCAAATGGCGGATCACGCAACTGCATCGCATCGAGAGAGTAAACAATGCCATGTTTTGTTTGCATGCATTAGACTCCCAACCAAGATAATACTTCATTGTGGAAACCTTCTTCTGTCAGGTAATAAGGAAATGCCTTCATCTTGAATGTATCCTTGTTGATATATTTTGGTTGAACGTAAGTATGACCGTCGCTGATACAAAACCACATCTGATATGCATATTTGTTCAAATGGATCGAGGCATCTTCAGCTGAGTAACTATTTGGTAATTTAATTGAGTTTAAATTACTGCATAAATTATCGACCAGTGCTTGTAAATTGATGAAGTGTACGTGCACTAGTTGTGCTAGGATTCTTTACTATGTGAGTAAATTTTCAAATTGAATTGGGATGTTTTCATGCACATGATTTATCTAAGAAAACTACCACTCTTGCAAGAAAGAAAAATATCACACTGAAAAAAAAAAAAAAAAAAAAACTAAATTAAAGTGCAGGAGTAAATATCGAAATCAAATCCAAATTCTCTTTACATTTGTAGAAAATAAAACTAATCTAAAATGCAGAAAAAATTATCACACCAACACAATAGATCTACTTCTCATTGACAAAAATGAAACTACTGTTAAGTACAAAAATAAAATATCAAACTGGAAAATATGAATCACACTAATAAAAACTTGGAAGAATTATACTCCTAATTGTAATTAAATGATTCTACTCTTAAAAATTCACATGTGCATAATAGATCCCTTTTTGATTTATTTCCTTCATCCTTCACACAATGAAATTATTAAATATATGAAAGAAATCTCTAGCAAACTTTGTTCTCACTGTCATAAGCGCTCACTGAAAATCAAAACTGAAAGATTACTTGAGATAATCTAATGCTAAAAAATGTAAGATATAAAATTGAAATATGAAGTAAAATAAGATGTTACAGCTCCCAAGGGGCCCTCCCGTGTGTTGTAGATAAGCAACGATCAATCATAGATTAAACATGCATTAACACAACACAGAGGAATAATCAAACTCACTTTTATAAATGAAAAGAGTGTATTAAAAATAATAATCGGTCTGTCATTGTCATGCCGAGAGGTAGGTTTTATAACCTCCTTCAATAAAGTGTTTAGAGATTTTTATGCCTATCCTACTCGACATAAATCTTAAAAATAACATAAGATAATACGAAATATATATTCTTCATGACTTGCTATTGGAGAACAAAATCATGAGGAAAAATATTAGCTTCATCCTTATCATCGATCTTCTCTCTCACCTATTTAATCCTTGGCTCCTTCTCTGCTGGGTTGACTTCCATGTTGACCTGCTCATACAATACTCTTATCATCTTGCTGGATCATGAAGATATGTGGATATCATTATGCCGATTGTCAGCTACCTGTCCAGATACTTCATTCCTCAACTGGTGTTTTAGGACCTACATATTCTTCAAGTAAGTTGTAGAATTGATCATTAGTTACAGAATTGATGCAATTCAGTAGCTTATGGAAATATTAAATCAAATAATAAGGAAATAATGAAACTATGAATAAAAGATGATTAGGTACCTGTTTTTTCCAATAACCTTGCAAGATGACACCTTATTGAGATTATTATGATAAAAAAGGAAGGGAATGGAGTGAATGGAGTTTAGGGAAGATGTCAAAAAAGAAAAATTTTGGTCTTCAACATTCCCCCACACAGAAGATATTGCATGTCCTCATGCACAAAATTTCAAAATTTGTGACCCACTCTGTCACTGAGCTACCTACGAAGCTTTAGCAAGAACATTTAAGTTAGTATTCTCTATTTTTATGATTTTTCTTCTAATTGATATCCTTGGTTTCTTCATTAAAATCCTACATTGCAAACCCATGATTTTACTTTTGAGAAGTTTATTTTTAGCTTTTAACTTCTTGTTTTTCTTGTACTAGTGGAAAAGATGTAAGAAAATATTATCATTTTGAGTCCTTTGAATGTCATTATATACCTTCATTGCTTCATGTTCCTGCTTCAAAAACTTGTTTAACACTTCTAATTCATAAATTTCTTGTTTAAGAACATTTTCAATTTTAGATTCTTCTAGAGGGCTGAAATAAATATTTTCACTCAGAATTTCTTCTTGATTTGAGGATAAATCAACAATTTTTCCTTGTGCTTTCTGTTCGAGAGATTCTATATAGTCATAGATTTGTTGTTGAACAAGGTCAATTTCTGGTGTCTTCCTTGTTGGGATTGCAATTGGTGATGGTATTTTCTCTGCTTCTTCTTCTTCTAAATCAACAAAACCCAGAGACTATTTAATGGCCAATTTCATAAGTCGTGCACTTATTTTTGATGGCTTTTCAGTAGTGAGAGTTCACTTTTTCTTGTTAGTTTTCTTTTTTTGTGTTCCTTCTTTTGATGGACCTTCATGTGTACCAATAAATTTCTTCTTCTTAAGACTCTCTAAGAAATTTGCAAGAGGGGTTTCAACAATAAAATCGTTAAGGGTGTTCTCATATTGTGGAATTTCCTGTGCAGGTGTTTCATTTTGAAACTTAGGGTTTGAGGGAAGTTTTCAGTGACTTCTCCTTATCTTAGAACTAGACTCATCTTGCTCAGCTTCCTTAAAGTGACTTCGAACCAAAAAATCCTCCCAATTATCCCCTTTACTCTTCAAATGGGCTTCAATTAATATTTTTACTAACTCGTGATGATACAGGGAACTTTAAATAGAATCAATTTTTCTTTGTATATTAGCGACCATTTTTCTTAAACTACAAAGCAGGAAATATGGAAAATTGATTTTGTTTCCATAAAAAAAATGCATCATCAACTGAGCATGGTAAAAGGACATATTTCCAAAACTACCTTCACAGGTTATGAACTTTTGAATGATTAACGACAAATTTCTCCATTTGTTTTTTTAAGCTATTACTGGAATTCCCTTCTTAAAAAGGAGATGTCCACACCTGGGGTTTTCAGGAAGATTTCCCAATCTTTCTCTTTGATTTTGCAGTTTTTAAACCAACTTTCCCTGTTTCTCGACAATCTTGTAGCTTCTTCCATGAATGACTCTGTTAAGACCAACCTGATATCTCCAATTTCCACTTCTATCCCATCATATGCCTGAGAAAACAACTTTGTAACCTCCTTATCGTGCCCATCAAACTTTTCAAAGAACTGTAACCACCATGCCTGCTGCAATTGTTGTTTCACCTATGGATAAACTTCAAGAAACTTGACTCCATTTGGCTCAGAACGCACAATAACTCCCATGGTGAGGAAGCTTCAATTCATAATTTCCCTTTTTGATAGGATTATGGAGTATAGCAAGGACATGAATGGAACTTAGGTAGCAGTTGAGGGGTTTTCGATAAAGAAGAATGAAACAGAGCCGAAGGAAGTGGGATATAATGCGAAGGAAATGGGATAGTGTATGGGAGAAATGGGATATATATGGATAAAGTGAATGAATTTAAACAATATCAAGGTTTTAATGTCATTCACATTTTGTGATGATTATCAAAAATTTATGTATTGAATGGTGAAAAACCAATATTATGTCATGAAAAAGGTAATCATTACATAATATGGTGGAGGAAATAGTTATAATAATATATTTATATCATAACTCAATGTTTGTCCTTAATTATTTAACTAATATTTACATACCTTTCTTTTTTTCCACTGGAAAAATCAGTAACTTTCATTAATATTTGAAAATTACATAAGTAGATGCCGAGGCATTGCAGTTTGTTCATACAAAAATCCCTTCTTCAAGGTATTGTTCTGTAGGTATAAGCAAATATAGTTCTGAGTTCATCATCAGACTGTACAATCTATCCAATGTCCATTAGAGGACTCTGTTATATAACATAGTATCCGTGTTCTATATGTTTCTAATAACAAAAACAAAAATGCCATTGACAATCATCTGTTGGGACTGTTGTCCCTTTGTTCCCTTTGCTCTATGAATGGCCTGTGGTAATATTGGTACTCCTCTGCTCCATTCTGTTCTACTATTATCCCCTCGCCTCTGGGAAGTAGCGTGGCCTCTTTGGATAATTTGTCAGCATCGCTGTTATGCTCTCTGTAAATATGAAAACATGTGCAGTAGTTAAAAGCAGCTTTGAGAATGAGAGCATCATGTAATAAATTGCTGAGAGTGTGTGAATGACATGTAGTGATATTGTTAATCCAGTTAACAACCACCAATGAGTCCCCATATATATTGATGCTTGTAAGATGATGCGTTAATGCAAATTGAAGTAGATTGTGGACAGCAGATAGCTCAGCAAAGTTATTCGATCCGATGCCAAAGCCCATTTTGGCCCGGAATCGATGGTGATCATTAATGTGAAGAATAAAACCCCCGCCACATCCTTCCTGATTTGCTGCTCCGTCGAAAAATGCCCACGGGACAGTTCTGTCAATATCGGGCATTGGTTGTATGGCTCGCGGTCTCGGGGGAGGAGGATCAGGTAATTCATGATAAGCTGCAATGATGGAGGCCTCAACCTGAGCCCAAATTATCGCTCTGTCATCGAATATAGCTCGGTTTCGTGCAAGCCATAAATGCCAAGTAGCTACAGGGGGAAGATTTTGTAGTTTTGTGCCCGGATGACAGTGTGCCCAGTTATCCCATGCACTCCTAATGTCAAGCCCTTTCCAATCGACAGCGATACCCAGCAGATTGCAGATGTTGATCCATAGGTTGACGATGACAGGGCAAAGGAGAAATAGATGATCCTGTGTCTCTGTTGCATTTTTACAGAAGACACACCAAGAGGGGCCAAATATGGCTCTGCGGGTGAGATGTTCCCCTGTGGGTACAGTGCCATTGAGAGCGCACCAAAAGAATAGTTTGGACCGGGGAGAGGCCTTTAGTTTCCATATGGTTTGCCACCATGGCTGCAACGGATCAGGCATTCTGTGTGAAATAAGAGCAGTATATCCAAGTTTAGGAGCATATATACCATGTTCAGCAGCGCACCATATGAGCTCATCCGGGCCTTGCTTTATACGGATGTGAGAATCAGCTAATGCCTCAGTAAAACGATCCCACTCCTGATGCCAATGTAATGGAAGATCCAATTGCTGGGCGGATTTCCAAGCCTGTGAAAATATATCAGTGCGCTGTTGGTCTGCAATTTGTGCAAAATGACGGATATCCCGGGCCTGTAGGTGTAGAATAAGTTCTGGAGTAAGGATGTGTCTCCCCCCACAGTTAATCCAAGGGTCTAGGCCAATTCTACCTGTCAATCCATCATTTATGCGCCAAGCAAGATTGTTCCGTATGAGAGGCAGAGATTGAATCAGAGCCTTCCAAACCGATGAGCATCCCATTGTTGGCCAAGTAGGGAGACGGGCCCAATCCAATATATTAAGAGGCCAAATGTATTTATGATAAACTACCTGTGTCCAGAGATTTTGTCCAGTAAGCAGAGTCCACCCCATCTTGGCGGCAAGTGCTTTAGCAAATTCAGGTAGTTCCTTTAGACCCCAGCCACCCCATTTTTTAGGCAGAGAGATTTTCTTCCATCCTATCCAAGCAAATATTCTTTTATCCTGTCTCCCATTCCAGAGGTATCTATTGCAGAGCTGTTGTAGACGCCCTAGGATGTTCCTAGGAATCCAGGCTAAAGCCATCCAGAACACGGGGGTAGCTTCTAATACAGACTTTATGAGCACAAGTCTACCAGCCCTGGAGAGATATCTGAAGCTCCAACTTGTAAGTATTTTCTCCAATTTGGCAACTAGCCAGACCCAGTCTGCAATCCTTTGGCAAGTCGGTTTAAGGTTGAATCCCAGATATTTGAGACCTCGGTCCAGGGGGTGAACCGAGTAAGGGAAAGCTTGAAGGCCGATCTGGGTCTCCTGAACAGTTGTGCGAGCACAAGTAATGGTAGATTTCAACTGGTTAGGCACCATACCCGTAGCAGAGGAGAACATTTGAAGGATCTTTAAGAAAGATCGAGAGTCACGCACACTACCATTTAGAAGAATAAGAACATCATCCACAAAAAGTAGATGAGAGAGAAAGCAGTGATCCGAGATGCGAAGGCCCCTAATGTCACCAGATCGCCTAGCAGCTTCCATGAGGCGGCTGAGACCTTCCATGACCAATAAGAATAGGAGAGGCGATAGAGGGCATCCCTGCCTCAGACCCCTTTCAGAGTGAAAAAAATCCGTGGCCGAACCATTGATAAGAATGCTGAAGGATGGAGATGTAATGCAGGCCATGATCCAGGAAATGTAAGCATGTGGGAAACCCAGATGAATGAGAATCATTTTGAGATATAACCAGCTGACACGGTCAAAAGCTTTGGATAGGTCGATTTTGAGAAGGATGGCCTTTAAGTTCTTGGACCAGATGGAGTGGAGGGCTTCTTGAGCTAGTCCAATGGCCTCATGGATCTGTCTAGATTCTAGAAAAGCAAATTGCTGCGGGCCAATGGAACGAGAGAGAATCGGTCTAAGACGATTTGCAATGGTCTTCGAAATGATTTTATAGAGGCAGTTACATAAAGAGATGGGCCTATAGTCATCAAAGGATGCAGGGGAGTCAGATTTGGGGATGAGAGCGATAAATGTAGAGTTGATGGCATGATATATAGATCCAGATGTCCTACTTTCTTCAACCACCTGTAGCAAGTCCTGACCCAGAATGTCGAAGAAAACAATGAAGAATTCAATAGTCCATCCGTCCGGCCCTGGACTCTTGTCTTTCTTGAACCATTTCAGAACTCCTTCCAGCTCCTCTGTAGTGACCGGGTCAGTAAGGGTCTCCACATCTTCATCTTCCACAAATCTCGGGAAGTGATTAGCTACATTAATAATATCAAGTAAACTTTCATCACGCGGACTCCTGTAGAGGTCCCTGAAATGTGATATACCCAGCTGTGCGAGTTTATTAAAATTGTCTGCGATGTCTCCATCTGGGGTGGGTAGCTTCCAGATAGTATTAGATACCTTCCTGCATTTTGCAAAGTTATGGAAAAACTTTGAGTTGTCATCCCCAGCTTGTATCCATAAGGCTCGGCTCCTTAATCTAATGGATTCCTCTCTCTCTTTGAGGATCTTGGCTTTTTGATTTTCAAGGTCAATAAGCCTACATTTGTCCGCAGCAGTCAAGAAGCCCTGTCCTCTGTCATCTGTTAGTGAACTTAAATCCACTTTAATCTGGGATAGCAGCGATGTTTCCCGTTCAAATTTCTCCCTTGCCCACTTAATAGAACAATGCTTAATTTTTGAAGGGTTCTTGCAGAAACCTTTAGCAAGGGGAACAGATTCATTGATGGGATGAGAGGCCCAGAAATCTTTTATCATCTGAATGTATTCCGGATCTTTCAGCCAAGAAGGATTGAATTTGAAGGGTGCCTTGGGTTTCTTGAAAGGACCCAGGATCTCCAGGTATATTGGATTGTGATCCGATATCCCCCCCGAGCCAACCCATTGCCTGTAAAGATGAAGTTGTTGCAGAAGAGGACCCTTTAACAGAAATCTATCAAGTCTTCGTGCAAGTGCAGCATCCCCTACCCTTCGATTCCGCCAAGTAGGTAGCAGACGCTGCACTGGTATATCCGAGAAATCTGATTGATCCAGAAGATTTGTCATATAATCAGTGATAGAGTCAATTTGAGCCTCAGTGCCCCATGACTCCCTGAAACCCAGAGAAAAGTTGAGATCTCCTCCTATAATAACATGGTCCTCATTTAGTAGGGGCATCTGAAGTGTATTCCGCCAAAAAGTTTCTCTCTGGGAGCACGGGGCATATATATTGACAATTCTTAGCTCCTTACCAAGATCAGCCGAAAAGAAGTCCAAACCAATGAATCCTGCACCTCCCCAGGATGAGATGGGCTTAATGGAACAAGGGTTTATACCAATGGCTATGCCCCCAGATCGTCCCACAGCATCATTAGCAAAGAAATTCCATCCAGGGACCAAGGCTTGCATAACACCAATAATTTGATCTGCAGAGCAGAGGGTTTCTTGAAGCATGATAATGTCGATCGGCTGAGTGGCAATGAGCCTTTTCATGGCTAGTTTTTTGGAGGAACTAGCCAGACCTCTGCAGTTGTATGAAAGGCACTTCATGGGGGAACACCTCTCGGGTTGTGTCCTGCTCTAAGGACCCCGTCTATGGTTGCTTGGCGGCCAGAGACCACCTCAGCCCCTGCTTGTTTGATGGCTTTGGAAAGGTGAGATTTTCTCCCTCTGGAATTCAATGATGCCCCCTCAGGTATGATAATGCCCAGACCCGAGTGTCCAACAGCCTGCTCCTTTGATGTGTTCCGAGACCGAAGGAAATACGGGTGGGGAGGGGAGGATGGACACGGGGAGGTAAAGGACCCAAGAGATGTAGAGATAATAGGGTCAGTGCATGCGAGGGGCTGTGATAGAGTGCAGGGGATCATGGGGATATGTGCAGATGAACCCGAGGCATGAATGTCATTAATAGATGAATGCAAAGTAAAAGAAACAGAGGTCATAACCGCTTCTGCCACCGAGCGAGCCCTTGTTTTAGGAGGCGAGGATCTCCGGAGATCTGCGTCGCCCGCAGGTGGAGAAGCCGAAAGGGCCGGACCAGCAGATGGCGGACGAGATATGATGGGGGAAGCAGTCCTAGTTGATGTCGGGGTGCCTTTCCCTGAATCAGCAGCTTTCTTATTGAGGGGACAGTCCTTTGCGAGGTGCCCCACTTTGTGGCATCGTCTGCAACGATATGGAACGCCTTCATAGTCCAGCAGTTGAACTCGTATACACTTGCCCCATTGAAGCGTGATCTGTTCCTCGAGTCCCTCGCGAGTGTCCAAATGAACCAAAATCCAAGCCAGTGTACGATGCCCAGATTCCACATAAGTGCGATCATAGTCCAGGTATGTCCCTAGGGCATTGCCAACCCTAATAAAAACTTCCTCATCCCAGAAAGGAATTGGTAATCCAGGGAGTCTCACCCAGATTGGACCGGCGCCTAGCTGCTCTCGTTCTGGGTCGAAGAGAGGGTTCCAGCGCTTGAGAAGAACAGGGGCCATTTCGATGTGCCAATATCGACCCAGAACAAGGTTTGTTTGGCAGACCTTGGAGAATTTAAGAGAGAACCATCCTCTGGGGAGGACATGGACTTCTGGTAGGTCAAAAAGTACTCCACCCCAGATTTCCTTAACCCAAAGATTAAGTCGCTGCCTCAAGTATGATCGACCCCTGACGTGCCCAACCAACACAGTATTAGCAATGTCCATATATTCGCCAAGCGGTTTTGCTTCGTCGAATTTGATGGAGATATCTCTTGCCGTCGATCTGATACACTTAACCTTCTTAGATCCAGAACGAGGGGCCGACAGATGATCCACCAGGGGATTAGTAATGCCCTCCCGGGGAGACGGGTTAGTGGGAAGGGAAGATACCGCCGGCGTCTCAAAGCATCCCGATGGGCGAATACCAGAGGCAGATGCGAGAGTTGCAGGAGTAGAAATTGGCGGAGGGCGGAACACCGATGGGATAGTAGCCAGTGGGTCAAAAGAAGGAGATGGCGGAGTATTGGAGGCCAGAAATTGAAGTGACCCAGGCGAAAGCGGAGGAACCTCGAACGGCGGTGATACAGGAGGGTGAATGACTGCAGAGGATGGAGCAGAAGCAGGTAGTGGATAATGCGGCTGGGCAGATGAGGAAGCGGAATGGGGGTTCAGTGAGCGAGAGATAAAATGTGGAGTCCCAAATATGACGTTCTCCGGCGAGGGATCCGCCGAATAATCCACCTCTTCATACTCCCAACGATCCATAACTGAATAATGTCGGTGACAGAAAGGGACAGGCGAGAAATTCGATAGCGCAGCTGCAGCAGTGTCGAAAGCGAAGTCCGTGACCGTAGCAGGTAACCGTCGTGGAGCTGTCGATGCTTCAGCCCTACGAAACCGTCTAAGCAGATGCCCTACGAACCCTAGAAGATGTCTGTAAACCCTAGCCTTGTCCTTTGCGCGAGCCCATTTTTCCCCCTTCCGCCCAGAGTATCATCGATTTACATACCTTTCATTCCGCCTTACTAATTTTTTCTTTTTGTAGGTTGCTTAGGTTGCTTTAGCTGTGATCTCCATTAAGATGCTTTGACAATGATCTTCATTTTCTTTGGCTATAATCTATCAATTCAACTGTAGAATTCCATGAGAGCTCCAGATTATTGACAATTATGTAGCTATCTTTATTTCTGCAAAGAGGAATAAAAGAAATGGGACAAGAATAGGGAAATTAAAAGAAAATTTACGCTACCAAGAAATATTGGTTTTCAACTTAGATTTTCTGTATAAACATGCCAACAATGTTGGTTTTCATGTTTATACAATTTTTTTTTATTTTTATTTTAATTTTTTCTTGAAAAATAAAGTATAAGTTTAAGTTGGAGAGGAAGAAGAATATTCCTTGACCAACTTCAAATCAAGATTATCTTCCATATTTCTTACTAACTCTTCCTTTGTTAATGGTTTATTATATATTCATATTCTATGACCATTTACAAGGAAAGTTACTTTTTCTTCATCAATAGTTTTAATTATGACTGCTCCATTATCAAAGACAGTTTCAATCTCATAAGGTACAAGCCAATGAGTTTGAAATTTTCCTTGAAAATATTTAAATTTAAAATAAAAAAGAAATGCCCAATCACCCATTTTGAACTTCCTATATTTGTTAAAATTATCATGCCATTTGGATCTTTTCTATTGAACTACATTAGTTCTATGAATAACATCTTGTCGTATCTCTTCAAGTTCATTCAATTGCTCCATTCTTTGTTTTTGGGCTTCTGATAGATCAAGACCCAATTTGACTACTGTTTTGAAGGTCTTTATTTGGAACTCAATAGGAAATAGGAATTTCTTCCCGTAAAAAAGTTCATAAGGAGCATGAATCGTTGTGTTTCTCCATGTGGTATGATATGCCCATAAAGCTTTTGTAAGCTTTTTTGCCCAATCCCTTCTATGCAGATGTATAGTCTTGGTAAGAATTGCTTCAAGTACTTTATTGGTAGCTTCAACTTGTCCATTTGCTTGTGGATGATATGGAGTGGATTTCTGATGTTTGATCTTGTATTCCTCCATTATATTTTGCACCAACTTGGATGTAAATTGAGTACCTTGATCTGTCACAATTTCCCTTGGGACACCAAAACGAGTGAAAATATCCTAAAAAGGAATGAAACTACAACATTTTCACTAGCAAAAGGAAGTGCTTTAGCTTCTACCCATTTTGTGACATAATATGTACAAACAAGAATGTACATTTTTTTCCTTAATGGTGGATTGATTGGACCAACAAAATCTAGAGCCCACTTTTCAAAGGGTTCAATAAGTACCTGAGGTTGTAGAGGAATCTCATCTAAAGGAACATGCTTTCCCATTCTTTGGAAAATATCACATATCTTAACATATTATTTGGAATATTTAAAAAGAGAAGGCCAATAATATCCTACGCAAAAGATTTTATAAGAAATTCTTTTATCAGCAAGGTGTCCTCCACATGGTTCATCATGACAAGCCTTTAATATTTCTGGTACTTCATCTTTTCTGAGACATCTTCGAATGATTAAATTGGGCCCTGTTTTGTACAATTATCCATTTATCCATGAATAAGATGCACTGGTTTGAATAACTTTCCTTTTCTCCCGAGGAGACAAGTATGAAGGTAACTTTCCTATGGACAAATAATTAGCAATATTTGCAAACCAAGGAGATTTAATAGATACTACAAAAATATATTCATCAAGAAAATTATCTTTTACAGGAACATCCTTATTATCATTTTGGATTCTAGATAGAAAATCAACAACTGTATTCTCCTTTCTAGGCCTATCCAAAATAGTAATATTGAATTCTTGTAATAACAATAACCATCTTGTAACTCTGCCATTAGTAATTGATTTATTCATTAAGTATCTAATTGCAGAGTGATCTGTGTGAACAAAAGTTTCATAACCTGTGATATAGTGTCAAAACTTATTAATGGCATGTACAACAACTAAAAATCCCTTTTCTGTTATAGTATAATTTAACTCTGCAGGAGTCAAATTTTTACTTGTGTAATAAATGGAATAAGGAGTTAAATATTTCTGTCCCAATACAACTCCTAAAGCTATATCTCAAGCATAAGTTGAAATATGAAAAGGAAGACTCCAATTTGGTCCCCTTAAGATCGGTGCTTCAAAAATATTTTATTTTAATGTTTCAAAAGTTTTTTGGCAATTATAATTCCAGATGAATTCACAACATTTTGTACGTAATTTGAAAAGTAGAGAGACTATCTTTGTGAAGTTTTTTATGAATCTTCTGTAATAACTAGTAAAACCAAGAAAACTTCTAACATCTCTTTGACAAACAGGAACTGATAATTTAGAAATAACTTCTACTTTAGATGAATCCACTTTAATTACATCTCTTGAAATATGGTGGCCTAAAAAAATTCCCTTAGTGAACATCATAAAGCCTTTTTCATGGCTTAATGAGAGATTTGTGTCTTTACATCTAATGCGAAAATTTTCTAAATTTTCAAGAGCTTCCTCAAAAGAATTACCATAGTCAGTAAAATTATCCATGTAAAATTCCACACAATCATGAATTAGATCAGGAAAAATGCCTAGAACTACCCTTTGGAATGTTGCAGGTGCATTACATAATCCAAAAGGAAGTACCCGGTAAGCATAGGTTCCCCATGGACAAGTAAATTTTTTTTTGCCTTGGTCGTCCAGAGCTACTTGGATTTGGTTATATCCACTAAACCATCCAAGAATGAAAAATACTTTTTCCTTGCCAATGTATCAAGGACTTGATCTATAAAGGGAAGCGGAAAATGATCTTTCAAGGCGGCTTTATTCAATTCCCTATAATCGATGCATACTCTCCATTTTCCATTTTTCTTTGGAACAATCACTAATGGTGAGACCCACTGACTATCTGATATTGGGTAAATGAAATTCACATTCAACATTTTTTTTAACTCCTCTTTAAAAATTTCCCTCAAATTTGGATTCATCCTCCTTTGGGGTTGTCAAAATGGTCTGGCATTTTCTTCAATATACATATGATGCATACAAATGTTAGGATTGATTCCTTTCATATAAGTTTATTCCCATGCATAAATAGAGGAATGTTCTTGTAACATCTTTATTAATTATTTCTTTTGTGATTCTTCCAAATTATCATTAATGTTCAGAGTTTTCCCTGGAAAGATTTCTATTAAAGAATTGCCAAATTTTTCCATAGAATGTAAAGCCATTTGATGTGATGATAGATATTCAACATTGTATGGTTCTTGAAAATTTTGATCTTGTTCACAATATGAGGAAGAATCATTATTATTCATTAGATTTAAAATTTGATCTTCTTCATATTTTTGCGAAGTAGCAAATATTGGTTGTATATCAAAATATTCATTATCATCATCTATCCAAACTTAACTTTATACTTCTATTGTTGTTTCGGCAGGAGGATATAGCTGAATTTCTTAGTAGATCTTCCATAATAGATAAACATATCACCAAATCTACAACTTATAAAAGCATCAACTGTAGCTAACCATGGTCTTCCTAGAATAAATGGGCGTCCTCCTAAATTATTCTTGGGAGTTAAAATTATAAAATCAACAGGATATTCTGAGGAATATAAGGAGATAGATACATCTTCTAATACACCATATGGTTTGATAACAGATCTATCTGCTAATTGTAGCAATGTTGGCTTGTATTGAAGATTAGAAAGTTTTAATTGATCCATAGCTTGTTTACTCATGATATTGATAGCTACTCCTAAATCAATCAATGTGTTTGGAATCTTAACACCATTAATATGTGTTTTTACAATGGGACTACTTGGATCTAGATATTTTTGAAATGTTGATTTTCCCATCATAATAACTACAAATTTTCCAGCTAACTGAATTTTTTTAACTTCTTTTCTTTTTCTTCCTGGTTTTTTAATGCTTAACTCCCTGATTGTCTTTGCAAATATTGGTATTTCCCTTATATCTTGTAACAAAGGAATTTTGATGCAAACATTCTTCAATTCATCTAAAATATCATATTAAGGCAACACAATTTGTTTTTCTATTCCTTTGAAAATTTTTAGCCTTTCAGGAAAGGGTGGATTTTGAATAGAAACAGAAGGTTGTTCTGCAATGGGAGTTGAGTTTATTGAGGTATCATGTATAGGGGTGCTCTCTTTCTGAGGAATTTCTTCTTGATTAAGAGATGTTTCTTTTTCAAGCGATTCATCCTCTCCAGATTCCTGAATAACAATAGATGGTGACTTCTTTTCCAAAACTCTACCAGATCTAAGTTGGACATTGTTTAGATCTAATGGAGTTATCATGCAAGTTTGGAAATTCTAACATTCTATATTATAAACAAGTTGTGAATTTTTATTATTCACATTTGGAAGTGGCTGAGCAGGTAGTTGATTAGTTTTTTGGGGGTATGATGTGGATGGTAATTGAAGTGGTTGATTAGAAGATTGAGTTTGATTTTAAAATTGTGGAAAAGTGTTTGACTGAGGAGGATAGTATGGAGGTTGATATGGAATAAATGGTTGTTGAAATTGATTATATTGAGGATTCCTAGGAGGATACTACCAACCTTGTGTCCATAATGGATTTTGAGGTGGCCAATTTTTCCAAGGCATTGGAGTATTCCAATTATTATGAGGTTGTAAAAATGATTGGTATTGAGGATTAAGACCTTGTACCATATTTGGCTATTGTGGTGGCTATGGTCTTTTACCAATAAAACATAGTGACTCAACTTGACTTGCTTCAAATTCATTTTGCAAGACTTCTTTTAGTCTAGGAATTGAAGGGAATTCCTTTTTGATAATTTCTTCATAGACAACACATATTTATATATTATCAAGAGGGCATTCCCTTAGAGCATGTTTCTTTTTACATTTAGGACAAAAAAATGATAATGCGACATTTTAAGATTTTTTCTTGTTTTGAACCTTAAGAGTATCTATTTGTTCACTAATACTCCCTAAGATATCTGTTTTGAAGTTGTCAAGAAAATTTCCTATTTCTTCTCTACTTACTGTCCCAGCTGCAGATTTATTAATCCTAGACATAACAAGGTCTCTTGGATTTTTCCCAGTTCTAGCCTTTCCTCTTGAAATGTGTACAAACAATTCACAAATTTCTCTAAATGATAATTTAGAGACATCTCTTTGTCCCATTAAATTGAGAATATCTACCCACTCATCTCTAATGGCTTTTAGAAAAAGATCTTTCAGAGTTTCTTCATCTAGATTATGCATTTTAGCCCTTTTAACATTATAAGCAAATATTTCAATGAAATCCTCAAGATTTTCATCCTCTTTTTGCATCATTTTAAAGACTTCATCTTTAAGGTTATGAGGCATACAATAGTCTTTGTATTTTTCTAAGAACACATTTTTCATTTCTTCCCATGTTCTTATGGTATGTGTTCCTAATCCCATAAACCATTTAAGTGCTCTGTCTTTAAGAGTGGTTGGAAACAATTTCAATTTTTGTGAATCAAGCCAGTAGTCATAAGATCAACACAAGACTTCAAACTCAAAAAGAAATGTTTCAGGGTCCTCATTTATCACCTCTTCCACCTTCAATCCTAAATTCCTCATTCAGATTATGTACTTCTCCTTCTCCTTCCCCTGCCATGTATATTCTTCAGAGCTAATGTAGGGTTATTCGATTGGATTTTGTAGCTCCTATTCTGGTTCTTCTATTAATGGAATTAAATAAGTTTCTTCTTCTTCCTCATTAGGGACTTTTGGTTATTGTCCTAAAATTGGTTCTCCAGTTGAAGATATAAATATTACTCCTTTTGTGGATGTAAGTTCATCCACCACAACTCCAGTAGAAGAAGTTGGTGAATCTTTTGGTTGGATTTGAGATCTTTGTACCTTAGGAAGCGTAAGTCTACCTGCAAATGATGGAATACGAGTTTTGGTGGATGGTGTGGCACTACGAGGTCGTGGTAGGGTGAGTGGTGATGTTGAAATGGAACTCCTAACTCTACTTATAAATCTACCACTATAATCTCCTTCCCTATGCATAAATATGTTTTTAAATTTTTTTGAATGAAAATATTTCTAAAAAAATACTAAATCCTATATACACTTCCTCGACAACGACGCCATAATGTTTGGTAATTTAATTGAGTTTAAATTAAAACATAACTTATCAACTAGGGCTTGTAAATTGATGAAGTATATGCACACCAATTGTGATAGCATTCTTTATTATGTGAGTAAATTTTCAAATTGAATTGGGATGTTTTCATGCACATGATTTATGTAAGAAAACTACAACTTTTCCAAGAAAGGAAAATACCACACTGACAAAAATAAAACTAAATTAAAGTGCAGAAGTAAATATCGAAATCAAATCCAAATTCTCTTTACATTTGTAGAAATTAAACTATTGTTAAGTACAAAAATAAAATATCACACTAGCAAATCTGAATCACACTAATAAAACCTTGGAAGAATTATACTCCTAATTTTAATTAAATGATTCTACTCTTCAAAATTCACATGTGCATAATATATCCCTTTTTTATTTATTTCCTTCATCTTTCACACAATTAAATGATTAAATCTATGAAAGAAATATCTAGCAAACTCTGTTATAAAATTTGTTCACACTGCCATAAGAACTCACTGAAAATAAAAACTAAAAGATTATCTTAGATAATCTAATGCTATAGAACATAAGATATAAAACTGAAATATGAAATAAAATAAGACCTTACAGCTCCTAGGAGTCCCTCCTATGAGTTGTAGGTAAGCAACGATTAATCAGAGATTAAACACGCATTAATGCAACACAAAAAGGAATAATCAAACTCGCTTTTATAAATGCAAAGAGTGTTTTCAAAATAATAACCGGTCTGTCATCGTCATGCTGAGAGGTAGGTTTTATAACCTCCTTCAATAAACTATTTAGAAATTTTTATGCCTATCCTATTGACAAAAACCTTAAAAATAACATAAGATAATACGAAATAGATATTCTTCATGATTTGCTATTAGAGAAGGAAATCATGATAAAAATATCAACCCCATCCTTATTATCGATCTTATCGCTTTCCTGATTCATCCTTAGATCCTTTTCTGCTGGGTTGACTTCCACGTTGAACTGTTCATACAACACCCTTATCATCTTACCAGATCATGAAGATAGGCGGATATTGTTATGCCAGTTTTCAACTACCTATCCATACATTTCGTTCCTCAACTAGTGTTTCGGAACCTACAAATTCTTCAAGTAAGTTGCAAAATCAATCATTAGCTATAGAATTGATGCAAATCAATAGCTTATGCAAATATTAAATCAAATAATTACGAAACAATGAAACTATGAATAAAAGATGATAAGGTACCTACTTTTGCCAATAACCTTGCAAGCTAACACCTTATTGAGATTATTATGATAAAAAAGGAAGGGAATCGAGTGAATGGAGTTTAGGGAAGATGTCAAAAAGGAAAAATTTTTGTCTTCAACAGTAACGTTAAGAATTTTGGCATGCCATTTCTCAAATGATTTTTCAGTAGTCTTTATTAGCAATATCAATTTAAGTTTTCCAGGGAGCATAAGAAAGAGCAAGGGCTTCGCTATCTAGTACTTCAGCTAGATCACGATCTTTTGGTGCAAACCATTTCATCATTGCAACAGAAACCACTAAATATCCATAAATAAAATATGTATCCCTTTTGTAGACATCTTCGCAGGCCTCAAAGATTTCATTTAAGAGGTAGCTACACTAGTTCAATTGATCAATTTGCACATAGGCTTCTGCTACAAAAATTACATCTAAGTTACATTCTCCTTTTGTGTAGTGCCACATGAGTTTTCTGGTGATAATATAACATGCAATTAATCCTGTCATTATTAATCATATCAATGAAAACTCCACGAACCTTGCGCTGAGTCCGTATTTTTTATATAAACTGTCATCACCTTTTTTCTTGCCTCACTTCGAGGTGCTTTGGAACGCAGTTGAGACATATTGAATGTACATGGATAATACAATGAGCTTGTGAATGTCATCGACATGAATAGGGTATTCCTTGTTGAGCCTCAGTTAGCCATTATGTAATCTTCTAATGAGGAATTTTGTACATCGCATGACTTCACCTGTGTTGCCAAATACTTAAAAAACCCATAATTTCATCAGGGTAGACCATTGAAAAGCACACAAATTAGGCTTGATCCTTAGAATAACATCAATAGATAGAACTATAATGGAATACATGTAGAATTCAGAACTTAAACCGAGAAACATAGCTGTTTAGGAGAAATCATCATTGACCAGGGTAACTTTTTCATACTTTCCCAGGATATCTTCTATAGGCACAATAAAATCATCTAAGAAATTGAAAGGAATGATTGGCTTAGTAGTGAAACCCATTTTTGATGGTCGATGACTATAAACAAACTAGACATGGGGATGGTGACAAACTTGAGACACAGGGGAACTAGATGCAGAGGCAAGGGCGAAAAACTTTAGAGTTTCTAAAAATACTAATGACTAATAATGCTTTGATGAGTGGTAATTATGGAAAAGGAAACAATATAACATAGAATGACTTAAACATCGGTGATTAAATGCAACAACTTATAAAAATCAAGCTCGATTCAGGTAATAATGAAAACCAAGACACAAATCCCCATGAAATGATGCAATCGAACCAAAAAGGAAATGCCACAATGAAAAACTTAATGAAAGTGGTTTACTGCTTTAAAATGGAAATAAAATCACTAAAATTGAATGTTAAAGGGGAAAATGACTCAACAGTTGAAAATAATTGCATTACATGACAATAAATGGATGGAAATGACACTATATATCTCCCTGACGACAATGGGTTGTGGTGGGTCGCAACTAAGAAACAACACAAATGACTAACACAACTAGATTGATTGAGTAACTAACACAACTGACTCAATCCTAAACCTAACTTGTGCCCTCTGACCGAGAGCAAAGAAAACATAATAATTTCAATGATCATAGTAGGGCTTAAGGCATGCACCATTCACCCAACCAAGCAGAATAATTCCATCAAGATGTGCAAGCTTAACAACTCTAGACTCTCTTATTTCATCAATAAAGAAAGGACCCAACCAATGCATTTACAATTTTCTAGGATGCTTAAGGTACTTAATATCATATAATAGTACTTTGTCTCCCACAAAAATATACTTCCTTTTGATATGTCGATCATGCCAAATTTTTTATGTTTCCTTCTAACACTTTGATGAAAATCTACAAGAAAAGGATGCTCATCCAACTTCCACAACTCCTCCAACAGTTCTACAATAGAGTCATCATTAAACATTTTAGTGGCTTGTGCGATAAACAGATTCTGAACAATAAATTCAGCAGGTACCACTTCTTTTATGCCATATAAAATATGAAATGGAGTATACTTATGTAGGTTCTTGAGAGTAGTGTGTTAGGCCCTAGTGTAGTAGGAACTCTCTCATCCTAGTCATCTCTATTAACAGAACATACTTTAGTGAGTCCCTTTTCTAAAATCTTGTTAAAGGCTTCAACATTCCCATTCACTTGTGGATGATATTGGTTAATCTTATGGTGCTGTTTCATGAACTCCCACAATAATGTAGCAACAATTTCATTGATGAAGTGCGACCCTTGATCACTTGTTAGACTTCTTGGACAACCAAATCTTATAATAATATTCTCAAATATGAACCTAGCAATAGTACTAGCAGTGAAATCCTTTACTAGGCCTACCTCGGCCTAGTGAGTTAGATAATCAACTATGGTAATAACATAACGAACATGAGTTTCACGCTAGAGGATTTATTTGTCCAAAAAAATCAACGAGCCACTTCTTGAAGGCTTCAAGGGCTCTGAATGGATGTAGTGGAAGTTCATCTCGACGGGAAGGTCTCCCATCCCTCTAGCATACATCACAATTTCTGGACTCGTTGGCAGCTTTGAAAAGATTCGATCACTATAGTCCATCTTGTAGCACTTTCCTTGTAGTTTGTTGGTTTAGTGGGTCTTGACCTAGGTTCAAAGTTAGTTTCACCAAACAAATCCCTAGACTACTGGCCCTTTCAGCATCAACCTATTAAGCACAGACCAAAGTCTCACCTAAAGTAGTATGGGGGGATGCTGGAACCAAGTTTCCACACCCAGAGATGAGCATGATGTCATTTTACGCTCTAAGTGTGCCTTCACGCAGATCGATAAGCCTTTAGGGCTTATCGATATAACTCCTCTTAATCAGCTTTTATACCTCCATGAACACTTACGACTATCTTTCGCAAACCCTAAGTAGGTGAATCCACTACTTACACACATCAAAGATTATGTATAACCTAGTAACTATTCAGATTATTTGAAGTGTCTGATAACTTCAAGATACAACAAGATTATCTTCACGTAAACAGTTAACAGTAATTGCATTCATATAATAGTATAAGTCATGTAAAGTTGTGCATCAATACATCATTATTTCATAAACCCATTATAACATAAGGCACATTCATATAAACATAATTAAAGAGATAACACAAGTATTTCTACACAATATTCTTTATTGATAATCAGTTCAATCTTACAGACTCAAAACTTCCCTGCACACTCAGCTCCAGGGGTCCGCGCACTTAGTTTCGGATTCTACTCTAAGCCTCTGTGCACACAGCTACAGAGGCTTCCCTCTACTCTAAGAATTCTTCGCTCTTATTCTTACTGACCCATTACATTCATCTTCATCATCAATACTATGGCTTAGACTCTCTAATACACTACTAATTATACAATCCCATGGTTTGCGGACCACGGGTAGATCTTCAAAAGCCGACTCAACTTACATAAAAGAAGGGTAAAACCCTTTATGACACTTTAACTATCTATGTGCTCCGCGACCACAACTTGTAGAGACTTTACATTTTATACAACAAAAATTGGGCTTTTACCCCAAAACTTACACATTTTCCCCAAAATTGACCCTAGGGGACCCCATCCCAACAGGCCCCCAACACAAATATCATGACTCGCCCTCGAGTCACTCTGCTGGTGTGAAGATATTACTGCAAAGACCTCCCAACTCTACTTGTGCCATTGCCACTTCAGCCGCGCTCTGCACAGCTGCCTGCTTGATCTACTCCACTAACTGCTCTGTTGGCGGTCCTGCACTATCCTCCTTGATTTTTTGTTGCGTGCTCTATAGGCTTGCCAATTTCTCCTGAATGTTGGCCAAGATAATGTAGGCCTTATCCAACCAAGGCCCCAATCTAGCCTTAAGGACTACCTCTTTCTTCTGCACTACTTTCACTTGTAGATGCAGCTGTTTGGACTCTTGCAACTTAGCAAGGCGTTGTGCGACAACAATGGTGTGCGCCATTTCTCTGACTTCATCATACTGTTGTTGGAGTTCACGAGCTTGTGTATTTAAGGCCTACAGGGTGGGATATTCCTGCAAGGCCATGACTACCTCCATTGCTTGCTGAAAAAGTGTGGTGCAATCTGCCACCACGACATCCACTGTTGCAACTCCATCCTTCACAGTGGCTTCACACCGTTATCTGACCTCTAGCGAAGTTGAAGGCCGTGACTTCAACTCTAATTCTGTGATCTTAATGTTCAGCTCAAACTGAACTCAAGCCATTTTTGTCTTGGCGTCACACATGCCTACATCTAGATTTCTGATCTTCGCCTCCAATGACGCTTCCTCTGGTATATGTAGTTTGGGAACTGTTCTGTAGGCTTCTTCCACTGTGGCTACAAGCTGGTCATTTTGTGCTTGGAATTTCTTCTAGACCTCCAATGCCATTGATTTCTCAATGAGCATCTGTTGGTTGTTTACTCAATACTTGCTTATAAGGCTCAATGCATGATGTTCCCAAGCTTTAACCTCCGCTATCACACTTTCTTGCAGCGTGTGAAGAAACTTGTTGGGGAGTGCAACCAAGTTGAGGCTGATGTTCTTTAGAGAGCTGACAATAGCCTTGTCAGCGGCCACCTCCACTTGCAAAGATCCATCCGGCAGCGCGACTATGTGGAGATCCAATGGCCAAACCATCTTAGCTACTTGAGTGGTTCCCAGTGCCAAACTTGTTGATGCAGCGCTGCTCTGCCTTGTGCCCACCTGGATCCTAGTAGTTTGAATTTGCAGCTCACGCAGATCCTTCTAAATGGTGCTCAGTGCTTTCTTTTGTTGCTTCTCAAACTACTGCAACAGTTCTGCGGTGGTATCCCACACCTTATCACCTATTTCATCTAGGTCGCCATCAGTCAAAGTAATCGGGTCCAATGATGGCTTGGTGGATTTTGTTTTCTTCCATGGCCCTTCCTTTTCTTGCTCCCTGTACCGCATCACTCAGAATGGAGTGCTCTTCTCGTCCTAACCACCGTCGCACTGCTCTGACTGTTCTTCCTCCTCCATTTGGGGTGAAGGAGACTTATCACTCTGCTTGGAGCCATGCTCTTCCTGTTCTTCCTGATTCTTCATGGCGTGCTCCACTTCCACCTGGGCCTTCTCCTCAGCCTCTTTCCTCCATTTCTCAGCCAACTACTGAACCTTCTGTTTGGCCACATCCTTCTTCTTCTTCTCCACAGACTTGCTAGTACCTGTAGCCAGATCAGAAGGAGAATGCCAATCAGTTGGACATTTGATGACATCCTTGATAACATCATTTGTAGCGAGGTATGATATATTGAACCATTTTTTCTTCGGATCCTTCCACGCCCGGATGTACACGCGGTGGAAGTTAACTTTGAACTCTGCGTATCCTAAAAGCTGTTCAAACATGGTTGGTGATAACTATGTCTTGTAGTTGATGACCATGCGAATGCTCGCCTCCATCAGCACCCAAAAGACTTTGGTCTCTGTGACCTACGCAACATCATTCATGGCCCACATAGATGCAAATTTTGCAACCTTTGGCAAATTGTTCTCTACGGGAGGAAATTGGCTATCCTCCTGCAAATCCCAAGTGACTAGCACAATCGAGAGCAACAACCACAAATAGTGGAATGTTTTACTCTCATCCTGTGCCTCTCTGCAGTTTGTGAGGAACTCAATACATAGGTAGAATGCCTAGTTGAACTGCATTCCCTCCATGCACTGCGCAACCAAAGAAACCACTGGTGTCGGACCTCGTCTGCATGACATTTTCTCATAACCTTGCCAGCCAAGATCTGCGTGGAACCCTTTACCACGAGGTCAGTGATCGAGGTAATAGAATACCTACATGACTTCTTCACAAGTTTGAACTTGTCCTTCATCTTCTTAGTGATGTCACGCTCGCTCATCTTTCTGCCAAACTCCTTAGCCGGATTTAACCTTGAGTATGGCAATAGCGTGATCCGATGGACCAGCATATCGGTGATGGGGATCGGTGCGCTCAGCCACAAGCATCCGTCATGCACTAGGCACAACAACTTCTTAATGATGATCAGGTTTATGTTGGAGCGGTGGTAGTGGGGCACTCTCAACAGGTTCAACAACCCTGACTGGTTCACTCCACAAATCCACTCCATAGGCTCCAGCGCGATGACACCAGACTCTTTGTAGAAGACCCTCTTCATGTAGGTTTCTATAGCAAGTTGGGGGAACCAATCGTGGTCCACCAAATCCCAATATTCTAGCTTCAAATGCAGGATCCGCACCAAGCGCGGACCTTCAAAGATTAGGTTATTCAGTAATAGGGGTGTGTTGAGGAGGAATTGCCCTGCATCTGGGTCCCTAGGGACCTTCACTTTACCCTTGCGTGGAGGGATATACTCTGAAAAATTAGAGATAGGATCCACCCCCTTGGTGTCTATATCTTTTGCGCCCTCCTCGTCCTCTAGATCCACCACTTTCCCCTTCTCTATCGCACTCAGCTTTTCTTTCCTCTAAGCCTGTGTAGTGGCATTCTTCCTCGGTGACTCGTGCATCGGCACCGACTTATTTTTCTTATCTTTCTTTGGTTTGGGGACCTATCTCACTAGTGTAGGCTTCAACCTAGGTGACCTCAGTGCTGTAGGTGCTGCAGCTGGAACCTCCATGCTCATTACCTCCGGGGCATCTCCCTCGAAGGAAATAGTTCCTCCAATGCTAGCGGTTTCAGCGAGACCTGGTCCTAACAAGACGTCAGTAATGATTTTTCGATCTAACTCAGGCATCTTGTCGAACACAGGGCTTACGATCAGAGCTTCCAAATACTCGCTATTCATGTGCACCAGACAACACAACACAAAAATTATAAGGATGCAAAGTGTTTTTCGTTGGATGGCCACACATAATTTATAGGTGAATTCAAATTCAAATTTGACTGTTCCCCCCAAAATTCGCCAATAAATGGTAAATTGGCAGTATATTTTCCAAGATTTCACTCTTAAATTTAGCATGAAATGCCAGAAATGCTGGCCCCCCACTCCTCTTAACCGTCTTCTGGCAGTCAAATCATGAACAATGACTGTAACGATTACTTTTTGGCTGCGCTACGCGGTCTCTCCTCCTATACCGCAACTCCCTTCGCGCTTCGTCTGGTACTGTGACACCCTCCTGTTTCACGCAGACCCCCTGTCGCGCAGCCCTACAAACCGAGGAGTGTAGTTTATAGTCTCGCGCCTCCTTGTAGCTGCCTGGAGTGCTAAAACTGTGCTATCGTCATGTAGTCATTGGGCTAGATCCCCAGTGCATGGCTTCAATCGGCTTCCATTTACCCTTCCCAGAAATGGATCTCCATTCAACATCACGAGTTGAACTGCTCCACCATCTATAATCTCTTTGATAACATATGGCCCCAACCAGTGCATCTAAAATTTTCCTGGAAACTTATCAAACTTACTGTCATATAATAAAACTAAATCATTTACCTTGAAGGTGCATAGTTTGATGTGCCGATCCTGCCAAGATTTTTCACGTCCCTTCTGAACTTGTTGATCGAATCTAGCCAAAAACCTATCTTCTTCAAGCTCTATTAGCTGCATGAGCCTTTATTCTAAGGCTCTGCGGTCCGCCATTCCTGTGAAGGCCGCTATCTGTAGACTAGGCACAATGTACTCCATAAGCATTACAGCTTCTACGCCATAGACCAACCTAAAAGATGTCTAACCAGTAAGCTTCTTACAGGTGGTTATGTAAGACCATAACACTGCTGGTATTCGCATGTCCCAATCATTCCGCTACGCGTTGCAAACCTTCATCAGTGCATTCTCCAATATCTTATTAAAATCCTCAATCGTTCTATTGGCCTAAGGATGGTATGGCATACTCTTCTGATGGTAAACCTAGAACTCCTCTGTCAGTGCACTGATTGTTTCATTGAGAAAATGTGTTCCATGATCGCTCATCAATACCTTCGGGCAACCAAACCTTGTCAACACATATTCGAATAGGAATTTTTCTTCTGTTGCCCCTGTACTATCTTTCACAGGTTGTGCCTTTGCCCATCTGGTCAAATATTCAACCGGGTTGCTGATATATCATGCAATTGTTTTCTTGCCTGGAGGCTAAATCGGTCCTACAAAATCAATTGTCCATCTCTAAAATGGCTGCAATGACACTTGTGGATTCAAAGGAAGCTCGTCCTTCTGCGATGGCCTACCCATCCTTTGACATGCATCGCCTGCCCTACAATATGCTTTGGAATCCTTATGCAGCGTCATCCACCACAACCCAACACACAAAATCTTCTACGCTGTTGCTTTCCTGCATAATGCCATCTCACAACTCCTCCATGAGCTTCAACGAGGATACTATTTCGTTCAAAATCAAGCACATAATGTCGTAGTATTTCATCCCATCCCATCTTGTACAAATGTCCTGCAATAATTGAAAAGTCTGTTGTGCATACTACCAATTCTTTCTTCTGTTGACTCGTGTATCCCTCCGGAGCCATACCTGTGGTCAGAAAGTGGATAATTTCTGCAAATTGATTATCCGCTACGCACACTAAAGAATTGTGCATCAGGAAATCCCTCCTCCAAATTTGAGGGCTCCTCTTCTGTTTCAATGCACGACAGATGATCTGGCCCTGCATTCAACCTTCCTGGCTTCACAATCACCTCGAAATCACACTCCTGAAATAATAGCAGCCATCTGCATATTCCCCCCCCCCCAACACAGGCTTATCAACTAGGTATTTCAATGCAAAATGGTTTGTGTACATCTTAAAATGTCTTCCTAGCAGGTAATGTATGAACTTCTAGAGTGCGTATACCATAGCCAACCCTTCGCGCTCTTTCATTGAGTAATTCTTTTCAGCCTTAGACAACTTCTTGCTCGCAAATGCTATAGGGTGATCCAATTCTCCTTCACCGGCCTGCATCAACACTGCTCCTAGTGCAATACATGAAGCATCCACATGTACATGAAATCCCTTCTTCCAATCTGGGAAGACAAGGATCGACACGGTGACCATTTTCTCCTTCAATACATCCAGGCTGCGCTGACATTCTTTGTCCCAACAGAATGTAGCATCCTTCTTTAGTAACTTTTCCATAGGCACGGTAATATGAGCATAACTTTTAATGAAATTCCAGTAGTATCCAGTATGACCCAATGTAGCACGCAACTATTTAACACTTCTTGGTGCTTCCAAATTGATGATTACCGTGATCTTAGAAGGGTCCACCATGAGTCCCTGCCTACAAACCACATGACCTAGAAAGATCCCAAAAGGGACACAAAACAAACATTTCTTTAGGTTTAGCGCAATCTGATACCTTCGACATGTATCTAACATCAGGTGCAAACTATCTACATGGCGCTTAACTAGCCCAAACACTATCCAGTCATTGAAATAGAATTCCAAGAAATTTTGAATGAACTCCTTGAATGTCGCAATGACCATGCATGAGAAGATCACCGACACATTCTTAAGGCTGAAAGGCATCACTGTATACTAGAAACATCCCCATTCTATTGCAAAGGTGGTCTTACTCATGTCTTCTGGTGCGATATTTATCTAATGGTATCTAGAGAACCCATCAGTGAATGAATAGGCCTCCTGCCCGCCAACATTATATAGTACTTCATCTGTGAACAAAGTTGGAAAAGGATCATGAATGAAAGCATCATTGAGCTTCCTGAGATCTACGCAAATCCTTATTTCATCCTTTTGCTTATTTTCCTAAAGTACCATTGGACTCACCCAATTGGATTCCTCCATTGGTTAGATAATACCTGCTGCAAGCATCTTGTCCTACTCTAGGCAGACCCTTTCCTTGTATTTGGGATTAAGGCAGTATGGCCTCTTCTTAATAGGCTTCATGTCCAGTTTCAAAGTTATTTTCATCACTCCCAAATCGCCTATGATGCCTTTCAAGTTCGAAAATTTTGTGGGAAACAAATCCTGATATTCGCGGAGCAACTCAACGACCTTGTCCACCGTAGCATCATCCCAGTAGTCCCCTATCTTTGCAAACTTTGGTTCCACCTTTGTGCCAATGTCTACTTGTCTAGTTTTCAGTGGCATGGTGATGTTGGGGTTCTATATCTACGGTCCCTCTACTTCATGGTGGCCTTCTGCTTCGGGGATTTTAATATTCCTTGGATCCTCATCTTCTCCATTAGTAGTCATATTATAGCATTCCAACACATGGCACAGTTGGGTGCTCCAATCTGGTTGAATCAATTCCAAGGGATCCTGCAGAATTCTGAAGATTGATGCCTTAAATTCTTGCAATGCTTCATCAATACTTTTGAATCCATATTCAAAGTTGAATGTCCTCACAAACCCTTCTCTTAAAATATCCCATTCTGCGGTGCGGTGGCAGAGATCCATTTCCAAATACTAGTTCATAGGGATGATGTCCAAATTGTGATAGAAAATATGCACCCGCTCTGATTGTGGCTCCGTTCCATAAACCTTGGTCCACTTTGCCAAATGATTGCGTGGATCATCTCTCCCATCATACTTCTTAGTCAAATGTACCTTGGGGTGGCTAAATCACATCTGCATCATCCTCCTATAGTCACGCCATTCTTCAAAATTGTCTTTATGCGTACCCCACCACCATGCAGGCGTAGCACGCAACAACAAATCTAGCACTTGGAAGCAATGCTTCTCAGGAAATTCCCCTTCAAATTCATCTAAAAATTTATCTACATTAGTTATACCATCATAATAAGGTAAACTTATTACCTCAGATGATACACAACGCAACGATTTAGTCATCATATTACATTGCAGCGTAGATACTTCGTGTAACCTATTATGCCAATGCTCAAATTATTTGTCTAAATCTGATGTATAGGAGCTTTCACGGTCCCATGAAATTCATCCATCAATGGTTGGATTAACCCAATCTTGGTCTCTACTATTATCTTATAGATTTGATCCAAATCATTGTTGCTTTCCTCATAGTTTCTCACCATTCAGTATAGTGCGGTTCTTCTGCAGGGTCCAATGGTACTACCACACAGAGCATTTTCCTCTCAAACGACATTGTCCGCTTCTTCAGATTGATTACCCCATTCATGTCAAAAGCCCAATCAATTCCATGGAGCATGGGGTATGGATTTCTGTCATCAACAATCTCTATTACTTCAAAGTCAACCAACGCGCTCGCCCCTTCTATATCTATAGTTACTCCATGCAATCTCCCCATAGGGATAACCTTTTGTTGATTTTCCATTCTTAATTGAATCAGAGACCAGTGCAACGCAGACCTCCCCATATTTTCCCAAGTCTGTTTAGAAAAAACATTCGCGCTCGACTCTAGATCCAAAATAACTTGGTCCATCTCGTATTCTCCTATTTGAGCAGTGAACCTCATCTTGCGTACTGTTCTTGTCCTATGTTTGCCAATATTTCTGACCGCGCGGTGCCCATCAGATGCATTATCCATGACAACACATTTATTTATCAACTCATGTAATCCTTTCATAGTCCTACTACTGTGTAATAGTTTCATGCAAGTCTCCAAGAAAGTAATAAGCATGGAGGGGTCAACTTCTTCAGATAGCCTATCTAGACTTCCTAAGGTAGAGGCTTCAGTGAAGCTTTTCTTTGCTTCCACAAATGTCTCCTTTGTGCACTCCAGATCAAACCCAACTTCTTTTTTCAAAGCCTTGTGGACCCATCCACCTTCTTTAGGCTGTTTTCCCTTATCTTCACTAGTCGTCACACCACTTCGTAGCATGATATTGACATTGGGATCCTCTTTGCTAGGTTCTTCCCTCATCATCTACAGGTCCTGGTTAGGCTACTGAGGCTGCGCCTTCTTCTCTTGCATTTTAGCTATCAATATAGGGCATTCTTCTATCGCGTGGTCAAATTGAGTGCAATATCAACATGACGAGCGTTTCTAGCTCATACACTCCCGCGCGTAGTGTCCTGGCACTCCATAATTATAGAAAACAACTTGCACTCGACCTCTACTAGGTCCTCCTCCTCCTTGGCCTCGCCCATGTCCCTAATATCCTCCACGCACTCCCCTGATGCCTTGGTCTAGAGGCAGAGTTTCTGTTTGCATCCGATACACGGGTGTTATTTCCATCATTAATTCATAGCTATGACAGTTACGCTCATCATGGCCTACCGATTTACAGAAGTTGCAGAATAACTATTACAGCGTCTGTACAAATTTGTGCAGTAAGTGGCAATTGTCTGTTACATGTTTTCTTGCTACTTGGTAGATAGCGCACCACATTGCGGGCCCTGTACTTGGTCCTGTTGGGGCTTCCTGGCTCAAAGGCATGGGCCCTCCTCCTACCATATAGTTCACAAAATAGGGCAATGATCCTTATCATGCCCCTGGTTCTTACACTTAAGGCACCAAACTTCTTCGCACACTTCTGGCCGAGCCACTTTCTCCTTCTTCAAGCTCTGAAACTCCAAGTAGAGGTTCTGCAACTCCACATGAATTTTTTGAACTCACAATGTCACATCCTGGATAGGCATATCATGTAATCTCATTACTATCTCTAGCGCTTCCACCTGCATTCCTATCTTTTGTTGTGACAGAGAAATCCTTAAGTGAGGCAAGAGCACAACTATAAACTAGTCGCGGTGCTGACTGTCTGTGAGATTCATATTGGCTTCGCGGATTCCGCACTTCAGTCTTTGATCCAGCTCCCAGGGTGTTTCACTGATCCTCATCGCGATTTCCTTGAACCCCACTACCGACTGTGTTTCAGATTTAGGCCTATGGAATTCCTTGTTCAAAGCAGTCTGAGTGTCCGCTAATGACGCCATCAGGTTATCAGTGTATTACTTAATGTACCACGTCAATGCGCGATCTTGTAGAGCAGTAACCAACTGTGCTTTCTTCATATCATCTGTAATATTTTGTGCTGTCCACACGACCTTCGCAACGAACCAAAACTAGTCCGGGTCCTCAGTTCCGAAGCCCTTGAAAACGAGCAATTTCATTGTATTCGACATATTGAATGGTGGCGGAGTGTTGGTGGTGTGGGAGAAGGTGTATGTTGTGGAGGTGAAGGTGGAGGTGGCATGGATGGATGAGGTATTCGCGGAAACCCTTGCCTTATTAACTGTACAATGCTCTGTAGTGAAGCCTATGCTACTCCCTCATCATCACTCAGAGGAATCTCAATCAACGGGTTATATTCAAGGCTTGTTCTCCTTCTATCCCTAAAGAAATTTCCACTTCGTGTAGGTCCAAACATCAAGGTAATGGCATAACCCGCTTTTCACACAAGAGCATCTTAATCCAAGTATTCAAATATCTCAAATACTTACCTCGCGGTCCCTTGAAAAAGCATCGCTCTACTTCACTGTAGCTGACTGAGGTTTTGACCGTGAATTCTGTCACAAATCCTCCTATGACTTGATCAAGCCAGTGATCGATAATGTGCACGAGCTTATCTTTAGAATCTTCCAATCTCTGCACTAGCTCTGGGGTCCACACTATTGGACCGTCAAGCCTCCACCTTCCTTGGCCATTTGGCAATTTAGTGATCCACTCATATAGTTTGATCGGGAAGGTGCAGAAGAAGATCTCATGTATTTATGTGTATAGGTATCTGTCCAACCACTATTCTTTTGTAAGGTGTAGATTCTTGTTCTTTTGTGCCACGAATTCATGGATCTTTCTATCCAACCACTCCTCAATTTCTTTCTTTGTTGGATTCCAATGATGTGACATCACACATCTATTTATGCAGATCCTAGTCCCGACAATAGAACCATTTGTTGGCTTAGTGGGTCCTGACCCAGGTTCAGAGTTAGTTTCTCCAAACAAATCCCTAGACTAATGGCCCTTTCAGCATAAACCCGTGGAGCACACACTTAAGTCTCACCTGAAGCAATATGGGGGGATGCTGGAACTAAGTTTTCGCACCCAGAGATGAGCGTGATGTCGTTTTACACCCTAGGTATTCCTTCACACAAATCGATAAGCCTTTAGGGCTTATCAATATAACTCCTCTTATTCAGCTTAGCTTCTATACCTCCACGAACACTTACGACCATCTTTCGTGGACCCTAAATAGGTGAATCCACTACTTACGTGCATCAAATATTACGTATAACCCAGTAACTATTCATATTATCTTAAGTGTATGATAACTTAAACATACAACAAGATTATCTTCGTGTAAACAGTTAACAATAATTGCATTCATATAACAATATAAGTCGTGTAAAGTCACGCATCAATACATCATTATTTCATAAACCCATTATAACATAAGGCACATTCATATAAACATAAGTAAAGAGATAACACAAGTATTTCTGCACAATATTCTTTATTGATAATCAGTTCAATCTTACAGAATCAAAACTTCCCCACGCACTCAGCTACAGGGGTCCGTGCACTCAGTTGTAGATTCTACTCTAGGCCTCTTCGCACAAAGCTGCAGAGCCTTCCCTCTACTCTAATACTTCTTCACTCCTATTCTTACTGACCCATTACATTCATCTTCATCATCAGTACTATGGCTTAGACTCTCTAAGACACACCTACTTATACAATCTCATGGTTCATTATACTCTAGGCCTCTTCGCACACAACTGCAGAGCCTTCCTCTACTCTAAGATTTCTTCACTCTTATTCTTACTGACCCATTACATTCATCTTCATCATCAATACTATGGCTTAGAATCTCTAAGACACACCTACTTATACAATCCCATGGTTCGTGAATAATGGGTAGATCTTCAAAAGCCAACTCAACTTACATAAAATAAGGGTAAAACCCTTTATGACACTTTAACTATATATGCGCTCCGTGACTTCAACTTGCGGAGACTTTATATTTTATATGACAAAACTTGGTCTTTTGCCCAAAAACTTGGGATTTTAACCCAAAATTGACCCTAGAGGACCCCATCCCAACATAATTTCTTCCCCTCCAACATGACCTCCCACAACACCATAATGACATTTCCATAAAGCAACATCTCTCCCATGACCTAAAATACATCTGTGGAATATATGGTCAAGCCCCATCTTATATAATTGACCTGCAATTAATCGATAATCTGCAAAATGCACCACCATATCCTTATTCTTCGTAGTAGTATAGTCATATGAGCACTTACCAGTTACCAAAAATAGCACAATATCTTAAAGGTGTTCTGGCACAACTTCAATTCTAAATAAGCCAGTGTCAGGCAACTGATCATCAACTATTCCTCTTGCTTCTCTAGACTCTAAGAGAGAAAGGTTTTCTGGACCCACATTAGTGTGACCTGGTTTGATGATGACTTCAAACGAGAATTCATATAATAGTAACAACCATTAACATATTCTTCCTTCCAAAACAAGTTTGTTAATTGAAGATACTTTAGAGAAAAGTGACCAGTAAAGAATTTGAAAGGACCTCTAAGGAGATAATGCCTAGAATTTTGGAGTGAATACACCATAGCGAGAGCCTCTCGATCAATGGTTGTATAATTTCTTTCAACATTAGAAATTTTTTTGCTGGAAAATTAAATGGGGTGATCAAAATTATCCTCACCAGTTTGCGCCAAAATATCACCCAGAGCAATACCAGATGCATCAATGTGTACATGAAATTCTTTGTTCCAATCTGGATAAATTAATATTGGAACACTCGAAAGTTTTTCTTTCAAAGTGTTGAAAGAAACATCGCATTCTTTAGCCCGCAAAAAACGTTAGGCCTCCTTTAGCAACTTCTCCAATGGTGTAGTATTTTAATCATAGTTGCAGATAAATATTTTGTAATACCTCGTATGCCCCAACATAGACCATAACTATTTTATACTTGTTTATGGTGACATATTTAAGATCACCACAACTTTAGTAGGGTCTATGCACACATCCTCTTTGCAGATAATATGGCCCAATAGAGTACCAAAAGGCACAATAGAATACATTATTTCAAATTCAAGGAAATCTGCAACAACCTACAACAATCAAACATAACCTATGACAAATTAGAATGCTTCTTCAAGAGACTATAGACTATCCAATCATCCATGTATGCTTCAAGAAACTTATGAATATACTCCTTGAAATCAACAATACAAATCCTAGATAAAATAGACAGGGAATTCTTAAGACCAAATGACATAACATGATAAGCATATGAAGAGACTTGACCAAGGCATAAACCTGCTTTTCCATGGTATTGTACTTCAGTTCGGAATTTTGAAGTGCTCTACTCATGAAAGCAATAGGCTGCTCGTGACCATCTTTATTCTTTTGTAGCAGGACACCAGCAATGGTATCTTCAAAAGCGAAAGAAAAAAGCATGAAATCCTTGGAATAATCGGGACTAACTAAGACAGGAGCTCTTGCAATAGCATATTTGATTTCTTGAAAAACCTTTTTGCCGTCTTCTTGCCAAACAAATTTTGCATCTTTCTTTAGAAGACTTTGAATAGGCTTATCTATTTCTGCGTAATTTGGAATAAACCTTCTAATAAAATTTTTCTTTCCAAGGAAAGACTGAAGGGATTTAAGATTATGAGGAAGAGGAATCTTTTGGATTGCTTCAATTCTTTCAGGATCAATCTTGATTCCATCCTTAGAAATGATATGGCCAAGTAATTTCCCTTCTGTTACTCCAAAAACAGACTTAGCTGGATTCAAAGAAATCCCGTATTCTCTACATCTGTCGAAAACCTGCCTAAGATGATTTACATGACTGATACCATCTTTAGAGAAAACAGTAAGATCATCTTGGTAAATCTCAATAAATTTCCCGATTAACCCCTTGAAAGCATAATCCATAGCCCTTTGGAATGTAGCCCCAGTGTTTGTTAATCCAAATGGCATTCTGATGTATTCAAAGGTACCCCATGGTGTGGTGAATGTGGTTTTATGATGATCTTCCTTTTTAACCCATACCTAATTGTATCCAGAAAAACCATCTAGCAGCGACATCATTCCAGAACCGGTTACTCTTTGCAACAAAGTCTCCATGTTTGACAAAGGGTAATTATCTTTCTTGCATGCTAGATTAAGGTTTCGAAAATCGACACAAAGCCTTATCGTACCATTCTTTTTCCTAACAATCACCAGATTTGAACACCATGTTGAATGCCTTGTTTGAGCGATAATTCCTGTTGCAAGCATTTTCGCAAGCTTTTTCTGAACCAAGGGGGGCTAATTTAGGATTAATTTGCCTAAGTTTCTGGTGAAAGGGTTTAGTATTTTCATCTGTTAAGGGGATAGTATGTTCCACGACATCTACCCTATAGCCCTTCAATTCATCATAAGGAAAAGCTAAAACATCTTGATATTCGCGAAGTAAATTAGTTAACTTTTTTCTTTCCTCCACACTAGTACCTCTACCAATTTTAACCATCTTTGGGTTTTCAGAAGTACCAATGTTTATCTCGAGATATTCGCCTGGGTCCATCTTATTTTCTTCTCTCAACTTCATGGCATCATGCCGATCAAAATGTTGCTCTAAAACAACCACATTCCTAGGAGTAGGATTTATGATATGCTCATAATTTAAAGATCCATCCTCCTGAGAATCTATCCGGAAATCTTCAAACTCATATAGAATATTAAGAAAACCAATGACCTGTTTTTCATCATTAAAGAACTGCCAATGCTCTGAGTTATCTAGAACAGATGGTCTAAATATTACTTCCATTTTGATCTTATCATTAATTAGCTCATCAGGTAACTGGAAAGTAGTAGCAGCTACGACAAGTTCATCTGCCAAACTATTTTGCTCTCTTGGGATAGCTTTGAGGTCAAGGGCATCAAAGTGCTCCATAGTATCCCACACAGTATTTCTGCATGGTAATCTTTCCCATCATGATATATGCTATTTTTCCTACCAGGTGGATTCTTTTTGTGTCTCTTGGTTTCCTACCTGGTCTTTTGATACTCAACTCTTTTATTGTTTTTGCTAGAATATGAATCTCTCTAATGGCTTGTAGCAAGGGAATCTTGATACAGACATTCTTTAATTCATCTAGGAAATCATAGTCAGGCAACAAGATTTGTTTTTCCACCCCCCTGTCAATTTGTAATCTCTCAGGAAAAGGAGGTGTGGATGTAGATACATGTTGCTCAACTATAGGAGTTGTGGGGGTTGACTCTTTTTGTTTTTCTTTTTGAATAGTTGGGTTTTGAAGGGATGTTTTTTCAAAACTTTTATTGACTTTAAGAGAATCCTCCTCAGAAGCATCTTGCTCTTGAATATCTATAGAAGGTTTTTCCTTTTCTAAAATCCTACCAGATCTAAGTTGAACATCATTAAGATCTAGAGGAACAATCATGTAGGTAGGAAATGGTTGTCCTTCTACCATGTAAGCATTCTGAGGGTTTTTGTTGTTGGGATTTGGTAATGGTTGGGCTGGTAGTTGATTTGGCTTTTGTTGAAATGGAAGCAAGAGTTGAGGATTTTGATTTTGTTGAGGAGGTTGTTGTTGTGGAAATGGCAATGAAAGTTGTGGGCTTTGATTTGGAAGTTGTGGATTTTGTTGTTGGTTTTGTGGGGGAGGATAGCCCTGATAAGATGGAGGATATTGATAATATTGAGAAAATCTCCCATAAGGATTTTGTACCCCTTGTGCCCATGATTGAGATTGATACTGATTTTGAGGTTGAGGCCAAGGTTGTTGCCAAGAATTCCAATTTGGTGGGGGCTGAAAATTCATTGGATTGTTAAATCCTTGATTTTGTTGCCCTTGCCAAGGTCTTCTTGAAACAAAGCAAAGAGATTCTATAGAATTTGGGTCCTCCTGAAAGATAGCTTTAAGCCCTGGGATTGAAGGACAATCCTTGGTCTCATGACTTTCTGAGCAAATCATACATGTTTCTACAACTTTTGCATCTAAGGGACATTCTCTTAGAGCATGTTTCTTTCTACATTTTGGGCAAAAGATGGCTAAGGCATCAACTTCTGTTTTCTTCTTGTTTTGAATTTTGAGGGTGTCTAGCTATTCACTAAGGCTCCCTAGAATGTCAGTTTTGAACTCATCAAGCATATTGCCAATTTCTGCCCTACTTACTGTCCCAGTTGCAGATTTGTTTGCTCTAATAAGAGAAGGATCTCTAGGCCCTTTTCCAGTTTTAGATTTTCCCCTTGAGAGATGGACACATAGTTCTGCTATGTCACTTAGTGGGAATTGAGGGATGTCTCCCTTCCCCATCATGTTTAAAATATCTATCCATTCATCTCTAATGGCTTTCAATAAAAGGGCTTTCAAGGTTTCCTCATCTAAATTGTTCATTTTTGCTCTCTTTAAGTTGTATTGAAACCTTTCAAGCAAATCCTCTAAGTTCTCATCTTCTTTTTGCATCATTTTGAATACCTCATCCTTATGATTGGTAGGCATACAATAATCCAGGTATCTATCCAAAAATGCTTGCCTCATATCATTCAAAGTCCTAATAATTTGAGTGACTAATCCCATAAACCATTTCAGAGTAGCCCCTTTCAATGTTGAAGGGAACAATTTGAGCTTTTGAGAGTCTTCTAGATAGTCATAGGTTCGGCATAAAACTTCAAACTCAAATAGAAATGTTTCAGGATCCTCACTTCGCAATCCATAAAATTTTGGGAGGACAGATGGTGAAATGTTTTTCATTGTTGTATGGGTTTCCTCATCTACTATAGGGAATCCAAATGTGTTAGGGTCCCACCCTAACCCCCTTATTTATGTAATGGGATCACGCCATAGTCAAGAGTCAATAAAGCCCATATTAATAATTGTAAGTGGTTAATCCGTAATTAATGACGGAACCACAGTTAGTTGCAAATGGGCCGTAGTATTAGATAGATGGTATTAATAAAACCCACGGTATTGGCCCGTGGTATTGCATGTATGAGTCATATATAAAGGATAGAGACTCCATGCGAGGAGCATCATGTCTTATTTTGTAGTCGAGCTCTGCTCTATTGGAGGTTGCCCCCTCGAAGAGGCAAGTGAACATTACTTTCCGAATAATAAAATCATTGCTATTCTGTGTTCTGGGTATCTTTTCTTCGCATATTCTGTATTTGGGTATCATTTTGCAGGTTAAGAGCATAACAAGTGGTATCAGAGCACTTTCTAGGGCCGGTGGGATCTCCATTTCTTAGCAAAATTTTTTTGGCTAGAGACGTGTTCCGGCGTCTTTAAACCACGGGATCTGTCGTTGAGCGCATAAACCTGCGGATTTGGGGAGGCATGCACACAGGAAATACAAGAGGTGGTCACGTCTGTTGGACTCCCTTGTAACCCCTGTGGGTACCCCTTTGAGTAGTAGCGCATTAGACAGAACCGCGCACGGATTGTCTTCCACGTACCCTCTGGGTATATTGGAAGCCCCCTAGGCTCCCTTGAAACCTCGCCATAGATAAACCGTCGGCCGTCTTGCGGCTACAGTACACCGAGAACAGCACTCGGGGAGATTACTCGCCCATACGATAGGGTAGTCGGGTTGTACGGCTAAGGTTACGGTCGATCCTCCTTAGTTAGAGCCCTGAAAAATTTCCACTTTTGTGCCCAAGAAAGTGCTCCGATACCACTTGTTATAGCTCTGATACCACTTGTTATAGCTATGATACCACTTGTTATAGATCTAACCCAGAAATATATGATAATGGAAATAAACCCAACAACAATAAGAGAGAAATAGATATAGAGAGAAACACAACACGACTCAAACACTTAAGGTCCAAAAGGTGTCACCTGCGGAAATGGCCGAAAGAAGAAAGCAAGGACTATGTTACTACTGTGATGAAAAATACTCCCCAAGTCATAAATGCAAGGAGCCCAAATTTTTTCAAATAGATGCCACTGACTACAGCTCAACAGAGGAAGATCCACCACTTTTGTGCCCAAGAAAGTGCTCCGATACCACTTGTTATAGCTCTGATACCACTTGTTATAGCTCTGATACCACTTGTTATAGATCTAACACAGAAATATATGATAATGGAAATAAACCCAGCAACAATAAGAGAGAAATAGATATAGAGAGAAACACAACACGACTCAAACACTTAAGGTCCAAAAGGTGTCACCTGCGGAAATGGCCAAAAGAAGAAAGCAAGGACTATGTTACTACTGAGATGAAAAATACTCCCTAGGTCATAAATGCAAGGAGCCCAAATTTTTTCAAATAGATGCCACTGACTACAGCTCAACAGAGGAAGATCCACCACTTGAGGACCATGAGGCGCTAGAAGAAGACAACCAACAAGACAATGTCCCTGACGAACCAGTTATTTCGCTGCATGCGTTGGCAGGGATTTCTTCCCCTCAAACTCTCAAAATCAGAGGTTTTATTAAACATCGCCCAGTAGTAGTTTTGATTGATAGTGGAAGTACACATAATTTCATCCATCAAAAAGTCACAGAAGCAGTGCATTGCTTTGTACGCGCAGTTTCTAACTTCCAAGTTCAAATTGCGGATGGAGGCACAATGAAATGTGAAGGCCACTGTGAAAATGTCAAACTTCAAATGGGGGATTATCAGTTGAAAACCCACATGTTTGCCATACACATGGGGGGTTGCGACATTGTCCTCGGCGCTGAATGGCTCCGCACTCTTGGGCCAATCACAATGGATTTCCAGGAATTATATATGAGTTTTAAGCAGAACAACTACACACATACCCTCCGTGGACTCCAGGCGGGAGCCCCCTCTATCATCAGCTCGCATAGGATGGAAAAATTGTTAAAAAAGGGCAATCATGGAGTTGTAGCTCAATTTAATGCCATCCAGGCAGTCGAAACAAAGCCTCTGCCAATTCATCCTGAGATGCAACAGATTTTAAATAACCATCTGCCGGTCTTTGACAAGCCTCATGAGCTTCCACCCTCGCGAGGGGAACATGATCATAGCATTACCTTGGTTCCAGGGGCCCAACCCCCAAATGTGCACCCATACAGATATCCGTTCACCCAAAAGAATGAAATAGAAAAAATCATCAAGGAACTTTTGGAAGCCGGTGTCATTCGTCCCAGCATTAGTCCTTATTCATCCCCAGTGGTCATGGTGCTCAAGAAAGATGGGGAGTGGCGGATGTGTCCCGACTTCAGGGCCCTCAATAAGTTAACAGTCAAAGATAAATTTCCCATCCCGGTGGTTGATGAGTTGCTGGATGAACTCAATGGGGCTCAATTCTTCACTAAGTTGGATCTTCGCTCAGGCTACCACCAAATTCGCATGAAGGAAGCCGACATCCCCAAGACTGCTTTCAGAACTCATGAAGGCCATTATGAATTCCTGGTCATGCCGTTTGGTCTTTGTAATGCCCCCTCTACTTTTCAGAGCCTTATGAACCACATTCTCAAACCATATCTCAGGAAATTTGTCCTTGTCTTCTTCGATGACATCCTCATCTATAGTTGCACTTGGGCCGCACATCTTCAGCATGTAGATCTACTCTTGCAACTGCTCCGCAAGCATAAATTATTTGTCAAGATGTCCAAGTGTTCGTTTGGCATGGCAGAAGTAGAGTATTTGGGCCACATTGTGGGGCGTGAAGGTGTCAAGGTGGACCCCAAAAAGATCCAGGCAATGCAGGAATGGCCTCAACCTAAGACCTTGAAGAGCTTGAGAGGATTTTTGGGTCTCACAGGCTATTATCGTAAATTTTTCTGTAACTATGTTCGCATAGTGAAGCCCCTCACCCAACTCCTAAAGAAAAATTCATTCTTCTGGAATGAGGAAGCACAACAGGCCTTTACAGCTCTAAAAAATGCCATGTGTTCCACTCCAGTCTTAGCACTCCCTGACTTCACCAAATCTTTTGTCATTGAATGTGATGCTTTGGGTACAGGTATTGGGGCGGTCTTAATGCAGGAAGGGCGACCGTTGGCCTTCACAAGCCAACAACTCAGTGGGAGGAATCTAGGCCAATCTACCTACGAGAAGGAAATGATGGCCATCTTACATGCAGTCGAGACCTGGCGACCTTACTTATTGGGGCGACGTTTCCAAATCTGCACAGATCATCACAGTCTTAAATATTTTTTGGAGCAACGCCTATCCTCCCCACAACAAAATAAATGGCTAGCCAAAATGCTGGGATATGATTATGAGATCATTTACAAGAAAGGGAAAGACAATAGTGTAGCAGATGCATTATCTTGCCAATTTGAGGAGGAAAGTACTCTGCTAGCAATTTCCCTCCCCATTCCAGAATGGATTGAAGAGGCTCACAGGGAATGGTTTTCACACCCCGGGCTCTCCCAACTCATTTCTCAATTGCAGGTAGATCCAAATTCCACCAAGGGCTACTCGTGGCAGGATGATATTCTTTGCTACAAGGACAGAGTCGTAATATCACCAACATCCACCCTCAAAAGTCGCATTTTGGCATAATTGCACTCATCTCCCATTGCAGGACATTTAGGCTTTCAAAAGAAGTATGCTCGCACCATAAGATCATTTTTTTGGACAGGCATGAAAAAGGACATCCTTACTTTCGTAGCAGAATGTGATGTCTATCAACGCCACAAAGGGGAAACCGTCAACACACCAGGCACATTACAACCATTGCCCATTCCGACATCAATTTGGACAGAGGTTTCTATGGATTTCATTACAGGTCTTCCAAATTCAGGGAACAAGTCAGTCATCATGGTGGTTGTGGACCGACTGTCGAAGTATGTTCATTTCTACGCCCTACCCCACCCGTTTACACCAACTTTGGTTGCTCAATCTTTCATGGATCAGATCTTCAAATTGCATGGCATGCCCACTTCTATTGTGTCCGACCACGACCCAATCTTCACCAGTAATTTTTGGCAAGAACTCTTCAGAATACGAGGCACTCAACTCAAACTCAGTACTTCCTACAATCCACAAACATATGGTCAAACTGAAGCCGTCAACAAATGTCTAGAAACCTACCTTAGGTGTTTCACTTCAGAAAAGCAACACCTTTGGGAACAGTGGTTACCTCTGGCTGAATGGTGGTATAACACCAACTATCATGCCACCACCAAAATGACTCCCTATGAAGTAGTATATGGTCAACTCCCACCTTCACCTACTTCGTATCTCAAGGGATGCTCAAAAGTACAAGCAGTGGATCAACTCCTACAACACCGCGCAACCATGCTCGCCCATCTTCGAGAGAATCTTCATCAAGCTCAGAACCGCATGAAGCAACAGGTAGACCAACATCGCTCAGAGCGCCAATTTCAAGAAGGGGATCAGGTCTTTTTATGGCTACAACCATATAAGCAAACATCACTCAAGGACAAGGGGTGTCAGAAACTCTCTCCCAAATTCTACGGACCATATCAAGTACTTCAGCGCATTGGAGAAGTGGCCTACAAGTTGGCCTTGCCACCTACTGCAAAAATCCATCCATTTTTCCATGTCTCATGCCTCAAGAAAGTGATTGGGAACAATTGTAGAATTCAAACCAGTCTACCTGAATTGGACGAAGAAGGGTCCATCTGGCTTCAACCCGAACAGGTCATAGACACACGAGACAAGCAACTACGCGGCCGCATGATTAAGGAAGTCCTCGTCAAATGGAAAGACACCTCTCCGAAAGATGCAACTTGGGAACCAACCACTATTCTTCAGCAGTTTCCGCAGCTTCAGCCTTGAGGACAAGGCTCGTCTTAAGGGGGAGGGCATGTTAGCAAGGATGATTTTAGGGGCGAATGTTCGCCCTTTGGCGAAATTAAGGGGTTTTAAATTTTTAGTGGGCGAATATTTTGTATCATAGTACATTTTTACAAATCACCTCAAATAGCCCACCTTATTTTAAGGGAGAGGGTAAAAAAGGTAAATTTAGCCCTTGAACTTAGGACTTACAACCTTCCATTCGCCCATTTTCAAGAATAGGTTTTATTTAAGTGAATCCATTCGCCCATTTTCAAGAATAGGTTTTATTTAAGTGAATCCTATGGGCCAAATACCATATTTATAAAAGAGGCATGGTAAATTAATAAAAATATAAACAAATGAGAGGTATGGTAAATAAATAAAACATTTTTTATATTTACTCCATAAGTCACCTTATATACATGTAAGGGTGTAAACAAATAAAAATATAAGTAAAGTGGAGGTATGGTAAATAAGTTTTATTTAAGTGAATCCATTCGCCCATTTTCAAGAATAGGTTTTATTTAAGTGAATCCTATGGGCCAAATACCATATTTATAAAAGAGGCATGGTAAATTAATAAAATTATAAATAAATGAGAGGTATGGTAAATAAATAAAACATTTTTTATATTTACTCCATAATTCACCTTATATACATGTAAGGGTGTAAACAAATAAAAATATAAGTAAAGTGGAGGTATGGTAAATAAATAAAACGTCTTTTTATACTTACTCAAAAGGTATGGTAAATAAATAAAAATATAAATAAACTAGACGTATCGTAAATAAATAAAACCTCTTTTTATATTTAGTCCATAACCCTCGTTCTATTTATGAAGGCTCAAGAAAGAGGTTTTATTTAAGTGAATCCTATGGGCCAAATACCATATTTGTAAAAGAGGTATGGTAAATTAATAAAAATATAAATAAACGAGAGGTATGGTAAACAAATACAACATTTTTTTACATTTACTCCATAAGTCACCTTATATTTACGAACACTCAAAAAATGGGTTATATTTAGGTTAAACCTATGGCCAAATACTGTGGGACAAATACCATGGACTAGATTGTTATTAATACCATGCAAAAAACCATTATTAACCCTAATATTAGAATTAATAAAAATAAAAATGGCACATGGTATTGACCCATGGTATTCACCAAAATGGCACATGGTATTGACCCATGGTATTCACTTGGAATGTAGCCTATTTAAATGGGGGAATTAAACCAGCATGTAGCCTATGCTAAGATTGACTAGGACTTTACAAAGTTTTATTATTTAGTGAAAGACTCGCCAAGATCTTACAAGATTTTATAATCGAGTAAAATATTCGCCATGCCTGGTGAGAGATTCGCCAAAAAATTATATATACATATTATATTATTGATAAAATCGCCTTCCATTTTTCCTATATACCATGGAGATTCGCCCATTTATTATATTTATAAATTTACGGGGGGTTCTTAAAATTTTCCCTGCATGTTAGGGTCCCACCCTAACCCCCTTATTTATGTAATGGGATCACGTCATAGTCAAGAGTCAATAAAGCCCATATTAATAATTGTAAGTGGTTAATCCGCAATTAATGACGGAACCACAGTTAGTTGCAAATGGGCCGTAGTATTAGATAGATGGTATTAATAAAACCCACGGTATTGGCCCGTGGTATTGAATGTATGAGTCATATATAAAGGATAGAGACTCCCTACAGGAGCATCGTGTCTTATTTTGTAGTCGAGCTCTGCTCTATTGGAGGTTGCCCCCTCGAAGAGGCAAGTGAACATTACTTTCCGAATACTAAAATCATTGCTATTCTGTGTTCTGGGTATCTTTTCTTTGCATATTCTGTATTTGGGTATCATTTTGCAGGTTAAGAGCATAACAAAATGAGTTATCTCCTTCCCTATTTCCCCCATTGTTACCTCTACCTCCTCCATTGTTACCTCTACCACCTCCATTATTTCCTCTACCTCTGCCTCTACCCCTTCCTCCAAATAGTGAAAATTCTCCATCTTGTTCTTCTTCTGCCATGATAGTTTCCTCAGAATCTTCTGGCTCTTCTATTAATGGTTGATGAGAGAGAGTTTCTACCTCCTCTTCTTCTCTAGGTAATTCTACTTCTTCCACTACAATAGGCTCTCCTATGGAGGTGAAGAAGGGTTCTTCTCCTAGGTCAGATTTAGTAGATGGAGTGGGAGAATCTTCTAATTCAGTTGCTGCCCCTTGAATTCCAGGAATCCTAAGGCTGAGAGTATGAGTCTGGGATGGAGGTGTATCTTGTCTATTCCTTGAAGTAGTTGGAGTTGTAAAAATCGAACTTTTGCCCCTAGCTATAAACCTTCTCCTAGAATGTCTTTCTCTATGCATGTTAATTTTTTTTTTTTGGCCAATAATCCTTTTTCTGATCTTCCAGATCACACTAGGTGTAAGAAGAGAGCATACTCAAGAAATTATTGAACTAATAATTCTTCTTTTCTAATCCTCCAGATCACACTAGGTGCAAGAGGAGAGCATACTGTCAAGAAATTATTAATTTCCTTCTTTTTTTTTAATGTAAGAGATAGGCTACCTAGTTACGCTTCCTCGGCAACGACGTCAAAATGTTTAGTCAATTAAGTGTGTCCTAAATTGCTACATAAGTTATCAATCCGAAAGTCGTAAACTGATGAAGTGTAGTGCACTGTATGTGCTAGACAATCCTTTTCTTAGCTCACTGTTTTCAGTTTTATCTTGTTTTGGGGTTTTGTTCTTGTTGGTCTCCTAAAGTGTTCTATTGCAATGGAAATCCTAGCAAAAGTTTTAAGAATACTTTTAAAGATCAAATGTGGATGTAGAGTTGAAGACAAGGTTTATGCTTCTTATGATAATTTCCAAACTTTGAACTTAAGAGATCTTAAAACACGTTGTCTACAGAATCAGAACTTGAATAAGAGTGTAAACATGTAGCTACATAAACCAAACTAAAAATGAAGTACTGAAAATGAGATTACTATCTCTACTGTCCATCCTAATTGCAGAACTGAAATCTAATAAACTGCTGCAACTCAAAATCAAAAAGTAAAGAAACTAGAAACTAGTCAATGATTTCATCCATAATCACAATATTTCGTCAATTAACTTATAAAACGGGGTTAAGCTAAAGACTTCGGAAATATAATCATATGGCATGAAAAGAATGACATCTAAATTATCTAATTTGCACACTAATGAAAGCAAAGCCAATTACTCCATCTATAATCACAATATTTCGTCAATTAACTTCTAAAACGGGGTTAAGCTAAAGACTCCAGAAATATCATCATATAGCATGAAAGAATTGACATCTAAACTATCTACTTGCATACTAATGAAAGAAAAATCAATTACTTCACCTATAATCACAATAGCTCGCCAATTAACTTCTAAAATGGGGTTAAGCTAAAGGCTCCAGAGATATCATCATATAGCATGAAGAACTGATATCTAAACTATCTACTTGCATACTAATGAAAGCAAAATCAATTACTTCACCTATAATCACAATAGCTTGCCAATTAACTTCTAAAACGAGGTTAAGCTAAAAGCTCCAGAGATATCATCATATAGCATTAAGAACTGATATCTAAACTATCTTGAACAGTAAACAAATCTCACTAAATAAAAGTATAAACAACTGAAATTGAAAACTAAAGTTCAACAAAGGAAGCAAGTCTCAAATCACCACTTGATGCAAAAACTACACTAAGAAGCTCAAGCATAACCAGACTTAAAGACCTATTCTGAAGTGCACTTATCAGTGTTAGTAGAAAATGTGACAAGCTACAAAAACATGTACAAGATTAGAATGATTAAAATCATGAGCAAAACATGAGAAATTTACAACTCGAATGAGAGAAAATATACTTGAAAAACTGTACAAAAACAAAAGAAGAACCTCAGCTACGCAGGGGCCCTCTGAACAACTTTGGATTAACACGTTGTTACTTCAAAACATGCTCAAATAGCCATGTGAAAAATAGATTTTTATATTATGAAACAGAGTAATATGTCTCTCGGTTACACAACAACAAAATAACGCTATAACAACAGTATCAAGAACTAATTATCTGCGTTGCAAACACTTATATTTATAGAGAAAATGGATAACTGTATCTCAGAGGAATTTCTTCAGCAATAGACACATGAACAGGTCAAAATCCGAGGATTCAACCTCTCAGTTGCCATGAGCAGTAAATCTATGCGAGGTGGATGTTGGATTGCAGTATGGAAATGACCTGCAGGTGGCAAAAACAGATCCACGAGTTCAGGAACTGCTTCGGCTTCTTTTACGTGCAGGAACAGAGTTCTAGTTGACGTAGAACTCTCCGTTGACCTCCCTTTGACCGGTACCTTTCCTTACGAATTTGGCTAAGCAAATAGGACCTCATCCATGTGTGGATAATTCCTGAGCTGCCCATGTGTCTCATTCCTCCTATTGACACCTGTAACCTGTAAAACAATGAAAATGGCTGCAGAATTTCCAGTTAGTTGCGGAAAGTGGCTACATTTCGTAGCTGATAAACAAAACCTAGATCAAATAGCACACACAATGTTATAATTTGAAAGTCACTCAAATACACTCCTAAAATCAACATGTAACAACTTTTGATAGCTTAGGAGGAACTGACATGGGAAAAGAGAAGAGAAAGGGTTTAAGAAAATGCGTGGAAGAGAGGTAGTTTTGGGGCTCAACAGTGGGTTGAGTTACTAGTCATAGAGCCTTGGTTGGACAAACGTTCTTTAGCCCGACGAAAACTAAGGGTTGAGTTACTAGTCTTAGAGCCTTGGTTGGAACAAACATTCTGGAGCCCTGGATGGACGGGATAGAGACCAATTTGATGATGGTTTTGTGATGTCCGACCGTGAGGTGGAATCACTGTTTTATGGGTTGAGGTGGATGAACTCTAGAAGCCCTGGATGAGTTTTGATTGATGTGTTCTATGAGATCCCACATTCATTCTTGGAATATGGCATGAGGGTGAATGGTTGAATAGAGATTTGGCTCAACGATTCTACAGTCGGGTGGAACGTGGAAGTCCCATCCCGGGTTTAGATTTTTCATCATCAATATGAGGTTATTTCTCCTTATATTTCTATGAGTATTATACTAGTTTATATGTGGTTTATATGGCTGCAATTTCATGTGTATTTTTGCTACTATTATGCTGGTTATTTATGTGTTTTATGACATAAAATATGCATGGATCTCATCATGTTTTTACTTGTAAATGAATAATCAATGTATCTATGACCTAATGGATGGAATGAAAGTTGATATGTTGAGGCATCAATTCTACTTAGCGATTCTCAGCTAAATATAAGACCCCTATTCTCAGATCTGTTATTTACACCTGTAGATTACGTTTTCGTGATATGTTTGACGAAATGACTGTCATGGCTAGTAGGGGTCCAGTCAAGGTCTCATTCAAGTGATTTCTTTTATACTGTCATTTCCTTGTTAATTTTCTGTTATGAAGGTATCATGCAATTCTGGGCTGTGACCTGGGCTCTGGGCCTGAAAAAGTGGCTTAATTCATAGAACTTACAAAAAGAGTCACTGGACGTTGGCTTTCAGGCATGAGAGAGCGTCAAGAGGTCCCTGAATGCTAGCATACCCATAGCATAAGAGCGTCGAGAAGTCAGTTTGTCCAAAATTTCAGTGGGACCCAAGGGCAAGATGCCTAAAGTGTTGGATTGGTTCTTAAGGGTTGTAACATTGATGTTGAATGTTTGTATGGTGTGTTTCCATTGGTTCCACTTCCTTAACATGACTTAGGAGGTTGAACCATATCACAGTGACGTCTCGTTGCATGTTTACTCTGGTTGGCCGGTTGCTTGGGTAGATGGGTGTTACATGATGATTAGGGTTATAATGAGTGGAAGGGAAGTGATATATGTAGATGAGGGAGTGAGACCACACAACCAAAATCAAGGTTTCTCATGCAATACCATTCCTAAAGCCCAAAGGTCAGTAAAAGAGATCCCATGTGACTAGGGTCCAAGGTTAACATCCAAAAGAGGTTTGGGGGATAAGAGCACAAACCTAGCCCATTCTTTCTGTTGAATCCCCCATTAATCCATGCCCCGAAGTATCCATGATAATCAAACTACAATACTCAATTACCAAATGAAAAGGCCTATCTTTAGATTTGGGAAGCCCATGTTCAAACATATGATCATGACAGATGGGTGAGGGACCACATGGCTGGCTCAGGTGGCAGAGAAATGGCACAACGAGCTAGTTGGTGGTTGCAAGGGGTTGCTGGCTGCCGGTTGAGGACCATCTTGGAGAACATTTTTCTCCTAGGGATATCACCCACAAAATGGTGGGTAACATCTGGCTCCAACTAGGACGTGATCTCTCGAAAAGTGGATGAAGCTACTCGAACAGGAGGTCACAAGAACTCCAAAAATCTCTTGGTTATCATAGGCCTATTACCTGCACATATAATAGATGAAAAACACGAGGCAACATGCTTTTGCAGCGTCTCATGATCGCACATGATTGGATTAGACCCATAAAATCGACTTATAGAAGTAAACTTTCAAATGTAGTTTCAAATCTAAATGCAACTAATCTATCATGAGAAACACCGCATGACATTAGTTCTAATGCAAAATTCAACATGCAATGCATCCTACTCTAACATACATAGCATACAATTTCAAGTGCTAGGTATAATCATAGACCCAATGCAACCAACATGTCAATTGATCAATACAAGAATGCATGCTTCCATGATTATTGTTGCAATGGACTCGACAATATAAATGGGAATAATGATATGAGGGGTTACGAGGGCAAGAGGTGGGAAAACAAGAGACCCATATGCCATAGAAAATAACCCTGGAAGAAGGAAAATACACAAACCGAGAGGATTGAACTTGGTCCTCTAATTAGGAGATGGAAATGTCAATGATAAAGTATATGAGTCTTTGATGAAGAAATATCTCGGGCCTATCATCCTCAAGGTAAGGAGTAAATGACTCAGACATATTTAGGATGATATTATTTTGGTCATTGAGAAAACAAAAAGTGGACTCATCATTGTATTTGGGGAAAAACCATGATTCTTGTTTCTTTGTATGGGAAATCAACTCTTCATCAAGACTAGGGGAATGAATATCATCAAAAACATCTATTTCCAGGGCAGGGGCATAACAAGGGGAGGAACGCTCAAACATGAAGAAAAACCCTTTATCGGTGGCATGGCCTAAGGAAGCATCTTCCTTAATTTCTTCTATATTAGAGTCATCAACATTTACCACAATTTGGAGGGCTCTTCTTTGATTGGATCATCCTAGAACATAAAGAAGATACCTTTACAATCACTAGGAAGAGCTTCATAAGGGCCAACATTGTTATTCAGAAGGGTGGAGAATTTTATTCTTCCCTCAGCTCATTATTATGGATTTGAGAAACTATGGGGTCTTCATTTCTATAATCATACCCAATTCCCCAATCAACAACCCAAAAGTCACTCATAGATTCTTTGTTTATTTGACTATCATGATCTTCCTCAGAATCCTCCCATTCTTCACTATATATTTGGTGTTGGTTAGGATGCCATTCATTCTCTTATTTAGACACTATTGTAGTTTTTTCTATCACCTGTCACACAATTTCTTTAGAAGGTATAGAAGCCTCCTAAAGAGAGCCTCTGGGTTGATTGGAGACCAATGCCTAGGGCATCCAAGAGGAGTGCTTTTGAAGATTGTCTAAGGGCTTTTTGCTGCACTCCATATGTCACGTAATTGGAAAAGGGATAATTCAGGGCTTGGTTCAATAGCCCTTCGCCAAGGTAAACTCAAGCAAACAAACATTGGTAGGTATGGCTAATCTCAAAGAGAAATGTCTTGGTTCTAGTGGCCAACACACAACAATATGTAGCTTAACATTGTTGTTGTAGTATAGGTGAATAGGAGGAAGGAAAGGAGGGAAATTGATGCAGAGGGCTGGACATAGTACAAAATCCTAAGCAACAATCTCCAGCATAAACATGGAAGAGTGAGGAGGTGAAAATGTAGAAAAAAGTGAAGCGCGAATTAAGGTCTGAAGCTCTATGCCTCATGAATACATTTGTCACCAATTAGCATAAATAAATCTATGTTTACATACAGGTACTGTGGGCTATCAAATAAGACAAGTAAATATGTTGTTACACAAGTACTTTTACTACTTAGCAGCAACCATACAACCATGAATGAGAGTGAAACCGACAGCTTCATTACACGATTTCAGAGGAGGAAATGCATACATGAAGTGATATACAAAGGAGAATACATACTGTACATTGCTTTGATTGGAAACAACAAAATTGCTTCATTATTCTTTGAAGATGGAGTCCAAATCACCATTCCATTACATTTAACAATTGTATATGCCCAAGCACCACATGAACAAACAAATTGAACCGAAGTGGAACCACTTTCTCTGCAATAGAGCTCAGAACTTGCAACAACAGAATTTGGGCCTCTAGAGTGCAGAATTTTGGAACCCTTGTTAAGTGTTTCTTCCCTCTTTTTATAAGGAGAGGGGGAGCTTTGAAAGTAGTTACAAAATATCTCAGCCGAGCTCCAACTGTCTGATCAACTAGCTATCTCGGCATGTGAAGGTATGCTACCAAAATCATTACAATGGATTTGATTCCTTTCTTTAAAATGCAGAAATTACAAAATAAAAGAAATAAGGAAAACTGAATGATGGTTGAGGAAAATATCTCCCTGCCATTCTTGTGATGGCCTCTGATCAGGCCACGTCTCTGCCACAATTTTCCTCTTTAGTTATTCAGCCAGTTTTCCTGTCGCTTTCCCCTTAACAACTTGAATTTCCCACTTTCTAGAGTTGGGAGCGATCAGTTGTGGTGGCCTTAGTGGTGTCGTGGAATCACATCTGCCGACTCATCCATCTCATAAATCTCTGTATTAGACTATCAGGGTCCAATATGTCCTGTATTATTGCAATAGTGTGATATTAGAGCTTTTACTCATCACGAATTTTATTCTTAAAGACATTATGAAAACAAAGTTCTAATGTCCTTGGACCCTTTTGTTTAGCCCCTTTCTATTTTCCTCCATGGGACTGGGCGCGGTGATCGAAGGCTTAGCCTTAAGGCGCTAGGGCATTTTGTTCTTGCCCGGGGGCTGTTTTTCCTTTGTTAAGAGCTTAACACCCTTGGTTCTATAAGTTCTTCTCGACCATGTGCCGACCCTAATAATAGAGCCCCCTTAGCGACACTTTTTCAAGTGCCAATTGTTATAAAGTTCCGACATCCTTAACCTCCGATATGAAATCTATGATATGACGTCATCACTCAATGGCACCTCATGAGTGGTGACACGTGTCACCTAGATTTGTCCCCTTTGGCCCCATCAAAACGCCAAAAATTCTTGCCATGTGTCCTACCGTACCTCCACATCATGCTGACGTCAAATGCCACTGTATCTTTATCAGAACCAATCATATGCCGCCACATGTCATTATCGGAGCCAATCATATGCTGCCACGCATCCTGCTAGAGGAGAGAGAAAATGGCCCGCCCACCTTTGGTTTTGCGATGAAATCCTTTGTTAATCCTTATCAACACTCCCCAACGGTTTTTAATGCTATCGAAACTTTTAACAATATCACAAATTTTTAAAGGTTCTCATATTCAGAAGTTCCAAATCTCCAAACGCCAATATGCCTAACTATGATGCTGCGATGTGCCAATATCTCTAAACCTACGATTTGCGATTATCGATATATCTCGAAATCTGATACACAATGCACTGATATGCCTGATGCTCTGATGTTGCGATTGCTGATATTTTGGACCTCCGATATGCAATCATTGATATTGTCTCCTTCCTGAGGCTTTACTCCTTGAACCTTCAGCAGGCTGTATCGTTTGATCCAAGAGTCCATTTTTGGACTTCCACTTGTCGTTGGAAAACTTGTTCAAAGAAATTTCCAATGGAGAGGGTCTGATGTAGGCTTTGAGTCATTTTGCTGCTTGGAAAATTACTGCAAACTTCTCTTCTCATTTACTCTTTAGACAACTGAAAACAAATTTTGCAGTAAGTAACAACATTGGCTCCAAATGGGAATAGTGCCTTGCTGGCAAGGTGATGAGAACCTGTAGACTAGTAGCCTTCACCATTGGGCATGGAGTCAAAAAATACATTGAACCTATAAAACTAGAAAATCTCCATGGAACTTTATTTGTTGTGATTATTTTCCTCATAATACTAAAATGAAAAACTATCACTTCTAGAAACTGGAAATTAAATGCTCACATGGTGAGCTTATTTATGTACAACTCCTACTTATGTACAAGGCTCAATTCACCCAAGTGAAGTCAACCTTCCAATGATACCATCTCAACATCAGAGTACTAGACCTTATGTCATCGTTCTCTAGAAATTCAACAATTAAAACAAGCATGTACCACATAAAATCTTTGGAAAAAAAATTTGGTATGTGCCCCCAACTTGATAGTTGATGCTCAACTCTTTTAATCTCTTCCATGAACCTTCTAATTGGGATGTGTTCTTGAAAATCAATGACTAAAATAGGCATGCACCCCATAAGAACTTCAAACCAAAAATTTGACACATACCTTGGAATTGATGTATACTGTTGCAGGCCAAAGAAATATGCCATGTAGTTAGCTACTGGATCATGGAATTGATGAGAAAAATTTATTGTTGTCTCCCTTTCTTGAACAATTTCCAGGGAGGAATATTTTTGTAACAGGCACTCACAGACATTTCTTGGCTCTTCAACTTTGGGCTCCTCTTGAAGAAGTTATTGTTGGTCACCTTCTCCCCACTTATTTGTAAGAAAATCCATTTGAAAGTCTGAAACCATCTTATACTCCTCTGAATCATCTGAATCATAGATTGGAGAAGGTTCTTGAAATTGTTCTCCAGGTGAAGGATGTGAATCATAAACTGGAGCCTCCTTGTTAACCTCATGGTGGGCCTCCTCTTTTTGTGCAGCTTCCCATGATTGAGACTGTTGTGGTTCTGCATCGCTCGACTCCCCATCAGAGTCATACACATCATAAGAAGGAGAATCATCAAATTCAGCAGAATAAGATCTTTGAGGGTTTATTTGCAGCTTGATAATGTCTCCTTCTTCCCTTTCTTGATTGTTGGGTGATGCTTCTTGATGCAAGTATATGTTTTCTTGGAGTTGAGCCCCACAAACATCTTCAACAGGATCATTAACCTCATAAATATTTTCAACATTAAATGTGCACAACAATCTTCAAACAGAGCACCCGGTGGATATAATCTTTTGCAAAAAAGATTAAATGCTATGTGAAATCTCTTTAAGGAAGATATGTTTCCACGAGGTATTGTTTTGTACCAAAATCTAGCATCTTCATCTAAAGAATGCATGAACAATTTCATTTTCACATCTTCAAAGACAATACCCAATTGTTCCATACATTCATGAAAATCCTTGAGGTGCTACTCCGACTTTCTATATGTGTTTCCGCTAAATCTAGGCAAAAAAATATACCATTCATGAAGTGAATGGACATGATGGGGATAACCAACAATAGAAGAAAAATCCAATGGGGAAAATTTGCTAGTCAAGAATGTATGAATGATCATTTTGAAAACCCCTTTAGGTGAGTGATCTCAAGTTCAAATGTAGGGGAAGTTTTCTTCTGTTTAGCATCTAAGCGAGCATGAGGCCTCTTGAAAGCCAGGATGACCAAATAAGGATATAGACAGTGGAGTTTCCAGGGTGTTTACAATAAGATTCAAATAATTAAGTTTCCAAGGTGAGAGATATTCAACCCAAACTTCCCTTGCTCACCCTACAGAGGGAATGTAAAAAGTGTCGTACCTAGGGAAAAATATTCTGATTCGTTTCTCAGCAACGACGCCAGAAAGATGTTGTAGCTTTTTCTATCTCCTATCACACAATTTCTTCAGAAGGTATAGAAGCCTCCTAGAGACAACCTCTGGGTTGATAGGAGGCCAATTCTTAGGGCATCCGAGAGGAGTGATTTTGATGATTGTCTAAGGGATTTTTGCTGCACTCCATATGTCACATAATTGGAAAATGGATAATTCAGGGCTTGGTTCAATAGCCCTTCACCAAGATAAACTCAAGCAAACAAACACTAGTAGGTATGGCTAATATCAAAGTGAAATGTCTTGGTTTTGGTGGCCGACACACAACAATATGAAGCTTAACATTGTTGTTGTAGTATAGGTGAACAAGAGGAAGGAAATGAGGGAAATCAAGCAGAGGGCTAGACATAACACAAAATCCTAAGCAAAAATCTCTAGCAGAAATATGGAAGAGTGAGAAGGTGAAAATGTAGAAAAAGTGGAGTGCAAATTAAGGTCTCAAGCTCTATGCCTCATGAATACATTTGTCAGCAATTAGAATAAATAAATATGTGTTTACATACAGGTACTGTGGGCTATCAAATAACACAAGTAAATATGTTGTTACACAAGTACTTTTACTACTTGGCAACAAACATAAAACCATGAATGAGAGTGAAACCAATAGTTTCATTACACAATTTCAGAGGAGGAAAGACATACATGAAGTGATATACAAAGGAGAATACATATTTCGCATTACTTTGATTGGAATCAATAAAACTGCTTCATTATTCTTTGAAGGTCGAGTCCAAATCAATAGTCCATTACATTTAACAATTGTATATGCTCGAGCACCACATGAAAAAGAAAATTGAACCAAAGTGGAACCACTTTCTCTGCAAACAGAGCTCAGAACATACAACAACAGAATTCGGGCCTCTAGAGTGCATAATTTTAGAACCCTTGTTAAGTGTTTCTTCCCTCTTTTTATAAGGAGAGGGGGAGATTTGAAAGCAATTAAAAAATTTCTCAACCAAACTCCAGCTGTCTGATAAACTAGCTATCTCGGCGTGCGAAAGTCTGCTACCCAAATCATTAAAAATGATTTGATTTCTTTCCTTAAAATGCAGAAATTGCAGAATAAAGAAATAAGCAAAACCGAATGATGGTTGAGGAAAATATCTCCCTGCCATTCCTATGATGGCCTCTAATCAGGCCATGTCTCTACCACAATGTTCCTCTTTAGTTATTCGGTCGGTTCGGTTCGCCTGTCACTTTTCCCTTAACAACTTGAATTTCCCACTTTCTAGAGCTGGGAGCGATCAATTGTGGTGGCCTTAGTGGTGTCACGGAATCACAACTACCGACTCATCCATCTCATAACTCTTTGTATTACACTATTGGAGCCCAATATGTCCTGTATTATTGCAATAGTGTTATATCAGAGCTTTTACTCATCGAGACTTTTATTCTTAAAGACATTACGAAAACAAAGTTTTGATGTCCTTGGCCCCTTTTGTTTAGCCCCTTTCTATTTTCCTCCATGGGATTGGGTGCAGTGACCAGAGGCTTAGCCTTAAGGTGCTAGGGCATTTTGTTCCTTCCTAGGGGCCTTTTTTTCCTTTTTTAAGAGCTTAATGCCCTTGGTTCTATAAGTTATTCTTGACCATGTTACAGCCCTAATATTAGAGCCCCCTTATCGACACTTTTTAAAGTGCCAACTGTTATAAAATGCCGACATCCTGAACCTTTGATATGCGATCTCTGATATGATGTCATCACTCCATGTGGCACATCATGAGTGGTGACACGTGTCACCAAGATTTGTCCCCTTAGCCCCCCTCAAAATGCCAAAACTGCCTGCCACGTATCTTTCCGTGCCACCACATCATGTTGACGTCAGATGCCACTATAGCTTTATTAGAACCAATCATATGCGGCCATGTGTCATTATCAGAACCAATCATATGCTGCCACATGTCCTGCTAGAAGAGAGAGAAAAGGGCCTGCCCACCTTTGGTTTTGCGATGAAATCCTTTCTTAATACTTATCAGTGCTCCCCGAAGTTTTTTAACACTATCAGAACTTTTAACAATATCATAACTTTTTAAAGGTTCTCATGTTCAGAAGTTCCGATTCTCGATTGCCGAAATGCCTGACTAGGATGTTGCGATTTGCCGATATATCTGGACTTATGATATTGATTGCCAATAGCTCTGGACCTTCGATATGAGATTCCATGATATGCCTGATTCTCTGATGTTGCGATCATTGATATTCTGGACCTGCCATATGCGATCACCAACATTCTTTCCTTCCTGAGGCTTTAATCCTTTAAACTTCAGCATACCATATCTTTTGATCCAGGAGTCCATTTTTGGACTTCCACATGTTTTTGGAAATTTTGTTCAGAGCACTTTCCAATGAAGAGGGTCCGATGTTGTCTTTGAGTCTTTATACTGCTTGGAAAATGACTGCAAACTTCTTTTCTCATTTACTCTTTGGGAAACTAAAAACACATTTTGTAATAACAACAGACACGAAGGAATTTTCCTCCTTCATACGTTCCCAAAGCATGATCTCCAAGGTAATTACTACATGATTTTGATAAAATGTCTCAAGAAGAAGGTCATCGGTAGGACTCCTTTTATATTCACTCTTCGTGTTATAGAGCCTTTCTGATTGCTCACAATAGTGGGAGAAAATCTATTATGAGTTATATGTGGCCATCCGTTGCCTGTAGGACTTTTCATATTCCATCATCCATTCTTGCAATGCTTAAAGGCTCTCTAGGTTGATATCTTCTTTGTTATCCATAAAGGACATGCTTTCCAATTCATGAGTCTCTCCTTTGGCACTATCCTTAAGGTATGCATCAATTACTTGATCTTGATGATTTGGAGATGGTGTTATGCAGAGTCTACGACCGCGGACATAAGTATCCTCCCTAGGCCTGGTGGATTGACCTAGAACAACAAAAAGACAAAGGCACTAATGTTTTCCTTAAAGTAAATAGAAAACAAGATGAAACCTACCTGGAATTTGTCGTATGCTTTGCTCCTTCTTTGGCTTGAATGCTCCAATCCTAGCTCCGATTGCTATTATTAGAACTTGCACAACCATATACCGCAAGCCAACGATCAATGTAATATATGTAGCATCATCTAATCACTTTATTCAATAGATCAACATGGTATTCAAATATATGAAACCATAACATGATATATAAGAAAACAAATAAATCTTTGCATTAATAGAAATGAAGTGAGCTACCACCAAAAATAGGTGATGATCCTGTAAAAGTGCTCCTCCAAGTTGACTTGTCATTTCCTTATCACAAAGTGCACCTCTAATCACCCTAATGCATGGAAAAATATCTCTCACAACAACAAAATAAGGGTAGAATCACTCTCCAAAGTCCCACCCCTTGAAGGAGATATTTCATGAATTCTTATCCTTTTACCAATTAAGGCTTGAGATCCACTCTTGATGGGAGGATAAGCTAAAGGGATAAGGGATGAAAACTTCAAGGTAGGATAGGACATTATTGGAGACTTTTATCTGAGGTAAATGGTTACAACAGATCCTAGAAGCTTCTGGAAGAATAAGCTTCAAGATTTTTTATTTTTTATTTATTTATTTATTTTATTTTTATTTTTATTTTTATTTTTATTTTTATTTTTATTTTTTTCTGAATTTTTAGAACCAACGCAAGTGCATAGTGGAGCAACCTGTAGGTGATCAACGGAGGCCACAGTGGAGAAACCTAGCAGTCAACGTTGTCCAATAGGAAGCCATGGAGCATTGGTCCTTAAAATAAATGAAACAAGGTGTTTTCAAGTAGAAAATCAGGGATTAGAATGAGTCATGCTTAGGGATTTGTGCAAGGATGATGAAAAGGAGGTCAAAGGATGTTGATTGATCCAGTTGAAGGCCTATTGACCAGATGTGACAAAATGGCCTATAACAGATTGCCCCCTAAAGCACAAAGTCAGAAATGATAGTTGATGATTGAAGTGCTTTACCTTGTGACAAGTCGGGATCAAGAACAACCGACGAGATCATCATCTGTTACAATACATTTACATCATGATATCTTTGCTGAGGGAGACATACCCATACTCAACACATAAGATAAAATTACATGTACAATGATCAAAAGACATGTCCCCAGATGAATGATGGTGGACCCATGACTGGATGACTGTCGGTACGATCATAGCCGTTATACATTGTGATCTTGTATTACTCCTAAAATCGCAACCCAAATGGATGAAACTAGATCTGGGGTCTTCTATCTTGTTCGCACGACCAACCAATGTACGAGTCTAACCATGTGAATCAATGAGTTGGAGTCGAACATGGTAGACACCATCTGATTACCGGCCAATGATGTAAGTCATTAACAAATGCGAGAGAAACCACCGATGATGTTAATGGCTCTTAAGGTACTCTAGTACAATTTGTATGGTGTGAATTAATGAGCTGATGTCGAACACCACACAAAATCTTCGGTCGAAGGCTAATGATGTAAACCTGTCACCGAGAGCAAGGAAGCTTTCCATTGATGTATGCAACCACCAAGGTACCAAGGGGCATTTCTAAGTCAACTTCCTAGATAATGAGCTTATGTCGATAGGAAGCGACCCAACGTAGGAAGGCCTTGATGTATCCCCCATCAATGACATGAAACATGTATGATGGTTTGAGATAGAATGATCATATTGATGTTGATACATAACTGGATCAGGAAAGGAAAACATGGACTAAAGGCTCGAGAGTATTGTAGAAAATATTAACTAAATGAATTCTCTTGAAAACAATGGAAACACTGAATGGAGTTGGCAACATTGACCCAAAACAAAAAGTGGAGGCTTTGAAACAACATGATAAACCAAAAGACAAGAAGATTTCCAAACCTGACAACCACACATATGAAGTGGAAGAGTGTCGTGTTCAAGAGCGAATCGTTACCATTAGCAAAATGGAGTACCCTGTTTTCCCAATTTCCCATCCATACTAGTCAGTAACTCTTTATTATTTAACAAGACTGAGGAGGATAACATTTGCTTGATCTCTAAGTTCATCATTCAGATGAATCCCTCTGAGAATATTTAACGACCTAGAGAAGGAGTAGTTCGGTCCCGTCATGAACGACGAGTCCATCACCATTTGATGTTTTAATGAGTCCAACGAAGGTAAAACTCAACATATTTTTCATGTTTAGAGAGTTTGAAAAAGAGACAGAAAAGAAAACTCCAGACGCTCCTTTTCGTAATTATTCCCTTAGGTTCAAAAAGGCAGAAAATAATACCCAAGAGAACCTCTTAGCCATGTTCGACTAAGGTATTCCTTTTTCGTAGTTAGTATATCCCAGTTCGGAAAAGGGCTAAACTTACACTGATTAAACATATTTTCATTTACTTTAACGAGTTAAAAAAGACAACTGCTTGGCAATATTTTCATATTTAAGGAGTCTGAAAGGAGTTGAAAGAGGACTCCTCCTAGAGGAACGAGTGGTATAAAGGGTAGCAATTGGTTCCAGTCATGATGGAACTGCTCAAAACATGTAGAGTTCAAGAGGCTGCCTAATAATACCACTCATCACAATGGTTTCTTAGGAAAGGGTAAAAATCAAGTGATAGCATATGATTGGCTAAGCAGATAGTGACGATGGAAAGAGAAAAGCAAGGCTTATTTGGCAGAAACCGATTGATAAAAAGTGGAAATCACGAGAGATAGGATCAGAATGATAATGGTTTCATTTTTTATACAAGCTTGAAACATGGGAAACAATGCTTGAAATTGGTTTCATTTTTACACAAGCTTGAAATAGAGAAAAACTATGCTTGGAATAAGTTTGCATGCTCCCAACGTAATGACTCAATTCGAAGTACATGCCCCCCAAACTTCATTTCATTCACCTAAGTAGACTACTGATTACTAACAAGTGGATGGAATGAAGGTTTATTTATGAGATCAAGTGAAAGACTCGATTGGGAATTTACAAGATCTAATCAAAGACTCAAATTAGAAGTGGATCTGTTTCATTTTTTAATGATCTTGACACAAGAAAATGAACTCTTCTTCGGGAAACATTGTTTCATTTTTTAATGAGCTTGACACAAGAAAAGGAACTCTGCCCCAGGACCTTGTTCCATTTTTTAATGAGCTTGACACAATAAAAGGAAATATTCTTCAGGAACCTTGTTTCATTTTTTAACGATATTGACACAAGAAAAGAAACTCTGCTCCGACACCTTGTTTCATTTTTTAAGGAGCTTGACAAAATAAAATTAACTCTGCTCCTGGAACCTTGTTCATGACCACTCAGAGGCCATGGATTCAAATAGGTTCTCATAATATGGGAGAATAACGCTCTGGAAGGGATACATAACAAGGTATCTAATGGAAAGATCAAACTTCAATGCCCCCAGTAAATGATTCACCATATCACCTACTGGATCTAGGTCGAAAGAAGTTGAGTAGACAATGAAAGGCTCATCTTCATCAGTAGGTATGTGAATGAGATAGGTTGCCACATAATTAACCTATGCAAGGGAAGATACCACTTTCAGATAAGGACCATTTAGGGAAGATAGCTGATTGGGGGTCAAATTAGGACCAACGAACAAAAGTTGGTCAATAGTCATGATTCTTCCTTCATGCGGGAAACACATCACACGAAAGAGTGAAGAGACAAGAACTCCCATTACATAAACATAGTCATTCCCAAGGAGTAAATTAAAATCCAAAGGGCCTTGGACTACCATCACATCAATATAGACAGTCATTCCTCCCAAAGTAATTGGAAACTTAGGAAGGATCCCTAACGGTTGATTAGTTTCTCTATTAAAATTCAACAAATTCTAGCTAACATGCACAAGTTGCGGAGAACCTAAATCTTGCCAAGTATTTGAGGACATAATACTAAAATATGTGCCTTCATCTATGATTGTGCTAGGTACAACCACATTATAAGCCTATACTATGATCTGGAAGGGCACATGATGAGGAAGACGATATCTTGCCAGTCGAATCTAATCAAAGGAAGTGCCCATGCTACTTGGAGGGGGTGCCGTGGGACCGGGAGAAATACCCCCCTGTCTTATGGGAATGGGAGAACTTATCTCCAGTGATGTGAAAACGGGAGGATTTCTCCTTTGTGTCGCAGGAATGGGAGAACTATCCCCTAGTTCATTGGAACTTGAAGAAACGAGAAGAACCTGACCAGTATGAAGTTCACTCTCTACGGGAAAGGTATGATCAACTGAAGGTGGAATCGAGTCAACCATTTTCTCAACCAATGGTTGGTCGAGAATAGACTCATGGGATTCACGTTCAGAGAAAGCGAGATTTATTGGAGACAGATTCTGATCAATCACTTCATCAAGTAGTGGAGGATTGGGAGAAAGATTCCAGTAACCAACTGGAAGTTGTGAATGAGAAGCTGTAAGGTTTTCCAACACTTTTGAGGCTTCATCCATACAAGGAAAAAGCTGAATAGGATGATTCCCTTCACATAACTTACAAGGAAATTTGACTTTACCCTTTTTCCCATGGACCTTACTATCATTAGTTGAGGGTTTATCACTAGCATGATCTCCAGAGGCTGATGACCAAGGTTGATGTGAGTCTATAGAACCAGGGAAAATTTTAAGAACCCCCCCTAAATTTACATTTATAATAAATGGGCGAATCTCCATGGTATATAGGAAAAATGGAAGGCGATTTTATCAATAATATGATATGTATATATAATTTTTTGGCGAATCTCTCACCAGGCATGGCCAATATTTTACTCAATTATCTCACCAGGCATGGCGAATATTTTACTCAATTATAAAATCTTGTGTTTATTGAATACACAAATGAAATCATTGCATTTCTTTAAAATATCTTTTGAAATCAAATTCCTGAAATTACATATCGATAACCTAGTGGGTGTAGGATAAAATTCACCCGTGCCATTCACAGAAAGCATGAGAAAAAACCTAATACTATACATAAAACCAAGAAAAATTCAAATTAATCACTTCTAGGGACCTCATAACCACCCTGCCAATACACAAGTATGTCCCTGTTTGCAATTAGAAAAATTACCCAAATTACAATCTGTTTACTTCAGCATATGTTGGAAAGTTATAGAAGGATGACTAGTGAAATCAATCCATTCCTTTTAGCCCTGGATTTGTTTCAGTTTAAAACAGAAGTATACAAATATACTTGTCCAATGTCTATGCTTTAACCATTCACCTTAAGATGTTTTTACAATATAATTTCCTAAGTCTATTTAATATCTTCATTATCATAAAAACCAATCTATATCCATCTTAACTCCACATCTACCACTCTTGGGGGGATGAAATCTATTTATCCCTATGAGCACTTGGTAGACCCAGAATTAAGATGGATCTAAGATGATAGAATTTCCCCTTTAAATAGTCTTTGCTCACATGAATACCATGGTATTACCATGGGTCAATACCATGGGTTATCATAAACCTAGAGTTTAAAAATTACTATTAGTAATTTATAAAAATTAATAAAATTAATAGTTGATTTTTATTTTATTTTTTATTTTAACCAAGCTAAAATGTTTAACATACATTAAATTACAACATCCATTTTTACTCTTGATCAGATCAAATATTTTTTCACTCTATGCTAGTTTGCATATCACGATATTTGATACCTCTCCGGGGTTAGTAGATCTAGAGTAAAGATGGATCTATGTTGGTTTAATTCCCCCATTTAAATAGGCTACATTCCAGGTGAATACCATGTGCCATTTTGGTGAATACCATGGGTCAATACCATGTGCCATTTTTATTTTTATTAATACTAATATTAGGGTTAATAATTTTTTTTGCATGGTATTAATAACAATCTAGTCCATGGTATTTGTCCCATAGTATTTTTCCCATAGGTTTCACCTAAATATAATGCATTTTTTGAGTGTTCGTAAATATAAGGTGACTTATGGAGTAAATATAAAAAAAAAAAATTATTTGTTTTACCATACCTCTCATTTATTTATATTTTTATTAATTTACCATACCTCTTTTACAAATATGGTATTTGGCCCATAGGATTCACTTAAATAAAACCTCTTTCTTGAGCCTTCATAACGAGGGTTATGGACTAAATATAAAAGAGGTTTTATTTATTTACCATGCGCCTAGTTTATTTATATCTTTATTTATTTACCATACCTTTTGAGTAATTATAAAAAGATGTTTTATTTATTTACCATACCTCCACTTTACTTATATTTTTATTTGTTTACACCCTTGCATGTATATAAGGTGACTTATGGAGTAAATATAAAAAATGTTTTATTTATTTACCATACCTCTCATTTATTTATATTTTTATTAATTTACCATACCTCTTTTATAAATATGGTATTTGGGCCTTTGGCCCATAGGATTTACTTAAATAAAACCTATTCTTGAAAATGGGCGAATGGATTCACTTAAATAAAACCTATTCTTGAAAATGGGAAAATGGAAGGTTGTAACTCCTAATTTCAAGGGTTAAATTTACCTTTTTTACCCTCTCCCTTAAAATAAGGTGGGCTATTTGAGGTGATTTGTAAAAATGTACTATGATACAAAATATTTGCCCACTAAAAATTTAAAACCCCTTAATTTAGCCAAAGGGCGAATATTCGCCCCTAAAATTTTCTATGTATAGAACTCATCTCTAATATATTGGGAATACCAAGAAAATCTCTAAGAAGGTGATCACCCTTACAAAGCATGTAAGGGAATTAAACTTTGTGGAGCTGATTGGAAGATTTTTCAACATCAATCACATCGGTAACAATGGCGGCTTGGTTGCCCCCTTGCTTATTTTTCTTCTTCTTCTTATCCACCTAGTTACTAACTTGGAGGCTTTCACTAGATGAAGAGGAAGAAGAAGAAGAAGACCGAACATGCGAAGAAGTCAAAGGGTCAACTTTAAGATCAACTTGAGGTTGATATTGTTAAGGTGGAGGAGAGCCTTGTTGAGAAGCAGTTTGGACATTCATAACCATAGTGATCGAAAACAACCAAAATAGTAAACCAATGGTAAATCTGGGAAGGGAAAACATTGCCATATAAGGAGAACCAATATTTCCAAAAGTAGGAAAAGGACCAGGATTCCCGTCAGGGGGGTTTCCTTGACTAGTGAACTCAGGAATTGTTGCCATTAGTCTCAACCTAAGATCTACTAAAGAGTTTTTCCATAGGTATGATGTTATTTTGTGGTCAATTAATTGATTTTGGAATTAACAAAAAAAAATAGAACAAAAAGGGGTAGCTAGGAGAAAGGGTTTACCAAGCAACCATGAACTACAATATACACCTTGGTGAACCAAGGACTTAACGTACGTGCATGAAATCTCCCCGAATGATGTGTTTGTTGTATCACGATACATAAGGTGACCGAATCAGTTACCTATGGCAAGGATGACAACCAATAGGAGACTTCCAAAATATACTCGACAGTATGTGGAAGTGCAGTCCGTAGTAGTGTTGTCTAATGCGTAATCGTTCGATGAGTGAGTTCCCATATACTTTGCATGCGTGGAGTGCCATCCAATATACCTAACATAAGTGGAAAACTTTTCTATACACTCACATACGTGGAACAATATTTCACCCACGGGATACAATGCTGGCAAACAATGACAACTACTACGTTTAATGACGCCATAACACATCTCTAGCCTAGACCTCTAATGTTTTGTTAATGTTACAAATTCTCCTTAGGTTGATTCAATAAATTTTAATGTTTATCTTCAGTTAAGTTTCAATTTTAAGGCTCAAAATTTGATGTCACCTAAATACACCTATGATGAAACTAATATGACAAAAATAACTCTTTTCATTTTTGATGAAAGCTATCTAGTGTAGGGAAAAGGTAGAAACAATGATGCAACAATCAAAATATGCAACAAACAGGAGCTTCCTAACTAGATCTTTTAATTTGACTATTCCAATTCAATTCAAAGCATTAAAAGATGACAAACCATGAAATATTATCTATGCACGATTCCCCTGAAAACTATGCAAATGTAATCTTGTACAATTTCCTTTCCTGTTGTGAAAATGAGAATTCTAACTGTGTATTTGAGAAACTATAGGGTCTTTATTTCTATAATCATACCCAATTCCCCAATCAAGAACCAAAAAGTCACTCATAGATTCTTTGTTTATTTGACTATCATGATCTTCCTCAGAATCCTCCCATTCTTCACTATATATTTGGTGTTGGTTAGGATGCCATTCATTCTCTTCTTTAGACATGGAGGAATTTTCCTCCATCCGTTCCTGAAGAATGATCTCCAAGGTATTTAATACATGATTTTGATAAACTGCCTCAAGAAGAAGGTCATCGGTAGGACTCCTTTTATATTCACTCTTGTTGTTACAGAGCCTTTTCAATTGCTTGCAATAGTGGGAGAAAATATATTGGGAGTTATACATGGCCATCAGTTTCTTGCAAGACTTTTCGTATTCCATCATCCATTCTTGCAATGTGTGAAGGCTCTCAGGGTTGATATCTTCTTCATTATCCTTAGAGGACATGCTTTCCAATTCACGAGTCTCTCCTTTGGCACTATCCTTAAGGTATGCATCATTCACTTGATCTTGATGATTTCGAGAAGGTGTTATGCAGAATCTACGACTTCGGACAAAGTATCCTCCCTATGCCTGGTGGATTGACCTAGAACAATAGAAAGACAAAGGCACTAATGTTTTCCTTAAAGTAAATAGATAACAGGATGAATCCTACCTGAAATCTGTCATATGCTTCGCTCCTTCTTTGGCTTGAATGCTCCAATCCTAGCTTTGATCGCTATTATTAGAACCTGCACAATCAGATAACACAAGCCAAAGATTCATGGAATCTATGCAACATCATCTATCACTTTATTCAATAGATCAACATGGTATTGAAATATATGAAACCATAACATCATATATAGGAAAACAAAGAACTCTTTGCATTAATAGAAATGGAGTGAGTTACAAAAAAAATAGGTGTTGATCCTGTAAAAGAGCTCCTCCAAGTTGAATTGTCCTTTCCTTGTCACAAAGTGCACCTCTAATCACCCTAATGCATGGAAATATATATCTCACATCAATAACATAAGGGTAGAATCACTCTCCAAAAGCCCACCCCTTGCCTATGGATGGCAGTAAATATATAGGTGAAGGAGGTAGTTCATGAATTCTTATCCTTTTACCAATTAGGGCTTCAGATCCACTCTTGATGGGAGGATAAACTAAAGGGATAAGGGATGAAAAATCTAAGGTAGGATAGGATAGTATTCAAGACTTTTATCTGAGGTAAATGGTTACAACAAATACTGGAAGCTTCTGGAAGAAGAGGCTTCAAGATTCTCTCTCTTTTTCTGAATTTCTAGAACCAACGCAGGTGCATAGTGGAGAAACTTGTAGGTGATCAACGTAGGCCACAATGGAGCAACGTCATAGTCAACACTATCTAGTGGGAAGCTAGGGAGCATTGGTCCTTAAAATGACTGAAACAATGTGTTTTTAGGTAGAAACTCAAGGATTAGAATGAGTCATACTTAGGGATTTGTGCAAGGATGATGAAAAGGAGGTCAAAGGATGTTGATTGATCCAGTTGAAGACCTATTGACCAGATGTGACAAAATGGCTTATAATAGAAGGATCAAGACACTCTTCCTCAAGCATACAACCATATTCAATAACTTCCTCCTCTCAAAGGGCCACATCCAACATTTGACATATGTCTTCATGAGATTGGAAACCCGACCCTTCATTTAAAAAGAAGCGCGTAGTCAACATTGGAAGAGAAAGAATGATTTTAGGTTCACATGACTCAATCCAATTGGTATTTGGGGCAATAGATAAGACAAATAATTCCATTTGGTCACAAGGTTGAGTTATATTTTTCTTTGAAATATACCTCATGAACCTTACAATGTGATTGGATGCGAATGCAGATCCCCATCAAACATTGGCATATTCTTCATGCATTTCAATGAGGGATACTGCGGGATCCCTATCACTTTTATGGTGGGAATATATGTGGTCAACATGTTTTTGGGTCCTTAATGACATGGGAGTCGCCTGGGTGAATGAAATTTCCTTGACAAATGCTTGCTTCACCTTACAAGCATTGACTTTAGAGATAAATGAAGAACTAGGGCTTTGTTCTGATATGTCAATATGTCATATGGGAACAAAACACACGTTTTGTAACACCATCCGAGGTAAATGTGCATATAAACAACATAATAGGAACAAAAATACAATAAACATATTAGCCATCAAAATCCATATATATATTATTACATTTTCACATGAAAATCAAGGGAATGAATTTTTCATTAATAAATGCAATGAACCAACCGGTGATGGGACTACCACGTTCCACCCGACCATAGATTTGCTGAGCCAAGTCTCTCTTCAACCAATCACCCCCGTGCCATATTCCAAGCATGAATGTGGGACTCATAGAACACATCAAAAAACACCAATCAATGTGGATGCCACTGGAGTTCTCCGCCTACATCGTGAGGAATTTGAGTGCCTCCTAGTCTCTCAGGCTTTACCGTGCATCTGCAGTCTGATCCAGGGATCACTATGCCCTACACCGAGACATACTCTCCAGACTTTATCGTGCATTCCATCCCAGAATCACTAGGCCCAACGGAGAGAAAATCCACCTCTTGGCTTTACCGTATATCCCGCCATTCACTGGCAAGGATTCCTAGGCCCACCGAGGCACACAATCTAGCTTTACCGCAACCCATAGTCCGGTTCAGGGGTCACTAGGCCAGTGGCTTTGTGCATCCTCAATCTGGTTCAGGGACCACTACCACCATGTGTTTGTCAATTCAGAGATCCACCCCACTCAACTTCGAATCCAATTTGGCCATCCCCCACAAAATGCATGAGAGAACCCATCTCATCAAAGCTATCAGGAAATGGCAAGGCTAGGCTGAAAATACTATCACACCTGGAAAAACCCATGCCATGGTAGAAAAGAAACACATGCAATCCCATGCATGCCAAATCTAGCAAGGAAAATACACATGCAAGTTGATACTTGCAATGAAGCCTATTGTAGCTGCTTGATCCTACCTTTCCCTGCTTGATCTTTGCTTCCTCTTTCCTTCTTTGCCTTTCTTGCTCCAATGCCAAAGTTCTCTAAGAAAAATATAAGTGACCAAGAGTATGAGAGAGAGAGAGAATAATGAGAGAGCTCCAAAGCTAAACTGACCAAGTCTTGCCCACTGATCCTCATAAGCCTTTTTATTAATGAGGCCTCTATTTTCTTCATTTTCCATTATTTTCCTTCAATTTCCTCCTCACATGCAACCTGTGACCTTTCTCCTACTTTTTCTCCTAATTTCCATTATTTTCCTTCATTTTCCTCCTCACATGCAACTTGTGACCTTTCACCTACTTTTTCTCCTAATTTCCATTATTTTCATAAATAAATGTGCCAAAATACCTTTTTGCCTCTTTAATGCCTTAGCCATTGCCTTTGCCAATTTCATTAGCCATAAACAACCAAATGAACACCCCCTAAGATGTCTTGCCCACCATTCAGCTTGGAATACGTGTCCCATCATCCGTGGTATTTATATATTTTTACATGGAATTTTTACCAGGGCTGTTACAGAACCCTCCCCCTTGGGGGAACATCGTCCTTCATGTTCAATGATACCTATAACCAAAAGACTGTTGAAAACAAAACATACTTCCCATGGAGCTTTATAACACAACTCGTTGCAGTATTTACAATGAATGAACCACTCAAAATAAAAATATCATGACAACTTGACAACATACTGCATACTGGAGCTTTATAACATAGCTCATTACGATATTTACAATAACCACATATACATATACACATATGCACATTTTCTCAACCATAAAATAAAATAATACGATCCCTGCATCAGCAATAAGGGAATCCAGAGGCTCAAACCTCCACCCTCAAAGTAATACCAGGATCCACCTCCTTCCTAGAAAGTCCAGAATCCACTGCACGGTCACATCTGCATCCAATGTCCAACGCTATAATTACACACCACTTTTCCTCTTAGCGAACAGTTACCAACTCATTGTTTCAGGGCACACTCCCAATGTGCATCTGATTCCATCTGGAAATGCTAATGACCAAACCAAATCCATCCACAACCTTCCCTTCTCTGCTACACAGTCCCTCGGGAATCCGATCACCCCTTCCGTGTAGTCACTCACCTCCCAAGTTCCAATGGCATCCCTATCTCGGGTAGTCCATCCCTTGGCAAGGATTCCTCGCATCGGAAGATACAAAAACCAAGGCATATACCTGCCTCAACACATCATACCGATCATAGCATGCTCATGGAAATCAATGGACACTATTGGGTACCAGTGTCCCATAATGGCCCTACTCCTGAAGTGCTTTACCAGCATACTGCTGCATGTTTCAATTCCTTTGCTGTTGCTGCTAATTCTTGCAGTCAATTTCAACCACCCAACCGAGCATTTCATGCATTCCTGTACCAAGCACATAACTTCCATTAGATTTAAAATAAATTGAAATAAATTCACATCATACCTCATTGGTAGCTCGTCAATAAGGTACATTTGCAATCTTGTTCGCTTCCTGTCACAACAAGTCAAACTAGCATATTTGACCAAATCAACATATATAAAGATATCACATCAGGTTAGCTCAAACACAACCATTGGTATTTCCCCTCAATGTGGACGATTTTTCAGCTTCTGAAAGCCTACAGAAGAAACGTTATTGCAGAAATGCCAATGTGACCTATTTAAAGGTGCATTCAGGAAGGTCATCTTCCTTAGATCATAATTCCTAAAGTATTGTGAACCAATATATGAATTTTTTACCACATTATCAGTGGGATTTACCTTCAGTATGGACAAATTTTCGACTTCTAATATTCCACAGAAGAAAAGTTATAACAGATATGACAGAAAGGTCTAAAATTTAACCTTTGTTCTTCATTTTACCTATGATAGAGCCCATCCAGTCCAAGTGTTTGAACCATGCTCTGATACCACTTGTAACACCCTCTGAGGTAAATGTGCATATAAACAACATAATAGGAACAAAAATACAATAAACATATCAACCATCAAAATCCATATATATATATCAGTACATTTTCACATGAAAATCAAGGGAATGATTTTTTCATTAATAAATGCAATGAACCAACTGGTGATGGGACTACCACGTTCCACCCGACCATAGATTGGCTGAGCCAAGTCTCTCTTCAGCCAATCACCCCCGTGCCATATTCCAAGCATGAATGTGGGACTCATAGAACACATCAAAAAACACCAATCAATGTGGATGCCACCGGAGTTCTCCGCCTACATCGTGAGGAATTTGAGTGCCTTGTAGTCTCTCAGGCTTTACCGTGCATCCGCAGTCTAATCCAGGGATCACTAGGCCCTACACCGAGACATACTCTCCAGGCTTTACCGTGCATTCTATCTCGGAATCACTAGGCCGAATGAAGAGAAAATCCACATCTTGGATTTACCGTATATCCCGCCATTCACCGGCAAGGATTCCTAGGCCCACCGAGGCACACAATCTGGATTTATCACAACCCACAGTCTGGTTCAAGGGTCACTAGGCCAGTGGCTTCGTGCATCCTCAGTCTGGTTCAGGGACCACTACCACCATGTGTTTGTTAATTCGGAGATCCACCCCACTCAGCTTTGAATCCAATCCGACCATCCCCCACAAAACGCATGAGAGAACCCATCTCATCAAAGCTATCAGGAAATGGCAAGGCTAGGCTAAAAATACTATCGCACCTGGAAAAACCCATGCCATCGTAGAAAATAAACACATGTCATGCCAAATCTAGCAAGGAAAAGACACATGCAAGTTGATACCTGCAATGAAGTCTGTTGTAGCTGCTTGATCTTTGCTTCCTCTTGCCTTATTTGCCTTTCTTGCTCCAATGCCAAAGTGCTTCAAGAAAACTCTAAGTGACCAAGAGTATGAGAGAGAGAGAGAATAATGAGAGAGCTCCAAAGCTAAACTGACCAAGTCTCGCCCACTGATCCTCATAAGCCTTTTTATTAATGAGGCCTCTATTTTCTTCATTTTCCATTATTTTCCTTCAATTTCCTCCTCACATGCAACCTGTGACCTTTCTCCTACTTTTTCTCCTAATTTCCATTATTTTCCTCCTCACATGCAACTTGTGACCTTTCACCTACTTTTTCTCCTAATTTCCATTATTTTCATAAATAAATGTGCCAAAATACCTTTTTGCCTCTTTAATGCCTTAGCCATTGCCTTTGCCAATTTCCTTATCCATAAACAACCAAATGAAGACCCCTAGGATGTCTTGCCCACTATTCAACTTGGAATACGTGTCCCATCGTCCGTGGTATTTATATATTTTTACATGGAATTTTCACCAGGGCTGTTACACGTTTCATGTCCCTAACAACGACACCAAAATGTTACCGCTCAAACTAGCAGGGATCCTAGAGGGGCACTTGCTAGGTCAAGAGCAAAAATGAAGCTAAAGCCAACTGTCACCACAACTAAAGCTTCGTACTCTTTATGAACTTTCACCAACGGGAGGAGACCCGATATATAGAGAATCACTTATGAAGGATAAATCAACTAAGATAGATGTGAAGTGATCTCAATGACCCTTTCCTAGGAGAGACTCAAGAGTGGGACTTTCTTGCCTTTTAAGCAAGGTAAAAGGTTCTCTAGTATAGGGTAATAGGGATTTGAGGGCTTGGCTTAAGGAATGTGACTTGTAAAGGAGCTTCATAAGCCCTAAAATCCTTGTGGAACTTGGTTTCCCAAGTGGTTTTTGAAGGGTTGAATTTGATAAGACATGGGACCACACAGGACCAAGCAGACCCAGGTTAGGTCAAGAGGATAGGATTTAGCAATCAATGATATGCTTGACCCAATTAGGGAGGGGAAAGGGATCAAGGAATGAATTTTCAATGGAAGGCAATGCAAGGATCCCAATGAGGTTTCTAGCCTAAGGGAAACCAAGGGAAAGAATCGGTCTTCGAGTTAGGGCTTGCGATATCTCAAGACACCGTATGAATCTCATGAAATTTGGAGCGATTCTTGAGGACACACCAACACAGTTGTGGACCAAAAATCGAAGTATTTGGATGGATAGATCATGAGATAATTGATGCCCTAGGTGACCTAGAGGACTAGACATAGAGAAGAGGAAAGGGGAGAAGGAAAATAGGTTTAAGGTGATCACCTTTGGGTGGAATGATTCCTAATTCTTTGGGGAGATTGGAGTCAGGTTGAATTATGACTATGGACCTTTGAATTTTCTAGGACAAGGAGGCCTCAAAGAAACTTCGCTTGGCACTATGGCAACAACAAAAGCAACTCCAAAGACTTTATACTTCGTTTTGCAAGATAAATGTCTTGTCAAGATGAATTTCAATAATGAAACATCCTTAGGAACATTCATTCATTATACATGACCCATACATGAAGCATTCACTATCTAGAAACAAAATTTCCATAACTTTGCATAAAAGATGCAACAAATAAGCCCTAGTATAGCAAAATTCCAACAACAATGTATGTGACAAAATTAGAAAGAGAGAATAACATTTAAAATGTGCTTACATGTATAAGAATATATCCAACCATCCAAAAACTTGCCATCAAGAAGCTCCAAGACATATGAAAATTATCCAAACATCAAAATTCATTCCATGCTCCAAAAATTCGTCCTCCAAGAAGGATAACGAAAATCTTTAAAGAGTTACTAGTTCCAAATCCAAGTGATGATGCTAAAATGAATCCTCAACACTTCTATTTATACACTTATAATGAGTTTGATTTATCTACTTGGGCCTACATTAGCCCCTAAATAAAATAATGTGCAAAACAACTAACTTTTGGTGACAAGCTGATGCAGGAGCATCCAAGCACTCATAATTAAAGGAGGAATCCAAAGCAAAGAAGGAGGAGACGTGGACCATCGGAGCTAAACAGGGGACAAATTCTGTTTTAATAAAGCTAGTTTGATGGACTTAATTAAATGTAATCTGCCATATGTATGCATATAGTGAGCTTTAGGGATTTTGTTAGAGGAAATAATGGAGAGATCTGATCGGATCCTTTCAGTGATACGATCCAATATTTCTTATATATATATATATATATATATATATATATATGATGAACCTGCATGTTCAATAAGAGGGGAGCGACAAACAGTAATAGATAGAAATTTGTGAGAACAAAGTGGTCAAAATGTAGTCGAGAGTAGAACTGTTAGTAAGGCTGAAATGCCTTAGAATGTAACTATGCGTGTATAATATAAAAGTGTGTTTCAGTGTTGAATTGTGCGCATGTGTGTTACTGTATAGATAGCCTGTGTGTATATTTCATATATAGAGTTGAATGTTCCAATGTTGTAGGTTTGATCGACCATCGATAACTATAAGGATCGATGGCGATCCATTGATCAATGAAATATTGTTATATATGAGTGTTTTGTGTGAAGACAGAGTATGGCAGAGAAACTGGGGTTTTAGCGTAAATCCATAAAAAACAAGCAAAATCAAGTTAAGGAGGAATGGCAGAGGAAATGGATGTCGGCCGTCCGATCAACAGACCAACAGATCGACGGTCATCGCATGGCAGAGATGTGAGGTCGTTAATTCATGAAGAAGTGGTTTCGCAACAGGAAGTGGTATTTCGGGCGGCCTCAAAACCATAAGTGGTATTGAAGGTTAGTCACCCGATTCCACTTATCGAGCGGCACGTAGCAACGAGGAGGAGAGAGGAAACCACTTTATTGGGCGGTTGATTACCGTGCTTGTTGTCTACCCGAAATCGTTGTGAACCGTTAGAACCATTGAGTGTAGATCGACGGTGGAGGATCAACGGACTGTTTTGAACATTCATAGTGAATATTGACCGTTGGACTGAAGAAAGAAATGGATGGTGGAGATCAGGCCAATCGGAGATCGGTGAATGAAGAGTGCAGTGGGAAGGCGATGGACCAGATGTGCGGACCTGACGATTTATGAACGTGGGTGTATAGTTTTGAGATCCGGCTAAGTGTTTGGGTCAGGTTTTTCCCGTGTTTCCTGTGTATTCCGATAATTGTATGGTCCCAGATTTTGAGGCTTAAGCGAAAGATAAACACTTCCGATAGGTTTGTGTGCTATAACCCATAAGCCTCAGGATCAAAAAATTGATATGAAAGGGGAAATTGGCCTTACCCCAAAATCTCCTTTCATCATTTGGTATCAGAGCAAGGAAAGGTTTTCCTGCGAGAGAGAAGAGAGAGTGCAAGCAGAAAGTGAAGGAGGTACAGTTGTTTAAAGCTAGAGAGTTTGTGGTCTTACTATCGTACAGATAACAACAACGGAAGGTGAGAAGACTTGCAGCAAACCTAGAGCGAGGAATGCTCAATAGGATGCCGAAAGACTAAGCTCAGAGGAGAAAGCTTGGTGAGGTATCATGTAGCAGAGGAAGACTGTTACTGCAGAGGTTGGTTGTAGCTCACAGAAGATCATGAAGGCAGTTCCGCTGAGAAGTGGGTAGAATTGCTAAGGTCAAGGAGAAGCATATGACCAGGAGGTCATAAATTTTTGTGCCTCGGGAGTTTGATGCAGGAGCATCCGAGCACTCATAATTAAAAGAGGAATCCAAAGTGGAGAAGGAGAAGACGTGGACCATCGAAGCTAAACAGGGGACAAATTGTGTTTTAATAGAGCTAATTTGATGGACTTAATTAAATGTAATCTGCCATATGTATGCATATAGCGAGCTTTAGGGCTTTTGTTAGAGGAAATCATGGAGAGATCTGATCGGATCCTTTCAGTGATCCAGTCCAATATTTCTTATATATATATATATGATGAACCTGCGTGTTCAATAAGAGGGGAGAGACAGACAGTAATAGATAGAAATTTGTGAGAATAGAGTGGTCAAAATTTAGCCGAGAGAAGAACTGTTACTAAGGCTGAAATGCCTTAGAATGTAACTATGCGTGTATAATATAAAAGTGTGTTTCAATGTTGAATTGTGTGTCTGTGTGTTACTGTATAGATATCCTGTGCGTGTATTTCATATATAGAGTTGAATGTTCCAGTGTTGCAGGTTTGATCGACCATCGATCAATATAAGGATCGATGGAGATCCATTGATCAATGAAATATTGTTATATATGAGTGCTCTATGTGAAGGCAGAGTATGGCAGAGAAACTGGGGTTTTAGTGTAAATCCATCAAAAACAAGTGAAATCAAGTTAAGGAGGAATGGCGAAGGAAATGGATGTCGACCATCCGATTGACAGACCAACAGATCGACGGTCATTACATGGCAAAGATGTGAGGGCGTTAATTCGCGAAGACGTGGTTTCGCAACAGGAAGTGGTATTTCAGGCGGCCTCAAAACTATAAGTGGTATTGAAGGTTAGTCACCCGATTCCACTTATCGAGCAACATGTAGCAGCGAGGAGGAGAGAGGAAACCGCTTTATCGGGTGGTTAATTCCTGTGCTTGTTGTCTACCCAAAATCGTTGTGAACAGTCAGATCCATTGAGTGCAGATCGACGGTGGAGGATCAACGGATTGTTTTGAATATTCAGAGTGAATATTGACCGTTGGATCAAAGAAAGAAATGGACGGTGGAGATCGGGCCGATCGGAGATCGGTGAATGAAGAGCGCAGTGGGAAGGCGATGGACCGGATGTGCGGACCCGACGATTTAAGAACGCAAGTGTATAGTTTTGAGATCCAGCTAAGTGTTTGGGTCGGGTTTTTCCCGTGTTTCCTGTATATTTCGATAATTGTATGGTCCCGGGTTTTGAGGCTTAAGTGAAAGATAAACACTTCCAATAGGTCTGTGGGCTATAACCCATAGGGCTCAAGATCGAAAAATTGATATGAAAGGGGAAATTGGCCTTACCCCAAAATCTCCTTTCATCACTAGCCCACCAAACTAGCTCATAAACAAAAGAATAAGCCTCTCAAGAGGTCTAATGATCAATAATACATGTTTTTGGGCCTTCTAAGAAGCTTGATGAAGTCCGTAAGTGCCATAATGATGAATAGGACTCCCAAAAGTGGTATACAAGAGGTTGGATTCTTGTTCTCCAAATAATAAACCTGTTGCGTTCCCAATGGGTGTGAGGGCACACAAGTAACCTCATGGGTCTCCAAGTAGATCGAAGATGCCTGTATACCATATGCAAGGGCTTAGATGATGGTGTAAGTGATGCCACATCAACATACAAGTCCTGGGTCATCTGCCAAGTGCATGGTACAACTGTGGGACTGACTGGGCATGGTGAACCAGGTGCATCTTCCTCATCCAATAGGTGAATCTTAAACAATATATGAACATCTCCAGGGATCCATGGAGTTTTGTATACTACTGTGGAGGCCCATGGCTCTCAACATACACCCTACATTTTCCAATGTAGCCATTTGGGGGGTTAGGACTTCGTATATGGAGACCATCTGCAATCCTACATAAGATCCAATGCGTCCCCTAGCCTTCTAGAACAACAAGTCATTAAAGGAAATCGAGTTAAAGAGCTTACAAACCATGGACAACAGGTGGGCACTTCACAATTTCATGCCCTTCCATAGTGGGCTTTGGCACGTGCTAATGTCTCTAAGCTCCAAATGGGGTTAACCAAGTATCCTATTAGGTAGTTTGTACTTTTAAAGGGGATAGTATGTCCAAGGTACATCCTTCAAAGGGTGGTGGCATGTGATAAAGATATGAATGGTGTAAGGAATGAAAGGGGCAACCCTGGGCCACATGTTGGGGTACAAGGGTAGCTAATAAAAGAGAATCCCACACTTGGGTATATATTGTATAGGAGGGAGAAATCATGGTGCATGAGGTGCCCCGACCTTGATTTTCCACCCTTCTTTATATGCCTATTTCCTTTTATGATTTTTCTTTAATTAACTGCTCGGGGCTCAAGGGTTAAGAGCATGATGTGTAAGGTATAACAATGGATACCCCCTTTAAGGTAAGGCAATTCATTGCCCACCAGCGGTTGGGACAATCATGGGTTCCTGAATGATAAAGGAGGTTCATCTAGGGCCTATAGGAACCAGGGTGATGGCCATGATGATGGGGTAGATCTCATGTATTGAATTTTTCCCACGTGCTAAATATGTTTGTCCCGACCATATTATGAATTTTGTGGTACATATTCCTGTTGAATGTGGTCAATTATGCTTTATTTTTCTTTTCAACAGCATCAACCTCCGGGGATCATTCCAGGCCCGACCCAAGGTGTGGGGAAGGGGAGAAGGAAGGTTAAATCTATGTGGACCCAGTGGAGGAATGTGGACCCAGGTGGGAGAAATGATGAATGGGGTTATAATTAGTGGAAGGGAAGTGATATATGCAGAAGAGGGAGTGGGACCACACAACCAAATCAGGGTTTCCCATGTAATACCATTCCTAAAGCCCAAATGTCAGTAAAAGAGATCCCATGGGACTAGGGTCCAAGGTTAACATCCAAAAGAGGTCTAGGGGACAAGAGCACAAACCTAACCCATTCTTTCCGCCGAATCCCCCCATTAATTCATGCCTAAAAGTATCCATGATAAACAAACTGCCATACTCAATTACCAAATGAAAAGGCATACCTTTAGGTTTGGGAGGCCCATCTTCAAACATACGATCATGACATATGGGTGAGGGACCACATGGTTGGCTCAGGTGGTAGAGAAATGACACAATGATCTAGTTGGTGGTTGTAAGGGGCTGTTGGCTACCGATTGAGGACCATCTTGGAGAAATTTTTGTCCAAGGGATATCACCCACAAAATGGTGGGTAACAAGACCATTTACAAAAAAAGAGATAAGGTGGGACCTCGCAAGTGCTTCATGTACAAAATTCTCGAGGAAACAAACTCCTGTCTATCACTGTATTTTGCTTACTACTTTTAGGTTTGGCAAGAGGTTGAAGGGTTTTTTGGTTTTTGACTCTCTTTGGCATTGGTTAACTATTGAAGCTTGCTTCTAGTCTTGGTTCTCAAGGAAGGAATTAGAAAGTATTCGAGCAATGCCATATTTGGTCCTGATGGGAATTTGGTTTACAAGGACCGTTTGTCTATTCGAAGATAAATAATTCCTTGCTTTCCAAGTTTGTGTTTAGGTGATGGGATTACTTATCTTTTACAAGGAGGTCCCCAAACAAATTCCTCCTAGGGGCCTAGGTGAACTACAAGTGGATAAATTTATTCCTTGGTGACATTTTGATGGAGCTTGTCAACGACAAAATAACACTATTGGTTTTGGTTTTTTTTGTCCTCCCTTTCTGATTCACATTACTTTCCTTTAGAATACAAATTTTGGCAGTGAGACCAATAATGTTGAAGAACTTATGGCTCTTTTTTAGATGTTGAAATATTCCTTAGGTAGGGTATGAGATCCTTCGAGGGATTTGGTGACCCCCTTATGGTCATAAATTAGATGAGTGGGCAAGCCAAGATTCAAAACATTGGACAACTTGCTATAGTTACTTAAGTGAAAGAGATTGCTAAAGCTTTCCAAGATATTAGGTTCACTTTATATAAAGAGAGCAAAATCAAATTGCTTATAAACTTTTCAAACAAAGCTTGAAGTTAATAAAAAATCATTATTTATGATTAAATGTTGGTGCATTTTGAAGTTATCGATGATCAAGCCTATAATATATCAGTTAGAGACTTAATTTCCTCTTTAAACACTTTTTGGACAGTTTTGGGACCATTTTGTGATTGTATTTTATATTCTACCTAAATAAAATATATTTTCAACTTTAGTCATTGAGGGACTATCAACTCAAAGCCATTATAATAAAGTTCATCATATTAATTCCATGAATTGAAATTGGGTGAGGAGAATGACAATAATTTCTTGTAACCATTGGAGATGAATCCAATTCACAAATTGAAAGTAATTTAGAAACCATAAGCTTGAAATGGAACATAAACCCAATTCACAATTGGAGATATTTTATTAACAATAATCCCCTGGAACATATGCAATCGATATCAATTTGTTTTATCTTAAAGATGTAGGAGGTTGTAGGAGCAGTTGATGTTGCAACAAATTAAAGGTTGTCATTACCGGGGATCAAACTTGTGTCACCCATGTGTGTGGTGAGAGTACTTACCACTATACTACAACGAAAAGAATTAAAATTTATTGGTTTTATAAAAATATGTATGTGATGCAATGAGATTGATCTCAGTGAACAAAAGAGTGGAATTATCGGTCAAGTAAAAACTATATTTTCTCACACAACGAAAATATAAAGCCAATGCGTCAATTTCTTCTTTGACTAGGCAACCGATCTGAATTATTGCACCAATCGAGAATCAAAACCATGATAGTAACATGGAAAAATAAAATAACAGAGGTTTGATATGGGTTATAATAATGATTTGCGGTTTCTGTTTTATTTTATTTTATTTTAATGAAATATTTATTTATTATTATTTGTAAATAAAAATAATAATGGTGTTGTTTAACTATTCTACGTTTAGGAGTTTTTGAATGGAATCCCATGAAATAATTTTTGGTGAGATCTTGCTTTTTTATGTTTAAAAATCATTTTTGAATGCATAAATGGATTTAGTGCCTTGAAAAACCCTTGGGGCACTCAATTTGTGCAAAGTTCACATATCAAACTTGTGATTCCAACATATTCCTATCATAACTGAGACAAATTTGACCAAAAAATGAGCCTTTAAACCCTCCAAAATGTAGGACAATTAAACTACCCCATATAACTGTAATAATATATACCCATCCATTTTGAATGGTTGTAATGTTTTTAATAATATTTTCCTTCCATGAAATTTCTTTATAAATGTAATTTAAAAGTAACAATAAATTTTCTAGTTTGTTATTTGAGGGTTTATGGGAATCTATTTTCTCTTTTCCTACTTGCAAAAACCCTTCTCCAAAGGAATGAAATGTCTTTCTTCCTTTTAAGTTGAATTTTGTTCTAGTTTGACCCCAACCCATTTTTATGTTTTATAATAGACTCTTGCTCATGATTGAATTGGTATTCATCTATTATTATATTTTAATTAGATGTCATGACATGAAGGAGGCCTAAAAGTATATTTAAGGGAAACCAAACAAGATAAATGCAACATAAGTAGATAGGACATGATGTCTAAATGCAATTTTAAGAGGTATACCTGATGGGGAATGACCAACAATGTCTGTAAGGTGATGCCTCTCAGTCTTCGTTAGGTAAGTACTATAGTGAGTACCTAGAGAATACATCCACAACCTAATAACTTTTCTTTCATCATTCAATTATCAAGAAGTGCCATAAAATATAGGTTATTCAAAGGTGATTTAACCAAGACCTTAATCGACACTAGAGGATTACTTACTCTCCCACTATTGCCATCTTGATCTCTCCCCTACTCCAAAATGTTTCTGAAGTTCAAGCTTCTAACTACTAAGGGATTAAACAAAATTCTCAATCCACCAAGCCCTTATTTTGTGTTATTGCTATGTGATCCATTCCATTTCAATAATTGAGTACTTGAGAATTGATTGGATTGAGGATTAACATGATGATCACTACCTTTTATGATCACTTTTTGGAATTGGGATTATTCCTCCATCACGAGTCCAACATTTACAATATAGACCATATAAATACCTAAAGGCAATCCTTCCCTTGTATTAATAATGCCAATTTGGAAAATCTTCCCCATCCCATCAATCGGCCCAAGTTCCAAGTCAATTTCTTCAAAGACCATTGATCCTTCAAAGGCCATAATACCTCCTTTCTTGTTCCACAAGGTCAAGTTCTCTCTGATGGTGAGTTTCTTATAGGAAAATATGAATCCCCTTTCCAATGTAGCACCAATCCTTTAATCCCTTCGAATCAATTCCTCTAATGATCTAATACCATCATATTAACATACCCCTTTGTCTCTCCATGCCCCAATTACTTCATCTTGAGAAATCAATCAATTTTCATCTCCCAAAATATTTCATGTGGGCCCTAGGAAGAATCAACAATTTCTTCTTCTTCATCCTATCACCAACTAGGACTTGTGCTACTACTATTTCTAAAAATATCTAGGAGAAAAAGAACATTGAATTTGTCAGTAAAACTAACAACAAAAAACACTTCAACAAGATTATTCTCAAATTTGTTAGTTGCTAATGCAAGTTGTATCTCCTTTGTAGTTCTCTTATCTTTGGCATTCTCCTTAAATATATTTTTATGTAATTAAGTGCAATTCTTCATACATATAGTTTAAATCTCTATATACGAGTATTTAATCAAAATTGCATTTAGAAAAATAAATGCACATAGATTCTCTCATATATTTTCTAGCAAGTTACACATGTATGCTAGGAGTATGATTGCTTTCTTTTAATTCTAAGTTTCATATTTTCTTTAATCATCCTTCCATTTAAGAAGATAAAGAATGGGCATATTGTATATTACTCAAATATTGATCAAAATTTAGATTTTGATATTACCATCTTCCTTTTTGAAATTTTGGCATTTTTAATGAACAAGGTGTTTATGGTTAGCTAAGTTGTGACCTTTAACACCATGCAATATCCATTAGCTTAGGTTTTCTGAATTAGTTACTAAAATCAAAGATAAATCTCCCCATTTCAATGAAGTTCAAGGTCTTCCTACAATGTGCAAATCTAGGCAATTGCCTTGTCTTCATTGAATGAGAAACATGACATTCAAGAAAACCGCTTTATAGCATTTTTCATCATTAACAAGATGACATAGTTTTTCATATAGACTTCTACTATCTTTTATGCATTGCAACAACCCTCGCTCATAATCACTAGTATATGTGTGATGCATTTCAAACTTCATCTTAAAAAAAATTCATAAGCTTAGAAACAACAACAATGATGACATTTTGAAGATTTGAGTAATTAAATCTCATTAACAGAAAAAAGACCAACCAATCACAATTAGCAAAGATATGAAAATAATAGGTGACACTTAGTCCACCTCAAAATTGATACGCTAGCTCTTAAAAAAACAATCTCTTCAATCTGATAAGTAACCTAGTCAACTTTAAGCTAGTTAAGTTTTTGAAAATTAAGAGAAACATGACTATATAATAAATAAAGTGAATATATAACAATCTTGTTGGATTTTGGATGTATGACTATATAATAAATAAAGTGAACATATAAAAATATTGTTTTTGGATGGAGCTGAGGTTTGGAAGATGTGTTAGGGTTATCTTACCATTTTTTTTTAATCAAATAATACAATAGTTGTAACATACCCCTTCATGATAAAACATTTACAAGAAATATTTCACATTTTAATTTATATTGAATTTTTTTTATTGATTGATGAAAAACTCAAACAAAATACTTAATATCATTTTTAAATAAAAATATACAATAACATCAATAATAATACAATATTAATCCACTATGAAGAAAAATAAATATAAATAATATACCCATTAACATTTATATATTATCAATTCACATCTATATATTATCAAACACATTTTATTAAAAAATAATATACCAATTATGACTTATATATATTATCAAACCGATTTTATTAGAAAGTATTATTAAGGTGTTCGTACAAGGCCCTTCACAAACATAATCGTGTTTGCAGGGGAACTTAGATCTTGGATAGTTCATTTTTGCATCCGTCACAATGAGAGATTATTCAGGAAATTTGAAGAAACTAATGTATTAATTCGTTTAAAATTTCGGCAATTGGCCCTTCACAACATTGGAATGAAAATGTGAGGGAAGCTTTTGCATTTTCCATTTGAACACATTCAGAGTGGCTGCAAGTGTGTTTAGAAATGCATGCATTCTAAGAGAAAAGATGCACTAAACTTTGAGGCAAATAGAGAGACTGCAAGTGTGTTTAGAAATTCTTACATTTATGCACTAAACTTTGAGGCAAATAGAAAGAGGGGCAAAATATGCACGAACTTTGAAGCATGGTTTACCTTCTCGGGGCCGTCGATTGGAAGTCGGGCAAGCGCTGGGAACATCAACTCCACGACTGGGTACGAACATGTATGAATCTCGGGTGAGGGCCACCAAATTCCAATTGACCGAAGATACACTACTAATTTCCCTTCTAATCTTCCCCACAACCATCAATCACATTTTCAGCTCATGAGTCAGGACAACGAACAAATGAGGTAAACCAATGATGCCAGTACATATCTTCGAGGTTGAATTTTACAAGCACACAAATTCCATGGATGCACAGAAGATGAAGTTGAAGCTGAAAATTCAAGATTCTGGCATGGAAACTATTGGATTTACAGTAGGTCTCAAAGAGCTGTGAGACATGTAGCCAAAACCCATAGAGGCAATGCAAAGCACTAAAAGTTGCAAGAGTAGGTCATGGAGAGCCGTAGAGCCAACCCAACTACAAAAGACCAAAATACCCAAGAAATCCAGAGGGTAACGCATTTGCAAAAGGGCCAAAGAGCTACAAGGCCAGGGTGTGAAAACCCTTCGACGCGGACCTGGACCTGCAACTAGTGACGCACTATTGTGGGAGGGAGAACAGCAACTCATTTTTTGGGATTTTATTGGGACTAAAATAATGACCATTTCACAATATTCTGAAAAAATCCACGAAAAGCAAGAATAGGTTCAAAGAGTGAGAAGCATCTGTTCGAGAATAGTTTTCAAGGTCAGATCTATCATTCTTTGATTTTCGAAAATCGTATTTTAAGTTCCTTCCGTTTCTATAGAGCTAACGAGAAAAAGAGTGAGAAGCATCTGTTCGAGAATCGTTTTCAAGGTCATATCTATCATTCTTTGGTTTTCGAAAATCGTATTTTAAGTTCCTTCCGTTTCTGTAGAGCTAACGAGAAACAAGTTACCAAGCTGTTGTAAAACTGTTTTGCGCAGAAGCCACATCCGAATGTATCAGAGCCAGGTTTCGATCCTGGGACCTGTGGGTTATGGGCCCACCACGCTTCCGCTGCGCCACTCTGATAACTGGTTTTACATTGATGTTCACTCGGTTCAGTTACAAATAGAAACATTCAATGCCTAATCTCCTTCCCTAACTAACCTAACCTAGTTAAAACTGGCTTCAACGCGGGCTGCATGACCGAATGTCCTTCCCAGATCTCCCACACATCAAACTCCATAATTCCTGTAACCTCCCATGATCAGGCCTCAAACATTCCCGAGCGCATTCAATACTTCATGCATGCATCCTGCCGAATGGGTGCTCTACTTCCACCTTTCATTGATCCTTCAACACCCATGTGTTAGAGCCAACAGTGCGCAGCTAAAACAAGAGACAACAACATCATATAAAATCATACACAAAAGATACAGAGGTTTAACGTGGTTCACCCAACCAATCTGGGCTACGTCCACCAAACATAGGCATCGGCAACCTTTATTATTAAAACAGGAGATTACAAAAGAATCAATTTCCTCTCAAACTCTCACCTATCCCAATCCGTATGAACACCTGTTTTATAGCTAAGAGAATCTAACTGACTCATAAATCCTCTTACATCAAATATAGGATGCATTAACTCTCTCCCAACAAAATAGAGCTAATATAGCAACACAATCTTATTGTTGTCACCTACTGAGATTTTTTTGCCTAATTTATGAAAACCGAAAATTTCAACAATCTCCACCTTGACAACAATTAGCCTGATACCCTGTTTCGTTATTATTTATTTTTTCTGCAAGCCAAGAGAAGCCAAACACCAACGCAGCTTCTCAAACAAAACTGGTTTTGTGAACATGTCTGCACAGTTTTCCTTTGTATGCACCTTTTCAAGAGAGACTCCCCTCTCACTGATAACCTGTCTAACAAAATGGTACTTTATTGGTATATGCTTTGATTTACTATGATAGGCAGGATTCTTAGCCAAATGTATTGCACTTTGACTATCACAAAGTAACTTGATGTTGTCCTGTAACCTACCAAATTCACCAAGCAAACCTTTCAACCAAACCGCTTCTTTGCAAGCATGCGAAGCAGCAATGTATTCTGCTTCAGTAGTGGATAAGGCAACAATGTTTTGCAGCTTTGACATCCAGCTAATAGCTCCACCTGCAAGAGTAAAGACATACCCTGAAGTTGACCTTCTCTTATCCAAATCACCTGCAAAATCGGAATCAACATACCCGCAAACAAATTCACTACTCTTATTGTAAGTGATACAATAACTACTTGTGCCTCTCAAATACCGAAGCACCCATTTCACTGTTGACCAGTGTTCTTTACCCGGATTTGCCATATACCTGCTGACAATCCCAACTTCATGTGAAATATTTGGTCGAGTACAAACCATCGCATACATCAAACATCCTACTACATTGGCATATGGAATTCGAGACATATAATCCTTTTCTTCATCTGTATTAGGACATAAACTGGAAGAAAGCTTAAAATGGGAAGCTAAAGGGACTGACACAGACTTCACATTGTTCATACCAAACCTCAAGAGTATTTTCTCAATATACTTCTATTGTGATAGCCACAGCTTACCATTGCTCCTGTCTCTGAAAATCTCCATGCCCAAAATCTGTCTTGCTACTCCTAGATCTTTCATATCAAATGTCCTTGCCATCTGAGTCTTTAACCTGTTGATTTTTTCAATGCTTTTGCTTGCTAAAAGCATATCATCAACATACAACACTAAGATAATGAACATGCCATTACTTAATTACTTAAAGTAAACACAATGATCATATTCACTTCTTACATATTTTTGACTCAACATGAAAGAATCAAATTTCTTGTACCACTGTCGAGGCGACTACTTCAGACCATACAATGATTTCTTGAGCGTGCAGACAAATTTCTTATTGCGATGCTGAACAAACCCTTCCAGTTGTTCCATATAAATTTCCTCATCTAAATCTCCATGTAAAAATGCAATCTTAACATCTAGTTGCTGTAATTCTAAATCAAGCAAAGCAAATAACGCTAACACAATTCTAATTGAAACTATTTTAACAACTGGCGAAAAAATATCATGAAAATCAATGCCTGCTTTCTGAGAAAACCCTTTTGCAACCAGCCTCGCTTTGTATCTGTCCTCCGTATCATTCACACCCCGTTTTACCTTGAAAACCCATTTACATCCCACAGTTTTCCTGCCTTTGGGAAGTTCAACCAGATCCCATGTGCCATTCTTACCTAAGGCCATCATTTCGTCCTTCATAGCTGCTTTCCATTTGTCACTTTTCGAACCTTCTATAGCTTCCTGATAGCACAGAGGTTCATCGTCATTAGCGGTAAATGCAACTGAAGTAACATAATCATCATACCTTTTTGGAGGGCATTTGATTCTTGTAGACCTCCTTAAGGATGTTTTTGGTGCTTCCACAATTGGCTGACTACCATCTGTAGGAACTTCTTCATGATCACCATCTGAGACCTGTTCATGACCTACATCTGAACCCTGTTCATAATCTGATTCTGAAACCTGTTCATGACTAGAATCTGAACTATGGTCATCATGACTATCATTAGAAGTGCTGTCAAACTGAATGTGCTGAAAATCAGATACATCATCCTGTTTCAACTTATTATCTACATCTAACTGTACAAGAGAGGATTCATCAAACTTTACATCTCTGTTGATGATAATTTTGGAGGTAGTAGGATCCCACAATCTAAATCCCTTTGTTCCATCACCATACCCAACAAAGATATACCTTTTTGATTTTGGATCTAATTTAGTTTGCTGATGTTTAGGCACTAGAGCATATGCATCACAACCAAACACTCTGAGTTTAGAATAATCACAAGGGTGACCTTTCCATACCTCTTGAGGAATCTTGCAACCTATTGCTGTCGATGGTGACCGATTTATCACATAACAAGCTGTAGCCACTGCTTCTGTCCACAACTCCTTCTGCAAACCAGCGTTACTCAGCATACTCCTTGCTCTCTCCAAAAGAGTCCTATTCATGCGTTCAGCAACTCCATTTTGCTGAGGAGTATAAACAGTAGTCTTATGTCTCTCGATCCCTGCATCCTTGCAATAGTTTTCAAACTCCTTGGAGGTAAACTCACCACCATTGTCAGTTCTTAAACATTTTATAGTTCTACCAGTGATGTTTTCTACCAATGCTCTAAACTGCTTGAAAACTGTAAAAACATTAGACTTCCTTTTCAACATGTAGACCCACACTTTCCTAGAAAAGTCATCAATAAACGATACAAAATATGACGAGCCACCATACGAGGTTGTAGGTGTTGGACCCCAAACATCTGAATGGATATAATCAAGTATTCCTTTACTAGTATGTTTGCCTGTTTTAAACTTTTGCTTACTTTGTTTGCCAAACAGACAATGTTTACAGAAATATAACTTTCCAGACCTTAGATTAGGAAGTAACTTGCGATCAGCCAAAATCTTTAACCCTCTTTCGCTCATATGGCCCAACCTTTGATGCCACAGGCGAATAGAACTACTGTCATGTTCCGACACCGTAGACACATGAACTAACCCTGTTCTTCCTTCTAACTGAAATAGATTTCCTACTTTCTTAGCTTTCGTTACTAGTAAAATACCTTTGTAAATTTTCATTACTCCACCTTGAATTACAGTTTTATATCCATTGGTGTCAAGTGCCCCCAGTGAAATTAGATTTTTCCTTAAACCTGGTACATGTCTTACATCAGTTAACATTTTAGTTGTCCCATCAAACATTTGCGGCTGTATACTCCCTATTCCCACAATATTAGATGTGACATCATTACCCATGTATACGACTCCATCATTAACTGATCTATACGTCTTAAACCATTCTCTATGAATACACATGTGGTTTGATGCACCAGAATCTAACAACAATGTTGATCATGATTTGACAAATTCACTGATAACACTTCGTCGCTCATACCTGAACCAGATGTCGAACCTGTGTCGGTCGTGTTTGCTTCCTTCTTCTTTGTCGATGAAGCTTCTTTAGAAGTTTGTTGTCGCTTCCAGCAATCCTTCTTCAAGTGCCCCGATGTGCCACAAAACCAGCACTTTACTTTACTCTTTTTCCCTTTTGATTTTGAACGCGAGTCGCTGTGCTTACCAGAGCGTCTTTCTCTAGAACGACCTCTAGCCATCATTGCCTCTGATGTAGAGGTGTCAGCATTCGACCGCTTCCTGGTCTCCTCAGACAACAAAGCGAGCCTATGATTCCATAATGTTGTATCTACTCTTGTCAAGGTTAACGAATTAACAAAATTATAAATACCATTGCATAAATACAGCGTACCAACCTTTTCTCATTTTTCTATTACCAGGGCTCCTTTAGTGACCTTCCAGGTTTTGTCTGTGAATGTAGTTACACATCCTTCACCACCTAACTTCCTTATTGAAATTAGATTTTTCTTCAGATCTGGAACATGCCTGACCTCCTTCAATAGCCATTAGTTTATATTTTTTTGCTTTATTAAAACCTTACCCATTCCAATAATTTTACAAGGTTTATCATCACCCAAATGAATGTGTCCAAAATCTCCTTGAACATAGTCATGAAAATGTTTCCTATCAGGTGTGGCATGGAATGAGGCCCCTGAATCTACCACCCATACATCAATAATATTCTCTAATGAAAGAATCAAAGCATATTGCAACACATTGCCTATCACATTCACTTCATGATTGTTCTATTGTTGTCCATCTCCTTCTTTTCCTTTCCAAGAATTACAATATTTCTTCAAGTGTTCGTTCTTCCCACATTTCCAACACACTATCCCTAATCTAGATTTGGATATTCCTTTTCCTTACTTACTGCGATTTACTATGATCCTTCCTCTTTCCATTTTTCTTCCCCTAGTCTCTACAGTTAAAGTGTTACCTAATGTCTCACCTGAGCTTTTCCGTTGCATTTCCTCACTAACGATAGCACCAACAAAAACATCAAACTTTAAAGTACTAGATCCAGAGACAAAGTTACTGATAGCCATAACTAAGCCATTCCAAATTTTTGGAAACACAAAAACAATAAATCCATAGCTTCATCATCAAATTTACCCCTACAAAATTTAACTAGCCGATAACCATGTTAAATTCATTTCAATGATCAACAATAGATCCACCTTCTGACATATTCATATTAAATAGATGCTTCATAATAAATACCTTACTTGAGGCCGAGGGTTTTTCATATAGTTTTGCCAATGCCATCATTAAAATTTCTGTTTTCATTTCCTTTGAACTGTTGAATGCCGCCGACGCTGCCAAACATAACTGTATTGTTCCTAGTGATTTTCTATCAAGAATCTCCCATTCTACGTCCGTCATACTCATCAAATTCTTTATTTTTCCACTCAATGGTAGTTACATATCTTTCTAATACAGATAATATTCCATTTGCATCTTCCACAACTAGTAGTTTTGTCGTTAAATTTATCAACCCTAAACCTACTATCTTCTGCCATTTCTCCCACTTGAACCAGGAACCCTTCTCTCCTACGCATTTATTAACCAAATAGACCTTCGACTTTGGTACCATTTGTTAGAAAATTATATATTGTAGAGAAATGGAACACATATAATATTGTGGAAACAAAAATACATAAACTCATAAAACAAGAGAAACACAGATATATGTGGTTCACCTAATTTGGGTTGTGCCCATGGAGAACAATTATTCCTTTCTTTTATATTATCCAACAAAATGAAGAGATACAACCTACAACAAATCCACTATAATTTCCTCTTCTCTCTCTCACAACCTCCTCTCTCTCTTTCTTAGAATAATCATACACAACCATAGTATAATTCCCTTATATAAACCGAGGGTTTTCCTTCTAGGGAGAAAAACCTTAAATTAACATAACTTCTACCATCAGATCATTCACCGAATGAATGACCCAAATTGACTATGAAACTACAATATTTTACAAGGAAAATTTTCATATATTTTTAGCTTTGGGGGCACTTCCCCCAAACCCCTTCAAAGGGGGTCTCTTTAAAAGTAGCCCCCCCCCCATACCCCCCTAGCAACGATCATACGGGCGGCGTTGCCACCTCATTTAAGAACTAGGGTATAACACGATTCAGAACTATGAATCAAAGAAGATAATTAAGCTCCAAACCGAATATAATATGTTGATAATCTTTATTCAACATCCATAGTTGAATGTTTAAAGCGCCAAACTCATAATTGGTGAACTCGCAGGTTCAATTCCTACTGGATGCTTGTTGAAAATTGAAAACTTTGGTCATAATTTTCATTTACAAATGATAGAGAATATTAAAATTTTCAAGTTCGACCAAGTCGGCCTAGTGAAGGACAAGTCCTTCCCACAAGTGGAAATCCTCCTCCTCCAATAGATATAAATATGCCATCATTGACCCTCATTTAACAACCATCCATCCACACACAATTCAGTCTAAAACTCCAGGAGCATCTCACACATGTTAAGGAGTCAGAGGGAATATTTTCTCTTTGTTGACCATCCTCTTCTCTCTTTATTGAATTGCATTGACATGGGATTAATCTTCTTTTGTTGACCAAGTTCTTGACTATCTTGGAAGGCCAAAAAATGCAGGAGAAAGTTGACCTTCTTTTATTGATATTTCTTCTCTATTTTTTTGGGCACGTTGAATGAGGTTGACCGCAGCGTTAACTGGAATATTTGACTAAGATTGCATATCATTGACTGAGGTGATTTGACTGAGGAAAGAGGCTGTATATTCTACTACATTGATCGAATATTTGGTACTCTTTTCTGGGTGTTGACCACAAGGTTTGACTAGGATTTGACCACAGGTTTGACTAAGATATTTGATCGATAGTTGCAAAAGGTTAAATGAACTTCGATAGGTTGAAATTCAACCCTCCGTTGTAGATTGTGATCATTGACCATATTTGAATCTCTCTCTCTCTCTTATTTGATTGATTTTGACTTAGTTGACTTGAAAGTCAAAGGTTTGAATTTTACTGGTTCATGGATGTACAATTTGACTATGTATCTCATGTTGAACATTGATTTAATAAGAATAAGAAGAATTAGTTCTAGGTTTTCCCCCTTGTTGGGTTTTTCCCTTGTCTTTGACCAAAAATATGTGTCTCATTGTTCTTGCTATCTTCTATTGTGGATTACTATGTATTGTTCTATCTATAATTTCTTTATTGTTACTCGGGTGAATGAAATATTTTTAAAGTAATTATTACAACATAAAACATGTGAAAAATTAACATGGTATGATATTTGTGGTGAATATTACCCATTGGAGACCAGAGAACACCCCTTTGAGACACTTCTCTTGCTTATTGGTGATCAACTCTCTTAGACAATATCACTTTCTCCTGCTTCAAGATTAAATAGAAGTTGAATGATGCCTCCAAATTCATAGCATGGAGGTTTATATTGGATCTTACCCTTGAATAGAATGATGTGATGGAGTATGTGTAAGGCCAAGTAGTTGAACCTCCTAAGAATGCCAATGCCAATGTCAAATACAAGTACAAGAAGCTTGAGATAAAGGCTAATAAGATCATCATTGATTCTCGTAGAGATCATCTCATCACTTATGTGTCCAAGCTAAAGAAATCAAAGGAGATGCATGAAAAATTGATTGGGATGTATGAAGTCACCAATATCATCTAATTAATTTCCTTAAAGAGTCAACTTTGTGACATCAATATGTCCAAGTCAAAATCTATAACAACTTACTTCATGAGAAGCTCTAAAATAAGAGATCAACTTCTTTCCATTGGGGAAATCATTCCTGATAAATAGATTGTATAGATGACCCTTGGAGGACTCCCCATGTATTGGGAGACATTCACTACAAGCATTAGTTGTATAAAATAGCTCCCATAATTTGATGAGCTTTTGGGCAATTTCACTAAAGAAGAATCTAGGCTCATTTCCAAAGGAAGAATTAGAGACAAGAAGAAGGAGAACCTACAACATTTGTATCCCATGCCAAGAAAGGAAAAGGGAAAGGAATACCTTCCAAATGTAAGCCTAAGAATCCAACTCCAACATTCAACAATAATAGAAGGGACTTGTCCAAAGTCCAATGCTATAGATGTGACAAATTTGGCCACATAGCTTGAGATTGTCATGATAGAAGAAATGCTCAAAGTCCCAATTCCAACAATAATGGAAACAACAACAACTTCAACAATAGAAGGAGATGAAGAGGTCCTGCTACCCATGCAAGTGTTGAAGAGATTCAGTACCCTCAAAATAGGTCCAAGAACACAAGGTATGCTGATAATGTTTCTAATACTCAATCTGAATATTATCTTATTTCTTCTCTTTCTATCTCATCTTCAGATAGAATTGATAGTTGGCTGGTGGGTAGTGGGGTATACAGAAACTTTATTGGGTATTGTGAAATACTCTCAAATTTGGTGGAGAGGGAGTCTAATTTAAAAAATTTACTTGTAGATAATTCTACTCATCCTGTCAAAGCGTCTAGCTCTATTTCTTTTCATTTGGATTCTGGTCAAACCATTCATCTACAAGGTGCACTGTATGTACCAAGCTTGAAGATGAATATTGTCTCCATTTTTTCCATGGAAGACAAAGGGTTTAGAATTACATTCATTAATGGAAAATTCCTTTCTTAGCCAAGTGTTGATGGTGTTGGATGCCACCAACATGTAAGGGGATCTCCACGATGTGAGGTCCCAATTAGACCTCACACCATTTGGTGTAGGAGTCCTCTCTGAATATATGGTTTGACCACCATTGGAAAGGTTCAAAATATGTGCCTTGGTTACAAAACACACACACACAAGATATCACAACACCTCTTTGGGGCATCAAGTATGTAAGCTTTGTGAGACACCAAACATAAGGTGCATAGGAAACTTCCATGGATAGTAAAGGAGAACGAGCCTTCGATTAGGAAAGTAATAGTACTAACCTAAAGGGGGACCCGGGAAGGAAGAGAGAGGATTGTTGATTGTTGATTACTTGTAGATTAGTCCACATAATAAACAACAATCATGAAAACATAACAACACCTATTCAATAACAACCATATCTAAATAACGAAATAGTTCATTAAAATTAGTATGTAATTAAACCAACATATACCACAAACATAACAAGAGTAGTCCTACTACATCCATGATACATGTATGAAGAAGTTTTGGCTCATAGAGCTTCTTATTATGAATGAAATATCCCAAGTACATTGTTACATAGATGAAACACTAGATCTAGTAGTGGAACATGAACCCACAACTTGCTTCTACAAAGAATGATCTATCACCTATGTACTATAAGAGAAACCAAGGAAAGACTCCTATAATCCAATGAAAGACTCCTAGAAGCCAAGGAAAGACTCCTATGTATGTGTGACATTCTCTAAACTTCGTAGACATGACTTTGACCTGAACTGGAAAGTCCATTGCATACCACATCTTCACCTCCAATGCTTATGTCAATATGGTATTGGAGCTTGATTGTACATTATTTCATAGCCATGATAATTTCATATGGGCTTTGACTAGTGCGATGGCATATTGTAGAATAATGTCTTTGGTGATCTCCAAGCCTTCCTGTTCTGATGCTTGCTTGATCTGTTCTATGTACTTCCTAATCTCTTGGAAGATGATTTCCCTACCTCTTATTTCTTCAAGTGATCCTACTGAAGGCATCCCATGTTTATGTGTTAGATACTCAAAACCATTGTGCAGACGACCATAAGTGGAAATGGTGTTAGTCACCTATTCTCCAAGATGGTTGTAATTATGATGATGGAGTCTCAACTACACTCGGTCCATTTCAGCAGCAAGCATTTCCTTTCTAACTTACTGTGGAAGAGCATTCATGTATTTAGCAACCCATTCTTAAAGTTGATCAACTCCTCTGCTTGCGACTTTCAAGGGATTCAAGACTTCTTGTGCTTTCTTCTGAATGCCAATGAGAGGAGCCACTACCTACTATAGAAGTATCATCTCATCATATATTCATGCCAAGGTGTCCTCCATTAGATCCAATTCCTCTTGCATGGATGAATTCCATTCTACTATACTAAAGTTATGTGAATATAACTGTTGATTTTCCATAGCAAAGTGTTCCACCTGTTACTTCACTATATCTAGATCTCTCCTTAATCATGCATTCTCATTCAACAATTTTTCAATGTTGTCCTGCACTGTTGTAGCAAAATAAAAAAAAATTGCCATGATTTCCCTGGGATTCCTTATGGTATTGGTAGTTATCACCTTCTCTATAGATACTAAGATTGAAATCTGAGGATCATTCAGGAAGTATCTTCACCTATGCCACATGGTCCTATTCTTGATTTGATCAAACGTGACATTGCACACATACATGACTCTGCCTTCAGGTGGAAGTGTGATTCCCATTTCATAAATGGGAGATGACCACCCTGAGAGGAGGTTCTTCTGTAGAACCCGACTCATCATCTATGGGTTGGATGGTATCTTCTTCCTCCAACTCTTCCTCTATCTCCTAAGTAAACTATTCTTCCTCCATTCTCTGTGCTGTTTCTTCCTCCTAGGACTACCTTTGTTGTTCCTCTTCTTGTCTCCTCCTTTCTTCTTCTTCTTCCCGTTGCTTCCTGAGTAACTCATATTGCTTCCTCTTCTCCTCTTCTTCTAATTCTCTCCTTTCATGTTTTGCTTAAATAGCTCATGTGTTCAAAGGATCAACTTTCCATTTCCTGTCATTTTCTCCTATCGAATCATGCTTGATCCTCTTCCTAGGAGCTACACTATTTTCTTGAGTGGTTATCTATGTTGCCTCATGTACCTATATATCTGGAGCTAGCGGATCATTGGTTGAACTAGATTCCATTCCTGGATGTATATTTCTAACTTCATTATACCAGTTCTTCAGCTTCTCATCTTCTGTGGTAGTCATTAATGAATATCCCCAATTAAAACCAATCATTTCATAATATTTCCAACACACTCTCCTGGGATCATATCCATGAAGTACCTAACTGTGAAGTGTAATCGATATAGCCCTTGTATTTATGCACTTGTTGCCTTGTGGCTCTTTAGTTCATATAAGCTAATCCTCAAATGGAAGGTGGGCCAAGGGGATTTATTCCTTCTGTGAAGAACTCCTGCCAACCCTTTGTCCAACTAATATTCTACTTCTTTCAAGACCACCTTATTGGTCACATATCACGACATGAGGTGATCCGAATTGGATCCATGAAGATTATTAAAGAGCCATGGTTGTATCAAAATAGGACAGACTTCAAATTATGAGCACAGAGCGATCAAGAAGACCTCTGGACAATGGCAGTTTGCAACCAGCGAGGAACGACGAGGACCTTGGTCAAAGCGCACTGACCAAGGCCCATGGAGACCGCGCAAGAGGAAAAACTGGCACTTGGGAAGCCTGGATTGGGAAACAGATGACTTTTCTGATGCACTAATCGCGCATTGCTGGGCAAAACCCCTCGAGAAGGAAAATCCCCGAAGCACTCGGTCGCATGGAAGCTGGGAAAACCGTGGGGAAAGCGCTAAGGCAAAAGGCGGGTCCTATGATCCAAAACTGGCTGTATATCGGGGGCACCCTTAGGCGGTAAGCAGATTTAGAGAAAAACAAGCGATTCCATTCAGTGCCTGACGTGTGGTAGGTGGATGAGAGAGAAAACCGCTGCTCATCATGTGCTAACAGTTGAGCAAGTCAACCGTGCAAAATGAGTGAATTTCATAGGATCTGGGGGCTCCAGATCTTACGATGGAGATTGTGCCTGATGGAGAAACCGGAATTGATAGGGGAATTAAGCCACAACATAGAGAAGTTTGATGTTCAATTTGATTGCTGAGTTGGCAAATGACTCATTCCACAGTGTAACCGAAAAACCGAACCATTGAGGAAGAGCTGGCGCAGTTCATGAGAGGACAAGTGGCCACTCCCTGTGAGATGTTGGCGAAGACGCAGAGGCAAGGAACTCCAAGCAAATAGCAGTAGGTGAACCGAAGGGGCGGAAGAGGAAGCAAGCAGTCATGAGATAGATTGGCTTATAGCCATGAACAAACAGAGAACAGAACACAGGGAGAAAGAGAACGAAGACAAAGAAAGTGAGAGTGAATAAAAGACATTAAAGTAAGAAGCAAAAAGATAGAGAGCCAAGCTGACCTGCAACAGACAGAAAGCTTGAGAGGTTCAAGAAATCCCTGAGAGGATCTGTTAGGAATTGAGCACCACATTGGGCTCCTTCCATTAAATACCAAAGAGGTCGAGACTTGGATAGGAAAAGAGTCTGTGTACTCCAGTGGCTTGGGGAATCCAAGAACCACCCTACCAAGCATCATTTATGTTTCAGGAGACTCAAATTGAGCTCCTCATTATAAATCTCTACTTTAAAGACACAATAAAAGAAGGCCACCACTGAGAGCTGGACTGGAGATGTAGCCCTAGAGAATAGGGTGAACTCCTTATTAATTGTTGTGTTCTTGCATTTGCTTACTGTGTTTTCCTTAGTGATTTCCATTTTCCAGTGTCTATGTATTTTGCAATCTGATCGATCTGTTACCTAAAATAACATAGATACACACCAGCACATGAGTCTGTAATACCTTCACTCATTAATTATTTAACTAATATCACTTAAGAGTGATTTTCAGATCATGAGGTGAGGGGAGATATGATATCCAACGCATTTGATATAAGTACCCTTAGGCACTGCAAACTAATCTGTGATATCATGTAGTGACTCCTTCACTAGATCAATCATGCAAGGAGGATCAATCTCATATATCATATGGAATATGACTACAAAGAAGCACTATGCTAACCTATCATATGCACCTCTAAATCTTGATTCAAACAACCTCTGCAGTGGAAGTAGAATGGAAAATCATTTTATGGGGTTTAGTTCCAATACATTCCTAGGAACACATATCATGTGCAGATTCCTTCTAAAAGAAATGAAGATGTATGGAACTTCAATGCATGGTTTTCCCTCAAAGATGCCTTTTCCTACCCCACACGATGCTGCAACTCAAATGAAAATATGTATAGATTCAATGTATATCTAAAACTTCTCAAGAAATTTACTAAATCATAAGACTCAAGTCTACTCTACCCATATGCGAAATGAAATTCATTATTGAGAACATATATCATAAACATGCACAAATATTTAACACACATACACATAGATTTATCTAGGGGAAAGAAACTAATCAAAACCCTTACTATCTGTATAGCATTAATCAAATGATAGAGAAGAAATACAATGCATTCTCAAGCCTGAGCAACCTCTGCAAGTGTGTAGTCTATCCCTCTGCTTCACTAACTGACTCTAAACAATACTTAGCCAATATCTCAACCTTCCAAGATACTATTTCCTTGTGCTATTCCCTTGGGGAATTGCACCTTTTTTTTGGGAATTTCACACCAAGGAATTTCACAATAGCCTTAGGTCAAACTCTGACTGCATGCACGACCTGTACACATGGGAATATGCTACAATGGATAATAAACTACCTTGGAATCTCCATCTAAAATGTGTAAATCAAATTCTTTGCATGCAACAATTATTTTTTTCTAATTGATCAATTAACTGGTTGGTCACTGAGTGTGGTTGAAGTTCCACTTCCACAACTTGACCTCCACTAGTTACTTTGAGAGTTAGAACTAGTTAAACTGACAATAACTCAAATTAATTGAAATAGATTGCTACAAATTAGAAATAAATAATGTATAACTTTACTCAAGCTTCCCCAACTCAAATTTAATGAGTTAACTAAGTGACAAGAGCCATATCACCTCAGTTAACTACCTCCAAGTATTCTGTTGAAATAGAAATTTGAATTTTAATGTAGTTTGACTAAGGCAAAGTCAAAAATAGATTTTCTTGTTGCATTTTCAATGCTCCCTCTTAAAAATAAATGGATTATTAACCACCCCTATCCTACACCCGTCGAACTCAAATTTTACTCTTAACAAAGCCTTTGTCAAAATATCTGCATCTTGTTCCTCTGTTGGAATGTACTGCAACAACATAATCTGCCTCTACACACAATCCCATAGATGGTGACACCAGTTATCAATATGATTGGATCAATCATGAGAAACAATATTCTCAAAGAGTTTGATACAACTCTAATTATCAAAGTAAATCACAGTAGGATCCATCATCTGACCAAATAACCCAACAAGAATCTTTCTCATTGAGATTGCCTCACATGTTGCTTGACTTGAAGCCATGTACTCTGCTTCTGCTGAGCCAAGTGCCACAAATATTTTCTTCTTGATGTTCCAAGAAGTTGTTGCTGACCCAACACTAAAAACTCCTCCTAATAGCCTCTTCCTTTATAATGGACTCCCATCCCAATTTCCATCTGTGAAGCCTTGCAACTTCAATCCCTCTATCTGTTTTCACCAAAGACCAAACTGAGTAGTGCCTCTGAGGTATCTCAACACATGATTTCATGGCTTCCAATACTGTTTGGTTGGCTTAACCATTGATTGATGAAGCTCATTAATTACATAACACATGTCTGGTCATGTGTTCACCAAATACATAATTGAAACCATAAGATGCCTGTAAATGGTATCCTCCACTACTTCGCCTGAAGTAGCATCCTCTTTCCTCTAGTTTCCTGCTAGAGGAGTCTCCATGGGTTTTCTCTTCTCCATGTGGAACATCTTCAGTATCTCATTGGCATACTTTCCTAGAGATACAAATAGTTCCCTGTCTCCTTTCCATACTTCCAAACCAAAAAAGTAATGCATGAATCCCATGTCCTTCATCTCAAATTCTCTTGAAAAATCCTCTTTGCGAGACATGATCTACTTCTCATCATTTGTTAAAATTAAATCATAGACATAAAACACAATAATAAATAATTTACCTTCAACCACAATGTGATAAATGTTTTCATCTGCTTCACTTTTGGTGAAGCCCAACCCGGTGATATAATTTTTGATCTTGGTGTACCAAGCACGCGGTGCTTGCTTGAGTCCATACAATTCTCACTTGAGTCTGCACACATGGGAATCTCTGCCAAAGGTATCAAACCCTTCCATATTCTCAATATACACCTCCTCCTCAATAAATCCATTGAGGAAGGTTGTATTCACATCCATCTGGTGGAACTTCCACCCCATCTGCGTTGATAGTGCTATAATTGACCTGATGGATGAGTACCTTGCTACTGGATAAATGTCTCCTCATAGTCAATTCCCTCAAACTGAGAGAACCCATTGGCCACAAATCTGGCCTTGTGTTTCTATATGTTCCATCTATTGCATGCTTTACCTTGTAAATCCATGTTGAACGAACCACTGATTTGTCTGTTGGTGTTGTGACCACTTCCCAAACATTATTTTTGATTATGGAATCATATTCCTCTACCATAGCATCAACCCATATTGGTTTCTCTACATCTTCCTCGAATGATGATGGTTCAGTCTCTACAATATCACTCATTAGAGCCATGTAGCCAATGTACCGATCTGGTGACCTCCTCAACATGCGTTGTGATGTGGGAACTTTGACATTCTCTCTAGAACCATGCAATAATTTGTCAGCTCCTCTGGTTCGCTTCCTTCCTTTTATGGATGTCTCTTCTTGAGTGTATGTCTCCACTCTATGCTCCTCTACTTGTGGTTGCTACAAAACTTCTCGAGTTTCTTCCTTTGGAGCCAAAAGCTCTTGACTAGGTTGCAAATGAAGCTCCCTCTCAAGTGAACACCTCATTTACTTCTCCTCATAAAATTTCACATCTCTTCTTACCACTGTCATCCTAAGGGATGGAAATTACACACAATAGTTGTGAGGTGTTTCTGTGTACCCCACAAATATCCCCAACTCTACTACCAGCTCTATATTTTTCCTTGCTTCCTTGAAACATGACAGTAAATTGATGATCCAAAGATCCTCAAGTGTGACATATCTGGTTTCTTCGCTGACAAAGCTTCCTCTAGTGTACTCATGCCAAGAATCCTATGAGGAATCATGGTCTTCAAATAAACCATTGCATTTCATGCTTCATCCCACAAGTGAAGCGGTAGGTCTTGGTCATGCAACATCGCCCTTGCTACTCCCACAATAGTTATGTTCTTCCTCTCAACCAACCCATTCTATTGTGGGTTATGGGATGTTGTCAAATCCCATCGAATTCCTTCCTTTGCAAATATTTTTTAAACTCATTCAACATGTACTTGCCTCCATTATCGCTCCTGAGATCCTTCACCTTCATTCGAGTTTCTTTCTCAACAATTTATTTAAATCCAACAAATTTGGAGAATGTCTAGCCTTTCTTCTGCATGAAGTAGATCCAGCATATATGTGAGAAATCATCTACAAATATAACATAATACCTATGCTTGGCAATGGAGACTGTCAAGAAAGGTCCACATACATCAAAATGGGCCCTTTCAAGGATTTCATGCATCTTGTTGTCCCGATCATTAAAGGTGGATTTTTTGTACGTCCCCAACATACACCCTTCACATGTATCCTGCTGCTCTAGTGATCCTTTGGGGAGGCCTATAGAAATCTGTTTCATGATCTTCAAAGAGCCATGATGCAAATGGCCAAGTATTTTATGCCATAATTCGCCAACATATCGGCTTTGCACTTTCTCTTATTTTGTGCTTAACGCTATACAATCTTCCACATCTAATTTGTAGAGGTTCTTCACCTGAACCCTGATCTGCTTCACCTATCTCTTGGCTATGTGTCTCAAGAATTCCTTTCTTTTGTTAAATATTACATCGTAGCCACAATCTTCCAAAATTACAGTGAAGACAAGATTCTTCTTTAGACCTCGATACAAACATCACATCCTTGAACCTAAGAGGGGAGCCTGACTCCCTGAGAAAGGTGACAGTACCAATCCTAGTAACGTTGTACCTTCCATCATCTCCCATCTCAATGTGCATATGGAGATCATTTTCCTCCAAGTCACTAAAAAATTCTTTGTTCCCCGTCATGTGGAATGAAGCACTGCTATCCAGATACCACACACTGCCCATCATTGTGCTTGCCATGCATGCAATGAGGGTGAAGTACAACTCAAATTGTGAAGCCAAATCTTCACCTGCCACTCCTCCTAAGGGCTTCTTGTCCATCTTCTTGTGTGGACACTTTGTGGCATAGTGTCCCAGTTCATGGCATTGAAAGTACTTGATTTTAGACAAGTCATTCTTCTTTCCCCCTTGACTAGAATATCCTTTGGATTGAGACTTATTCCCTTTCTCCTTCTTTTCCTTTCCAACCAAGGCACAATTCTCCTCATCCTCACCCTTGGAAGAGGTTCCATCTCTAGTATTCTGCCTTATCTCCTCCTATACCAAATTGGACCATAAGAATTCCCAATTTGGTAGTTTCTCCCTCTTGTTCACTAAATCTTGGTAGCTGTGCCAACTCTTGGGAAGGCCTAGAAGGGCTAGGATCACCAAATCATCCTCTGCTACAGTAATGCCAACTTGACCAAGTTCATCATGAAACTATGTGAACCTCCTCACGTACTATGGAATGGTCTCGTTCCTCTGCACCTTGATATTTCGAAGCTTGTCCTTGAGTGCCAATTTCCTTTGGTCACTACTATTCTGGAACAAATTTGTCAGCGATTTCCACATTGCATACGTAGTTTCTTTCCCATGGAGATTAGAGACAATATGGACTCGTACTTCCTCCAATATGATCCTCCTCGCATTGGAAACACACTTATTCCAATCTGCTAGATTCTGAACATTAACTATTGCTGACTTATGGATATTGTTATCGATGAACTCCTTCAACCCATTATCTTCTAGAATTTCCTCCATGTGGTTCTTCTAAGCAACATAATTTGAGCTTCCCTCAAGGGAATACTTGAGTCTTAGTACATAGAAAGACATCCTGCTAGATCTGAAGAAATGATCCTACAAATTCGGTCTTCCTGCAATAACAAATTCAAATTTTCTTCTCTACTGTGATTCATGTTAGAAAATTATATATTACAGAGCAATGAAACACATAATATATTGCATAAATACAAACACAGAAAATGCATAAAACAAGAGAGACACAGATATACGTGGTTCACCCAGTTTGGGCTACGTCCATAAAGAAACATCCAGTCCTTCCTTTTATATTATCCAGTAAACTAAAGAGATACAACCTACAATAGATCCATTGTAATTCATTCTTCGATCTCAATCTCCTTTCTCTTCCTCACTCAAAATACAGATATACATAGACGCAATACAATTCCCTCATATATAGTGAGGGGTTGCTTTCTAAGGCAAAAAACCCTAAATTAAACATAACTTCTACTGTCAGATCTCCGCCTAATGAATGGCCCAGATTGACTACGAAATTACAACATTTTACAAGGTAATTTTACATCTATTTTTAGCTTTGGGGACGCTGCCCCCGATCCCCCTACTGGGGGGCTCCCAAAGGTTGCAGTTTCCCCCCCTGCAGCGAATATTTTACAGGCAGTGTTGCCACCCCATTTCGAACTGGGGTCCAATGTGGCGATACCTTTGAATACACAAGATAATCAGGCTCCACACCCAACAATATCTCACTTGGAGACTGATTATAGCAACTCCACCGCTGCTTCATTTGCTGGACAATGACTCCACTTTGGACCTGGTTGTTTCTCATCTGCTTCATCATACTTGAAGACCAATTGAAACTGAGCAAATTCTCATTTTCTCCCTGGTTACAACTTTTGTTAACATATCTACAGGATTCTAGCTAGTGTGTATCTTTTCCAGCTTCAACTGTCCATCTTCCAACACTGACCGTATGAAATGATACTTGAGTTGTATATGTTCAGTCTTGGAATGAAATGTAGAGTTCTTTGCAAGATGTATGGCACTCTGTCTGTCACTGTATAGCTTTCCCAACTCCTGCTTCTTACCCATTTCATCCAGAAACCTTTGTAACCAAATCATTTCTTTACTAGCCTCTGTAACAAAAACATACTTTTCTTCCGTTGTTGAGAGTGCAACAACACTTTGTAGTTTTGAGACCCAACTGACAGTTGTTCCACCTACAACAAACACATACCCTATGGTGCTCCTCCTGTTATCTCTATCACTCGCCATATCTGCATCAACATATCCCTGTAGAGCAATGTTTGAACCACCAAAGCATAATGCTTGATTTGTGGTACCTCTCAAATACCTAAGAATCCACTTCACCACCATCCAATGTTCTTTTCTTGAATTGTTCATGTACCTGCTTACAACTCCCACTACATGTGCAATATCAAGCCTTGTGCAAACCATTACATACATTAAGCTTCCAACTGCTGATGCATATGGAACTTTAGACATATCAGCCATTTCTTCCCGAGACTTGGGACACATTTCCTTACTTAGTTTGAAATGGCTAGCCAAAGGTATACTAACTGGTTTTCATTCTATATATTAAGCCTTTTCAACACCTTTTGTATGTAATCACTCTGAGACAAAGTTAATTTGTGATTCTTCCTGTCTCTAGTTATTCTCATACCAAGGATTTGTTTTGCAACACCCAAATCCTTCATTGCAAATGAGTTTGCCAATTTTCTTTTGAGCACATTTATTTCCTGCATGTCAGAACCTGCAACAAGCATGTTGTCTACATATAATAACATTATAATATAGTTTCAATCATTTTGTCTTATGAGAGAAATACAATGATCAGAGTGACATCTAGTATAACCTTGTTCAGACATAAACCTGCCAAATTTTAGATACCATTGCCTTGGAGCCTATTTTAAGCCATACAAGCTCTTCTTCAACCTGCACACTAGTTTCTCCTTCCCTTTTACCTCATATCCTTGTGGCTGCTACATATATATCACTTCTTCCAAATCCCCATGGAGAAAGGTTGTCTTTACATCTAACTACTCAAGATGCAAATCTTCAGCTGCTACTAGACTTAAAATAGTTATGACTGAAGTCATTTTAACAACAGGGGAAAATATCTCATCAAAGTCTATACCCTTTTTCTGTGCAAACCCCTTCACTACAAGTCTAGCTTTATACCTTTGTCTACCTCCATCTTCTTCCTTCAACCTGTAAACCCATTTATTCTACAATGTTGTTTTACTTGCAGGCAACCTGACTAAGTCCCAAGTCTGGTTATGTGCTAAGGAGTCCATCTCTTCTTTCATGGCTTGCTCCCACTTCTTCCTGGTTTTTACCTATACTGCTTCTTCATAACATTCTGGTTCACCAGAATCAATCAAAAATACATAATATAATGAAGAAGAGCATCATTCAGGGGGTCTAGATATCCTGGTTGATCAGGTGCTCATGTCCTAAGTGTCGTAAAATGCTCAAAATTTAAAGTGCTTAGAACTGGTTCAAAGTTGAATGACTGGAAAGTTCTCGTCTTCCCGATTCCGGCGCCGCAAACGGTTTGAAAAATGGTCGTCGTATGAGGAAGTTATGGCAAAAAGAAGAATTTGTCCATAACATTAGAAATTTTAATTTTTTTTTTGAATATTCCACCGGGCACGAAATCCGAGGCAACCACAAAACATTAAATGTAACTGCAGATCAAGTTGGTATCAGAGCTCAGGGTTTTTGTGCAAAGATCTTCTAACTGTCTTGCAAAGTATTGATGCTTACCAGGTTGAAACTTGAAAGAGGGGAAGGACAATTGACTAGAGAACGAGAGAATCCTCAGTCAAGGAAGGCCAGAGAGCCATCACCTCCACCTTCAATTTCACCCTCAAGAGTCTCAGCAGAAGCTTCAAGGATGTCTGAACATGAAGGAGAAATTCCTACAGAGACAGATCCAAGAGAAGAAGAAAGAGTCTTCAGAAAGGCTTTCTTGGACCTCACTGAAATGGTGAGGATATTGTACCAAGAAAGAAATGAGAAATTGGCTGGAGAAGGGTCCAAACATCCACATGAAGGAGAGGGATCTTCAGGAGGTAAGAAGGATGATGATCATTCCAAGAAAGGACATGGAGGAAATGGTGATCCACCACCCCCATCTTCACCTTCTTCCTCTTCATCCTCGTCTTCTTCTGTTCATAAGCATAGATCCTCTGGAAAAAGTCCTTTTTTGAAGCTTGATGTAAAATTCGAATTACCTATGTTTAATGGTGAAGTGAATGCAGAAAAGCTTGACAACTAGATTAGGCAGTTGGAAGTTTACTTGAGGATCCAAAATATGCATGATGATGCCACAAAGATTCAGTTGGCTTCTTTGAGAATGGATGGAGCAGCATTGGTCTGGTGGGAGGCCAAGACTAAAGAGGAGATCAAGAAATTTGGTAAGGTTACCTTAACATGGCCTGAATTTCTGTTAGCCATTAAAAAACAGTTTTATCCTCTTGCTCACATGCAGAAGGCCATTATGAATTGGCAAAATTTCAAACAACTTAAGGGTCAGAGTGTCCAAGACTACACCCAAGAATTCAGGAGAAGAGCTCTCCTGTTAGGGGTAGATTTGCAGACTCAGGAAACCTTGCTGAAATACATTGGTGGCTTGCATAGCTACCTTAGACACACCATCTTGATGTTTAACCCTACTAGCCTGGACGAGGTTTGTGTCCAAGCTACCCATTTAGAGGCAAGGGGAAAAAACACATTTGAAGAGGGTAAAAACAAGCCCCCCAAGGGGAAAAACAAAGAGAAAACCTCCAAGGGAAAGAGCAAAAAGAATGCATTTGTCAAACAGGAGAGTGAGAAAGTGATCTGTAAACAGTTCTAAACCATGCCATGAGGAGAAAGACCGTTGGAAATTATATCCCGAAAAAAGACCTCAATTTAACAAATCCAAAGGGAAACAGAAAACTGCTGCTACTACATCTACACCACAAGATTTAGGGGAAGATTCAGGTGATGAAACCAAAATTGCAGCCATGGGTTTGAAAAACTTGAAGGGAAAAGAAATTGAAACTCAAGCCAGCACTAGTACCTCAAACTGCCATGTACAAGCTCCTAATGAGGAAGAAAGAATTGAACTGTTTCATGTGAGGGTGATTTCAAAACATACTAAAATTGACACACTTTTTGATAGTGGGTCACAAGCAAACCTTATATCAGAGGACTTGGTCAAGCAGCTTAAACTTGAGACCGTTCCACATCCGAAGCCATATCCACTTGGATGGATTTGCAAGGATGCAAATTTACAAGTTTCAAGAAAGTGCACATTGCGCTTTGCAATTACTGCACATTTTATTGACACATTTGAACTTGATGTGGTACCTTTTGATATAGCAGGAATTGTTTTGGGAAGTCCTTACTTGTTTGACAGGAAAGCTATCTTTCATCACCATGAAAACAAATATCATCTGTTCAAAGATGGAAAGGAGTTCATTGTTAGAGCTCATCGCAAGAAGACAAATATAGCGATGGTGAATGTAGGATAGGTAAAAAGGCTGGTCAATTCAAGTAAGAATTTTGTTCTTCTTATGATTAAGCCCAAGGTTGATGTAAATCATGAGTCATTTGAAAATGTGATCCAAAACTTAAATCAGATATGTATGATGTAGTTGATGCATATCATGAGATGTTTCAGAAGCCAACAAGTTTGCCTCCTAAGAGGGAGATTCAGCATGAAATCCATTTGCATCCAGATTGTCCTCTTCCAAACATAGGCATGTACCACATGTCTATTATGGAGAATGCTGAAATAAAGAAGCAAATCAAGGACTTGTTGGACAAGGGTTTCATAAGGCCAAGTACTTCGCCATGTGGGTCACCGATTGTAATGATTTCAAAGAAAGATGGCACTTGGCGTATGTGTGTTGATTTCAAGGCCTTGAACAAGATAACGGTAAAGAATTGATACCCACTCCCAAGGATAGATGATTTGCTAGACTAGCTGAAAGATGCTCGATATTTCACTAAGATAGACTTGCGCAGTGGATATCATCAAGTAAGAATTGAAGAAAGTGACATTTGGAAGACAGCCTTTAAAACCAAACAAGGACTCTTTGAGTGGCTTGTGATGCCGTTTGGTTTGTGCAATGCACCTGCAACTTTCATGCGGGTAATGGATGATATCTTGCGTCCTTTTCTTGATGATTTCGTTATTGTCTACTTAGATGACATCTTAATTTTCAGCAAGTCTAGAGAAGATCATGTCATGCATGTTAGAAAAGTACTTGATGTTTTGAAGAAGAATCAGTTATTTCTTAAAATGTCAAAGTGTGAATTTGGAAAGACTTCTTTGGTTTATTTGGGACACATAGTAGGAGGAGGTGCTTTGAGAATTGATCCTGCTAAAATTGAGGCTATTGTGAAGTGGCCTACTCCCAAATCCATAACAGAGGTAAGAAGTTTTTTGGGTGCAGCTCAATATTGGAGGAAGTTTATCTCTAACTTCTCTTCTATAGCAGCTCCTATGCATGCAGTGACAAGTGTGAAGCATGCTTTCCAATGGGGAGGCAAGCAGCAAAAAGCTTTCAAATATTTGAAAGAGAAGATTAGTTCAGCTCCAGTCCTTGCATTACCGGATTTGAGATAGCCATTTGAGATACAAACTGATGCTAGTGATTATGCTATGGGTGCAGTTCTTCTACAGCATGGTAAGCCTATTGCTTTTCATTCTGAAACTTTTAATGGTGCTGTTGTAAATTATCCTACATATGATAAGGAGTTGTATGCGTTGGTACAAAGCGTCAAAAAGTGGAAACACTACTTGATGGGAAAATAAATTGTTATACATACCGACCATCAACCCTTACAGTACTTGCAATCACAAAGCAAGTTACAACAGTCACGACACTTCAGATGGATGGGCTTCTTGCAACAGTTCCATTTGGTAATAAGGTATAAGAAAGGTACTTTGAATAAGGTTGTTGATATGCTTTCAAGGCCGATTATTGGTGCTGTTACTTTACTTAAGAATGATTCCATTGTACATGATAGTTACATAGAACAATATGCATCTGATGATGACTTTAAAGATGTGTATGCTAACTTGAGTAAAGGAAATCATGTAGAGGAAAATGACTATCACATGCATAACATTTTGCTGTTTCATTTGGGCAAGTTGTGTATACCACAGGGGGAGAGGATAAATGTCATAAGAGAAGCTCATTCTTCTCTTATTGCTGGCCATTTTGGTGTGAGCAAAACAGTTGCACATCTACAGAGGTATTGCTATTGGCCTCGCATGGTAGATTCTGTTTCAAGGTTCATAAGAGGTTGTTCATTATGTGCTACAAGCAAGCCTAGCAACAGGAAGCTTGGTTTGTATACTCCTTTGCCGGTACCTTCTAGACCATGGGAGAGCATCTCTATGGATTTTGTAGGAGGTTTGCCAAAATCTCGAAAGCAGCATGATTATTTATATGTAGTAGTTGATCGTTTCAGCAAAATGTGTATACTTATGCCTTGTAAGAAAACTATAACTGCTGAACAAACTGTTGAATTATTTTTTCATCATGTATGGATTCACTTTGGTTTGCCTACTTCCATTATTAGTGACAGGGATTCCAGATTTGTGGGGAATTTTTGGTCCAACCTATGGGAGATTATGGACACAAAGTTGAAGAAAAGTACTGCTTTCCATCCACAAACAGATGGACAAACCGAAGTTGTGAACAGAACCATTGTGCACCTCTTGAGAGGTTATTGCAGTAAGCATCCCAAGATTTGGGATGAACATTTTCACTACATACAGCATGCTTACAATCGTGCCAAGCACTCTTCCACAAACACCTCACCGTTTGAAGCTTGTTTTGGTTACTTGCCAAAATCACCTCTTGATTTCATTCTTGAGAAAGATGTTGCCATTGAGGGACATAGTGACATTGACAAAGCTCGTTCATTCATTGAAAGAATTCAGCAAATACATCAGCAAATTCAAGAACAACTTGAGAAGAGTCAAGGCAGGTACAAGGAAAGACATGACAAGCATAGAGTCGATCACAAGTTTCAAGAAGGAGATGAGGTATGGCTGTACATTAGTAAGGAGAAGGTAAAAAGCTGAAGCCTATTCGTTATGGTCCATTCAAAATCCTCAAGAAGGTTGGAAATAATGCTTTTCAATTAGATTTGCCTTCCTACATGCAAATGTATTCTATTGTCAATGTGGAGAAATTACGTTTGTATGAACCTCCTTTGATTGCTGATCATGAAAATGTTGTTCAGCTGCCATCTATAGAAGATTTCTCACCAGAATTCTTAGATGAGCTGAAAGAAGATACAATCCTTGACAGAAGGACACGCACTTCAAGGAGGGGCAGTGTAGATTATGTTCGGGTTGGTTTCAAAGGCAGCAAACTGAACAAGGCAAAGTGGATGGAGGTGGACAGAGTGAGGGAGCTGTACCCTCACCTCTTTAACAGGTAGTTGAAGGCTTTTGGGGTCCAAAAGCTTCCCAATGGGGAGGTGTGATCAGGTGCTCATGTCCTAAGTGTCGTAAAATGCTCAAAATTTAAAGTTCTTAGAACTGGTTCAAAGTTGAATGAATGGAAAGTGCTCGTCTTCCCAATTTCAGCGCCACAAACGGTTCGAAAAACAGTCGCCGTATGAGGAAGTTATGGCAAAAAGAAGAATTTGTCCATAACATTAGAAATTTTAATTTTTCAAAAAAAAATTAAAAAAGGAATATTCCGTCAGGCACGAAATCCGAGGCAACCACCAAACATTAAATGTAACTGCAGTTAAGTTGGCGGAATTTTGGCAGGAGCGCCAAATTTGGCGGACCCGCCATAATTGGCGGAGCTAACTGGAGTTAACTAAAGTTAGCTGGAGTTTTTCTAGGGGCAAACTGGAGAAACTTTAAATGGCCATAACTTTGGCTAGGAAAGTCGATTTTGGATGAATTTGTTTTTTGATTTTGGGTATTTTCGACCTTATGAAGCCATTGGTGCAGGTCTTACAGCCATCTGAGGTCATTTGCAGAGGTTTTGGAGCCGTGAAAGTTCTAGGAGCCACCAGGGCCCAGTTTTGTGAAGACTGTATAGGGTTGCAGGTATCCATTGGAGGTGATCCAATAGTCAATCCTGAAGGATTCAAGTGTTCTGAATCCATTTTTACCATCTATTTCTCCTGTAGATGCTTCTATTCAGCTGTATTTTCAATTTGAGCATTTAATAAAAACAAGGACAAGCCCTGTTGGGAGCTTTGGACCCAGCAGACGTAGCCCTGGAGGGGGTGAACTGCTTTATCAACTTCTTTTGCATTTGTGGTTGATTTATTTTGCAGTTCAAATTCATTTTAATGTGTTAAATAGTAAAAGGAAATAACTCTGCTATGCTTAAATGGGTCATGAACAGCTGCAAATTTCATGTGTTTTCTTTCTGCAAGACATGGAAATCTTTTAAACATGTTTAATTCTGAATTGAATACCTTGCAAACAAATTTCAAGTAGTTCCAAATTCAGATCACTGGTAGATCTTCTAACACCACTTTAAGGTGTTTGAGGTGCTTGTTGCTATTTTGGTTATTGTTCTGGTTGTTGATCATTTTGATTTTCAGGCACCATCACTTTTTCTATGATCTTATCAAGAACTGTGTATTCTCTGTTTTCTTTTTCTTGTTTCTTTTCCTACAGTTGATCCTTATACAAAACCTTTTCATTGATTATGATATCTCTACTCCCAATGATTTTGTGTTTTTCATAATCATAAAAGCGATAACCAAAATCATTAACACCATATCCAATAAAAGTAAATTTCTTTGATTTTGCCTCAAGCTTTGTTCTATTTTCTTTATTAATGTGGACAAAGGCTTCACAACCAATTTTTTTTAAAAATGAGTAGTTTACCTTTTTACCTGTCCATGCCTCCTCTAGAATACCACCATCCAAGGAACTTGAAGGCCCTCTTTTTATTAGATAAACAGAAGTATCTACAGTATCTGCCCAAAATTGTAAAGGAAATCCTGCATGCAATCTCATGCACGTTGCACGCTCCATGATTGTCCTGTTCATCCTTTCTGACACACCATTTTCTTGTGGTGTTCCTGGAACTGTCTTCTCTCTATGAATTCCATTCTCTGAATAGTACCTATCAAACTCTTTGATGCATTAATCACCTCCATTGTCTGATTTTAGACACTTCAACCTTTTTCCTATCTCATTTTCAACAAAATATTTCCATTTCTTAAAAGTATCAAATACATCATATTTATTTTGAATACAATGAATCCAAGTTTTTTTTTGGTTGCATCATCAATAAAAGTAACATAATAATGAGAGCCACCAAGAGATGATACCTGAGTAGGTCCCCATACACCTGTATGCACAAGATCTAATTTTTCACTCTTCTTTTCTTTCCCAGCTCTGAGGAATCTGACTCTCTTCTATTTTCCATAAACACAATTCTCACAGAATTTTAAATCAACATGCTTCAAACTTGGCAACAAATTTCTTGAGTGAAGAATCCGCATCCCCTTCTCACTCATGTGCCCGAGCATATGATGCCAAAATGTTGTATCTTCTCCTGTAGAGGTTAAAGCATTAACAAAATTAGAAATACCATTACATAAACACAATGTACCAACTTTTCCTCCTTTTGCTATTACCAGGGATCCTTTAGTGACCTTCCAGGTTTTATCTGTAAAAGTAGTCACACAGACTTCACCTTCCAACTGCTATGTTGAAATAAGATTTTTCTTCAGATCTGGAACATGCCTTACCTCCTACAATAGCCATTGATTTTCATTCTATTGTTTTATGAAAATTGTACCCATTCCAATGATTTTACAGGGTTTATCATCACCCAATCGAACCTGTCCAAAATCATCTTGAACATAATCATGAAAATGTTTCCTATCAGGTGTGGCATGGAATGAGGCCCATGAATCTACCACCCAGGCATCAATAATATTTTCTAAAGAAGGAATCAAAGCATCTTGCAACACATCACCTGTCACATTCGCTTCATTATTGTTATCTTTCTGCACGTCTCCTTCTTTTCCATTCCAATACTTGCAGTCTTTCTTCAGGTGTCCTTTCTTCTCGCATTTCCAGCACACTATCCCTAATCTGGACTTGGATCTGCCTTTTCTTGACTTACTACGATGTCCAGGGCTCTTTCCTCTTTCTATTTTTCTTCCCCTAGTCTTTGTAGTCAAAGCATTACCTGATGTCTCACCGGAGCTTTTTTGTCGCATTTCCTCGCTAAGGATTGCACCGAAAACATCATCAAACTTTAAAGTACTAGATCCAAAGACAAAGTTACTAATGACCATAACTAAACCATTCCAACTTTTTGGTAATGAGCACAAAAATGTTGGCTTGTTGGGGCCTGACCTAGGTCTGGAGTTAATTAGCCAAACAAATCCCTGTACTACTGGCCCTTTTGACAACAGTCCAGAGAGCACGGATTGAGGTCTCACCCAAAGTAGTATGGGGGGGTGTTGGAACCGGGTTTCCGCACCCTTGAGATGTTTAAGGGGGTGATTTAGTCCAACCGTGAGTCTCTTTGAGCAGGTTACTTCACACACTTCCCTGGCCTACACACCCTAATATATTCGCCTTCGCACAACCCTAACCAGGGGCTGTGGGACTTCCGTAGTGCTAGAGCAGTGACCTGCACTATTTCCCTAAGTCACACTCGAGATCTTACTTATCTTCTTACACCAATTAGTTATCTTTGCTTAAATGGATGCCTTATGTCATATTTACTTATTTAGAACATTCATATGAGATCGCGCAGTAAATAAATAGTAAGCTTTGCAATTCATACCCAATAATACATAAAACAGGAAAAGATACACATAAATATGGTAAAACTTCTCTTTATTAATGCTTCCAACGGTTACAGACTCAACTGACCCTGCGCACTCAGCTGCAGGGGTCTGTGCACTCAGCTGTAGACTACTAGGCCTCTACGCACTTAGCTACAGAGCCTTCTCCTACTCTACGACCCAAAGAAATGACTTACATTTCGACCAAATGCTTCTATTCCTTCTATTAGAGTCGTTGTTTTCTACACATAGAGCCTCACTCTATTTATACAATTCCATGGTCCGCAGACCATGGGTAGATCTTTCGAACCAACATTACATTAGAAAAAAAAGAGTGGACAACCCTGTGACTCTATTATGACTTCACACTCCATGCCCACAAATCACGGAGTCTTTACAATAGACTTAGTCAAAACTTGGGCTTTAATCCCCAAAACATGTACTGGGGGGATTCCACGCCCAACGGGCCCCCAACACAAACATCGTGACTCGCCCTTGAGTCACTATGTCGGTGCGGAGATCTTCATGCGAAGATCCTCCAACTCTACATGAATAGCAGCAAGGTCAACAACGCACTAAGTGGCTGCCTGCTATATCTGCTGTACATGTTGTTCCGAGGCCGCGGTGTCAAAACTACTCTCGTGCATCTATTCCTGCGTCCCCTACATTTTCACGAGCTTTCCTTTAGTTGTTGTTGTAATGACGAAGGCCTCGTCGATCCAAGGCTGAATGCACACCTTCAAAACTACTTCTCAATGTCGTGCGATGTCCACTTACTCTTTCAGTGCTTTGGCCTATTGCATTCGCGTGAGCCTCTGAGTGAGGGCCACCGTCTGTGTGGTCCCTTTGACGTTGTCATACTACTGCTAGAGCTCATGTGCCTCTGTCTCTAAGTGCTGGATGTTAGGGTCCTCCTGCAGATTGGTGAGGACCTCGAATGACTCTTCCAACATCCTGGTGCAGTCCCTTACTGCACTGTTGATCTCTTCCATCCCTGATGTAATATAGCTGGTGCACTGTTCTCTTACTTCCAGAGGGGTAGATGGCCGCGCCTTCAATCACAACTCTGCTATCTAAAGGTTTAGCTCTAGCTGAACCTTGGCCATTTATTCTCACGCCTTGCGTACGCTTGTTGTTAATCTGTGGATGCGCGCCTCTGTTGGTGCTTCTGCTGGGATGGCCAGCTCGGAGACCATCTGGCAGGCTTCTTCCAGTACCGGTACCATCTGCCTGTTCTGTGATACAAGCTCGTCGTGTTGCAAGCTCAACTGCTCCATGTTGATCTTCTGCTTGCTCAGCACCGGCAACGCGTGGCTCTCCCTAGCCCGCATTTCTGCAGTAATCCCATCCTGCAGAACATAGAGCATCTCTCACGGGAGCGTAGCCATGTTGATTCCGATGCCTTTCAGTGCACTAAATGTAGGCCTGTCAACCTCATTTTTTGTAACCAGTCCCCCTTCTGGTAGCACTATTATGTTGGTTGTCCAAGCGCGTAGCATTTCCTCGGCTAGAGTTGTCCCTACTGTGAGGTTGGTCGAAAGATTACCAACCTGAGGAATGTGCACTTGAAACTCCTGAATCTATGCTCGGAGGGCCTCCAAAACAATCTAATTCTCCTCTTCAAAGTTCTGGAGGGCCTTGGTGGTCACATCATGCACCGTCTCACCTATGTCATGTAGATCCCCCTTAGTAAGGGTGATCGGGTTGATAGACAGTTTGGAGGCTTTGACCTTCTTGCGTGGCCCCGTCCATTCACTCGGTGTTTTGGGAAGTTTTAGTGTCTACGGATAAACACTTAAACCCCTAGACTAGTAGCTAAGTCTAGAAAAACAGTTTAAAGAATTCTCTACTTTTCCTATGATCAGTAGATTAAATAAGAGGAAAAGAAGCCTACCTGTAGCCTTCGCTTGCTCCTTATCTCCCTCGACCAATTATGTCGCTCCTCTTCGTACTTAATCCATTTGAAGAGTACCTACACACAGACAGAAGACAACAACCAATCAAAGCATATGATAATGATCTATTGATTAAACATAGCATGGAATCAAGTACATGATATACATATGAAATCATAAATGAATAACACAAGCATATGGAAAAAGCTTTGAACACTTTATTAGTAAAAGGAAGTGTTACAACCCATTGCTCAATTCAACACCATTCCTCCAATTTAATCCATCCTCTCCTCATAACAAGCAAGACATTTTGACATCATTACAATACTTGTAATCAACTCAAGTCTCATACTAACAACATCTCCCTATAATTCAATAATTTCTAGCCCCTGATCACTTATATGAGTGGTCTTTTTATAGGTGAATGAAGGAAGTTATGCCATAAATGGTGATAATGAATGACCTCCCAAAATTAGAATTTAGTTCCATGGAGGAAGGGATAAGGGATTGATGTTCCTTAACTCCCTTCCTCATCCAAATACGAGCTCAAAGGAGTAGATAGGTTTGAGAAACTTCTAGAGTGTTATACTCCTATACCAATAGGTGTCATATTTCATGATTGACTGGTTAAAATCCCTAATATGTCCATCCTTTCCCTGCTGCAAAGGTTTTCCATATTTTGAAAAAATTAGAAAATTTTAAAAATGAAAAGAGGGTATGCCCTAAAAGAAAGATCAAAGGGTAAAAATAATGAAATGGTCAAAAAATGAAAGAAATGAACCCCAAATCAAATAGACCAGGAAAGTGTGCAAGTCCAAAACGCCACTACTATTCTATTTTTGCAATGATCTGATGGTGTGCAGCTTGTTGATTTATGCTACTAATGATGAATGGCGAAACAACTTAATCTTGGCTAGTTCATGTTTCAATTTCCTGTTTTAGAAATAGAAAATATAAATCTGTCCAAACTGTTTAAACTTGGCAAATAAGTAGATAGGTAGAGAAGCAAAGGAGCTCAACTGTTCAATCTGAGCCCTTGGAAGAAACAAGTGTTGATTTAGATAGGCTTACAATGTAAAGAAAAGAAAAGCTAGAAGGGTTTGCTAGTCTAAATGCACCCATGGAAGAAGAAGAAAAAATGTTAGGTATAATAGGCTGGTAGGAAGTTTTGATTTTGCTGAAAGAAACTTGTGATAGGTTTGGTCTCTCAAAGAAGTTCATCTTGCAGTTATCACAAGTGCCATGGTAACTATTTGGTTACAAATCAAGCAAAGCATAATTAACTCCCCTCCATCCTCTCCCCAATCACTTACTAATCTCCCCAAAGATATTAAGATATGCTTAATATCCCTCTTAAATTACTCCACCTCATTTCATAAAAGACCTAAATAGAACCACGTTTTTACTTAGGCACAAAGCCACATTTCTTGTGTAAAATCCTTTTCATTCCCTTGGCCTAAGTTTCTTAACATTAGACTTAGCGCTTGCTTCCAATCATATTCATATTAACCAATAACTTTATTATATAAATCCCTTGTATAAATTCCCCTTCCCCATATATTGTTAATATACTAAAAACCCCTATATTCTACATACCCTGCCCAGGTTTAAATATAAACCATATTATTATGAAAGTGGGGATTAAAGGTTTACTTGAAACCTTATAATAGCCCTTCATGTGCAACCATGGGATTAATTAACCTTTGGTTAATTAATAACCAAACCCGCAACCTCGCAAACCAATGGTAAATGACCCCGATGCATTATAAATTTTAATATATTGTATGGGTCCTGCGCCGTAACCCTCCGTCACCTCCAATGAGGGCCAACCGTCAAATCTCAGCCCTCGCATCCGATGGCTGAGATCTATATCGCGACCCCTCCGCTACCGAAGTTTACCGCCCGAGGGATTGGCGGTAGCGCGCCCGTACCTTGGACATGTGGTGCATTCTCGCCGTGCTCGCTGCCTCCCCACCCCAAACCACTCTGGCCCATAAGTGGTGCGGGGCAAACAGCTTACTACCCCCCTCGCTCACCCGTCATGCTAATGTCATGACCACATCACCGCCACGCCACCGTTCCATACCCTCCGCTACGCGACAAAGTGTCCCATCCTAATGACGTCATCTGTTCATTAAAAGACAAAATTACCCACCAAACCCGAAATTTCGTTAAAAACGTTGAAATGTCATTTTCATTGTAAAAACTCTTTGTTCACATTCTCATGCAAAACAACGACCGGAGCTGCTGTACTAGCTTTTCAACTGCCACCCGACCAGAGAAACCATGGTGACGCGCTTTGTCATTTCAACCTGTAATTCCATAATTTGTCTCCTTAAGCCAGGTATTTATCCATTTGACCAGTTACCCTGTAATTTTGATTTTCCTTTGGGAATTTTACCTAAAAGATCCAAATTTCAGCTGAAAGCAGTCCACAATTGCTATACAGAGACTCCCAAAATAGTTGTTTAGCCCAATTTTCCACAAGAATCATGAACTCCTGTTTGAAAACACAAGAACCAAACATGGAAGCCCCCGTAGCCCTCAATGTCGCACCCATCAATGCACCTCATAAAGACTTGAACTTTCTACCCTTGGCCGACAAAGATTTCCAAATAAAGGACTTAACTGGTGACAGGAATCATCTGCAAAGCTTCTGCTAAGTCAGAGACAGCCATCTAAGCAACTTTGACATTTTTGGACTATGGGAATCAAACCTTCCCATGTATTTCCTGCCCTCAGTCCATGTTTTCCCAGATATCATTCACCAATGCTGTGCTAACTATGACCGTATGCTTAGAGCAGTTATGTCACCTTCCCAAAATGTCCTTTTCTCCATAACTGGTGAATCCATCAATGACATGTTACATTTTCATTCCACTGAGCCTCTGGCTCCTCTTTCCATGGGATTTTTGCTTTAAAAGGCCTCTCAATTGCCCAACTCAGAAATAACTCGCATTACCCAGATGTTCATGATACCAACACACCAACCTATAGGCCCTCCTCCTTATTTGCACACCTTTTTCACTGATACTGGAAAAATCATTCTTGACATGATATCCTTGATTTTGGGATTTAGATCCAGTGAATTTGTGGATGATATCACCCTAGTTCTATTATCTATCTTTACTCCAGGACAGTCCCCTGTTGTTAAGTATGACTATGCCACTTTCATTGCGAATAAAATTCATGCTCAGTTCATGAATTTGGAGAGAGAAGGTGTCTTCAAATACACATCTTATATATACCATCTGTTTTTATATTATCAGCCAGACCGCTTTCCATTTCCCATCAGGAAATTAGATTCAAAAAGAAATCGAAGGTCTGTGATCTCTTGGAGCTCAATCTTCCATGACTCTGACTCCCCTTATACCTATAGTGAATTCATTGACCTGTTTGTACACCCAGCCTCAACTTTGTTGATAGGAGCTCCCCCTCCTAGAATTTCTGGTGATATGAAGAATATTTTGCAGCTTTCCAAAAACTACAGAATAGGTGATTGGTACCTCTACCAGAATTACACTGAAATTAGAATATATGGATGTGAATTATGCCCATTCAAGTTGCCTAGATATGTGCCCATGAAGTTATTTGCATTAGAATATTTTAGGCAGCTCATCCATGCAGATTTAACCCACTTTTTTAATGTAAAGAAGAAGGCTCAGCTGAGAATCAAAAACCAGTTAGGCCCTTATGTTATCCTTGATAGGGATGCATGGAAAGATGCTGAACAGATCTTAGAAGACCACCTCAAATTGAAGAATAGTTTTGGGTGGGTGCCATATGATCCATGTAGTTTCATAAGTGACAGAAGGGTAAGGTTCAGGTTGTCAGTGCACATACATCATAGGATCCCAGAAATTGAACAGTATGCAAATAAAGAAGAATGGGTAGAAGGGACCTTAGTTGAGGAAATTACTGAACAACAAGAAAAAATGGAAAAGGGTACGAAAGATCTTGAAAAAACCCTTGACCTGGACTCTTTTGGACTGGTATCTTTCAAGCTGCCTCAACAATCAACATTTGGAACATCTTTTGCTGGAACTTCTCAGCAGCCTGCATAGAGAACTAGCGCATCAATCACAAGGACCTCAAAGGGCAAAGAAGTGGAAACTTCAGAGCAGCCAATCATGACTGATCAGCCAGGGTGGTCCAAAGAATAGGAACAAGTACAAATTCCTCCTACCCAAACCATAGCGGCTGAAATACCAGCTCTACAAACTCCTCTAAATGAGGAAAAAGGCAAGAAGAGAGACAGATAAGAGGCCACACCTATCAGTGGACCTGCAGAGAAACCGGGTGCAAAGAGGCAGAGATTGGATCCTCTGTTAGAAGAGGAAATCATTGAAGAAACAACATACAACCTAAGAGGTGAGAGGGTAATCAGCCAACAGACTTCCCCAGTGGTAGATACATCAACTAGCTCACATAGGAAAGAGCTAGAAAGGCAACATAGTGTTGAGGTGTCATCTACCAGGCCACAAGGCAAATAGACCTCTGACATCAAATAGAATTTCACAAAAATAAAGGCCAGGAATGATCCCATGAGAATTGAAATTTATAATCAATACTTAAAAATGGCCCCCTCAACCCAACAAAGATTGATGTCGGCCTATGACATCAAAGAAGGCAAAATGATCATGAGTTATTTTAAGCCGAAGTTGCAGCAACCCCGGTCTGCAGCAGATTATATCAAGACAAACTTAGAGGTTCTAGATAAAGATATTCACCCCTTAGACCAGATTGAGCTCCACAAGAAGACTGGAGAAATGGTTTATTCTACACTGGCTGACAAAGCAATGTTGGCCCACCAGTGGTAGAGTTCCTTAGACAACACAACTGCTCAGTTAGATTGGGAAAAAGCTTCCTCTGTGGCCAAAGATAATAGAATCAAATCATTGGAAGAAATCATTATAAATCTGGGACATGACCCCAAAGATGCCAAGGGCATAAAGGCACTACTCAAGAAAAAGGAAGAAGACATTGCTGCCCTAAGGAAACAGTTGAAGCTACCTCCTTCAAGACACCCTCAAAATGCAGAAATAATAGAGCAAAAATCAGAGGAAAACATGATGGACCTACTCATGAAACTCAATGAAAGACTGACTGATATTGAGCAGGTACTTGAAAAAGAATTAAAAGAGAAGCAGGGAGAGTCGACCTCCCAGCCTCCTGAGGTAATTCCTATAGTTACAAGTGTAGTCCCCTCAACAACTGGAGTAGCATTGGCCCCAAGTGTCCCAGTAGCTACAGCAACAGTAATCATAGGTGCAACATCAACAAGAGCAGCACCAGGCAGCAGTACAGGTATGAGCACAGAAGAGTTGATAAAAGCCATGTAAGAATTGAAACTCCAAGTGTCAGAGTTAAAGCAAGTAAAGGAGAAATTGGCAAAAATAGAACAAAGTTATGATAAACCCAAAATTAATGTGGCAGAGAAAATAAGAGAGGTTAAAGCATTGCAAAATAAAGTCAGAGCATTAGAGAAGGATCTCACCATGGACAAGCCTCTATCAGAAATTAAAGGAATCCTTTGGACCAACATCACTCAATCCCTTAGTGATGTCTGGCCATCTATACAAACTATTTATGAGCAGATTGACTTGGTGAATGCAGCACATGGAGAAATTCAAAAAGCAAGAGCCATACTAGGACAAATGCCTAAGCAAGCTCACAGGTTCATTCACTTTTTGAATTATAGAAACAGAGAACAGCTAGAATAGCTCGGCATCTCAAACAGGATAGGCACAATTTTGGATATCAAAAGAGTTCTAACCAAGAAAACTCTAATGTAGAATTTAGAAAAAGATGCCAGGATATGCAAGTAGAAATCATTTCTTTCATTCAAATATTTACAATTTTGCAGGACAAAGGGCTACCAAGTCTTTTAGGAAATAATGACAGGTTAATGAGACACACAGATTATGTACTTAAGTTAAACACATATGTTGTTGATCAGGTTAATTCATCAACAAGTGCTTCAGGAGAAAAAGCACTTCCCTCAGGCCAAAGTCTTTATGATAAATTGAAGAATTTATTTTATATTGAACATGAGGTGAAACATCTGTTTCATCTGCAGCCTAATTTTTTCAGGTATACAGAAGCTGATGAAACCCTCAGGAAGCTTCAGAGGCATAAATTGCCAAATCAACAATGGTGGGAAGACATGTTGGGGATTTTGTGAATATATCTTGGGTAGAACGTACATTCTGAGCTATTTTTCCATGATATAGATAAACAGAGATAAATGAGGCTTGAACGTGACAAAGTGTGTCTGATCAAAGTCAAATAAAGTCCGACCAAGACGGGACAGCCAACCCAGAATTTCAGTAGAAAATGGTCGTGAACCGACTTGCATAACCTACCTCTCGTACATCTAATAAAGACGGAGCGGCCAACACAACATCAAATTTATTGTCTCCCTATTTCTGAGACTGTTCGTCTCTATCTCTTGTAAAAGAAGCATTAATTATCATCATATATTACCTTCTTCAGATATTTTGTAAGATATTTTGATATTTTGTATAAATACCCCCCCAAACAAAGTATTTGGGGTTGGTTGATCGGGAAGTATTCTCAGACTTTGCTATAATGCAGAATTTTAGAATAAAAAGAGCCTGTTGGAACCATTTTTGTCTAGCTCACAGGATGAGGAATCGATGCTAATGACCTATTATAGAATTCTTGAATCATGTTATGGATCAATAAGTTCCTTCTAACTTGGGTTTTACAGTTTTTACGTTTATTATTTCACCTATGTTTCATGATCTCAATAGTAGAGAAAAGGAATAATTCAGAATTTGCTTAACTGCACTCTGTCTTCAATCTTTATTATTCTCTATGTTTTCTTCAGAATTAGTATAAACAGTGAATTCTTAATTGCTCCTGTTTCCCATGATTCTTCATCTTGACTATTTGCTAAGGAATTCTTAATTGCTCCTTAACAGTAATCAGCCATTTTCCGTCTATCAACATGATGAAGGATTCTTAATTGCCCTTCACCCTTTCGCTCCATTCCATTTGATTTCAGCCTTTAAATTGTTCCATATTTGAGTACCTTTCTCTGTGACACCATCCTTTATTTAGAAACCGAATCCAGGAAGCTATCCTCCTTTGACTCCATCATGCCCAATGGACTAAAACTTTTCAGTTTTACCTCACTGTTCTATTGAGTCTCCATTTATCCAACCAAACTCAAAACAAAACCCCTGTACTTCATAACTAGCCTAACACATATCAAAACAAAGCTAAATCATAAAGAGAGAGCCCTCTCTGGATGCAAATTGGCTAGAATCTATATCTAAAAGATTGGTCTGTGGTTACCTCGGCCGTATTCCCTTTCTTACAACTTTAGGGAACAACCTGAGTGTTAACATCATTGGCGACTCCACTGGGGAGCTGAATAATTGTTTGTTACTGTTGTTTGTTTCATAAGCTACAGATGGAGCCTGAAGTTAGCCAAGTAGCCTTTGAAACTGATTTTGCTATGCAATTGCAGGAGTAAATAAACGTTGCTTCAGTCTATCTCCAATCTAGTTTATGTAGAGTAAATAAACGTTGCTTCATTCTATCTCCAATCTAGTTTATGTATTAAACAGTTGTCCCAAATACCTAATCAGTTCCTTTTTTTAATAGATCTTTAGGAAAGTTCATAATCCCTTACATATAAAACTTCCTAGAAGATATTGTCAAAAGTTGTATCCTTCAAAATATTTCAAGCGAAACCAAAAACATACTCAGAAACTGGCTCCAAAGAAAAAGATTCGTTACACCAGATCAAATCCTGATCCAAATCCCTCACCTATCTTTGAAAATCCTAATCTGATTCCTAAGAACCTTAGAAGCCAGCAGAGCCAAGAACATTCTGCTAATTCACCCCTTGACACACATCAGCAGAACCCTATCCAATCTGAGCTTACTCCTGGAAAAGCACCAATCTTTTCTGCCATTGTTGTAGCTTCTCCTAGTTCACCATCAGCACCTCAAACTATCCTCCCCACTCCCCCGTCTACATCATATATCTCCACTGTTATCCCTACTCTTCCAGCTGTCGCACTTATCTCTATAAATATGGCAAACCGATATGCTCCCCTGCAATTACCTGCAAATCCAGGGGCCACGCCTCAAGATTATCAAAGAAAAATCACCTATTTTGATGGTACCGACACTTACACAGCTCAACAACATACTAAGAAAATGACTGATTATTTTGAAAATTATGAGATTGATGATGATGATGTCAGAATGAAAGTCTTTGTTCAAAGCTTAACTGAAGATGTTAGGACCTGGTTTAGAGCACTCCCTACAAACACTATCAACAACCCACAAGCCCTTTATCAGAATTTCTTGAACAGATGGGAAAAGAAGAAAGATCATCTCCACATTTTATCAGAATATGAAAACTTGAAGAGAGGTCCACAAGAAACTGTTCAAGATTACTGTACCAGATTTAATAATGTATACAATGCTATTCCTCAGAATCTCAGACCTCCTCCAGATTTAGCCTTGATCAAATTCCCTGATGCATTTGATTCTGATATGGCATATCAGCTTAGGGAAAGAGCTCCTCGAAGCTTAGAAGACATGCAGAGTATAGCTGTCAGTGTTGAGGCCAACCTGATTTCTAAACGAGCTCGAGCTAGAGCTGAAAGGAGGATACCCATCAAAGAAGAACCTTCTACCTTTGAACAAAAATTAGATGCTATTATTAAAGGAATGGATAGACTTGGGGATAGAGTAGAAAAAATTGAGAGGAAATCCCCTTGGGACAGGCAACCTAGCAACACTAGGAGGAATCCAAATTTCAGAAAAAACCAGAACCCTAATACTGGAAAGGTTGGTCCAAACCAAAGCATTAGACCTCCATTCCAGGAAAATTATGCTCAAGCTTCAACTTCTAGTGAACCAATAGAATATACTCAAATTAACTTAATGGGTCTCAATAGTGAACAACAAATTTTCTTGACTCAAGAAGACCAAGAGGCTCACACTCTTAATCAATTTCAACTTCAATCAGGTGAATCATTTGATTTTAGGGAGGGATATGACACAACCATCTATGAAGTTCACAAGCAATATAATCTCAGGAGCAGAAGGATAGATGTTCCTGAAACTAATAAACAGAAGGATACTAAGCAGTCTAGCAAAGCTAAAATCAAGAACCCTCCTATACAACCCCTTCCTAAAATAGGTCCCAACCCAAATAATCCAACAGTTGAAGATGTATCAGACAATCAACAACCTTCCACTTCTACTCCTCCCAAAGAAAAGGTGGAAGAACCTCCAGAAATTGACATAGAAGCAACTTCAGCCCATAACAGCACTCCTGAAAAAGAAAAAAGCACAGAAAATATAGAAAAAAAGGAGAATCTCACTGCCCGAAATACAAAAGTGCAAACAGAAAAACCTTTCAACCTTGAGACTGAAATAGGCAAATTAAATATAGAAATTCCATTGTCAGAATTGGCCAAGCATGATGTCTACAAAGATCAAATTAGCAGATCACTTCATATTTCAGAAAACAAAGATGCAGTAAATGTCCTTGATGACCAACCAGAATTAATTTTTGGCCTTGAGGTAAATGGTTAATTAGTAGACGAAGGGGTCCCTCCTTTCCATGTAACCCTGAACGTTCATGATAAGATACTCCACAATGCAATGTTTGATTCTGGAGCTTCTCATAACTTAATGCCCAAATTTGTAATGGAGAAGTTGGACCTAGATATCACCAGGCCATACAAAGACTTGTTCTCTTTTGATTCAAGCCAGGTCAGATGTCTAGGATTGATCAAAGATTTATGTGTATCATTAGTTCAATACCCTGCCAAGACAATTTTAATGGATGTAGTGGTAGCTGACATACCACTAAAATATGGCATGTTGTTGTCTAGATCTTGGGGTGCAAAGCTCCAAGGATCTTTACAATTGGACATGTCCTATGCTACCATTTCAGTATTTGGTCAGCCAAAGAGACTGTATCGAGAAACTCTAACGAAATATGTGGTCAGTAGTCAGGAGAAACCCCATAATTTCCCATCTACTCCATGCATTCTGACATGGACTCCTTCATTCTCTACAATGCTGAGGTTAATCCTGCAATTGATGTCAAGGCTTTAGCATTAAGACAAGAAAAAATCATAAATAAAAAATCTAGTGTTCAAACTCAAGAAATATCTGAAATAATTGATATAATAGACACTCAAGAGAAACCAGATGAAACTAAAAATCCAGATCTCCCTAGTAAACAAACTTCCAAGACTCCTGATACTGACTATGAACATGAGATCCTTTGGTACTTGGAATTTGATGGATTAGTTAATAAATTAGGGGCAGGAGCAGGGATTTGGGTACACAATCTAGAAAATGATCATGCTGAAGGGCATGCTTACAGGTTGAATTTTAGATGCACCAATAATATGGCTGAATATGAAGCCCTCTTGTTAGGACTCAAGTTGATCAAAAATTTAGGAGCCACCAAGGTATCAGTATTGGGAGATTATGATTTAGTCATTCAACAAATGAAAGGGAACTTCCTTACAAATGATCCCAGATTGAGTTCTTACAGAGGGGCAGCAATTGAAATACTCTATACCTTTTTGGAAACATAGCTTGCCAAAATTCCAAGGAAACATAATTTGCATGCTCACAGTGTGGCAACATTTGCCAGCATTTGTAAACTACCATTTGAACCCAATCATCAGTTTACAGCTGAGATTAAACACAGGCCAACTGTACCTGACAATGTAAAAAATTGGCAAGTGTTTGACAATGATACTCAGATTAACAATTTCTTGACCCTAAAGGAAGAGTTTTGTAACACTAATATGGACACGGACACTGTTGGAGAGGTTGATCAAATAGACAAAATTGAAACACACATTTCAGCAGAAACTGCAACACAAATACTTCACCCAATGAAATTTACCAAGGAAAAGTTGCAAGAGCTTAAAGAAATAGACATTGATGAGGCTATTGGAGGAGAATCTGAAGTTATTGATTTAAAAGACAATTATTTGCCCACAGGATTAACTCCTTTGGAAGATTTCTTTGATTCTAATGATATTCCAAAGAAACCCAAAATGTAGCCTCTAAACGCAGACATTGAGGACTGTAACATAGGAACTGAAGAAAATCTCAAGATGATAAAACTATCCAAAACTTTGCCTCCTGACCAAAAGCTTAAATATGTTGAACTCTTCAAGGAATTCCAGGATGTTTTTGCATGGAGCTATGAAGATCTCAAATCCTATGACAATTCTGTGATTCAACATACAATACCCCTCAAAGAAAATAAAAAACCTTTCAAGAAAAAACTCAAAAGGGTCAACCCTGTACTACTCCCTTTAATTGAAAAAGAAGTCAAAAGAATGTATGAAGCTGGGATAATTGCACCTATCAGGTTTTCAGAATGGGTCTCTAATTTAGTGCCCACTAGGAAGAAAACAGGAGAAATCAGATTGTGTGTAGATTTAAGGAATGCAAATAAGGTTTCTTTGAAAGACCACTACCCCTTACCTAAAATGGACCACATTCTGCAAAGGGTAGTAGGTGCCTCTAGAATTTCACTGCTGGATGGGTTTTCAGGCTTCAACCAGATTTTAGTCCATCCTGATGATCAAGAAAAAAATGCTTTTACAACCCCATGGGGAGCTTTTAAATATGTGAAAATGCCATTTGGACTCAAGAATGCAGGGGCAACCTTCCAACGTGCAATGGACATAGCTTTTGCTAAAGAAATTCATGTTTTTCTAGTCATATACTTAGATGATTTCACCGTGTTTTCCAAATCAGATCAGCAACATTTAGATCATCTGAGACAAGTGTTTTTAACATGCAAAAAGTTGGGTATTTCCTTGAATACTAAGAAATCCTTGTTTGGTTTAGAAGAGGGCAAATTGTTAAGTCATATAATCTCTAAAGATGGCATCAAAATTGATCCTGACAGAATAGAAGCCATCCTACAAATACCCAATCCCAGAAATGTGAAAGAACTTCAAGCTTTCCTAGGGAAAATTAACTTTTTAGGAAGATTCATACCCAATTTGGCCGAGCTAATCAGGTTGCTGAATAATATGCTGAAAAATGATTCCAAGGTTAAATGGATAGTAGAAGCTAAACAAGCATTTGAAGAAATCAAAATGTTCTTGACCAAAACACCAGTCCTTACAAGCCCAAAATTTGAAGAGACTTCATAATCTTCTCGTTTGCATCAGAACACACTATTGCTACTGTTTCACTACAAAAAGATGATCAAAGATGTGAAAAACCCATAGCCTTCTTTAGTAAAGCACTCAGAGATGCACCAATAAAATACCTTTCATGGAAAAACAGGCTTATGCACTTGTGAAAGCTATCAAAGACTTCAGGGTTTACATATTATACTCCCATTTAATAGCCTATGTACCAAATGTTGTTGTCAAAGATATCCTGACCCAAGAGGAGATTGAAGGCAAGAGAGGTAAATGGATTGCTACTATATTAGAGTATGATATTGAAATAAAACCTACAAAACTTATAAAAGGACAGGGATTGGCTAAACTCATGACTGAAACCAATTGCCAAGCCCTAGATATCAATGAACTGGATAATGAACAGGAGATGGCAACTCCACAAATCAGCCAGGCCTTCCCAAAATCACCTTGGTATGCTGATATATGTTATGTATTACTAAACCTGCAGGCTCCTCAGGGTTATCCAAAACAAAGAAAAGGTTTATAAAAATGAAAGCTTCAAAGTTTTGTATTTTAGACGGTGCTATTTTTTGGAAAAATCATGAAGGTGTTCTATTAAATTGTCTAATAAAAGATGAAGTTGACAAGGTACTCAAAGAATTCATGCAAGGGACTGTGGTGGACATTTGTACTAGAAATCAACTGCTGACAAAATTCTAAGGACTGGATTTTACTGGCCCACCTTGTTTGCTGATGTCAAAAAGTTTGTCACTGCTTGCCATAAATGTCAAATTTTTGAAGGCAAGAGGAAAATTTTATCTCTACCCCTTGGACCAATTTATACTGAAAGACCATTCCAACAATGGGGTTTAGACTTCATTGGGGAAATCCACCCTCCCTCTTCTGGCCAACATAAATGGATCCTGACTGCCACAGATTATTTTACCAAATGGATAGAAGCCATCCCTTGTAGACAAGCCAATGATTCAGTGATCATCCCTTGTAGACAAGCCATCCCTTGGAGCAGTATCTTCATGCCAGTTCCCACCATTTACCGGCTCAAAAGATGGGTGTTCTCAATACCCTTGCTACTCGGGCCCTGAGGATCTCGGACAAGAAGAGCTTTGAGAAAGAAAAATCCCATTTGCTTGATGTCTTTGTTGAGAATGGTTATAGTAGATACATGGGTCAGAGGGCTTTCCTTAAAGCTTCCAAGAATTCTCTGTCTAAAAGAGAACCGAAAGAGCGAATTCCTGGTGTCCATCTTCCGTATGTTCAGGGGACCACCGATAGAATTGGAAGGATTCTCAGGAAGCATAGTATCCCTGTGACCTTTAGGCCCCTGAACACCATTCGTATGTCCCTCAAATCTGTGAAGGATCCGATCGACCCTAAGGATATGAAGGGCGTTTATCTGATCCCTTGTTCCTGTGGGACCCCCTATATTGGGGAGACTGGTCGCTCCATTAATCAAAGGATTAGCGAGCACGCAGCGGATCTTAGGCATAGGAGAGCTAAGTCTTCCGCTTTAGCTGAACATGCTGAGAAAACCAATCATCATGTTTGTATTGAGGAGGCTAGTGTTATTGCTAAGGTCTCACATTTCCATCATCGAAAATTTAGGGAAGCGCTTGAGATTGAGAAGAGACCAAGCAATCTCAATAGAGAGGATGGCTAGAGAGTCAGTAGGTGTTGGGTCCCTGCACTCTCGTCCTAGTCGTTTTTCCGCCCTCCTCTTTAGGTTTTTTCTTTTATCTTTATTTTTAATTATTATTACTTTATTTCATTTTTACTTATTTATTTATTTACTTATTTATTTATTATTTATATTTCTTTATTTTATTTTTATTATTTTATTTTTATTATTTTATTTTTATTTTTATTTATTTATTTTTATTATTATTATTTTTATTTATTTATTTATTTATTATTTATTTATTTATTTATTTTTTTAATTGACATTATTTTGAACTGATTTTTATTTATTTAATATTATTTAATTATTGTTCCCTTTTATTTATTTTAAAATTTTAATTATTACTTTTTCCAATTTGCTTTTAACTTTGATAGTACTTAGAAATCAGCTCCCTTTTCAATTAATTTTATATATATTTTACATTACCTTAAGGTCCTTTATATAACTAATTTTACATTGAAATTCTAATCTAATTATTTTTAACTAATTTTCTAACTAACGTAACATCTTTTGAATAAACTAACTATTAAATTATGATTGGATAAAAATACTCTTCAACCTATTATTATGATTTTAAGTATAAAAATATTTATATATATGTATAATACCAATATTAATTATTAAATAATTTAAATAAATAAATAAATTTTCTTTTCTTTTCAAATCAACCATTGAAATGATTAATCCTAACTTTTAATAACCTAGTATTATAATTATATTTATTAATTTTTATAAATAAATTCCTTTTTAAAACCAACCATTTACCTAATTTAACTTATTTCCATAGAAAAATAATAATAAAAATAGTAAAAATATTAAATTAATAAATTATAATTTTGACCTGGCTCCTAAGGTCAAAATTAGCCGTTAATCAATCTAGCCGTTGGAGACTCTGCTCAGGCTATTTATCATGCTAAGCTGGATCTGTTTCTTCAACTTGTCCTGACGATGAACCACACTAGTTGGTTCGAAACGCGTCGACAAATGATACTCCATGTGATTTTCGTTGAAAAATCTCTCACAATCTTGATATGGATCACAGAAGCCTGAACTCTATGATCATACAATTCTTAGAAACCAACATCTTGTCCAGATTTGGCTGTCCTGAAAAGATTATAACTGATAATGCTGCTACTTTCAAATCCAAGAGAATGATCAGTTTCTGTCATAAGTACCACATCACCTTAGGCCACTCCACAGCTTATTACCCTCAAGGTAATGGTCTAGCTGAGTCCTCCAATAAAAGCCTAATCAATATTATTAAGAAAGTATTGGAAGAAAACAAGAAAAACTGGCATAAGAAGCTTATAAATGCACTATGGGCAGACAGATTAACTACCAAGAGATCCATTGGAACCAGTCCCTATGATCTAGTCTATGGTATGGAGGCTGTATTTCCTTCCTCCTTGGGAATCCCTATAATGAAATTACTGCAAGAAGGTCAGGTGGAACCCAATGATATTCAAAGAAGGATTAATCAGACCATCCACTTGCAGCAGACTAGGGAAGAGGTCTATCAAAGATCCCAAGTATTACAAGAAAAGCTCAAAAACATATTTGATAAAAGGACCAAGGTAGAATATTTTTACATAGGAGACAAAGTGTTAAAGTGGGATTTTAGGAGAGAAGACAAAGGGAAACATGGGAAGTTTGAATTCCTATGGAAGGGACCTTTTATTATTCAAGCCTCACAGGGAAACAATACTTACTTTCTTAAAAGCCTAGATGGTACAGAAGCAGAAGATGGACCAGTTAATGGTCGGATGCTGAAACACTATTTTCATCGTGTCAATTGATATATCCTGACTCTAACTTGTACATAGGGAAGTTTAGTTTCTACGGCTTTTTACAGCAATAAGAATAGGAAGGAATTGGCAGAAAGTTTTGATAAACAGTGCAGGAATTTTATTGCTTTTGTTTTCAGCTCAAGAGAAATGTATAAATTTTACATAATCCTTTTGAATAGTTTTTCTACTTACAACAAAGGAAGATTTTAGAGTGTAGCAAAAATTGTACATAAGGCCATCTGACCTGCTGTTCTTGACTTTTCACCAGGAAAAGCCATCCCCAAGTGGAGCCAGTGTTATACTCCTATACCAATAGGTGTCATATTTCATGATTGACTGGTTAAAATCCCTAATATGTCCATCCTTTCCCTGCTGCAAAGGTTTTCCATATTTTGAAAAAATTAGAAAATTTAAAAAATGAAAAGAGGGTATGCCCTAAAAGAAAGATCAAAGGGCAAAAAGAATGAAATGGTCAAAAAATGAAAGAAATGAACTCCAAATCAAATAGACCAGGAAAGTGTGCAAGTCCAAAACGCCACTACTATTCTATTTTTGCAATGATCTGATGGTGTGCAGCTTGTTGATTTATGCCACTAATGATGAATGGCCAAACAGCTTAATCTTGGCTAGTTCATGTTTCAATTTCCTGTTTTAGAAATAGAAAATAGAAATCTGTCCAAACTGTTTAAACTTGGCAGATAAGTAGATAGGTAGAGAAGAAAAGGAGCTCAACTGTTCAATCTGAGCCCTTGGAAGAAACAAGTGTTGATTTAGATAGGCTTACAATGTAAAGAAAAGAAAAGCTAGAAGGGTTTGCTAGTCTAAATGCACCCATGGAAGAAGAAGCAAAAATGTTAGGTATAATAGGTTGGGTAGGCAGTTTTGGTGTTGCTGAAAGAAACTTGTGATAGGTTTGGTCTCTCAAAGATGTTCATCTTGCAGTTATCACAAGTGCCATGGTAACTATTTGGTTACAAATCAAGCAAAGCATGATTAACTCCCCTCCATCCTCTCCCCAATCACTTACTAATCTCCCCAAAGATATTAAGATATGCTTAATATCCCTCTTAAATTACTCCACCTCATTTCATAAAAGACCTAAATAGAACCACGTTTTTACTTAGGCACAAAGCCACATTTCTTGTGTAAAACCCTTTTCATTGCCTTGGCCTAAGTTTATTAACATTAGACTTAGCGCTTGCTTCCAATCCTATTCATATTAGCTAATAGCTTTATTATATAAATCCCTTGTATAAATTCCCCTTCCCCATATATTGTTAATATACTAAAAGCCCCTATATTCTACATACCCTGCCCAGGTTTAAATATATACCATATTATTATGAAAGTGGGGATTAAAGGTTTACTTGAAACCTTATAATAGCCCTTCATGTGCAACCATGGGATTAATTAACCTTTGGTTAATTAATAACCAAACCTGCAACCTCGCAAACCAATGGTAAATGACCCTGATGTGTTATAAATTTTAATATATTGTATGGTTCCCATGCCGTAACCCTTTGTCACCTCCAATGAGCGCCAACTGTCAATTCTCGGCTCGCATCCGACGACTGAGATCTATATCTCGACCCCTCCGCTGCCGAAGTTTACCACCTAGGGGATCAGCAGTATCACACCCGTACCTTGGATGCCTGGCGCATTCCCGCCGTGCTCGTTGCCTCCCCGCCCCAAACCACTCTGGCCCATAAGTGGTGTGGGGCAAACATCTTACCGCCCCCCCCCTCGCTCACCCATCATGTTGATGTCACGACCACGTCACTGCCACGCCACCCTTCCATACCCTCCGCTATGCGACAAAGTGTCCTGTCCTGATGACGTCATCTGTTCATTAAAAGCCAAAATTACCCGCCAAACCCGAAATTTCGTTAAAAATGTTGAAATGTAATTTTCATTGTAAAAACTCTATGTTCACGTTCTCATGCAAAACAATGACCGGAGCTGTTGTACTAGTTTTTCAACCACCACCCGACCAGAGAAACCACGGCGACGCACTCTGCCATCAGTCATTTCAACCTGCAATTGCATAATTCATCTCCTTAAGCCAGGTATTTATCCATTCGACCAGTTACCTCGACCGTATTCCCTTTCTTACAACTTTAAGGAACAACTTGAGTGTTAACATAGAGTACATTTGATTTAGTACTCCTGAAAATTTTGCAACCCGGATGGATGAAACTAAATCCTGGGTCTTCAATCTCGTTCAATCTTTCACTCAAGTACAAGTCTAACCATGTGAATATATGTTCTGAAGTCGAACATGGGAAGACATTGTCTAATTACCAACCGATGATGTAATTTGTTAATAGACGCGAGAGGAATCATTGATAATGATAATGACCCTCAAGGTACTACAGTACATTTCATATGGTGTGAATAAATGATTTGATTTCGAACACCATACAAAGTATTTCAGTCAAAGGCCAGTGATGTCAACCTATCGCCAAAAGCGAGAAACCTGCCATTGATGTATGCAAGCCTCAAGGTACTAAAGGGGTATTTCTAAGTCAACTTCTTGGATGATGTGCTAATGTCGACAAGAAGCGACTCATCGCAGGAGGGCCTTGATGTATCCCACATCAACAACATGAAACAAGGTAAATGATTTTGGAGATGAAAAATCGACTGACAACACAAGGTTCAGGAATGGCGATCATGAAAGTGAAGGTTTACAGTATTGCAAAGGATGAAGTTTTAACTGAATGACTTCTCTTGAACATGTCGACGACACTAAGATGAATTGGTAGCATTGACCCAAAACAAAGTAATGGATGGTATGATAGACCAACGGTGTGATAACCATCAAGCTGAATGACCCAACCCACATAGTCACGGTGATGAGGTGAAAGTGTCATGTTTAAGAGCGACTTGCTACCATAAAGTTTTGTAGGCTTTTTCCCATTTTCCCCAGTCATTGCTGACGAGTACCTCTTTAATTTTTATCAATCTTGAGGAGGATAACATATGCTTGTTGTATAATTTCACCCTTCGGGCAAATCCATTGCTATTTGATGCTTTAACAAGTCTAGTGAAGGTGAAACTCGGTCTTGTCTAGATGGACAAGTTTGTCGCTAATTGATGTTTTTAATGAGTTTAACAACAAATATAACTCGATCCTTTTCATGTTTAGGGAGTTTGAAAAGAGACGAAAAGGAAACTCCACAAGTTATTTTTAGTAAGTTAATCTCTCAAGTCCGAAAAAGCATAAAATAATACAAGAGAGATATCATTTTCAATCCTTTTATGAGCTGGAAAAGACAAGCGCTCGACAATCTTTTCATATTTAGAGAGTCTGAAAAGAGCTTAAAATAGAACTCCAAAGGGGTTCCTTTTTCGTTTTTAACAAAGCTCGAAAAAGAGATAAAAGTTTGCTTTGTGGTCAAAGATGTTCAATTTACATTTGAGCATGTAAGATTCTACATTTCAGTTGTTAAACCTGCTCAAAACACCATCAAAATAGATTAAAAATACCTATTCCATGGATAAAAATGAATAAAACTAATGTTTACTCGATTAATGTGCAAGAAATAAACATAAAAACAAGTTTTACCATTCATTTTTACCATTTCACTTTTACCCTTTGATTTTGGTGCTTTGGAGCAGTTTTTACCTCAAAGTTCACTAGCTGATTGTGGAGGATTCAGTGGACCATTTATCGTGCCATCTGGACCAGGTAGGAGCTATCTCTGTTCTCCTTCATTTCATTCCATTTATTTTCAATTTTAAGCAAAATTTTGAGTTTTTGAGGCCCCTAGGGTTTCATTTTTCAAATTCTGGATCAGCGCACCCTTTCAGTATCGAAAGGTGTGCTACTTTGCACACACCCAGGAGGTTGTATGCATTGCAGCGCACTGTCCCTAAGGGAGGGGTGCGCTGGGTGCAAAAATCAAATTTACACATCTGTTTTCTCCCAAATTTACTGATGATTTTTGCAAAAAATGGATCCTAATTTGTCTAATGGTTGCATTGCAGACATTCATTAGATCAAAATGGTGATTATATGGAGAGAACGAGAGCATGAAGAACAAGATATGATTTCCCTAAATAATCAGGTCATGGTTGAGGCTCTAAGGAATTGTGGGTTACTCAAGTATTTTTTGTTATCTAGCATGCAGCAACAAATTGAGCTTTTACAGTTCCTTGTTCATTCTTGGGATCCTACCAATCAGGCCTTTCACATCAGGGAAAAAGTGATCCCTTTTACCATCGATGATATATACTTTCTGACTGGACTATCGAGGCGGGGTGCCCCCATCTCACTATCAGGATTTACCAGAGGAGGTGAATCAGTGAGAGACTATATACGACAGTTCTGCCGGGAAGGAGCTCAACCTAGCAGAGACAGAAAGATTAACATCAGGGATGTTAGTGATTTACCGTTGAGGATGATCCTCTTTACCCTTGCCAAACTGGCTGGCAGTGCGACACTACATTTGGCAAACAGATCATACATGCAATATGCATTAGAGTGTTTAGAGCCAAAAGTGTTCAACTAGTGTGAGGTAGTTCTTTCATCCATGAAAGAATAACTGACCAAGGTAAAGAATGGAAAGACAAAAATTTTTGGCTATGGGTCGATCCTGATTTCTTTTGCCCTGGAGAGAATACCACTTATGCAGCCACAACTCATTTCATTGGGAGTACCTGGACCTAGAGATCCACAGATGTAGAGATGGGTAGATCTTATGGCTAGACATGTTGGTTAGTCATTGATCTCATTTACCCCTGCATTCTTTGAATGGTTTGATCAATAGGATATGGCCTTCACAGAATATCCATATTCAGGAATGGATTTCCGTGGTGATCTGGATTTCATGCTACTAGTTGGGGCACAGTGGAATGCTATAGGTAAATTGTTTGACCAAAATGTTTTTTTATTTTTAAAGTTTCTATGTTTTTTTTGTGTTTTTTGATTATTTCCAAGACTAAACAAAACATTTTTTAATGTATGCAGATGTTGGACCTGTTCGACCTGTGGGACACCAATGAGAGGTAGGTGGGCCAGCACAAAGACCTGTTGGGAGAGTAGTTCTCCGAGATTTAGATTTAGATGAGACATTGCCTGAGCTATAGGATCACATAGAGGGTTTGACCCTAGGCATTCCAAATGTTGGGATCGAGGAGTTGCCTATGCAACTACAGCGCCACACCATCGGTCTGCTGAGTCGTTGGATGAGACTCTTACATATGATAGCACAGGCTATGACCTATTATCATGAGAAACACTAGTCTACTTAGATGTTTTTGCATACATTTTGAGTTTTTGGGTCAGATGACCAATTTTTGTCTTGGACACAAACTATTTGTAAAAGCTTTTAACACCTATTTTACTTTTAGAGTTTTATTATGGTTAAGTGATGCAATCATATTCAATTGATGATGTGAACTGAAAATGTTTACTTTACATATTTCACAAATGTCTATTTAACACATAATTTTCTAGAGAATCAGTTAATGTATTTATATTTCTAGAAATATGATGATATTGAATAAACTCAAAATACCTTTCCAAAATATGAACTTTAAGGAACATGTGATGAATTGCTGGGTTTCGGATGGTATAAATGCCAGTAAGTTGTAGTACAACGAGTTGTGAGTCTAGCCTAATGATGATTAGGCGTATTCCAAGTGAAATGGCATCCGAGAGGAGTTCAATCAATGCTCTATACTCAGCGATGTTGTTCGTCGATATTCCAATACATATCCCTCTAAAACTCACTAATTCTCCACTTGGAGCAAAAATCGCCCATGTTGCAGAGGATAAATTCTGCGTACTACAACTAGCCCCATCGGTGTAACCAACAAATAGTTCCAAAAGGTTTGACATCTGCACCAAATGCAAAGTGGATTACTTAACCAAATAAGAACTCTAAAAGAAACACACACACACACATGCAATCAAAGCATATATACAGTGATTTTTACTACACTTAACTAAGCATAGTAACATTTAAGGTACAGCCCATTTCGAGGCTGTGACAATAGAATTCCATCATAGTCCACTAACTCATAGGCACCTTTTATCAAAACACGCTTAACAATGTAAGGGCCCATCCAAAAAGGTTCAAATTTTCCTGCGCCAAGTTTATCAGACTCCTAGTCGTAAAGCAAGACCAGGTCACCTTCTGAGAAGACACGAGGCTTGACATTTTTATCATATTGCACCTTAATACGTTTCTTGTGTGCTTCGTTAGCCATTGCTGCAGCACGAAAAGTTTCATCCATATGGATTAACTCCAAGAAACGTGCTTCTCTTTCAAAAGTGTCAGGTAGCAAGTCAATTGCAAGTTTGAGAGACGAGATTTCACATTGGATTGGTAAGACTACTTCCAAACCATACACCAATTGAAAGGGTGTAAATCCAGTCGCATTTCTCACTGAGGTTCGATATTCCCACAGAGTCGAGTACAGGATTAAATGTCAATTTCTTTTATGAACTCCAATCATTCTTTGCAACATGCGCTTAAGGACTTTGTTGATAGCCTCAACTTGTCCATTAGCTTGCGGGTAGTATGGAGTAGAACTATCATGTGACAGTCCTAACTTGGCGGTCAACTCAACCATCATGTGATTGCGAAAATGTGATCCATGATCTGTAACTATGGCTTGTGGTACACCAAACCTGGCAACCACATGGTTGAAGAAAAATAAAGCAACCATTTCACCACTGTTGTTCAATGTTGGCATCACCTCAGCCCATTTGGTAAAATAGTCAACAACGACTATAATATACCCATGCCCCCCGGCCGAGGTGGGGTTACATGTCATAAAGTCAATGCCCCATTTGGAGAATGGGCCAATAGCAATGACTGGATGTAGTGGTGTAGGTGGTAATCTGGTTTTTTGGTCAAATATCTAGCAAGCATGGAAACTTCTGACAACAATAATGCAATCTTTGAATATAGTTGGCTAGAAGTAACCAACACGGAGAATTCTCTGTGTGGTAGCGTAACTAGATAGATGCCTCCCACAAGCACTTGAATGACATTCATTCAAAGATTTTTCGCCTTCCTCATGAGTGAGGCACCTAAGTAAAATTGTGTCAACACCATGACGGTAAAGTGTATCACCAACAATTAGATAATATTTGGCTTGGTATCGAGTACATCGTTGTTCAGAGCAAGAGGTATTAGGCCAAAAATCTTGGGTCTGGAGATAGACCAGTATATCTCCATACCATGGATCACTTGACAAAATAAGAAATAGAGACTCATCCAAGATTGATGCTTCTAATGTTAAATCATTGGAGGATGAGGGAAGATCACAAAGTAACTTGGAAAAGACAAGAGATTTCTTTGATTTAGAATTGATGAATTCTAAATCAAGCTCCTGTAAAATTACTATCCATTTTGAATATTTCCCCCCCAGCAATTGACGTGACAAAATGTATGTCATAGGGTTGTAATATGATATAATGGTAGTTTTCCGAAGGAGGATATAATGATGAAATCTCTGTACAGCTTGAACGGCTTCCAAAGCTAACTTTTCGACGTAGGAATACTTACTTTCTGTATCGTTGAGATTACGACTCAAGTAATAAATAGGATGTTCAATTCCACTTTCTTCTTGGACTAAAACCATACCAATGGTTGTATCTGCAGTGGCGAGATATAGGTAATAGTCTTTTTTATTGTTTGGGGAATACATTAATGACGCTCTAATAAGGGAACCTTTGAGAGCATCAATGGAAGCTTGCACAACCTAATCCCAATGGAAGGGTACCTCTTTCTTCAATAGACGTGTAAAACCTTTAGCCAACTCAACATAGTTTGGAATGAACCTCCTCAGAAATTTTGCCTTCCCTTGAAGTCTCTGTAACTGTAACAAGTTTGAAGGTGGAGGCAAGTCAAGGATTGCCTGAACCTTAATTGGATCAAGTCGAATTCCATCTTTTGAGACTATGAATCCAAGCAATCAACTAGAGCCAACACAAAACACACACTTGTGTGGATTGAGTCTTATCTTGTAGTGTCGACACCGTAAAAATATTGCTCTCAAATGTTGCGGGTGATCAGACCGCTTTCGTGAATGAGCAGGTAAATCATCAAGGTAAGGTTGAACAATATGTTTGATGTCATGGAAGGCATAATTCATTTCCTTCTAAAATGTAGCTCCTGCATTCTTCAAACCAAAAGGTAACTTTCGATAGGCGAATGTGCCCCAAGGACATATAAAAGTTGTTTTAGATTGGTCTTGTGGGCGGATATTGATTTGATTATAGCTAGAGAATCCATCCATGAACGAAAAGATTTCACATCTGGCACATTCGTCAATAATATGGTCAATAAAGGGTGTAGGATAAATGTCTTTTGGACATGCTTGATTTACATCCCTATAATCGACGCACACTCGAATTGTCCCTTGTTTTTTGATCACTGGAACAATGTTTGATACCTAGTCGGTAAGAGGTACATGAAAAATGAAGCCAACATGCAGAAGTTTTTCAACCTTTGCTTTAATGGCAATGGCTTTCTTAGGATGAACAAGTCGAAGCCGTTGTTGTACTGGTTTGACATCAGGGTACATTTTAATCTCATGTTCAACAATAATTGAGTCAATTCCTGGCATCTCCTCGTAAGACCATGCAAAAATATCTCTAAACTCATGAAACAGAGCATGGTAATTATCAAGTTCCAATGGAGAACAGGATTTTCCAACATGAATGTTCTCTACAATATTAGGCTTGGTTGAAATGTTTATAGAAATTGTTTCTTCTACGTTTGACAAATTACGCTCTTAATCTACAATTTCTATTCTAACAGAATTCAACAATTGATGGGTGTTTTAACTCATTTGAATAATATTCATTGTCATCTGGAATAATGGAATGATTATGAAAATCACCCCACGGTTCCTCTCCTATCATCATTGATTGGATGATTCCTTCATCCGTAGAATATATACGTGAAAAAGGATCCGAAGAGATACGATATTCTAATGACCTATCTACCCTACAAAAGTTGAGTACGGATTTGGGTTTGTCGCACAAGCCCGAAAGATTGATTTCTATGATAATTCAATGGGGCTTAACGGAATACGTCATGATTACATCAACTTCAAATTGGTTGGGAATCCTCATTAAATCAGCTGAGGTGGAGGAAATCATGTTGCAAGTTTCTACTCTTGCCACTTCTGCCAAATCAGATGGTGACGGGAGGGTAAAAGTACCCATTAGGGAAGGATCTTTAAAGAGACCTACTCCAACACTTTGAAGTGACAGTGGGGGTCCGTGTACCAATGGAATGCTTCCCGTAGCCTGTGAACTATTGGCAAAGAAGGCTAGTTGATCAATGACTATGATTCCACCCTTAAAAGGGAATGCAATAGTACGAAAGTACGTGGAAACCACAACAGCCATAGCATATACCCAAGGCCTTCCTAGTAAAATGTTGTAATCGAGGGGTCCGTCAACTACCTCAACTTCAACAGTAACCGTTTTTCCCCCTAGTTTGACTTGCAGGTTACTCAAAATCCCACATGGAGTATATGTTCTTCCATCAAAAGCTTTCAACATGGTTGGTGATCATGACAATAACGGTGAACCAAGTGTTTTCTAGCAGCTCATGGACATAATGCAAGTAGATGCCCCCTCATCAATAATAGTTCGGTGAACATTCTTATTGAGAGATTTTACTTGGATTAGGAAAGCTAATTGCATTGGTAACTGTGGTGAATATCCCGCATGGTTAAAGACTACAAGATTTGAATCTGTAGGATCTATTCCGCCTATTGCTGACAGTAAAGCCTGTTTCTGGGAGGGACAATTTTGCAACACCTCAAGGGTTAACATAGCTGAAGGTGATTGAGCAAAATCTTATACTATGTTATAGTTTTGAGCTGCTCGAGCCCGAGGGTTGAATGCCGATTTGTGTACAACTCTCTTTGGTGGTTTTATTATCAATTCAGGTACAATAGGTGGAACAACTTCAGATGAAGTCAAGGTCGAAGGATTAGGTTGATCAGTGGCCTGATTATTTGATGACGATGGATTTCCATAATCTTTGTTTCTTGTTGACACCAAAACATCATTTTGTGGCTTTGCGATGGATAACATAAGTACTTGGGATGTGGAAGCATGGTTTGTTGCAACCAAATGTGTTTTCAGGGTTGGAAACAGATCTATCAACACTGCTGATGTGTTTGAAGTCTTTAAAAGTTTAGAGACCTCAGAGCGATGTGGAAAATCTCTTGTATAATGCTCGTCATTACATATCAGACATGGATAACAAGGTTTCCTTGCTGTAGTAGAGGAATCAGATGATTTCTCTGGAGGGGAATTTTCTTGTTTCTTTTTGTTCTTCCCCTTTTTCTTGCCTGCTGGTTGCTTTGGATTTTTTCCTTTGTCAGATGACATGACATTAATCTCAGAGGCAAGAGTATTTTCTGATGCATTGGTAGTTTGATTGGAAACAATAAGAGTTTGACCAGATGGTCTTCCTGCTGATTGTGTGCTTGAAGAACCAATCACACTGTCGTCGGCATGAGAGTCCTTACTCGATTTTGGAGGAGGTGGAACAGTGAAAGCTAGTCGAGGTGCATTGGGAATTTTATCATAAAGTGTGCCGGATTGTGTGTAAATTAAATCCAAGTATTGGGCACGAGCAATGACTTGCTCTTCTGTGATGACTCCACCTTTTGCCACATCCTCGGTGATTGATGGCAACAAGGATTTTATGAACCACTCAGCTAAAAGCTAATCGAGAACATGTCTTAACCATTCAACGATGACGCCACCACTCATGAATGTGATTTGATATATGAGTAGCAGTAGTCTGTTTAAAGTTGGTTAGGAGTTCCGTTCCAGTCTTGTATCTGATAGGTAACTGGAAGTGGGTCAAAAAATTAGTGGCTAAAGTGGTGAAGTTATCGACAGAAGCTCTTGGTAACTTAATGTACCATTTAGCAGCTGGACCAGTAAGTGTTCTTTGGAAAAGATGAAGTCTGACCGAATCGTCATTTAAGGAGTTATATGAACGCCACAAATGAAAGGTCATAACATGATTTTATGGGTCTTTTCCAGGATCTCCGTTAAACTTTGGAATGTCAGAAGGTAACTTATGCAGAATTACCGTCCACCAAGGTGCATATAAGATTGGATCATTAGTGAGCTGATTTAAATCTAGTAATTCTAAAGTTTCTACAAATGGAAACTGTTAATTCAAGTCAGATTGATCATACCCAGGATATGATGGAATTGTTTGGAAAATAGGTCTTTGCATACCAGCATAGGGCATCTGCATTTGGTAACCTTGGTATGGTTGTTGATAACCACAGTGAATAAGTGGCTGTCCATAACCTACAAAGCATTGTTGATCTTACCTTGGTAAGCTTGTGATTGACCAAACCCAGGTTGAGCCTGTGAAACAGGTCCAAATTGAGGTTGGTATTGATGGAATTGGGGTTGTTGAAATTGAGGATACCACGGTTGTTGAATCAATTGTTGTTGTTGTTGATATAATTGTTGTGGATTCAATGATTGTTGTTGTCCAGCAATGAGAGTTTGTCTAGGTTGTGAATAAACTATACTAGTGTAAGCTTGGGTCAGTCTAGATAAGGGAACACTAACTTGAGGTTGTTGTTGGGCTCCAGAAACAAGTGGTTTTTGTACAACAACTTGAGAAATTTGAACTTTTGGGTGTGGAGCATGATTATTTAGAGGTCTTTGTTTCAGCCGGATGTATACTCCAAGAAGTTTGTAAACCCCTCCACGTGGGGGGTGTGGGGGGGACTTGTCCCCCCCTGCGGGGGTTCGAGGGGGCCGATCCCCCTTGGCTATGGGGTCCGAGGGCTAGCGGTCCCCCAGCGGGGGTTTCGTGGGCAGCACCCCTGAAGCTAAAAATAGATGTAAAATTGCCTTGTAAAAGTATAGTAATTTCTAGTCAATCTAGGCCGTTCATTAGGTGGATGATCTGACGGTAGAAATTATGTTTAGTTTAGGTTTCTTTTCCCTAGAAGGCAACCCCTCTCTTTGTATGGGGGCATTGTATTGAGGCTATGTAATAGATGTGTATTCCCCGAGTGAGAAAAAGAGAGGTGAGACTGTGAGAGAAAACAGAGGATATTACAACAGATTTGCTATAGGTTGTCTCTCTTCATTTCGCTGGATAATAGAAAGGAAGGACTGGCTATTCGGGGTGGACATAGCCCAAACTGGGTGAACCACGTATATCTGTGTCTCTTTGGTTTTATGCGTTTTCTGTGTTTCTATTTATGCAATATTCTATGTGTTCCATTGCTTTGTAATATATAATTTTCTAACAACTGGTATCAGAGCCGAAGGTCTAATTGGCTGACAAACTCGCAAGAGAGAAGGATTCCTAGTTCGAGTGGGAGCAATGGCAGAAGATGGTAAGTTTAGGGTCGAGAAATTTAACGACCAAAACTTCTCGCTGTGGAAGATGCAGATGGAAGATTATCTGTATCAGAAAGATCTGTACCTACCATTGGGCGGAAAAACAAAGATGCCGACGGGTATGACAGATGAAGAATGGAACCTTCTTGATAGAAAGGCACTCGGAACAGTATGGTTGTGCCTCGAAGCATTGTTCGCCTTCAACATTTCGAAGGAAACAATGACAGAGGGTTTGATTAAGGCGTTGGTGAAACTATATGAAAAACCCTCAGCCTCAAACAAGGTATTTATTATGAAACAGTTATTTAATATGAAGATGTCGGAAGGTGGATCTATTGCAGACCATTTAAATTATTTTAATACTGTTACAAGTCAGTTAAGTTCTGTAGGGGTAAACTTTGATGATGAAGTTAGAGCTCTGTTATTCTTTTCCTCATTGCCAGAAAGTTGGAATGGTTTAGTAATGGCCATTAGTAACTCTGCTTCTGGATCTAGTGCTTTAAAGTTTGATGATGTTGTCGATCCTATCCTTAGCGAGGAAATGCGATGGAAGAGCTCCAGTGAGAAATCGGGTAATGCTTTGAGTGCAAAGTCTAGGGGAAGAAAAATGGAAAGAGGAAAGAGCTCAGGATATCACAGTAAATCAAGGAAAGGCAAATCCAAGTCCAGATCGCGGATAGTGTGCTGGAAATGCGGAAAGAAAGGACACCTAAAGAAAGACTGTAGATCTTGGAAAGGAAAAGAAGGAGATCCACAACAAGAAAACAATCATAAAGCAAATGTGACAGGTGAGGTGTTACAAGATGCTTTGATTCTTTCTTTCGAAAATATTACTGATTCCTGGGTGGTAAATTCATGGGCCTCATTCCATGCCACACCTGATAAGAAATATTTTCATGACTATGTTCAAGGAGATTTTGGACAAGTCCGTTTGGGTGATGATAAACCCTGTAAAATTGTTGGAATGTGTAAGGTTCTTGTAAAACAGCAGAATGGAAACCAATGGCTACTAAAGGAGGTAAGGCATGTTCCAGATCTAAAGAAAAATCTGATTTCAACAGGGTAGTTAGGATGTGAAGGTTGTGTGACAACTTTCATAGATAAATCTTGGAAGGTCACCAAAGGAGCCCTGGTAATAGAAAAAGGCGAAAAGGTTGGTACATTGTATTTATGCAATGTTATTTCTAACTCTGTTAATGCTTTAACTTCCAAAGGAGTAGATGCAGCATTATGGCATCATAGGCTCGGACACATGAGTGAGAAGGGGATGAAGATTCTTCACTCAAGGAATTTGTTGCTGGGTTTGAAGAATGTTGATTTGGACTTCTGTGAGAATTGAATTTATGGAAAATAGAAGAGAGTCATATTTCTTAGAGTTGGGAAAGAAAAGAAGAGCGAAAAATTAGAGCTTGTGCATACAGATGTATGGGGACCTGCTCAGGTATCATCTCTCGGTGGCTTTCGTTATTATGTTACTTTTATTGATGATGCAACTACAAAAACTTGGATTTATTGTATTAAGAATAAATCTGATGTATTTGATACTTTCAAGAAATGGAAAGCTTTGGTTGAGATTGAGACAGGAAAGAAATTTAAGTGTCTCAGATCAGATAATGGAGGTGAATATTGCAGCAAAGAGTTTGATAGGTGCTGTTCAGAGCATGGAATTCACAGAGAGAAGACAGTTCCAAGAACACCACAAGAAAATGGTGTGTCAGAAAGGATGAACAGAACAATCATGGAGTGTGCAAGGTGCATGAGATTTCATGCAGGATTGCCTTTACAATTTTGGGCAGATGTTGTAGATACTACTGTTTATCTAATAAACAGAGGGCCTTCAAGTTCCTTGGATGGTGGTGTTCCATAGGAAGCATGGACAAGTAAAAAGGTAAACTACTCTTTTTTAAAGCCTTTTGGTTGTGAGGCCTTTGTCCATATTAATAAAGAAAACAGAACAAAGCTTGAGGAAAAATCAAAGAAATGTACCTTTATTGGATATGGTGTTAATGATTTTGGTTATTGCTTATATGATTATGAAAATCACAAAATCGTTAGGAGCAGAGATGTAATATTCAATGAAAAGGTCTTGTATAAAAATCAATTGCAAGAAAATAAATAGGAAAAAGAAAACAAGGAATACACAGTTCTTGATGAGATCACTGAAAAAGTAAAGGTGCCTGAAAATAATAATAATCAACAACCACAACAACAGCAACCACCAAAACAACAACAGGCATCCCAAACACCTGAAAGTGGTGTTAGAAGATCTACCAGGATAACTATACCCCCTAAACGATACTCTCCTTCATTATATTATTATTGTTGATTGGTTCTGGTGAACCCAAATGTTATGAAGAAACAATGTAGGTTGAAAGCAGGAAGAAGTGGGAGCTAGCCATGGAAGAAGAGATGGACTCCTTAATGCATAACTAGACTTGGGACTTAGTCAGGTTGCCTGCAGGAAAAACTACATTGAAGAATAAATGGGTTTACATGCTAAAGGAAGAAGATGGAGGAAAACGAAGGTACAAAGCTAGACTTGTGGTGAAGGGGTTTGCATAGAAGAAAGGTATTGATTTTGATGAAATATTTTCTCCTGTTGTTAAAATGACTTCAATCAGAACTATTTTAAGTATAGTAGCAGTTGAAGATTTGCATCTTGAGTAGTTAGATGTAAAGACAACCTTTCTCCATGGGGATTTGGAAGAAGAGATATATGTGCAGCAACCACAAGGATATGAGGTGAAAGGGAAGGAGAAACTAGTGTGCAGGTTGAAGAAGAGCTTGTATGGCTTAAAGCAGGCTCCAAGGAAGTGGTATCTAAAATTTGACAAGTTTATGTCTGAACAAGGTTATACTAGATGTCACTCTGATCATTGTGTTTATCTGAAAAAGAAAAATGATGGTAGCTATATTATATTGTTATTGTATGTAGATTACATGCTTGTTGGAGGGTCTAACATGCAGGAAATAAATGTGCTCAAAAGAAAATTGGCAAATTCATTTTCAATGAAGGATGTGGAAGCTGCAAAACAAATCCTTGGTATGAGAATAACTAGAGACAGGAAAAATCACAAATTAACATTGTCTCATAATGAGTACATACAAAAGGTGTTGAAAATATTTAATATGCACAATGAAAAACCAGTTAGTACACCTTTTTCTAGCCATTTCAAACTTAGTAAGGAAATGTGCCCAAAGACACAAGAAGACATGGATTATATGTCTAAAGTTCCATATGCATCAGCAGTTGGAAGCTTAATGTGTGCAATGGTCTACACAAGGCCTGATATTGCACATGCAGTGGGATTTGTAAGCAGGTACATGAACAATCCAAGAAAGGAACATTGGATAGCAGTGAAATGGATTCTCAAATATTTGAAAGGTACCACAAATCAAGCATTATGCTTTGGTGGTTCAAACATTTCTCTACATGGATATGTTGATGCAGATATGGCAGGTGACAGAGATAACAGGAGGAGCACTATAGGATATGTATTTACTGTAGGTGGAACAGCTGTTAGTTTGGTTTCAAAAATCCAAAGTGTTGTTGCACTTTCAACAAAAGAAGCAGAGTATTGTTGCTACAGAGGCTAGTAAAGAAATGATTTGGTTACAAAGGTTTATGGGTGAATTGGGTAAGAAGCATGATATGGACACGTTATACAGTGATAGCCAAAGTGCCATTCATATTGCAAATAACTCAAGATTTCATTCCAGGACTAAACACATACAGCTCAAGTACCATTTCATATGATTAGTGTTGGAAGATGGAGAGTTGAAGCTGGAAAAGATACACACTAGCCAGAATCCTGCAGATATGCTAACAAAAGTTGTAACCAGGTAGAAACTGACAATATGCTCAGTTTCAATTGGTCTTCAAGGATGACGATGAATATGAGAAACAACCAGGTCCAAAGAGGAGTCATTGTCCAACAAATGAAGTAGCGGTGAAGTGGTTGCAATCATTCTCCAAGTGGGAGATTGTTGGGTGTGGAGCATGATTATTTAGAGGTCTTTGTTTCAGCCGGATTTATACCCCAAGAAGTTTGTAAACCCCTCCACGTGGGGGGGTGCGGGGGGGACTTGTCCCCCCCGTGGGGTTCGAGGGGACCGATCCCCCCTGGCTAGGGGGTCCACGGGCCAGTGGTCCCCCAGTGGGGGTTTCAGGGGCAAAGCCCTCGAAGCTAAAAACAGATGTAAAATTGCCTTGTAAAAGTATAGTAATTTCTAATCAATCTGGGTCGTTCATTAGGCAAAGATCTAACAGTAGAACTTATGTTTAGTTTAGGTCTTTTTGCCTTAGAACGAAACCCCTCTCTTTATATGAGGGCATTGTATTGAGGTTGTGTAATAGATGTGTATTCTCCAATCAAGAAATAGAGAGGTGAGACTGTGAGAGAAAACAGAGGATATTACAACAGACCTACTATAGGTTGTATCTCTTCATTTTGGTGGATAATAGAAAGGAAGGACTGGCTGTTCGGGGTGGACGTAGCCCAAACTGGGTGAACCACGTATATCTGTGTCTCTCTGGTTTTATGCATTTTCTGTGTTTATATTTATGCAATATTCTATATGTTCCATTGCTCTGTAATATATAATTTTCTAACATGAACTTCTTGACTTGAAACATGTGATTGCAAGGTAGAAGGATCAGTTTGAACAAGTTGAGATACAACAGTTTGAACTTGTGACTATGGTACAGTAGTAACAATAGGTGTAGTAGGAATAGTTGACACGGTTTACATTGGTTATGTTGCATACACAAGCCTTGGTTGAACTGGAATTGTTGGTTTCCATTAACAAACTCTAATTCCAGGTTGACCTGAATACTGTGGGATATTACCATATTGTAGTCCCCTGAAATAGGGAGGATATGGTGAATAAGCATATTGCTCTCCATATGGTGGAAATCCAGTATTTAATGGATACATAGGTCTTTGTTGACCAGAGTTCCCATCTTGATACTGATATGTAGGATCGAACTGTTGAGTTCCCATTGGAGAAGAACAAGGTAAAATTCCAGTTGAGGACATGGGTGATGACCATGGTGTAGAATCAACCCCTGAGTGGGTTCCAGATAATGATTGGTAACCAATCAGGATGGACGATTCACCATACAGGTGTGACTCAGGTGTGGTAGAAAACATCAAAGAAGTGACAACAAATGAATCTGCTGCAGCTGCATCAGATGATATAGCCTGAGATGTTAATGGTTGTTCAGGCATAGTTAACTAGCCCAAAAGTTGTCTTAAAGATTCTATGGGTACTTGAAAAGAAGCAGGATCAAATGAAGCAAAGAAATTAGGAGTACTTGGGTAAAGATAAAGCCCAGTTCCAAAATAAAACAGGGTTCTAGGTGTGGAATCTTCCTCCGATTCCTCCTCTATGGAAATCAAACCTGGTGGAAGAACTTCACCGTCAAGTCCATAAAATATTTCTGGTGTTGGTGAAGTTGAAGTTTCAATAGTTACTGATGTCTGAGGGGTAACCTGTAAAGTAATAACTTTCAAATGTTCGACCTCGAAGTCCAGATGTTCCGGTAAATGAACAACAGTTTTAGTGAGAGGTTCCTGAACAACTTCAGGTTTAGATGTAACTTCTGTTTGAACTGGGATTGTTTCTAGATTAACTTCTAGTTGAACTGATTCAAATTCAGAAGTACTTTCTTGTTGAGCAATCTCAAGTTGAGGATCAACTTGTGGTTGAACAAATTTGATTATTGTTTCACTAGGATCAGTGCTAATGTCCTCAAGTAATTGTGAAACTTCTTCTTCAGGAACAGATGTACCAGAAATAGTTGGAGTAACTGGAGTCTTTGTACTTACTGAAATAGATGATTCAGGTAACTTGGATGAAGAACTAGGAGTTGTTGATGTACTAGACTCAGTTAAACGAGACCGCTTTGCCTGAATTGGTGACTCTTTGGGAGGCAAAGGCGGTTTGCTCGCTGTTCTCCACGAACGACGAGGTAGGGGTTGATGTTCCTCCATGATTGTTTATTAATTTTATTATCAAAAAAGAAATAAACAAAAAGGGGTAACTAGGCAAAAGGTTTACCAGGAAACTGTGAATTGTAGAATACCTCCTAGCGAACCAAGAAGTACGAGCATGCAATCTTCCCGAATGTTGTGTTCAGTGTATCACATTTGCAAGGTGACCGACTCAGTTACTTAAGGATGGATAGCAACCTGGATTTGTCCTCACATATATACCCAAAGGTATGTGGAGGCCCAATCTGTATAAGCATTGTCTAATGCAAAACTACACAGTGAGAGCATTCCCATATACTTTACGTACTGTAACACCGCCCTATATACCTGAACGTACGTGGATAAGCTATGATATACTCACATACGTGGAATGAGGTATCACACTCGGGATGTATTGCACACAAGTTAGCGAAAACTACTTTGTTTTACGACGCTGAAACACGTCTCTAGCCTAGAACCACTAAATGTTTGCGTTAATGACAATGCTCCATTAGGTAAATTGATGTTTATTTTAAGTTGACCTTGCTTAGGAATTTGTCTTTCAAGTTCACCACGTGATGTATTCTAAAATTCCTAGGAATGCAACTATCATGATAAGCATTCTTTCCATTCAATTTAACGATGAAAATCCTAGCTAATTAGTTATAGAGCAATCAGATTTCTTTTTTATAAAAGAGCAAAGAGCACAATCTAAATGCAAATTCCCTAAACTATTCCTTATCAACACACACAAACTTTTTCAATGAAACATGCATGTATTTCTTTTCAATTTCCCTTAATGTGAATGAACAAAAAGGAAATATGCACAATTGATAAAAAATCTCTTTTCATAAAAAGGACGATTTTGTGACAATTTCTCTTTAGGGAAAGGAAGACTTTACAACACTTTCGTTTTCAAAGAAATGAGGAATTACGACACTTTAAACAAAAATGATAATCATTTGCACACATCAATCAATTGATATTTCATGAATGAAGATTTTACGACAATTGAATTTTCGAAGTAAAAGACGATTTTACAACACTTTCTTTCGGTACGATGGGAAACTGACCCTCAAGGGATCAGCGTGGGCAGCAGTGAGAGATAGTGCACTGAAGTGCACTGGGTCTATGAAAAAAGTGCATTGCAGTGCACTATGTCCTTCATTGGACTATGTTGGTGACAGTAAGCAAATTTGAGGACAATTTGGCACAGTTTCAGCTCAATTTTCAATGGCAGAAGACTGAAATTTAATGAACGACCACAAGTAAAATATGTAGAAATGTCTTAAGAGGCTGATAAGCTACTAGGATGGATGATTGCTCCCCAGCATAGTCACCAATTTTTTTTGGGAAGTTTTAGTGTCTACGGATAAAAGCTTAAACCCCTAGACTAGTAGCTAAGTCTAGAGCAACAGTTTAAAGAGTTCTCTACTTTTCCTATGATTAATAGATTAAATAAGAGGCAAAGAAGCCTACCTATAGCCTTCGCTTGCTCCTTATCTCCCTTGACCTATTCTGTCTCTCCTCTTCGTACTTAACTCGCTTGAAGAGTACTTGCACACAGACAGAAGACAACAACCAATCAAAGCATATGATAATGATCTATTGATTAAACATAGCATGGAATCAAGTACATGATATACATATGAAAGCATAAATGAATAACACAAGCATATGGAAAAATCTTTGAACACTTTATTAGTAAAAAGAAGAGTTACAACCCATTGCTCGATTCAGCATCACTCCTCCAATTCAATCTCATCCTCTCCTCATAACAAGCAAGACATTTTGACATCATTACAATACTTGCAATCAACTCAAGTCTCATACTAATAGCATCTCCCTATAATTCAATAATTTCCAGCCCCTGATCACTTAGATGAGTGATCTTTTTATAGGTGAATGAAGGAATTTATGCCATAAATGGTGATAATGAATGCCCTGCCAAACTTAGAATTTAGTTCCATGGAGGAAGGGATAAGGTATTGATGTTCCTTAACTCCCTTCCTCATCCAAATACAAGCTCAAAGGAGTAGATAGGTTTGAGAAACTTCTAGAGGCATCTAATGGATAAGGAATATTTCAAACCCCAATGGAAATTCGCTCAAATTCGCCCAGTGCAGGCCAAAGAGGGACCAAGTGCACTGCATAGAACCCTGTCAGTGTATGGTTTGCATTGCAATGCACCCTAATGAAGGCCTGCCTACACTGATCTTCTTAGAGGAAGTTTCTAGATAATTTTGGTCATGAAACTTCTTGGGAAGCTAGGCATTCTGATGGTTGACTTCTTTAAAGCATGTAACAACTGAATTAGGATTTGATGGTCCCTAATAGTACTGATCTGTAATTTGGGGTTGATGTGCCCAAATGGATCTGTAACACTCGGGAATTGGCACTTAAATAGTGTTGACGTTGTTTATGGGTCCGCCCCACTCTCTTCTTCCTCTGTTTCCATTTCTTTCTCCTGCTTCGGTGGAAGCGACCTCTGGCCCTCTCACGCCTTTTCTGTTGCCTTCTGTGCTACTGCTACTACTGCTGCAGCCTTTTTCTATTCTGCTGCTTCCTGCATAGTGTCCCATGCCTCCTCTGCTTTTGTTGCCATTGCATCTTGCTTTCTCTTTTCTGCCAACTATGCCATGCGCAGTTTGGCCTCCTCTTTCTTACTCTGCGCAACAGACTTCTCCATCGCAATGATGTCTCGGGCGCACCACTCTGGTGGCCATGTCTCCAGTACATCGAAAATCACATCATCTGTGGCTATGAAGGGTAGCTCACTCCATTTCTTGGTCGGGTCCTTGAGCGCTCTAAGATATATGTGGTGAAAGTCTGCTTTAAATTCTGCAAAACTTTGTTGGCTGTTGAAGAGAGTGGGTGATAACCACGGCTTGTGGTTAATCCCCATTCTGATGTTCATCTACATGAACACCAAGGATATCTTACTGTCACAGATCTAGTTCGCGTCCTTAGTGGCCCATAGCGAAGCATACTTTGCGTCCTTCGGCAAATCCCTTACAATTGTGGGGAACTGGTTGTCCTCTGACGATTCCCCTGCCACTAGCACTATGGATAGCAGAAGCCATGCATAGCGGAACATTTTTGCTTTTTCATGTGCCTCGTGGCAATTCTCCAGGAACTCTTTGCATAAGAACTCGGACCATTTAAACTAGACCCCTTCTACACATTGTTTAGCAAGTGCCACCACCAGCATGGGGACCTCCTCCGCGAAGCACTTCCACATGACCTTTCCCACTAGTATTTGAGTCGCCACCCTGACTGCTTTGTTGCTGATACTGGAGATCACATAGCCCCTCTTCTTCTTTTCCAGATTGTATTTCTTCTTCATGGCCTCCGCGATGGCCAAATCGCTGCTCTTCCCCTCCGAGATGTCTGCGTGGTCCTCTCCTTTGCACGAGAGCTGGGTAATGCGATGGATTAAGTGGTTCGTGATGAGGATGGGCTCCTCTAGCCACAAACACTCACCATGCACAAGGAAAAGTAGTTGCCTAATGACGAAGATCATCACTGGGGTGCAATGGAAATGAGGCACCCAGAGCAGGTTTAATAACCCTACCTTTTCCACTCTGCATAACCACTTTTGTGGCTCTAATTCTATAACCCCCGCCATGGTGTTCTGCTTAGGCTTCATGAGGTGCGCAGTCTCTAGGTGAGGGAGTTTCTTGTGGTCAGCAAGATCCCAATCTTCAAACTTCAATTTTGTCACCCATCCCAGGTGCGTTCCTTCAAAGATGATGTCATCTGGGAGGAGCGGATTCTGGAGAGAGCTCCTGCTCTCGTCGAGGTCCTTGGGCACTTTGGCCTTCCCCTTCCATAGGGGGATATATGTGGGCAGCTTTTTTGGAGGGTACATAGGCTCAGTTTCTTCCTCCATGCCCTCATCCTCATCTTCTTCAATTATGAGGTCCTCCAGGTCTTCCTCCTCCTCGTCAGTTTCCAAGTTAACTGCTTTCCCTTTCTCCTCCATCGTTAATCTAGTGCACAACAAGTTTTGAGGGGACACACGCACCAGAATCATTGGTTGTTTATCTTTCTTCGGCCTCGACATGCGCGGTGATTTAGGGATTTCTGCCACAATCTCGGTGCCTTCGGGGGCATCTTCTACGGTCAGGGCCTACACGGCCTCTTCGGCAGTCATCTCTAGAATTTCCCTAGCTTCATCAAACGCTACCATCTTGCTCGTCCATAAATCTCTTAATCGCTCAATTAGGGCCCCAATCAATGCTCTACACAGGGCACCCAGGTCTTGGCTCAGAATATGTGGGGCATACAAAATCTCAATTTTCAAATGACCAAGTGTTGTTTGTTGGGCAGCCCTTTGTAATTTATAGCATCTTTTGAATTTGAATTCAACCATTCCCCCCAAATCCGCTTCATTAATGCTCCCTTGGCGGTAGATTTTCCCAAAACTTACCCATAAATCACATCATAAATTCCTGCCACCTACTCCATTTGGTCTCAAGTCAAGCATCACATCGTGAATAGTGACTCCAACGATTACTTTCTAGCCAACCCACGCGGCAGCGCAGCCCCCCTTGCACGAGCGTGAACCTTGTGACACTTTGCTCCTACATGAAGCTCCCAGGCAGATTATTTTATAGCCCCACACCTCCTTCAACTTCCTGGAGTGCTAATACTATACTTCCCATGACTAGTCAAGTGGTCGTGCCACCTATATAGGGTTTTAACCGGTCATCCATCACTTTTCCTGGAAAACATCCATCTTTTATTGTTACTAGCTGCATCGCGCACTTTATCATCCACAACATGCCACCATGGTTGATCCATTTGTTAATATGCGGTCCAATCCAAGGCATCAGGCTGATTAACTCTTAGCGGTAGTCCCAAAATTCGTCAACATGATCGTGCACACCCTGTTTTATCACCCTAGTTTTCTTATCGAGAAAATTCTTCTTTATTTCGTCCTCAAGCTTCTTGACTTCTGCTTCCAGTAGAGCACTTTTCTCCTTCAATTGCACCCTTTTTTCATAAGTTCTTGGAGCCTAAGATCACCCTATTGGATTTCTTCCTCAGGTCCCAAGCGTTCTGCTTCGTTTGACTGTATGACCCCTTCTTCCAAGGTTCCGTGAACCGTCGTATCTACCAGTGCTGCTATGCGCGGACTAGGAATTTTATACTCAATGGGGATTACAGCGTTCGCTCCATACTTCAGCCTCAGAGGCGTCTGCTCTATCAGTTTCTTGTACGTGGTTCTATAAGCCCACAAAACCGCTAGTATGCGCAGGTCCCAATCAGTCCGCTACGCATCATATACCTTGTTCAGTGCTTCGCGTACTTCGCTAAAGGCTTCTGTGTGGATAACCTTCTGCACACTTATTTTTTCCACACTCTATTGTTCCAATCGAAGGGGTCACTCGCGCAATTGCCTCATCCGTACATGCTTAATGACCGTGTCTCCCAACGCGAAGTTTGTGTGCATCCGCATAGGTTTTTTAAGATATGCCTGTATCTATCTGGACAGGTGTGCGCGCGGATCGTTTCGTCTGGCAATCTTGTCTGTTAATCGCATCTGACGCTTCCCAAACCGTATGTGCATCATTCCCCTACATTCTCACCAGTCCTCAAAGCATCCTTGGTGCATACCCCACCACCTCGCAGGTGTAGCGCATAGTACCCATTTCAAAGCCTCAAAGCGTTGTTGTTCTAACACTTCTCTTTCGAATCTTTTCAGGAAGGCATCTACCTCGCTTAACCTATCATATGTAGGCAGATCCCTTACCTCTGTCAATACGCAGTGCAACAATCTCATCATCATGTTACAGTTTAGCGTGGTTACCTCGTGTAACCAGTTCTGCCATCGCTCTATCTCCTCGTCAGAATCCGATGTACAGGAGCTTTCACGCTCCCATGATATTTGTCCATCCGTAGTGGGATTTACCTAGTCTTGCTCTCGTGTGGTTATCTTGTAGATGCAGTCCAAGTCGTCGTCACTTTCATAGTCGTGCACTAGCTCCGTGTAGTGCGATCCTTCTGCAGGGTCCAAAAGTATGACTACACACAAAGACTTTTTCTCAAAAATCATCTTGCGCTTCTTCAGATTTATCACCCCATTCATGTCAGTGGCCCAATCTATCCCTAATAGCGCAGGGTAGGGATTGTTGTCATCAACAATCTCTATCACTTCAAAATCTGCCAGCGCGCTTGCTCCTTCAATGTCCACGGTGATTCCTTGCAATCTTCCCATAGGTAGGATCTTTTGCTAGTTCGTCATTCGTAGTTGGATAGGAGACCATTGCAGTGTAGGCCTTTCCATGTGCTCCCATGTCTAATTCAGCAGAATGTTAGCATTCAATCCTAGGTCCAGAATCACTTGGTCCATCTCATATTCTCTAATTTTCACGGTCAATCTCATCTCTCTTCCCATCCTCGTCGTGTGCTTTCCAATCTTCCAGAATACATGTAGTTCTCCTAGCACAGTCCCAACACATCTATTTATGAGTTCTTGTAGTCCCTTTAGAGTCTTGCTATCACGCAGCAGCTTCATGCATGTTTCCAAGAGCTTCATGAGCATCGATGGGTCCATGTCTAGCTCCTATCTATATTTGCTTCCTAAAGTGGAGGCATTAGTGAAGCTCTTCCTAGCTTCCATGAAGGTTTCCTTAGCGCGCTCCAAATCAAACTCTGGTTCTTTCGTTGAAGCCTTGTGAACCCAAGTACTATCTTCAGGTTGCTTGCCTTTTTCATCCCTTGTCATAATTCCACTTCGAAGTACAATGTTCACATTAGGGTCTTCCTCGCATGGCTCAGACCTCATCATTTGTAGGTTCTGATTCGGGAGAGCTTGGAGTGCTCCCTTGTCACGTAGCCTTGATATCAATGTGGGACAATCCTCCATCTCATGATCAAAGAAGGTACAATACAAGCATGATGGATGCATCGGATTCATACAATCATGAGCATAATGTCCTAGCCCTCTGCAATTGTAACATATCAGTTGTCCACGACCTCTTCTAGGTCCTCCTCCACCTCGGCCTCATCCACACCCCTGAAATCCGGTTCGCGCCATCCCTGCATTCTGGTCAAGGGGCCACATTTCAACCTAAACTCTATAGGTGGGAGTCCTATCCATCATCAACTCATAGCTTCTATAGGTGCGCTCATCATGTCCTACTGACCTACAAAAATTACAGAACAACTGTTGCGAATTCTACGTGTACTTCTGCAATAAATTACAGTTGTCTGTAGCATGCTTTCCCCCTATTTGAAAAGTTGTGCACCATAATGCAGGCATCACGTTGGGTCCTACTTATGCCTCTGGTCTTAACGACATAGGTCCTCCTCCTGTCAGGTAATTCGTGAACACTAGGCAATGGTCCTTGTCATGACCCTGACCCTTACGTTTAACACACCATACCTCGTCGCGCAATTCTGAGCGAGCTGTCCTATCCTGTTTCTGACTCTACATCTCAAGGCACAAGTTTTTCAACAACAAGTGGATCTACTAAACTCCAAAATTATGATCCTATATTAGGGTCTCATGCAGTCTCATCGTGATCTCCAAGGCCTCGGCCTGAGCTGTTAGCCTCTGTTGTGACAACGTGTTCCTTAAATGCAGCTTTAGTGATGCTACAAACCATTTGCAGTGTTGTCCATTTGTCAAAGTCATGTTAGCCTCAGGAATTGTGCAGTTTAGTCTCTGATCCAACTCTCACCTGGTAGCATCGTGATCTCCTTGAACCTAATGATTGATTGCGCCTCTAACTTCGGCCTGCTAAATTCTTTATTCAACGCAGTTTGGATATCCATGATCCCTGCATTCGGATTGTAATTGGAATGCTTAATGTACCAGTTCAACGCGCGATCTTGCAGAGCACTAACCAATGTTGCTTTCTTTATATTGTCATCCATAACTCCCTGTGCTTCCCATACAGCTTTTATCATGAACCAAAACTGATTTGGATCTTCATTTCCTACTCCCTTGAACACTAGCAATTTTTCGCGCTTGCCATATTGACTCGCGGTGGCAGCGGAGGTGGTATGGGCGAAGATGGGGTGAAGATGGTGAAACTAGTAGTGGTGTGGGTGGGGGTGGTATGCACGGAATCCTCTGCCTTATCAAATTGATCACACTTCTTGGTGAGACCTTCGCGAGCTCTTCCTCATCCCCTCACGAAGCTAAAATCAAGGGGCTAGTTTCTAGTTCTGTACTACCTTCGTTTCTGTAAATTCTCCCACTTTGCGTAGCCCCAAACATCAATGTATTCGCATAACCCACTTTTCACACAGTAGCATTTTAATCCAAGTGTTCAAAGACTTAACGTACTTACCTTGTGGTCCTTTGAGGAAGCATCGTTCTGCCTCGTTATAGCTGACTGAAGTATCTACCGCGAACTCAGTGATGAATCCTCCTATAATTCGATCGAGCCACTGATCAAAATCGCACATGATATTATCCTCCAATGCTTCCAATCTGTGCACCAATTCTAGTGTCCACACAATAGGTCTGTTGAGCTTACACCTTCCTTGGCTATCTACTAACTTCATGATCCACTCGTATAGCTCAGTAGGGAAATATGCAAAGAAAATTTCATGGATCTCTATGTATAGGTAATAGTCTAACCACTCTTCTTTTGATAGTCGCAGACTTCTGTTCTCCTACGCCACGAACTATTGAATCTTCCTATCCAACCAATCCTCAGTTTGTTTCTTAGTTAGATTCCAGTGATACAACACTAGACATCTCTATGCAGATCCCGGTCCCACAACAGAACCATTTGTTGGCTTGTTGGAGCCTGACCCAGGTTCAGAGTTAATTAGCCAAACAAATCCCTATACTATTGGCCCTTTCGGCAATAGTCTGCGGAGCATGGATTGAGGTCTCACCCGAAGTAGTATGGGCGGTGCTGGAACCAGGTTTCCGCACCCTTGAGATGTCTGAGGGGGTGACTTGGTCCAACTGTGAGTCTCTTTGCATAGGTTACTTCGCGCACTTCCCTGGCCGATGCTCCCTGATATATTCGCCTTCGCGCATCCCTAACCAGGGGCTGTGGGACTTCCGCACTGTTGGAGCAGCGACCTGCACTATTTCCCTAAGTGACACCCGAGATCTTACTTATCCACTTACACCAGTTAGTTATCTTCACATAAACGGATACCTTGTGTTATATTTACTTATTCAGCACATTCATATGAGTTTGCACAGTAAATAAATAGTAAGCTTTGCAATTCATACCCAATAATACACAAAACTAGAAAAGATACACAGAAATATGGTAAAACTTCTCTTTATTAATGCTTCCAATAGTTACAGACTCGACCTGCCCTGTGCACTCAGCTACAGGGGTTCGCGCACTCAGCTGCAGACTACTAGGCCTATGTGCACTTAGCTGCAGAGCCTTCTCATACTCTATGACCCAAAGACACGACTTACACTTCGACCCAATGCTTCTATTCTTTCTATTAGATTTGCTATTTTCTACACTTAGAGCCTCGCTCTATTTATACAATTCCATGGTTCACGGACCATGGGTAGATCTTTCGAACCGACATTACATTACAAAAACAAGGGCGGACAACCCTATGACTCTATTATGACTTCGCGCTCTATGCCCACAAATCGCGGAGTCTTTTCAATGGACTTAGTCAAAACTTGGGCTTTAAGCTCCAAAACATATCTTGGGGGGATTCCACGCCCAACAAGAAATAAGCCCTAACTTCATCATCAAAAATTACCCCTACAGAAATTAATTGACTAGTAACTGTATTAAATTCATTTAAATGATCAACAATAGATCCACCTTCTGACATTTTCATATTAAATAAACGCTTCATAAGAAATACCTTATTTGAGGTCGATGGTTTTTCATATAGTTTGGCCAATGTCGACATTAAACCCTTTGTTCTCGTTTCCTTTAAAATATTAAATGCTACTGATGCCGCTAGGCACAACCGTATTGTTCCAAGTGCCTTTCTGTCAAGAATATCCCATTATGTGTCTTTCATACTCGTTGGCTTCTTTGCCTTTCCGCTCAATGGTTGGTACAGATATCTCTGATACAGATAATCTTCCATCTGCATCTTCCACAGCTAGTAGTTTTGGCCATTAAATGTTTCGACCCTAAACCTATACATCTTCCGCCATTGCTCCCACTTGAACCAGGAACCCTTCTCTCCTGCGAGTTTATCAGCCAAATAGACCTTCAACTCTGATACGATTTGTTAGAAACTTATATATTACAGAGCAATGGAACACATAAAATATCACAGAAATATAAACATAGAAAACACATAAAAAAAGAGAGACACAGATATACGTGGTTCACCTAGTTTGGGCTACGTCCACGGAGAAACAACCAGTCCTTCCTTTTATATTATCCAGCAAACTGAAGAGATACAACCTACAACAAATCCGTTGTAATTCCCCCTTCGCTCTCAATCTCCTCTCCCTTCCTCACTCAAAATACAGATATACATAGACGCAATACAATTCCCTCATATATAGTGAGGGGTTGCCTTTTAGGGAAAAAACCCTAAATTAAACATACCTTCTACTGTTAGATCTCCGTCTAATGAACAACCCAGATTGACTACAAAATTACAACATTTTACAAGGAAATTTTACATCCATTTTTAGCTTCGGGGGCATTTCCCCCAATCCCCCTGCCAGGGGAGGGCTCCCAAAGGTCGCAGTTGCCCCCCCTTGGACCCCCTTGCAACGAATATTTTACGGGTGGCGTTGCCACCCCATTTCAAAATGGGGTCCAATGCAGTGATACCTTTGAATACATAAGATAATTAGGCTCCACACCCAACAATTCCTTCTCTGGTACCATGTAGAAATTCTATGTAGATCAGAAACTGCTCATGAAATTTACTAAATCATAAGACTCAAATCTACTCTACTCATCTACGAAAAATAATTCACGATCGAGAACACATATCATAAACATGCACAAATATTTAACACACATACCAAAATATTTTTCTAGGGGAAAGAAATTGCTCAAAACCCCTTACTATTTGTATAACATTAATCAAATAATAGAGAAGAAATACAATGCTTTCTCAATCCTTAGAAACCTATGCAAGTGTATAGTCTATCCCTCTGCTTCAATGACTGTCTCTAACCAATAATTAGCCAATTTCTCAGCCTTCCAAACTCCTATATCCTTATGTTATTTCCTTGGGAAATTTCCCCTATTTTTAGGAATTTCACACCAAGGAATTGCGAAATAGCCTCAGGTTAATCTCTGACTACATGCACCACATGTACACATGGGAATATGCTACAACTAACAATACATTGCCTTGGAATCTCCATCTCAACTGTGTAACTTTAATTCTCTACATTCAACAATTATTTTGGGTTGAATGATCAGTTAATTGGTTGATTACTGAGTGTGGTTGAAGTTCCACTTCCACAACTTGACCTCCACCAGTTCTTTTGAGAGTTAGAGCTAGTTAAACTGACAATAACTCAAATTAGTTGAAATATATTGCTACAAATTAGAAATCAATCATGTATAACTTAACTCAAGCTTCCCCAACTCAAATTTACTGAGTTAACTAAGTGACAAGAGCCATTCCACCTCAGTTGAGTACCTCCAAGTATTCTGCTAAAATAGAAATTCGAATTTTAATCTAGTTTGACTAAGGAAAAGTCAAAAATAGATTTTCTTGCTTCATTTTCAATGCTCCTTCTTAGCAAGAAAGGGATTATCAACCACCTCTGTCCTGCACCCGTGGAACTCAAATTTTCCTCTTGACAAATCCTTTGTCAAAATATCTACATCTTGTTTCTTTGTTGGAATGTATTTCAACAACATAATTTGCCTTTGCATACAATCATAGATGGTGACCAGATATCAATATGCTTGGATCAATCATGAAAAACAAGATTCTCAGAGAGTTTGATACAACTCTGATTATCACATTAAATCATAGTAGGATCCATCATCTGACCAAATAACACAACAATAATCTTTCTCATCCATATTTCCTCACATGATGCTTGACTTGCAACCATGTACTCTGCTTCCGCTGAGTTGAGTGCCATAGATATCTACTTCCTATTGTACCAAGAAACCACTTCCAACCCTACACTAAAAATTCCTCCTGATGGACTCCCCGCCCAATTTTCATTTGTGAAGCCTTTCAACTTCACTCCCTCTATTCGTTTGTACCAAATACCAAACTCAGTAGTGCCTATGAGGTATCTCAACACATGCTCTGATGCCTTCCAATACAATTTGGTTGACTTAACCATTTCCTGACTAAGCTCGTTAACTACATAACACATGTCTAGTCGTATGTTTTCCAAATACATAAGTGAACCCACAAGCTTCCTATAAATGCTATCCTCCACTACTTCACCTAAAGTAGCATCCTCTTTCTTCTAGTGTCTTGCTAGAGGAGTCTCCATGGGTTTTCTCTTCTCCATGTGGAACTTCTTCATTGTCTTATTGGCATAATTTCCTTGAGATACAAACAGTTCCTCGTTTCCTTGCCATACTTCCAAACCAAGAAAACTATGCATGAATCCCATGTCCTTCATCTCGAATTCTCTTGCAAAATCCTCTTTGCAAGAACTGATCAACTTCTCATCACCAATTAAAATTAAATCATTAACATACAACACAATAATAAATAATTTACCTTCAACCACAATGTGATAAAGGCTTGCATCTGCTTCACTTTTGGTGAAGCCCAACCCAGTGAGATAGTTTTCGATCTTGGTGTACCAAGCACAAGGTGCTTGCTTGAGTCCATTCAACTCTTTCTTGAATCAACACACATGTGACTCTCTATCAAAGGTATCAAACCCATCCTGTTGCTCAATATACACCTCCTCCTCAATAACTCCATTGAGGAATGTTGTATTCACATCCATCTGGTGGATCTTCAAACCCATCTACGCTAACAGTGCTAGAATTGACCTAATGGATGAGTCAATTTCCTCAACTTGATAGAACCCCTTGGCAACAAATATGGCCTTGTATTTCTCTATGCTTCTATCTACTACATGCTTTACCTTATAAATCCATCTCAAACCAACCACTTATTTTTTTGTTAGTCTTGGGATCATTTCCCAAACACTATTTCTAATGATGGAGTCATATTCCTATACCATAGCATCAACCTATATTGGTTGATCTACAACTTCCTTAAATGAGGATGGCTCAATCTCTACAAGCTCACTTATCAGAGCCATGCAGCTAGTGTACCTATCCGGTGAACTCCTCTGCTTGCGCTGTGATGTGGGGGCTCCCACATTCCCTCTAGAATCATGAAATAATCTATCAACTTCCCTAGTTCACTTCCTTCCTTCTCTGGATGTCTCTTTTTGAATGGATTCCTCCACTCTCTACTCCTATGCTTGTGGCTTCTCCAAAACTTCATGAGGTTATTCCTTTGGAGCCAAAATCTCATGATCATGGTGCAACTGAGGGTCCCTCTCAAGTGAACACCTCATTGTCTTCTCGTCATCAAATTTCACATCCCTTCTTACCACTGTCATCCTGAGGGATGGAAAGTACACACCATAGTTGTGAGGTGTTTCTGTGTACCCTACAAATATCCCCAACTATGTTGTCGTCTCTAGCTTTTTCCTTGCTTCCTTAGAAACATGACAGTAAACTGATGATCCAAATATCCTGAAGTGTGACACATATGGTTGCTTCCCTGAAAAATATTCCTATGGTGTACTCATGCCAAGAATCCTGTGAGGACTCCTATTCTGCAAATAGACAATTGTGTTTCATGCTTCAATTGAAATTTGTAGTGGTAGGCCTTGGTCACGAAACATCGCCCTTTCTTCTCCCATAATACTTTTGTTCTTCCTCTCAGCGACCCCATTATGTTGTGGGTTATGGGGTGCTGTCAACTCCCATCGACTCCCTTCCTTTGCACATAAATTTTTAAACTCATTCAACATGTACTCACCTCCATTATCACTCCTGAGAGCCTTCACCTTCTTTCCAATTTTCTTTCTCAAAAAGTGCTTTAAATTCAACAAATTTGAAGATCCAGCACTTCCGTGAGAAATCATCTACAAATATAACATAATACCTATGCTTGGAAGTGGAGGTTTTTGAGAAAGGTGCACAAACATCAAAATGGATCCTTTCAAGGACTGCATGCACCTTTCTGTCCTGATCATTAAAAGTGGATTTTTTGTACTTCCCCAATGTACACCCTTTGCATGTATCCCACTACTCTAGTGCTCCTTTGAGGAGGCATGTAGAAATTTGTTGTATGATCTTCAAAGCATCATGATGGAAATATCCAAGTCTTCTATGCCATAATTATCTGACATCTTGGCTCTGCACCTTATCTTCTTTTGTGCTCAATGTTGTACAATATTCCACATATAATTTGTATAGGTTTTTCACCCGAACCCAATCTTCTTCACATGTCCCATGGCTATGTGTCTTAAGAATTCCTTTCCTTTGTTGAATATCACATCATAGCCATGATATTCCGAAACTACAACAGAGACAAGATTCTTCTTTATACCCTGTACAAACATCACATCCTTGAGCCTGAGAGGGGATCTCGACTCCCTAAGAAAGGTGACGGTATCAGTCTTAGTCATGTTGTACCATCCATCATATCCCATCTCCATGTTCATCTAGAGATCCTTCTCCTCCAATTCATGAAAAATTCATTTTTCCCTATCATATGGAATGAGGCACTGATATCTGGATACCAAACACTACCCATCATTTTGGTTGCCATACATGCAATAAGGGTGAAGTAAAACTTGAATTTTGAATCCAAATATTCACCTACCACTCCTCCTGAGGGCTTGTTTCCCATCTTATTATGTGGACACTTTGTGGAATAGTGTCCCAATTCATGATAATGAAAGCAATTGATTTTGTACAAGTCTTTCTTCTTTCCCCCTTGACTTGAGTATCCTTTGGATTGGGACTTACTCTCTTTCCCCTTCTTTTCCTTTCCAGCCAAGGCACAATTATCTTCATCCTCACCCTTGGATGAGGTCCTATCTCTGGTATTCCACCTTATCTCCTCCTATACCAAATCAGACCACAAGTGTTCCCAATTTGGTAGTTTCTCCCTCCCATTCACTGAATCTTGGTAGTCGTGCCATCTCTTGGGAAGGCCTGGAAGGGCTAGGCTCACCAAATCATCCTCTGCTACAGAAACACCAACTTGACCAAGTTCATCATGATATTGTGTGAACCTGCTCAGGTGTTGTGGAATGGTCTCATTCCTTTGCATCTTGATATTTTGAAGCTTGTCCTTGAGTGCTAATTTGTTGTCGTCACTATTATTATGGAACAAATTTGTTGCCGCTTTCCACATTGCATATGTAGTCTCTTTTCCATGGATGTTGGAGACAATATGGTCTCATACTTACTCCAATATGATCCTCCTTGACTTGGCAACACACTTCTTCCAATCTACTAGATTCTGAACATCAGAAGTTGTCAGTTTCTGGATATCATTATCGATGAATTCCTTCAACCCATTATCTTTTAGCATTGCCTCTATGTGTTCCTTCCAAGCAACATAATTTGAGGTTTACTCAAGGGAATACTTGAGTCTTAGTCCATAGAAATCCATCCCGCTATCTCTGAAGAAATGATCCTGCAAATTCAATTCTCTTGCAATAACAACTTCAAACTGTCTTCCTTAATGTGATTCCTGCTCTGATATGATGTAGAAATTCTATGTAGATTTGAAACTGCTCATGAAATTTACTAAATCATAAGACTCAATTCTACTCTACTCATCTATGGAAAGCAATTCATGGTCGAGAACACATATCATAAACATGCACAAATATTTAACACACATACACAAATATTTATCTAGGGGAAAGAAACTTCTCAAAACCCCTTACTATCTATATAGCATTAATCAAAGAATAGAGAAGAAATGCAATGCTTTCTTAAGCCCAAGAAACCTCTGCAAGTGTATAGTCTATCCCTCTGCTTCACTGACTGACTCTAACCAATACTTAGCCAATTCCTCTACCTACCAAGCTCCTATTTCCTTATGCTTTTCCCTTGGGAAATTTCCCCTATTTTTTAGGAATTTCACATCAAGGAATTCCGAAATAGCCTCAGGTCAATATCTGATCATATGCACCACCTATACACATGGGAATATGCTACAGATGATAGTACACTGTCTTGGAATCTCCATCTCAACAGGGTAACTTGAATTCTCTACATGCAACAATTATTTTGGTCTGATTGGTCAGTTAACCTGTTTATCACTGATTAGTTTGGTTGAAGTTCCACTTCCACAACTCGACACTAGCTCTTATCTCTGTTAGAACTAAAATAGAAATTCGAATTTTAATCTAGTTTGACCAAGACAAAGTCAAAACTAGATTTTCTTGTTGCATTTTCAACATAATATCTCTACCCAATCAAATATTTTACCATAGGTAACCACCATGTTGAGCATATATATATATATATATATATATATATATATATATATATATATATATATATATATATATATATATATATATATATCCAGTTTCTCTCAAACACCTCAGTTTTCTATCACCGATGCAACCAACAACTAATAGCAATAAGATACTGATATACATCCCTAAGAATCCTGGTCGAATAAACTTTGGATGGGCAGTGACGAAAAGTAGCATGCTCTAGACACCAATATTTTATGATGTCACTTATGTCGATATCAACCCATTTGGTGTAAAAGTCATTATTTACATATTTTTGGGCCTTTGCATCTTATAGTAAGTTTGCATGTCTTCTCCATAATAGGTGGCAAGATGATCACCTCTTTCACTACGAAGCACGAGATGAGAATCATCCATGTGTGTAATAATCCACTCAATCACTTTTGCACAAGGGATGACTAGGAATCTGCATGCGATCCTATGCATCCTAGACCACTTGATATTGATGTATGCTTGCAAATATTCCAAGTTTTCAGTGAACTATTTCTGCATGAATGTGTCTTTCATGTCATTCCATGTGACCTCAATAGACTTATCTATGAAGCATTGTGTATCTACATAAATGGGAATGGTAGGCTTTTTAATTTCAGCTGCTTCGTCGGTGCTTGCCTCTAAAGCTTATTTGTATCCCACTTTATGTGTAGTGGGAGGCATGGTTCTAATAGATAATGAAACAGTAACAATAATTGTAGCTTGAACACTTGTTTGTGGAGGTACATTCATGGACACAATGATTAGCTTTATGAAATCTCCTAACTATTACGAGAAACAACTTAGAAAATCATATTCAGAGAGCATTCAAATGTAATTGAAAATGTAATCCTGTCAATGACAACACATACCTAATTTCATGTGTAATAAATATGCATGCAAACAAGGAGGGCGTACTTCTAAAGCACGAAGGGAGTTCAAGGGTCATTCAGGGCTTTGAAGTGTGCTCATTTGCTCAAGCTAGAGAGGGAGAACATCAAGGTCACATGGCACACTAATGAAGCACAAAGGAGAAACATTTGGGACATCAAGGTGTGCTCATGCGCTCAAGGATACTGAGAGGGCGCACTGACACACTTCAAAGAGATGAAGGAATGGAGCTTCAGACCTTCAGACCTTCAAGGTGCGCTCATGCACTCAATTTCAAGGAGGGCACACTAGCGCATGTTGAAGGGGTGAAGGGAAAACATTCAAGCCTTCGGGGTGTTCTCATGCACTTAAGGAGGGTGCAGTTCTTCATGACAAAGGAGTGTGCTCAAGAGGCAAACTTGACTTTTCTGGATGTAGTTTTCTAAGTTTATCAAGCTTCAGGTTCCATAAACGCATTATGTCATAGAATGGTTCAAGGACAAGTCCAACAACAAGATTGCATGATAGAAATATGGAGAGGAAATATCTACAAGTTTTTATGGGTGTTGTTGCAATCATGATTAGAATGTGAAGAGTTAATGACTATGTAGAGTCACAGCCTATGATAGCAAATTAACACTTTTAGAGGTAAGAATAGACTGAAACACCACTAAATAAACTGAAAATAAAAGAAACGATAGCAAGGAAATCAAGATCGACAACAAAATGATGAGAGGCAACCAGTAAAATCAACATGAAAAACTTACTTCGAATGTAGATCGACAAAGAGTTTCTTCATCCAAAGATGTGCGCCCAAGAATAATTATGAAAATGAATGATTAACTGGGTTAATTTAAAAGAGATTATATGAAAATCAGTCTCATGCATGCTCACCACTTTTCAAAAAGTGACTGACTTAGTTAAGAGAAGAGAAGTGGGCTCCTCTTTTCTAGGAGTGCGCCCACATGCAACAAGGAAGCTCATGCATGCATTCTAGAACGACGCATGTCTTCGTGCCAAAGGAGTACACTCAAGGAGGGAGAACTTGCTAAGAATGAAAGAGTGCGCTCAACATAAGATAAAGTCTTCATCTTCTTGAAGTGCACTTTCACCTTAAAGGGTGCTTTTCTTGCTTTTGTTTGATTTTGTGAGATTTTGTGTGCTTTTCGCATGTGTGCATGGCGACAAAGGATAGTTTCTAAGTCAAGAAAAGTTATGAATTCACTTAACCATGGGCTAGATAACAAAATTTCTTCAAAATGTTAGGTGACGACACTTAGGAAACATTGACTTAAGAGGATGTGAAACTTAGAGAAAGCATAAATAGCAAATCAAATAACGTGACGATAGAAGGGGGCTTGGACCAAAAGTTCATGTAGGATCCAAAATAGAGTTAGGAAAAAATTTTGGAGGGTCGTTTTCGCAATGAAAACACTTAGTGGCACACTAAGACAATCCCAACTTCTCTGATATGGTTTCATTTATGCACGAAGTCTCAATTCCCCAAGAAGTATTGATTCAATTAGTGAGTTACCTTAGCTCCCCACTCTACCTAGTTAAAGATATAGTCTCCTTCATTTCATCACTCAGCATAAAACAAGATAAAGAATTCCATATCATGGTCCTTTTGATGAAATTAAGGGTAATAATAAAACGACGAGTTAAAAAAAATAAGATTATGATTTTTACATCTCTGGTGTTACTCCGCTGCCAATAGGCCTGGAGAGTACCCCGGGTGAGTAATTTCTGGAACACGAGTATTGCTTTGCTGCCAACAAGCCTGGACAGTACCCCAATGAAGTCACTTGCTTCACCTCTCTAAGCAAGAATCCTTTCTCTTATTTCACCCTATATTTCTTTATTTTTCATAGAACTGTGCTGAGGCACTTTTTTTTTTTAATGAGCAGAAGAGGGATCCCAACTTATTGAGAGCAGAAAAGGTTGCTCCTTGAGAGATAGGTTTAATACTTCTGATGCTTTGTTTGCTAAAAAAATTCCCCTTATCTTACTCTACTTAGATATATAGACAAGAACACATTATTAATAAATAAGACCGAGTGCAGGAATGAGAATCCTAAATAGATACAACCATCATGGTTTTCTTATAGCTTCCTGGCTGAAGGATCGTATTTTCCAACCAAAAATCATCGTCTTGAAAGGTTTAAACCAAATCAAAGAAGAGGGTAAAAAGTAAGCCAAGGTTTGTATTTTACCATAACTTTCCTTTCACAAAAGATTAGCCACATCATCTTAAATCTCAAAACCAACTTTATTTGAGGACTAGTGAACCAAAAAAGAAAGTGAAGAAAGGAAAATAAAAATAGGAATGAAATGCATCTAACTTGATGCAACTTATCCTAACATAAACATTATGGGGTTGGGTTATGTGAATGGAACTTCCAATGCAACCATAGAAGCTGCATCCAACCTTTGGGTCAAAAGATGTGATAGTGTAAAACTAGAATAAGGTTCAATGCACTGAAAAATATAAACAACGCAAACATCCACACTGAGAAATAGAAAGAGAAAGTGAAATCATAATGGTGTAACACACTTGACTGCTTTACTAGATGAAAAAATCCACAACAACAACAACTAATAGGTTCATGACCATATAAGACTTAATTAACCACATGTAAGTATAGGCCATGAGACATAGGTCCTAACTGATAAGACTCCTCAAAGGAAACTTCAATAGGATCATGGAAACAACCTTTAGGAAAAATTTGATGAGAAAGACTAATCAAAGATAAATCCACATCTTAAGAAAAATCAATAGGTTGACCAAAATTCATGCTGTTGTGCGAGTTGAATTATTTGATAGATGATGTTGATGGCAGGTTAGATCGAAATATTTGACAATCATGCAGACCACTCTTTGTTTCCTCATTGAAAATTAAATATTTTCTTGAGGTGGGATGTAGTGATTAAAGTTAAACAATCAAATTAAACTTTCTTCCTTGAGGGTTTAAAATTTTAATGTGCAGAAAATGAGAATCCCTCAAGAGAGATTCGACATCCCACGAGATGACATTTACAACAAGATTTTGCGAGAAAATATTAAACTTACCAAAATCACAAATATTGTCTAGGTGACAAGAACTTGACATAACCATCAATGTAGGTTGAAGTGTCCTACTTACCTCACTTACCTTTGAATTCTGACAATACTGAAAATTAGACTGAGAAAACACGGTCATTTGCTTGTCTAAATAAAATTCATCATTTAAATCATGATATTCATAAGGGAATTAAGGTTGATCAGATAGATTTCTGAGATATGACAAAAATCCTCATTGATAAACATGTCATCTTCTTGATCAAAATGATCTATACTTGAAAGAAAATCTTCAATAATCACATCAGATTCCATTTGAAATTTTCAAAAATATGAATCTTCTTACAGGAACAAAGATTCATCCATGAGACTTGAACAATCATAACTACACAATTCAGGAAAAAAGAAACAAAACAAAAAAAGACAAAACAAAACAAACAAACAAACAAAAAACCCAAAAACAAAACAAAACAAAAAACAAAAAAAAAACAGAAACAAAACAAAAACAAAAAACAAAACAAACAAAAACAAAAACAACAAAAACAAAACAAAACAAAAACAAAACAAAACAAAACAAAAACAAAAAACAAAAAACAAAAAACAAAAAAAACAAAAACAAAAAACAAAAAACAAAAAACAAAAAACCAAAAACAAAAACCAAAAACAAAAACAAAAACAAAAACAAAAACAAAACAAAAAAACAACACAAAAAAAACAAAAAAACAAAACAAAACAAAACAAAACAAAAAAACAAACAAACAAACAAACAAACAAACAAAAACAAAACAAAACAAAACACAAAAAACAAAAAACAAAAACAAACAAAACAAAACAGAACAAAAAAATATAATAAATAAATAAAACAAAAGCAAAAAATAAACAAACAAACAAACAAAAACAAAAAAAAATAAATCAATAAATAAACAAGCAAACAAACAAAAAATGAAAAAAAGAAAAAAAGAAAGAAAGTAATAATCAGGGTCATGGTTGTCCAAGGATTCAACTTGATTAATGGGTTGAGGGTCGATAAGAGAAATATCAAGATTCAAATATGATTGATTGATAGGATCAAACAAATCATCATCAAGGGAAAGATGTGAAAGAAAAATCAATTCTTCATCAACAAATTGATCTTCCAATTTACTGATCGGTTCAGGTTCAAAACACAAAACATCAAAAGGAGGTGGACAAGGAACAAAAGGAATATCAGATTCTTCTTCAAGAAGCTGAAGTTCCATTTAAACAGGAGAACATGATGAATCTGATTCAAAATATTTCCTTGACATCCTAACTAAGAAATGAAACTTTTCATCTAAAAATTTCCAATCCACATCCTCATCTGGAAATTCATAACAAAGATGAAGGAATTGGTCAGCAAAACTTTCAAGTGATTCATTCAATTCCATTATAATATGATCAATTTCATTAAGAACATCTTGGTATTCATATTTGTCGAAAACGCGACGAAACTCATTAACCAATTTCTTAAAAGATGTGATAGAAGTAGTAACACCATTGCTTTACATGACCATCCAATGTAAGGGTTAAAAACCTTGCAAGGATTTCTTTAGAATAAACACCACTTGAAAAACAAAATTGAAAAAACTCAATTATGTAATCAAGGATGGTCGGTGTACCCTTGCTATCGAATTTAAGGTTTGACAAGTTATGTAGGAATTCCGCGGGGATTAAAAAATCTAAGCTTCGCGAAAACACCTCAAGATTATGATCTAGGATGAATCCATTAAAGGTGAGAGATTCAAACAGACTTCACAGGCTCATCGTGTCATCTAGCCCTCCTTATAGCGCTAGAATGTTGACGGTGTTGGATGCCGCCAACATGTAAGGGGATCTCCCTGATGCGAGGTCCCAATTAAACCTCACACAGTTTGGTGTAGGAGTCCCATCTGACTGTATGGTCCGACCACCATTGAAAGGTTTCAAATATGTGACTTGGTTACAAAACACACACTAAGAGATTGCAACACCTCTTTGGGGAAGCAAGTATGTAAGATTTGTGAGACACCAAATGTAAGGTACACGGGGAACTTCCACGACTGGTAAAAGATAACAACCTTTGATTAGGAAAGTAATAGTACTATCCTAAAGGGGGACTCGAGAACGAAGAGAAAGGATTGTTGATTACCTACATATTAGTCCACATAATAAACAACAATCATGAAAACATAACAACACCTATTCAACAACAACCATATCTAAGTAACGAAATAGTTCATTAAAATTAGTATGTAATTAAACAACATATACCGCAAATATAACAAGAGTGGTCCTACTACTACAACCATGATACATGTATGAAGAAGTGTCTGCTCATAGAGATTATAATTATGAATGAAAGATCCCAAGTACAATGTTACATAGATGAAACACTAGATCCAGTAATGGAACATGAAGCCACAACTTGCTTCTCCAAAGAATGATCTATCTCCTATGTACTACAAGAGACGCCAAGGCAAGACTCCTAGAATCCAAACCTTTAGATTGAGTTATGAGGAGCTATTTATAATAAATGACAATGACCTTTAAGCTTCCTCATGAATCTTCAGTTCCTATGACTTTTCATATCCTATATATGACTCTTTACATTCCATATGTGGCTTTTAACATTCCATACGTGTCTCTTCGAATTCATTACATAGAATTTATTACAAAAGACAAATTACATATGAGAGAGTGGCTCTATGAGACAAAGATGGTAATAGGGAAAAGTCTTATCAAATTGACAAATCACTTGCTTCCTCATGGAGCTCATTGGTGATGTATGTGTGCCATGCTCTAAACTCCATAGAGATGACTTTGACCTGAACCAAAAAGTTCGTTTCATATCACGTATTCACCTTCAGTGATTCTATTAATATGGTCTTGGAGCTTGATTGTACATTATTCCATAGCCATGTAGAAATTATGGTGTATATTTGCAACTGCTCATGAAGTTTTAATCAAAATCACAAGACACAACCCTACTCTATTTCTCTGTGGAATTTAATTCATAATTTAGAACAAAATATTTAGACATGCAATAGGAAATAACACACATGAACACAATATTTTTCTTGGGGAAAGAAATCTACTAAAAATCACAATGTTTGCTTGCATTAATATGATGAATAGAGATGTATTACAATTGCTTTTCTCAACTTAGCACAACCTGCAAGTGAATAACCTATCTCTTTGCTCACTGAGAAGTTATGACCCATAATTAGTCAATTTATGCTTACGCTTGAGCCCCTATTTACTTGTGAAATCCCTGAGAAACCAAGCCCCTATTTTTTAGGAATTTCTCCAAAATGGATTGTGTAATTCCCAAGTTTGATCGTCGGATTGCATGCAACACCTGTACACTCAAGACTAGTCTACAACTGATGTTACACTGCCTTGGAATCTCCACCATAGTCAAGGAACTTGAATTCTCTACCTATTTTGGGTTGATTGATTAGTTAAATGGATGGTTATTGATTTTTACTAAAGTCCCACTACACAACTGACCTTCCACTAGTTCCTCCAAATTTTGGAACTATTTTAACTTAAAACAACTTGAGACCACTAACCTTGATTGCTACAAATTAGAAATCACACATGCTTAACTAAAATCTAACTCCTCCAACTCAAATTTAGAGAGTAAAATGTTGAAGAAAGTTTAATTAGGATTGGTCTTCATAATGACACATTCCATTGTCAATGATGTAAATTGTATATAGAAAAATATTTTGTGAATTTGAGTCATGGGTTTCATGCTCAAAACGTATTTGTAGTAGCTCACATTGGGATCTAGGCTAGGTGATATGTTTGTTTCATTAATGTAAATGTTTACACTTGAAAATTTATAATGTATGACTCCAAGATCAAGAGCAAAATCATGTGGAAAGTCTCCTCAAAGTTCAAGATCAAATGGCTAGCAAAAATCTCCTTCAACCGAAGACAAAAGAGGCAATACATTTTTGGCCTAACTATATATTTATGTATCCATTCATGTTGGCTATATATCATTATGTAAGTCAGCCTAAACTCAAGATATGTCGACCTAATGAGTTGCCCTTAAGACTATAAATAAGGGTCTCTCATCCTCTATTCTAACACACAATCACAATATCAATTCGGTATCAATCCATGTGAAGAAGACTGTCTAAGGGTGCAAGGAAATGGTGAAGATCAAGGAGCCACAGGTTATCAAGAAAGAAGTCAATTCTGTTATCTATAGCCGTAGGTAATACCTCCACATGTGCGAATCTATGGCATCTTTCTATCTCCTCTCTTTGTCAAGAAAATTATTCGGTCTTAGGTCTATTTGAAAGGTAGATTTGTGCGAATAAGGGTGACTAGTGGAGCGAAGGTTTAGGAGGGATAGAAGAGCCCTAAACCTCCCACACATGTGAAGGTGCAGGTCATCATTAGGGTTGCATTACAGTCATTGATATTCTTCATGAGAAGGGCTTGATTCAAGGATAAAAGAGCTCGGTTATGCATCAAAGAGGAGATCTGAATATAACGAAGGAAGGAGGAGGCTACAAGTACTTGTAGCTCACCCTCACGTGTAAAATCCAGTGATAGCTTCAGGACTGCAGTTAGGTCAGCTGAACAGTTCAAGTCAAGGAATCATGTTATCTTTCCTAAAGGGATTCTTGAGGACAACAACTTGACAAGAGATCTCTTCTATGCAAGTGGATATAGGAGGAAGGAAGAGAAGGAAGTTGATCCACAAGTTGCAAATCTGATCCATGATGAAGCAAATCAAAGGAAAACAATAATAGAAGATTCTAGCCTTGATCTTGGAGTCAACTTGGTCAAAGGGTTTTTGTATTGGTCTTGGAAATTTTGTCAAGTGAATATTCTATAAGAAGAATTATCGTGGGTTTTCCTCTCATGTTTGGAGAGGTTTTTTCCCTAGTTGTTGCCTATATCTTGTGTTATTGTTCTTTTGTTTATTATGCATGGTAGCTGGTTGATGAAGTTAACAATCATTCACATATGAAAAATATTGTTTGAATAAGTCTAAAGGGTAAAATTACTTCACAAACAGTTATCTAAGAAAGATAAATCATTAAAATATCAAACCCTTAGATTTATCAACATGGAATCAGAGAATTGGTAGAGCCTCAAGGAAGGGTTGATAAAGAACATTGAAGAAGAGGCAAGGCAGTTGAAGTTGAAGGAAAATTTAGATTCAGATCCACATTTTGAAACTCCAAGATCCATCAAAGAAAAAGACAAGATCTATCATTCGAGCAGATCTATAAGAGGAAGTTATCAAGAATCCTCTTATTTCAGCTGAACAATAGATCCTCAAGGAAAGTCAAGCTTCCTCAACCTCATTCAATGCAGCCATAAAAATTCAAGCTTCAAGGATCATCACATCAAGTAAGTATCTTATTTATTTGATCAAAACTAATCTTGAAAAAGATGTCTTCTTACAAGGAAAGCAATTAGTTAGTTGGAGTTGACAACTTCCTTGCTTGGAAGAAGAGAATTGACCTCAATTTGAAAGAACAAGAAGTTATTGATTATGTACAAAAGAAAATTGTTGCTCCTACTGATAGTAAAGAATTGACTTAGCATAACGAGAAGGAAGTAAGAGCTCAAAATATTCTCATAGAATCTATCAAGGACTCTCTGATTCCCTATGTAGCCAAGCTTGAAATAACCGAGGAAATATATCAAAAAATGATAGATTTATTCTCCGTCAGCACTGCAGGAGAAGGGATATCATTAAGGAATGAGTTATACAAGATGAAGATAAACAAATAAGAAGGTATAGCTCCATACTTCATAAGGGTCTCTGAAATAAGGGATCAGTTGCAGGAACGAGGAGAAATCATGTCTAATCAAGAGATGACTATGATAGTGTTGAATGCACTACCTGAGGAGTGGGGAAACTTTACAGCCAGCATATGGGCCAAGAAGGATGCATCCTCACTCAATGATCTACGGGAAATATGAAAAGTGGAAGAAGGCCTATTAAATGCCAAGGAAGATATTGCAGTTGGATCCAAGGAGCAAGCATTTGCTGCCAGGTTCAAGGGAAAAGGAAAGTTTGGAAAGTTTGAAAGATACAGTCATGAGCAACATCCCAAGAAATACATGTCAAAGATTCAATGCTTTGAATTTCACAAATATGGACACTATCAAAGAGATTGTCCCAAGCGAAAGAAGAATGGCAAGAGGAAACATGAAGCGGTTCATGTCGTTCAGGAAGTTCAAGATAATGAAAAGAAGTCGAAGAAGGAGGAGCCTTAGGATATTTACTATGATTAAAAGATCACCTCCTATTTTCTTTCATAGGTCTTAGTTAGTAGATTGCATAGCATTTAGTGACATGTTGTGATTCATGAACATTCTTATGTGTTGTCTAAGTAACTCTTTTAAAGAATGAATTGACTATGTATTCCGTACCATTCGTGGATGAACAATGGTTATGTTGTTAATGGTTATGATTAATGTATATTGTATTTATTTATGTAAGGATTCTAGGAAGAAATGAAATTTCTATGTGTAGGAAATTCTAAGATGAGAACACTTTGGTTCTCCAAATCTTTGAAGAATTTTTACAGGCAAATATCCTCTATAAAGAATCCAGGTCAGAACGATGGTACCAAGAGAACTTGTAAGGATCAAGTCAACTCTGTTGCAGGTCAAAGATCCCTCAAGAAGTCCGCTGCAAGAATCATCATATGATTCAAGACAAATGAGGTATGTACACTTTTGTAATGTCATGATATATGGTTGCAAGTATCATAGATCAAGCATGATAAAGAAGAAAATGATCTCCTCCTCTAAAAGGTTTAAAGATGAAATCAACATAATATGTCCTCATATGGAGCATGAGGTAGTTGACTACAATTAAGGAACTCTGATTGGAAGCCCCTGGGAATGAAAGGTGTGAGGATGGTAGAGATTGTGGAATATGCAACCATGATGAAGGTAGTCAGCATCTAGAGAACCAAGAATATTTGACAGGGAAATCTCCTAGGAAGATATGGAGACTGTGATAGAAGTCTGAAAAGATGAAGACCCTTGACAACAGATATCTTTGGGAGATGTCTCAACATGTATGCAGGGTGTTGATACCTACAAGGAGATGTCATTGGAAAAGGCCATCACCATAAAGGTAATAGGTGATTTGTTTTTGGTTTCTGACTTTTTGGATAAGTCTGGGTATGTGTGCAGGGCCATGGTAAGAAGAGTTGTGAAGGGTGTCACAACTATGTACCTCGTCATCTAGAGAAATCACTGTTGAAAGAAAGGTGGAGCTAGATGGCCCTGTGAAGAAAGCCCCAGATGAAAATCCAAGGAGGATACTTTCCAGGAGAGAAGGAATGATATGGTGAAGGAAAGTGATGGATGGTTGAACCCTACATATGAATAATTTGATGACATCGAGGTGTTGGATCATCATTCAACTAGAAGACCCTATAAAGTGTTGATGATAGAGTGCATGTTTAAGAGGAAGGTCTGGAAATTTCCTATGAGTAAAGGAACATCAGTAAGTTTCTGAGTAAGAAGAAACTTGGAACTCATCCCTGGTTAAGAGGGAGAGTTAGACATAACATTCTTGTTTTCATTTTGGAAGAAAGAATGGAGGATTGTGTAATCATATGGCATCTAACACTCTTTGAGGATGTGGTAGGGAATCCAAAATAAGAGTGGACAAGAGGACTGCTATTCTCGAGGGTTGTGATGAGCCTTGGTATTGCAACAAGAATGCTGCAACTCCCAAGGATACCGACTTTAATTATCAACCTGGGGTTCGTACAAACTTAAGAGGTATCAACATTATATGTGAAACATACAATGTGTCCTTGATTTTCTGCCATGATGTAATGAAGTGCATGTACTGAAGTCAAATCCTAAACTAATTGTAGAAAATGAAATGTTCGAAATGGAACCTTAACCTATTGCAAGAAAGAAAGTACAAGGAAAGAGACTGAAATCACCATTTTCTAACTAACTGCTAAGAGGATTTGCTTTAAAAGAATGCTAAGTTAACATGTATGCAATCCTACTGTCCTAAGCATGCAAATTTAAACCATCAAACCTTCTGCTGCTGTGCATGTAAATGAATAAAATAAATCTGTTTTTATTTTTGTCCTTTTTCATGTGAGAGTGTGAAAGCTAATCTCTTTTGGTGATGTGGCAAGTGGCTTGGAGATGATGGTGAATGGTCAGAAGGCTTGGGAGATAAGTAGGGACCCTTTTCTAGCTTCCTAGAGGCTTTTTCCTCAATTCGACCTCAAAACAGGGATTCCTACATGATGCTACAAGATTTCCTACAAGATGTCTTGAAAACCTACAAGATCCCCTGAAAAGCTACAGGAGACAACCGAGAGCAAAAGGGTGGATGTTGAAGGTGGTGGAAAGCTTAGGGAAGGTGGTTTGTGGATGGAATGAGATAAAGGGAGTGCCTAGGACCACTTCAAAACTCAAAACCAAAGTTGGGAGATGGATGGATTTGCTTAAAAATCTTGGCGAAGTTTCCTTGTGAAATGATGAAATTGGTGAGGGTTTAGTGAAAGAAAGTAAGGACCATGGGTGGATGAAGTTGGGATGAGGTTGTTGATCATGAAATCTCTATGTAGTGCTAAAACACCTGCATTGCATCAAACATTGACATTTACCCAAAAATCATGCAAACAAGAAGAATTTCAATTATCTAAATGAAACAAAATTTCATGAGCTAGTTGTCTGCTTCATGCATGAGGAAAAATTTGTAGAATGATATAAAACATTGATGAGATCTAATGTAAGATTAAAGATAGAAGAAATCGAAATCAAATCCTACTCTTGAAAACTAGCAAAATGATGACCTAAGTGAGGAGCAAGAGGGTTAAAATTGTCTTGATGGCATGGAGGTCAAGCAGAGGCCTAATCCCAGCTTCAATGATGATTTTTCTCAATTCGGGCTCAAAACAGGATTTCCTACATGATGCTACAGTGATTTCCTACAATATGTACGAATTTATTATAATTCATCGAATGACTAAGCAAATCAAATCCAAATTGGATGGGACAATTTTTTTTATTAACTAGGATGTCTTAGGTCCCCATTCCAAGTGGAATCATTCAAAAATACCTACGTTAACCCATGATAAAAAAATAGAAAAATGTTACTAGTCGAAAATCAAGAAATTTGAGAACTAGTGAGATAGTAAATCTAAAATATGCCTAACCTAATCAAGTGAAAATGTAGTGGTGTAATTTTTTTTATGAACTAGAATATTTTTGTGATCTAATGCAATTGGAACCAACTTGATTGAAGCTCGTTAGCATGCTCTAAAAATAGCGGAAATTTATTGTTCTTTGCTAAAAAGGAGGTCTAGCAATCTAGATTTGGGAATAAGAAGCCTAATCCAAGCAGCCCAATGATTACTATGAACTTCCAAAGCTTTTCCAAGGACGAAATAATGTTTTTGATCTTGAAAAAGAACTTAAATAAACCATTTAACTCAATTCTACAAAAAGAAATCATTAATACTAAATGCACAAATAGAAAGAAATAAAAAATAGGGATGCATGTGAATAAGCAGTGAAAAGAAGGAAAGAAAATCATACAAAAAGGCTTTGAGGCTCCTGGGATGGCCAAGCCCAAGGAAACTCAGAGACCTATGAAGGAGTACAAGATCTAAAATTTGAACATGACACCAATATTCATTATTTTCATCAATAGAATTACATCCCTGCAAGAAAATACAATGGAGCTGCAAAAATACGCGTTCTCTCCACAAGAACACTAATGAAAATATGTCCCCTAGAGGAAAATTTTACTTAGTACTTATACAAAATTATTAGGAATCATTCCCCATGAATGGAGGAATATTTCCCCACCAAAATCCCTTGATTAGTGGATCTGGTCCCTTGATTAGTGGAACACATTCCTAGATTTTCTCAATCATTAGAGTTCCACAATCTGTGCCATAACTCCATAATATCTTGTTGATTTATTATTTATTATTGATCCTCGTGTAGTAGGGAATAAGTCTCTAAATTATCTCCTCCAAATCTTCATAATCTACCCAATATTCTCATAATATTCCACAAAAATAAATAATATTAGGCACAAATATCCAATTATTCATAAACCTTCCTAATGAATATATTAAAGTTAAAAATAAATTGTCTAATGCAAAAAGAGAGGTTTAATGTGCTGAAGGATGGTCATAGGCCTAAAATTATTGTTTAATTTAGAGGTATAAGCCTTAATTTATGTCTAGTTTAGAGGCCCATCAGGATGGGAACCCAAGATGAGAGTAGTCCTAGTAGGGCATACTCAGAGAACACCCGAGTGGGTATGAACCTAAGAGAGGCAATGATAATGTGTGTCTATCAATCATTGGTCTCGCCAACATTGTGCTCTGATATAAGTGAGAGATAGAGCTATTATTCAAGGCCTTGCTATATGAAAACAATGTTGGTTGAAATGATGCTATAACAGATGGATTGCAAATCCAATCTTCTTATGAGAATTATTCTATGAAATTAAAAAATTGTCCAAGGACCATGTATGTATGAATAACTCCCTAGTTAAGAGGGAGTGTTGAAGAAAGTGTAACTAGGATCAGTCTTCATAATGACACATTCCATTGTCAATGATGTAAATTGTATCTAGCAAAATATTTTGTGAATTTGAGTCATGGGTTTCATGCTCAAAATGTATGTGTAGTAGCTCACATTGGGCTCTAGGCTAGGTGATAGGTTTGTGTCATTAATGTAAATGTTTACACTTGAAAATATATAATGTATGACTCCAAGATCAAGGGCAGAATCATGTGGAAAGTCTCCTCGAATTTCAAGATCAAATGGCTAGCAAAAATATCCTTCAAGCGAAGACAAAAGAGGCAATATATTTTCGGCCTAAATATATATTTATGTATCCATTCATGTTGGCTATATATCATTATGTAATTTGGCCTAAAATCAAGATATCTCGGCCTAATTAGTTTCCCTTAAGACTATAAATAAGGGTCTCTCATCCTCTATTCGAACACACAATCACAAGATCAATTCGGCCTCAAGCCATGAAAAGAAGAATGTCTAAGGGTGCGGGGTAATAGTGAAGATCAAGGAGTCGTAGGTCATCAAGAAAGAAGTCAATTCTGTTATCTATAGCCGCAGGGAATACCTCTGCATGTGTGAATCTAGGGCATCTTTCTATCTGCTCTCAATGTCAAGAAAATTATTCAGTCTTGGGTCTATTTGATGGGCAGATCTGTGCGAAGAAGGGTGACTAGTGGAGTGAAGGTTTAGGAGGGCTAGAAGAGCCCTAAACCTCCCACACGTGTGAAAATATAGGCCATTATTAGGGTTGCATTGCAGTCATTGATATTCTTCATGAGAAGGGCTTGATTCAAGTATAAAAGAGCTCGGTTATGCATCAAAGAGAAGATCTAAATATAACAAAGGAAGGAGGAGGCTACAAGTACTTGTAGCTCACCCTCATGTGTAGAATCCAATGATAGATTCAGGAGTATAGTTAGCTGAACAGTTCAAGTCAAGGAATCATGTTATCTTGCCTAAAGGGAGTCTTGAGGACAACAAATTGACAAGAGATCTCTTCTATGCAAGTGGATACAGGAGGAAGGAGGAGAAGGAAGTTGATCCCCAAGTTGCAGATCTTATCCATGATGCAGCAAATAATAGGACATCAGTAAAAGAATATTCTATCCTTGATCTTGGAGTCAACTTGGTCAAAGGGTCTTTTTATTGGTCTTGGAAATTTTGTTAAGTGAAGATTCTATAAGAAGAATTATTGTGGGTTTTCCTCTTAGGTTTGAAGAGGTTTTTTCCTTGGCTATTGCCTATATCTTGTGTTATTGTTCTTTTGTTTATTATGCATGGTAGCTGGTTGATGAAGTTAACAATCATTCACATATGAAAAATCTTGTTTGAATAAGTCTAAAGGGTAAAATTACTTCACAAGCAGTTATCTAAGAAACAGAAATCATTAACATATCAAGCCCTTAGATTTCTCAACATAAAATTGGTGACACAAGCCATGTCACACACTTTAGTTGCATCCAAGTTGTCCATTAATGCGGAAATTTGAATTTTCTCAATTTAATCAAGGAAAAATCAAATTGAGAATTTCTTGGTGCATTTTTCAACACTCCCTCTTAGCAAGAAAGGGATTATCAACCATCCCTATCTTGCACCTGTAGAACTCAAACTTCCCTCTTGACAAGGCCTTTGTGAAATGTCAACATCTTGTTCCTCTGTCCAAATATATTGTAGCAACATTATCTGCCTCTACACACAGTGTTGTAAATGGTGATACCAAATATCTATATGCTTCGATTGATAGTGAAATACATGATTATTATAGAGTTTGACGCAACTCTGATTATCACAGTAGATCATAGTTGGATCCATCATCTAACCAAAAATTCCAGTCAGTATCTTTCTCATCTAGATCACCTCACATGTTGCTTGAATTGCAGCCATGTATTCTGCTTCTGCCAAGTTGAGCACCACATATATTTGCTTCCTTCTATACCCGGAAAGCACTACAGACCCAACACTGAAAATTCCAACTAATGTACTCTTTCAGTCTGATGGGATCCCCACCGAATCTGCATATGTGAAGCCACACAACTTCACTCCCTCTATCTGTCTATACCTATTGTAACAGCTACAACCACCCTCCAAAATGTTGGCTTAGCTTCGTCTTGGAGCCTCCCTACCAACCTTTCGCCGCAGCATGTCTTGCTTCATCAAGTACACAAGCTCCAATGATTTTCTTGCAGAAAGACAGCCTATCGATCAAACCTTGATGTATTCCCCTCATAGGTTGTTCATCTGGACTTGGTCTAGTAGCAAGCTAAGAAGCTCCTTCAATAATTTGCACAAATCTGAACGACAACCAGCCCTCCCTCCAGAAATTGTGCAATCCTGACTGGAAGCCTATTGGGCCCTAGAATTGCGCAATTCTGCTAAGCAAGCTTCACCCAGAAAATTGCGTAATCCTTCCCAGCTGGGTTGCTCAGCCTATATTTTGTGCAAATATGGGTAGCAATCAGTTGCTCTACCAAAAAAATGCGTAAATATTCTTAGCAACAAGCCCAGCTTCCTTCCAGAAATGTGCATTTTCTCCTAGCAGTTAAGCAGCCTCTTGCATGTGCAACTGAGTTGACTGATTCCCTCCAGGACCGAGCAAAACATACTTGCATGCATGGGCTCCTTCTCCCAAGGCAGCATGCAAAGGAATCCCTTGTTTCAGGGACCTATTTTTGGCAGTTGGAGGTTACATGCAAGGATCATTTCAGAAACTTCCCACCAAGTGTTGCTTTCCCTAGACTTGTGGCATGGATGTCACAACCTCGATTTTATCAAAACTCATCATCGGGATGCTGGAGAGCTCACTCCTCACATCAACCTTGTAGCTCTGACATCCTCATCGCATCTAGGGGCTGTCAACACATTCAGCTCAGTTGTTTTGGGGTAAGTCCACTTTCCATGTCTATTGTTTCATTTCTGGTGCTTTTTGTGTTTCGCTTCATATGAACGTTGTCTTCTTGATTTCAGTGAGCACTTGTTTTCATTTTGATACATACTAGCTTGTACTAGCATGTTTCAATTTTCATTAACATCTCACTGGTGTCGCATGCATGAAACTGTTTTTCACGAATGGTCATCGATTCAGTGACTTGCCTCACTCACATGCATGTTGTTCCATTTTTTGAATTTGTCATTCACTGTTTGCATGCATGATCATTCACTTTTGCTTACACTCAGTATCGCCATGCATCCACATTCACTTTCGCTTTCAGTTGTCCATCGGTGAGTCTGGGCAGCCTTGGCCCAGAATCTACCTCGCCAACACAGCATTACGCAATCCTGAGAGGGAAGGCTCTGTCTTCCTCTCAAGAAATGTACATTTCTGCCTAGTGACTGTCCTCCAGTCTTGCATTGTGCAATAATGAGGGATAGTGACTAATGGCCCAGAAAATTGTGTAATGTAGTCATTGAGCCTGCAACCATTACCAGCTGAGATTGCGCATTGTGCAATTCCAGCAATCAGCAACTAGAATGGACTGTGCATTAAGCAGTTCCAACAATCAGTCAGCCTCCCAACAACCTAGACTATGTCTTGTGTAGTCTTGGTAGTCAATCTCTCGAACACCCGGTGGAAATTGCGCAACCTTCATGATCAGTCACACAGGTATGTTACAAGTTAGTTCTTAAGTTCATTTTGGATTTCGACTAACAGATTCCTTGCCATGAGTGTTGCCATGTCTGTAGGTATCGCAGGTGTTCATCTACCTCTCCGCAGCATAGGTACAATGGTTTCCAGGATAGTAGAGTCGAAGATGCCATTCAGAGCACACTTGGGGATGTAGTGGATCAAGTGTCTATGAACTTGCCTACTCACAAAGACATCAAGTTGTTCGTAGACAAGGACATCAAGATATGACGACAACAACATCATAGTGGAAACATCATGAACAACAGCTGAAGGTAGCATATTGGATGCAACGAATGCAAGAGGAAGGTTGTTGACAACACGGAGGTGGAACAAAGTTGCAAGCTCAAGCAAATCCAATGATGATGAAAGAAACTTTGGAGACTTAGGCTATGAGGTGACAACATGATCACGTGAAGACAGAGAATGGAACATAGAAGGATTTGCATGTGCTGAAGCAGCAACTCAAGGAAGAACATGAGCTGTGCAGACAATCGAATGAGTTGCAGCAGGAACAGGAACAACAGTGGGCGCAACATGCACTCACAAATGAAACTGTGGCTGTACAAGCTATAGATCCATCCCAGCAGCTAGCATAGAGAAGACATGGTGAGCAGTGTTGTTGATTGCATGCAAGGGATTCAGCAGCATGCATGTCATTGTGTGTACGCATGCGATCCAACCCATTCAGCACACTCACCAAGGTGAAGATAAGAAGCAATTCCGAATGGAGTTGAGCATGTAGTTGACAGTTGATGCACATGACCACCAACACACACTGGAAGATCAACATGGACACTATGCATCAGTGTGTTTTCGGTTCAGTTGCACCAAGAAGACCATGTGCATGCTAGCAAACGAGTTGGATGAAGGAGCCACACCAATGCACCCAGATGCAATGGAGGCAAGAGTTCACTTCAACAAGATGTCACCATGGGGTGCATGCACACCATCACGAACGACCAAGATTGGCATCAACTCACCACCTTCACCGTCACAAGCATGTCAAAGAATTGGTCTCACCACAACGGACTGAGTGTCAGTGATGTCTTGCATGGCTTGCTCAAGCCATTTTGTCTCACATGAGCACATGTGCATTGTAATGTAACTTCATGTCAAGTGGAATTTCAAGTGTCAATAGTTGGATGTAACAATCATAATGTAGATGAAGAGTCATGAGGGTAGATGAACTTTCACAAAGGGGAATGTCAAGGGTCACCCCACCCTTTGCTATAAATAGAACCTCAAAACTCATTGTAAAGGATTTGGTCAGCCAAGCTTCTGATAAGACTATCTTGGAGAGAGCTTGGACAGCGTTGTAATGAGCCTTGGCTTCTCCACTGTGCAGAGCTAGTACATCTCTTTGGAGGAGCAGGAGGTTGCGGCTGTAACGTTCCACTATTGGAACTAGTGGTGGACATGGATGTATTATATGACTGGAACTTACACTTCTTAATATAACAAGAGCCAACACGTTTCATGCATATGTTGTATTTTATTATATTCTATCTAGTCTACTCTGAACGATATATGTATTTGCTTTCTCACGCATACATGTATAGACTATTTTGTATAAGTATGTACGAATATTTCCGAAATGCACTGTTGGTTTAACCATCACTTTGGATTTCTCGCTAACTTGCTTTCCAGCTTGTGATGCATCTTCACTCGTGTGTTCCCTTCCAAGCCACGTACTATTATAGGTTTCCAAGGGGCTCATTCATCTCAACCCCCATGTGTTTGAACCTCTCATGCACCTTCCTTGGCTTGCTACAACTGTCACACCCTTGCTACCAACAAAGACATCTTACTTTCCTCTGTGTGAAATCACGATCAAGGCATTACCATACGACCCATTGTAGGGACTCCTACACCAAACAGTCTACGGTCTAATTGGGACTTCTTACCAGGGATATCCCCTTACATGTTGGCGGATCCAACATCGTCAATAGTACCATAGTCCAAACTAGGTATTTCCTCTAAGGTACCATAAAACATGCTTAGTTTCCTTCCAAAATAATTTGGTTGGCCTAACCATATCTTGGCTCAGTTGGTTGACTACATAGCACATATATGGTCTTGTGTTCACAAGATACATGAGTGAACCCACTAGCCATCGATAAATGGTAGCATCCACTTCTTCGTCTGAAGTGGAATCCTCCTTCCTCTAGTTGGTTGCTAGAGGTGTCTCCATGGGTTTAAAACTCTCCATGCATAATATTTGTAGTATATCATTTTCATACTTTCCTTGAGACACAAATAGTTCCCCATCACCTTACCATACTTCCAACCCATGGAAGTAGTGCATGAGACCTATGTCCTTCATTTAAAATTCCCTTGCAAGATTTGATCAACTTCTCATCACCAGTTAAAATTAATCATTAACATATATGACAATAATAATAAATTTACCTTCTACCAAGATATAATAGAGATTTGCATCTTCTTCACTTTTGGTGAAGTCCAAACTGGTGAGATAGTTATCAATCCTAGTGTACCATGCAAAAGGTGCTTGTTTGAGACCATACAATGCTTGCTTGAGTCTACACAAATGAGAATCTCAATAAAAGGTCTCAAAACATTTAGGTTGCTCGATGTACACCTCCTCCTCAATAACTCCATTGAGAAATGTTTTTTTTACATCCATCTAGTGGATCTTCTAGCCCATCTGTGCAACTAGTGCAAAATTGATCTAATGGATGAGTACCTTGGTACATGAGCAAAGGTATTCTCATAGTCAATTCCCTCAACTTGAGAGTACCCCTTGGCCACAAATATGGCCTTATACTTATCTATGCTTCCATTTGTTTCCTACTTAACTTTGAAGATCCATCTCAAACCTACAACTGATTTATCTGTTGGTCTTGGAACAAATTCCCAAACAATGTTCTTTACAATGAATTTGTATTCCTCCAACATTGCATCAACCCATACAGGTTTCTCTACTGCTTCCTCAAAAGAGGTTGGCTCAGTCTCTACAATCCCATTTCTTAGAGCCATGTATCCAGTGTACCAATCAGGGGACCTTCTATGCTTGCGCAACTTTGAAGGAGCTCCCACATTCTCCCTCGCATCCTACACAAGTATTTCAGCTTCCATGGTTCTTTTTCTGCCTTATCTGGATGGTTTTTCTTGAGTGGATGTCTCCATTATTTGCTCCTAAATTTGTGGTTGCTCCACAACTTCTTGAGGCTCCTCCTTAGGAGATAAAAGCTCCTCTTCTGGTGGGATTTGAAGATCCCTCTCAAGAGAGCACCACATCACTTTCTCCTCATCAAAATTTATATCCCTTCACATAACTGTCATTCTAAGGGATGGAAAGTACACATAGTAGTTATGAGGAGTCTCTGTGTAACCCACAAATACCCCCAAATCTATTGTCAACTCAAGCTTCTTCCTTGATTCTTTGGAGACATGGTAGTAAATAGAGGCTCCAAAAATACTGAAGTGCGATAGATCTAGATTTATCCCTGAGAATATCTCCTCTGGTGTAATCATGCCCAAAATTTGATGAGGACTCCAATTTTTCAAATAGATAGTTGTGTTGCATGCCTCAACCCACAAATGTAGAAGTAGGCCTCGGTCATGCAACATCGCTCTCGTTGCTCCCACAGTGCTACAGTTCTTTCTCTCATCCACCCCATTCTATTGTGGGTTGTGGGGTGTTGTCAACTCTTGTCGAATGTCTTCTTTCAAATAGAAATTTTTAAATTCATTCGACACATACTCACATCCATTATCACTCCTGAGAACCTTCGCCTTCACCTTCTTTCCAGTTTCTTTCTAAACCAGTGCCTTGAATTATATGAACTTGGAGAATGTCTCATCTTTCTTCTACATGAAGAAGATCCAACACTTCTGTGAGAAGTCATCAATAAAAATGAAAAAATATTTGTGTCTGGTAGTGGAAGCTATCAAGAAAGGTCCACATACATCAGAGTGTATCCTTTCCAAGCTGATTTGTTGTCTTGATCATGGAATGTGGATTTTGTGTATTTCCCCAAGGTACATCCTTTGCATGCATCATGTTTCTCAATTGCTCCTTTAGGGAGGCCAATGGTTATTTGCTACATAATATTGAAGGTGCCATGACGCAAATGGCCAAGTATTTTGTGCCAAATTTGATCGACATTGTGGCCTTCCACTTTCTCTACCTTAGTGCTTAATGCAACACAGTCTTCCACATCTAGCTTATACAAGTTCTTCACACAAACCCTAGTCTGCTTCACCTATCCTATGGCTATGTGTTTTAGGAATTCCTTTCCTTTGTTGCAGATCACATCATAACCACGATCTTCCAAAACTGCAACAAAGACGGGATTTTTCTTTAGGCTCGGAATGAACATGACATCCTTGAGCCTAAGAGGGGAGCTCGACTCCCTCTGAAAGGTGATTGTACCAATATCAGCCGCATTGTACCTTCTGTCATCCCCAAGCTCGATGTGCATCTACAAATATTTCTCCTCGAGATCATTGAAAAAGTATTTACACCTTGTCATGTGGAACGATGTTCCTGAGTCCAAGTACCACACGCTACCCATCACTGTGTTGTCGATGCATGTGAGTCAAGCTCAAACTGTGAATCAAAGGCTTCACCCAATGCTCCTCTTGAGGTCTTCTTGCTTGCCTTATTGTGTGGACACTTTGTGGCATTTTTCCTGAATTCATGACAATGGAATCATTTAATTTTGGACAAATATTTCTTCTTTCCCCCTTGGCTAGACTCTAGTTTGATTTGAGACTTCTTCCCTTTTCCTTTATTTCCATTTCCAACCAATGCAATGTTTTATTCATCCTAAGTCTTGGATGAAATCCCATGTTTGGTATTCCACCTTATTTCCTCCTGTACCAAATTGGACCATAAGCGTTCCCAATTTGGTAGTTTCTCCCTCCCGTTCATCGAATCTTGATAGCTATGTCATCTCTTGGGAAGGCCCAAAAGGGTTAAGCTTACCAAGTTACCCTCTGCTACATTTACACCAACCGCACCAAGTTCATCATGACATTGTGTGAACCTTCTCACATACTGCAGAATAGTTTCATTCTTCCACGTCTTGATATTTCAAAGTTCATCCTTGAGTGTCAGCTTCTTTTGGTCACTACTATTCTTGAACATTTCTGTCATTTCTTTCCACATTGCGAACGAAGTTTCTTTCCCATGGAGATTTGAGACAATGTGATCTCGTACTCCATCCAATATTATTCTCCTCACCTTGGATACATATTTCTTCCACTGAGAAAGATTATGGGCATCATATTCCACTGGTTTTTGCAACATATATCTTGATGTATTCTTGCAATCCATTGTCATCCAATACCACCTCCATGTGATCCTTTCATGCGATGAAATTAGAGCTTCCTTCCAAGGCATACTCTAGCCTCATTCCATTGAAGGTCATCTTCTCAACTCTAAATAGATCATGCTGCAATGAACTTCAAATTTGATTCTCCTGAGAAACAAATTTGAAATTCCTTCTCTAATGTGAATCCTTCTCTGATACCATGTAGAAATTATGGTGTATATTTGCAACTGCTCATGAATTTTTAATCAAAACCACAAGAAAAAAACCTATTGTACTTCTCTCGGAAGTAAATTCACAATTTAGAACAAAATTTTCAGACATGCAATAGGAAATAACACACATGCACACAATATTTTTCTTCGGGAAAGCAATATGCTAAAAACCCAAATGTCTGCTTGCATTAATTTTATGAATAGAGATGTATTACAATTACTTTTATCAATTGAGCATAACCTACAATTGAATAACCTATCTCTCTTCTCACTCTAACCCAGAATTAGTCAATTGCTTCCTCTGCTTGAGCCCCTATTTTCTTGTGCAATTTCTAAGAAATTAGGTCCCTATTATTTAGGAATTTCTCCAAAATGGTTTGTGCAATTCCCAAAGTTGATCATCAGACTACATGCAACACATGTACACTCAATACTAGTCTACAATTGATGTTACACTACCTTGGAATCTCCACCATAGCTAGGGAACTTGAATTCTCTGCATGCATTATCTATTTTGGGTTGATTGATTAGTTAACTGAATGATCACTAAGTTTGATTGAAGTCCCACTGCACAACTAACCTTCCACTAGTTCCTCCAAATGTTGGAACTATTTTAACTGAAAACAACTTGAGATAACTGTCACTACAAATTAGCAATCACACATGCTTAACTGAACTCTAACTCCTCCAAATAAAATTTAGTAAGTAAACTGGGTGACATAAGACACATCACGCAAGTTAACTGCATCCAAGTTTTTTTTTGATGTGGAAATTCAAATTTTCTCAATCAATAAGCCATGGCAGTTTCATGTGGCCTTTGAATGGCGTGATGACATATTGTAGAATAATGTCTTTGGTGATCTCCAAGTCTTCATGTTTTGATGCTTGCTTGATGTGTTCTATGTACTCCATGATCTCCTAAAAGATTATTTCCCTACCTTTTATTTATTCAAATGATCCTTCTGAAGGCATCCCAAGTTTATGTGCTAGATACTCGAAACCATTGTGTAAACAACCATAAGTGGAAATGGTGTTAGTTGCATGTTCTCCAAGAGGGTTGTAATTTTGATAATGGAGTCTCAGTTGCAATCGTTCCATTTCAGTGGAAATCCCATCCTTTCTAACCAACTGTGGTGGAGCATTTGGATATTTGGTAGCCCATTCCTAAAGTTTATCAACTGCTCTGCTTGACACTTTCAGGAGCTTCAAGACTTATTGTGCTTTCTTATGAATGCCAATGAGAGGAGACAATACCTGCTGTAGAAGTATCATCTCATCATCTAACTGTGCCATGGTGTCCTCCATTGGCCCCAGTTCCTCCTACATGGTTGAATGCCATTCTACTATACTAAAGTTGTGTGAAGATAACCATTGATTTTCCACAGCAAGGTGTTCTACCTGTTTATTCACTGCAACTATCTCTCTCCTTAATCATGAATTATGATTAAAATAAATAGAGTTGTAGATACTGATACTAGGTTCTGAGGTGATCAAATGTGACATTCCACACATCCATGAATATGTCTTCAGGTGGAGGCATGATTCCTGTTTCATCAAATGGGAGATTGTTGATTCAATTTAATCATTGTTAATATGACCAAATCACAACCATTAATTGTCAACCTAGGGTAGGTCTAATTATTTCAAAGGAGTATGCAGTATCTATGTTGATACACTTCAGCCAAGAGTAAAAATAAAAGACAAAAACAAATGTCGTTGAATTTAATTGCAGAAAGTAACACTCATGCAGAAATCAAAAACATTCTACAGAAATGAAACCACACTTCATGTTACCAAGGAAAAGGAACACCACACACCAGACAACTAACTAAGCCGGCTAGCTGAATATTATGTTCAAATCAATCCTATGTGACAGCATATCAGAAATCTGGAAACATAAATAAACCCATTCTACAAATTACATGGCGACAGAAATAACTTCACACTTACTGAAAGGAACAATAATTAATCTACCACTATGTTATTGTTGTTACTACAATCCATGCTAAAGAGGAGGGCCCTTCCTCCCTAGCAGGGTGCAGGGATGAAATGCGAATTAGTAAAGTCTCAACACCACATCTGTAAAAACATCAGCAATGCTATTCTTTGTATTAAAATGGTTATGAATTACAGAAGAAAAATGATGATATTGTCTATCCATGTTTACATGGAACTGAGTCCCATTTATAAGATTTACATGCCCAAAATAAGAAACATATCAGTCATGATAATTTCATGATTCTCATGTTGATCAATATCGAGAGAGAATAGAAATTGTTACAACAGGTTCTAAATACAAGGCCTATTGTTGTTACATCATTTCTCAAAATCACAACTGCCTTGATTCCTTAACTACCCATAGATAATACAATCTTTATGACAATTGTCCTGTGGAATAGTACCCACGGTCCTAGACAGTTGCAGTGTAGTCAACATCCCACGGTGTAACAACAATTTGAGGTGTAACAACAATGCTTGAGGTGTAACAACAATTTGGGGTGTAACAGGAATGGTCTGAAACAACGAGTACTCAAAACCCCTTGATGAATTATCACATCATTGCTCATCCTTTGGCCGTGGACTTTGGAGCATCACCTGAAAGAAATAGAGCCAGAAATTTTTTTCCATATTTTCCTCGGTTAGCCATCAAAAATATATCACCTCATTCATATTTAACAAAAATGGAAAAATAATATGTCATAACAAAAATGGATTCTTATAACCGGGAAAAAGGTAATTATGATATAAAGTCCATAGGTTCAGAGGTGAAATGGTCAAGGATGGGGGGGAAAAGGTGTCCAAAATATGCACAAAACCTGCACCCAACATCTCCCCCAAGCTGAAGCAATTAAATGTCCTAATGCAAAAATAATTCAGAGCTTGCTACTATAATTCATATGTAGTTCTGTCAAATTATATGTGTTAGTGATGTCCTCCTCTACAAACTTGTAGCCTTGAGTGGCTGTCAGCTGGTGTGACCAAGATTCCTCCTCATAATCACACAGTTGATACTCAGGTTGGTACTCTTCCAGTAGTAGCCAAATCAAAGGATACTTAAACCTTGGTCTTATCCAAAATGCACCCAATAGATCCAAAATCCAAGCATACTCTGGGACTCGTACAAAAGCAACCAAAAGATTTTGAAAACCAAACATGTCTCTCTCTTGTAGTCCTACACTACTAACCTATGTGCTTTTATGGAACCATGTTAGTGCACGACTCTTCATCTGCACAAAAAGGTTGAGGCAGAGCTTCACAATTCTTCTCCTGTAGATGGTTGTATGTTCCTTGACATCTTAAACACTCAAAAATTTCATAAAAGGTTGTCTTAATTCTGCGACCATACCTATTTCAACCTGGGTCATTAATGTTGCCTTCTCTGCATTTGCATCCACTGACTTCATGGCCATGTGCCATTCTATCTGATTTTTCATACAAAAAATAAAGGTGCACAACTGCAGATCACCCATGTAAGAAAGAACGCACGCAACCATGTGCATACTAGCATGCTCACAAATTATATTATGGAGGAAAATCTCACAAAGAAAGCTTTGATCATGGAAATCACAAGCACGAAAAAATGTCCAAAAATGTTCAGGTAGAATTACCCAAATATGGTCTATTTTCATAGACCGCCTTCAACTGAAACAAGAAAAATCGTTCCCACAGAAAAACTAGGTAGGACAGAGAGGGTCTTCTACACCCTAACAGATTTAGGGCGAGTTCATGCAGCTTTTGTTTATCATTCGTTAAATCCCGAACCTACTACTGCAACTACTCTTCTTTCTTCTTCATAGCTACCTCTTTACCCATCTTTACCTTTTTCTGCTAATTCCTTCTCAACCCCTTTCTCCTTGAGCAAGTTTACTACTTTCTGGTGTGCTCCAGTGAGATCACTCCTTCTTGCAGCAAGAGTGCCTATTGTTTCCACTTCTGCAACTCTGATATCAATAAACTTTTCTTTGAACACCATCTTGATTCAGGACCCTGTGGTCCTTCATATGCAATATCACTTGGTGGTGTAACAACATCCCGAGGATTGAGTTGCTCCATTTTGGATGTTGGTTCTTGTGTAAATACAACGTCATTAACGGGTTCTTGTGTAACAACCTCTTCTTTTCATCCCTGGGTAGCTTCTACCTCTACTATTGGTTCTTCTATAACAATGGTGTCATTGGCAGGTTCTTGTGTATCAACTCCCAAGTCGCTACTCATGGGATGCTCTGTTTTAGCTGTTGTTCTTGTGTATCAGTAGGGTTTTCAATGGGTTCTTGTGTAACAGCTTCCCAAGGTTTGGTCTGAGTTTCCATCGAGATGGTGCTCGCAACACATACTTTGTATCATGTTTCTACTAGTGTTATGGTGCATGTCGCACACACAGGACCTCGTACAGAATCCGCCCTAATGTTCTCCATTGCTTCTGTCAGGGTATCCAGGCCTAGGACCCTTGCTTCTGCTCTACTACCTTCTAATTGTTGCCTTAATTTTTCATTTTCTTCTTCTAATTTTTTTATTTTAAGCAAGAAAAATTGAGTCTCATCCTTACCTACCAGAGAGTCTTCTTCTAGATGGAGTTGTTCCCCTTAGTTCTACTTCCTCATGTCCTTGCTCAGTTATTTGTTGGATGAAGGTGAAGATTTTGGTCGTGAACTAACTTTTACCCTTTTCTTTGGTATCCTGTCGCCTATCGGCTTCTTCAATGATCTTTTCTCGATCCTACCCTCCGAAGATTAGCCTCGTTCTCTAGTCTCCCTTGCTTCCTTTGGGGCATCAGGGATTTCAGTTCGCCTCTTGCGGGAGGTCCTTGTCTTTCTACTCATGAATTCTTCCTAGCTTCTGCCTTGTCATTCCAATGCGTCCAGTATGATCAATTTAATAAGACCATGATTGGTGACACAAGTTTCTGGGTGTGCAACAGTTTTTATAGCCACAGACATGTGCTTGATGTTTTCTAACAAGAAATATGGAAGGTTAACCAGTTGCATGTGTCGTAGGTGGTTTAGCAGTGAAAAATGGTAGTTAAACATGATCGTTTCCCTTCCTTCGCAGGTAATGTACTTGATAATGTACAGGGCAACATCTCCCCACGGCTGAGGGAGTGACGATCTGTCAATTCCCCTACCCTTCTTCTCCAATTGTTCCTCTCCTTGAAGGAATTCTGCCTTAAGAGAGAGTGTTGGGAACGGGATCCCCCAAGGACAGTTTTGGGGCTAAAAGCCCATGTTTTGGGTCGAATTTTGTAATAAACTTGTAAAGACTCCGAATTTTGTGGTCGCGGAGCGAGAAGGTGTCATAAGTCATAAAGGGTTGTCCACCCTTATTTTTGTAATGTAAAGTCGACTATAAAAGATCTACCCATGGTCCGCGGACCATGGGATTGTATAAAAAGATCTAAGCTCTAAGTAGTTTTAAGGTAATGAGATGAAGTCAGATAGTCATATCTTGAAGTAAGAAGTCTAAGTTTTGCATCGTAGCATAGGTAGAGTCTCTGCAGCTGAGTGTGTAGAGGCCTAGGGTGGAAGTTCGCAGCTAAGTGCGCAAACCCCTGCAGCTATGTGCGCAGGGTAGATAGAGTCTGTAATCACTTGAAGATATCAATAAAGAGAAGTATTCTGCAAATTCTATGCTTTTGTTCTGGTTACTGCATCTTGTCATATTATGTATGAATTTCCTTTATAATGCTTATATGATGCGCGAATGAATGTAATTATGTTGGATAATTGAACACAAATAAGGATACCTATTTACGCGGTGCTAACTGTGAGTATCTAATAAGATAAGTAAGACACTTAGACTAGTTTGGGAATCTGTATGGTACACTGCCCTAGTAGTGCGAAAGTACCTGAGCCGCAGGTTAGGGCTGTGCGAAGGTTAATCGTACCTTTTCGTGGAGGTATTGAAGGGCGGAATCAAGGGCAAGTCTAGAAAGCCCTAGAGTTAAGTGACCTACGCGGAAGCAGGAATAGAAGGAATAAACTGACATCACAACAATCTCAGGGTGCGAAAAATTAGTTCCAGCATCCCCCCATACTGCTTAGGGTGAGACTTTGGTCCGCGCTCCGCGGTCTGATGCCGAAAGGGTCAGTAGTGTAGGGATTTGTTTGGCTAACTAACGTTAAACCTGGGTCAGGCCCCAACAAGCCAACAGAGGGGTCATTTCTCTTTCTGCCGAACCACCATTTCCCCACAGTATGTAGTGATGTCACATGGGAAATCACTTCTTCTCTCACTTCTGGCTTTAACCCTTGAACTTCCATCTAGTTTCTATGCAGTTTCCAAGAAAATTCCATGGCCACCGACTCCTCTAATCCCTTGAGTCGTTCGAAAAATTTGAACCAACCTACTTCCTTAAAGACCTGGCATGCCTCAGGGAAATTCTCTAATGATTCAATTGAATTGGGCTCTTTTCGAACTGCTTCTCCTCCCATCTCTATCCCAACACTTTTTATTCTACTCCTGCTCTGAGAATTTTGGAATGAAGGTGCAATGCTTCATTGAGGTTGATGTTAGGGCAGTGAAATAGGCAATAAAACAAGGATTTCGGGTTAGGGAGGATCATAATGCACACAGTATGGTTTCATTATTGGTCTGGATCATGGAGATCTGGTGTTAAATGCATTTTAATTCTTGGCATGATCGAAATAAAGGGATAATGATGACAAAGTTTTAATAATGATTACCAGCTTTAAATTCGAGATCATAGATTACGAAATGATTCGTCCTCTCCCCCAAGTTTAATGTGACGTCTGTCCTCGGTCATCTAAAGAGATACCATATTAATTTCCATGATTGTTAAATAGAGGGCAGAAGTGATATACCTTTGTATGATGTACCTGACGTGATGTGGCAAGAAAGGACTGGTAACAAAGATCAGTGATATAATTAATTCCAGCAATGATGTGCTAGTTGTATGAATTTCTCTTGCAGCATACCACTGATGAATACTCTCTCCTTTTTATATTGCGGCTAACGATTTCACTGGTGTGACTATTTACAGGTTGACAGTTGTTACACATGTAACAACAGACCCAATTTCCATGCTATTTCTATAGTTGTTTCTTATTTACATGATTCTTTAAAATACTTACAAAAAGAATTTACAAACATATTCTAATAGAACTTGTAACAACATAAAAAATAGAATATTCATAATCGATTCTCATCTAGTTCATTAAGCTGATTCAACCATTGTTTCTATGTTCTTTCCAGATCAAAATTTACTTGTAGTGATGTTCTTAACGTCTTAATTTCAAATTCTATAGGAAACAGAGGATTTTTACCATGCACTAATTTGTATTGTGAGAACCTTGTAGTATTCCTCCATGTAGTCTAGTATGCCCACAACGCTTTTGGAAGTTTATCAGCCCAATTTTTTCAATGGCAAGCTACGATCTTAGTAAGAATGCTCTCAATAACCTTGTTGTTGCTTTATAATTTTCCATTTTCTTACGGATGATAAGGCGAAGTGATTCTATGACAGATTTTGTATTTCTCAACCTTGTTCTGAATCAAATGAGATGTGAAATGGGATCATCCATCTATCACTATTTCTCTGGGTAGGACAAAGTGGACAAAGATATCTTCAAACAAGAAGTCTGAAACAGCATGCTCTGTAGCTCTAGTTAATGCTTTTGCCTCAACCCATTTTGTGACATAGTCTGTGCAAACCAAAATGTAGGATTTCTATTGAGATGACGGGTTAATTGGTCCTACAAAATCTAGGGCCCATTTCTCAAATGGTTCTAAGACTATTTGAGGTTGCAATGACATCTCGTCTGATTGGAGTGGTTGACCCATTCTCTGGAAGCTGTCACATCCCTTCATGAATTTCTTAGCATCCTGGAATATTGTGGGCCAATAGTATCCTATTGAGAGCACCTTGTATCATGTTCTCTTATCTACAAAGTGTCCTCCACAAGGTTCCTCATGACAAGATCGAAGGATATCAAAAATTTCATCCTCCCTTACACAACTTCTGATCTGATGATCTAGCCCAGTGTGATAGAGATTTCCTTCTATCCATGAGTATCTAGCACTTTGTTGGACAATCCTTTTCTTTTCCCTGTAGGATAGGTGTTGGGGAATTTTTCCTACAGCAAGATAATTAGTTATGTTTGCATACCATGGTGAGTGAACTAAAAAAGTGAAAAGATATTCATCCAGAAAAGAATCTTCAATAGGCATGCTTTCACTACCAACATTCAGCCTAGAAAGAAAATCAGCCACCACATTATCTTTCTCAATTTTATCTAGGATAGTTATTTCAAATCCCTGTAACAACAATAGCCACAGTGTAATCCTACCATTAGTGACTGTTTTTATCATCAAAAAACGAATGGAAAAGTGGTCAGTGTGTAAAAACACTTGATATCCTGTGATGTAGTGACGAAATTTATTGATGGCATGCCCTACTGCAAGGAATTCCTTCTCGGTCACTATGTAATTGAGTTCAATTGGAGTCAAGTTTTTTCTTATATAATAAATAGCATATGGTTTCCTATCCTCCAACTGGCCCAAAACAGCTCCCACAACAATATCAGATGCATTCGTAGTTATATGGAACGACAGATTCCAGTTCGAACCCCGCAAAACAAGAGCTGCTGATACACAGTCTTTTAATTTCACAAAGGCCTACTCGCATTTTCTTGTCCATACAAACTCTGCATCTTTCATAAGTAAAGAAAATAAAGGAGATGAAATATTTGAAAGAAAAATTATAAACCTCCTATAGTACCCTGCATGACCCAAGAAACTATGTACCTCTTTCTGTGTCTTAGGGATTGGGATTTTCAAGATTACCTCTATCTTAGCAAGGTCCACTTTAATCCTGTCAGCTGAAATAAGATGTCTCAACATGATCCCTTCATTCATCATCATGTGACATTTCTCTATACTCAAAGAAACATTAGTATGTTCACATCGTTCTAATACCTTTTCCAAATTAACTAATGTTGTTTCAAAGGCGTCCCCATAGGGTGTAAAGTCATCCATGAAAATTTCTAGACAGTCATTCAATAGATCCGAGAAAATTCCCAGTATTGCCCTTTGGAAAGTTATTGGTGCATTATAGAGTCCAAAAGGAAGAACCCTGTATGCAAAAGTTCCCCAAGAGCAGGTAAAGGTCATTTTATCTTTGTCTTCCAGAGAAATATGTATTTGGTTGTACCCACTAAACCCATCTAAGAATGAGAAAAAATTCTTTTCGAATAGGGTATCAAGGACCTGGTCTATAAATGGCAAGGGGAAAGTGTCCTTTTGAGTGGCTTTGTTAAGTTATCTATAATCTACACAGACCCCATACTTGCCATTTTTTTTGGGGACAATGACAAGCAGAGATACCCATTGACTATCAGAAATGGGATAAATGAAGTTGGCACTCAGGAGTTTCTACAATTCTTCTTTTACTACCTCCTTCAATATAGGGCTCATGCATCGTTGCGATTATCTCACTGGGTCGTTGCGGTTGTCTCACTAGATTGCAACCATCCTTCAAATAGATGCAGTGAGTGCATAGGCTAGGATGGATGCCCTTCATATCTATATAATCCCATGCAAACACCCTTTTGTATTTCTGTAACAGCTATAACAGCAATATGTTCTGCTCAGCAGTCAATTTTGGATTGACATTAAGATATTTGCCTGATTCTATTTCAATATGACTGCTTTTAATACTTGGAGGGACCTTCATTTGTTCAAGGCTCAAATCTTCTACATCATCTTCCTCCCCTGAGTCTTCAATGGAAGTAACAGAAAGTGAATTACTAATAAAAGCACTTATGATATCATCTCCCATTTCATTCTTAAATTATTGTGCCTTCCTAAGGGTGAGAAGTGGTTGTGAGTGATCTGACTCGGGTTAAAATTCATCTAACAAGGGGTTTCCTGAATCCGTATCTAATTTCACTGGGGATAAAGGCTAATATTTTTGGTGGCCTGTCCATCAGAAATCATCATAGATCCAGACCTGCATCCTATGACTGTAGTGGCTAGCCATGGCCTTCCTAAGATTAAAGGATGCCGCCCTAGGTTTGATTTAGTTTGTAAAATAAGGAAGTCAATAGGATATTTCCAAGAATCTACTGTAATCGCTATGTCTTCTAACATCCCCTCAGTTTTGACACGGACCTATCAGCTAATTAAAACACCATAGGTGTATGTCTTAGTCCATGTAACCCTAAGGTGATGAAGATCTCTTTCATCATTACATTAATGGTTGCCCCTAAATCAATCAATGTATTGGTAATGGGCTTGCCATCAATGTAAACAGTGACAGTAGGATTCCCTGGATCATTGTATTTGGTTAAAAGGGGTTGATCAATCATCAACTCAGACAACTTTCCCATCACATGAATAGTAGCAGGGTCCTTAGGCTTCCTTCCAAGGTTTTTAACACACGGATCCCTTATTGTTTTTACATAAATAATCACATCTATCATAGCCTGTAGTAGAGGAATCAGTATGTGTAAGTTTCTCAACTCCTTGAGAAAATCCAATTCCAGGTGTGAAGTCATACTAGTTTCTGCATGCCTTCGAGGATATGGAGGGTCTTTAGTTGTTATAGTCAAATTGGGTTTTACAGGTGTATCAAATTTACTCGAACTAGTTGTTACAGGCACAATAGCCTTTCCGAATCAGCTGTTACAGGTGTGAAAACAGCTTCAAAATCTGTAGGGACCCCCTTTGGTGACTCACATTCTTCTTCGATATAACAAGGGAGAGTTTTGGGTTAACCACTTTCCCTGACCAAAGATGGATTTCATTATACCTGAAAAGAGTGATACAATAAATCTGAAAGGTAATCGAGGGTTCAATTTTTTGGGCTACCCTATTGTTTGGGTTAGGGTTAGGTTGCATAGGTAATTGGGGTCGTATAGAAGGTGTAGCAATAGGTGTTTGAAGAGGTGGTAGTTGTAACTGTTGTTGTACTGGTATTACAGGGGGAACTGGACCTAGGGAATTTCCTCTCCAATTCTGATTCCAAGGATATGGTTGCGATGGAGGGCATTGGAAAGGTGATGAGGGAGACCACTAATTCCAAGGTGAAGGATATTGTGCCGGAGGAGGAGCAGAGTACTGCCATGGAAATTGTTGAACATTATATGTATTATTCCATGGATTGAAAGAAGAGAAGTCTTGAGGCATACTTGGGGGTCGTGGTTGCCATGGTTTCCTGGATCCAATGAAGTAGGAAGACTGAACCTCCTCGCTTGATTCCTTAAGCATGACTTTCAATCTGGGAAGCTTTGGGAAATGACCTGTGGAATGCTCTAGATCACAAATGTTGCATAGGTCGATGTTGTTTACCCTACATTCCTTCCAGGAATGCTTATCTTTGCATATTGGGCAGAACATGGCTAAAGCTACATCAGCCTCATCCTATGCTTTCTTCACTTGTGTCATCATTATTTGAGCAGACAGGGTACTAAGAAGATTAGTTTTAAGATTCTCGAACAAGTTTCTGATTTTCGCCCTGGTCACACCACCGTTTGAATATTTCTGTATCCAGGTAGAGGCATCTCATACCATGCTTCTCCCCTTTGATGATCCTCTAGAGAATCTCAAACAAAGCTTTATTATCTTGGAAAATGGTTCCTGAGATATGTCCCCCTTCCCTAGTAGATTCAGGGTATCAAGGAAGTCATCTCTCATTCCCCTTATGAATATGGTCCTCAAGATTTCTTGATCTAAGTCATTGTGTTTAGATCTCTGCAAATTGTAATGGAATCACTCCACATAGTCCTCCAAGCTTTCTTCCTCCTTTTGTGTCATCCTAAATATTTCTTCCCTCAAATCCCTAGTTCTGCAATAATCTGGATACTTAGATAGGAATGTCTCTTTCATGTCGCTCCACGTATGAATAGTAGCAGAGCCTAATCCTGTGAACCATCTCAATGTTTCTCCTTTAGAGAAGCAAGGAATAATTCCAGCTTTTGATCATCTGAAATATAATCACATCTCCTACACAAGACATCAAATTCAAACAAGAAGGTGTCAGGGTCTTCTACAGTCATTCCTTGAAAAGATGGGAGAGATGACAAAGGAATGTTTTTCATGGGAGCCTCACCTCTAATATCCCCTATTGGAAACTCAAAATTGGTAATGGTGGCATCCATTTTACACAAAAGCGTTTTCCTTGGCATGATTTGACACCTAATCCGAAACGGATGGGTGAACTGGACAGTCATCTAGAAGATGAACTGATCCGTTTTTATTTTTGTATATAAACATGAGTTACCTAATGAATAATATCAATCAGTTTTGTCTCTCGTTCAATGTGGAGTTACCCTGGCCTGACATGGTATCAGAGCACAGGTCCCAAAATAGTGTAACTCCTGCTGAGAGCTGCATCATCCTGAGCGATTCTCTGCGCATATAGCGCTGCCACTGCTGAAGACTGCGCCCTCTGTTCTGAGCGCCTCTGGAGACTGCGCCCTCTGTCCTGAGTGCCTCTAAGACTGCACCCTCAGATCATGAGTAATTGATGTGCGTTTTTTGGTGAGGAGTCGTTTTTTTTTTGGTATTGAACGCATAGAAGCGTTTTCCTTGGCATGCTTGACGATTTCTGTCACAATTTCTCTGGGATTGATCACATCCTTTGAGAACCTCAACGTTTTTACTGTTAACGCTTTGCTTAGACTCGGTTTTTGAGCATTGATCGGGAAGACTTGAGCGTCGAGTTGAGCTGGTTCATATTAGAGCTCTCTTTCTTCATCCTGAAAACATTTCCGCTCCTGATTTATATCGCTTCTCTTCCCTCTGCAATTCAAATTGATATCAATTCTCTTCTCTCTGCTATTCAAATTGAATAACATCACCTTCTGCTCCATTCTCATGTTATAAGGAATTTTATCGACCAGTTGTTGATTTGTATGCTTTAATGGATGCGAAAAGATCATTCGTCGATAGAGCTTAATTGAGGCGAAGGCCATGTATGTCTACCAGACAATCTACCCGGCGGTGCTAGTATGCAGGTGTGTGTCGTTGCATTTAAAAAGAGCCAGGTTCACTGGTTTTCTGAATTCAAATGGACAAGGCTTTATGTAAGTGGTGACTGCGGTGACTGCGTTTTATTAGAATGGTGACTGCGTTTTTAATAGAATGGTGACTGCCTTTTATAAAAAGAATGATGACTGCGTTGTATTAGAATGGTGACTGCGTTTATTATAAGAATGATGACTGTGTTTTATTGAGTTGCGGTGCTTTCACCAGTTTGAAATTTCAGTTTGGGAATTCGGCCGCTGCTATTGGGGTTTGGTCGCGTGATAGCCACTCTCATTTGGCCGTTAAAATTCAATCTCTTCTCCGTCATATTGTGCTTCACCAGAGCCAAAGGTGTAAGCTTGCATTCGTTTGCTTCTCTCAGTTTCTGCTGAATGTCAGTGTGCATCTTTGTTTACATGCACACGTAATTTAAAGTTGTAAATTCTGTTGAGCGTTTAGATTTAGAGAAGGCTGAGTCAGCATTGGTGTTAGGCTTATATACCATGTTGCTGTATGGAAATTTTGGACATGGGAAAGAAGAAAGGAGGTGATGAGCTATTTTTATAGGCGTAAATTTCCATACCAGGTTCTGTGTGAGCTATTTTTATAGGTGTAAATTTCCAGTTTTGACTCGAAACGATGAAGTGATGTGTTTATGTAGCAGCATATATTCATTTAAATTCCATGCCATTCATTTAATGTGTAATACGATGGGGTAGCTGTGAGTACATCGTAGTAAATCCTGGTATGAAAAGTATTATGGAGAATTGATTTCATATACGCTGGGCGGTGTTGAATATGTATATGTGCACTAACGATGTAGTTACATTGACTAGGGTTTGAGTTATGGACGCCATTTAAATAAGTTTTGAATGGTTTTTTCGGACACTGTTTGAATATTTTGTGGAGGATATTTTATAAAATTTTGGTGACATTTGAAGAAAACTTAGTGCATAAAGAATCTGTTGCCCTTTTGAGTATACTTTCACTGTACATCAGTAGAAGTTCTTTTTATCAGCAAAATTATTTTTCCATCAGCAAAAATAATTTTTTACAGTATGCATTCAAAAGAAAGAGAAAGATATTTCAGAGGCAGGGGGGGCAGACATTCTCAAGCAGAAAAGGCAGACTTACATTGCATTCGCTGCAAACGAAATGGATCTCATGATGCTTCTACATGCAAGCTACCATGGGAAAATATTGAGCAGAGAAGAAATCAGCAGAAAGGTAAAACTGATGACACAGAGAAAGGTAAAGCACCTGAATCCGCTCACTATATTGAGGCACAATGTAACATTGGAGTAAATGAAGATCTGTTTAATGCTTCACTTACTTCTTCGAAAAATGATTGGTTGCTTGATTCAGGAGCAACCTGTCATATGACTCATAGGAAAGATTTTTTGAAGATTTCACTGATAATGTTGATGGAGCAGTATACTTTGCAGATCAGTCAAAAATCAAGCCATCAGGGCTTGGCACAGTCAGGCTTAAACTGCCTGGTCTTCCAGACTTTCTTCTGGATCATGTTCTATATCTCCCACAGCTCAAGAGAAACTTACTGTCCCTGGTCCACATCCGCCAGCAAGGTCACTCCATTCATATGTTTGATGGAAAGCTTGAGGTAAGAAAGGCATCTGACCATTCACTTGTCATGAGAGGTATAGAAGAAGAAAGACTTCTTAAACTGCAAGGAACCTCTGCTCATGCACAACATTTTTCATATATTTCTCATCATGATGAAGGTACACTTCCATCAAGTTTATTATGGCATGCTAGATTTGGACATTTAAACTATGATAGTCTCCGCTTGTTGAAGAAAAATGGTGTTGTTGGTTTGCCTACAATTCCTAGAAAACATAAACAATGTGATGCTTGCATTCTAGGAAAGCACAGCAAACAGTCTTTTCATGATTCACATTCAAGAGCACATAGGAAGCTTGAACTTATTCATTCAGATTTATGTGGTCCAATGCCTGTTCCTTCTGCAAATGGAAATAAGTATATCATGACATTTATTGATGATTACACCAGAATTTGTTGGGTTTATTTATTGAAGAACAAATCTGATGCTTTTCAAACATTCAAGAATTTTCATAAGTGGATTGAAAATGATGCACAATCTCATATTGGGTCTATTCGCACTGATAATGGAAAAGAATATACATCAAATGAATTTGAACACTATCTTCGCCAACATGGGATTAAACATCAAACAACTGTGCCTTATAATCCTCAACAGAATGGTGTAGCTGAAAGAATGAACAGAACAATTTTGAATATGGTACAATCCATGCTTTTCTTCAAAAATGTAAAGACAATGTTTTGGGCTGATGCTGTTCTATGTGCTGCATATATAAAGAATAGATGTCCATCTAGTGCTATAAGAAACAAGACTCCTTATGAATTGTGGTATGGACATGTTCCTTCGGTAAAACATCTCAGGATATTTGGTTCCACCTGTTATGCTTTAATACCAAAGGTACATAGAAACAAACTTGGTGCTAGAAGTCGTAAGTGTATCTTCCTGGGGTATTCAAACACATCTAAAGCATACCGCCTCTATGATGAAGTAAATAAAAAGTTTGTTTTATCTAGAGATGTCATTTTTCTTGAATCATCCAAATCTGACAGTGTTGTTGAGCGGCAACTTGATCGCTTGGATAGATTCACAAAACCGAAATCATTTCAAGAGTTTGATAATCAGATTCCACATCTTGAAGGGGGGATTCCTATACTAGATCAACATGTGGAATCTTCTTCTGAAGAACAATCTCCCCTGCATGACACTCCAACAACGGATGATGCTTTAAGTGATGTAATTGATAGAATTGGGAGACTTAATCTTGATTCAGTCCCAACTCAATCAACAGAACAGCCTGGACCATCTCAGAAAGGTCCCCCAAAGTGGCTGACAAAGACACTTGAAAGTCTTCATCCTGATGAAATTGGAAAAACAGGAACCAGAAATTCAAACCGACAAGATGGAGGTGATGTAGATAACTCTAATTCACCTATTGATATGGATGTTACTTATGATTGTGAATTGAACTTGTCTACAGATTTTGAACCAACTTCCTTCAAAGAAGCTGCTTCTCATGATGAATGGAAAGAAGCGATGCAGAAGGAGTATGATGCCCTCATAAAGAATGGCACTTGGAAGCTGGTTGATCCTCCATTTGGAACAAAACCAATTGGCTGCAAGTGGGTCTACAAGAACAAGTACAAAGCTGATGGCTCACTTGACAAGCACAAAGCTAGGCTTGTGGCAAAAGGTTTTGCACAGAAGGAAGGGGTCGATTATGAGGAAACTTTTTCTCCCACAGCAAAATGGGCCACCATCCGGACACTCTTTGCACTAGCTGCTCAGAATGGTTGGAAAGTCCATCAAATGGATGTAAAAACTGCATTCTTGAATGGAGATCTAAAAGAGAATGTTTTTATGTCCCAGCCTGAAGGATTTGCTGTGAAAGGACATGAACACAAAGTATGCAAACTTGTGAAGTCCCTGTATGGCCTCAAACAAGCACCACGAGCCTGGTATGAAAAACTAACTGAGCATCTTCTGAAACTCAACTTCAATCATTTTGATCTTGATGATGCAACTTTATTTTTCAAGAAAGTTGGCAAAACAGTTGTATATCTTGTGGTATATGTAGATGATCTTTTAATGACAGGGAACAATGAAAGCTATATTGCATCCATAAAGAAAGAATTAGGAAAAATTTTTGAAATGACTGATTTGGGCTATGTTCATTACTATCTTGGCATTGAAGTAACCCAACATCCAAAGTCCATATTTCTTTCTCAAAAGAAATACATTGGAGATTTGTTAAACAGATTTGGCATGACAGAGTGCAATCCCCTTTCTACTCCAATGGAACAAAACTTGAAGCTCACATCTATTGAAGGAAAGGAATTTGAGGATGCAACAAAGTATAGACAGCTTGTAGGAAGTCTCATCTACCTCACTACTACCAGACCAGACATTTCATTTGCTGTTGGAATCCTCTCCAGGTTTATGCAAAAGCCTTGTGAGGGACATTGGTCTACTGCAAAAAGAGTTCTAAGGTACTTGAAGGGAACTCAAGACCTTGGAATCAAGTATACACAGGTGGACGACTTCAACTTGATTGGATACTCTGATTTAGACTTCGATGGAGACAAAGAAACTAGGGTATCTACTTCAGGATATGCTATGAGTCTTGGATCAGGAGCTGTCTCCTGGAGATCACGCAAACAATCAGTACCAGCAGATTCCACAACAGAAGCAGAATATGTGGCAGCAGCTGAAGCAACGAAAGAAATTGTGTGGCTCAGGAAAATTCTTGAAGATTTGCAGGTAAAACAAATACAATCAACTCCACTCATGATTGATAACACATCTGCAATAAATTTGGCCAAGAATCCAAAGTTCCATGATCGTACTAAGCACATCAATACTAAATATCATCTGATCCGACATCATGTTGAGGCCAAAACAATCCATCTCCGTCATTGTTCCACAAACGAGCAAATTGCAGACATCTTCACCAAAGCGCTTGGAAGAGAAAAGCTTGAAAGATTCAGAACGATGCTTGGACTCACCAACATCCCTTCAGATTAAGGGGGGGAATGTTGACACCTAATCCGAAACGGATGGGTGAACTGGACAGTCATCTAGAAGATGAACTGATCCGTTTTTATTTTTGTATATAAACATGAGTTACCTAATGAATAATATCAATCAGTTTTGTCTCTCGTTCAATGTGGAGTTACCCTGGCCTGACAGTGTTGTTGTCATTTTTCCCCCATTATTGATCCTCCTGATCCTTGCTATAACGGGTCTTCTTCATACCGTTTTGGTGATTGTCTTATGGATGAAGATTTGTTAATTGATAGCTCAGGATGCTTCAGGGCTGGTTGTTTCATTGCACTGCCCGAATCAGGATATTGACAATTCAATGAATGTTTTTCTGTCTCAAGCTCCTGGTGTTCTTCACCGGTTTCCCCTTGACCCTCAGCCCTAAGGTCTTGATCACTAGCCTTCTACTTCCTCTCCTGATTTGGATACTTAGTTTTAGGAGTGGCTACACTAGTTTTAGGATGATATGGTTTAGAGACGAAGGAACCGGATGCTTTTGTTCTTATTATGGGAGTAATAGTTTTTTGTGGCCATGTTTTCCTTGCATCCCTTTGAGAATTTGAATGTTCTTTTCTGCTTTTGAGATCATCTCATTAATAAATGTTTTCTTCCCCAAAACTATGCACTTCTTATTTCTTTTATGACCCATTTTTCCTATGATTTATTAGAGTTGTTGTACTTTGGGATTTCTATTATTCCTACACTTTACACATGGACCCTATGCATATTTATTCAAGACTTAAGTGTCTTAGCTTGTATAGTGGTGAGCTTACTCAAGTATATTAGAGAAATGCGCAAGTTCTTACCTCTCGTCTTATTTCCCAACACCTGTAAAGCTAAGAACACATCTAAAGAATCAAGAAATTTACACAACCTAAGTGTTCTAGTTACCATAGTGGTGAGCCTACCCAGGTATATTAGAGCGATGCGTAGGTTCTTACCTCTCATCTTATCACCCAACACCTATGCTCTAGAAACACTTTGTTAACAAAACATACTAGGCTGATTACATCGTCAATTGGCTCCCCCGACAATGATGCCAAAATGTTGAGTCAATTTAATCATTGTTAATATGGCTGAATAACAACCATTAATTTTCAACCCAGGTTAGGTCTGCTTATTTCAAAGGAGTATGCATTGTCTGCGCCGATACACTTCAGTGAAGAGTAAAAATAAAAGACAGAAGCAAATGTCGTTGAATTTAATTGCAGAAAGCAACACTCATGCAGAAATCAAAAACATTCTACAGAAATGAAACCACACTTCATGTTACCAAGGAAAAGGTGTGCCACACACCACACCACTAACTAAGCCAGTTGGTTGAATATTATGTTCAAATCAATCCTGTGTGACAACATATCAAAAATCTAGAAACAAAAATAAACCCATTATGCCTTTTACACGGTGACAGAAATAACTTCACACTTACTGAAAGGAACAATAATTAATCTACCACTATGCTATTGTTGTTGTTGCAATCCATGCTAAAGAGGAGGGCCCTTCCTCCCTAGCAGGGCGCAGGGATGAAATGCAAATTAGTAAAGTCTCAACACCACGTCTGTAAAAACATCAACAATGTTATTCTTTATATTAAAATGCTTATGAATTATAGAAGCAAATGACGATGTTGTCCTTCTGTGTTTACATGGAACTGAGTCCCCTTTATAATATTTACATACCCAAAATGAGAAACAGATTAGTCATGAGAATCTCACGATTCTCATGCTGATCAATAACGAGAGAGAATAGAAATTGTTACAACAGGTTCGAAATACAAGGCCTATTATTGTTACATCATTTGTCAAAATCACAAATGCCTTGTTTCCTTAACCACCCATAGGTAATACAATCTTTATGATAGGTGTCATGTGGAATAGTACCCACGGTCCTAGATAGTTGCGATGTAGTCAACATCCCACGGTGTAACAACAATTCGAGGTGTAATAGAAATGCATGAGGTATAATAGAAATTCGGGGTGTAACATCAATGATCTGAAACATCAAGTACTCAAAACCCCTTGGTGAATTATCACACTGTTGTTCATCCTTTGGCCATGGACTTTGGAGCATCACCTAAAAGAAATAGAGCTAGAGAACTTTTTCCATATTTGCCTTGATTAGCCATCAAAAATATATCACCTCATTCATATTTAACAAAAATGGAAAAATAATATGTCATAACAAAAATGGATTCTTATAACCGAGAAAAAAGTAATTATGATATAAAGTCCACAAGTTCAGAGGTGAAATGGTCAAGGATGGGGGGGAAAGGTGTCCAAAATATGCACAAAACCTGCACCCAATAGAGATGACCACCCATGAGAAGAGGTTCTTCTGGAGAACCTAGTTCATCATCTATGGGTTGGATGGTATCTTCTTCCTCCAACTCTTCCTCTATCACATGAGTCAACTATTCTTCCTCTAGTATCTATGTTGCTTCTTCCTCCTGGGACTGCCTTTTTTGTTCCTCTTCTTGTATCCTTTCTTCTTCTTCTTCATATTTCTTCATGAGAAACTCATCTTGCTTCCTATTCTCTTCTTCTTATAGTTCTCTCCTTTCTTGTTTCACTTGAATAGCTCCCATGTTCAAAGGATCGAATTTCCATTTCCTACTACTTTCTCCTATCAAATCATGCTTGATCCTCTTCCTAGGAGCTACACTCTTTTCTTGAGGGGTTATCTATGTTTCCTCCTATACCTGCATATCTGGAGCTGGTGGATCTTGGGGTGAACCAAATTCCATTCCTAGATGTATATTTCTAATTGCATTGTACCATTTCTTCACCTTCTCATATTCTACCATAGAATTGATGAATATCCCCAATTGAAACTGATCCTTTCACAATGTTTTATGTACACTCTCTTTGGATCACATCCATGCAAGTCCTTAATTGTGAAGTGCACACAATATAGCTCTTGTATTTCTGCACTTTCTGCCTTGTGGCTCTTCAGTTCATACAATCTGATCCTCAAAGGGAAGGTGGGCCAAGGGGATTTCTTCCTTCTGTGAAGGACTCCTGACAACCCTTTGTCCAACTGATATGCTACTTCTTGCAAGACCACCTTATTGGTCACATATCATGACATGAGGTGAGGGGAGATCTGACATCCAAAGCATCTGATATAAGTACCCTCAGGCGCTACAAACCAATCCGTGATATCATGTAGTGACTCCTTCACTTGATTGATCGTGTAAGGAGGATCGATCTCATATAGAATATGGAATATGAATGCAAATAAGTGCTCTTCCAACTTCTTGTATGAGTCTCTGAAGCTTGATTCAAACAACACTCTACAGTGGAAATAGAATGGAAACTTATTCTGTGGGTTCCAATTCCAATACATTCCTGGGAACACATATCGTGCGCAGATTCGATCTAATAGAAATGTATACATATAGAACTCTAGTGCCTAGTTTTCCCTCAAATATGCCTTTTCCTACCCCACATGACATTGCACTCAAATGAAAATATATATATTCCCAATTGAATGTTTTATTACGGGTAACCACCATGTTGAACATATATATCCAATTTTCCTCAAATACTTCAACGTTATTTTGACCATGCAACTGAAAATACATAGCAACAAGATATTGATATACATCCCTGAGAATCTTGTTTAGATAAACTACAGATGGGTGGTGATGAAACTTTTAAATCTCTCGACACCAATATTTGATGATGTCACTTGTGTTGAGATCGACCCATCTGGTGTAGAAGTCATTATTTGCATATTTTGTCAGCCTTTACATCTTATAGTATTTTTGCATATCTTATCCATAATATGTGGTGATTTGACCACCTCTTTCACTATGAATAACGAGATGAGAATCATCCATGTGTGTAATAATCCACTCAATCACTTCTGCACAAGGGATGATTGGGAATCTGCATGTGATCTGTTAAATACACACATGGCAGCAACAGAATATGAATGATAAATAGGAGAGTACATTTATTATTAACAAATGATATACATTTATAGTACATGGTGTGACCCTTGGATTCATATTCCAAGTGGTCTCTTGGACTCCTTTTGGCTGTTCAGCTTCCACACTAACCCTTAGAGGATTAGGTGTCCAACATTCCCCCCATTAATCCGAGGGTTATGTATGAGTCCAAGTAATACAAAACATGCAAAAATATATGGCAGCACTAGGCTGAATGTGCTCTCTGAGATGTTGGTATAAAGGGTGATGGTTTAAGGATGACCACCAACACTGGAACGCTTAGTGCAGTTCCCGGAACTCTTCCAAGTCTGGAATGAAGCTCAGGTATTCTGCTAGAGGAATTGCTCCTGATGTTTTGAAGAGGGAAACCTTCAACCATGAAAGGGAGGTCTCACCCCGCATAAAAGGGAGAATCTCAACCTGAAAAGGGAGGTCTCAACCTGTGATGGTTTAAGGATTACCACCAACTCTGGAATGCTTAATGCAATTCCTGGAACTCTTCCAAAACTGGCAAGAAGCTGAAGTTTTCTGCTAGAGGAAGTGTCCCCAATTCTTTGAAGAGGTATCGTCGACTGAAGGCATGCTCAGGGGCATCTTTGTCTCTCACTACAACTCTGAATCTGGTGTGGCAGGTTATGGCTCAGGCTCGCTTGATGTGACTTTGAAGCTTGTAGATGACCATCATTTCCCCCCTTGTCAGATACAAGGTGAGATGATGGAGAAAACTCAACTACAAGACTGTTCAATACTCTAGAACAAGTTCTGACATGTGACTGGAATATCTTCTTAGCTGTTGATGCCCATTGCCAAGAAGAGATCCATCCAAGATGAATCTTTGTTCTTGCAGGAGGTTTGTTTTTGAAGCATATTTTTGAAGAATGATTGCTTTTATGACAGTGCTTACATGGATGAAGATCAAAATAGTGATCTTTCATATGGCCAACTCGGTCACAGTGTTGGCATTTCACAATTTGTTGTTTTGTTGTGGAAAGGAGCAGAATCTAGAACAGCAAAAGGTGAACAGTCATGAAGGAATCTAGCACTCTGAAACTGGATGGGCTTTGAGTAGTCTGGAATGTGAAAGGACACGTCCTTGCCATATCCAAGACCAGTTCCATGCTTGTTGTGGACAAGCTCTTCCCAAGGTCTAATGACCGACTTGGGAAGTGTAGACTGAATTTTTGCATCTGCATGTACAACTGTTGCTTTATTGGGCACTGGATCTAAATGAACTTGCTGCTTATGGGAGTCTGTTTCAATGTTCTGAATAGAAACAGGTTCAGAATGATGACTCCTCTATTTTGATTCTTCTTGCTGACGCTGAGATTCAAGCTCCAAAAATTATACCTTTTCTTGTGTATACTGCAGATAGGTTTTAATATCACAGAGAGTGTTCTTATTTGCAAGTGTGCAGTAACCATTTTCCAATTTCCTAAGAATCGCAACAGAATCAATGGGCGTAAAACATGTGCGATCCAGACAACGATCGAACAAAACATCAGCAACCATAACTTTGACAGTACTAAGAGCCTTAGGATGAGATCCACTTGCATCATTGCTTCCTTCTCTCAATGAATCACCCCCATTCTCATACTCGTGTTTGTCATCCAACCGAAGCAGATGAGACCTAATATCTGCTTCTTCGCTACCATTTACATAGTCCAATCTTGAAACACCATTTCTATCTTCGGAAATCAAGACACCACCTGTTGCACCCACACCACTGCCTGAAACTTTGGCACACAAAGCATCTCTTGTGAGCGAATCAGAACCACCATGATAGCGCTTATGTGGCCTTACCCTTCTATTCGGATCTCCTCCATTGAATGCAGAAATTACCCTCTGAGAAAGGTCCAGAGAGCTCACAAGGTTAGGTACAAGCTTGTCAAGCGTGTATATAAGCTCATCCTGGACAATACACCTATCCTTAATGCGCTCCACCAACTTCTGCCTCTTCTCCTTGAGGTAGATCAATTCGTCATTTCCCTCAATGTGCATATCTACTCATCAACAACTGTGTATACGCAACTTGGATCCCGAAGTCGTTTATCAACTCTGGAATATTCAGTTGCACCGAAAACCAGCGATAGCTAACCCTAACCAGGTCGTTGTACACCAGTAAGAGAAATTTAACCTATTGTGAGTGTGAAATTCGTGTGCGCTCAGCTAAGCCAAAAGGATTCACTGTTGAAGTCCGACCTTTCGGAATTATGAGACTCTGGTCGGGTACCTGAGAAATAGAAGAAGTGTCGAGAACCGTCACTACCAAGTTGTAGCGGAAGCACAATGGCCAAATGAATTTGGCTGGTAACAAAGACTCGTAAATTGTATAATGATGTATCAGGAGTTGCAATGCTCGCTCTAGAAGTGAGAAAGCGTGAATGGGGGCTTTATATGCAACTTTTTCCTGAACCCGGAATTCTCAATGGTGTTATGAAGGAAGGACAGCGGAAAATCAAGCGCATACAATTTTAATGGGGGTGCGGATGGCAGTTATGGCAGAGGAAGTGCGGTTTGATGCCACGAAGAGTGGTATATGAGGGTGTTGTAATATAACGTATGTCACCAGTGACGGTTGCAGCGCACAAATATATGTCGTTGGCTTCTTGGATTTCTTGCCCTGAGCTACTCAGATGTATCGAAAACGAGAGGACTGCAAACAGTTAGTGGAGGCAGGCGTTTTCCCACTCAGCGTTCAACATTTTTACAAGATGTGCACCTTTTACATGTTGGCAGCGTTATATCAACAACGTTCAACCAACAATGTGATATTTATGGACAACGTTCAACAGTGTTCAACTTACCAATAGAGATATCTAACACTCACAATCTTCACCAAAGATAAAGTTCAACAGCAGCAGCCGCTGAATAAGGCCTGTGGAATCCCCGCTTCTTCACCCTGCTTTTTTTTTTATTTTTTTCAGAGTCAATTAACCATCAATTCATCCACACGGGAAACTGCTCCCCGCATATCTCTGGCAACTGCATAAGCATGAACCAAGTTTGTATATACATATGAATTTGGTTCTATTCCTCTTGCTCGCATGCTCTCGAAAGTGGAGCGTGCATGATGCTTGTCACCACGCCTTGCATAATAATTCACCAACAATCCAAAATCTTGTCTTGTTGTCTTGTTAATTTTAAGGAATGCATTTAAGACCTGCTGCCACTTGTGGGTATGAGTCTCAAGAATCCTTTTAAATTCTTTGGAAGTGTTTTCTGTGTCCTCATGCCATGTGGAACGATAATCTTGATGTTCATTGTTACCACCAATCCCCCGAACCCACTTCCGTCTGCGCTCGACTACAACCCTCAATCTCCTGTCGTTGTCCAGCTTCACCGTCAAAACTCGTGGAGCAGCGTTCAACTTGGAGCAGGTACATCAGACCAGTGGAAGTGTCAACGTCAGAGATGCCAGGATTTTCTATTTGGTGAAGAGTGTGTAGAAAATGCAGCTAAAATATGGCTGATAGGATTTCAGAATAGAGAATCTAAGTCACAGAGGGACAGGACTTGTTCAGAACAGGTCTGAGTGGGAGCATGAAAGTGTTAGAGCGTTGCATTGGTAGAGAGGGATAGGTCTGGCAATATTCCTCTTTGCAGTAGGGGCAAGTCTGCTCACAACAGAGGAATGGCAGAGCTGATAGAGGTAACAACCTCTATTCTAACAAATTCTCAGAAATGTATAATCAAGAGGAGAGCATTGGTTTACAAAGGGTCATTGAATGAATTGTTGGTTGAGCTATCTGCCATGTGTGTGTTTAACATGGTATCAGAGCAGGCAATCTCCTGCCCCGCTCAAATGTGAGCCACTTGTTTTCTGTGGCCTTTCTCACATCCCATTCCTGCCATCTCTACCCATTATTTCAAAATAACAAAAAAATGGGTGTTTTCCCTCATATTCGGATATGTCACCTATCTTTCTATTCGATTCTTTAATTCATGTCTTGTACGTTTGAATGGTGCTTCTGAGCTCTGCGTTAAGCAGTTGCGCATTGTTTTTGAAAGGTTCATTGAATGAATTATTGGTTGAGCTATCTGCCATGTGTGTGTTTAACATGATCCTATGCATCCTAGACTGGTTGATATTGATGTATGCTTGTAAATCTTCTAAGTTTTCAACGAACTGTTTCTGCATGAATGTGTCTTTTTTGTCATTCCATGTGACCTGAATAGACTTACCTATGAAGCACTATGTATTTGCATAAATGGGAATGGTAGGCTTTGTAATTTGAACTGCTTCCTCAGTGCATGCCTGTGAATCTTCTTTGGAGGGCACTTACATGTAGCGGGAGTCATGGTTCTAACAGATGATGAAAGAGTAACCATACTTATAGCTCAAACACCTATTTTTGCAGGCACACTCATGGCAGCAATGATTAGTTTTATGAAATCTCCTAACTATTATGAGCAACAACTTAGCAAATCATATTCAGAGAGCCATCAAATGTAACTGAAAATGTAATCCTGTTAATGACGACGCATAACTACTTGCATGGGTAAGAAATATGCATGCAAACAAGGAGGGTACACTTCCAAATCACGAAGGGAGTTTAAGGGTCATTCAAGGCTTTGAAGTGCATTTGTGCACTTAAGAAAGAGAGAGAAAGCATCAAGGGTGCAGAGCACACTAAAAAATCATGAAGGAGAAACATTCAGGCCTTCAACATGTGCTCATGCGCTCAAAGAGACTAAGAGGGCGCACTGGTGCAATACAAAGAGATGAAGGAAAAAAAAATAGGGCCTCTAGGCCTTCAAGGCGTGCTCATGTGCTCAAGGACAAGGAGGGAGAACTAGTGCATGCTGAAGGGACAAAAGGAAAACATTCAAGCCTTCGGGGTGTTCTCATGCGCTCAAGGAGGGTGCAAGTCTTTGTGACAAAGAAGTGTGCTCAAGAGGAAAACTTGACTTTTCTTGGTGCACTTTTCTGAGTTGATCAGGATTCGAGTTCCATAAGTGTGTTCTATCTCAAAAAGGCTCAAGGACATGTCTAGCAGCAACATTTCATGATAGAAATGTGGAGAGGAAAGATCTACAAGTTTTTATGGGTGTTGTCACAATGATGATTAGAATGTGAAGAGTTAAGGAATATGTAGTCACAACCCGTGACAACAAATTAACACTTGTAGAGGAAAGAATAGACTAAAACACTAGTAAATGAACTGAAAATAAAATAAATGACAACAAGGAAAGAAAGATTGACATCAAAATCATGAGACGAAACCAATAGAATCGAAATTCAAAACTTACTTGGAATGTAGATCGATGAAGAGTTTCTTGATCCAAATATGTGCACCCAAGAATGATTATGAGAATGAATGATTAACTAGGTTAATTTAAAAAAGATTACATGCAAATCAATCTCATGCATGCTCGCCACTTGTCGACAAGTGACTGAGTTAGTTAAGAGAAGAGAAGTGGGCTCCTATTTTCTAGGAGTACACCCACATGCAACAAGGAAGCTCATGCATGCATTCTAGAAGGGTGCATGTCTTCATACCGAAGGAGTGTGCTCAAGGAGGGCGTACTTGTTAAGAATGAAGGAGTGTGCTCAAGGAGGATGCACTTCTTCAAGCTGAAGGAGTGCGCTCAACACAAGAGTAAGTCTTCGTCTTCTTGAAGTATGATTTTTTCTTAAAGGGTGTTTTTCTTGCTTTTGTTTTCTTTTTTGAGATTTTGTGTGATTTTTGTGTGTGTAAATGGCAACAAAGGCTAGTTTCTAAGTCAAGAAAAGTTATGAGTTCACTTAACCATGGGTGAGATAACACAAGTGATTCTAAATTTTAGGTGAAGACACATAGGAAAAATTGACTTAGGAGGATGTGACACTTAGTGAAAACATAAAAATAACAAATCAAACAACGTGACGACACAAGGGGGCATGGAATGATAGTTCATGCAGGCTCCAAAATAGAGTTAGGAAAAACATTTGGAGGGTCATTATCGTAGCGATAACACCAAGGAGATCTAACTTGAGGGAAACTTCACACTTGGTGTAAAAAATGAAGGCATATACAGAATGCGTGTTTGACCAATTCAAGCATTAGTCCATGATACCACTAATCAATGTGAGCTTTGGCACTAGATATTTTCTAACCTTCATTACAAAGGTTTTCCTCACTTGAGCAAGATGGTTTCATGGATTCCCAAGATTTAGGTAGATCATGAAGGTGTATTTCAAGGATGTGCTAGTGGAAATAATGCCAAGGGACCATTCTCTTCTAGTAGAAACAAATCTATTGAGATTCTTCAACTTATCCATTCTGACCTTTGTGGGACCATGTTGGTGACATCTCTTGGAGAATATATCTATTATGTGATCTTTGTTGATGACTTCTCTCATACAACTTGAATATTTTACTTGAATACTAAGGATTAGGTTTTCAACATGTTCAGGGACTTAAAGGCTCTAGTGGAAAATTAAACTGGAAAGAATATCAAGATCCTTAGGAAAAATTATGGAGGTGAATACACTTCAAATGAATTCAAATGCTTCTATAGAGTTTCCATGATTCATGATCAAAAGCTTCCTATGTTTCTGTGGGAGAAGCAACAAATACTGCAGTATATGTTAAAAATAGAAGCCCTCATCAAGTCTAGGGGGAAAAAACTCATAAATAAGTCTTTACAAGTGTGAAACTGAAATTTGGACACTTTAGAAAATTTGGTTGCATTGTCTACATTTATGTACCAAAAGGGAAGAGGTCAAAGCTAGAGGCTTCTGGAAAGAAAGGTATGTTTGTTGGTTATTGTGAAAATTCTAAGTCTTACATGATATATGTGTCAGGTCGGAGGAACATTGATTTCAGCCATGATGTGACCTTTGATGAAGATGATACCCTTGTAAAAGAAAGGCACTCTCTTGTCCCTACCATCACTGAGAAAAGAGATGATACTATGGATGTAGATGCAGAGCCATCTGTGTTAGAGCCTAACATTGCAAATGAGCCTATGGCACCCGAGGATCCCTTAGATCCTCCTCCTTGTGATCCTCCTTCTAAGAAGAGACCCTTGTGGCTTCACGATACTTTACAGGATGCAAATAGGCATTCATCCCCTAGAGGTACCTTCAAAGAGAACATTCAGCCTCACAGATAGCAAGGATATGCTACATTGAACAGCGACATCATACAATTTGAACCTTGTAGCTATGAATAAGTAGTGAAGGAACATGTTTATAAAGATGCCATGGTGGAAGAATATTAGTCTATCATGAAAAATGATGCATGGGAGGTTGTTCCGAGATATAAGGGGAAGTATGTTATCAATTCCAAGTGGATATACAAAATCAAACATGCAGCTGATGGTAGAATTGAAAAGTTAAAATCAAGGTTTGTGGCTAAAGGATTCTCCCAAAAAGAGGGAAAATATTATGATGAGACATTTGCACCTATTTCCCAATACAATACCATCTGGTCTATTATTTCTATTGTTGCTAATCAAATTTGGAGTCATCATCAGATGGATGTCAAGACAAATCGTTTTCATGTCTGTTGACACCCAATCCTTACGATTGGGTGAATTCATGTAAATAATTAAAATAGGAATGTGGACAGTCATTAGAAGATGAACTGAACAGTCACATAATTTTTTATATAACAATAACATGCCGGATGGAATAAGATGAATCAGTTTTCTGCCAAAATGGAGTTACTCCTAGCCTGACATGGTATGAGAGCCAGCTCCCTGTTTAGTCTTTATGTCTTTTTAACTCCTGATCTGCTCCATTGCTCTCCCTATAATTATGTCTGCCACACCTGCGCTGCCCTGACATATTCTATTTATGATTCCTACGCCCTCTTCAGTTGAATACACTCAGACTCCATAAACGTTTCATATTCTCTGACCACTGACCATCTGTTTGAATGCATTGAGTGCCTGCCTAACATGGTATCATCTGTTTGAATACGTTGAGTGCCTGCCTGACATGGTATCATCCGTTTGAATGCATTGAGTGCCGGCCTGACAACTATGACTGTGCGGATGACTGATTCATAAACGTTTCTGCCATGGACGCGGGCTTTGCCAGAAAGTTGCAGTCTACGAGCCCTTTCTAGATTCCAATCTCTGCGTAGTCTATTCATCTCTCTCATTCTGCTGTTTGATATGATTATGAGGCTTTGAAGTCTATCACATACAAATCTTGAGAAACGAACTGCTGTCTCTCTGAGTTGTGTTGGAAACGAACTGCTGTCTCTCCGAGCTGTGTTGGAAATTGGCGCCGTTGAGTCTCAAATCAATTCAGAGCATAACTATCAAAGATTGTTAAACGCGAGAGGAAACCTCACATTACCCTGTGCTGTCAGCAGAACATCACGACTGAATGATGAGTAGGGTACTGTAGAGTACCACCTTTTGCTTGCATTTTATTGTTGTTGTTGATCGAACTCCTGAATAAGAGATTAAGAGAATAATCCGATTTCTTTCCCCTTCCGAATCATTGAATTTGAAGATAGAAGGACGAAAGCCTGATTTGGAATGCGATGCGGTTAAATACAGGGCACGGAGGAACCAAAACACGAGCGAAGAGGTCCTTATTCCACGGTCCCATGGAGTGCGCATTAATAAAAAGATCACATAATATGTAGCACAATATTTGGTGGAGGCAGAAATGATGCGTTGAGCCCTTTTAAAAGAGACTGTATAGCGTGTGCATCGAATGATTTTTATTGGTAGCTGTGTACATTTTTGAAAGTAATTTTCTTTCTGTGTATTGAAATTGTGATGACAGTGGGTACATGAAAATCTTATGTTAGAAGTTTTAGTGGACGATAATACCCTTTGAGAATGCTCTTTTGAGTACATTTTTATTGTATATTGGCAGAAGTATTTTTTTCTATCAGCAAAACTATTTTTTTACAGAATGCATTCAATCATATCCATGGTGGGAATAGTTCTCACTGGCAAGGAGAACTATCCTGAATGGTCCCGGATGATAAAACACACCCTCATTTTCAATGAGTTGTGGAAAGGAGTGTGTGTCGGAGAAGGAGACAATGACCCAGTACAGCCTACCTCAGAGAAAGAACTCGTCATTTGGGAAAACAAGAACAACAAAGCTTATGCATTAATCGCAGCATCTATAAATGAAGAGGTGAGTCGCCATATTTCGTCATATTCAACTACCTTTGAAGCCCTACAAAAGCTGAAAGAACTCTATGACTCACATTCTGCACTTAAAGTAGTCCAACTCATGATTAAACTCTTCACTCTTGAACTACAAAATAATGATCCTCTTTCTCTTGCATCTGAAGTAAAGTCTATAATGCATGATATCAAATCCACTTAGGTTGAATTGGATATTCCTCTTATTGCTTTTCTCAAGGCACTTTATCCTACTTACTCCAACTATCTTGAGTCATTGCAAGCAAATGGAAATCTTAAAGATATAACCTTTTACTCTCTTGTGAAAAAGTTTGCTGAAAGAGAGAAAGCTTTTGGAAAGAAGACAGCCCCTGAATCTTCTGAAGAGACTGTGTGCCTTGCTCATAAAGAAAAGCATCCTGCTCAAGACTCTACAAGAGGAAGAGGTGGACGAAGAGGAAGAGGAAGATATTTCAGAGGCAGGGGGGGCAAACATTCTCAAGGAGAAAAGGTAGATCTGCATTGCATTCGCTGCAAAAGAAATGGATCACATGATGCTTCTACATGCAAGCTACCATGGGACAAAATTGAACAGAAAAGAAACCAACAGAAAGGTAAAACTAATGATACAGACATCCTGAAGATGAACCACCGTTGCTGGTTCGAAACGTCGATCAGAAAGAAACCTAATGTGATGTATCCGGAATATCTACATAAAGGTAAAGCACCTGAATCCGCTCACTATATTGAGGCACAATGTAACATTGGAGTAAATGAAGATTTCTTTAATGCTTCACTTACTTCCTGGAAAAATGATTGGTTGTTTGATTCAGGAGCAACCTGTCACATGACTCATAGAAAAGATTTTTTTGAAGATTTCACTGACAATGTTGATGGAGCAGTATACTTTGTAGATCAATCAAAAATCAAGCCATCAGGGCTTGGCACAATTAGGCTTAAACTACCTGGTCTTCCAGACTTTCTTCTGGATCATGTTCTATATCTCCCATAGCTCAAGAGAAACTTGTTGTCCTTGGTCCACATCCGCCAGCAAGGTCACTCCATTCATATGTTTGATGGCAAGCTTGAGGTAAGAAAATCATCTGACCACTCACTTGTCATGAGGGGAACAGAAGACGAAAGGCTTCTCAAACTGCAAGGAACCTCTGCTCATGCACAACATTTCCCATATATTTCTCATCATGAAGAAGGTACACTTCCATCAAGTTTATTATGGCATGCTAGATTTGGACATTTAAACTATGACAGTCTCCGCTTATTGAAGAAAAATGGTGTTGCTGGTTTGCCTACAATTCCTAGGAAACATAAGCAATGTGATGCTTGCATTCTAAGAAAGCATAGCAAACAGTGTTTTCATGATTCACATTCAAGAGCACATAGGAAGCTTGAACTCATTCATTCAGATTTATTTGGTCCAATGCCTGTTCCTTCTGCAAATGGAAATAAATATATCATGACATTTATTGATGATTACACCAGAACGTGTTGGGTTTATTTATTGAAGAACAAATCTGATGCTTTTCAAACATTCAAGAATTTTCATAAATGGATTGAAAATGATGCACAATCTCATATTGGGTCTATTCGCACTGATAATGGAAAAGAATATACATCAAATGAATTTGAAAATTATCTTCGCTAACATGGGATCAAACATCAAACAACTGTGCCTTATAATCCCCAACAGAATGGTGTAGCTGAAAGAATGAATAGAACAATCTTGAATATGGTACGATCCATGCTTTTCTTCAAAAATGTAAAGATAATGTTTTGGGCTGATGTTGTTCTATGTGCTGCATATATAAAGAATAGTTGTCCATCTAATGCTATAAGAAACAAGACTCCTTATGAATTGTGGTATGGACATGTTCCTTCGGTAAAACATCTTAGGGTCTTTGGTTCCACCTGTTATGCTTCGATACCAAAGGTACATAGAAACAAACTTGGTGCTAGAAGTCGTAAGTGTATCTTCCTGGGGTATTCAAACACCTCCAAAGCATACCGCCTCTATGATGAAGTAAATAAAAAGTTTGGTGTATCTAGAGATGTAATTTTTCTTGAATCATCCAAATCTGACAATGTTGTTAAGCGACAACTTGATCGCTTGGATAGATTCGTAAAAACAAAATCATTTCAAGAATTTGATAATCAGATTCCACATCCTGAAGGGGGGATTCCTATTCTAGATCAACATGTGGAACCTTCTTCTGAAGAACACTCTTCCCTGAATGAAACTCCAACAACGGATGATGCTTTAAGTGATGTAATTGATAGAATTGGGAGACTCAATCTTGATTCAGTCCCAACTCAATCAACAGAGTAGCCTGGACCATCTCAGAAAGGTCCCCCAAAGTGGCTGACAAAGACACTTGAAAGTGTTCATCTTGATGAAATTGGAAAAACAGGAACCAGAAATTCAAACCAACAAAATGGAGGTGATGTAGATGACTCTAATTCACCTGTTGTTATGGATGTTTCTTATGATTGTAAATTGAACTTGTCTACAGATTTTGAACCAATTTCCTTCAAAGAAGCTGCTTCTCATGATGAATGGAAAGAAGCGATGCAAAAGGAGTATGATGCCCTCATAAAGAACGGCACTTGGAAGCTGGTTGACCCTCCATCTGGAACCAAACTAATTGGCTGCAAGTGGGTCTACAAGAACAAGTACAAAGCTGATGGCTCACTTGACAAGCACAAAGCTAGGCTTGTGGCAAAAGGTTTTACACAGAAGGAAGGGGTCGATTATGAGGAAAATTTTGCCCCCATGGCAAAATGGGCCACCATCCGGACACTCTTTGCACTAGCAGCTCAGAACGGTTGGAAAGTCCATCAAATGGATGTAAAATCTGCCTTCTTGAATGGAGATCTAAAAGAGAACGTTTTTATGTCCCAGCCTGAAGGATTTGCTGTGAAAGGACATGAACATAAAGTATGCAAACTTGTGAAGTCCTTGTATGGCCTCAAACAAGCACCGCGAGCCTGGTATGAAAAACTAACTGAGCATCTTCTGAAACTCAATTTCAATCATTTTGATCTTGATGATGCAACTTTATTTGTCAAGAAAGTTGGCAAAACAGTTGTATATCTTGTGTTATATGTAGATGATCTTTTAATGACAGGGAACAATGAAAGCTACATTGCATCCATAAAGAAAGAATTGGGAAAAAGTTTTGAAATGACTGATTTGGGTTATGTTCATTACTATCTTGGCATTGAAGTAACCCAACATCCAAAGTCCATATTTCTTTCTCAAAAGAAATACATTGGAGATTTGTTGAACCAGTTTGGCATGACAGAATGCAATCCTCTTTCTACTCCAACGGAACAAAACTTGAAGCTCACATCTATTGAAGGAAAGGAATTTGAGGATGCAACAAAGAATAGACAGCTTGTAGGAAGTCTCAACTACCTAACTACTACCAGACCAGACATTTCATTTGCTATTGGAATCCTCTCTAGGTTTATGCAAAAGCCTTGTGAGGGACATTGGTCTACTGCAAAAAGAGTTCTAAAGTACTTGAAGGGAACTCAAGACTTTGGAATCAAGTACACACAGGTGGATGACTTCAGTTTGATCGGATACTCTGATTCAGACTTCGATGGAGACAAAGAAACTAGGGTATCAACTTCAGGTTATGCTATGAGTCTTGGATCAGGAGTTGTCTCCTGGAGATCACACAAGCAATCGGTTCCAGCAAATTCCAAACAGAAGCAGAATACGTGGCAGCAGCTGAAGCAACAAAAGAAATTGTGTGGCTCAGGAAAATTCTTGAAGATTTGCAGGTAAAACAAGTACAATCAACTCCACTCATGATTGACAACACCTCTGCAATAAAGTTGGCCAAGAACCCAAAATTCCATGATCGAACAAAGCACATTAATACTAAATATCATTTGATCCGACATCATGTTGAGGCCAAAACAATCCATCTTCGTCATTGTTCCACAAATGAGAAAATTGCAGACATCTTCACCAAAGCGCTTGGAAGGGAAAAGCTTGAAAGATTCAGAATGATGCTTGGACTCACCAACATCCCTTCAGATTAAGGGGGGGAATGTTGACACCTAATCCTCACGATTGGGTGAATTCATGTAAATAATTAAAATAGGAATGTGGACAGTCATCAAAAGATGAACTGAACAGTCACATCCTTTTGTATATAACAATAACATGCCGGATGGAATAAGATGAATCAGTTTTCTGCCAAAATGGAGTTACTCCTGGCCTGACAATGTCATACTCACGGAAGAAGTGTACCTAGAGAAACCATAGGGATTTGAGGAACATGATAGAGAAACCAATGTTTACAGATTCAAGAAATCCCTCTATGGATTGAAGAAAGCCCCTAGGGATTGGTATGCTCATATTGATGGATAACTGATGAAGCTAGGATTCATCAGAAGCAATGATGACCCCCACCTTTACTTCAAGGTTTTCCAAGATATAGCTTTGATTTTTTTTTATATGTTGATGACTTTTTCTTGATAAGGGAAGAGCCTTTGGTCATCTAGTGTGAGATTGAGATTGCCTCTGAATTTGAGATGAAAGATCTTGGGTTGTTGCACTATTTCTTGGGCTTACAGGTGTGGCTAAAACCAGAAGATATTTTCCTCGACCAAGGAAATTATGTTTTCAAACTCTTGGAGAGGTTTTGGATGGTGGATTGCAAATATGTAGCCACACTGATGGAGGAAAAATTCAAGAAGCTATGTGGTGAAGAAATGGTACCAGATCTAGCAGATCCTTCTATGTAGCAAAAACATATTGGGGCTTTGATGTTTTTGGTCAACACAAGACCAGATATATTTGTTTTTATTAACAACTTGAGCCAGTTCATGGTGGAACATTTGCATGTTCACTGGGCAGATACAAAACATGTGTTGAGATATTTACATGCGACGATCAACTATGGATTGAGATATGCCTCTAGTGATGATTTGAGACTTCATGGGTATATAGATTCAGATTGGGATAGGAGTGTTACTAATTTGAAGAGAACAACGGGGTTTTTCTTTAATTTGTGATCTACCATGATTTCCTGGATGAGAAGGAAGCATACATCTGCCACTCTCAGTTTAACCGACGCATAGTACATTGCAACTAGTATGGCTAGTTATGAGGAAGTGTGGTTGCAGAAGCTATAGATATTTAATCATGTGTCAGATACGATTTTGATATGTTGTGATAATCAAACCAAGATCAAACTTTCAAAGAATCCAGTATTCCATGATAGGTTGAAGCACATCGATATTAAGTATCACTACATAAGAGATATGGTACTGAGAGGAGCAGTGATGCTCCAACACATCTCAACTGATGAGAAGGTTGCAGAAACTCTCACCAAGCCTTTGCTGAAAGTGAATTTCTTATTTTTTAGAGAGTTTGGAGTGTAGGAGAATGTATCCCTCCCTGAGAAGGAAAATTGTTGATTAAGAACACTAAGCATATGCTCTTTCCCCAGTCTTTCAACTAACCATGGACTTGGTGGGGGGGAATGAGCAGCGAGTTTCCTAGGTGTGAGGGTACTCCTTGAATCCATGGACTTGTGTGATTACATGAAAAAGTATGCATCCTACCCAAAAGTCACCTTCATGTCTTTATAGACCAAGGACCATATTGAGATAGTTAAGTTTGCTGGGATTGCTACCCATATGGACAGTGGGTGAGGAGACTTAGGTGTTTGTGATCTCCACGAAGGTTAAATGTGAGTACCATGGAATTGGTTATGGTAAATAGATCTCCCTTAAGTGTTGGATACAAGTGTTCTACCACTTGATTACTAAGGATCAAGTTGGGTGAGGATTAGTCAATGGACATAGGTTGTGTGATCTTTACCAAGCTCATTTATGACTAATATGGACTTTGTTATGGTAAATCAATCTCCTCTATTGTCAGTGTCGATCATTTTTATTCTTATTTAGATTGAGTCAACATTGTTTAGCTCATATGGGATGAGATGAGCTTCTCTTATGTTGATACATGTACATATGAGATGAGACTTATGGTGCAGCTGGATATTCCTCCCTAGTTGAGAGGGAGCATTGAAAATTGGCAGCTTCAGTCAGGATTTTCATTTAAAAATTATGTAGAAAAATCAAATTTTCAATTTTGACCAAGTCGGCTTAGCGAAGTACAATTCGGCCCAACAGGTGGAAATGCCTCCTCATCCAAAACATATAAATATGCCATCATTGACCCTCATTTGACATCCATCCATCCACACACAATTCAATTTGAAATTGCAAGAGAATCTCACACATGCGAAGGAGTCAAAGGGAATATTTTCTCTATGTTGACCAACCTATTCTCTCTCTATTTGATTTGTGTTGACCTGGGCTTAACATGTTTTTGTTGACCAATTTCTTGACTATCTTAGAAGGTTGGAAATCGTAAGAGGAAGTTGACTTTGTTTGAACGATATTTCATCTATGTTTTTTGGGCACGTTGACTAAGGTTGAATGTAAGATTGAATGGGATATTTTACCAAGGATTGTAGACCACTGACAGAGATGATTTGACTGATAGTTTGATTGAGGAAAGAGGTTGAATATTCTAATGCATTGACCAAATATTCAACACTATTTTCTAGGCATTTATCGCAAGGTTTGATTTGGATTTGACTGCAAGTTTGACTGATGTATTTGATCGAGAGTTGTAGAAGGTTTATTGAAATTCCACAAGACAAAATTTGGCCCTCTGTTGCAGATTATGATCGCTAGCCGGATTTGACTCTCTCTCTCTCTCTTATTTGATTTATTTTGACTTGGTTGACTTGAAAGTCATGGCTTTGACTTTGACTAGCTGTGGATGTACAAATTGGACTATGTATTTCATGTTGAACATTGATTGACTAAGAAGAAAAATAATTGATTCTGGGTTCCCCCTTTTGGGTTTTTTCCCTGGTCTTTGACCAAAAATATTTGTGTCTCATTGTGCTTCTCTATCTTCTATTGTGCATTATTGTTTAGTGTTTTACCTATAAGTTCTTAACTGTTACTGGGGTGAATGTAATAATTTTTAATTAATTATTACAACGTAGAACATGTGAAAAATTAACAATGTAGGGGAACTATAGATATCCATTACAGATGGAATGGGGATAAGTATGAAGAATAACAACAAGCATTTGAAGAATACCAAACCTTTGATTTTATTGAAAGGATTGGTATTATTCAATTAATAAATACAAGATAACAATCCATCATAGTATTATCTTCCTATTGAAATAGATTCAACGACGGCTAGATCTAGAGGAAAGTTGTGAGCATTATATTTGTGCATAACTTCCATACCTAGGTTAACACGATTAATGATATCGACCCAAGGTTTAATTACAGGACCTGGATTTTCAACTACAAATTGGTTGAAATTGAATCCATTTAGGTTGAAATCCATAGTGATTATGCCTAGGGCGGTAAACCAAATACCTACTATGGGCCAAGAAACTAAAAAGAAATGTAAAGAATAAGAGTCATTGAAACTAGCATACTGGAATATCCATCGATCATATATATAGTTACTTTTCTAAAAAAATGAAGTGTGTATACACACACACTTCATTTTTTTGGAAAATTAAATTAAATATGGAAGAGGGGTAGGAGGATCACTACGCCCAAAACTTGCATCGTGGCTTTTTGAATTAATAAAGAAATGCATTCCTCTTGGGACATCGATTTGTTCTAAAGCCTTAACATATGGCCAGTGATTGGAAATGAAACTTATGTTTCGTCAATTGTCTTTGTCTTGAAATAACCACTATCAAATAACGATTCAAATTCATAGGGACCAAGCTAATGATTCATAAAATTTCAGGTAAAATATTTAATTTTAAGTCAAAGAGTAGGGCCCAATTACTAACATTGAATTTCTTATGTATAATAAATTATCAACCCACTTAGCTCATTTTTATTGTATCAATCAATTTATTTCAACCATCTTGGTGAATTTCATCTAATTCATTCAATTATACAATCCTTTGCTTTTGTGCTTCAAACAATTCTATCCCTAATTCTATTGCAATTTTGGAAGTTTTAACTCGGAATTCAATTGGAAGAAGGAATTCCTTCACATGGAAAAATTCATATTGAGTGAAACTAGTAGTATTATTCCATGTTGTTCTATAAGCCAATAAATCTTTTAGAATCCTTTCTTCCCAATCTTTCAGATGAAGCTATATTGTCTTGGACATGATTGCTTTCAAAATCTTATTTGTAGATTCCATTTGTCCATTAGCCAATGGATGATAAGGAAAATACCTTCAATGTTTGATTTTATATTTCTAGATCATTTCCTACACTAACTTAGATGTGAATTGTGCTCCCTAATCAGTAACAATTTCCCTTAGAACTCTAAATCAAACAAAAAATTCTTTAAATAGGGAATTTACTATTGACTACTCAATTTCTCTTACCAAAGTGTGTGCCTCTACCAATTGGTTAACATAATTAGTGTATACTATTATATATCATTTTCCTTTTGACAAAGGATCAATCAACCCTACAAATCCTAAAGCCCATTTCTTGCACTTAAGGGGCATCTTGTTTGTTGTAATTGGTTGGACCATCCATTGATAACTATTATAACTTCTAACATACTTTTTTACCATTTCTAAAGAGATTTGGCCAATAATATCCCAAATGAAGTATTTTGTAAGCAATACTTTTATCTATAAAATTCCCACCACGTGGTTCACCATGTTCCAAATTGTCAAATATTTCATTTTCTTTGACACATTAATGAAAATAAAATATGGTTTTATGTAGAAAATATCTTATTTCCATGAATATATAGCTCTTTTTTTAATAATATTTTACTTTTCACACGGTGAAAAGTGTGATGGTGGTCTTTTATTTTTATTTTGTGTAGATAAATAATTATTTATATTAGAAAAAATGGAGGTTGAATAGATATAGAAAATTAATTTTCATCTAGAAACTATCCTTTACTAGAGCAATCTCACTAAGAATGTTGATGCAAGAGAAAGTTTGCCGCCATATTTTCCTTTCTAAGTCGATCTAGGATAGCAATATTATATTATTATAACAATAAAAACCATCTCGTTACCCCACTATTAGTTATTGGTTCATTCATTAAGTATCTAATGGTAAAATGGTTTATGTGAACAAAGACTTTGTGTTTATTAATATAATACCAAAATTTGTTAACAACATGAATAACTACTAACATTTATTTTTCAGTAATGATATACTTAAGTTCAATAGGAGTTAAAAATTTTCTAATGAATTAAATAACATAGGTATAAATATTTCCTTCTAGCCTAAAACTACTCATACTATTGTATCAGATGCATTTCTAGAAATGTGAAATGGAAAGGTCAAATCTAATCCTCTCAATATTGAATTTGTTTTGAGAGTAGCAAAGGTCATATGAGAATTAGTATTTTGAGAAAATTCAACATCTTTTACCAATAAATTAAAAAATGGAAAGGATGTCTTTCTAAAATTTTCTATAATTCGTTAGTAATATCCTACATATCCTAAGAAACTCCTTGCATTTCCTTGTATTGATGGAATTGGTAAATTAATAATTACTTCAATTATAAGTTGATCCACTTTGATCCCTATAGTGAACACATGGTTCCCATGTAAAATTCCTCCCGTTAACAATATAAAACATTTTTCAGTCCTCAATGCAATAAAAACTTTTTCCTGGCTATCTAAAGCTTCTTTGAAATAATTTTCATATACATAGAAATCATCCATGTGAACCTCTACACAATCATGCATTAAATAAAAAATAGCTAATATTTCTCTTTGAAATGTGGTAGGTGTGTTACATAGTCCTAAGGTTAACTCCCTACAGGGATACATTCCCAAAGGAAATGTAAATGTGTCTTGTCTTGGTCCTCAAGAGCTTTTTGAATCTAACTATATCCATTGAAGAAAGAAAATTATTTATTTCCTGCCAATGTATCTAGAACTTGATCAATAAAAGGTAAAGGAAAATGATCTTTTAAATTTCTTTATTCATTTATCAATATTCAACACATATTTTGCATTTTCCATTCCTTTTGGGAATTATTACTAAGAGTAAAACCCATCAGTTATTTGAGATAGGGTAAATAAAATTTACCTTTAACAATTTTTGAGGTTCTTCTTTTACTATCTCTTTTAGGATTGGATTCATTCTTCTTTGAGATTTCCTAATATGTTTAACATCATCTTATATGTAAATATGATTTATGCATGTATTTTGATGGATACCGTGCATATCTATAGAATCCTAGGCAAATGCATTGGAATATTTTTGTAGTATTTGAATTAATTGATTTTCTTGAGATTTTTCTAGAGTGGAATTAATATTCAAACATTTGTGAGAATAAATTTCAATGATTTTACTACAACATTCCTATATTGAACCTACAAAAAAATGGTTTGAAATATAGCTGATAAAATATTTTTTGTACATACTTCTTGAAAACCTTGTTTGGAAAGGAAATTAGTAGAAAATGGCTTGAAAACCTTGGATTCTCTTGCAAAATCTAATTTGGAAATGAAATAATTGAGTAAAATGTTATCAGCGTCTCTTTTAAAATGTAGGGCTTGATCAATTGTTAAAATGGGTTGAATATTATTTTCTTTAGAATATATTTCTTCAAACTATGGAATATGTTCTACTTAATTTACATATTTAGGAAGAGGGTAAAGTTCCATTTACTTTATTTTTGTTCCTCTTGTAAAGGTCAAATTTATGGATTGATAAATAATCAATACATCAGTTGTTCCCAACCAAGTCTCCCTAAGATTAAAGGGTGTCCTCCCAAATTATATTTCGGTTGAAGAATTATAAAATATACAAGAAACTCCCAAGAATCCAAGGAAACAATACTATAATCTATTAAACCCTCAAGTTTTACTTTAAATATATATGATAATTCCAATACCACGGATGTTGATCAAAGATTACATATTTTAAAATTTTGCAATGATTCCATTGTTATTACGTTGATAGTTGTGTATAATTTAGTATTTGGAACAAAAATTTTGTTGATAAAAAGTGTAACCATTGGCACACCTGGATCAACATACTTTTCTTTTTTTATTCTAGATGACATTAGGCTTACTAATTTTCCAATGACTTGTATAGTTGGTGGATATATTTTCTTTATTTTTTATTTCCTAAGACACCACTCCCTAATTATTTTTGCATAGACATGCATAACTTTTGTAGCTTGCAATATGAAAATATTAATACAAATATTGTTAAGTTCATATAAGAAATCATATTCAAGGGAGATCATTGGTTTTTCAAAATTCAATCTCTCTAGAAAGGGGTGATTTTGTCAACTATGATTGATCCTATTGAGACTCAAATTGATTTGTTGGAACTGTATTTCTAGTTTTACTAGGAATTTCCTTTTCTTCTTCTTATCTTATAATTATGGGGGATTTATTATGAAGTATTTTTCTAGACCTTAATTTGATATCTTGTAAATATACAATTGAATATGTGGGAAATGTTTCCACTACAATATTATAAACAATTTTATCCACTTTGTTATTGGGATTTTCCACTAGTTGTCCTGGTAATTGAGTAGGTATTGAAGGTGTTTGGTGATCGGTAACTATCATGGATATTCCTGTCCTGGTAATTGAGTAGGTATTGAAGGTGTTTGGTGATCGGTAAACTATCATGGATATTCCAATAGACAGTTTGTCACAAAAAAGATAATAAAGACACACTAAAATATAAAATCTATAAAATGAATGTTAATTTTCCTTAGATTTTCTATATTTATTAAATTATTGTTCTATGCTTTTGCATGCAATATATGAAAAATGCATAAAATAGAGAACAGATAAAACAATCACTCACAAACCACATTAATGTTGATTTTCTAGGAGAAACAAACTAGAACAATTTTTCTCACATGATAACTACTTTTAATGATTAATTAACGTTAATTACACATAGCATCACCAATCAATTATAAAAGAAAATTTCAAACATTGAACATGACAGAGCAGTATAAATAACAGTGAGACAATGAGGAAGATGCACAAAGAATTAGGCCCAAGGCCAACAAAAAACCTACAAGGGGGAAAACCTAAAAATTATTTCCTTATGAGAGAGAGTTCAATTCATCAAAACATCCAACTAAATAATATATCAAAAAATAATATCTTACTAGAAACATAAGTGCCAAGCCTTCTGAGATTTTTTACCTCCTCCTGCTTCTTCCTATGTTAGAACAAAGATTATACTTGAGGTAATTTGATTCCCAAATGAGGAGGAGGGATCTTCAATATATATACTTCACAAGGGGGTTGAATAGGTCTCTCCAGGAGCCCAACCAACTTGAAAACTAGGAGGACAACTTGAGCAATTTTGGGAAGCATAAAACAAAATCAAACTTTCTAATTTCTTCATGATGAAAATAACGAACATGGCTACTCAAATTCCAACACTCCCTCTTAGACAATGGGGTATTTTCATTCTCTCTCAATATCAATCTCCCTGACCAAACCATAGATCTCCCAATACACACCTAAGGGAGAGATCACATGTACAAGTATCATCATAAGAAAATATGCATAGCATCAAAATCACCCCACAAGCCACAACCCTATGGCTATAGTGATCAATACCATATTGATCATGGGATCAATCAACATTGTTCATGAGGCCATACTCTCTGACCATAGGCAATGCTCTCCCATTCAACATGACCTAAGAGAGTAATTACAATTCATCTCTCCAACCATCCCCTTAGTCTCCTAGTCAAGCCCTATGACCTTAAATAGATCATCCTTCCCGACCAAACCCATTGATCCCCTAGTCAACAAATTAAGGAATGGAACTTAGAATCAATCTCCCCGGCCAATCTATTGGTATCCCAGTAAATACCTAAGCTAGATATCACAAAATCAATGTCCTCGACCAAACTCATTGTTCTCTTGGTAAAACCTAAGGGATAACTTTAGGCCTTAGAACCAAACTCCCTGACCACATACGTCTCCCATTCCATGACTTAAGAGAGTATCAAGGACAATCTTCTTGACCATTACCAAGGTCTCCCAGTCATTGCTTAAGGAATATTTTCATGAAGTTATCCAACCAATGATATCTCTCTTCAATAGAGGTAATCTTAGCCACACCACGCTTTGTTGAAACATCAGTAACTTGCTTAACAACAAAAAAGTATACCATGGTCAATTTCATCACTTTATCAAACATATTTTTGAAGCCAAACTACTTCACAAATCAACTACATGTGCTAAATGCAACAAAAACATTCATGTCATTCAAACCAACACAACACCTAGAGGTGTTGTTTCTTTGTCCAATGAGCCAATGAGAGGGATCCATCAAATCAACAACATAGTCTTGCAAATTCTTCAAAAAAAATTCCATCAGGAAAGTGTCCATCAACTCACAGTCCATCAACCACAACCTTAGCAAGGATTTCACCAGGCATGCGCCACACTTTCAATCTTACAATTATTCAATCAAACTACCTCTTACATTGAATAGGTACTCAACTCTTATAAGAAACATAGCAGAAAAGTCACAGGCTCATCTTCAATAGATTTGGATCAGCATCACTCTAACCATATTCATATTGGAAGCCACAACTAAATTCTTTACATCATGGATCAAAACATGCTTCAATCAAATTGATTGTATCTTCTCTCTCTGAGTACAGAGATCATCCAATCACGAGTCTTCTTGTCACATTGTTCTTCCATCCATTTCTAACTATTTCCACACCATGGTAGTCTTCATTATGTACCCACAATCCTCACTAAGAGGTCATGAGAGAACAAATACAACCAAGCAATATATACAAAGAAAAGATATTCATAATGAAACAAAAATAGAGACAATCAAGAAAGTACTTATCTCTTAAGAATGTGCCAGCTCCCACTTGATCTTAGCCTTCTCAGATCCAATCAACCCCATCCACATCATCAAGGAGTTAACCTCGTTCACATTATTAAGGAGTCCATATCATCATCATCATTAAGGAGTTGACTCTTTTCCACATCATCATAAAGGAGTCCACATCATTGATGTCCAGAACTCTACAGTCTAGACAAGAATTTTAGTCTACCAAACCCTAGATTATTCAAATGCCATAGAATCTTCAAATTTTGAAGATTCGACTAGGGTCTTACAAACCCTAGATATTCAATACTCATTTTCCATTATCTTAAAATATGGAAACCCTTTATCCAATTTATGACTTTGACTTGATATTCAGATGTAATGTTACTCATTTTTTCTTAAGGATCATGAGTCCTTTGTGCAACTTGGACTTTCAACATATGTATGACTTCTTTTTTATTATTTAGGAGCTTTTCCTTCAAGATTTTGTAATATACACATATGCAATTTCAAATTAACCATAGTATCACAACAAATTAATGTTTTTAGACTTTCCCATTTCAAACAAATTGAGTGAGTTCAGTTGTTCTGCAATGAATTTTGTCTTCTTTTGAATATTTATATAAGGCATTGCTTCTTCATCTTTCTAAGAGACTCCATATCTTTTGGCATATCCTTTCAATAGAGGCTTCTTCCAATACTACAGATTATATCAAAAGTGCAAAAGACTTTGTCCTCATATTCGTTTTGGCTCATACTTTGGTTTTGGTTTCTTCCATAGAGACATACAATTTATGACTTCAAGGAACATTTGGATACAGAGTTGGACATTATGCTCATTGTCCCATAAGTCCTTCAACATTGCCAATTTCAAATATTGAACTCTTTTCAATATAGGAGGTCAAGTACATGCATTTTCCTTGAGATGACTTCGTATTTATATATTTTTCAGAACTTTACAACCCATATTGTATAATGTATCTCACTGTTCGAAGTTTCTTTGAACTAGAACCTTCTTTTCAAATTTTAGTTCCTTTAAAACAATTCATACTATACCTTATCATGAATCTTTTTGAATTTAGCATCCATATTGCATATCATATCCTTGTAAAATTAAGATCGTTGTTTCAACATGTACTAGATCAATTCATACATCATTCATGGTTTCTATTATAGAGCTCCTCTGCAATTTGATGGCATATAGCCACGACTAGGAAATGTTAGACTTAGTATAATATATCAGCTCCAAACTAAGAAACATAAAAATCACAATTCATTTTTACCTATCATGGCTTTCCTTTGATAGTACTGAAGATCATATGTGATCATAATAGTCCTTGCATACCTTACATTCAGTCTTATTGACATGCCTAAGAGAAGTGTCAACGAATGACTCTAATCCCAAGAAAGTTTGTAAATTCAAATGAAATTTCATACCTTATATATATAGTTTTTATGTGCTTGAGTTGAGGATTCTTGGTACTTCTTGAACTACCCTAGGATACTTTGCAGGAAACCCTAATCAATGGATATTAACCATATTCATCTTCGAACTAGGTCACAATCACAAAGATGATAGGTTCAAATTTGGTCACAGATATTCGATATCTAGTGATCCTTTCACAAAGGTATATAAACTCGAAATTGTATTCAATCTTAATTTTTCCACCCTTCAGAACTTCGAACAAGATTACAGACAAGAGCAGGCTTGGTTCTTGGCTAAGAGTAGACCTCAGTTTCATAAAAAATTTGGACTTGATCATTTCAAGGATATGAAGGAGCTCAGAATAGGATCATGAATCTGTTTTCGGGCATTATCACTACAAACTCATTTGTTACGCTATAAGTAAGGAATCTCCTATTATCCCGCATACGTCCTTTACTTTATTTCGCCACTCACAACCATGTGAAACCAGTCTAAACCATCATACTATACATGTTAGTTTTGAACAAAGAGAGAAAGGTGTTGCAATAGGTCTCTCCTACATTTTCCATGAGAGAAAAAGTACTCATAGTTATCCTCTAGAAGATTATGAGACTTCTCATAAGTCTAAGCAAGGAAATGAAGGGTGGGAAACCATAAAAATCTAAAATCACTTTCTCTTTGAATCAATACAATTAATACTATAATTTAGTAATTGATGCAAAATGGAAGATCCACCAAATTCTTGGACTGACATCTACTTTATTCTCCTTTATTACCATACTTCCAAATATCACTTTTTCAATAATGCAAAACTTACATCGAAGCTCACCACAAAGACCTTATCATAACCAGAGATTATCACTGGGACTCAACCCTTCTTGCATAGATGCTTCAGATCAGTCACATTAAATTGGATCACAGAACTCAGATTAAGCTTGTCACTATAGAGGCTCAAATCATGTCACAGTTGATATCCAAAGGACTAGAACTCACACTTGAACACAAATTTTACACTTGAAAATTGGATATTTTTCACAAAATGAGTTCGATATTTTTATCATCATTCATAGAGGCTTGGACTTCATAGAGGCTCAAACCTTTTATCATTCAAAAATGCCATATCAATAGAAAACTAGAATTACAGAGGTCTCACACATAGATATAATACCACAAAGATGTAACACAGACTTCGGCCTCAATCTAGTAATAAGGCTCAAAATATTGGACCTATTCCATAGGAGAAACAAATATTTACCTCAGAGACTCTTCATGTGTCCATCAATGTTTAACTTGATTGAATTTCACTAGGCTAGATCACATGAGCTTGGCTTGACATCACAAAATAGAAACTCAAAGTATCATGAGGAACACAGCCTTCAGATGCTTCCATCAGCCCTTAGTAAACTTTTGCCTCTAAATAAGCCTTAGAAATGTGGTACTCTTGTACACAGGAAGATTCAAACTTTTTACAAAGATGATTTATAACTTGGTTTCCCAGGTCCATAGAGGTTCGACCTACTATCCCAAAGAGAGATTCATCCTTTTTCAAGAGATATAATATTCAACTTCTCTTTGATTGGCTCTGATACCATGTTGATTTTCTAGGAGAAGCATACTAGAACACATTTTCTCACGTGATAACTACTTCTAATGATTAATTAGCCTGAATTCCACATAGCATCATCAAGCAGTTATACAAGAAAATTTCAACCATTAAACGTGAAAGAGCGGTAGAAATAACAATGATACAATGAGTAAGAGACGTAGGTAATTAGACCTAAGGCAATGGAAAAACCCACAAGGGGAGAAACCTAGAAAATTATTTCCTTATGAGAGGGAGAAAGTTCAATTCATCAATACATCCAGATAAACAAGATATCAAAATATAATAGCTGACCAGAAACATAAGTGCCAAGTCTCCTGATATTTTTGACCTCCTCCTCCTTCTTCTTGTGCTCGAATATATATTATACTTGAGGTAATTTAATTCCCAAATGAGGAGGAGGGCTCTTTAATATATAGACTTCACAAGGGGGTCGAATAGGTGCCTCTAAGGGGCCCAACCGACTTGAAAAATAGGAGGTTGAATTGAGAAATTTTGGGAAGCATAAAACAAAGTTAAATTTTCTAATTTCTTCATGATGAAAATACCAACCATGGCTACTAAAATTCCAACAATTAACACCAAGATATGGCCTAGGAAACCCTTTTGGGAGAAAAAATAGCTAGAAGGTGAGATTGCTTCACTCTCTCTTTTTTTTAATTGAATTAGTGCAAATACAAATGAGTGAAACTTATGGCCCACAAGGTACTACAAAATAAAATCCTCTCTATTTTATGCTCTCTCTCTATCCACTATTAGATACTCTTATCTCCTATGGAACAAAATGCACTATAATAGAACCAAACCTCTTTTCCTCATGGTGGTTTGGTTATAACACATTTGAATAGCCAACTCAGGCTTAACTTTGACACATTCAACCCCCAAAGTGAGCCATAACCTAACCCTTCTAGAGCATTCTTCATAGTCCTCACATGGCTAGCACCTTTTCTATGAGTAATGGGGGTTGACATGACATCCTCTCGAATTATTATGGTCAATCATGATAGGTTAACTTCAGGGAGACATAACTTTCTCATGTGAGATCTGACCAAGGTGATCCTTATATAGTTAGAAAGGTATCAATGTGAAAATTATGGAATCTAGGTGCATATTAAATTTGGAATGACAAAATGTGGTCATTTAAGGCCTCAAATTATCTCCTAAATTTTCCAAATTGGGACCATTATTAAAAATGGCCCTACAAGATGGTTCCTCCAATTTTTCCACTTTAAAACATAGATACGATGACTAATTATATAATTATCCAATTTGGATTGGTTTTTTAGAGGAAATATATAGTTTGGTTATTTATGGGGGAGGAAGTACAAGATATGGTTGTTGTGTTGATTGAGGATATTGAGCAAATGAGAATTATTGTTGTTGTGGATATTTTTGTTTTTGATATTGTTGATGGAGGAATAATTGTTGTTGGTATTGTTTTTGAGGAAATGGTGATTGATATTGGTATTGAGGATTATAGGGAGACTATTTTTCATAAGTAGGTCATTGGAAACTCCATTGATAGGGTTGGTTTTGGGCTTGCTGAGGATGCCATGTATGCCAAGGCATAGGGGAATTCCATGTATTCTATATATAATTTGGATTATAATACGTACTAAATTTCTGAATAGGATCTTGAGACATACCTATTTCTCGTGGTTGTTATGGCCATCTAATTGCAACATAACATAAATATTGTTTTTTCTTCATTTTCTCCTTTGTGGATTGCCTTCAATTATAGTAGCATTGGAAAATTATCTGTTGAATTCTTATCTACAAATATACCACAAATTTGAATGCCATATAAGGGAAGATATCTTAATGGATGCTTATGCCTACCTTTAGGGAAAAAAACTGACAAAACTTCATTTTGTTCTTTCTACCTCTTCCTAGATTTTAATGTATCAACTTGAGAACCAAGTGTACAGTGCTGAAGTTCTCCAACATATTTCCACAATTTTCCCTGTTAAAATTCTAGTAGTTTCCTCGGTAACTTTGGAAAAATATATGTTTGTCCTTTTCCAACTTTATCACTTTCCCTAGAATATTTCCCATATAAATCAGAAATTTGGTCAAAACGTAAATATGAAATATCACACCCCCATAACATTAAGCACACCTATGAATTAATCCCTGATATATTTAAGGAAAATTGTGTGAATAGTATTTGGATTCAATGTACTCTATTTACATATTTTCAAATTGTAAGAAAACCTTTCTAAATAATCCTCTAGGCTTCCATCCTCCTATTGGGACATCTTAAAGATATTTTCTTTTGAGTTTATAGGCCTACAATATGGCTGCTAATTTAAAAAATAATACTTTTCATATCCTCACAATATGTTATAATATGTTCACCTAACCACATCCACCATTTTAAAACATCCACTTTCGAAGTGACTGGAAATAAAAGAAGTTTATATGTATCATCTATATAATAATGTATCTTATATAAAATATCAACCTCAAAGAAAAGAATCAAGGTATTCAATCACCATACCATAAAAATTTGATACAATTGATGACAAAATATTTTTCATTTTAACTTCATTATCAAGAATTGAAGGTATGTCAAGAATGGGAAACCCAAAAGCTACTGCATTCTTTGTTTCTCTATTCTAGTTCCTTCTTCTCTCTCTATTATTACTCTTTCTCTTGTTTCTCTTGCATTAGATCCTCTTTCCTCACAGTATGCTCCTTTTTCTTTTCTTTCTCTTTATATCCTATCTCATTATAAGGATTTCTCTTGCAACTTCTATATCGGATTCTATTTCCTCATGGTTTTCCATCTTACCTTCCAAAAGAACCCACAATTCTTTAGTGGAATTCACAAGAGTATCTTTTAATGTTCCACTAAATGAACTTGTTTGATCTTCTCTTGATTTGTCTACAACCAATGTTTCTTCTTTTATTTCTTGGGTTGATGTAATAAATTTTATTTTCCCCTCTTAATTCCTTTGTAGCTAAGGATTATTCTTGTACCACCTGAATTTGTGTAGTTAGATTTGTAGTAGGGGATTATGTTTCAACCAATGTAGTTTATATTTTTATTCTAACAAATATAAATTTACTATCCATATGTATAATTAATCTGTGGATATATAAACATGACGAGGATTTGAAAATAATTAATAACGTGAACGTGAAGTCTCTTACCTATCATCTTACCGCCTTCATTCTTCCTTGACCTAAATGCTTGCATTGAAAATAATATAGAAAATAAACGATCAATTCTTAAAACTAATTCCTCTTTCACTTCCCTAGTAATGGTTCCAAAATGTTGGACAACTTATTTGCATAAGTTTTAAACATAAATTTATCAAAAAAGGTTAGTAAACTTATGAAGTGCAATCATAATATGTGTAGAACTAGTTTTCCTATCTTCCAAAATACTACTTGTATAATTCTATCTTGCACCAGTTGACTGATTAAGAGTTTGAAAATTGAGGTCCCATGGATTTTGTAACTTCAGTTGATAACAAACATCAAATGAAAGAGAAAACTCTTCTTGTGAAATCTGTCTCTCCAAATGAATCTATTATAATCATAAATTCTAGTTTAACAATAACATGAAATTTAAATGAAATGTCATCTAATCCTTTAATAAAAGTTTATTACAATTTATGTGGAAGAAGAGAAAGAAATTTTTGTTCCTCAAGAAACCATTCCCACAAAACCCAAATTCAAGAAGCTTAAGAAAGTAAATATTGTGTGTCCTTTTCCATTATATGCATCTCTTTTAATAAGGAATAATGTATTAGAGATGGAAAATAGGAAGCTTCGAGTTACTGTTAAAACATTATGGGATGAGCCTAAGTAAATGAGGTCTTTTTAGAAGCTTGAATGTCTTTCCCAGGTAGTCGTTGCCCTAGTTGAATGGGAACCTCACACTAAAACCAAATAGAAAACTCAAACCCCTAAGAAAGAAACACAAGATAGGTTTCCAAACAACATGCCTCATAATTTCCTTGATTGATATGACCACTCAGACTGAGCAGGAAACATTGGAGGATAAGGACACACAAGTGGATACCCAAGATGAGTGGGTAAAGGGAAAAAACGATATATGGAACTAATTGTTGGGCTCACATGAGGAGGGAGTGATGCACATTAAGGAGCATGACCAAATTGACAAAGGAATGAGAGCAAGGTTGACCAAATTCTGTGAAACCCACATGAATATATAGGAGGAAGCAAGAGAAGAAAAGACGTCATTTTAGCTATAGAAACAAGTCAATAGGTTGGAAATAAATAAAATGCAACTTGGCTTGTTAGTAGAATCAACTCAGTTGTAGATCCCCTTCTCCACATTACAACATGTTTTTTGCAAGAAAAGTTTATAATATATCATAGAAAAGTCATAATGACAAGTAAGCCATATAAAATTACAAGCAAAACCACTTTTTTGGAGCCCTACTATGCATGTACCAATGAGGAGAAGAACCTCCTTTGTGAGATTTATCAAAATTATGTTATGTTAATTCATGATCCCATTTGTAACCCCAATAATTTTGTGGGGGACGTACACTTGAGAGCATTTATGTCCTACCTTAGTAGCCATGTTTCTTGGGAATAAACCCATAAAGTTGCATAAGATAATTATTTCAATAATATTTATGGTTAGGGGAGAGTGCCACATTCCCTTACAAGTCCTTAACATTCATTAGAATTGGACTTGTTCTCACTCACATGAAGAATGAATTCTTAGCCAAGATTAGATAGACAACCATCGCACATTGTAGGGCACATATTGAGATAATGGAGAAACTATCCATGGAAGGATGTGTGGAAAGGTTGAAGAAAGATGGGGAGGAAATCCAATGAAAAGTCCCACTCAATCCCATCAATCTAAAAATGGCATTGGAAATAGTGCAGAGATACATTACACGCATGGAGAACTATGGAAACAATTGGATTAGGTTGAAATTTCATTATCTAATGATTTGACTTCCAACCAGAGAATACATGAAGGATTATAAGTTGACTAGAAGGGAAGAATTGCCTTCTTGGAGGGAAATCGAAACAAGAGGAGGATATTTTCATATAGATGAGGCAAAACAAGCTAATTATAGCCTCATTAACTTCCATGGGACTCTCACCTTCTTAGATTCAGACAAACTATTGGTTGCATGAGAACATGTAAAAATTTGGCTGGGGGAGATGATGGGTGCCTAAATTTGCATGTTTTTAGCATGTCTAATACCTTTTTGTCCACCATTTTTCCACTTTCCACCCTTTCTTATTAACTTTTTCATCCATATCGATACATTTTTGGTCAAGGTATGATGACCTTCTATGTGCCATTTTAATGCTTATTATCATGCATTTTTCAAGAAATTGTTGCCTTTTTAAAGTTGCATATAGAATACACGAATGCATAGGTGCTACTAAACACAAGTGTCTCAACAATGGTCGTAACTCCCTGCAAGTGCTATAACCCTTTTTGTTTGAGCCAAGTACAGTTGTTGCAACTACAATATGTAACCATAGTTTCCACAACCCTGAGATGTAACCATAATTGTTGCAACTCTAAGATGTGTCTGTAAAGATCTGAAACTCCATATCGTTGTCATCATTGTTGCAACTCCAGTGTTGCGATTCCTATTGTTGTAACTAGTGCTTCCATTGATATTGCTACTACATCTCACGTGCACCTTTTTATGATTATTAAATCATAAATTCCTCTTTTAATCATCCATGGAGTCTTAGCACCCCATTCTCTTTTCATATTTTTGGTCAACAACCATTATATTTTATTAATATGCATGTGCTATAATAATTACATTATCAAACCTTCTAGCCTCAAAATATAAAACATGTCAACATGGGCATGCCAGCCCCAAAACACATACTATTTATGCACACAGGCACAACAACCCACTAACATATATATGAATCTTCAACTTTTCATATTTAATAAATTCTACATACCTCAGTAACTCAATGAACTTTCGAACATATTCCTCCAATTTCATGTTCCCTAAATTGAGTTCAAAGAACTCCTACATTTTCCTTTCATAATAATGTTTAGATAAGTACTTTCTTTGGAAGTGCTTTTTGAATTTCACCCATTAAATCATAATATCATCCATTTTTTTTTTACTTCCTTGAGTTGCTCCCACCATAGATTTATTTTTCCCTTCAAGTGATAGATGGAAATTCATGCCTCTAAATTGGAGGAATAGTCATGTAGCTGAAGATGCTTTCTCATTTCCAACAACCAAGATTCGGGCTCTTCTCCCTTCTTATACTCACCAGTAAAGGTGGGTGGCTTGAGCTTTCTAAGTTCCCATTACAAACTATCTAGGTCTAGTTTCCTTCTTGACTTCCTTACTCATGAACTTCTTGAACTACTTTCTGACCCTAAGGAAACATGGGCTCTCTTAGTGGGTTTTCTTGTTGATCAATGATGATTCTCAAAAACACTCATGGAGTTCCTTGAACCCTTAACATGTTTTCCCATAATTTTTTATCCATGTTCCACTTCCTAATGATAATCAGACCCCTGCTCCAATCTCCTTTGTGATTTGTTCAAGATATATAAATATGGGTATTAATTTGTTGTAGTTATCTTATCAACTTCTCATTATCAACTTTATAGCTGAGCACCTCCATTTTGAGGCTCCTTATAGTTTCGACTAGGTCTCTATCCTTTGGCTTATTCCTTCCATGACCATTTGAATATATTCCATCATTTCCCATGCTAATGTTCATGCCAATGACCTCTTCTTCATGGTTGTAGGACCCACGAATATCCCCCATACTCGTATTCCTCATGTTAGTATTTCCTTATTGACCACTTGCTGCTTTCTTTTGAAATTCTCAGGAGGTATGCTACCTCAATCCAAAATTTGGGGTTGGCAGTCATATTCTCCTCCTTGATAGCTTTCTATTGACTACTTGAGCACTCACATATAAGTTTTTCTCATGAAATTATGATTTGTTGAAGTAACTATATGCTCTATCCTTCAATTGCACTATCCTTAGCCAATCATAATTCCCCCAAGGCATGTTTTGGGGCTTAAAGCCCAATTTTTGGCCAAATATTGTTGTAAAAGCTCTGTGAATTGCAGGCACGGGGCATGAAATTATAATAGAGTCACAGGGTTGTCGACCCTAGTTTTTGTAATGTAATGTTGGTTGGATAGACCTACCCATGGTCCACGGACCATGGGATTGTATAAATAGAGTGAGGCTCTAAGTATAGAATAACGAACTAATAGAAGGATGAGAAGTCTAAGTGATTGAGTCAAAGTGTAAAGTGTGTCTGTGGGTCGTAGAGTAGGAGAAGGCTCTGCAGCTGAGTGTGCAGAGGCCTAGTAGTCCGCAGCTGAGTGTGCGGACCCCTGGTTGAGTCTATAACCATTGGAAGAATCAATAAAGAGAAGTTTTGCTATAATTTTGTGTATCTTTTCTTGGTTTAATGCATGATTGGATATAATTTGCAAATACATTGTTTATTTACTGCATGATCGTGTATGAATGCTTTGTATTATTGAATTCTTTGTATTGCTAATTATAAGACATTCAAGTAGGAAAAGGTAGTTAATTAACACGAGAAGATAAGTAAGATCTCGGGTAATAGTGCAGAGCGCGGCACAACCCCTGGTTAGGGCTGCACGAAGGCAGTGTATTAGGCCATGAGGAACGGGAAGTGCGCGAAGCAACCTACACACAGGAGAAAACGAAGGACTAGTTGAACCTCTTAGACATCTCAAGGGTGTGGAAACCTGGTTCTAGCACCCTCCCATACTACTTTGGGTGAGACCTCAGTGCGCGCTCCGTGGACTGTTTCTGAAAGGGCCAGTAGTACAGGGATTTGTTTAGCTAATTAACTCTGAACCTAGGTCAAGCCCCAACAAGCCAACAAATGGTTCCATTGTTGGGATCGGGATCTGCATAGAGATGTCTGATGTCGTATCACTGGAATCCGACAAAGAAAGGAATTGAAGAGTGGTTGGACAGAAAGATTCACAAGTTCGCGGCGCAGGAAAACAGGAATCCGCGACTATCAAAGGAAGAGTGGTTAGATTGCTACTTGTATACGGAGATCCACAAAATTTTCTTTGCATCCTTCCCTACTGAGTTGTACGAGTGGATCGCGAAGCTAGCAGATAGCTAAGGAAGGTGTAAACTCAACAAACCTATTGTGTGGACTCCAGAATTGGTGTGCAGACTGGAAGCATCAGAAGATAAGATCGTGTGCGCTGTCGATCACTGGCTTGATCAAATCATAGGAGGATTCATCACCGAATTTGTGGTAGATACTTCAGTCAGCTATAGCGAGGCAGAATGACGTTTCCTCAAGGGACCATGAGGTAAGTATGTTAAATCTTTGAACACTTGGATTAAAATGCTACTATGTGAAAAACAGGTTATGCGAAAAAATTGATGTTTGGGGCTACGCGGAGTGGGAAAATCTACATAAATGAAGGTAACACTAGCCTCTTGATTTCACCTTCACGAGGGGGTGAAGAAGAGCTCGCGAAGATTTCGCCAAGAAGTGCGATCAATCTGAGAAGGCAGAGAATTTTGTGCATACCACCCCCGCCCACACCACCACTAGTTTCACCGTCTTCACCCCCGACTTCGCCCATACCACCACTGCAAAGCAGTATGGCCAACGCGATAAAGCTACCAGTGTTCAAGGGAGTAGGGAATGAAGATCCGGACTAGTTTTGGTTTGTGATAAAAGTTGTATGGGAAGCACAGGGTGTCATGGACGACAATATAAAGAAGGCAACGTTGGTCAGCGCTCTGCAGGATCGTGTGCTGACTTGGTACATTAAGCATTCCAATGACAATCCGAATGTGGGGATAGCGGATATCCAAGCTGCGCTAAACAAATAATTTAGCAGGCCAAAATTGGAGGCACAGTCGATCATTGGATTCAAGGAAATCACAATGCTACCAGGCGAAACCCCGTGGGAGTTGGATCAAAGACTAAAGTGCACAATTCACGAAGCGAACATGACATTAACAGATGGGAAACACCGTGAATGGTTTGTAGCATCGTTAACACCGCATCTATGGAACGTGCTGTCACAACAAAGGCTAACCACTCAGGCTGAGGCTTTGGAGGTCGCAATGAGATTGCACGAGACTCCGATACAAGATCCTAACTTGGGAGTTCAATAGATTCACGCGCAATTGAAAAACTTGTGCCTTGAGATGCAGAGTTTGAAACATGACAAGACGGCTCATCCAAAAGTGTGTGATGAGGTGTGGTGCATAAAATGTAAGGGCCAGGGGCACAACACGGACCACTGCCCAGTGTTCACGAATTACCTTACAGGAAGAGGGCCAATGCCACTAAGACTGGAGGCAAAAGCAAGACCAAGTGCGGTGCCTACATTATGGTGCACGATTTTTCAGATAGGAGGAAATCATGCTACAGATAACTGCCATCTATTACAGAAGTATACACAAAATTCACAGCAGTTGTTCTATAATTTCTATAGGTCAATAGGACATGATGAGCGCAGATGTAGAAGTTATGAATTGATGATGCATCTAACTCCTACCTACAGAGCTCAAGATGAAACACAGGCCCTCGATCAAAACACAAGAATGGCACGCACCAAATTTCAGGGGCGTGGACAAGGTCGAGGTGGAGTGGGACCAAGAAGAGGTCACAGACAACTGATATGTTACAATTGCGGAGGGGCAGGACATTATGCCCGCGATTGTATGAATCCAACGCGGCCATCATGCTTGTATTGTACATTGTTTGATCATGAGACAGAGGATTGTCCAACACTGATAGCGAGGTTGCGTGATAAAGGAGCACTCCAACCTCCCCCGACCCAGAACCTCCAAATGATGAGGTCTGAGCTGTGAGAGGAAGACCCTAATGTAAATATCGTGCTCTAGAGCAGTATTACGATAGGGGATGACAAAGGAAAGTAGCCTGAAGAAAGTACCTGGGTTCGCAAGGCCCCAACGAAGGAACCAGAATTTAATTTGGAGGGCGCTAAGGAGACCTTCATGGAAGCTAAGAGGAGCTTCGTTAATGCCTCCACTTCAGGAAGTAAAGACAGACTGGAGCCAGAAATGGACCCATCGATGCTTACTATGTTCTTAGAGACATGCATGAAGTTGTTGTGTGATAGCAAGGCTATAAAGGGGCTATAAGAACTCATAACTAGATGCGCTGGGACCACGTCAGGAGAACCACGCGTAGTTCAAAAGCTCGGGAAGCACACGATGCAAACAGGAAAGGAGATGAGATTGACTGCACAGATCGGGGAATATGAGATGGACCAAGTGATTCTAGACCTAGGATCAGATGTGAACATCCTTCCAAAGCAGACATGGGAACAGATGGGCAGGCCTATGCTGCAATGGTCTCTTATCCAACTGCGAATGGTGAACCAAAAAAATATCCTACCTATGGGGAGATTGCAGGGAATCGCAGTGGACATCGAAGGAGCAAGTGTGCTAGCAGATTTCGAAGTGATAGAAATTGTTCATGACAACAATCCCTACCCCACGCTATTGGGAATAGATTGGGCCACTAACATGAATGGAGTGATAAATCTAAAGAAGCTCAATATTATCTTTGAGAAAAAGTCTTTGCGCGTAATGGTACCTTTAGACCATGTAGAAGAATCACGCTACATAGAGCCAGTGCGTGACAATGACAGTGACAACGATATGGACTGCATCTACAAGATAACTATACGAGAGCAAGATCGGGTAAATCCAATCGTGGATGGCTGAATCTCTTGGGAACGCAAAAGCTCCTGCACATCAGATTCTAACGAGGAGATAGAACGATGGTAGAACTGGTTACACGAGGTAACCACGCTCAACTGTAACATGATGACAAGGTCATTGTGTTGCGTGCAACAAAGGTAAGAGATCTGCTTACATATGACGGGTTGAGAGAGGTGGATGACTTCCTGAACAAATTTGAAAGAGAAGTACCGGAACAACAACGTTTCGATGCTCTAAAATGGGTACTGCAAGCTACGCCCGCAAGATGGTGGGGGACGCACCAAAGAAGTTTTGAGGACTGGCGCGAATGCAGAAGGATGATGCTCATGCAGTTTGGGAAGCCTCAAATGTGATTGAAAGACAAGTATGACGAATGAACCGGCCCACACACCCACCTATCCAAGTGGATACAGGCATATGGTGCGAAACCTGCGTGAATGCACACCGTCCTTGCAATAGGAGACATGATCAGTAAGCAGGTATGGGTAAGGCAATGGTGCGAACGACCCCTCTGGATGGGACCACGAAGTATGGAAAAACCAAGTGCATAGAAGAATATCCACGCAGAAGCTTTTAACAAAGTACGCGAAGCGCTGAACAAGGTCCACAATGTGAGGCAGACTGATTGGGACCTATGCGTACTAGCAGTTCTCTGGGCTCATAGGACCATGTGCAAAAACTTGACCGCGCAGGCACCGCCAAGGCTGGAGTATGAAGCAACCACAGTAAGCCCTATAGTACTTGGAGAACTTAGAACGCGCATTATAACACCAATAGATATGTTGGTTCGCGGAACCTTAGAAGCAGAAATCCAACAAGGAAATCTCAAACTCCAAGAACTTGAAGAAGAAAGGATACGATTAAGGAAGAAAAGTGTTTTGGTGGATGCGGAAGTGAAGAAGCTAGAGGACGACATAAAGGAAGATTTTCTCGGAAAAAAAAACCACAGTGATAAGGCAGGATGCGTACAATCACGATTACAGGTTTAAGGCCTATCGCTGCGAATTGATTAGTCTGATGCCTTGGCTTAGACTGCACATTGCTAAGCGTATTGACCAAGGTAGCGCGTTGCAGATGGTAAAGTGCGTGATGCCGACCGTAACAATAAAAGGTGGGTATTCTCCAGGAAACATGATGGATGACAGGATGAAACTTTTCACGGGTGGTGCGACCACCTGACTAGCCGAAGGAAGAATAGTCTTAGCGCTCCAGGTAGTTGAAAGGGAGTGTGGGACTATAAACTATTATTCCCAGGAGCTGCGCAATGTTGGAGTTGCACGCAGAAGCAAAGAGTCACAAGGTTCACGACCATGCACAAGGGGCTGCGCTGCCACACGGGTTGACCAGAAAGTGACCGTTGAAGTCACTATTCATGATGGGATGCTCGACTTGAGACCAAATGGAGTGGGCGACAGGCATTTAAGACACGATTTATGGGCAAGATTTGGGAAAATCTGCCGCCAAGGGAGCATTAATGAACCAGATTTGGGGGGAACAGTCGAATTCAAATTCAAAAAGCACTATAAATTACAAAGGGTTGCCCAGTGAACAACACTTGGTCATTTTCGAATTGAGCTATTGAGCAGAGCCTTGATTGTTGTGTGTCGAGCATTGATTGAGCCCCTGAGTTCACGAGTGCTAGATTTCTAGACAGATACGATGGCAGCAACTGAGGATGTTATGGAGATAACAAAAATGACTGCCAAGGAGGCCGCGTAGGCCCTGACTATGGGGGATGCTTCGGAAGGTGTCAGGATTGTGGCAGAAATCTTGAAATCACCGCACACGCCAAGACCCAAGAAGGACAAACAAAAGATGGTTCTCGTACGTGTGTCCCCGCGGAACCCGTTGCACACCAAGTTGTCAATGGAGGAGAAGGGGAAGATGTCACTGTAGAGACCGATGAAGAAGAGGAAGACTTGGAGGACCTAATCATCGCAAAAGACGAGGATGAAGGCATGGAGGAGGAAACTCACCCTGCACACCCCCTGACAAAGTTTCCCGCCTATGTTCCCCCGCGAAAAGGGAAGGCTAAAGTGCCCAAGGACCTGGACGAGACCAAGAGCTCGCTCCTCCCAGACAACATTATTTTTTAGGGCACGTACCTAGGACGGGTGCCAAGCCTAAAATTTGAATATTGGGACCTCGTTGACCACGAGAAGTTCCCTCACCTTGAGACCAGGCACCTCATGAAGCCCAAGCAGAACACCGCGACAGGGGTTACAAAATTAGAGCCACGAAAGTGGTTGCGTGGAGTGGAAAAGGCTAGGCTACTGAACCTACTCTGGGTGTCGCATTTCTACCACGCCCAAATAACCATTTTTGTCATCAGGCAGCTACTCTGCCTGGTGCATGATGGGTGTTTGTGGCTGGAGGAGCCCATCCCCATCATGGCAGACTTGATTCACCGCATCTCCCGGCTTCCATGCAAAGGAGAGGACCCTGCGGACATCTCGAAGGGGAAGAGCAGTGACTTGGCCATCGCGGAGGCCAAGAAGAAAAAATACAAGTTGGTGAAGAAGAAAAGATGCTACGCAATATCCAGCATCAGTGACAAAGCAGTGAAAGTGGCAACCCAAATACTGGCTAGTAAGGTTATGCGCAAGTACCGCGCAGATGAAGTACCTGCGTCGGTGGTCGCGCTGGCTGACCAGTGCGCAGAGGGGTTATAGTTTAACTGGTCTGAGTTCCTCCGCAAGGAGTTTTTAGAGAATTGCCGCGAAGCTTAGGAACAAGGAAAAATGTTCCACTATGCATGGCTTCTGCTGTCCATAGTGCTCGTGGTAGGGGAATTACCAGAGGACAATCAATTCCCCATAATTGACAGGGACCTGCCAAAGGCCGCGAAGTACGATTCGTGCTAGGCCACAAAGGATGCCAAGAGGATCTGCGATAGTAAAATATTCTATGTGTTCATGGAGATGAACCTCAGAATGGGGATCGACCGTAAGCCGTGGTTGTCACCCATTGTCTACAACAGTGTGCAGAGTTTTGCGGAATTCAAAGCGGACATCCATAAAATTTACATCAAAGCGTGCAAGGACCCAACCAAACAATGGATAAAGCTACCCTTTGTAGCCACGGACGATGTCATCCTTAATGTACTGGAGGCATGGCCACCGGAGTGGCGCGCCCCAGACATCGCGGAGAGAGAGAAGTCGGCCGCACAAAGAAAGAAAGACGAGGCCAAGTTGTGCATTCCACAGTTGGCCGAAAATGAAGGAAGGAGCGAGCAGCAGCAGAAGTGCAGGCGGCGCAGGACACTACACAGACAACAACTGAGCAAGAATAGGATGCAGCAGCAGCAGCAACGCAGAAGGCAACCGTGAAGGCGCGTGAGAGCCAAACATCGCGTTCGCATGGGCAGGAAGCAGAGGAAGAAGAGGGAGGCGCAGACCCACAATCCACGTCAACACAATTGAAGTGCCAGCACCCAACCAAGCGGACAGGGTTGCGTAAGAAGGTCAAGGCATCGAAGTTGTTGATTGACCCAATCACCCTAATCGAGGATGATCTGCACGACATCAGCAAGACAGTGCACAATGTCACCTCTAAGGCCCTCCAAAATTTCATGTAGGAGAACCAAATTGTGTTGGGGGCCCTCAGAGCACGGTTACAGGAATTGCAGGTACACCCTCCTTAGGCTAGTACCCTTTCAACCAGCCTCGCAGTTGGAACAATGACAGTAGAATAGATGTTGCATGCACGGATGACGAATACCATAGTGCTACTAGAAGGGGCACTAGTGACAACAAATGAGGCCAACAAGCCTACGGTTAGCGCACTAAAGGGTCTTGGTATCAACATAGATGCACTCCCGCGAGAGACCTTATATGTTTTACAGGATGGGATAACTGCAGAGCTATGAGCTAGGGAGAGTCGCGCACTACAAGTCCTCAGCGAGCAGAAAATCAATATGGAACAATTGAGCTTGCAGCGCGACGAAGTGGTGTCATAGAATCAACAGCTGGTACAGGTAATTGACGACGCTTGCCAAAGCGTCCCGAAGCTGGCCATCCCAGCAGACATGCCAGCCAGGGAAAATTTTAAGGATGGAAATTTATCTTAAAGCTTAGAAACCTTGGCGAATCCCACTAGTCCATAATATGAAATCTATAAAATGTTTGGAGATTTTTTTTTTAAATATTCAAATTTATAATATTTTTATATAGTATATTTATAATTTTTTGGCAATTTTTAGGGTAAAATAATTTCATTCTATAAAATTTGGGCGAATCATTTTTACAAAAAAATGGAAATTAGCAAATCTTTTTTTGGAAAAGGTATAGAAAATTATCCCATGGGAAAATATTGGCCCCTAAAATTTTCCCTGATGCCAGCAGAGGCGCGGATCCACAGGTTAGTAGCAGGGGTACATGAGGCAAGGGAAGAAATTACAAAGGTGCAGCTGGAGCTAAACCTTCAGATCACGGAGCTGCGATTAAAGGCGCAGCTATCCACCCCCCCCCCGAAAGTCAGAGAACAACACGCTAGCGCTATCACAGCGAGACTGGATGAAATTGGCAGTGCAGTACAAGACTGCACCAGCATGTTGGAAGAATCATTTGAGGTCCTCACAAATCTACAGGAGGACCCCAACATCCAGTGCTTAGAGACAGAGGCGTGAGAACTCCAACAGCAGTATGACAGTGTCAAAGGAACTGCGTAGATGGTGGCCCTCACTCAGAGGCTTGCGCGGATGCAACAGGCTAAAGCGCTGAAAGAACAGGTGGACGCGGCACGACATAAGGAAGCAGTCCTGAAGGCGCGCGTTCAGCCTTGGATTGACGAGGCCTTCACCATCACAGCAGAAATTAAAGGTAAGCTCGCACAAATGCAGGGGATGCACGCACTGATGCAGAGAATCACTTCTGACACAGAGGTCTCGGAACAACGTATGCAGCAGATCCAGAAAGCAGCAGCTAAGTGTGATACTGACCTTGCCGCAGTTCGAGAACAGTTGGAGGGACTCTGCATAAAGATCTCCGTGCAGACAGAGTGACTCGAGGGCGAGTCATGATGTTTGTGTTGGGGGCTTGTTGGGCATGGAATCCCCCCAAGGCATGTTTTGGGGCTTAAAGCCCAAGTTTTGACCGATTCTTGTTGTAAAAGCTCCGCAAATTGTAAGCGTGGGGCGCGAAGGTATAATAGAGTCACAGGGTTGTCCACCCTAGTTTTTGTACTGTAATGTCGACTGGATAGACCTACCCATGGTCTGCGGACATGGGATTGTATAAATAAAGCGAGGCTCTAAGTATAGAAGAACGAACTAATAGAGGGAGGAGAAGTCTAAGTGATTGAGTCAAAGTGTAAAGTGTGTCTGTGGGTCATGGAGTAGGAGAAGGCTCTACAGCTGAGTGCGCAGAGGCCTAGTAGTCCGTAGCTGAGTGTGTGGACCCCTGCAGTTGAGTGCGCAGGGCAGGTCGAGTCTGTAACCGTTGGAAGAATCAATAAAGAGAAGTTTTGCTATAATTTTGTGTATCTTTTCCTGGTTTAATGCATGATTGGATATAATTTGCAAATACATTGTTTATTTACTGCACGATCGTGTATGAATGCTTTGTATTGCTAATTATAAGACATTCAAGTAGGAAAAGGTAGTTAATTAACACGGGAAGATAAGTAATATCTCGGGTAATAGCGCAGAGCGCGGCACAACCCCTTGTTAGGGCTGCGTGAAGACAGTGTATTAGGCCACGAGGAACGGGAAGTGTGCAAAGCAACCTGCATGCATGAGCAAACGAAGGACTAATCGAACCTCTTAGACATCTCAAGAGTGCAGAAACCTGGTTCTAGCACCCTCACATACTACTTCGGGTGAGACCTCAGTCCGCGCTCCGCGAACTGTTGCCAAAAGGGCCAGTACTGCAGGGATTTGTTTGGCTAATTAACTATGAACCTGGGTCAAGCCCTAACAAGCCAACATTTTGGTTATGCAATTATGCTTTGCTGAAGTAACTATATGCTCTATCATTCAATTGCACTATCCTTAGCCAATCATAATTCCTTCACATCAATCCCCTAAACTAACTAAATTTTCCTATCACTGTATCTTGTAACTATACTCAAAATTACAAAATCCCCTCTTCACATCTCCTATTCTTCTGAGAAAAATAACTAATTGCTTGTACTTTTGGGTATTTTTTTCCCAGTTCTCATTGGGCTTGATTTGACCTGTGTCATCTCCCTTGACAATTGGCTTGCATGCGTCCTTACACTTTACCTTAAACAAGGCCATTTTCTTACTTTTGGGCATACATTTAAAAATCCTCTTTGATTCCTTTCGTTGATGATGTCATCTTCCATGATACACCATCTCAACATCTCAACATTTGGTTCCCTCGACTTTCCTTTTACTTAGAAAACACTCGAGAATCGAAAGCATGAAAGCTAGTGGGGTCCTTTCCCAGGCCACATCACACCATTTGAAAAAAAAAAAAAACTAATGAGACCTGATATACATCACACTATGATGATGTCATGTTGATGTGGAATTCCACATCAATTATCCACACAAGCTACCATGTTGAAATCTCTTGTTCCCTTATGCTTACATGGCTCCACTGCGGTTGCTTTCCTATCATGTTGAGTCATATTCCTTTCATTATAGGTATACCACCTCAACTAAACCACCAATAACACAAATCCCCCAATAGTAGATTCAGTTTTGGGGGAGAGGGTGCCTCGTAATTAATCTCCACCATTGGTCTATGTTAGGCAGTTTGGCATGTATACCATTCACGCCCCCCCCCCCCCCCATCCCATTAAAAATCAACCATGGGGGAGGTCTCCACGATCATACTCGACCATTGATCTACGATGGCCAACCATTAATCTACAATGGTCAATGGGTGCAAATTTCTACCATGACCCCCCCCCATCCCATTAAAAATCAACCATGGGGGAGGTCTCCACGATCATACTAGACCATTGATCTACGATGGCCAACCATTAATCTATAATGGTAAATGGGCGCAGCTTTCTACCATGACCACCCCCCCCCCCCCCCCCCCCCCCCCATTAAACCTTGACCATGAGGGGGGGCTCTGCAATCAACTTGAGCCATTAGATATCACTTGCACTTTTGTCCATTGATTTGGTGACTGTAATAGATTTCACATGGTTACTTGCATTCCATTTAACATGATTTCCATGCAAAAATCCAATACCACTCTCGAAGCATGTGGGTCAATCAATGTGATTTTTCCCCACATGAGAGGATTCCTAACTCGCTTTAAGGGGCAGGGGAAAAACCACCAAAATGTCCTATAATATCCCCTCACTCATTAAAATTGGACCATGAGGGGTCATCCCATGGTTGGTCTTAGTTGTTATATCTCACACTACTACATATCAACAACTATCCATCGATAAACCTACACTTTAGCCCCCTTTTACCAATTTGCGTAAAAATATTCAATAAATGGTCATGATTTTTGGGATTTTCCTCAAATTCTTCCATACTAACTTTGTAATTTCATTAGCCCACCCAATTCTTAGCTTTATTTCATTCTCAGAAAATTTTCTTGAATTTTCCTCAATTTCTTGGAAATTTCCTCAATTCCACTTTGGGCATTCATACAAGCACCTGGAAAGCATCCTCCTACCATCATTTTTTCAAACAAATTCTTGTAGCCTGTGACTTTTCCTACCTATGTTTGTCCCATAAAATCCCAACATTGTTTCCTGGGCTCTAATACCACCTGTAACATACCTTAGCTACCTGTCAGTCTATTCCACCTATGACCTGAAAATTTTCCCTTCCTCTAGGAAATTCTTGTATGATGAAATTCACATTTAACTACATGTTAAACTACAATACAAGTGCATATGCATGTTCTAACATGATTATCTTACTTCAATTAACTTACAGATAAATTTTACTAACACACAGACACACACATATAATCATTGCAATGATATAAATACAAAATATAATATTTATCTTTCGATTTGTGTAACTTGATACATTCCTTCAACATTCCACCCAACCATAGACCATGTTGTTTGTTTCTTTCAACAACGGGTCACCCCTGATCCGAGGCTTTGACTCCATGGGGCATCACCACTAACTTGCCCAAAACCTAGTACATACATAGTACCAACAACCGCTAGCCAAGGCACCAAGCCCAACCATTCTCCAACCAATAGTCTTATGGCTTCTAGGAGCTCCACTACCCTCACAGGCCTTCTAGCTACCCTTCCAAACCTCACACATCTAAGGTACAAATCCTGAAAACCTCCAACTAATAGTCTTGTGGCTTCCAAGAGTTCCATTTCCCTCATAGGCCTTCCAGGTACACTTCCAGGCCTCACACAACCAAGGTACCAAACCTGACATCCTCCAAACACCAATCATGTGACTTCCAGGATTTCCACTACCCTCACAGGTATTCCAGGTACCCTTAAAGGATTGAATTTCATCACTGACACCATGCTTTCATGGCCATCTTTCCAGAATGTTTCACATGAATAACTTGTACAGTGCTAGTGATCCCCTTGTGTAATCCCCTTCACAGTGCCAAACATGCCTCTTTTGTATGCATGCTTATCTCATGCCATATGGAACTTCCTCAAGCCACTTTTAGTGTGCCTTGGTTATTTTCATGTGCACATTTTTATGATTATTAAACCATAAGTAACTCTTTTACTCATCCATGGAGTCTCAACCCCTCATTCTCGTCTCATCTTTTTGGTTTGCAACCATTATATTTTATTAATATGCATGTGTTATAATAATTACATTACTAGACCTTCTAGCCTCAAAATATAAATCATGTGCACATGGACATGCTAGCTTCAAAACACAATACTATGCACACGGGCACAACAACCCCCATAACACATTTACACACATGCACTCGGGCACACTGGTCCTCAAAAGTTGTCTTTAGCTAAACAACCTATTTAGTGTGTCCTAGCTCACCAGCCTAGTTCTGCATATACATGTTATTTACATTCCATGGATTGAATAGGGTGTTACACAATGGACATAAGATATTCCTATGTCACTGACCCTTATAAAAAAAAGGCCTTTTGAGGAAGATTACTAATTGATGGCCTGATATTGATATGGAAATTGTTTAGAAAGAAGAAATCCTTACAATGTGGCTCATTCTTCCACCTTGAAATACATTAAAACAAAAACTCATATATGAAAATCCTTAGGGGCATACCTGAGTGCATGTCATATAAAAATCAATCTAGGATGGCACATGGCATGTTAAAAGAATAATTAAAGAAAAGGTTAAAAATAAAATAAAATAAAATAGAATTAATAGAAATTGGAAGGGTACTCCATGGTTTCATAATTGTTACGTCGGGATCCTTCTACCTAGACACCTAAGTTTGTTTGTTTGTTTTTTTTTTTTTTTAATAAAGTGACTTCCAGGATTTGTAGGAGAGAATGCTACAATAGCTATAATTTTGTTGCCACAACTTTGTTGCTACAAGTCTATTGTTGCAACTTCGTTACACGGTGCAATTGTTATAACTCTAAACCCCATTGTTGCAAATCTATCATTGAACCCTTATGGATGCGATCCCATTTTTAGACTATTGTTGCTATAAATTTTCTCAACATCGTTGCTACAACTCAACGATAGGAAAAGTTTGCTACAACCCAATAACCGCAACTCCATTGTTGCAATTCCAATGGTTAGAACAGGCAACAACACTTATTGACGTGACATCATGGTTGATTGATGTTGTTGTTGCAATTCCAATCGAAGACTAGTGATAAAACTCCACCCAACATTGTTGCTACAACTCTGACATGTTGTTGCAACTTTTTGTTCATGCTGCAACTCCAATAGAAACGTGAATATGAGTTGTTTGTGGATCCAGGATAACACAACAAATGTACAAAGAAAATCCATTTATGGTAAGTCAAGACAAGTACGTTTCCCCAATGGTTTTCATTATGGATAACATTGATTGGAATAATTCAACTTGACCACTTGATTTAAAATTGCTTGCATGACTATTGTCGGTGCCACCAATGACATAATCCTTAATCATGAAATCCCTTCTTCCACAATTGTAATTCCCACTATTGAATCATTCATTTTGTTTGCAATATTATTATTTCTACAAGAAAGGAAATCATGGGAGGCTCTCTAATCTACAAAGAACCTACAAAATCCATGTTGTTGCAGGCATATGATCAAATTTGGGGAATATTTCAACAAGAGGGCTAGATTGAATATTTCTAGAGGTTACAACAATACAATGATGAAGTATCCCTAGAGTTTTCTCTAAATTTTAGGGAAAATAGGTTAGTGGTAGCAAGCACATTTGCGGAGGTTACAAAATATATTTTGAATGAGGTAACAAGGCTACCATAGATAGGAGAAAGATGGTATTGCAAAGAGAAGATCAAAACTGGAAATCATGAAATATATTCTTGAGATTAGGGAAGCTCTAGTAAAGAAAGGAACATGGTTTGATAGGAGGTCACTACCACACCCATGAGAGGATGTAGCCTTGGTAATGCAGAGGCACATTACATGTAAGGGACGTCATGGAGTTTTGTACCTTAAACATGTTCAACTAATGGACATCTGAGGCATGGAAGACTTATTATCTTACCATTATTTCTCCTGAAATTTCTATAGACTATGACTTTTCTAGTGCGGAAATTAGGATGGCTAAGGGACACCCTTTCCAACCATGGTCTTATAAAATTATTAGTGGAACGATCCCTGTACCAAGAAGGAATAACATGGGAAGAGATTATCAAAGCCCTTCTGAGATCATATGAGATGTAACTTTGCTAGCAGGAGAAGCAAAGTTTGCAACTCCACCACATGATGAAAATGTTGCAATTATAGAATTTACAACTACTGTGATTCTTAGAGTTGCAACTTGGGAGTACATTGTTGCGACTCCCTTGGTCATTGAATAAACCCATGTATCTATCAAAGAAGAAAGCCTATAAGGAAATGATACAATGTCACAGAAGGATGAGGACAATCATGACAATGACGTGAAGATCATAGGTAGAAAACCCCCTACCATGTGATTAAGGATAATTCCAAAGAGGCTAGGTTATGTGCCAATCCATAATAAAAAGAGAACCATGTATACCCCTATAGGTACAAATTCACAAATACAAAAAGAAACCCCTTATGTAACACAAGAACCAATAAGGGTTGAAAGAGGAGGAGTTGCAACACAATGAGAGACATTTGCTACTCTAAAAGAACTAGTAGGTATGAAACGAATGCCCTTGCTAACACACAAGAACAAACTACTAAGATGGGAGATGACCAAAATGTTGATGACTCTACAACTAATGAAGAACTGAGAACATAAAATCTTGCTACAACACGAGAACCAACAAGAGAAGTTTGGGGGAAGGGGACCTTGCTACTATATTTGAATTTTATTCATTGGAAGAAGAGAAAGAAGTCGTTATTCCTTAAGAAATCATTTCCACGATGCTCAAATTCAAAAATCTTAAGAAAGTAAGTACCTTGTGTTCTTTTACATTATATGCATCTCTTTTAAGAAGTAATAAGATATTAGATATGGAAAATAGGAAGCTTTAGGTTACTATTAAAACATTAAAGGATGAGCCTAAGGAAATGAGGTCCTTTGAGAAGCTTGAATGCCTTGCCCAAATAAGGTTCCCTGGTTGAATGAGAATCTCACATTGAAACCAAAGAGATAGCTTAAACCCCTAAGAAAGAAACACAAGAGATAGTTTTCCAAAAAATGGACCCCATACTTTCCTTGATTGATATGACCACTTAGACTAAGTAGAAAACAATGGAGGATAAGGACACACAAGTGGATACCCCGAACGAGTGGGTAAAGGAAAAAGAAGATAGATGGAACCAATTGTTGGCCTCACACGAGGAGGGAGTGACACTCATTATAGAGCAAGACCAAATCATCAAAGGAATGAGAGCAAGGTTGGCCAAATTCTGTGAATCCCACATGAATATATAGGAGGAAGCGAGAGAAGAAAAGGGGTTGTTTCAACTAGAGAGACAAGTCAATATGCTGGAAATAAAGAAAATACAACTTGGCTTGTTAGTAGAATCAACTCTTAGTTACAAAGCCCCTTCTCCACATTGAAACATTTTTTTGCAAGAAAAAATCATAATAACTCAGAGAAAAGCCATAATGGCAAGTAATCCATATAAAATCACAAGCCCAACCACATTTTTGGAGGCATACTATGCATGTACCAATGAGGAGAAGAACCTCCTTTTTCATATTTATCAACATGATGTTATGTTAATTCATGATCCCATTTGGAACTTCAATCATTTTGTGGTGGGGTTACACTTGAGAGCATTTATTTCCTAACTTAGTAACCATGTTGCTTGGTCATCAACCCATAAAGTTTCATAAGATAATTTTTCCAATAACCTTTGGGTTAGGGGAGAGTGCCACATGTCCCAAGAAGTCCTTAAAATTCATCCACATTGGACTTACTCTCACCAACATGCAGAATTCATAGCCAAGAATAGATAGACAACCATCACACATTGCAGGGCACATATTGAGATAATGGAGAAACTAGACATGGAAGGATGTGTGGAAAGGTGCAAGCAAGATGGGGAGGAAATCTGATGAAAAGACCCCTTCAATCCAACAATCTAAAAATAGCATTGGAAATAGTGCACAAATACATTAAATGAATGGAGAACTATGGAAACAATTGGATTGGGTTGAACTTTATGTATTTGATGATTTGACATCCAACTAGAGAATACATGAAGGATTATAAGTTTACCAAAAGGGAATAATTGGCTTATTGGAGGGAAATATAGGCAAGAGAAGGATATTTTCATATGGATGAGACAAGGTAAGCTGATTAAAGCCTCAATAACCTCCATGGGACCATCATCTTCTCAGATATAGACTAACTACTGGTTGCATGAGGAAATGCAACGATTTGGCTGGGAGGGATGATGGGTGCCCAAATTGGCATATTTTTAGCACATGTCTAATATGTTGTGTCCACCATTTTTCCACTTCCCATCCTTTTTTATTAGCTTTTTCATCCATATTGATACATGTCAAGGTACGAATATCCTTCTATGTGCTATTTTAATGCTTTTCTCATGGATTTTTCGGGAAATTGTTGCATTTTTGTACTAACAATGGCATATATGATACAAGGCTGCATAGGTACTATTAAATGCAAGTGTCTGAATAGTAGTTGTAACTCCCTGTAAGTGTTGTAACTCCCTATAGGTGTTATAAATCTCTCTTTTTGAGCAAAGTACATTTTCTCCAACTACAATATGTAACCATAGTTGTTGCAACTCCGAGATGTAACCATGGTTTTAGCAACTCTAGGATGTGATTGCAAAGAGATGCAACTCTGGATCATTGTCATCGTTGCTACGAATCAAGTATTGTGATTCTTGTTGCTGCAACTCGTGCTTCCCTTGATATCTTTGTTACATCTCAAGTTGTCCCTATTAGTGTTGTGTTGTTGCAACTCCTCGTTTTTCCTATTGATGCCACTCTAGCAACAGTGTTGTAACTTTGCTTCTGTTGTGCCAATGTGATGGTCAAACATCCAAATGTCAATTTTGGACCAGTTATGTAGTCAATAAACAATTTCTCACAAAGGGAGATGATAGGTTAAATTCATTAACCAATAAAAGAGGATGACGCGTCCAACACTTGTTGCATAGTTGAATCGAGTCAGTCGATGCCCATTTTTTTCTATTTTCTAAGAAAATCAATATAATAGGATGAACCTAACTCTCATGGTTGTCCATTCACATATTTGATTTATTTAGATAGAAAAAATCCTATATAAAACCATCCGGTCTTTTTGAGCTAGGTAACAAGTAACCAAGGAGAAACTATGAATTGAGAAAGAAGAACAACTTATTGTACTTTCCATATTTCTTTCAATTTAATTTCATTTTCGCTCAAATTCGAGTACTAGTGTGCTAAGCATTCACAATTTTTTTTCTAACCAATGCCTCATCTAAGGAGGTAGGTCCCCCTCCTTAGATAGGTATTCTTTGTATCCATAACATATATATAGTTGTAATTTATGGTTTTGTCCATTTCTACATTTACTTTTTTTTCATATTGCTGCAACGCCGATAAATTACATTGTTGCAACTCTGAATTGTAGGTTTATTACTGCAACTCGGGTATTAATGTTATATTAATTTACTCACTAATTGATTCCATGAATAGTTTACAACATGTCATCATTTAAGGTTGTTAATGCAGTTGTATTATAGTATTAAAAATTACTATGTTTCCATAATCATAATAACATTATTTTCCTAAACTTAGATTGGTTATTTTATCAAGAATTTGGTTTATGGTTACGTTTTCTTTACAAGCAAGTGTGAATTAATGGTTTGTGATTGAATGCATTTCATTACACATGCAACTACATATTAGTTACAACAACCAAGATCATTTAATACTTGAGCAACTCACCTTTAGATGTTGGTGTGATTTACCTTCTTCCAAGAGTAATTTACTTTCTTTAAAGTGAGATTTACTTTTCTACAACATAGATTAGACAGTGTGAACATTCCCATAAGAGTGGATTGGATTAAAGGTGTAATTTAGATTACTTAGTGACTTGTAAAAGCATCTTTATATCTTGAATTGTGACAATCATTTAGTTACTACAACTTCAGACATACATGATTTTACTAGTGTATATGGTGCATGATAATTTGCAAGTTCCCTAGAAACTCTGAGTTGGTAATTAAATGAACAAAATTTTGGTTTTCTCTCAAGCAATTAGAAAGGTGATTAAGAGACTCATTAGCTATCACATTAGATATCGGACCCTTGCTCTTTGATCTAGCCATTGGTCACAAAATTTGTTGGGTCTCCTTATTCTTCAAGTCCTTGACCACATTAGGCTTTTGACCACTTTTATTCTTGTAATTAAGAAAAAAGAAGTAAAAAGTAAAAGTTCCACAAAAAATTCTTTAACATTACACGTAATAAAAGGAAGATAATCTTTAATATTACACATAATAAAAGGAATATTAGATAAAATAATCTTGATTCTTCATTAATTTCCATTGGTAGTTTACAAGCTCATTGGCAACCCATGGCAATATCCCATGATATTTGCATGGTAAAGAAAATTAAAAGAAATACAAATATTTATTTACGTAAATTATAATTTTTATCTTTATACATGAAGGAAATTATCCAAGAAGATTTTTTTTTGTAAACTGGTGCAAAAGATTTTCATTAATGAAACAGGTTGTACATTGAGATCATATAGCTAGTTTTAGCAAAAAAGCACAACCTGGTAGGGTAAGTCTCCAGTTAGTTATAACAACATAAACACAATTCCTGCATATTACAAGTTGAAGTGTGACTACTGCAAGACCAGAATATCTATGATGTTGAGATTCTATTATCAGAAAATTAACATTTTCCACCTCTTGTTTTCATACAAAAGTCGCACACATGAAACAAAATACCCAACAGGAAATCAAGCATTCACTTGTAGAACATAACTTAAAACTTGCAGGAAAAAAGTAAAGAGAAGTTGCTCACCACCAATTAATGAACGTAAGAACCAAAGAGTGTGTTGGAGGTACAATATGCATTATCAACCATATGGAGGCCTTGCCAATATGCCAAAGGGTACACCACAACATCCCATGGATGTGACACATCCATCACACATCACAAAAATGTCCAAACCCAACCAATAGTCACCACAAGAAACACCAAGATCACCTCGAAGAGATTCAGTAACCATAATAGCAATTGATCCCAAGGTAGCCAAAACTTAACCAGTGAATACCCGTGTTAATTAGATAGAGAATTGGACAGTCAGGATAATTATCAGTAAGTGGAACATTAATGACTCCAGGAGGATCAGAAATCTCCTCAAAATCTGAGTCCAACACCACATATTTTTCTACCCTGCTCAAGTGTGCAACAATATCATCAAGGCATAAACATATATTGCATAGAAGACATTTAATGTCCTCTTGGCCTGTAAAAACTTTGTAATTGTCAACTTTCTTATCTCTTAAAACCATATAGAAGAGAATATCCATTTGGTTGTGAACCGAGAGAGAATGTAGGAAATGCAACCTTCGTTTCTTGAACTTTCAGGTATCTGGAATCCATCTGATGCCTTCTGCTCCTACCTCTGAATCAAAAAAGTAAGGGCGGTCCCCAAACTCCTTTGATTCTAGTTGAAGATTTTTTGTTAGAAAATCTAACGAGTTTCGGTCTTCATAATTGTTAATGTACTCAAATCATTATCCATATCTTATGTTACAAGAAAAAGAAGAAAGAAAAATATTATTTTTAAAGCATGGGTTTCATGCTCTGTTTTGATGGTCATCTAGATCAAGCATGTTCTTCATGCTTCTATGGTTTTTCATGTTAAAAGAATATTTTTCTTGAGTCAAGAGAGTCTTTATCATTTGTATAAAACTCGATTGGCCAAGATGTAACATGTAAAAGATATTGATTTTGAGTCTAGAAAGTCCTACAAACATTCAAGCACAAGTCGGCCCAGGAAATGACAAGGCATCCTAAAAGAAGGAATTTGAACCCCTCGGATGCATATAATAGAAGAAGCATAGTCCTCATTTCATCACCAATTCAATCTCTCCCATCATGAAGTTCGATCTGAAGTTGGCGGCATCAAGGAAGCAATTGTGAAGGTCTAGAAGACAAGAATAAGTCAAGGACAAGAAAAATTATCTATTTTGGGGTATTTTTCTCTCACATGTGTTTTTGTAGCTGCTACAGGGCTGAAATTGCAGGTCGAAGTTGAAGTTGGGTGCTAGTTGGAGCAGAATTGATCCTTGTTGTTTTGGCGGATCTCTGACCTAATTGGAAGGGCATCTTGGAGAGCTAACATGGTGCTTGGAGGGGGACTTGGTCTAGGGTTTGGATCTTTCTTTTCTCATTTGAAGTAGATTCTATAAGAAGAGAAGATATTTTATGAGTTTTCCCCTTGGAGGGGGTTTGCCCTGGCTTGAAGCCTAATTTATGTTTTTGTTGTCTTTACTATTTTTGCACTGGATAATTGTTTGATGAAGAAGATCTAATAAAGAAACAAAAGAAGATAAATAAAGTACACAAGAAATTATTAATATTAAGGAGAAATTGAATTAATAGTCGCCTTATTGCATTCTCCAACATGGTATCAAAGCTAAGGTGAACAAAGAGAAGGCAACTGGAAGGACACAAAGAAATGGTTTTCTTTTCAAGGGGAATCATTTGTAGAAGCACATGAGAAAATAAGAAGAAGACCTATTGATCTAGAAGGAGGGCTATTACATCAACATTTCATTGAAGAAGACTTCATCATCAAGGTCTCATTAAAGGAAAGAAGGAGAAGTTTTTGTTGAATATTCTACAGTGCATCATCTTGAAGAAGAGGAAGCATCAAGGAATATTGGTATCACCATTCACACTTTGAAGTTGTTCAAGGACACCATTGTTGAAGGAATCCTAGAAGACATCCTTCTAAGGCATCATTAAAGTCTCCTTGAAGGTATTGAAAACATCAAGATGGTTGGAGACATCATCAATGAGGATTCTTGGTTAACAAAGTAAGTAGCATATTTTTTTCTATGTCTCAATCTACAAATTTTTTGCCTAAATTCTGCAAGGAAAGTAACAAGATTGTTGGGTCAGCAAACTTCCTAGCATGGAAGAAGAGGATTGACTTGGCACTCACAGATAATGAAGTCATGGAGTATGTCCTTGGAGAAGTAGTTGACCAAGCAAAGAAAAGACTCAAGAATTAGAAAAATACAAGAAGGGAGAAGTAAGGGCACACAGGAATATCATTGAATCCCTCAAAGATCATATTGTTCCCTTCGTTGCGGATTTGAAGACATCAAAGGATATGTATGATAAGTTGGTAAAGTTGTAATCTATAAGTACACAAGGTCAAAATATTTTGTTGAAGAAATATAGTATAATGAAATCAAAGGATTAATACATGGCCACCAATATGATGAAGATCTCACAAATAGGAGATCAATTGAAAGGGTTTGTAGAAACTATTACAGATTTTGAGATAACGATATGTGTACTAAATTCTTTTCCACCTAATTGGAGTAGTTTTGTAAAAAGCATCTACTCAAAGAAAGATACTACACCCTTCGATGAATTTCGGGTTCAATGTATCTTGGAAGAATCTAGGATCAAAACAAAGGATGATATTGAATCAAATGAAAGATCTCAAGCCTTCATTGCAAGAACCAAGAAGTTGAGGAAAGGGAAGTTTGGAAAGTCCAAGAAGAATAAAAACATGTCCAAGATTCAATGCTTTGGATGCAATGAGTATGGACATTATAAAAGGGATTGTCCAAACATTAAAGTATATTAAAGTAAACAACAAAAAGAAGGAAAGAAGTGAAGCTCACATAGCTGAGGAAAGGGGAGAACCTAAGAAGAAGTCGAAAGGAGAAGATCCCAAGGATATCTATTATTGAAGGAAGTCTCATCTATGTCAAGTTATTTATGAATTTTTGTCTTTCTTTTATTGAGTATAAAGTAGAGTAACATGCATTATTTCATACACTAGAAGAGTCTTGATTTTGTAAAAGGCATGATAGATAAAAGCACATGATAGTAGGACAATTAGAATCTACTTGCTTAATTTTCTTTGAGAAATATGATATGGTTGAAAGAGAATGAAGAAATTGGGACCATATTGCATATTATTGTTCATCCAAGAATTTTTCTAACATCATGTTAGAGGTATTCATTTTGCAAAGAGGGATCATTAATATCCTATAAGAATAATCATTATGGAAGATTCTTGGGAGCAGCATTATGACTGGTAAATATTCCATCTATTATGGAAACAATACTTTTGAAGGATGAAGGAATGCAGATGGTCAAGGTTACAGTATGAAAGGCATAATGAAAGTTTTTCTCTTCTTGGAAAAGGAAACCTATCTTTGACAGGTATAGGAAGCAAACTCGATCAAAGGATGGCTAGATGATTATATGAAAGCAAAGGTATGCATATTTAAATTTATTCTTCCCTAGAGAATGATTCACATCTACAAAAATCATGGAGTAAGAATTAGTTATGAATGTGCTTGGTAAGTATTCCATATGACTGCATGATGATTGAAAGAAGAAATTTGACATACTTTGGAATGAATGGAGATCAAGACACTCTCAAAATTGCATGGCATATGAAGATGTTGATAAAAATCAAGTATAGTCTTTGGAAGAAAGATAGGGTGCTCACAATGACAACTCCAAGGAAGACATTGTAGCTTGGTAATCAAGGTTTGATCCATGGGCAATCTGATTAAAAGGATTCCTACATAATGTGGAGATGAATCATATGAAAGGTTTTTGATATCGAAGAACTCAAGTAAGTTGATTATTTTATGAGAAGGGCCATCATGACAAGGTAATTCTAATATTTAATATTTTGATTTTGGTTATCTAGTTAACATATTTTTTTCTACTTGGTAGAATATTGCAGGAATACAATTGAGGCAAGTTCCACTGTGGGTGTTGAACTCAATTCAACTAACATATGATTTGAGTATATGGTCTTGACAATCCTTGGAAGGCTATGTAGTCAAGGTGTTCACATCATCACCTTGGGATTGAAAGGTAGCAGTGTAAGAAGATAACCTGATCACTTTCATGAGGAAGTTATGACTAGCTTGAAGTTTTTGATAAGGCTCAACCTAATGCATTCTTTGATGATGATTGGAGGAAAGTAATATGAAAATTTGATGGCCCAAACCCTGTCACAATATTGAAGAAAGAAGATGGCTCCTTGATACCCAAGAAGGAAGAAATCTTGATATAATGAGATGCAAAGGAAATAGGAAGCCATGCAACTATCTGCATGAAAAATTGATAGTTGATGCATGTATGAAGACAAGCTATAAAGCTTGTGGTGATAACTTCCCATATTGAAAGGAAGTTATGAATGGGCCTATATATTTGAAAGGGAGTAAAGGAGTCTCCTTAAATAGGAGCAAAGATATTTTCCCTAATCAAGAGGGAAAGGGGATCTACTCTCTGGTTGAGAGGGAGTGATGATGTACATCACATTTGTACTCTCTCCTTCATGTGTCATGCACTTGACCAGGAATAACTACCATAATTCTAAGTGAAGGCCATGAAAGGAGAATGGAAATTGGAGGATTAGATAAAGCATATGTGATTTCCTTGAGGATAGAGAAATCCAAGATAGGAAATTGACCGAAAATCTTTGAGGATTGGACAGGTATACATGATAAGAGTGGTTGAAGAGGACCGATATTCTTTGAGGATTGGGAATCTAAGATAAGAATAGTCTTAAAGGGCATACCTAGTGAAAATTCGGATGGGGTATGCGCCTTGTAGAGGTAGTGTGGTATCTCACATAAAACCTCCCAACGTTATGGTCTTATTTATGAAAGAGCTTGTCAAAGTTAAGGCCTTACTATGTTGACAATGTTGGTCATGATGTTGAAGCTTAAAAATGGCTTACCAATCTGACTCTTCTTATGAGAACTCTTTAGTTTGAGAATAACCTTGTATTGGGAGTACATTATGAATACCTCCCTAGTTAAGAGGGAGTGTTGGAAAATGTAACTAGTTTCGGTCTTCATAATTTTCAATCTACTCAAATCATTATGCATATCTTATGGTACAAGAAAAAAAAGAAAGAAAAATATTGTTTTTAAAGCATGGGTTTCATGCTCCATTTTGAAGGTCATCAAGATCAAGCATGTTCTTCATGCTTCTAGGGTTTGTAATGTTAAAAGCATATTTTTCTCGAGTCAAGAGAATATTTATCATTTGTATAAGACCATATCGGACAAGATGTAACATGTAAAAGATATTGATTTTGAGTCTAGAAAGCCCTAGAAACCTCCAAGCACAAGTCGGCCCAAGAAATGACTAGTCAGCCTAAAAGAAGGAATTAAAACCCCTCAGATGTGTATAAATAGAAGCAATATCAACCTCTAACATTTAATCACCAATTCAATCTCTCTAATCTAGAAATTTGATCTCACGCTAGAAACATCAAGAAAGCAAGTGTGAAGGTTTAGAAGACAAGGAGAAGAAGAAATATATGTTTTGGGGTAATTTTTCTCTCGCATGTGCAAAGAAGCTAGGTTTTTGCAGCTGCTATAGTGTCGAAGTTGTAGGTCAAATTTGGGGGTCGAAGTTGCAGGTCAAATCTGGGGGTCAAAGTTGCCGGTCAAAGTTGGGGGTTGAAGTTGAAGTTGGGTGTTGGTTGGAGCAAAATTGATCCTTATTGTTATGGGTGGTCTTTGACCTAATTGGAAGGGCTTCTTGGAGAGTTGACTTGGAGGGGAACTTGGTCTAGGGTTTGGGTCTTGGTTTTCTCATTTGAAGCAAATTCTATAAGTAGAGGAGATTTTTTTGGTTTTCCCCTTGGATGGGTTTTTCCCTGGCTTGGAACCTAATTTTTATGTCTGTTGTCTTTACTATTTTTGCACTAGATAATTGTTTGATGAAAAAGATCTAATAAAGAAACATAAGAAGATAAATTAAGTAACGAAATTATTAAGATTGAGGAGAAATTGAATTAATAGTTGCCTTATTTCATTCTCCAACATTTCTCTCTGGAAATTCCAAAGGGACTGAATCAAAGTATGTTGGTACAAAATCCCAACCAAACATATTATGACATTGAGAGCTAGAACTACTTGCACCACCTCTGCAACTTGTCATTTTCTGTCGAGGAGGCATAGTAGCAGAGAGAAGATAACAAACCCCGCAACCTTGGATAGGAAAACTACCAACAAGACCAGTGGGGGAATAAAACATGATCCCTTTAAAGCCAGACCAAACCACAAGCAAGTTGTCCCCTAGACTCCACACCTGGGACCCAAATACAATATTGATTTGTAAAACTCGATAAGTTACAAATATTTTCCTCTGAAAACCACAAATGTACGGCACGACATTGACATTGGAAAACTACGAAATGATTCCAAAATCCCCCACAAAGTTAAGGAAGACCACAAACTCGACCATGACAATCCCAAATGGAAAGATACAAAGAGAGTTCCCCCTTGAAATGCCAAAACCCTAGTCAACCAATACATAAATTGACCAGTTCTTATGGAGGAATAAGGTATCGAGCACCCAAAACCCAAATTGCACATTCAAATTGAAAGATAAGCCTCTCTTTCTAAAACAACACAAAGAAATTACCAGGATACTAGCAGCCGCAAACTAGGTCTAGGCGGGGATATGAAATACCTACAAAATTAGTTTCTCGAAGAGTTGAATTGGATAAGACAACCACCAATTTGAAGACTGACTTGTTCGTGGTGTTGCGCAAAAACACAATGAATAACATTGACCTAATTCACTCGTGACCCTTAAGGTAAACACATGAAAGTATGTCATTTTATCACCAAAACGAACACCACTACCAACTTCACCAAAACAACGAGGCAATCCTCCTAGATGAACAAGGATTATTGCATCTGAATAGCATGAGCAGCAGGGTGAGGATGGAACCTCACCACCACCACAAATAACAACGTACCTCTGCCACCCTGTATCAACCCCCATGCATTTATAATGAGGGGATGTGAGGTTATTACCCCAAGCTAGAAAACTAATTTCGTGACATGCCATAACGAGGAGCAGACAAGTGTAATCCTGAGACGTGTTTTTAGAAACATTCCCTTCCTGTCTCACACCCCCATCAAGGATATCCAAGAAGTTAAATGTGTGTAAGTGAATAGATATTTAAAAGGTGAAGGAAATTATATATATGTGTGTTTGTGTAACTTGAAATGAAAAAGGGTATTTGAAATTATATATATGTAAAGGTCATACATCAAAATTTATAAAGGATTATTTTAAAGAAGCTATTTAAGTTTCTAAATTACTATATATATATATATATATCTATATATATATATATATATATATATATATATATAAGAATTATAAGAATTTTTTTATCAAACATCATAGTTGTTATCATCACAACAAATCTAACTATCGTTTCATAAAATCACTATCATATTTTCTACTAGCAATTACTTATATACAATTTATATATTGTCTGTATGGATTTATTTATATTCAACACATTTTAAATATTTTGTGTGATAACAAACCTTTTTTGTATCATATTGTTTGTTGAACATAAGCCAATTGAATAAGATTGTTTCGTGAAATGATTGGACAACCATATTGTGATATTGAAATAACAAGGCACTCTTTGGTAGAATAAACACACCATAATATAATTTAACATAGCTTGTTAATAGACATCATTGACAAAATCAAAGTGAACGATAGAAGTTTGAGTACAATAGGTTCATCTTCCCAAATTATGTAAAGATATTGGTTAATCGATGGTAAATTATTACCACCGTGACATTCATTCATGCAATTGCTGACGATTGTTCATTCTATTGGTTCATCTTGTAGCTCAATGTCACCAAGATTATTATGGGTGGATACACTACCACAATTGCTACCTATTGGTGTGATGCCTCAAGCAAAATTTCTCACTGTAGTTCTATCAATCCACAAAGGGGTCAAGGGTATTTGTTAACCATAAATATGAAACCCATGGGTAAACATTGATCCCAAAAAAACATCAATTAAAAGGTTGCAATCAATAGTCACACATCAAGTTAGTTATTATGGATTAAATAGCTATCATTAGCCCATGCCATTAATAAACACTTCACTATAATAAACCACGAAGAATTTAACAGGGATATGTCAAGTGTAAATTAAAAGGCATATTGAAGAAGCGTATATTTCACACTTCGTACGTTCACTCATTACAAAAAAATATGTAAACTTCATAACCAGAGCATCATTTGACACAAATTATTGACAAAAAACAAAATGGATTCTATAACTGAGGAGAAAGGAAGATTTCAAAATTTTCATATAGCTATGGTTTAGTCCTATTTATAATTAAGGGGACTCTCATAGGAAAATATATTACTATTCCTATCACTCTAATTGAAAACAATAACTATATAAGCCTTGAATTCACTAACCAATTTGTGATTCCGTAGTCAAACAGAATTGAAAAATTAGACCAATGGGACACAACAATGTGACATAAACAATTTACAATTAAACATTTAGGATTACACATTTATATCACAATTCTCTATTAGATCCTTGTGAACCAATCAGAGTGACATATTCTAGGTTCACCCTGGATGGAATCTCTAGGGTTGGATCTTAAATACAAAGAAGAGTTTTTTGAAAATTTCCTACAAGAAGACAAAATAATACTATAGGACATTACATTGGAGCCAGATTTAGTAACACCGGAAGATATAAGAAGATATCTCAAAAGTAATTTTTCAAAAAAAAAAATCATTGAAAATTATGTAAAAAGAAGTTGACAAAATTATTGCAAAAAAAATGAAGAAATTTATCACCTCAAAGGTCATAACCAAAAGTTTCTCACGTAAATTAAGAAACTTAAGGACAAGAAGTCATTGAAAACAAAGTACAATGATTTATTGAGATGGAAGTAACAAGAAGTCATTGAAAACAAAGTACAATGATTTATTGAGATGGAAGTATCAAAATCTTTATATAATATCACAATTCATAAAATCCCAATCCATTTAAAGTGAAGACATATTCGAATGTTGCAGTTCAAACAAAGAAAATGCCAGGTGAAGATTTCATGATCTTCCAAGCAACGTCTATGCGTGAATTTAATCATATACTTGAAGAAAATCAAGAAACCGCCACAAACATTATGAGAGGAAATCACGACACACAAACTCCTTATCAACAACGAAATGATAAGAGCAAATATCTCATCCAATCAGCCTATTCAAATTACTCAAGATGAAAACAACTAACCTATGTTCTGAAGAATATTTATGTTAGCACAAATTAATCTTATGATAACAATTTATTTCCGATATGAAGTGCAAGGTTCCATAGAAAATCAAATTGGGGTGGTTAGATCACTCTTATGTTTGACAATTTTAATCTACACTCAGAAGTTTATATCATCTTGTATCTTTGAAGATGACAACTCTAACAATTCGAAAATATGTAAATATATTACAAGACAGAAAAAAGATAACACATGTTTTCATCAATATGCTTTGAGGACAAACCGTTTTCAAAAGGAAAAACAATGTTATGAACATAAATATATAAACAACATAAATAATTTAATAACAATTAATGATAATTAGTATAATGCAAGCACATGACCTAAAAGACGACTATTCATGAAATGACATTCTGCCTAAGTATATCTACGAAGCCTTCATTGCATGATCAATATCATTCTATCATATATTATTTAATATATATTTATTTATGCTAAATGGATACTTTGACTCATGAGTTAGGTTTGACTATCACATTGATTTCCTCTTGACCTAAGAGGACGAAATATTTTAAGTTACACAATCTTTCACATAAAGGTTGATTCAAAAATCTCAATTTTCATATTTTATGTTAGTTTAACTATTTAGTACTAACTAAATATGCTTTATTGATTGTTGATGGCTCACATAATTAGAATTTCACATTTGTCAAGTATTCATTGACAATTTAGTTTTAGGGAATTAGAATATCCTACTAATAAAAGTTCAATGTGATGTAGGATAGAAAAAAAGTTCAATGTGATGTAGGATAGAAAAAGTTCACTGTGATGTAGGATAGATGCTTCAAGAGGGGATGTTTATATAAACACTTTTCTTTTAAAGGATTTTGCTTATTGAAAGGAAACTATTAAAGGTAATACACAACTAGATTTTAAAATTTAATTATAATAATATATGTTGTGATTTTGCTTATTGAAAGGAAACTATTAAAGGTAATACATAACTAGATTTTAAAATTCAATTATAATAATATATGTTGTGAATACATTGTATTTCTTTCTTCGGGGAAAACAAATGTAACTTTATTTCACTTTAAAAAAGATACAAAGCTACATTTTGTACATGCACATCGTTGTGTGCATTCTACTAGTTTGCATAATGTCTAAATTGTTTGCATCAAAATGTTCAATGTAATTGTATTGATCACCAGAATGACATACACCAAGTTCCAGATTGTCTTAAAGTTGTTGATTTAAAAAAATATCTAATAATATTGCTCATAGAGATATAGATCAGTGTTTTAAAACTAGGTTGGTCCGATTCTGATTCTGCTTGGTTGACCAAGCCAGACCCCTGTCGGGTCAACTAGGTATAAAAATCGATCTAACGAGTGGTCCATTACTGAACTGGCGGAGTCAAGCACTAATTCGACCGGTTCAGTGATGGACCGGTCGGTTCGGTCGAGCCTATCTTAAACCGGTCACGCTAGTCTGCAAGGAAAAAGGCGGCAACTCGAACTTCAAACTCAAAACTTTTTTGGTTTTTTTTTTCTTAATGCCTCTACCCCTCTCTCAAGCCTACAAAAGTGACCCAACCCCATCACATTTACTCACAACTATCTCATTACATTTGTGTGAGGATTTGTGAGTAGTTTGTGAAGAGTTGGAGTCGGTTTTTGGAGCAGTGGTGAGGAGGAGCCATGGGTTTCCTCGACTCTGATTCAAAGTCCGAGCCAGATGATATTGTCTTGCTTAGCAATAGTGACTAGTGATGTTTTGTTGTAGAGGCCATTTAGAATCTCCTTGGTTATGTGTTTTTGTTATGATCTCTATATATTACATGTATTGTGCAGTGCACTAGGTGCCATTTTGATATAATAGATATATTCATGAGCATACTTTGATCATATGTTGTCTTCTCTCTATATTCTAATGCTTTGAGTTTGCAAACATGAATGAAAATCTTAAAAAATATGTTCTTTCATAAAAAAAACAATATTAATGTATTTTTACAACGACCGAGTCATTGAAATCAACTAGGTCAAGTTGATACCAAGTCGGAGTCAATCCTCAATCGGTTCCAAATTAGAGTCGAAGTTTTAAAACTATGATCTAGGTTGATCGCCATATAGGCTTTATACAAAATCTAAGTGGCAAAAAATTGCAGAAAAAAGTGAAGATGTCCTTCACCAGTAGATGATAACAATAATGTATATCATAATCAAATATCTGTAAAAGAGGCTATGTCGCTAGCTAAAAGGAGCGTCGAGGTGGGTGTCATCCATAAATGGTCTATGAAAAAACTGATAGAAGGTATTGACGTGTTGTTCCATAATCTGCCATTGACCCTGCATAAGACTTTTTTATTACATTGTATCAGTCTTATTAGTGGGTTTTCTAGAAGTTCATGATGTACTTATTTTTTAATACATTTCCTTCCATAACCTTCTAATTCAAGGATACAAAGCCCTTATTATTTGCATTTCCATATTTCAACTGGAAGAATATTGTTACATTTAGGTTCCATACATACATTGTCCTTTATGCCAAAGGAAACCCAAAAAACAAAAACAAAATATTCTACAAAACTTAGATTCCATTATTGGTGCTCTGTTATTTATGATAACCACCCACATTCTTTCTTTTAATGGCTTCATGTCCTTTTTCCAATTAATTCTCAATTATATACCATTACAAAGATAATTTCCTGACTGGAAGTAGCATAAACAACCAAGGCAATGAAAGCCATTGATCTTTCGAGTGTTGCACTTTGAATAAATTCCTATCGCCTTAGCTTCTTAGTTTTGTATCCTCTCCACTAGGCACCAATATGACAAGGGCTAGATACATACTATAGCTTTAATGACAATCAAAGGGGCATGTGGTTTTGCCCAATAACACAAACCCCCTTGGCATGGCATGATAATAATTAACAAGGTTTTAAGATATGTATGATGTATTGATGTTCAATAATAATGTCATGTCTCTTCTTAAATTAATTTGGAACAGGACTAATTATTGCATTTTGGGGCCAATTTTGGAGAAAGTGGGGCCCATTTGATTTTATTAGGAGATTAGACTAGGGAAAAGTTATTTTTGTTGTGGTTAAATTACACATGGGGGCTACCCACACTAGAGAAATACGCACTCTCTAGTTCGGTTTGCATGGAGGTGGTTAAGTGAGGGCCCACGATGGAGGCAAAATTGGAGGGAAAAGTGCTCCACGAAATCTATATAAGGAAGGAAACTCTCCTCATTTCATTCATATTTGGCATATTGAACTTCTCTTTGGTTGCTCGAGCTGTTTAGCAAGAGTTCTTCAAGTGAAGAGCTCACCCTTTCTTCAGGGGACTTCGAGTACCACCCTAGAGAGGTTTATCTTCATTCTTTCGTACGAGGATTTCAGTGTGGTTTCCAGCAGTTGCATCCATCTCCAAGTGGTGCATGTTTTTGGAGGACGCAGTGAAGGGAGGCCGAGTTTGTTTGTGGCGTTTGGTGGAGGATTTTTGGTCAGGAGAATTTCTAGAGAGGAGGCATAGAAGTTTTCCTGCCATTTTGGAGAGTTTTGGAGCTAGAGGAGAGTGCTCCCATTCAGTGTGACTTTTGCACTTCTTGGGCCAGCGTAGAGGCAACATTTTGTGCTCACGTGGGAGGTGGAGACTCAGCCATTGAGGTTGATCCTTGTCAGGAGAGATAAGGAAAGCATTAGTGGAGGTGATTGCTACTTTTCCAGAGTGTTTGAGGAGGAATTCGCTGGTGTACTGCTAGACAGTGCGCTTTAATAGTTTTGGAGGGCATAGGGCCTTTGGGGATTGATTTTGGAAAGTCAAAATTCGACCAAACCATTTCTGGGTTTTTATGAGTTTTGTGAGTGGAGTTTGTAGTTAAAATTTCAGAATTTTTTGGGTGATATTCAAGTATGAAATCCTCATTCTGTGAATTGCTAGTCGCTAGGGAATTTGCACCATTTTATGGGTTCGACTTTAGCTTGGAGATAGGCCAAATATTTTCTGGGTTTTTCTGGGTTTTCGACAAAGATCCAAAATATAAAGTTTCAGCATTTTATGAGCACCAGAGATGGGGTTTCTTGCAATTCCTTTCCAGTTAGCAATGTGGTTTCTAGGGACAGTGCAGAGCATTAGAGGAGTAGTCATTTCCAGCTTTGAGATTATTGTTTTATCACTCGGGTCTTGTCAAGCTTTCCCTTAAGGCAAGCCCATGTGAATTTCTCCATATTATTGTACTTACTCAATTTCATTAATAAAATGGCTCAGTTGGTTCTTACTTCAGGAGTTTTAATGAGCAATTGTTGATTGTTTTAATTTCTTGTGTCACAAATCAATTTTGTTTTTCATATCACTGTTTATTTAAGTTTGGAACATTACAGTGATATCAGAGCATGATCTTGGCCCATATGTGGGAAACTAGCTAGAAAATCATGCAATCTTTGGGTATGAATGCACAGTGACGAGTGAAACCGGAAACAAACCCATGGCTCACGGGAAATCCAATATGCGGAAATTCTGGGGTAGAATTCATTGGGACAATGAGAGGTTGGCAGGGAAAATTTTAAGAACCCCTCTAAATTTACATGTATAATAAATGGGCGAATCTCCATGGTACACAGGAAAAATGGGAGGCGATTTTATCAATAATATGATGTGTATATATAATTTTTTTGGCGAATCTCTCACCAAGCATGGAGAATATTTTACTCAATTATAAAATCTTGTGTTTATTGAATACACAAATGAAATCATTGCATTTATTTAAAATATCTTTTGAAATCAAAATTACATATCGATAACCTAGTGCGTGTAGGATAAAATTTGCTCGTGCCAATCACAGAAAGCATGAGAAAAAACCTAATACTATATATAAAACAAAGAAAAATTCAAATTCATCGCTTCTAGGGACCTCGTAACCACCCTGCCAATACACAAGTATATTCCTATTTTCAATTAGAAAAATTACCCAAATTACAATCTGTTTACTCCAACACATGTTGGAAAGTTATAGAAAGATGACTAGTGCAATCAATCCATTCCTTTTAGCCCTGGATTTGTTTCAATTTAAAACAGAAGTATACAAATATACTTGTCCAATGTCTATGCTTTAACCATTCACATTAAGATGTTTTACAGTATAATTTCCTAAGTCTATTTAATATCTTCATTATCATAAAAACCAACCTATATCCATCTTAACTCCACATCTACCACTCTTAGGGGGATGAAATCTATTTATCCCTCTAAGCACTTGGTAGACCCAGAATTAAGATGGATCTAAGATGATAGAATTTCCCCTTTAAATAGTCTATGCTCACATGAATACCATGGTATTACCATGGGTCAATACCATGGGTTATCATAAACCTGGAGCTTAAAAATTACTATTAGTAATTTATAAAAATTAATAAAATTAATAGTTAATTTTTATTTTAAGCAAGCTAAAATGTTTAACATACATTAAATTACAACATCTATTTTTACTCTTGATCGGATCAAATATTTTTTCACTCTATGCTAGTTTGCATATCACGATATTTGATACATCTCGGGGGTTAGTAGATCCAGAGTAAAGATGGATCTATGCTGGTTTAATTCCCCCATTTAAATAGGCTACATTCCAGGTGAATACCATGGGTCAATACCATGTGCCATTTTGGTGAATACCATAGGTCAATACCATGTGCCATTTTTATTTTTATTAATAATAATATTAGGGTTAATAATGTTTTTTTGCATGGTATTAATAACAATCTAGTCCATGGTATTTGTCTCATAGTATTTTTCCCGTAGGTTTCACCTAAATATAACGCATTTTTTGAGTGTTCGTAAATATAAGGTGACTTATGGAGTAAATATAAAAAAGTGTTTTATTTGTTTACCATACCTCTCGTTATTTTATATTTTTATTAATTTACCATACCTCTTTTACAAATATGGTATTTGGCCCATAGGGTTCACTTAAATAAAACCTCTTTCTTGAGCCTTCATAAATAGAACGAGGGTTATGCACTAAATATAAAAAGAGGTTTTATTTATTTACCATGCGTCTAGTTTATTTATATTTTTATTTATTTACCATACCTTTTGAGTAAGTATAAAAAGACATTTTATTTATTTACCATACCTCCACTTTACTTATATTTTTATTTGTTTACACCCTTGCATGTATATAAGGTGACTTATGGAGTAAATATAAAAAATGTTTTATTTATTTACCATACCTCTCATTTATTTATATTTTTATTAATTTACCATACCTCTTTTATAACCTATTCTTGAAAATGGACGAATGGATTCACTTAAATAAAACCTATTCTTGAAAATGGGCGAATGGATTCACTTAAATAAAACCTATTCTTGAAAATGGGCGAATGGAAGGTTGTAACTCCTAATTTCAAGGGCTAAATTTACCTTTTTTACCCTCTCCCTTAAAATAAGGTGGGCTATTTGAGGTGATTTGTAAAAATGTACTATGATACAAAATATTCGCCCACTAAAAATTTAGAACCCATTAATTTCGCCAAAAGGCGAACATTCGCCCCTAAAATTTTCTATGGAAGCTGGCCCAGTTGAGGAGGGTGACAGACCAAACCCATCCTCACCCTTACAACAGAGACATTAGAGGTGAGCATGTCACGGGGGTGCAACCATCTACATCATGTGGGGAAAGTCGATAAAGTCAGGGCGTCATATCTCTTGAAAAGGAGCAGGCAGGACAGGGACATTTAGAAGGTGAGACTAGGGGGCGATTTTGCTGGTGGATACTTGGCTTTAGATATCAGGAGCCCGAGGAGGAGGCTGAGCATAATGTTGAGAGCCCACAGGATGGTGAGGAGCACATCGATATGCCCAGTGTGGCACAGGAGTCAACTTTATTAGAGACCTCTTTGATAGCCCTAGTTGACACCTTGGTGGAGAGGATAGAGCCTATCCACATAAAGGAATCTATTGAGGAGGAGCCACCCATGGATGAGATGTCGATAGATGTAGAGGTATCCAGAGTTGTGACTGAGTCTGCAGGTGATAGATACCCATGGCAGTTTCATCAATTCCAAGTCGGCCTTCTAGCATTGGCAGAGAGGTCACCACAATACGAGAGGCCATTCTACAGCAAAACGAGGAGTTGGAGGGCATGAGATTGGTTTTTGTCGAGTCATCGGCCAAACTAACTCGCGTTGGGGAATAGTTGGATTCCCTAATGGTACCATTAGAGTTCACTTTAGAGCATCAGAGCAGCCCTCTTCAAACATACATAGATGGTTCTTGTAGTGTCAGTGGTTTGCCTCTGCACATTGGAGAGAAAGAGGCAGAGCCACTTCGACATATTTTATGTGTTGACCAATCTAATGAGATGAGGCAACATGAGCGGTGCAAGGTGCAGCGTTCACTAGATCGAGGACTTGTCCTACGTATGAGAGTCTATACATTCAATCCCTCTCTTGGGGTTCGATGGTGAGAGATTTTGAGTTGGTACCCGATGCAGTGGGCTATGGAGATGGTAGTGGATCGACATGAAGCTCAGCATGAACTTTCATGCATTGGGGATACTGGAAGTCCAAACTGGCGTTGGGATCCAGGTGGGACTACCTATCATTCCCTGGATATGTTGATTGATTGCGACCATGGTGGTGTAGTTGGCCTAGCAGTTGAGCACACACATTCGTTATGGGAGTTTTGGCCAGTACCAATGGCCAACTAGTTTGTGGGCAGACTCCTTGGGTTGTCTTGGTATGACAGTTGTGCATGGGATCACACGACGATCATCATACTCTGGCGGGAGTTTGTCGGAGGAGGTGGCACTGATAGGCCACCAGACAGTGCCTTATATGGAGTTGGGGATTCTTCACATTTGTGTGGGGCACGGAGGACATGGAGCAGAGCAGTGGTGGCATCATCACTGGTACCTAGGGAGATTCACTTCTTGGGCCTCTCGAGGAGGATTTGGAGGGGAGATCCACTCATCGAAGAGTATGGTGATGATACAAGTCGGGTGCAGGTCGGCGCATATGGACACAACTTTAGGCCATCACATCGAGGGATGGGTAGGAGCATCTAGCATGGAATAGTGTCTGCAGATGGGCATGGAGACGCATGGGGGTGTGCCATAGTATGTTGGACTGCGTTCTGGAGTGGGAGTTCCTCACATCGCATTGAGTACATGCGGGGAGTGGCAGGTGCAGTGACACAAGTGGGACACAAGATCGTATAGTCGTAGATGAGAGTATCTAGTGGTGTACCGGGACAGGGTGCGACGTACAGTGACATGTCGAGGAGTGCGGCCACACTGGGTGGTATGCAGTGGCAGAGAATGCAGCGTAGGGAGCATTGCCTTTCAGGGGACTTATGGACAAGGGCACTACATGTACCATTGGATGTCGCCCACCTAGGATCGATGAGGACATTGTTGAGCATTAGGGGACACCATGTCGAGGGGTTATCAGCAGATTCGAGACAGAGGGGTCGTTCGTAGGATTACTCTTGAGCATGTCGGTGGACTCTTGATCATACCCATCCTTCTCCAGTATTGTTTACAGTTGCAGAGTGTTTGCTTGTTGCCCCTTAACACTCTCCATTCAGGCAACAGGGCTTGGGAGGCTCACCCCAGGTAGTTAGATGAGACACCTCGTGTCATGAGCCGGGAAGAGACTCTCCAGTTGATAGAACTGGTAGGTGCACAAGTTGATGAATACAGGCTTAGGGATGGCATGGTTGATTGTCGAGGTAGTATATGTTCCACCCCTAGGCTCACACTTGGGGAGGTGACCGAGAGGGAGTTACATGGTTTTTTTCAGTTGGACAGCTTGAGGCATTAGGTGAGCATGAGGTGCGGAGGACGACAGTCCTTGTTGGCAGGATGATGCCTAGGCTTCCAGCAGTACCCGAGCACATCATCAAGCGCTGGGATAACAGATCTCGCAATGTGATTTGGCAGACACAAAGCAGCGAGATATTCACAACACAAGTTCTTGATGCTTTGTGTCTACCTATTAGATACCTACAGGAGACAGAGACGGGGCACAGAGGGGTCCCAACAACTAGCAACATAACACAACAGCAGGCAAAGAGGATTTGGGGTTGTGGACCTCTAGTATGGTTATGGGATCCAGGGATCCAGTGGATTGGTGGGATACTCCACTCCTCAGTGAGCCTAGTCAGAATAACAGGCAAACTGATTCATTCACAGGCAGACACATGGGGAGTCACCAAAGCCCTCACCATAGGGCGAGGCAGATTGTTGCTCAGGATTGGGGCCAACCATGGGGTGATAGGCATTGGCACTATTGAGGCGCTTTGGCAGGTTGGGCCTAACCTCGATCATCGCATAGATTGTGGCTGAGAGTTATGCAAGAGGAGGTTGTGGTATGAGCATGCTAGATAATTAGTGATGACTAGGGTGTCATGGGGTCAACATGATAGTTTCTTGCTACGCTGGGCAGGGGGGCCTAGCATCACAATACTTAGCAGTTCAGCTACCCATAGGGGTGAGTTGGTCTCTACAAGAGAGGGTCATCCAGATTTTCCACCAGGTTTTCATGATTCGCTAATGGCGTGGGAGGCTTCATCAACATGGCAGGATGGCCAGCAAGAGGATTTCAAGAGGAGCTAATGTAGGAGAGGCTTCATTCGCATGGGGATTGAGTTATATCTTTAGGGGCCAACAATCAGAGTGCATGGAGTAGACTATTCGGTAGGGCAGCTTCATGAGGATTTGGACAGAGTTTTACATCGTCAGGATGCTCTACTTATTGGCAGTAGACAGAGGGGTTCTAACACCCCTATCTGCTTCATGAGGATTTGGACAGAGTTTTACATCGTGCGGATGCTCTACTTATTGGCAGTAGACAGAGTGGTTCTAACGCCCCTATCTGGTAAGATAGCGAGTGGAGCAAGGGGTGTTCCACGTTGATCAGGTTGGCTTGGGATCTAGTATCGAGGGACTCCTCTATAGGATAATACAACATCAGGGACAATCCAATGGCATATTTGGGACCCTAGTGAAGTTTGCAGTGACAGTGGGGATCCACAATCAAAGAGGGCGCTTGTTCAACCATTGCTTGAAGACAAACAATTTTTGGTGCATTAGAGGAGCTTGCCGGATGAGGGTGCTACTTGGGAGGGCGAGCACATACATGAGCATCCAGCATTGAAGTTGCTTGGGGACAAGCAACATTTGGGAGGGGAGGATTGTCATGAAACTTCATAAATTAATTTGGAACAAGACTAATTATTGCATTTTGGGGCCAATTTTGAAGATAGTGGAGCCCACTCGATTTTATTAGGAGATTAGACTAGGAAAAAATTATTTTTGTTGTCGTTAAATTACACATGGGGGCTACCCACACTAGGGAAATATGCACTCCCTAGTTCAATTTTCATGGAGGTGGTTAAGTTTTGCATGGAGGTGGCTAAATGAGGGCCCATAATGGAGGTAAAATTGGAGGGAAAAGTGCTCCGCAAAATCTATATGAGGAAGGAAACTCTCCTCATTTCATTCAACTTTGGCATATCGAATTTCTCTTTAGTTGCTCGAGTTGTTTAACCGAGTCACTTGTTGTTTAGCAAGAGTTGTTCAAGCAAAGAACTCACCCTTTCTTTGGAGGACTTCGAGTGCCACCCTAGAGAGGTTTATCTTCATTCCTTAATAGGAGGATTTCATTGTGGTTTCCAGCAGTTACATCCATCTCCAGGTGGTGCGTATTTCTGGAGGATGCAATGAAAGGAAGCCGAGTTTGTTTGTGGCATCTGGTGGAGGAGTTTTTGTCAAGGGAATTTCCGAAGAGGAGGCATAGAAGTTTTTCTTCCATTTTGGAGAGTGTTGGAGCTGGAGGAGAGTGCTCCCATTCAGTGTGATTTTCGCACTTCCTGGGTCAGCGCAAAGGCAACATTTTGTGCTCACGTGGGAGGTGGAGACTCGACCATTGAGGTTGATCCTTGTCGGGAGAGATAAGGAAAGCATTAGTGGAGGTGATTGCTACTTTTCCAGAGTGTTTGAAGAGGATTTTGCTGATGTATTGGCGGACAATGTGCTTCAACAGTTTTGGAAGGCATAGGGCCTTTGGGAGCTGATTTTGGAAGGTCAAAATGCGGCCAAACCATTTCTAGGTTTTTCTAGGTTTTGTGAGAGGAGTTTGTGGTTAAAATTTCAAAATTTTCCAAGTGACATTCGGGTATGAAATTCTCCTTCTACGAACTGCTAGTAGCTGGGGAATTTGCACCATTTTATGGGTTCGACTTTGGCTTGGAAATAAGGCAAACCTTTTCTGGATTTTTCTAGGTTTTCAACAAGGATCCTAGATATAAAGATTCAGCATTTTCTTAGCACCAAAGACAAGGTTTCTTGCAGTTCATTTCCAACCAGCAGTGTAGTTTCTGAAGACAATGCGAAGCATTAGAGGAGCAGTCATTTTCAGCTTTGAGATTATTGTTTTCTCACCCAGGTCCGGCCAAGTATGTCCTTGAGGCAAGCCCAGGTGCATTTCTCCATATTATTGTATTTACTCCATTTCATTAATAAAGTGGCTCAGCTGGTTCTCACTTCTGGAGTTTTAATGAGCAATTGTTGATTGTTTTAATTTCCTGTGTCACAAATCGATTTTGTTTTGCATATCACTGTTTATTTAAGTTTGGAACATTACAAATAATGTTTGAAAGTATTAATAATAGAAAATTCACGAGATTTGAAGATGTGTATGATGTAATAATATTCATTGTGTATGATGTAATAATATTCACTTATAATGTTTGAAATAAATTACTAATAATAGTGAATTCTTAGACCAGGCCTCACTATTTCTCTTACCTTAATTTGTTTTCATATTTTCACATCTTTGAGGGAGATCTATGCAACTCACACAATTCCTTAAGTGAACTGAAACTTAATCCAGTGAATTGTACTAACAGTTTCAGCAATAGCTACAAAAAGTGAGCAATCTGAAAGTACATTAACTGATGCTCGAAGGGGCAGATGGATGCAATTCAACTCCACATGAAACCTTTAAGGTTACCTGATAGGAAAGTCAACCGATAGTTAGAGCATTTCTATAGCTATATATAGATAAAAAAAAGTAGGACAAAATAGATAACATGAATAGAAAACTGTAGTCTCACTGCAGCTAAAACCAAACATCATATCATGATATGATGATCTCCATACTGAACTAAGAAAATCCCACTTGTATTAGAAGGAAATAATGCTTGAAAGCTCAAACGTAGGTAAAATGTAATTAGATTAGCACTAATGGGAATTACAAACTCATTTCGTATGAACTTACACGCATTTGAGAATATAAAATCTCGTGATGTAAGGGCAATGTCGGTAATACGTGGCAAGTACAAAAAACTGAATAAAAGATAGATAAATTTTACTCCATTTACAATACAGATATTGCAGGAGTTGGGTTTGAACATGAATTCAAAGAAACTTGAAGAAGTTATTGCATCAATATTGAATATTACAACAATATATTAACAATCAATTGTAAGTTCATTCTAAAATCTATGTAGAACGATTAAATATATATTAACAATCAATTGTAAGTTCATTCTAAAATCTATGTAGAACAATTAAATAAAACTTGTGCATTGCATTTTAAAATTTGATAAAAATCTTTCAATTCTAAACTAATTCCCTGGACCTCGAAAAGATCCAAAATTAGGAAATTAACAACGCTAGAATATAGAAATTCCATTGAAACTAAACTGGACCTCAAAAAAATAAAAAATTGCGAAATTAACAACACTAGAATATAGAAATTTTATTGAAAGTGGACACAGTGGATTATACCCTTGCTGCTCAGATAAAAAAAGCAAGACAATTTCGGATTTAATTATAAAGCAACTATGTTGAAGGAAAACCCACATATTCACATTCGTTCTCCTAAATGGGTCACTAAAACCATTGTGCCTGTCGAAACTTGAAAGTGATTTTGCAAGTAATGCCACTGATTCAAATAAAACTTGTGGTCAGAAACAAGAAGTCAATGTTGCACATAATATGATTAGCATACATCCATCTTAAACAGGATCAATTAAAATTTGAAAAGGATTGAAAAATCTTAAGTGCAAACCTCAATGTGGTTAGATGTCTTTAAAGATGCAGAAGCATTCAAGTTTGCACCTGGAGCTTTTTTATTCCTCTCAGTGCTTAATAAATCCAGAGCTAAGATCACAAATATACTAGTTTTATAATTTTAAATACCATTATTTTTTATAGCCAACTGTACGGGTAAAAAATATTTTTATTTGGTGAGATCTCAATGTTACATGGGCAGCTGAACACAAAGAAACACATCAACCCCCAGCCTGGGCTAAAGAATGTAGCCCTTGTGCAATTAGATACAATTACTCAAATATCCATCATACTTGATACAACAAGTAATCATACGGATTGTTCCATATTGTTGGCCAATTCTGCAGAGTCGTCTTCTTCAGAATCCAATTCTTCTTCTACTCCTTTAACCTGCAAATAAGAAACGAAAACATTAGGGAAAGCACAAATTCAAAGGAATTTGCATCCAAAAGCTAAAACGTATGCTTCTCCGATTGATTATAATTTATAAGGAGAAACAGTCCCATACATAACAAGTCAACACCGAGCTTTCAATTGGACCAGTACAAAAAGCCCAACTTCCAACACCAAATGTCCATACATTTTTCTTGTCAGTATCATTTTGGACTCCTATTGGAAACTTTATGCCCTGAATTTGTTTAGATTTAGATTTGATTTACTTATGTGTTGCACAGAAGTGAAGAGAAATAGTGAATATGTATATGACATGCTTGCATTGTAAGGACTGCCATGGATACACACTCCATGCTTGACTTTCATATGCATTCATGGGACTCCTATTGGAAACTTTATGCCCTGAATTTGTTTAGATTTAGATTTGATTTACTTATGTGTTGCACAGAAGTGAAGAGAAATAGTGAATATGTATATGACATGCTTGCATTGTAAGGACTGCCATGGATACACACTCCATGCTTGACTTTCATATGCATATCCATGAATGCAATTGACTGAGGAATTAAGGGTGACACCTTCGCTGTAGAGGCACCATTTAGAATTAATCTAAGTTGCACAAAATGCCAAAACGTCTGGAAGTTTCCAAAATGGATACAGCTGGAAAGTGGAAACACGACCCCCGGAAAATGGAAATGTAGGGCGAAACATCATGTATGTATGTAATTTTTTTACAACTAAGTTAATAATGCATTATCTTGCAAGAAAAAAGGGAATGAGACACATAAATTACATTTCAGAAATAAATAATAATAATTAAAAAACAAAACCCAGTCTGTATTAACTCTCATAGATGATTACATGATTCAAAATCCAAAATTATCCTTTATAGATGAGCCTGTACATCGAAGATTTGAAAATCAGTGTTTGTACATGAGGCTTTACATTCAAAATCAGACTTTATACATGGCTATATGTGTTTAAAATGAAATAAAACATGAGCTAATGACAAGTACTATTACATATCTTATAATCGTTACCCTCATCTTCATTAACAAAAATAGGTGGTGTTTTTTAAGCAAAACTAGAGCATGGAATGATTAGAGATAAATTAGTTTGTGGAGTGATTAGAGATAAAATTTAGTGGTAGATTAAATGTTTTTTGGCTATAGAAGGGCCCCACACCCTTCTTGGGTGCTTGAGTGAGCCCATGGAAGCAAAAAGGTCACGGAAACAGGGCAGATTTGGGCCAAAACATTTCGGCAGTGTTTCCAAATCAGGAAATGCCACCCAGGAGTATCGGTGGTGTTTCGCATATCACCAGCTTGGGGGGCATTTCCTGCAACATATTAATGTACGTGATTCTTAAAACAATCATATTTGATATGCATGATTAAATATAACTCCGACCCATAGAGATTGAAATAGATAAGGGATGATATCAGATAGAACAAGGAAATAGGTATGGATCTCTGAAGCAGTATGGATGTTAAAAACAACACTGAAAAGTTCAGGAAATCTGAAACAACACTATTCATTCAAATATTAACATACTATTAATGATATTAATAGTATACTATACTAATAATGCATTCATAATATTCATAATATATGATTAAAAATGCATTCTAATTATTAATAATTAATAACATATTATGATCGCGTGATTAATAATGCACTACAGATACTATCAATGTGACATTTATATATTATTATTCTTGTATTTAAAAAACAGAGCATCTAAATTGAAATCAGAGGTTACCATAAAAAAAGACCTGTAATAATATCTAGAGAAGTATTGGCGATATATGGAATTTAGAGAAGCTTTTAATGCTGTATGGACTCCTCATTTTATACTTTCTGGTAGTGTAAAATGATGAGGTTTTGTCACCATTCATAAATGCTGTTTTCTAAATATTCTTTTTGTATGTCAAATGTCCACCAAATAAAGGCAAAAAAGGTTGAAGCAGTGCCTTCCCATGGAAAAACTGCAAGGAAAAACCTGTCAAACTTTTCATAGGCATTTTGCCCACATTTATGTGCCAAAATCGTTTCTTGTACAGAAGGAAACGAAAAATGAGGTTTCATCCGCTCTGCTTAAGGATCTTTAAGTTGTTTTAAGAAATCCCCGATATCAGTCAAATAGATTTTATTTTGATGTTCTTTAAGAACGTATGCATGTACTAAATTTTAGAAATGTAATGCTCCAACTATTATGTGAATCAGTACAACCTCTAAGGGTTTTGAAGCCACAGGAGAATGTTGTGTAAGAATGCCCATACGCTATTCTTTGAAAATGAGCCTTATATATATTTCTAAGTTTGTTGTTAAGCAAGTCATCAAAGGGTACTTTGAGAGGTTCACGCATGATGCCATGGTGTTACCTTCAAGGTCTACATGAAGATAATTCCAATCACCAAGAACAATTCCTAGGGCAACTTAAAAGTTCCAACCATTGTCACCTCAGTGGAGACTTCCTTCACTTTAGGTTGGTTCTTTTCCAGCACAAGGGGAGTTTCTCTAATAGGACTTCCAATCTGTCCTGAAAGCTCGAATAACTAATAGCAGATTTCATAAAACTCAACTTTAATGCCTACAATAAATGGATGATGGTGGGTTCAAGCAGATAAGTGCCTTATCCATTGGGAAAAGGAGTCCAAGACAATTATATGAAATGGAAACTTGATTATGAAGCATATTAAACCAACAAAAATGCCCTAAACAGCAGTATTTCCAACTATAACAAATTTGTAAATTGCACTTTCAGCCAACGTAATAAGCTCAAAAAGAGACTACAGCACTTGCATAGAGTACTTACTCAAGATATAACATCAAAACTGAATATATTAAGAAAAAAGTCAATTTTCTAATGAATAATCATTCCTGTACATTGCATAATTCAGATCCGATATTATCAATCTTCAAGAGGGCAAAATTACAAATAAATCACTTCTCTCAGCCATCCTACGCTGGCTAACAAACACTATAAGAGCAGAAATATTTCCAGCAAGGAAAAGAGAAACAAGGTACACAATAGCAACCTTACAATTCAAGATGACAGGCCTGAATATGCCCAAAACCAAGCTCCAAATCTGCGAATGTATCTTCAGTATCCAGCCCAATAGATGGGGCATTTCTCCACAAAGAAAAATACACCTTGCAAACAAGGATATGACTCCATTCTATAGTTACATTTCCAGCCAACAGAATTCTCTAGAAAACCATAGAGAACCTTCTTCTTAGGTTATTTTTTGACCATTTCAAAGGCTGTCCTAGAGACTTCAAAGTAGGGTGCTCCCTTTATAGTGCTTGAGACATTGCATGACAGGTTTCTAGAAAATTCCATGTGGGGCACCCTCTTGATTTGAAGAAAAGTGTGCTCTGGAAACAGCTATAGGGGGGCACTACTTCTAGAGGCTTCTTTAATCAAGTTTCTAATAGAATATCAAAGAACACTCTAGAAGGCTATGGATCCATTATGAAATAAGTTCTGGAATCATCTTCAAGGTAAGGCACTCTTCATGAGGAATCTTCTAGCAACTTCTTCTCTGAAATAGCAACAACAGCCATTCAAAGAAGATGGAGCACTCCTTTTCTCTTGGGTCTAATCTTGCCAATGGATCATGCCAAGGGGCTAACATCGGCTCGTTCGAAAAGCCTCAAACCAATGATTTCTATCAAGTTTTCAAAGTTCACATCTCCTTGGTATACTGCTGCTGAAAATGCAAATTGAGCTTGCATTTTCAGGTGGTAACACCATGGGATAGTGCATTTTGATGCGACTTCTCAGTATAAAATTGCTAAGTCATTGAATGTAGAATTGTATGTACAAGAAAAGTTATAATATAACTTGGGGTTAGTAAGACAAAAAATAGGGTATGTCTATTAGTCTTCTACCAAGGGCTGAATTATTAATTTTCAAGGTTTTGTCACCAGAACAATCCAAGCAGACCACTGTCTTGACCTCCAATTTTGCCAAGACTCATCACATTGTTTGAAATGATCATTTCAATAGGGATGCTATTGTTTTCCTCATTAAAACCTCATTACAGTCCCGCCTCCTCCCCAGAATATTTGGATGGAAGGTGACTCAACCACCAGCGACAATAGTGACTGGTAGCCCAGCAGGACTCAACTGGACTCAAACCTCAACAAACTTAGATCCAGAAACAGCATGGTGTGCTCTGCCTTGAAACAATCCATTTGAACAAATTGAGCTAACACACTGGGCTAATTCATTGGGGATGTTAGATAAAAAACTTATTTTATTTCGTTGAAATTTGACCAATTGTAATATAATTCTGCTGCAAATTTAAAAAGCCATTTAGAGATAAACTGATGAAACTGTTAGAAAATCGGAAAGGCAGAAAGATTTTCTCTTGTTGATAATTACTGGTGATTTCTTTGAATTATTATTATAATATTTCTTATGTTCTTCTTTTATCTTAGTTCATCAAGCAATTACCAAAGCCAAAACACAAAGATCAAGGATACCAAATGTAGGCGCACAACCAGAGCAAAACCCCTATATAGGGGAAAACCCAATCAAGAACTCTTCCTTCAGTTGTTCGATGAGATAGACCAAGACCCTAGACCAACAGACCTTCCTCCACCAAATCATCCCTCAAACTGTTCTTCCAACCTTCAAAGATCAACTGCAACAATACTGCATCAAAGACTGATTTTTGACCAACTGCATCAGAATTTCGGCCCAGCTTCAAGACTGCAATTTTGGCGCTCCTGCAGCTTTAGTTCCTTCGCCTGTGTGAGACAGGAGAGAGAGAATTTCGACTTTCTTAGCAAGATAATGACCCCCTTCTCCTTTGCTAGCCCTTTCCTTCTTTTTCCTTGGAATTTGTACCTTTTACTGCTTCCATCTACTGCAATTCGAACTTCTTGTGTTCTCCTCCAAATGAGTTGAGTCGCTGCTTATATATAGTTTTTCTAGGTGATCGAATTCTTCCCTTGAGGGGGACTTGTCCTTCCTTGAGGCCAACTTGGTGGAGGCCTAATTGACCTATTTTATATAAAAATAATTTTATTTCTTGACAAATAATTCCCAAGAAGGGTTCCTTACATTATGACATGGACAAGGACACTTGACATAAACCCTAGAAATCTTCACTGGAGACTTTGACCTAAAAAACAATTGACCCAAGCATGAAACCCATGCTTTATTAAGTCAATTTATTTAATAATAAAATTTAATTTTCTTTCTTTTGACAAATAAATTTTAAATATAATTATGAAGACTGACACTAGTTACATTCTTCAACAGAAACTGCATTCAGAATAAGAAAGGACAAAGATGTTGAATTTTTGTAGCTAGGGCTGATCTTCATAATTGATATTTTAGCCCCCCAAATATATGTAAGATATGTTTTTCATGTCGGCTTTAAAAAGAAGGAATTTTGAATTTTTATATATCGAATTTTTGCCTCCAAAATGTAAGGTCGGCCCCAATCTGCTCATGTCAACTCAGCCCAACAGTCACACCGTTTGGGGCACTTTTGTTACTATAAATAGGCCACTCGTCCTCTCCATTTGGGCAGATTTTTAGATCACATAAGACATCTTCTGAGGCAGAAATTTGGGCCAATCTGAGGCAGAGTAGGAGAGCGAATCTGAGGAATTTTCTGAGGCATGAGAGGAGGATGAATTCTCTGATACAGGAGGCCGAAATTTCAGGAAAGAAAAATTTCAGGAGGGTAAATTTTATCTCTCTTTGATCACTGGTCAGTTTGATTCGATTTGAGTGGAAAATTTCAGATTGTATCTCTGTTGGACTTAATGATTTCTCTAAGGAAAAGATTGCTGGGTTTTTCCCCCATCTGAGTTTTCCCAAGGTAAATTCTTCTGTCTCTTGTTTGGCTATCTCTTTATGATCCTACTGGTTTCTACTCTTGAGATCTTCTGTCTAATTACTTTATGATGAATGTGAATGCAAGAAAAGATTAACTTAAGAAATCATAAGAATTAATTATCAGTTTAGGAGATCCTTAAAAAATCAACAAAAGACACCACATGCACCATCGTAGTCTACCCAGTTCTCTCTAACAGCATCTCCCCAAGGCCTTCCAGAGGCTAGACACCATCAGAACTTCCATGTTATTTATGTAGGCTACATTCCTCAAGTTCCAGATCCTTCACAACTTAGCATGGTGGTATCTCCAACATAAGTATATAAACAAGTTTAGGAGTTGTTGGGTGGTCACCCTACACCAAAATCTCTATGCCTGATTTCCTACTATTGCAGCATAATGTAGTCTGCAAGAAATCAAGAAATTATAGGCAATCCAATTGGTTCGACCAGCTTGCACTGCAAGTCCCAAAAATCAGCTATGGCCTATAGACTTAAAAACACATTACTGAAGTCTAGGTAGATATGGATCCCCTCCGAACCTTTCCTCAGACTTGAACATAACAGAATTAAAAATAAAGAGTTCCGTCTCCCCTTGCATTTCAACAAGGTAATTATTAATTCTGTCATCCATCTTCATGACCATGACTAACACAAGTTGAAGCATGAATTCTTTTGAAAAGGACACACGCTTAGAATTCATCAAGCAGTCAAATCTGCTTTAGATATCAAGCACATTATGATTACCCGATGCACCTTCCCCTGCATTAAAACTTCATTTAGGAATATATGATAGATGTAAACCTTCAGATTCCTTGACAGTGATATCCTGCAAATGGACAAAGCAACACATACAGCTCAGTGAAAAAGGATAATTACAAAACAAATGGGCATGCTTGTTAGCCACCACCCTTTCCCGCTTGGTCATTCACCTTACTAGCAACCATGTGGCCAATGTTCTCATATCTCCTGTAGTTTAGAGAAATAGTGCTAGACAGCCTTACAAAGATTGCAGTCATCAAAATCTTTAGCTGGAGAAGTAGGATTCAGGCACTGACTAGACTTCAGTGCAATGTTTCCAAATATTATGCTGATTGCAACCATATGGCTAAATGCTTCTCAAGCCTTACTCACAAGAGACCACTCCATTGAAATGGATTTTGTTATGGCTCTACTGAATAACATGAATAATATTTTGCAGGTTAATTGGATGATCCACTTAAACTAATAATGACATATCATCTAGTTGTGTTCCTAACCTCGACATCATTCGCACGCATTAGACTCTTTCTGTGTATACACATGATTCCGGAATAATTTTATATTTGTAAAAATGACATTTCTACATGATAAGGCCCTACTGTCTCTTATTAGAGACTTTAGCTCTAAGTTAAGGTTTTGTCAGCGATTTTGTCTCTCTATTTGTATAAACAGAGATTCACCCGTCATATGTATTGTTACCACTCAAACCAGCAGGGGACCTAAAGGGGTTCCTAAGGGGGCAACTGCTAGGTTAAGGGCAACAGTGGAGGCTTAGCCCACTATCACCACAGCGAAGTCTCCCTGCTCTTTACGGACTTTCACCAATGGGAGGAGTCCCGGTAGCGTAGCGATCACTTGTAAAGTATATGTCAAGGGATAGGTGAGAAGTGACCCTGAAAACCATTTCCCAAGGATGGAGTGAAGAATGGAACTTGCCTGCTCTTTAAGCAAGGGACTTGTCCACTAGGGGTAACGGGTGAGGATTGGAGGGTTGATGAAGCATAAAAACTGATAGCTTGTAGACTTAAATGTAAAAATAAACGAGGTATTTAATAATAATAATTTATTGTGAATGTACAAATGATGAATGTTACAATGAGGCCCTGCTTTTATACCTCAGCAGGTGACCTTTCATGATTACGCATGTCTTTTAGACATGCCTTTTCACTTAACTTAATGACTATTTAACATAATCAATTTTTTATTATTAAATATTTACATTTATTTTATTTATTTACTTGTTATGAATTATATTCATAACATAGCCTCTTCCTTCGGAAGCTTTGTCCTCAAAGCTTTAATGTTGTGGATTTCTTCACTTAGTGTCTGTCGTCTCGATCTATATAATCTGGCCATCCTCTCGTCATGTAGTTCATCAGTAATATTTCCTTGTATTTTTTTCTTTTTCTTTTTGTTAATAACTCCGAATTTTTTTTTAACTCTATTATTATTATTATTATTTTTAAATAACTCCAATAATTTTTTTTATAACTCTATATTTTTTTAATTCCTTTTTTTTTAATTATATATATATATATATATATATATATATATATAATTATTTAATTATATATAATTTAATTATATATATAAGGTTATTGTATATGAGGGTCCCAATCGATTCGTACAGCAGTCACATCATTTGACTGTTATGCAAATATTATAATTGACCACGCTCCAGGGACGGCGAAGGAGGGAACCAGCCGACAAGCAGTTAAGTTTACGCAGGTTGTCGGGATAGCGTTGACAGGTGTTCTAGAAGGACGAGCAGTCCACGGAGCATTGTCGCCCGCTACATTCTCGGCACCTTGTCTGTGTGTCGCTCCAACCCATGTTGTCGCGTCAACTGCTCGCAGGGACAATCGATGAGGTTGCGTGCAGGCAGCAACGACTTTTGGCGGAGGCTGAACTTGTGGCAGAGATCGCAAGTCGTCTTGGTCGTCGGGTACTGGTGCAGCAACGAACAGGAAGAATGCTTGTTGATAAGGCTTCTTTGGGCCTGGTGACAGAGCACGGGCGTGGAGAATGCCTATTGATAAGGCTTGGTCGGGGCTGGTGACAAAGAAATGGAGACCAGGGTCTAGTAACAGAGCAATGGAGACCGGGGCCTGGTGACAACGTGGATAGCAAAAGCAGGGACGTTGAGAATGGAGAACCACGCAGCAAGGGGTTAGTGGATGGCGAATAACATAGTGGACGACGGATAGCACAGTGGACGGCAGGCCAACGGATGGCGGCGATGGAGCGTTTTTCTTGGTTCTGGCAGTCAGAATATGGAACCATACAGTGATTCGCGACTACTTATAATTATTATAGTCGTTATTATATAGTTTATGATTTATAACTATAAGAAAATTACTCCAGACAGTGGCATCAACTTCCGTTGGCATGTCGTTTATAATTTTTTTTGCTTCATCTAAACGCTCGTTCTGTGCAAATCCCGAAATCATTGCATTCCACAATATCACGTTTTGTTGTGGCATTCTCTTAAAAAGTTTGAGTGTCTCATCAACAAGTCCATTTTGTGTACATCCTACAATCATTGAATTCCATGATACCACATTCTTTTGAGGCATTTTCTGAAATAGTTCTAAAGCATTTTCTTTCCCAATAGTCTTGTCTTCCAACTTGTAGCCATTCATATGTGCAATGGCTTGGGCAGCGCAATTGATATAAAAAATTTCAAAACCGTAACTTTTGCTTGAACTTTTCACATCGTCTCTGATGACTTTGGCTTCAAATATTCTAACAAAAGGAGAGAATAGCTTAATCAATTGTTCCTCTTCCATGGTAGAAGGCAGATATCCCACATATACATTTGAGTGGTCAATTTCTTTACCATGATTATGTTCAAAATGAGGTCCTAAGCCTAGATGGAAAATGGAAGGACTGTCAAACTATATTCCAGACCCACGTGTAAAAATTTGGGGCTATACCCAAGCAAACAAGAACCTTGTACAGAAGAGGTCCCAAATTCACGACCCTTGCTTATGTCTGGTCTTATTCCAGCATTTCCATTTTGTTGGTTGATTTCAGATTCCTCTCCATCCCAATAGTTGTTGAGATCATCTTCATCTTCATGTGAATCTTCTTTATTATGACAAGTTTATGTTAAGTTATGGTATGTTCTATGCTTATAACAGTTTACTTCTTTCTCTTATTATATTCCACATATTAGCAATCACATGTACATAAAGTAAAGTGCAGATAGAACATTAAACAATCGACAGAAAACAAGCCAAGACAAGAGACACAAGATATGGCGGCTAGCCAGGGACAAACCCCACAATGTGTGGAGAAACCCTTTGATCAAATCTTCTTTTATCTTTAATAATTCAGCAGAGAGAAATAGTACAATAAATATGATTCATATCAGCAGTAGCAAACCCTAGATCAGCAGCATCAGCATTAGCGGCTTCATTATCAAACTAGGGCACACGATATCTCACAAACCAACTGTCGGATTGACTCCATTCCACCACCAAAAGTTGCGGCTTCCAGAGGAGGTTCAAATGAACCTATAGCACAGTTCAGATGAGGAGATCTTCTAGGCCACACAGGTCAATCTTTACTTCTATAGTTTCCGGCTTCAAACTAGGGCAGTCGATATCTTGCAAACCGTTCGTCGGATTGACTTCATTCCACCACCAAAAGTTGCGGCTTTCAGAGGAGATCCAGATGGACCTACAACGCAGTTCCAAAGAGGAGATCTTCTAGGCCACGCAGGTCAATCTTTGGATCTACAGTTGCAGCTTCAGGTTCAACAGCTTCTGGCTTCACATGTGTGAGAGAGAGACCCATTTCTGCGCAGTAGAGAGAGAGAGATGTGATGAGAAGAGTGAGTGCAAATGAGGAAAAGTCCTCTTATATTTATACACAACGTTGGTGTTTGAATAGATGCGACTGTTGGGCTTCTGAGCCTACATGAGTTGTAGGTCGACTTGATAATAATTCCATAATCAAAATAAATTCATATCTCCATGAATACTTATCGGAATCGGATGATATTTATATCAATCCTACACCTCTCGACGAGAGGAATCTAATAAAAATATTATCAGCCATGAATAAGATGACCCACATGAAATTTTGCCCTGGTTGCCAATTTTAACACTCCCTCTCAACTAGGGAGAACTTCATTTGCAATCTGTCTATCGATCGTTACTATTCATCCATCAAATGCACTGCCCTGTACAGCCTGACCCTTGCCCTGCTCTGCTCTATTCTGCCTGTTATGCTTTGTCTTGTTCTGCCCTGCACTGATCGGTATTGTTTTGCTCTGTTCTGCTCTGCTCTTGCATTGTTTTGTTCAGCTCTACTTTTGTCCGAATTATGAAGAAGAAGAAATGATCGAGGATGTATCATACTGACTCAAAGTCAATCTCAGAGTATGTACCACTGATCCCAGACTAGTCTCAACCAACCCGAAGTTAGCGTCATAGTGAGTACAACCCCACTAGTCCTAGACCAGTATCATCCTCCACTGACTCAAAGTCACTCTCAGAGTGCGTACCACTGGTCCCAGACCAGTCTCAGCCGACCTGAAGTCAGCTTCATATTAAGTACCACTGGTCCCAGACTAGTATCGCAGTCTCAGAGAGTGTACCACTGGTCCCAGACCAGTCTCAACCGACCCGAAGTCAGCGTCATAGTATGTACCACTCTCACTGGTCCCAGACCAGTACTGCACTGACACAAAGTCAGTCCCGGAGTATGTACCACTGGTCCTAGACCAATCTCAACCGACCCGAAGTCAGCGTCATAGTATGGTACAACTACCACTGGTCCCAGACCAGTATCATTGATCCCAGATCACTGGAGGTCATCCTAGCGTAGGGAGTACGGTAGATACAACGATGCGTCCATCGGTACTACTATGGTCCCTAACTTCATTTCGCTGCTCATTGATCAAATGAGAGGTACTTCCCATGAGTCCTAGACTGCATGGGTAGGATGCCTCGACAAGAGAACTAATCAATCCTGTCCTCACAGGAGAATACATCAATCCTGCTACAATCGCCATGGAGAACACATCAATCCAAGCCGCCATGGAGAACACATCAATCCAGGCCTCACAAGAGAACACATCAATCCTGCTACAATCGCCATGGAGAACACATCAATCCAGGCCTCACAGGAGAACACATCAATCCTGCTACACAGGAGAGCGAATCATCTTGTTCCACAAGAGAGCGAATCACCTTGTCCCACAAGAGAGCGAGTCATCTTGTTCCAGTGCACACCACCAGAGGAGGGTGAGTCACCCTATGGTCGTATGTTGCTCCAGTAAGAACCGCAAACCCTCAGAGCTCCCAGGGCTCAATGTATACAACATGCAGGACCCTTGTACAAGGGTTTTTTTTACGACTCCAAGTCATTTGGGAAAATCACAGATTAGATCTTTCCTCGCGGCTTTGACAAGGTGTATCGACCTGTACATCATCTTAATGCGATGGAGCCTCCTTGCTCATCCACCTACCATATCCCAGATGATGTCTATCTACTGGAGCAATCGACGAATACGGGATTCCTCAATAATCGAATCCCACCTCTAGTTGTTACAGAGAATCACAATGGTATGTGCTCAAACAACTCAGTGAAGAGCTTCCCCAACCAGGCAGCTTCATACGAGATCATACTCGTAGATATGTATCCGGTCTCGATGGTGCTTATGGCAACTGACTTCTGCTTCCTGCTCATCCATTATATCGAAGCAGAATCCAAAGAGAAACAGCACTAAAAAGTGCTCCAGTGATCCTCCACACTACCTGCCTAATCAGCATTTGAATAATCAAGCAGTTTCATATTTTCGGTAGTGTATCTCAATCCATTAGTAATTGTGCCATGAAGATATCTTAGAAGATTCTTGGCATCAATGCAGTGAGGCTCAACCAAATATGAGCTCACAGTGCTAACTGCAAAACATATGTTCGGACGGAGGTTCACCAAGAACATCAACGCGAATGAGTTTTTGAAACTCAGAGGCATTTCCCAAATCTGGTCCGACATCACTACCATATAACTTCTAAAAGTTAAGATCCTCGAGGTAGTCACAGGCTTGCAGTCCATCATACCAAATCTTTCCAATATCTTTACCACATATTTTCCTTGAGATAGGAAAATTTCCCTTGGCTTCTGCCATACTTCAAGTCCTTGGTCCTTCATTTCAAATTCAGAAGCCAACTCCCTCTTACATTTGTGAATGAGAGGGTCTGCACATGTTAGAAAGAGGTCATCCACATACAGCACCAGTATGAGAGGCTTGTCATCTTCAACCTTAAAGTAAAGGTTAGGATCGGCTTCACTCCTAGTGAATCCCAGCTTCATCAAGTAGCTGTCGATCCTCTCATACCATGCTCGGGGTGCTTGCTTCAGCCCATAGAGAGCCTTCTTCAACCTGCATACATGAGATTTTCGATCATAAATTTCAAATCCTTCAGGTTGCTCCATGTAGACCTCTTCTTTGATCGAGCCGTGTAAGAACGCAATCTTGACATCCATCTGATGTAGGTTCCATCCTTGTGAAGCGGCAAGGGCTATGATCGAGCGGATGGTCGTATATCTGGCAACAGGTGCAAATATCACATCATAGTCTATACCTTCCTTCTGGGAGAAACCACGAGCAACAAAACGAGCCTTATACTTTTCCGTACTTCCATCTGCTGCATGCTTTATCTTGTAAAGCCATTTGGAAGTAACAACTGTCTTGTCCTGGGGTCTGGGAACTACTTCCCAGACATCATTCTTCATGATAGACTCATATTCTTCGGTCATAGCATCCTTCCATACTTGATGCTTGACGGCGTCTAAGAATGATGAAGGCTTATTTTGTATGATCGTGCTCATGATGGTCAAGTATCCCTGATACCTATTGGGTTTCTTACTTTCACGAAGGGTTCCTCAGGGTGCAGCATGTCCTTCAGCATCATCAAGTAGCCCCCTAAGCCATGAAGGCCTCTTCCTAGAAGAGGAAGGCTCATGTGGAGGAGGATCAATCGGATCCATGGGTTCTTCTACATCAGGCATTGATTCATCATCCTTTTCTTTCGATTCCCTGGTGTCGGCTTCTTGAGAGCTCCTCAAAGTCAGAAGATTGTTCACCTTGCTGAGAGCCATATCTTCGTCAAAGGTGACATCATGACTAATTACGACTTCCCTTTGACCGGCTACATAGATTCTATAGCCTTTAGTATTTTCACCATAGCCCACGAAAATTCCCTTCTTTCTAGATGCACCCAATTTATTTCTTTTCTCTTTCGGCACATGAAAATATACAGGGCTTCCAAAAATTCTAAAATGAGAAACATCAAGTTTCTTACCGGTGAACTATTCTTCAGGAATCTTGGAACCCAATGCTTGATGAGGGCATTGATTTTGTACATATACGGCAGTGTTTGTAGTTTCAGCCAATAGAAACTTCGGAAGTATTTGATCATGTAGCATGGCCCAGACAGCGTCCACAATCGTGCGGTTCTTCCTTCCCGCCACACCTTTCTGCTCAGGAGTACATGGTGTAGTAGTCTCCCTCTTAATGCCAACCTCAGATATGCCTGAGTGAACCAACTATAATATATCGGAGGTCTTGCTTTGGCTTGAGGGGAATGATCCCCTTTTGAGCTTTCCTTCGGCACATCTCGGACATACACCTTTCTCTACTTGGAATTCGGGCATCCCTGTTACCATCTGTCTTACATTGGGTAGAGCTTTGTAATGAAGGTGGGCAAACCTCCGATGCCAAAGTTCGGACTGAATAGTTGTGTCACAAGACATGACACCTAGCGGACTTCCATTGACCTGATATAATGAATCAACACTAAACCCAAGAGTAAAGGCATCTTTAACATTATTTTTCCATATACATACCTTGCCATTGCTGAAGGTTACCTTGTAGCCTTTGTCTTCCATTGTCGAGATGGACACTAGGTTCTTTTTGAGGTTAGGTGCATTTAATACATCCTGGACTTTCTAGCCTTCTTGAATGGTTATCCTCTTCCTCGATCCCCAGCTCTCCTCTTACCTTTGCTGTTGTATTTGTCATTCCTTTGATTTGCCATCAGAGGGATTTTGATCATCGTCCCGGTGTGGGTACTTTCTATCAGGGCACTCCCTTGCATAGTGACCTGCTTTATCGCAGATGTAACATCGTCCTTTTCTTCCACCCTTAGGTCCATCCTTTCCTTTTGATTTAGTCCCGGAATTATTTCTTTTCTTAGCATGAGAAGAAAAGGCAGCAGGAGGACCTTTAGGCATGGGCATTTCTTGCTCTTCTTCCCTTGTTTCTTCTTGAATGCATCTAGCCATTAATTCCTCGAAACCAGGAATTACATTATAGTTCAGAAGAGTAGTCCCGAACATGTACCATTCGAATGGTAATCCTCCAAAAGTCGTGAGTGCCATTTCCCAGTCTATCGTAGATTTCTTTAGAGGTGTCCAGTTCAGATGTAGGCCACCAAGTGCTTGTCGATAGAGTCCCGGATGATCTTCTATTTTGACTTCTTCGGTTTTCCATTTGTTCCATGCAGCAGCGGATGCATTTGATGGAGGCTCAACAATATTGCCTCTTACATGGTCCAGCACTCCTGGATCTTCTAGGGTTAGATCGATAGACATCTTCCATGCGTGATAGTCATCTTTCTCACGGAGCTTGTCTTCGACAGGAAAGAGTGTTGAGGACCTCATAGTTCTTTTAGGATAGCCTTGCCAATCTTCTCTTCGGTGATTGCTCTTGCTCTTGTTCGAGCTTTGTCTTCACCTCAGCTCTGATACCATGTTAAGTTATGGTATGTTCTATGCTTATAACAGTTCTTTTTCTTATTATATTCCACAGATTAGGAATCACATGTACATAAAGTAAAGTGCAAATAGAACATTAAACGATCGACAGAAAACAAGCCAAGACAAGAGACACAAGATATGGCGGCTAGCCAGGGACAAACCCCACAATGTGCGGGGAAACCCTTTGATCAAATCTTCTTTTATCTTCAATAATTCAGCAGAGAGAAATAGTACAATAAATCTGATTCATATCAGCAATAGCAAACCCTAGATCAGCAGCATCAGCATTAGCGGCTTCATTATCAAACTAGGGCAGACGATATCTCACAAACCGATCGTCGGATTGACTTCATTCCACCACCAAAAGTTGCGGCTTCCAGAGGAGGTTCAGATGAACCTACAGCACAGTTCAGATGAGGAGATCTTCTAGGCCACACAAGTCAATCTTTACTTCTACAGTTGCAACTTCAGTTTTAGCATTTTCCGGCTTCAAACTAGGGCAGTCAATATCTTGCCAACCGTTCGTCAGATTGACTTCATTCCACCACCAAAAGTTGCAGCTTTCAGAGGAGATCCAGATGGACCTACAGCGCAGTTCCAAAGAGGAGATCTTCTAGGCCACGCAGGTCAATATTTGGATCTGCAGTTGCAGCTTCAGGTTCAACAGCTTCCGGCTTCACATGTGTGAGAGAGAGACCCATTTCTGCGCAGTAGAGAAAAGACTCATTTCTGCGCAGTAGAGAGAGAGAGATGTGATGAGATGAGTAAGTGCAAATGAGGAAAAGTCCTCTTATATTTATACACGACGTTGGTGTTTGAATAGATACCACTGTTGGGCTTCTGAGCCTACATGAGTTGTAGGTCGGCTTGATAATAATTCCATAATCAAAATAAATTCATATCTCCATGAATACTTATCGGAATCAATGATATTTATATAAATCCTACACCTCTCGACGAGAGGAATCTAATAAAAATATTATCAGCCATGAATAAGATGACCCACATGAAGTTTTGCCATGGTTGCCAATTTTAACAGTTTATCTTCTCCATTATTATATGTAATGTTTTGTCATTATTATCATCATTTTGATCATGGTTTTCTTCCTCATTGTTGTGATATTCATCTTCTTGTCTCACAATAGTCGTTATCCACATCAAGATCAACTTCATCTGAATTTTCAACATTATAATCTTCTTGATCTATATCAGCTTCATCAAAATCATTATCTTGATCTAGATCATCCTCATTCACATTTATCTAAATCCTCATCTTGATTTGTATAAGCTTCATCAAAATCATCATCTAAATCATTTTCCTTATTATCGATTTCCTTTCGACAAGCTTTAACTTCTGCATATGATTTTTCTAAACAGTGAAATGCTTCTTGAATTTTACTAAACTGCTCAACACATTCAAGATGTGAATGTAATGGCACATTGTGCGGCGAACAACATTCAAAGACCCGCATGATTATATTGTGTGCCATGGCTCTAATACCACTGAAGCATAAAAACCGATAGCTTGTAAACTTGAATGTAAAAATACACAAGGTATTTAATAATAATAATTTATTATATATAAAAATTGTACAAGTGATGAATGTTACAATGAGGCCCTGCTTTTATACCTCAGCAGGTGACCTTTCATGCTTAGGCATGTCTTTTAGACATGCCTTTTCACTTAACTTAATGACTATTTAACATAATCAATTTTTTATTATTAAATATTTACATTTATTTTATTTATTTACTTGTTATGAATTATATTCATAACAATTGAGGGAGAAAGGATAGGCTTATAAACAAGGTTCTCAATCCCTATAATCCTTGGGAAACTTGGATTCTCAAATGGTCCTGGACAAATAAGCTTTATTGAGAAGTGGGACCACACAGGGCCAAGTGGGCCCAGCCCAGGTTCAGGGATGGAATGCAGCAACCAATGATGTTCCTATCTTAGACAAGGTGAAGGGAAAAGACCAAACAATAATATTTACTTCAAAAGGTTGAATTGATTCCATTAAGATCTAGTCTTGGGGATGCATAGGAAAAATTCGATCCTAGAACTAGGGCTTGGGATTCCCAGAGATTCCACCGTTAGAATTATCTCAAATTTGGAGCAAACCCACCATCACAGTAGCCTATAGGAGATCGAAGATTTCCCTTGGGTCAATTCCCAGGAAATTGATGCTCTAGGTGACCTAATGGGGCTAGACATCGAGAAAAAGGGGAAAATGGTAAAACGAGGGTTAAAATGATCACCCCTTTAAGGGACCAGTGCCTAATTCACTTGGGGATATGGAGTCAAGGATGGTGATCAGTAAGAACTTGGTTTCTTGATCAAGGAGGCCCAGAAAGTCGACTTCATCCGATGTTGAGAGAAAGAAAAAGAAAAGTGACCTTCAAGCATTTATACTTCAAAGCAAACAATGCAATCTTATCAAGACAAATAATCTCTAGGACATTTCATTCATATAACATTGGCCCATACATTAAATTAGCTAAAACATGCTCAATTCCACATTTCGATTATGCAACAACTAGCCCTAATTTTAGCAGTATGTAGCAACAAGAATAATAACATCAAAATTCACTTACAATGTTATAGAGTATATCCAACCAGCATTTCGTTCACAAGACAAAGCTCCAAGACAAGATAAATAGCCCAAATCCATATGTCAAAATTCATCCATCTGCAAAAAAATATCCTCCAAGGAAAAAATGCGAAGTTCTTTATGAATAGAGAGATCCCAAATCAAGTGATGATCCAAATGAATGTATCCAACATCAATATATAGCCTCCTAAGGGGATCGAATTAGCCTATGGGCCTACATTAGCCCCTAATGATAAAATAATATGCAAATAAAACCCCTATTGGTGACAAGCCCACCAAATGAGCTCACAGGTGTAAAAATAAGCCTCACAAGGGGCTAAATAATAATATGTACATGTCATGGGACCCTTCAAAGGCCTAATAATGTCCTAAAGTGCCATACTGAGGAATAAATTCCTCAAAATATGATGGACAAGGAGGTGGCCCCTTGTTCTCCAAGTAGTAGACCTGTGGTGCTCCCAGTGGGTCTCAAGGCATAAATGACCCCATGGGTCACCATATGAATTGGAGATGTCTGCAGATCCTCTGCAAGGGTCCAAGTGGTGGAATGAATGTTGCCATGACATCATACAAGTCCTGGGACACCTACCAAGAGTGTGGGGCTCCTGTGGGGGCTTGTTGGGCATAATGTACCAAGCATATCACCATCATCCCAAAAGTGGATCACTAGTAGTCTCTGAGCATCCATGAAGATCTGTGGAGTGTTGTCTGTTGTTGTGGAGGCCCATGGCTCTCTATGCACACACTACATGTGCCAATGTAGACCTTTGGGGGTTAGGATCCCATATAGGGAAACCAAACCCAAATGGAAGCCACCTGCAATGTTGCATAAGATCCAATGCGTCCCCTAGGCTTCCAGTACAACCAATCATTAAAATAATCAGGTAAAGAGCTTACAAATCATGGATAACAAAGTGGGCACTTCATAATGGCATGCCCTTCTATAGTGGGCTTTGGCATGTGCTAGTGTCTCCAAGCTCCAAGGGGGTTAGCCCAATACCTTATTAGGTGGTTTCAGCCCTTAAAGGGAATAGTATGTCCAAGGTACATCCCTCTAATGGGGGTGGCAAGTGACAAATAAGTGAGATGGAATAGAGAATGAGAGGGGCAATCCTGGGCCACATAGTGGGGCATAAGGGTAGCTAGATAAGGGGAAGCCCACATCTGGGTATGTAATGTATAAGAGGGAACAATTGTGGTACATGAGATGCCCCAGCCTTGATTTTTCCACCCTTCTTTATATATCTTTTGCCTTTTAAAGGGAATAATATGTGCGGGTAAGGGAGCGGGACCACGTACCCAAAGTCGGGGTTTTCCAAGTAGTACCACCCTAAAACCAAATGGTCAGTAAAAGAGATCCCACGGGACTAAGATTCAAGGGTAACAACCAAAAGAGATCAGGGGGACAAGAGCACACACTAAGCCCACCCTTTCCGCCAAATCCCCCCATCAATCCATACCCAGAAGTATCCATGATAAGTAAACCCAATACTCAATTACCAAATGACAACACATACCTTTAGATTCGGAAGGCCCACCTTCAAACATACGATCAATACAGGTGGGTGAGGGACCACATGACTAGCTCAGGTGACAGTGAAATGGCACAACAAGCTAGTAGGAGGCTGCAAGGGGTTGCTGGCTGTCGGCTGAGGTTGATCATGGAGAAAAATTTCTCCAGGGGATATCACCCACGAAGTGGTGGGTAACATCTGGCTCCAACTGGGACATGATCTCTCAAAGAAGTGGATGAGGCTGCTCAAATGGGAGGTCATGAGAACTCCAACAATCTCTTGGTCATCGTAGACTTGTTATCTGCACATGTCAAAGATCAAAGCCACGGGGCAGCATGTTTTGAATGGTGTCTTATGATCACCCATGCTTGATGTAAGCCCACAAACCAACAAGAAATAAAATATTAAACTTTTTTTTTAAATGCAATCTAATCTATCATGAGAAACATCATATGCAGTTAGTTCTAATGCAAAAATCATCATGTAATGCATCCTACCCTAACATGCATATAACGAAGCTATTATTAAGTGTAATCGTAAAGCCAGTGCAACCAACATATCATCAAGTCAATATAAATATGCCTACCTATATGATTACTCATGCAACAAATCCCAAAGCGAATGCAAACCCAAACACATGGAGGATGTTGCGGGTGGGAGGTGGGAAAATATGTTGCCCACACATGGATGATTATGTGAGAAGAGGTAAGAAAAGGATGTAATCTACCCTGTTGTCTCCCATTGCATATTGAGTTTTCAATTGACCAAAGTTGCCAAAGAGCAGTGAAGTTTGAAGCCATATTCCAAGCCACATAAGCACTCAAAGCCAAATCGGACCCTCTCCATTGCATAGTGCTTGGAACGAGCTTTCCAACAATATATGGAAGTCCGAAAATGGACTTCTAGATCAGAAGATATGGCCAGTTGAAGTTCAGGGGTTTTGTTGCCTCTAAAATGAAGGGGAAGAGCTTATCGGAGGTCCGGGAGCAGATTGCAAATCGCAATCGCAGTTTCCTAGTAGCAGCAGCAGGGGAGGACACAGCAAACCTGTGTTTGAGCGATCATCGATATTGGTGATCACAAAAGCCAAAGATCAAAGGCATGACAAATCGGCGGGATTTCAAAGTGCAGTACAAAGGGGCAGAACTCCAATATCGGCAAATCGGCGATCGGCAAGTCCAATGGACCATTCTTAAGGAATTGCGAGTGAATACGCCGACAGTGTTAAAACAGCGGGGGAGGGCCGATACCGATTTACAAAGGAAATCAGTTGCAAAACCAGAGGCAGGCGAGCCTTTTCTCTCTCCTCCAAGGGGGCCACATGGCAGAATACCATTGGTCCAAATGAATACACATGGTAGCTGACATCAGCATGACGTGGTAGTACGAAGGACACATGGCACGCATATTTGGCATTTTCAAGGGTCCTATGGGGGCATATTCAAGTGACACGTGTCACCACTCAGGAAGTGTCACGTGGCACTGATGACGTCATCAATCCCACAGATCAGCAATCGGCGATCGCACAAAGCAAAGGTTCCTCCTCCGGCGAAGTCCCTCCCAGCTTGTGATTGAGATATGCGAGAACTCCCCGAACGCAATATTTTATACAATGGAGTTAAAAGGTTGTCGAGTTCGTCCCTTTCAAAGGCCGCATGTTCATTCAACACCCCCCATCTCTAGACTGCCCAGATTGACTCTGCCCAGATCGACGGCTCCTAGGCCTTTTTGACCCCCACCACCATATTTCCTTTTATCAGCGGGGGGGGAGGTCCAAAAAAACAGTTTCCCTGTCGGGCCCCTCCGCTACATGTCCCTCTCATATCATTTCGCACCACCCCTCACTTACCACTTACCGCTCATGCCCCCCTCCGAAAACCACTCATCCCCACACTCTCCCGCATTACGATTGCGATATCCTGGGTGGGCTCGATCCCACAGATCGGCGATCGCAAGTCAAGCGGAGATGCCAAAGGTAAAACGTTCCAAATCGTTGGTATGCGATACTCCACATAACAAAGAAAAAGGACCCCCAGAGGGAAGTCCAAAGGTCCTAGCGCCCGAGGACTAAGCACTTGGTCATAGCCACGGAAAAGGGGCTAGAGTGGACCTAAAGGTCCCGTCCTGTAAAGGCTTTTCAGTAAAAAATCCCGATATGAGAACCCCTGCCACCAGGTATTGCAGAACTTTAAAGGCGCGGTTGGTCGACAGCTGTGGCATTTAATAAGGAAGATGGAGCATTCAAACCCGGCATGGGCTGATTCAGAAAGGCCCTCTGTGACACAGAACCAAGGTCGACGCTAACAGAAATAAACAAGGACTTGGTAGCTCGGGAAGACTTCATGATCCAGCATGGTGCCCCCATATAGGGGGAAGACGACGTACTGCTCAGGGATCCTCTACTTCAGTATTGCAACATGAAACAGATAGTGCCCACTCCCAGCTTTGAAGGATGAATGGTTCAAGCAGTAAAGGCAAAAATGACGAGAGTCTGCTAAGCAACACTGGAGGCCATACCGTGAGCAAACTACAACCTGAAGTAGAAGCGATCACAGGGATGGGCATGAAGATATTTTGTTAACATTGTTCACCTGATTGATTCACTGATTTGTTATCCTATAAGGTGTCGCCCCTTAATGAGGCAATTAATATTTTGTAATGCTTTTGGGCCACAGAGCCATCCCTAGCCGAGATAGCTAGTCAACCTGACAACTGAGACTCGGTCGAAGATATTTTGATGTAATGAATGTTCAACACTCCCCCCTCTCCAGATAAATAGGGGGAAGCGACACTTTACAAAGGTTCAGAAATCCTAAAGAAAACGCTACATGTTATTTTCAGACTGTATGACTTTATAATACAGATCTTTCATAAAATCAAGGAAATATGGGTGATTCCCCCTTCGAGTATTACAATATGTTATCCCTCTGTTAAAACCCATTATGTTCATGTTTCTTTTCTGAATTCATATAATCATAGCTGCTAGAAATATTTCAAGCTTCCTCACAGATTCATTTGTATCGATATGTTAATGCATGTGCCTGTAACTTCCTCACAGATTCATTTGTATCAACATTGTTAATGCATGTGCCTGTATGGATTATTGAAATTATATCTTTAAAAGTTGCGCTCCATGAATCATAACACCCAATCTCTCTTTGGTCCATTATATCTACCTGTAACTCAAATAAGTGTAGAAATTCTTAATGCCTCAAGCTCTATGTGTTAAGTGTAGAATTCTTGATGCTTTAAGCTCTATGTGATGAGTTTCTCTTTCTCCTTATCCTCTCTCATTTGCTCTACAAAAGCTTATTAAACTGTAAGTCCTTGAACTACTCGGCCTCCACTATTTTATGCACATATTTCTGTGAACTGCATATGTGAAGAAGTACCAGAAACACATGACTTATTCCTTTGGATGAATGAACCAACTCAATATATATATATATATATATATATATATATAGATATATATATATATATATATATATATATATATATATGTGATGTCTCCATTTCTAGAGAATCATATGAGACACACAGAATCTAGATGTGCCTAGGCACTGGTCTTGTAAGCAATCTAAGGTTGTCTCTGGGAGCGACAACATCTTCTGGCGCCGTTGTTGGGGAACGTATTGAAGGATTTTTCCCCTGGGATACAACAAATTGAGCACTCTTTGTGTAGGTGAGCAAAGACGTTCTGATTGCATCCACATCACCTTGGCGACTCCACACACCCCATCATCATTTATCATCCTGGCTTTTAAAAAGCCTCACACTCGCTCAAATACTTCTCAGCAAAAAGCCCCATTTGTATCTAACCCTAAGAAATTAATTTTCAGGAAAGTTTGGAAGGAGAAAACTCCTACTACCTGCACTACCATCCCATCAGTCTTTGAAGCCTCCTCATCCAGCTCTCAACCTATTGTTACTCACTACTCAGGAATTACTCCTAAAACCCTTACATACCCTGCTTTTAGTCTAGCCACTCCTACCACTGTGTTTTTGGCCCAAGTTCCTCAAGCGAGTCTCAATCCCCCTCCATTAATCCAGATGGCTCTTCCAGGTTTTTTTCTAAATAAATATGCCCCTCTTAATTTACCTCAGCCCCTAAGTGCTATGCCCCAGGACTACCTAAAGCTTCTGCCTAGGTTCAATGGGGAGGATGATAACACTGCACAGAGACACATTGAAACCTTTTGTGCCTTTGCTGAGAATCTAAACGTGGAACAGCTAGATGTGGTCATGAGACTTTTTGTACAATCCCTTGATGGAGAAGCCAGAAAATGGTTTAAAGCCCTACCCAATGCCTCCATCACTACCTGGGAGGAACTTGAAAACTCTTTCACACAAAAATGGGGTGAAAATAGAAATCATGAGTCCTCACAGAGTTTAACGCTATATGGAAAAATCCAAAAGAGGATATCTTAGAATTTATAAAAAAATTCAATAAACAGTATAATAACTTGCCGGGTGAGATAAAGCCTCCTCCAACTGCTGCTCGAGTAGCTTTTTTAGGAGCCTTTGAATCCGACTTTGGCTTTACTCTGAGGGAAAGGAAGTCTCTCGCCCTAGATCAACTCCAAATCGATGCACTTGAGGTGGAAGCAAATTTCACCTCAACAGGGAAGTCAAGAGGAAAGCAGGAACCTAATGAGAATAAAAGAGGGAAAGAAGAGGTATCCTCCTCTAATCAAGCTAAAGAATCACTAGACCTGAAGTAGGATGAACTGGATAAACTTATCAGGAGTTTATCACATAAGGTTGGAAAGCTTGAACTTGAGAACAAGAATCTCTCCAAACAGAATGCTCAAGTCAGAATGGGGGTTATAACCCACAGTATAGAAGGCCTCCATTGCAAATACTTCCAAGGGAAAGGAAGGAACAACTTGATCAAATCCCTCATCCTCTATATTTAGAAGATGATCCCGACGAACAATCGTTGGATACGCATGAGATACAGGGAACCTTGTATTCTGCTTTCTCTGAAGAAGAACATGAAAATATGGCTCACCAAGAGACTAGTCATGATAGAGAAGCAACAGCAAATGAGGATATAGATTATTATTGTAAATAGTTTGCAAATTTCATGCAAGCATAGCCACACCATAAGTATGATCTAAGATCTTCAAAGAAGAGGTCAAGAGAACCAGAACAACAAGAGGGAATTGCTCCCCAAGTTATTCCCCCAATACTAGATAAAGGGAAAGGAAAGCTAAATCCTGACCCTTCCAAGATAAAAGGAGGCACATGTTCTGCTGAAAATTGCCAGTGGTAAGGAAGATGGAGCAGATCCAGGAGGTATAGAAAAAGTCCAACCCGCATTCAATCTTCAGAAGGAGCTTGAAAAGGTAAAGATTCTTGTTCCTCTGATTGAGCTTCTAAAGCAGCCTACTTATAAAGCTCAAGTCTCTCAATTCATGCATCCATCCACCTCAGCACCAACCCATGATAATTTAAACCTTCAAGAGGAGAGGCCAATGGTTGTTTTTGGGCCACATGTGGAAGAACTTGATCCTTCTACTACACCCTTCTACATGACCCTAGTAATCCATGACCTCTTGTTGCATAATTGCATGTTGGACTCTGGAGCCTCGCACAACCTCATGCCCCTAGCAGTGATGGAATAGTTGGGCTTGCAGATCACCAAGCCCTACAAGGACCTATACTCCTTTGACTCTAAGAGGGTCAAATGCTTGGGAATGATAAAGGATCTAGTGGTAAACCTGGCTCAAATCCCTATGAAGAGCGTGGTAATGGACATAGTAGTGGCAGACATTCCCCCTCGGTTCGGCATGCTCCTATCTAGATCTTGGGGTTCCAAGGTGGGGGGCTCTATCAAGTTAGATCTGACTTATGCCACTATTCCCACTTTTGGAGGCGAGCAAAGGAGGTTGTATAGAGAGTCCAGGTTTGTAAAAACTGTGACCCCAGCTAAAGGCTCAGAAAACTCCCCAATGCATGGGAAAGAAAGCGACCTCTCCTGCCTGTTCCTAGAAGAAGATGAGACCATCTTAGAGGAAACATCAGTACACCTAACAAGGCAGTTAGAACACCAACACGCAAATGAAAACAAAGTATGGAAATTATACTTTGATGGAGCAAACTCAAAAGAGGGAAATGGAGTTGGAGTATTGTTGGTATCTCCGGAGGGCAGCCTGATACCCCTCTCATTCAAGCTAGAGTTTGAGGCAACCAACAACGTGGCGGAGTATGAAGCATTGCTCCTTGGATTACAAACGGCAAAAAATATGAATATTGAATGCCTAACGGTCTATGGAGACTCTGAGCTGGTCGTAAGGCAGATCAGAAATCAGTGCCAAGCCAAACACCCCAAACTGAGGACTTACCAGAATGAAGTGTGGGATCTAATTGATAACTTCTTCCTGGCCTTTAATATCCAATTTCTGCCTAGAGAAGGAAACAGAATGGTTGACTCCCTTGCTGTAGCAGCAAGCAGTTTCAGGCCCCCTCAAAATCTGCTCCTCAGGTATGAGGTAGAAGTCAGATACAGACCCTCTATACCTGATAATGTCAAGCACTGGCAGGTATTCGAGGATGACGAGCAAGTGAAACAATTCATAGAAGTCATTGGGGAGTTCGCCAACTCCACCATCGATCAAGAAGAAGAAGAAGCAGATCAAGAAGCCACTTCGTGGAAAGACACAGTGGTTGGGTGCAAAATTTTGCAACTAAAAGGGAATACCATCCCTCGCAGACTAGTCCCATTGGAAAGGCTTTTTAATAAGGATGACATAGCCTCCAAACCAATGGCTCTGGAGATAATCAAGTAGAAGACTACAATATCGGCTCAGAGGAGGAACCCCAGATGATCAAGCTATCAAAAGGAATCCCCTTGCAATATAGACAAAGGTATTTAAATCTATTCAAAATCTACAAGGATGTTTTTGCTTGGTCTTATGAGGATTTGAAAGCATTTGATACTAACATCATTCAACATAAGATTCCTTTGAAGAGTGGAATAAAGCCATGCAAGCAGAAACTCAGGCAGATAAATCCACTCTTACTCCCCTCCATTGAAAAAGAAGTGAGAAAGCTACTACAGGAAAAGATCATAGTGCCTTTAAGGTACTCTGAGTGGGTGGCCAACTTAGTCCCTGTCCGGAAAAAGAACAAAGAAATAAGGCTATGTGTAGATTTTCGGAATCTAAACAGGGCGTCGCTGAAAGACAACTACTCGCTGCCTAAGATGGATCATATATTGCAGAAGGTGGTCAGCGCAGTCAAAATGTCCATGATGGATGGGTTCTCTGGTTACAACCAAGTAGCAATGCACCCTGATGATTAGAAGAACACTGCTTTCACCACCCCGTGGGGAACATTCATGTATGCTCGCATGCCTTTCGGTCTTATTAATGCAGGGGCCACATTTCAAAGAGCCATGGACATAGCTTTCGTAGGGGAGCAAGACAAATTTGTGGTGGTTTATTTAGACAATATCATAGTCTTTTCTAAGATTGATGAAGAGCACATCCTCCACTTGAAGCTCACCTTTGAAAAATGCAAGAGGTATGGTTTTTCTTTGAATCCTAAGAAATCTCAGTTTGCCCTGAGTGAGGGGAAGCTACTAGGACACATAGTAGCGTAGGAAGGTGTGAAGATCAATCCTAAACGAGTCAAAGCCATCAGTCATATTCCTCTACCTAGGAATAAGAAAGAGGTCCAAGCCTTTTTGGGGAGAATAAATTTCTTGAGGAGGTTCATACCCAACTATGCAAAAATAGTCAAGGGTATTACGAACATGCTTAAGAAGGAAAATGAAGTCAAGTGGAGCCCTGCCCCCCAAGATTCTTTCATTAGAATTAAAGAAGCTTTGGCTGAAGCCCCAGTACTAGTCAGCCCCGACTATTCAGTGCCTTTCTATATATTTTCTTTCGCTTCTCCACATACTATTGCTGCAGTGTTGCTACAGAAAAATAAAGATGGTTATGAACAGCCCATCACCTTCTTCAACCAAGTCCTAAGGGATGCTGAGCTGAAATATAACATCTTGGAGAAACAAGCCTATGCACTAGTCAAGGCTTTGAAGGCATTTCGTATGTATGTGCTACAATCGGAAATCACAACATTTGTCCCAACGACAGTAGTCAAGGACATCCTGGTGCAAGGAGACAGTGAAGGAAAAAGGGGTAGGTGGATAGCAAAAATACAAGAATATGAGCTAGACATAAAGCCTACCAAGCTCATAAAAGGCCAGGGGTTGGCCAAGGTTTTATCCGAATCAAATTGCCAAGCTTTAGGGATAAACCTGATAACAGAGGAAGGTAGACCAGAGGATCATCAAAACGGGATTAAAACATCTGAGCAGAAAATCTATGCTAAATATGAGGGATCACCCTGGTATAAGAACATTGTTCATTATCTCTTATTCCTGAGGTGCCCGTTGGGGCTAGATAAATCCAAATACCGAACTTTGATATTGCAAGTGCAAAAATATATCATATCCAATGGTCTACTCTACTGGAAGGACCCAGTGGGAGTATTGTTGTTATGTTTGGTAGAGGGTGAAACCCATAAAGTGATTGAGGATTTTCACGGAGGAGTTTGTGGAGGTCACTACAGCTGGAAGACCACAGCACATAAAATCCTCAAGGCAGGATTCTATTGGCCTACACTGTTTGGAAATGTTCATTCCTAGGTCAGGTCGTGCCAGAAGTGCCAAATGTTTGCTGAGAGGCAAAAGCTTTCTCCTCTCCCCCTGATTCCAGTGCATGTGGAAGAACCTTTCAAACAGTGGGGACTAGATTTCATAGGAGAAATAAACCCACCATCCAGTGGCCAACACAAGTGGATATTGACGGCCATGAATTATTTCACGAGTGGGTAGAGGCCATCCTAGCCAGAAACACTACTGACTCAATGGTAATCAAATTTATCGAGGAGAACATATTGTCTCGCTTTGGTTGTCCTATCAAAATTATCATTGATAATGCTCAAGTCTTCAAATCTACCAAATTCATCAACTTTTGCCAGAAATTCAATATCATCATTGGGCACTCCACTACATACTATCCTCAAGGTAATGGCTTGGCTGAGTCCTCAAACAAAACTGTGGTGAGGGTGCTGAAGAAGACCATCGTCGAGAATCAGAGGAACTGGGACTCCCAACTGAAGTTTGCCCTATGGGCCAATCAAGTAACTCCTAAACAATCCACGAGGAAATCGCCTTTTGAGCTAGTGTATGGTAAGGCTGCAGTCTTCCCGATCCAATTAGCGATGTCGGTGGCGAAGTTACTACAAGAAGCAGAGGAAGAGCCAAGTGCCTTAACACGAAGGATAAATCAACTGGTCAAGCTTCATGAAAACAGAGAACAGGTGGGGGCCAAATTGTCAAATTACCAACAAAAGATGAAATCCCTGTTTGACAAGAAGGCCAAGGATCGACCTCTTCAACCAGGAGATTTAGTTCTCCACTGGGATGTCCGACGGGAAGACAAAGGCAAACACGGAAAATTCGATCCGCTATGGTTCGGCCCTTTCAAGATTGCAGAAGAAAGAGGAAATAACACGTACATGCTTGAAAATCTAGACGGTGAATCTCTGGAACTACCGATAAATGGTCAGTTCCTCAAACTCTATTTCCAAAACTAGAGGTACTTGTCTTGCACTCATTGTAAATACCGGTGTGTGTATTGTAATTGTTATATGAAATTTCCAGTTTATGTTGAAAAGTCCACTTTCACATAATTATCATTTGTTTAGAAATGACTCCATGCCCAATGGAAGGAAGGCTACTGGTCTGCAGGTTCTCAGCACCTTGCCAGCAAGGCACTGTCCCTAGTTGGAGCCAATGTTGTCGATCACTGCATATTGAGTTTTTAGTTGACCAAAGTTGCCAAAGAGCAGTGAAGTTTGAAGCCATCTTTCAGGCCACAGAAGCACTCAAAGCCAAATCGGACCCTCTCCATTGCATAGTTCTCGGAACGAGCTTTCCAACAGTATATGGAAGTCCGAAAATGGACTTCTAGATCAGAAGATATGGCTTGTTGAAGTTCAGGGGTTTTGTTGCCTCTGAAATGAAGGGGAAGAGCTTATCAGAGGTCCGGGAGCAGATTGCAAATTGCAATCACAATTTCCTAGTAGCAGCAACGGGGGAGGACACAACAAACCTGTGATTGAGCAATCGCCGATGCAAAAGCCAAAGATCAAAGGCGCGGCATATCGGCGATCGACGGGATTTCAAAGTGCAGTACAAAGGGGCAAAGCTCCGATATCGGCAAATCGGCGATCAGCGGGTCCAACGAACCATTCTTAAGGAATTGCGAGTGAATACGCCCACAGTGTTAAAACAGCGAGGGAGGGTTGATACCGATTTACAAAGGAAAACAATTGCAAAACCAGAGGGAGGCGGGCCTTTTCTCTCTCCTCCAAGGGGGCCACGTGGCGGAATACCATTGGTCCAAATGAACACACATGGTAGCTCACGTCAGCATGACGTGGCAGTATGAAGGACACATGGCACGCAGATTTGGCATTTTCAAGGGTCCTATGGGGGCATATCTCGGTGACACATGTCACCACTCTGGAAGTGCCACATGGCATTGATGACATCATCAATCCCGCAAATCGGCAATCGACGATCGCACAAAGCAAAGGTTCCTCCACCGTCGAAGTCCCTCCCGGCTTGCGATTGCGATATGCAGGAACTCCCCAGACGCGTATTTTATACAATGGAGTTAAAAGGTTGTCGAGTTCGTCCCTTTCAAAGGCCGCACGCTCATTCAACACCCCCCATCTATAGACGACCCAGATTGACTCCACCCAGATCGACGACTCCCAAGCCTTTTCAGCCCCCCTGCCATGTTTCCTTTTGTCAGCGAAGGGGGGTCCGAAAAAGCGGTTTCCCCGCCAGGCCCCTCCGCTACGTGTCCCTCTCATATCATTTCACACTCCCCCTCATCTACCACTTACCGCTCATGCCCCCCTTCGAAAACTACTCATCCCCACACTCTCTCCCGCATTGCGACTGCGATATCTTGGGTGAGCCCGATCTCGCAGATCAGCGATCACAAGTCAAGGGGAGATGCCAGAGGTAAAGCGTTCCAAATTGTCGGTATAGCCCTGGCACCCGAGTACTAAGCACTTCGTCATAGCCCCGGTCACATGAAGCAAAAGGGGTTGGAGTGGATCTAAAGGCCCCGTCCTGTAAAGGCTTTTCAGTAAAAAATCCTGATATGAGAACCCCCGTGACCAGGGATCGCATAACTTTAAAGGCGCGGTGGGTCAAAAGTTATGGCATTTAATAAGGAAGATGGAGCATTCAAACCCGACATGGGCTGATCCAGAAAGGCCCTCTGTGACACGAAACCAGGGTCGACACTGACAGAAATAAACAAGGACTTGGTAGCTCGAGAAGACTTGATGATCCAGCATGGTGCCCCCATATAGAGGGAAGACGAAGTACCGCCCAGGGGTCCTTTGCTTCAGTACTACGGCATGAAACTGATAGTGCCCACTCCCAGCTTTGAAGGATGAATGGTTCAAGCAGTAAAGGCAGAAATGACGGGAGTCGGCTGAGCAACACAGGAGGCCATACCGTGAGCAAACTACAACCTGAAGCAGAAGCGATCACAGGGATGGGCATGAAGATATTTTGTTAACATTGTTCATATGATTGATTGACTGATTTGTTATCCTGTAAGGTGTCGCCCTTTAATGAGGCAATTAATATTTTGTAATGCTTTTGGGCCATAGAGTCATCCCTGGTCGAGACAGCTAGTCAACCTGTCAGCTGAGATGCGGCCGAAGATATTTTGATGTAATGAATGTTCAACGCTCCCCCCTCTCTAGATAAATAGGCGGAAGCGACACTTTACAAAAGTTAAAAAATCCTAAAGAAAACGCTACATGTTATTTTCAGACTGTATGACTTTATAATACAGATCTTCCAAAATATCAAGGAAATGGTGGTGATTCCCCCTTCGAATAATACAGTATGTTATCCCTCTGTTAAAACCCATTATGTTCATGTTTCTTCTCTGAATTCATGTAATCATAGCTGCTAGAAATATTTCAAGCTTCCTCACAAATTCATTTGTATCGATATGTTAATGCATGGTCCTGTAACTTCTTCACAAATTCATTTGTATCGACATTGTTAATGCATGTGACTGTATGGATTATTGAAATTATATCTTTAAAAGTTGTGCTCCATGAATCATAGCACCCAGTCTCTCTTCGGTCCATTATATCTACCTGTAACTCAAATTAATGTAGAAATTCTTAATGCCTCAAGCTCTGTGTTAAGTGTAGAATTCTTGATGCTTTAAGCTCTATGTGATGAGTTGCTCTTTCTCCTTATCCTCTCTCATTTTCTCTACAAAAGCTTATTAAACTGTAAGTCCTTGAACTACTTGGCCTCCACTATTTTATGCACATATTTCTGTGAACTGCATATGTGAAGAAGTACTAGAAACACGTGACTTATACCTTTGGATGAATGAACCAACCCAATATATATATGTGTGTGTGTCTATGTGTCTGTGTGTGTGTCTGTGTGTCTGTGTGATGTCTCCATTTCTAGAGAATCATATGAGACACACAGAATCTGAGTTATCTTTAGTGCAACTTTTTGAAAGCTTTTTCGGTGAGTTTTTACAGTGTAATTTCTCTAAAATCCGGCAAGAATTTATTGAAATCACAAGTTTGATGGGTAACTCCTACACAATAGAAGTGCCCTAGAGGTTTTTCAGGGTGCTGAATCCATATATATAGTCAAAAAACCAATTTAAATAACACAAATCAAAGTTTGAGCTCAAATATTTCTGACGGATTTCGGCACCGGAAAGTCCAAAAACTCGCACGAAATACAACTCCCACAGAATCTAGATGTGCCCAGGCACTGGTCTTGTAAGCAATCTGAGGTTGTCTTTGGGAGCGACAACATAGTCCATGAGATCTTCTCTTGTAACCAAAATATATAGATGTCGACAATCAAGCTTATAAACTTTTGATGGATGGAAGCCTCTGGCGTATCACTTACACCATTGTCCTTATTATTTACATCATGGCATATGGCACAAGATGGAGAAGTAGGTTGCACATGATAATTACACTGGAGAGGGGAGACCATGGAGTGATCAAAACCCTGAGTGCGCATCCAAAGAGGAAATGTATAATCAATGAAGGAATTTTCCTTGACACTATACTCGAGAGGGGGAAAGGCTCACATTTACTTGAGATCATATGACCAAGGGTGAAGGAATCACTTGATGAAGACTCAAGATGATGACCAATAGGAAAAAGGGAGAAAGAAGTATTGTATTCAACAGGTTGCGCTTTCCCAAAATCATAATCTAAAGGCTCAAGTGATTTGAACATAGAATCATACTCGGGAGAAGTGGGAGCCTTATCAATCTCCTTGGTATCAAAGATTGGGTCTCTCCTAAAAGGAAAATTGATTACTTCCAACTGCCCCTCTTTATGCAAAGGAAAATAAAGATTCTCCTTCCCAAGGGTATCAATGGGTATGTCATCATAAATAGTGCTTGAGGGGAAGGGAAGACCAATCTCATCCTCATCCTCCCTGTCGGTATCATAAATGGGAGCACAATCAAATTGAGGACCAACAATCTCCCATTTCTCCTTTTCAATGTGAAAATAATCCTCAATGTCATCTTTTAAGGAGTCAATGGGATCATCTCTCTCAAGGTTTTCAAAAGAGGATTCAACAAGAGTAATATCCTGGAGAAAGGTATGGTTGGTCTCAAATTCAGTTTCCATAAATTCATCCTTCCTGACACGTGTCCTCAAAATCATTATTTTCATCATGTGGACCCAAGGAGGACTCGTCTTCTTGTTGCTCATTACCTAGATTCTTAATGTCTTGATGATGCTCGATGACGGCTTCCTCTTAGATGCTTAATGCACGGTGTACTTGAAAATGCCTAAGAAAGTCTTCAACAAACTCTTCAATAGATGAGATGCTCCTAGGTTCATGATTATGCAGCAATGACTTATGACCATTGAGAGATCCCATGAACAACAAGGACATCTTGGTGGTATTATCACTCCTCCGGATCTCCAAGGTTGAGGAAGAGTCCAACTAAGGTAACCACAGGCCAACCTTTTGACTTGGCATCTAGCCCTACCAGGCCGAAGAGGGCTCTCTCCAAAGAATCACAGCCAAGAGGGCTGGATGGATTAGGGTTTTAGGTTAGTTATAAAGTGCAGAGGGTTTTGTTGTTTGATATTGGGTTGTTGGATGAGGATTAGGTCTAAGGCAAACATTCAAAGGGGTGGAGTAGACAGAAAACCTAACACTTAAGGGTATTTGTGTGGGATGAATTAGACTGATGAGGAGCTAGGAAAAGCATGAAAACACATGAATTTTTCCTAAACTGAAGAAATTGTTTACAGACTATGAAAGTTTCCCCAAAACAGAGCATGAAAACTCATGAATTCTGTTCATCAACTTGAAAACTATCACAAAATAGACATGAAATGATTGCTGGAATAAACAACACATTCAAACATATGAGACAATAGAAGAAACAATGCTAAATGTTCATACCACAAGTATCCCTAGGAAATCACTGCAATCATCTATTATAACTGGCCAAATTCTGATACAATAGAAGAAACAATGTTAAATGTTCATACCACAAGTATCCCAAGGAAATAGCTGCAACTCATCTATTAAAACTGGCCAAATTCTGATACAATAGTGTCTCTTGATCAAAAGCCAAACATCCAACTCATTCCAACCTTTGAAAAGACTGAAAAATACAAGATATAGGCCTCAAACAAACTCCTCCCAGCCTCAGGGGTCGAATCCATGAGTGGAGGAGTAGTTCCACCAAAATCTGAACTGATAGCTAGAGTATAGGGTGGTCAAAGTGACTCATCCCTAATTACAATGAAACTGATTCATTACACCTCATTGAGTCCATTTACCTAATGTATTTACCCTAGGTAATAGTAAAAACACCATAATTACATTTACATCATCAATTACATAAGTAAAAACTTGATTTCCCAAGATGAAAATCAAATCTGCAGTGAAAACTGAAAAATATCAAACAACTGGTCAAATGCGCCATTTTTGTGCTAGGCATGCCATCCATGTTGCAGCCAAGTTTTGAGTGCCTTCCCGATGTCCAAATTGAGCCTAGGATAGCTCATTGGAAAGCCTGTCCTGTCTAGTTTCCAGATCTACCTTTAGTTTCCAAAATGGACTTGATTTGACCCCTCAAAAAGAGTTTCTCCCAAGACTGCTTAGGGTGCCACTTTTTGTGTCAGGCACGCCATCTCTTTGCCAAGCACACCCTCCATGTTGCAGCTTGATTTTGAGTTCCTTCCTAGAGTCCAAATTGAGCTCATGATAGCTCGTTCGAAAGATCTCTCTCTTGGCTACACAATGGACCTATCAAGCATTGCAAATGATCAAGTATAGCCCCTCAAAAATCAATTCTCCCAAGACTAGTCAAAAAGTGCAGAATGAGGGTGCAAAAATGAAGTGTGCTCTTGAAGATAACTTTTTTAGGCCTTCCTCAACTCCAAATTGAGCTCATGATAGCTCATTGGAAATCTCTTTCTGTCTAGTTATCATTTGACTCATCAAGAAAGTCATTTGGACACTCCATCTAGGAGAAAAATTGATTTTCCCAAGGTCACTCCAGAAGTGCAGAAAACCTCTTATAGCACCTGTATGTTTTACATTTCTCCAAAACCATAACACCTGTGTAAAAAATGAAGGAGGTTTTGTTACTTGGCCTATGATGGACAAAAACCTCTCTCAGTTTTGTAAAATTCATCCCTGTTTGGTTGAAAACATACTTTGAAGCAAAACTGGCCCTATGTATGGCAAATGATTTTGTCCCTTGGAGTGACTTTTTTGAGAAATGATGGAGACATGATGTTTATGAGTTGGAGTGGCCTCACACTTGTTGATATGACCTCCCTTATGCCTCCTCTACTCAGATGTCTCTGATTCCATAACAAACCCTAGCTCAATGGGAGAGGAAATTAGGGTTTAGTGTAGGCAAAACAGGGGATTTGGGAAATTTATAGAAATGAAGGGAAATAAAGGGAATAGGGCGCTTCTAAATTCTTAGGAAAATTTTGGGAGGTAAGGAAGGGTGTTAGGAAGTAAGGGAAATTGGAATTTCAAGGATTGAGTGAGGGAAAGGAGTCCAAAAGGGCAAAACACAAGCCTAGTCTAGAAAAGTGTCAAAAATGTAGCAATAGGCTAGGGTTTGTAGAAAAATGATGATTTTGAGGGATAAGAGTGATGGGAAGTGTTTAGGAAGGTATATTAAGGATAGGGGAAGCCGTAAGAGCATCAAGATACAAATTTTGTTGAAGATTTCACCATGGAGGACATGAAACCAAGAAAAATGCCCTCAAAACCCTAGGAGAAGGAAATGAGAGGAATGGGCATGGGAAAAGGTCAAGGGAGGTAGATGGAGTGAAGGTGAGTGAGATATCGATGGATAAGAGTGCAAATAAGCCTTCCCTTGGTCTTTGATGGCCTTTATACCTTGTTTAAATTTTCAAAATTGTTCTTGGGACCCACTTTTTCTTTCTCAAACTTGACTTGTCTTTTACAATTTACCTTTAAACTTGATCTTCTGATTTGATCTTCTTGGTGGATTTGGAAACATGATGACTTTGAAACTCTTCCTTTTGGCTGATGGAATTTTGAACTTACAACACTTGGAACCATGAGAATTATTACATATTAAAACCATAAAATTACAGTTTTGCTTAAATATTCAAATTACAAACTATTTTGTTGATGAAATCTTGTTTATTCTTACTCTTCACTTGTTGGTCTTTTATGCAGGAGATGGTGTTTTAGTGGACCTTGGAAACCCTAAGACCTAATGGAGACTTTGAGTGGCTGTGACTATGATGAAAATGACTGTCATGATGAAGACAAGTCATGACTAATGGTATACTTCAACAAAAGGTGAAATGAGCCAGCAAGGGGTAAATTACTAAAAGGAGTAAAGGAAACCCTAATTAAACCTTCAGTGACCAAATTTTTGCATGATGACCTAGCGGAATGACAAAAATTTCATAATGGGACCCTAATATGATATGAAAAGAGGATTTTTGATCACTAATGGCAGTATGCAAATACTGACACTAACAGGTGGACAACCTTCTCTGTTAGGATATTCCAACACATACGAAATAATTAAGTATAACTTGGTCTAGTGTAGAGTTAGGTAAAATGTGTTTTTTTACTATGTATTTTTGTAACTTACAATACGATGGTCACGATATGTTCTAGACATGAAGTGATCCGACGGTTCATACTCTCCTCAATATTACCGACACTTGATCAGTGGCTTAACACCCGATTGGTCCATGATCTCTAATTAAAGAGCATGGAGGGTCATTTGTAGGGTGACTGTTCCTAAGAGAAGCTTATGTAAATTTTATTTCTTTTATTAATAAACTGCCTGAAGTGGTCGGGTTGGCTCAGGGGGTGGATTGTTTCCCTCTTCGAGGATTTTAACCACGTCAAGAATATTGGTGTATTGATCTCTGATCTGTTTGTGAGCAGTGTCCTTTGGTGTTCTATCTGAGGAACTTACCCTGTAAATTCCTACATGGTATCGGAGCTATTTGAAGGCCACATCCATTGGTGATCCAAATCGGAAGCCGGTATAACTGCATCTGACTGTCATTTCCTAGATCTACTGTTTCTGACCGCTTTCGGGCAGAGAGGGCTGCTCTATTGTGTTAGGAGCATTTGTTCCAATGAGGAACCCCTTTCGTTTCATGCGAAAAGGTCTCTGGTAGCCCTAGCTATGTCATTTTTAAGATCTGAAGGTATACAGTCTTTATTTGCAGTTTTAGTTATTTATCTCTCTGTTTATTTTTGTTTATTTATCTCTGTTTTTTATTACCGGACCTATACCTTTCATTTCTGCGTATGCTCTTTGCCCCGCAACTCTGTGCTATTTTGGCAAATCAGACACAGAAAGGAAGGATTTATCTCATGCATATGTTCTTTTCCATCACGCCTTAGTGTGATCTCGGAAAATCAAAAACATTGAGGGAAATATTTAGTTTCCGACGAAAGCTAACTTGAAGCCATAAAGTTTGGTTTTTTTGTATGTCCGTGTTGGGCTATGTGGTTTTTTTTGTAGGCAGAAATGGCTTTTTCAAGTAAGCACGCACCCCAAAGCTTCAGTGACTAAAAAAAAAACCCTCCTTCCTCTTTTCCAAAAATTACTAACCTTTTAAACTAGCTCACTTGGTCCAAAGTACTTTATGAGAATAGACATCTTGAGTTCAAGTCTTTCTTTTTGTCAAGTTACTTTTTCAAAAAGCACATGTAACTTATGTTTTAAAGTTACTTTATGTAAAAGTGTTCTCACCCATTATAAAAAGTGAGTCAGTTATAATTCTAAAGTCTCTTTATCTTTTATTTAAGTTACTTTTTATTTAAGTTACAATTTAATGCGTAGCTCATAAAGTACCATTGTAAAAGTGACTTTCACTTATTTATAAAACTGGGTCACATAAAATCTTTTTTTTTTGGTGAGCTAATTAGATTAAGTTTGGAAGGGGGGGATTTTTTTTAAATATAACATTATCATTCAGTTCCGCATATTCACGCACTTCGTCGGCATCTTCAACAACCTTTCTTCAAAAAGCCATAACTTCTTCATCCGGAAGTCGTTTTCAGAGCCGTTTTTTTTAATCTACCTAATTTTTCGAGATCTTTCCATTGAAACACTTAGTTTCAGCATCCACAGCTACAGTTTCTGTTAAAATGGAAAGTCTATGCCAAGTTATTCTTGACAGCACCAACTACTTCCAATGGTGATCCTACATTGTGGATTTACTTAGAAGTAAAGGTCTTTACAAAATAGCCTCAGGCCAAGAAACTAAACCTAAAGATGATAAGGCAGCCAAATGGGAAAATAGGCAAAATCAAGCATGTGGGTTGATAGGGATGTCTATTTCTCCAGACCTTAGATTCCATATCACAGAACTTGATACCCCTAATGAAGCAATGAAACAGCTCACTAAAATTTTTGGAATTAAAAATGAAATTAGGGCCCATCAACTCGAAAATGAGTTGCTTACGTTGGACCCCAATAATTTTTCTTCCATTGAAGATTTTTTGTCCAAGTTCAAGACACTTAGACTTCTCTTGGAAGGTGTTAAGGTTAAGAAAGAAGATGGTAGCCTTATCTATTCCATTCTTACTAAGTTGGGACCCGCCTACTCTGTGTTTGTTTCCACCTTCATTCTACTAGAGAAGCCTTTATTTCTCAAGGACAAGACTACAAGTCCCCCTCTTTTGATGCCTTTTGTGATTCTTTAATAAGAGAACAAGAAAAACTCTTACATCTTGGTCTTCTTAATCTTAGAAACTCTTCTAAGAAAGCCTTAGCTGCCCAGCAACAACCAAATTCAAAGAATCCTAAGAAGAAGTATCCTAAAAAGAATGGTCCTAAACCAAACAAGGGTCTTAAGCAATTTCATTCTCAAAATGAAAAATCAATTCAACAAAATGATAAGGCAAATAAAAGCAAAGGGAAGAAGACTGATAGGCATTGCAACTTTTGTAATCAAGATGGCCACTTCGAATCCAAATTCTTTAAGAGGATGGAAGCCTTGGAAGCAGCAATGAAGAAGCATAACATCCATTTGGAGCACTCTTCAACTTCAACTTAATCTTCAGGAATAGCACTTTTTGCATGTGGTTGTCAAACATCTTGGTCTGGTTATGCACTAAATGTATCTTCTTCTTCTCATTCTCATGAGTGGCTCATTGATTATGGAGCTTCTTATCACATGGTCAAAAACAAAGCCATGTTTTCTTCTTTAAATGGATGTAGCACCAAAAATATATATGTTGGTGATGATAGATCTCTTAGTGTTGTAGGGACTGGAACTATTCATCTAGACAATGGTCAATTTAATGATGTACTATGTGTTCCAACCTTATCCTACAACCTTCTATCTGTATATCAAATAACTCATTAAGGTGAAGGTAAAATCGTTGAATTTTCACCTCACGATGTTGTAATTAAGGACTTAAGAGATCCTAGACAAATTCTAGCTACTGGCATTGTTGATGATTCTACAAGGTTGTATAAGTTTAACAACTTTGGGTCATCAACACTTCCCTCGGTATTTGTTGCTCATAATGATGAAGTGAGCAAACTTTGGCATGAGCGATTTGGTCACTTAAACTATCGCTCCCTTCAAAATCTATGCAAAGAAAATATGGTGACAGGTCTTCCTATGGTATCTTGCAGAGATGGTGTTTGTTCCAGATGTGTACTCGGAAAACATTATCGGGATAGTTTTGAAAAACGTGCCTCATGGCACACCTCAGCCCCTTTACAGCTTGTGCATAGTGATTTATGTGGTCCACTTCCAGTTGTTTCATTCTTTGGCTACAAGTATTTCTTAAATTTCATTGATGATTTCTCTAGATGCACTTGGGTATACTTCTTAAAACTCAAGAGTGAAGTATTTAACATGTTCTTGGCCTTTAAGGCCTTTGTTGAGAAACAATCTGGATATCAAATTCTTAAGCTAAGATCTGATAATGGCAGAGAATACGTTAACAAAAAATTCATCAACTTTTGCACTGAGCACGGAATTCAAATGCAATATACTGTTCCATATACTCCACAACAAAATGGTGTAGCTGAAAGGAAGAATCACACCTTAAAGGAAATGGCTAATTGTATGCTTCAATCTAAAGGACTTAGTCTTAATTTTTGGGCAGAAGCAATTAACTGTGCAAATTACATAGCACTCCTACTAAGGTTTTAAAGAATATCACTCCAGAAGAAGCATGGAGCTCAATTAAACCAAATGTAAGTGACTTTCGTGTTTTCGGAAGTGAAGCATGGGCCCATATTCCAGATGAGGAACATAAAGCTTTAGAACCTAAGAGTGAATAATGTATTTTTGTTGGATATTCTGAAGATGTCAAAGGATATCTACTTATTCCACTTAAGTCCAAAAATGTTATCATTAGAAGAGATGTAAAGTTTGCTGAAAATATATCGGCTTACGAGCCTAGTTCAGCGGATGTGCCACCTCTCTCTATCCCTTCTACTTCTGAAAACATTTCTTCTTCAGATGATGACAGCGAGGATGAAAATCCTCCCACACCTTCTCAGGATCCTCCTTAAACTCCTCAGCTTCCAAAATGGGTCCGTGCTACTCGAGATGCCGCAGGTGCTCTTGCAGGTGATCCTATAGATCAGCAACGTACACATTCTCAGTTTGATAGAGCCTCTTCTTTACTGGCTCAAGCTTCAGCGAATCATGATCCTGACACCTTTGCAAAAGCTTCAGGCCATCCAGATTGGGACGCAGCTATGAATAAAGAATATCGTTCATTATTAGCAAATGATACATGGGATCTTGTTCCTCTTCCAAAGGGAGGAAAACTTGTTAGATGTAAATGGGCTTACAGAACCAAGTTTGGACAAGATGGAAAAGTTGATAAACGTAAAGCTTGTCTTGTTGCTAAGGGATTTTCATAAGTAGAAGGCATTGACTATATTGAAACCTTCTCCCCTGTTGCTAAAATGAACTCTATCCGCCTTGTTCTTTCCCTTATTGCCTCTTTCAAATGGGAAGTCCATCAAATGGATGTTAAATCTGCCTTCTTGCTTGGGGACTTGCATGAAGAAATCTATATGGAACAACCTCCTGGCTTTATACAAACCAACTCCAGCCTTGTATGTCGGCTTAAGAAATCCCCTTATGGTCTCAAGCAAGCCCCTCGGGCTTGGTATGCCAAAATGGATAGCTTTCTTTTAGATACTGGCCTTTCTAGGTGTCATTTTGACAACACTGTCTACACCAAGAAAGTGGGTAAGTCTCTTATCATTCTTGTTCTTTATGTTGATGATCTTATCCTTATTGGTAGTGATCCCAACCTTATAAACCATGTGAAGTCTAGCCTTAAAAAGAAGTTTGAAATGACAGACTTAGAACACTTGCATTATTTTCTTAGTCTTCAAGTCTTGCAATCCAAGGAAAGTATTTCCCTTTCCCAGTCCAAGTATGCCTGTGATCTTCTACGCCACTTTCACATGGAAGACTGTAAGCCATCCCCTTCTCCCTTTTAGTCTAGAGCCAAACTTTCAATCACTTGTAATTCCCCTCAAGTTGATGCTACCTTATACCGTCAGCTTGTAGGAAAATTTTTGTATCTGACCCATACTCGTCCTGACCTTTCCTTTGATGTTGGCCTTATTGCTCGGTTTATGCAAAACCCACATGAAAGTCATTGGAAAGCAGTTAAAAGAATACTTCGTTATGTTCGAGGTACAGTTCAGTTTGGGATTCATTACAGTGCAGAAGCATCTCCTCTATTGGTTGGTTTCACTGATTCCGATTGGGCTGGTGACCCTAATGATCGGAAGTCTACTGTCGGTTATGTCTTCACTCTTGGTTCTGGACCTATTACATGGGCTTGCAAGAAACAAAGTGCCATTTCTCTTTCTTCAAGGGAAGAAGAGTATCATGGCGCCATAGAAGCTAGTAAGGAAGCCCTATGGTTTCGTCAGATCCTGTCAGAGTTTGGCTTTCAGCAGCAGCATCCGACTACACTTTGGTGTGATAATCAAAGTGTCATTCAATTATGCAAAGATCCAGTCCAACATTAGCGCAGCAAACACATTGAACTACAAATGCACTTCATTAGAAAGCTCATTCATGACCATGTTCTTGAAGTGCAATATTTTTCAACAGATAATCAAGTTGCAAACATATTTACAAAGACTCTCATAGAGGCGAAGTTTACTAAACTTCGATTTATGGTTGGAGTTCAAGAAGTTGTCACTAAGGGGGTATAGGCTCTAATGCCTCCTTCCTTCTCCTATTGTGTCATATTTGTACATCCTTCAATTCTATCCCACGTTGTTCTTAAGGGGGGGTGTTAGGATATTCCGACACATAAGAAATAATTAAGTATAACTTGGTCTAGTGTAGAGTTAGGTAAAGTGTGTTTCTTTACTATGTACTTTTGTAACTTACAATCTGACGGTCACAATATGTTCTAGACATGAAGTGATCTGACGGTTCATTCTCTCCTCCGTATTACTTACACTTAATTCGTGGCTTAACACCTGATTGGTCCATGACTCTATTTAAAGAGCATGGAGATTCATTTGTAGGGTGACCGTTCATGAGAGAAGCTTATGTAAATTTTATTTATTTTATTAATAAATTCCCTAAAGTGGCCGCATTGGCTCAGGCGATGGACTGTTTCCCTCTTTGAGGGTTTTAACCACATCAAGAATATTGGTGTATTGATCTATGATCTGTTTGTGAGGGGTGTCCTTTGGTGTTCTATCTGAGGAACTTACCCTGTAAATTCCTACATCTTGAAGCATGTGCATTAAATAGTTCTATGTGGTCAATTGCGTAGAGTGGATCACCATCAAACACAGGCATCCCATGTAGCATCCTTCCCACGACATGATTAGGATGTCCAGGGATGCTAAGAATGTCCAAAGCGGGAAATTTACGAAAGAATGACAACCTATTTGAGGTATACATGAAAATATGTAGGAGTCGCCAGGGTGAAATTAAAGATGCCTAGAAAAATTCTTGCTTCACCCTACAAGCATCGACCTTAAAGTTCAATGCAGAACTAGGGCTTCGTTCTTCCAATGGAGTCGCCAATAATGATATGTCAATTTGTCGTATGGGGAACAAAACACATGTTTCGTGTCCCCAGCAACGGGACCAAAAATGTTACCACTCAAACCAATAGGGGACTTAAAGGGGTTCCTAAGGGGGCAACTACTAGGTTAAGGGCAAGGGTGGAGGCTTAGCCCACTGTCACCATAGTTTAGTCTCCCTTCTCTTTACGGACTTTCACCGATGGGAGGAGTCCCGATAGTGTAGGGATCACTTGTAAAGTATATGTCAATGGATAGGTGAGAAGTGACCCTGAAAACCCTTTCCCAAGGATGGAGTGAAGAATGGAACTTGCTTGCTCTTTAAGCAAGGGACTTGGTCCACCAGGGGTAAGGGGTGAGGATTGGAGGGTTGAGGGAGAAAGGATAGGCTTATAAACAAGGTTCTCAATCCCTATAATCCTTGGGAAACTTGGATTCCCAAATGGTCCTTGACAAATAATCTTTATTGAGAAGTGGGACCACACGGGGCCAAGTGGACCCAACCCAGGTTCGGGGATGGAATGCAGCAACCAATGATGTTCCTATCCTAGACAAGGTGAGGGAAAAGACCAAACAATAATATTTACTTCAAAAGGTTGAATTGATCCTATTGAGGTCTAGCCTTGGGGATGCCTAGGCAAAATTCGATCCTAGAGCTAGGGCATGGGATTCCTAGAGATTCCACCATTAGAATTGCATCTAATTTGGACGAGGCGGAGGGGACCCACCAACACAGTAGCCTATAGGAGATCGAAGTTTTTCCTTGGGTCAATTCCCGGAAAATTGATGCCCTAGGTGACCTAATGGGGCTAGACATGGGAAAAAGGGGAAAATGGTAAAAAGAGGGTTAAAATGATCCACCCTTTAAGGGACCAATGCCTAATTCACTTGGGGATATGGAGTCAAGGATGGTGATCAAGGAGGCCCAGAAAGTCAACTTCATCCGATGTTGAGAGAAAGAAAAAGAAAAGTGACCTTCAAGCATTTATACTTCAAAGCAAACGATGCAAGCTTATCAAGACAAATAATCTCTAGGACACTTCATTCATATAACATTGGCCCATACATTAAATTAGCTAAAACATGCTCAATTCCACATTTCGATTGTGCAACAACTAGCCTTAATTTTAGCATTATGCGGCAACAAGTATAATAACATCAAAATTCATTTACAATGTTATAGACTATATCCAACCAGCATTTTGTTCACAAGACAGCTCCAAGACAAGATAAATAGCCCAAATCCATATGTCAAAATTCATCCATCTCCAGAAAATATCCTCCAAGGAAAAAATGCGAAGTTCTCTATGATTAGAGAGATCCCAAATCAAGTGATGATCCAAATGAATGTATCCCACATCAGTGTATAGCTTCCTAAGGAGTTCGAATTAGCCTATGGGCCTACATTAGCCCCTAATGATAAAATAATGTGCAAATAAAACCCCTATTGGTGACAATCCCACGAAACTAGCTCACAAGTGTAAAAATAAGCTTCACAAGGGGCCAAATAATAATATGTACATGTCGTGGGGCCCTCCAAAGGCCTAATAATGTCCTAAAGTTCCATATTGAGGAATAAATTCCTTGGAATATGATGGACAACGAGGTGGCCCTTTGTTCTCCAAGTAGTAGATCTGTGGTGCTCCCAATGGGTCTCAGGGCACATAAATGACCCCATGGGTCTCCATATGAATCAAAGATGCCTGTAGATCCTCTGCAATGGTCCAAGTGGTGGAATGAATGTTTCCATGACATCGTGCAAGTCCTGGGACACTTGCCAAGAGTGTGGGGCTCCTATGGGGGCCTACTGGGCATAATGTACCAAGCATATCACCATCATCCCAAAAGTGGATCACTAGTCTCTGAGCATCCATGAAGATCCGTGGAGTGTTGTCTGTTGCTATGGAGGCCCATGGCTCTCTATGCACACCCTACATGTGCCAATGTAGACCTTTGGGGGTTAGGATCCCATATAGCGAACCCAAACCCAAATGAAAACCACTTGCAATCCTGCATAAAATCCAATGCATCCCCTAGGCTTCCAGTACAACTAGCCATTAAAATAATAGAGTAAAAGAGCTTACAAATCATGGATAACAAAGTGGGCACTTCGTAATGGCATGCCCTTCCATAGTGAGCTTTGGCATGTGCTAGTGTCTCCAAGCTCCAAAGGGGGTTAGCCAAGTACTTTATCAGGTGGTTTCAGCCCTTAAAGGGGATAGTATGTCCAAGGTACATCTCTCTAATGGGGATGGCAAGTGAAAAATAAGTGAGATGGAATAGGGAATGAGAGGGGCAATCTTGGGCCACATAGTGGGGCATAGGTGTAGCTAGATAAGGGGAAGCCCACACCTGGGTATGTAATGTATAGGAAGGAGCAATCGCGGTACATGAGGTGTCGCGACCTTGATTTTTCCACCCTTCTTTATATACCTTTTGCCTTTTATGAATTTTCTTTAATTAACTACTCGGGGCTCAAAGGACAAGAGCATGATGTGTAAGATATAGCAGTGATTACCCCTTTTAGGTAGGGTCCTTCATTGCCCTCCAGGGGCTGGGAAAGTCATGGGTTCCTCAATGATAGAGGAGGCTCATCTAGGGCCTATGGAACCAGGGTGATGGCCATGGATTGGGGTAGAGCTCACGTAATGGCTTTTGCCCACGTGCTAATTATTTTTGTCCCGACCATCTTTTGCATTTTGTGGTACAATTTCTTGTTAAATGTGGCCAATTATGCTTTTCACTTTTTCTCTTAATTGCTTCAACCTCCGGGGCATCATTCTAGGCCTGACCCAAGGTGGGGGTAAGGGAATAGGGAGCCTGCACCTATGTGGACCCAAAATGGAAAAGTGGACCCAGGTGGGAGAAAAGATGAATGGGGGTATAGTGAGTGGGAAGGGAGTAATATGTGCGGGTAAGGGAGCGGGACCACGCACCTAGAGTCAGGGTTTTCCAAGTAGTACCACCCTAGAACCAAATGGTCAATAAAGGAGATCCCACGGGACTAAGATAGAAGGGTAACAACCAAAAGAGATCAAGAGGACAAGAGCACAAACTAATCCCACCCTTTCCACCAAATACCCCCATCAATCCATACCCAGAAGTATCCATGATAAGTAAACCCAATACTCAATTACCAAATGACAACACATACCTTTAGATTCGGGAGGCCCACCTTTAAACATACGATCATTTCAGGTGGGTGAGGGACCACATCGCTGGCTCAGGTGGCAGATAAATGGCACAACGAGCTAGTAGGAGGCTGCAAGGGGTCGCTGGCTGCCGGTTGAGGTTCATGATGGAGAAAACTTTCTCCCAAGGATATCACCCACGAAGTGGTGGGTAACATGTATCTCATATCATTTTATGAACACAATCAAGAAGTAATTGGTCTTTATTAGAGGTGTCTTCTTCCTGCATTGCCTGAATTGGCATGTGCAATCCACTCTTGGTTAGGTAGGTGCCCCACTCTTTTACTTGCTTTTATCTTGTCCTTTATGTTTTTCTTATTTGCGTTGTTGTAGTAATAGTTCCATTTTCAGTATTGGGTCCCTAAGGGTCCATGCTCAAAGGATAACCCTGGACCTGCTCAACCCGAACGGACTCACTTTTCTGATTTCACACTCAGAATCATCCGGTTGGTGCCAGACTTTCAGTGCATCTGCCTGCACGAGGGCATGCCACTTCATTATATTGTTTTATGGATGGTACACTTGTCAGGACTTATGAGGATAATCCCAAAGACTCCTTAGTGCTACCGAGGGCCACTCGTAGTATCATAGTCTATACCAAAGCTCGCACTCCCAATCAACTGCTCAGAATTTTTAATTTAACAGATAAATATTTACATACATGTCACTTTTAAACTGTTCGGTTTGGTCCATTGCAACAATGACATCTAAATGCCAATACAAGTAATAACTACATAATTATTTACAATAATCTTGGGGTTCAAAATGGGATTGTTACAGGATTCCTACCAATCCCAATGGAAGCCTTGATCTCCATGGCTTCATCTTCTATGTGTTGGAAATAATACTGGGGGGGGGGGGTGAATCAGTATTATCAAGTCAATAAAACTTTTTCATTTCCATACTCTGATTCATATATGCTGCTTCAGGTAAGAATACCAAGGTATATTCAGTGAACTTATGATTTAGTTAATTGATCTTCAATGAGTGCATTAGAACATTATCAACCATATTAACAGCAAACAGGTGTAGTAAAATAGAACAGATCATCACACATAAGCCACACACATGAACACCATGATATAAGGTGGAAACCCAATGTGGGAGAAAACCACCTGCTGCAAGTCATCTCAATCTTCTTCTTAATAAGAAAATCCTTTTACAATATTTCTGTACTGATGCAGTCTTATACCAGTACGCAGGCTTCTACCTGCAGAGAGCTACAACCCTCTCTCGTTCTCCAGTCTCTCCTGGAAGGGAGCTACAACCCCCATAGTTCTTGTACTAGCCGATCCATTTACTAGTACGCAGGCTGCTACCTGCTACAATGCTCCAAAGTTTTCAACTGCTACTGGAAGGGAGCTACCACCCCCTTTGCTCTTGTACTAGCTAAAATACTAGTACGTAGGCACCGGCCTACAATCTTCTCTCCTCTGAGTACCACATTTCATACATTTTCAGACTGGATACTCCTGAAGCACAACACATAATCTGAAAGGCCACGTTTCATCAAAAAATCATTGAAGCACATAATCAATCAATCTTCTGAATCACCCAATCACCAGATCAAGGATAATATGTGTGTTAGCAACCCGATCTAGTCCATTAGATCACATAAATATGAGTCATTATGATCCTGATCCATTATTAGATCTCATCCATCAACACAACCAATCAAACTGAATATGTAGAATACTGACACCATTAAACAGTCATTAGAACACATCAACAACCTGAACCACCTGTAACTTTAAACATCATAGCTCAAATGGTATGAACCAAACCTGCGTACATACGCGCTTTCACCAAAGCCAACCCGTGTATAGATCTATAAATATTCAATCATGACTTGCAGCGATTTCAAACTTAAGTTATACCTAGTTCAGATCATTACAAGCGTCAGTATACAGATCTAGAATAAGCATAATCAACTATATAGAGATAGTTCATTTCAAACCATTTGATCCCGATCTATCCTTAGATCTTGTTCTCCATCAACCGGTGAGATCCCTCTTTAGCTCAGATCCAGATCTGCACCATAACCCAATCACAGTATTCCAGATCTAGCACTTTATCAGATATTCAATAATTCAGATGATGCTTTGCCAAATGATCTCCTTCCTCTTTTATAGTCTTAGGCCTTTCACAATACCACGGTCCAAAACCATAATAACACAATACCACGGACCCAATACTTGGGATCAACACTTTTGGATGCAATACCACGGACCAAAACCATAGGATCAAAAACTGTCGGACTAATACCATGAACCAACCATGAAAGTGCGTGAGATCAACACTTTTGGATGCAATACCACGGACCAAAACCATAGGATCAAAAACTGTCAGACTAATACCATGAACCAATCATGAAAGTGCGTGAACTTTTCTCTTGCATGAAGGGAACTTTTCTCTGCATGAAAGTGCGTGAACTTTTCTCTACATGAAAGAAACTTTTCTCTGCATGAAAGTGCGTGAACTTTTCTCTACATGAAAGAAACTTTTCTCTGCATGAAAATGCGTGAACTTTTCTCTACATGAAAGAAACTTTTCTCTTCATGAAAGTGCGTGAACTTTTCTCTACATGAAAGAAACTTTTCTCTTCATGAAAGTGCGTGAACTTGAAAATAACTTTGCTGCACTATAATTTATCATCTGTGTGATTTGCCATCAAGGACAACACTTGTCTCATAATGCCAACAATCTCCCCCTTTGGACTTGATGGCAAAGCTAACCTGAGAACTGTCATCTGATTCCTTTGAGTTTTCCGGCATCCCATGCATTTTGTCACCTCTGATATCTCTTCCGTAGATTCATCTAGATATATATAAGTGAGTTGATCTTCTACGAGTTGGTTGCCATCAAGTACAACACATGCATCATAATGCCAACAATATGTTTGATAGTTCAATATCAATAAATTGATAAACAAAAAATTCTATTGTAATATTGAGGTCACTTCATTCTAGAATAGCCTATATCTCCATCTTAATGGAGCAACACACTTGTTTTTATTTGTATGAGTAGTGGTTTTGTGGATGATTATTCATATGCCACATTTTACCTCTATGTGTGTGACATTTTACCATATCCTTGTAACATGTGGCTTCCATTAAAACACGGGTAGGTCTCTATCAAAGGGTTCATGAGCTCAAAGCTAGAATTTCAAAAAAAAATATTGAAGGGTTTTGGCCTACCCATTACCTAGAGTCATTTTAATAAAATATCTCTTGCAGCAATTGAACAGTAGAAGTTGGTATCAAAGATTCATTCAATTTCTCATTCTGTGCTTTCCACAAAAAAAATGTCAAGGACTAGATCACAATCTTATGTGACTGAGAAAGCAATGGAGGAAAGTTTCATGAAGTTTGCAAAAGAAATGATACAGTTGCTACCAAGCAAAGGACCCGCAAAACTTGATTCATTTTGTAACCCAACCTTTCAGTGGAAAGAGGAAGATCTAAACACTTGGGCATTGAAAAGAAACAACTCTTCAAGCTCCCTACTATTGTGGTACTTTTATAAACCCACTTTCAGCTTTCAGATGAAGATCCCACAACATAGGTTTGACAGTGAAGCAGAACTGCATACTTGGTTAGAGAAAATCAAGTTAGCATTCAAGGGGCAACACATCGATGACCAAGATGAAATGTTAAATGTGGCCCTACAACATTTGGATGGGCCAACACATACATGGGGTGAGAAATGGATTGCTAAAAATCCTAAAGGGAACTTCAATGAGTTTGCAAATGCATTAACTCAGAGAGCATATCCTAATTGGCATGAACCTTATGAAGTTTAACATATGCACATGTTGGAATTTCCACACACCCTAGATCTGGTCTATGCCATAGATAGGAACATAAACACACTAGAGATGCCCAAACAAAAACAACTTTACATAGCGGAATATAACAGCAAGGAGATAAATAACAGTACACAGTATTTTTGGCCCAAATCACATTCCTTATTTGTCCATTAATAAGAAAACGATAAAGCTCTCATATCAGGGATCATGGCCCTTTACAAACCCCAAGTACAAAGCTATAGTATAGTCAATCCTCTGACTGATACAACCTAGGGCTGAGGCCTAGTCCATCAGGTCCTCATCTGCCCACCATGCAAATATAATACAAAATGCAACTAGAAAGAGCTTGTCTCACCTATGCTGGTTCCTTTAGCCCACAGTCCTCATATCTGCCTTGTTGTACCTTGTTGTAGCCCTCAATCCTTCCCTGCTACATTCTTCTTTTAGCCTCTTGCTTTTCCTCCAATGGCCCTAATCTACCTCCTCTTCAACTTGGCCATCTACAACAACCTTTGTTTCTTTCGCGGCTATGTTCGAGAGACCTTTTAAACCCACGACCAGCTCACTCTAGGATTATCAAACCCTCAGCCTCTTTGTCCAGACCTCAGTTATCCTTTCCTTCAGCCTTGAGGCTCTCACTTGTCCTATAGGTCTCAAACACCCTAACCGATGTGGAAAATATCGTCGAAAAGTCATGATTTTTTGCCAATTGTCAGGCCAGGCAGTAACTCCATTAGGCAGAAAAGATGATTCGATTTATTTCATTAGATAGCTATTGTTATATACAAAGAATGTGACTGCTCAGTTCATCTTCTGATGACTGTTCACATTCCAAATTCACCCAACCGCAGAGGATTAGGTGTCAACATTCCCCCCCTTAATCTGAAGGGATGTTGGTGAGTCCAAGCATCATTCTGAATCTTTCAAGCTTTTCTCTTCCAAGCGCTTTGGTGAAGATGTCTACAATTTGCTCATTTGTGGAACAATGACGGAGATGGATTGTTTTGGCCTCAACATGATGTCGGATCAGATGATATTTAGTATTGATGTGCTTTGTACGATCATGGAACTTTGGGTTCTTGGCCAACTTTATTGCAGAGGTGTTGTCAATCATGAGTGGAGTTGATTGTACTTGTTTTACCTGCAAATCTTCAAGAATTTTCCTGAGCCACACAATTTCTTTCGTTGCTTCAGCTGCTGCCACATATTCTGCTTCTGTTGTGGAATCTACTGGAACTGATTGTTTGCATGATCTCCAAGAGACAGCTCCTGATCCAAGACTCATAGCATATCCTGAAGTAGATACCCCAGTTTCTTTGTCTCCATCGAAGTCTGAATCAAAGTATCCAATCAAGCTGAAGTCGTCCACCCGTGTATACTTGATTCCAAGGTCTTGAGTTCCCTTCAAGTACCTTAGAACTCTTTTTGCGGCAGACCAATGTCCCTCACAAGGCTTTTGCATAAACCTGGAGAGGATTCCAACAGCAAATGAAATGTCTGGTCTGGTAGTAATGAGGTAGATGAGACTTCCTACAAGCTGTCTATACTTTGTTGCATCCTCAAATTCCTTTCCTTCAATAGATGTAGCTTTAAGTTTTGTTCCATTGGAGTAGAAAGAGGATTGCACTCTGTCATGCCAAATCTGTTTAACAAATCTCCAACGTATTTCTTTTGAGAAAGAAATATGGATTTTGGATGTTGGGTTACTTCAATGCCAAGATAGTAATGAACATAGCCCAAATCAGTCATTTCAAAACTTTTCCCCAATTCCTTCTTTATGGATGCAATGTAGCTTTCATTGTTCCTTGTCATTAAAAGATCATCTACATATACCACAAGATATACAACTGTTTTTCCAACTTTCTTGACAAATAAAGTTGCATCATCAAGATCAAAATGATTGAAGTTGAGTTTCAGAAGATGCTCAGTTAATTTTTCATACCAGGCTCGCGGTGCTTGTTTGAGATCATACAAGGATTTCACAAGTTTGCATACTTTATGTTCATGTCCTTTCACAGCAAATCCTTCAGGCTGGGACATAAAAACATTCTCTTTTAGATCTCCATTCAAGAAGGCAGTTTTTACATCCATTTGATGGACTTTCCAACCGTTCTGAGCTGCTAGTGCAAAGAGTGTCCGGATGGTGGCCCATTTTGCTGTGGGGGCAAAAGTTTCCTCATAATCGACCCCTTCCTTCTGTGCAAAACCTTTTGCCACAAGCCTAGCTTTGTGCTTGTCAAGTGAGCCGTCAGCTTTGTACTTGTTCTTGTAGACCCACTTGCAGCCAATTGGTTTTGTTCCAAATGGAGGATCAACCAGCTTCCAAGTGTCGTTCTTTATGAGGGCATCATACTCCTTTTGCATCGCTTCTTTCCATTTATCATGAGAAGCAGCTTCTTTGAAGGAAGTTGGTTCAAAATCTGTAGACAAGTTCAATTCACAATCATAAGAAACATCCATATCAACAGGTGAATTAGAGTCATCTACATCACCTCCATTTTGTCGGTTTGAATTTCTGGTTCCTCTTTTTCCAATTTCATCAGGATGAACACTTTCAAGTGTCTTTGTTAGCCACTTTGGGGGACCTTTCTGAGATGGTCCAGGCTGCTCTGTTGATTGAGTTGAGACTGAATCAAGATTGAGTCTCCCAATTCTATCAATTACATCACTTAAAGCATCATTCGTTGTTGGAGTTTCAGTCGAGGGAGAGTGTTCTTCAGAAGAAGATTCCACATGTTGATCTAGTATAGGAATCCCCCCTTCAAGATGTGGAATCTGATTATCAAATTCTTGAAATGATTTCGTTTTTGCGAATATATCCAAGCGATCAAGTTGCCGTTCAACAACATTGTCAGATTTGGATGATTCAAGAAAAATTACATCTCTAGATACAACAAACTTTTTATTTGCTTCATCATAGAGGTGGTATGCTTTGGAGGTGTTTGAATACCCCAGGAAGATACACTTACGACTTCTAGCACCAAGTTTGTTTCTATGTACCTTTGGTATCAAAGTATAACAGGTGGAACCAAAGATCCTGAGATGTTTTATCGAAGGAACATGTCCATACCACAATTCATAAGGAGTCTTGTTTCTTATAGCATTAGATGGACACCTATTCTTTATATATGCAGCACATAGAACAGCATCAGCCCAAAACATTATCTTTACATTTTTGAAGAAAAGCATGGATCGTACCATATTCAAGATTATTCTATTCATTCTTTCAGCTACACCATTCTGCTAGGGATTATAAGGCACAGTTGTTTGATGTTTGATCCCATGTTGGCGAAGATAGTTTTCAAATTCATTTGATGTATATTCTTTTCCATTATCAGTGCGAATAGACCCAATATGAGATTGTGCATCATTTTCAATCCATTTATGAAAATTCTTGAATGTTTGAAAAGCATCAGATTTGTTCTTCAATAAATAAACCCAACACATTCTGGTGTAATCATCAATAAATGTCATGATATATTTATTTCCATTTGCAGAAGGAACAGGCATTGGACCACATAAATCTGAATGAATGAGTTCAAGCTTCCTATGTGCTCTTGAATGTGAATCATGAAAAGACTATTTGCTATGCTTTCCTAGAATGCAAGCATCACATTGCTTATGTTTCCTAGGAATTGTAGGCAAACCAGCAACACCATTTTTCTTCAATAAGGGGAGATTGTCATAGTTTAAATGTCCAAATCTAGCATGCCATAATAAACTTGATGGACGTGTACCTTCTTCATGATGAGAAATATAAGAGAAATGTTGTGCATGAGCAGAGGTTCCTTGCAGTTTGAGAAGCCTTTCTTCTTCTATTCCCCTCATGACAAGTGAGTGGTCAAAAGCTTTTCTTACCTCAAGCTTGCCATCAAACATATGAATGGAGTGACCTTGCTGGTGGATGTGGACCAAGGACAGCAAGTTTCTCTTGAGCTGTGGGAGATATAGAACATGATCCAGAAGAAAGTCTAGAAGACCAGGCAGTTTAAGCCTGATTGTGCCAAGCCCTGATGGCTTGATTTTTTACTGATCTGCAAAGTATACTGCTCCATCAACATTGTCAGTGAAATCTTCAAAAAAATCTTTTCTATGAGTCATATGACAGGTTGCTCCTGAATCAAGCAACCAATCATTTTTCAAAGAAGCAAGTGAAGCATTAAACAAATCTTCATTTACTCCAATGTTACATTGTGCCTCAATATAGTGAGCGGATTCAGGTGCTTTACCTTTGTCTGTATCATCAGTGTTACCTTTATGTTGGTTTCTTTTCTGCTCAATTTTGTCCTATGGTAGCTTGCATGTAGAGGCATCATGTGATCCATTTCTTTTGCAGCGAATGCAGTGTAAGTCTGCCTTTTCTCCTTGAGAATGTCTGCCCCCCTGCCTCTGAAGTATCTTCCTCTTCCTCTTCGTCCACCTCTTCCTCTTGTAGAATCTTGAGCAGGATGCTTTTCTTTATGAGCAAGGCACACAGTCTCTTCAGAAGATTCAGGGTCTGTCTTCTTTCCAAAGGCTTTCTCTCTTTCAGCAAACTTTTTCACAAGAGAGTCAAAGGTTATATCTTTAAGATTTCCATTTGCTTGTAAAGACTCAAGATAATTGGAGTAGGTAGGATAGAGTGCCTTAAGAAAAGCAATAAGAGGGATATCCAGCTCAACCTTAGTGGATTTGATATCATGCATTATAGACTTTACTTCAGATGCAAGAGCAAGAGGATCATTATTTTTCAGTTCAAGAGTGAAGAGTTTAATCATGAGCTGAACAACTTCAAGTGCAGAATGTGGGTCATAGAGTTCTTTCAGCTTTTGTAAAGCTTCAAAGGCAGTGGAATATGATGAAATATGGCAACTCACCTCTTCATTTACAGATGCTGCGATTAATGCATAGGCTTTGTTGTTCTTGTTTTCCCAAATGACGAGCTCTTTGTCTGAGGTAGGCTGTACTGGGTCATTGTCTCCTGCTTCGACACACACTCCTTTCCACAACTCATTGAAGATGAGGGTGTGTTTTATCATTCGGGACCATTCAGGATAGTTCTCCTTGCCAGTGAGAACTATTCCTACCATGGATATGATTGAATGCATTCTGTAAAAAAAAAAAAAAAATATATATATATATATATATTTATATTGCTTTTGATGGAAAAAAATACACTGTAGTAGCAATATTCTGAATTCTTATGAAAGCCAAGAAACAAGCTGCACAGATATTCTAATGCCTCTTATGGAGTACAACCAATATTTAGGCACAGCGCTATGGAACACCAATACTGCAACAAGTAATAGTCCATTTATCCTATCGACTTTCTGATTTAACTGAATTCCATTTTATGCGCAGACAATTAGTGCATCAGCATATACCAACGGCTTTCTAACATGTATTAAAACATATTGTAAAAAAAATACAGTGAGAGTCGATGTTTGAGAAAAAAACGTTGTCTATGGAGTGGAAGTAATGTCAGCAGGCAATGGCGCATATGTAAAAAAAAAATTATTTTGGCAGCCACAGGTTTCGACCACGCGATCTGCCTTAAAAAGAAACCCCCACGCTTTACTGTTGAACCATGAGCACCGGATGCATCAGCGTTGGGCCCGAATCTCCACGGAGCCACTCCTCTTTATTCAGCGTGAGCGTGGTGCTTGAACTTCCAGCCACATGCGCTACCCTTGGTCTGCGCATCAATGTCAGCACCAGCCCTCGTCCACTATTCCAATCCCTTGAAGCTGATTCATAACCCACAGTGTTGTTTAGACAGAACAACTTGAAAACTTAGACAGTTACGGCACAACTCTGCTCTTAATCGATTGGCAAAATGACAATCTTAACTGAATCGCCACCCAAGTATACACAGCGAAAATTCAAAAGGAAGAAGCCTTATGATGATTGAACGTAGTAGATGTAAATAGATTACAGTGAAAAATCAAAATAACGGAGGCTGAGCATCATTTGAAGCTCGAAACGGAGAAGAATTCGAGAGCAGTTATCACAGCTCGAGGCCGAGCTTGAATCCTGATGTGAATTCAGTTTTTGTTCGTTGGGAAAGCAGTAGCATCAATGCATCAGGCCAGCTTGTACAGCGCTGGCAGTGTCAGACTATGTGCAGGTCTGTATAAAAGAATATGGCAGGCCACCAGAGAGCAGACGATTTAATGCTAGGCGCAGGAATATGGCAGATCGCCAGAGAGCAGATGTTTTAATGCTAGGCGCAGGAATATGGCAGATCACCAGAGAGCAGATGTTTTAATGCTAGGCGCAGGAATATGGCAGATCACCAGAGAGCAGACAGAGAGCACAGGTAGACAGATAGAGGAGTTACAAGAGCATAGAGCTAAAACAAGGAGCTGGCTCTGATACCATGTCAGGCCAGGCAGTAACTCCATTAGGCAGAAAAGATGATTCGATTTATTTCATTAGATAGCTATTGTTATATACAAAGAATGTGACTGCTCAGTTCATCTTCTGATGACTGTTCACATTCCAAATTCACCCAACCGCAGAGGATTAGGTGTCAACTCCAATTTTGCAATTTTTTCCAACTCACAAAAAGTTGCGCACAAAAAAACCGTGATTTTTTCCCTTTTGGAAAAATTGTTTTTTCAAAACATCACTGAAAAATCAGGAAAATATCACGTAATGACCAAAAATATTGCTGACGCACAGGTCCGCAAGTTTCAAAAGCAATTTTTGGGTTTTTTTTTTTGGTCATTTTGCTTTGTTGGTCTTGTTACCCACCACTTGTGGGTAGTGTACATAGGAGAAAAATTTTCTCCTAGATGGTCCTCAGCGAGTAGCCAGCAACCCCTTGTAGCCACCAGATAGCTCGATGTGCCATTGTCTCCGCCACCTGAGCCAGCCATGTGGTCCCTCGCCCACTTGTTATGATTGTATGTTTGAAGGTGGGCTTCTCGACCCCAAAGGTATGGCTTTTCATTGGTATAGTTGAGTAATTTTCCTTACTTGTCATGGGCACTTTTGGGTATGGATTGATCGGGGGATTCGGCGGAAAGAGTGGAATAGGTTTGTATTCTTGTCTCCATTGTCTGATTTCATGGTTACCCTTGTATCCTACTGTGGGATCTCCTTTACTAGCCATTAGCTTTAGGGTTGGCACTACATGGGAAATCTCGATTTTGGTTGCATGGTCCCACTTCTCGATACCATCTACATTGCCCCCTTCCACTCATTTTAGCCCCATTCATCTATTTTCCCCATTCGGGTCCACATGTGTCCACTAGGTCCGCATAGGGTTAGCCTCCCCCTCCCCTTATCCACATCTTGGGTCGGGCCTAGAATGATGCCAAGGAGGTTGATGCAGTTAAAAAGAAAAGAAAAAACACAATTTGGCCACTCTCAACAAGAAATGTACCACAAAATGCAAAAGATGGTTGGGACATACAAATTTAGCATGTGGGCAAAAGCCAAACATGAGCTTTACCCCTTATCCATGGCCATCACCCTGGTTCCTATGGGCCCTAGATGAGCCCCCTCCATCATTAAGGAACCCATGATTGTCCCAACCCCTGGTGGGCGATGAACCGCCCCACCTTAAGGGGGTATCCACTACTATATACTACACATCATGCTCTCATCCCCTGGAGCCCCGAGCAGTTATGAAGAAAAATCAATCAAAGGCAAAAGGCATATGAAGAAGGGTGGAAAAACAAAGGTCGAGGTAACTCATGTACCGAGATTTGCTCCCTCCTACACTCACATACCCAAGTGTGGGCTTCCCCTATTATGGCTACCCTTGTACCATGACATGTGGTCTAGATGATTCCCCTGATCCCCACTCCATTCTATTATCATATCATTTTCCACCTACCACTTTAGGGATGTACCATGGACATGTTACCCCCTTGAAAGGTTGAAACCAGCTAATAGAGTCCTTGATTAACCCCCTATTGAGCTTGGAGACAGTTGTACATGCCAAAACCCACTATGGAAGGGCATGCCACCATGAAATTCCCTATTGATCCCATGACTTGTAAGCTCTTTTACTTGATTATTTTAATGATTTGATGTATTGTAGAGTAAGGGGATGCATTATATCTTATGCAGGATTGCAGGCGGATATCCATTTGGGGCTTGGTCTCCCTCTACGGGGTCCTTGCCCTCCAGAGGGCCACATTGGCACTTTTAGGGTGAGCATTGAAAGCCATGGGCCTCCACCATAGCAGAGACTACTTCATGGATCCCCAACACTACTCGTTGATTACCCGTGTTCCACCTTTTTAATGAGGATGATGCACTTAGTTCACCATGCCCAACTGGCTCCACACTTGCACCATACACTTGGCAGATGATCTGGGGTCCAGATGAGGGCTTATGACATCATCCAAGCCCTTACAGATGATTTTCAATCCACTTGGAGATCCATGAGGATGTCCTTGTGCCCCTTACACCCACTTGGGGGCACCACATGGATTTGCTTGGAAACAAGGGGCCAACCCATTGTCCACTATGTTTGAGGTCCATTCTCACATCATGACACACTCTAGACTTCATTAGGCCTCCTCAAAGACCCAACGACTCACTTTATTGATCATTATACCCTCTTGAGAGGCTTAATATTGTCTTATTGAGCTATCTTGGTGGGCTTGTCACCAAGGGATGTTATTATTGCACATTACTTTACTATTTGGGACTCAATTAGGCCAAATTAGGCAAATCGAACTCATTATTGATTGTATAGATACAAGTGAAGTGATTCATTTTCATCATCATCACTTGGATTGGATTAGTATCTCTTGGGAGATTTTCGCACTTTTTGTAAGGTAAACTTTTTGAAGCTTTCTTAATGCACACTATGATGTATGGATTTTCACTATTGTCTTTGGAGTTTCTTTCTAATGCGAAGTTGATGAATGGATATACTCTCTCTCTCATGTAACTCGAATTTTGATGCTATTCTTGTTATTTTATTGGTTTACTGCATGTTATGATTATCATTATTCTTGTATGGGTTAAAGTAAATGTGAAATTCTTCTAGGAACCTTGGATAAGTAATTTAATGCATGTGTTGTACTTGAAGAGAGTGGGTGAATGTTCCTAAAGGCACCTCCTAGGTTGAAGGACCTCGAAACTTCATCTCCTTGGAAAATTTGAAGTATAAATCCCTATTTGACCTAGTTGTTGCCCTTGGAGAGGCTAGCAAAGATCAATTAGGGCTCCTTAGCACACGAAAATTACCTATCTATGTGTATCTTGACTCCATTAAGCCCAAGCAATAAGGCACTGATCCTCGTATCCTTTTGGTGGTCAAATTTCCCTCTTTTCTTCACTTTTCCCAATTATAGGCCTAACCCCAAAAGGTCTCCTACGGCATCGCACGAAATATCTTGTAGTCATCCAAACACCTTGAAAATTGGTACACAATTGCGTTGGGGTCTTCTCAAGGGGTCCTCCAAATTTGAGCACAATCCAACGTGGAATCCCGAGATATCACAAGCCCTAGCTCAAGGATCATTTCTCTCCCTATGTTGATTTTGGGTTAGTGTCCTCACTTGGATCATTGCATTCAAATTTCAAAAGAAAAATAGTTCTTTGATCCTATTCTCTTCCCTAATTAGGTCAAGCCCCTCTTTGGTCGATCAACTCCATACCCTTGACCTAGTTTGGGTCCACCTGGGTTCTCTGTGGTCCTGCAACTTTATAACTCAAATTCCACAAGGACTACATAGAATCCATTTCTCCATAAGGATCCTTAAGTCTAGGAAGCCCCTTGTCAAGGCATATCCTCCAACCCTAGGCCAAGGTATCCTCATAGCCCTTCTTAGAGAGCCCATCACCTTGCTTCTCAAGCAAGTAAGCTATTTAATTGAGTCTCTCTTATGAATAGGCTTTAATTCCTTACCTTATCATTGATCCATTCATCATTGTGATTCCTCTTATACCGGGTCTCCTCCCATCGGTGAAAGTCCGTAAAGAGAAAGGAGCCTTAGCTGAGGTGACATTGGGCTATCGCTCCATTATTGCCCCTTGACCTAGTAGTTGCTCTATAGGATCCCCTCCTAGGACCCCTGCTAGTTTGAGTGGTAACAGGTCTTAAAGAAGGAAGGGGAAGAGCTTTGTGGTGATTTTCAAGGAGGGATTGAGGATCAAACAACCATTATCATTACCAACCAAATTTTTTTTGTAGATCAAAGATTCAAGATCAATTAGACAAACTTCATTTCTTCCATTCATAGGTATGTTCTTTTAAACCCCTATCTTAATGATCTTTTTGTTGATTTGGGGTAGCATCAGATGTGCTCTAGCCATGAAAATTGGTGCAAAGGCTAAAGCACATGAGATATCCAAGACCCAAAAATGGTTTGGGAAGATCCTACCCGGTTAAGGAGATATTAAAATAATTAATATTTTTAATGGAGTTCCTAAGCCTAAACTTAAGAAATATAAAATATTAATGGGTATTAATATAAAACTAGGTTAGAAGGTTTTAAAGGACATGGATCAAGCCAAATATAATCTTAGCCGTTGATTAGAGATATAATCTCGGTCGTTAAAGGACCAACAGGAAAAGTGTAAGAGGAGACTTGAGGGTCAGTTGGAGAACACACCAGAGTGATCAGTCATTCGATTTTCTAGAGCAGGGTTTGCGAAGAGAAATTGAATCAGTGATCAGAGTTGCAGCGAGGAGTAGTGAGTACAAGGCAGAGAGGCAGAGATAGTGTCGGAAGACCAGCGCATAGGCAGAGAGGCAGACGCAGAGCCAGAGGGAACCACGCAGAGGTTAGTTGGGACTACGCAGAGGCTAAAAGGGACTGTGTCATCCACGCAAAGCCTGCAGAAGTGACACAAAGAGCCGGAGAGGTTGCACAAAGGCTCAGAGGGCTGACGCAGAGGGTTTCAAGCTAACGCAGAGGCCAGGAGGGCTGGCGCAGAACCTTAGATTGTGCTGGAGAGGGTTTCGTGTGGCAGACTTTCAGAATATCTGCTTCAGAATAGAGAGATATTATTGCCAGATTATTTTCTCTGTCAGGTGAACCAGTTTGGCACCCAGTTGTACTCAGAAAGACTGCATAATAATATAACCCTCAAAATTGTTGCACCGGTTTTCCCAAGTTGGGTTTTTTGGGGACATTTGTCCAAAAATAACGGTGTCACTTGTGTGTTTGTCTATTTCTTTCAGTGGTTGATCTGTAGATGGTTGAGACTGTATTGTGTTTATTTCAGTTTTTATATGGATAAATAACTTGTTAGTAATTAAACAAGTAGGCGAAATAAACCAGAGAATACAGATAAAATTTCTAACAAGTAATACTTAGAAATTCCAACATGGTATCAAAGGGTTGCAGATCACAGGAGAGTTTAAGGCACCAGCTGAATCAGAGAATTTGCAGCAGAAATAGTTGTCCCGAGTGACAGAAATTATTCCTAGCAGAAAGCAGTAGAGAAGGGTTGACGCAGAGGACATGTGTCATCAGTTCGAGCCAGAGAGAGACCAGCGCAGAGGTTGAGGAAGGCAGAAGAGGCTCACGAAAAGCCACGCAATGACCAGGAGGGTTGACGCAGTTAGCCAAGGGATCCATTCAGCAAGTGCCGAGATTGCGCAGAGCCTAAAGGCTCAGTTCTTCAGTTGCTGAGGCATAGGAAGTTGTGGGCTTGCAGGGAGTGAAGCTGGTGGAGTGTTATTGCTGCCGAGACAAAAAAGTACCTTACAGGGCAAAAGCAAGGTAGAGGGAGTCGCTACCTAGGCGGATTTCTAGCCAAGAAATCCAGATCAATGTTGCAGGTGCATAGGAGATCAGAGAGGTGTGATTCGATAGTTGGCAGGCGGATTTCCAAGAGGGAAATCGACTCAGAGGGAGTCTAACAGAGAACTTCCAAGAGGGAAGTAGCGACTCAGAGGGAGTCGAAAAGAGAACTTCCAGGAGGGAAGTAGAGACTCAGAGGAGTCAAAAAAAAGAGCAGAGAGATGGCCATGAATGGATTGAGGGATCAGGGCAAGCTGGACGGAGCTTCCAACTTTGTCCTCTGGAAGGCTAGGATCCTGTCCGTTCTAAATAGACATCGCATCAAGGACTCACATTGAAAACAATAGCGATCCCAATTGACCCAGCTGAAAATGAGAAGTACGAGGAGGCAATGGCCAAGGCGAAGTGTATCATCCTTGATGGGGTCAAGGATCATGTGGTGCCACATATTGCCGAGAAGGGCACGAGAAATGAGATGTGGGATGCCCTGAAGAAATTGTACCAACATACTTTCGTGCAAAGGAAGATGTTACTTGAAAATCAGATGTGGTCATACCAGATGCAGAAGGGAGAGTAGATAGATGTCTTCCTCGGTCGATTGAAGGAGATCCGAGACCAGCTAACTTCCATAGGGGCCACACCGGATCAGGAATTGATGGTGAGGACCACATTGAACGTAGACTCAGAGGATTGGGAGGTATTTGTCCAGAGCATACTGGGCAGATCGAGCCTTCCAGATTGGGAGGAACTGCGGGCGGCTCTTCGTTAAGAAGAGAACAAATGGGTGACCAAGACGGGAAGTAGCAGCAAAGGAGCCCGGGTCAAGAAAGAGGAGGAAGAGGATGCAGCTCTAGCATCTGCGGGGAAGCAAGAGAAGAGGAAAAAAAAGGAACTCTCCAAGATAAAGTGCTTCAACTGTGGGGAACTGGGGCATTATGCAAACCAGTGTCCAAGGAAGAAGAATAAGGGAGAGGCGTCTGACTCCAAGGCAGCACTAGCAAAGGCAGAAAAGGAGGTAGAGGAGGATGACGATTGTGCCATGAGTGCTCATGTACCTCTAGAGAAGAGGTGGGGAGACATCGAGTTGTAGTCAGGAAGACTAAAGGCGATGAGAGGAAGGATCCTTGAGGTACCAAAACTCTTGGATCTTACCTGGCTACGGGAGCCCCGAAGTGATAGTAGCAGGATGGCGGATGTCGGTAGAAACAGATGCGGATGAAGCGGTAGAGAGTGCTAGAGTGCAGTAGTCCCAGGCAACACAGAGTGGGTTGCAGCAGTGCGAGAGGCACAAAGAAGGTTGCAGCAGTGCGAGAGGCACAAAGAAGGTTGCAGCAGTCCACGATGGCACAAAGAGGTTTGTAGCGGTGCGAGAGGCACAGAGTTGTTGCAGCAGCGCAGAGGCAGTAGAGGGAGCACAGGATAGCGACAGAGAGAGCTTCAACATCGAGAGTGCTTCTAGCCTAACAAGGATGTCAGTAGTTGGGTGGATCAGTTACTTCTCAGTAACTGAGTTGCAGTGTAGTAGCAGTCATAATAGCATGATGCAGCATGATGAGAGAGAACTGCAGTGCAGATGCAGTGTTGGGAGAAAGGACCAGCAACAGCACAGCCATGGATGTAGCAATGGCAGTGGCAGAGCCATGGACAGTAGTACAGGATGCAGCAGTGCAGAGGATGTTGGGCAAGAAGGGCCAGCATCAGAACAAGTATCGGTGCCGTATAATCAGGGCGATGCTCAGTGTGGGTATTACTAGAGCACAGTCCTTGCTAAAAGGGAGTGTTGATTTGGGGTAACATCGGATGTGCTCTAGCGATGAAAATTGGTGGAGAGGCTAAAGCACATGAGATCTCCAAGACCCAAAAATGGTTTGGGTAGATCCTACTCGGTTAAAGAGATATTAAAATAATTAATATTTTTAATGGAGTTCCTAAGTCTAAACTTAGGAAATATAAAACGTTAATGGATATTAACATAAAATTGGGTTAGAAGGTTCTAAAGGGCATGGATCAAGCCAAATATAATCTTAGCCGTTGATTAGAGATCTAATCTCGGTCGTTAAAGGACCAACAGGAAAAGTATAAGAGGAGGCTTGAGGATCAGTTGGAGAACACACCAGAGTGATTAGTCATTCGATTTTCTAGAGCAGGGTTTGCTAAGAGAAATCGAATCAGTGATCATAGTTGCAACGAGGGGCAGTGAGTACAAGGCAGAGAGGCAGAGATAGTGTCGGAAGACCAGCGCATAGGCAGAGAGGTATATGCAGAGCCAGAGGGAGCCACGCAAAGGTTAGTAGGAACAACGCAAAGGCCAGAAGGGCCTGCGTCATCCACGCAGAAGCTGCAGGAGTGACGTAGAGAGCCAGAGAGGCTGCGCAGAGAGCCAGAGAGGCTGACGTAGAAGGTTTCAGGCTAATGCAAAGGCCACGAGGGCTGACGCAAAGCCTTAGATTGTGTTGGAGAGGGTTTCATGGGGCAGACTTTCAGAATATCTGCTTCCGAATAGAGAGGTATTACTGCAAGATTATTTTCTCTGTCGGATGAGCCAGTTTGGCACCCAGTTGTACTCAGAAAGACTGCATAATAATATAACCGTCATAATTGTTGCACCGGTTTTCCCAAGTTGGGTGTTTTCCGGGAACATTTGTCCAAAAATAACAGTGTCACTTGTGTGTTTGTCTATTTCTTTCAGTTATTGATCTGTAGATGGTTGAGACTGTATTGTGTTTATTTCAGTGTTTATATGGTTAAATAACTTGTTTGTAATTAAACAAGTAGGCGAAATAAACCAGAGAATATGGATAAAATTCCTAACGGGTAATACTTAGAAATTTCAACACTTTTTCAGAGATTTAGGCTTATGCTTGCTTGCCACTTTGCCTACCAACATTTTCCTCCTTTGTTTTTTTTCATTTGCTATGATTTTCATGCCCATGAACCAATGCAAGGGCTTTCTCCATATTTGGACAACAAGCATCATTTTTGTTTTTAAGTTTCTTATGCACCCTCTTATTGCCATTTTTCATTGCAAAATAATGTAGTAATAAATTTGAATGTTTTAAATGAGGAAGTTGTTATTTTTTGTGTAGTGGGGGTTTAATGCTATTTTTTTGTCTTTTTGGTGCCTTAGGACTGAATTTTGAAGCAGATTATTAAACACTTCCACTACAAATATGTCGAAGCCCTCTGACCCACTTTGGCAGTATGGGGAACCGAATGGTAGGACAGATGACAGGAGGGGTTACCCGATTGAAATACCATCTGGCTAGAATCCTTGGACATGATGTTGGACTTTGTAAGAATTCTAGCCTGGAACTTATAAGAGTTGCATATGAAGCAATTGAGGAAAAAGACAGAAAGAAAGAAGAGGTAGTTACAAACAAGGTCGAACGTGTAGGCGAATATTTAGGGCTATATGCTTCCAAGATTGAGCCTGAGGGTAGTGGAAGGGGCTCCATAGCTTCACCTGCTAATGTTACTGGGAGGTCATCATTTTTTGTTTCATAAATCGAATGTGGAGCACAACCTTCAATAAAGTCAATAGTTAAAAAAAAAAAAAAAAGCAAATAGAGTTATGGGGAGGTGTCTTTACTGGAGTGACTTACCTCCCAACTTCACCAAAAACAATCCATTTTGGCAAGCAATGTGTGATGCTATTGTTATTGTGGGCCCAGGGTACAAAAGTGCTACATATGAAGAGTTGAGGGGGCCAATGCTTGAAGCAGAAAAGGACATCAACTCTAGATTGGTGAAGTTGAAGTAGTCATTGGTGGTCTCTGGATGCACAGTAATGTCTGATGGTTGGAAAGATAGGAAGGGTAGGACCCTTCTAAATTTCTTGGTACATTATCCTAAAGGTACCATGTTTAATAAATCAATGGATGCAACAACACATATAAAAGATGCAACATTGATATGTGAGTAGTTATATGGGTTCATCCACGAGATTGGTGTGCAAAATCTGGTGCAAGTCATAACAAATAATGCAACTAATTATGTAGTTGCTGGCAGGATGCTTATGGATACCCACTACTCCTTGCTTTGGACTCCACGCGCAACACATTGTATCGATTTGATGCTTGAGGATATGGGGAAACTCTCCTTCATCAACAAGGTGATTGATAATGGTTAAGAGCATCCCCAAGTTCATATATAACCATGCTTTTGATCTTAGCCTACACCAAAAACAAGGAGTTGCAGCATCCCACAATCACACATTTTGCCACCAACTTCATTACTATTCAATCTTTGCTTCAATGTTAGTTTCAGTTGAAGCTAATGTTTGTTTTTTGTGGGTGGCGTGAGACAGGATGGAAGAGCCATTGCAAAAATGGTGTACATTGACACCTTTTGGCAAGGATTAGAAGAATTGTACTTAGTTAGTGAACCTATAGTAAAGGTTTTGAAATTGGTAGATGGGGATAAGCCTATAATGGCTTAATTGTATGAGGCCATGGATATGGCCAAATAGACCATTTGTGCTTATTATGCAAAAAAGGGGTTCCGCTAGGTTTAATAGACAGATGATGTTATGGGATGCGATTGATAGTCGATGGACAGGGATGCTTCATCCACCCATTCATGTAGCAACACTTTTCCTCAACCCCGCATTTTTCTAGAAATGCAACTTTGATTTTGATTACGAGGTGATGGAAGAACTCCATACTTGTATTCATAGGATGGTACCTAATCCTGAGCTTCGCAGCGAAATCAATCGTGAGATGCAGATGTATCAGAATGATGTTGGACTATTTGGTTTTGATGATGCTATTCATGAAAGGACCATCTTCATGCCATGTAAGTGACAAGTCATGACTCATTAGAATTTACTAATTTAGAATTCTAGATTTTTTAAATTCAATTATGTTTTATTTGAAAGTTTAATTATGTTTTAAGTTTTTAAGTTTTCTTTATTTTGTTGTAGATGTTTGGTGGCGAAGCTATGGTGCAAGGGCACCAAATTTGCAAAAATTGGCCATCAAAATCCTTAATGATACCTATAGTGCTTCAGGGTGTGAGCACAATTGGAGTGTATTTGAGAAAATCCACTCAAAGAAGCGCAACAAGTTATAACTTTGAGCTTCAGCGTTCAACTAAGCAATTGCATTTATTGTAATTTATGGCCCTCAAGTGTCAAGACTCATTAATTTTTTATGACACTCTTATAGGTTGGAGTTCTCACGCCTTAATGACTTGGTGTATGTCGATTACAATCTCTAACTATGGGTGAAGATGTGGATGCCATTTCCTTAGACAATATTGATGCATTGCCTAAGTGGAGGGTGGAGTCTGATGTTCCGATCATGGAGGAGGAACCATTCGAACAATGGCAGCAAGAGGAGGATGACTCAGGGGAGGAGCTGGAGGAGGGGAAGGAGGAGGAGCAAGGAGCATCAACACCATCTTCTATAGATATAGGACAACACAGTTCCATACCCAACAGTCATCGTTTGACATTAGGTGCAGGGTCAAGGCCTTCTACTGCTAGGGGCAAGCCTGACAAACAACCCATCATCTTTTCCCGTAAAAGTTGAAGAGGGAATTGATCTCAAATAGTTAGCTGCTAGTTTTGTTTGTCTTGCTATATATAACTCATGATAATGAGATACATTTATATGTGTGATGTTATTTTGTTCTTCTCCACATTTGAGTCCTTGATTGGACATTTTTATCAGGGATCAGCAAGATTTGGTATCGCCTTTGATGTATCATTTTTATTGGACATCCACTACATCATATATATTAGTGTTTTCTTCATATTTATGTGCCAATGTGTTTATTTCATGTTGTCATTCCTTTATATGTTTAAAAATCTGAAGAAAAAAATGAATATATTTTGCATTTTTTAATTTTTGCCGATATTTTGTTGATTTTTTGGCCAATGTTGCCAGAAAGATGTTTTCAAGACCCTCACTGATATTTTGTCGATGCCGACTTTTTTAACACTGACCCTAATAGACCCTCATCCTGACCTGTTTAGCCTTTTAAAACCCTCAACCTGCTCTTTTTCAAGCCCTCAGCCAATTTGTTCCTCTTGCGACTACCCAGGCAAGCCATGCAGCCAACACTTTGGCCCTCCTGCGACTACCCAGGCAAGCCATGCAGCCAACACTTTGGCCCTCCTGCGGCCAGCTCTGCACTTTTGTGACCCTCCTTTAGGAGACTTGCAAGTCACCTTCAACCAAACCTTCACTCCTTGCAGCTACACAAAACACAGTTTAGCCCATAGACTAGGGCTAGGCCTTATCCTTTACACCAGCAACACCTTAAATAGAATCCAATCTCTCCTACTGCTAGACTTTCTTTGGTAGACTACAGCTAGATCACTTTTCGCCCTCCACACAAGTGATGTCCTTCTCACTTGATGTAATTTAGCCTCTTATTTGGTCCTATATTTATACTTGTCCATAGGTCACTTAGGGAACCCCTTGGTGCTTTAAGGGTGTTTCCAACTCAGCCTTAATCATTCATTAGAATATAAAATTCATTATCTTGGGTTCTAAGCCCACTCTTTTGGGTCAAAACCCCAAACTTGGGTACTTTTCCCACAAAGCCCCAAAGACTTCATTGGCAAATACCTTCCGAACTACCAAATTTCAACACTCCCTCTTAGTGAGGAGTGTATTTCCACCACTACATAGAAGTGGCCCTGCCTCTGAATTTGATCACAACCACGTCCTTCTGGAAGACTTGGATCTTTGAAGATACCATACTCCTTGAAATCTCCAGCTCCATGACTTTTCCTTGCATGGCCATGACTTTCCTTGCATGTGCCACATCTTCTTTTTGCATGATCATGACTTTCCTTGCATGGTTCATGACTATCCTTGCATGTACCATGACTTTCCTTGCGTGCACCATAACTATCCTTGCATGGGCTATGACTTTCCTTGCACCACCACAACTGTCCTCGCATGGTCTGTGACTTTCCTGCATGGCCTAGAAGACTCCACTCTATCGCTTGAACCCTAAAGACTATACTTCCATTGGGTGGTTGACTCTCCTTTGCAATCTCCCTCTGAAACCAAACTCCCTTTGAGCTTACACAACCTCCTCTTGGCTTACTTTGTTATCCCTCCCTAAAAGTGTTGCAATTAAACTTGTGTCTTTTCAAGGTTAGTCCCAAGCTACAATTGAACACTGGGCCTAGTCCACTCTAGACCATCGCAACTCAACTTTGCAAGTGTCCTCATCCACCTGGGTTAAACACCTCATATGCACATGGCTCCATTGTCAGATGTGAAATTCTACAACCCAATGAAGATACTATCTCACAATCAACCTGCTATCCACACAAAGCTACTTTGTCCATGATAAATAAGTCCTTGCCAGGGCACCTAAGTTGTCTCAACATACTTTGATAAGTCCACAGAAGTCCATTATCAATGACCTGCCACAAAAAATATTGTTGTGCACTGAGTTCTCCACCAATCCACCAGAACTCCCATCTTGCCTCATCACCAAACCAGTCAAGACCACATCTCCATGTTCTTTGTTGAACTTTCTACTCCATGTCTAGCCAACTCACTTGACAACACTACTGCTTCCTACAACAGTTTCACGGCTCCCTCCAAGAGCAGACACCTGTGCACACTCTAATCTAGTTTCCCCTGAAAGTAGCTTTGATACCATTTTGGAATTTCCACAAACCCTAGGTTTGGTCTATGTCCTAGCTAGGAACACAAACACACTAGAGATGCCCAAACAAAAACAACTTTGCACAGCAGAATATAACAGCAAGCAAATTAATAACTATACATAATATTTTTGGCCCAAATCACATTCCTTATTTGTCCATTAATAAGAACACCATAGAGCTCTCATAACAAGGATCATGACCCTTTACAAACCCCAATACAAAGCTATAGTACAGTCAATCCTCTGACAGATACAACCTAGGGCTAAGGCCTATTCCATAAGGTCCTCATTTGCCCACCATGCAAATATAATGCAAAATACAACCAGCAAGAGCTTGACTCACCTGGGCTGGTTCCTTTAGCCCACAATCCTCATATTTTCCTTGTTGTACCTTGTTGTAGCCCTCAATCCTTTGTTGCTACAGTCTTACTTTAGCCTCTTGGTCTGCGTTCAGTAGCCCTAGTACCTCCTCTTCAACTTGGCCAACTACAACAACCTCTGTTTCTTCTGCAACTATGTTCATGAGACCTTTTAACCCCACGACCAACTCACTCTAGGCTTCTCATGCCCTCAACCTCTTTGTCCAAACCTCAGTCGACCCTTTCCTTCAACCTTGAGGCTCTCAGCCTGTCTTCTAGGTCTCATATACCCTAACAGACCCTTGGCTTGACCCGTTTGGCCTTTTCAGGCCCTCAACCTACTCTTTTTCAAGCCCTTAGCCAATCTGTTCCTCCTGCAGCTGCCCAGGTAGGCCCTGCAACCAACACTTTGGCCCTACTGTAGCCAGCTCTACAGATTTTGCAACCCTTCATAGGAAGATTTGTGGGTCACCTTCTGCCAGACCTTCACTTCCTTGCGATTGCACAAAACACAGTCTAGCCCACTGACTAGGGCTAGGGCTTATCCTTTACACCAGCAACACCTTAAACATAATCCAATCTCTCCTGCGGCTATACTTTCTTTGGCAGACTGCAACTAGATCACTTTTAGCCCTCCACACAAATGATGTCCTTCTCATTTGATGTAATTTAGCCTCTCCTTTGGCCCTATATTTATACTTGTCCATAGGTCACTTAGGGAACCCCCTGGTCCTTTAAGGGTGTTGCCAACTCAACCTTAATCATTAATTAGAATATAAATTCATTATCTTGGGTTCTAAGCCCACTCCTTTCGGTCAAAACCCAAAAACTTGGATACTTTGTCCACAAAGCCCCCAAGACTTCTCCATTCGGAAATACCTTCCAAGCTACCAAATTTCAACAACACATTTCCTAGAAAGACTTGACTATTGAAGAGTACATTGAGAGGTTCCAAGTCCTTGAGTTAAGGCCATACTCTCCATAGATTTGTTTAGAAACATCTATGCTTCAAAACTGAACACAAAATCTGGACTAAGGTAAAAATGTTTGAATTAGACTCTTTTGGAGAAGGCATTACTATTGTTAGAAGAGCCCAAAACATGGTATATTGAAACTATTAAAGGGAGAGCAAAATAGACCTGATAGTCCCCAATGAATATAAATGAACTAAAATACCTAGGACTTACCATAATACATGGACAAAGATAGCATAAAGCCATGAAAATTTATGCAAATACCCAAGATAAATAACATGAAATAGCACATCCCCATAATACTATGTGTAAATTTTTATCCAAATTATTACATCGTGACCTTTTTTATTGAGCAAAGTTTCCCACCAATGTATGGGATGGTTGAACGTCCTTGGAAAGGATTAATGGACGTCCAAACATCCATTGTGATTGGGAAAATGTACTAAAGGGAGAGAAATAAACCTGAGTTTCCCTAATGAATATAAATGACCCCATATAACTACGACTCACCAAAATACTAGGAGTGAGATAGCATAAACCCACATTATTTTATGAAAACATCCAAGATTAATAATATGAAATGGAACATCCACATGTTACATGTAATTTTTCTCTTTAAAAGATCAATAATTTGAAATGATCTTCATTTTTCCAAGGAAAACGTCATAGGATCCCTTGCATTCCCCAAAATATCCAAATGGAGGGTGACTCAACTGCCAATTACAATAGTGACTAGTAACTCAACAAGACTGAACAGACCTTTAAAAACCTTAGTCAAACTAGAATTAGAGACCTCATGACAAACAACACCTTGAAATAGTCCATTCGAACTAATTGAGCTAACCCACCGAGATATGGAATGGAACATATACATAGCACTGCTTCTAAACTTCTAAGCAAATTCTTCCATTACAACATTTTTTAATTTAAGAAAGTTGCATGCCAATGTAGGGGTGATTGGGTATCCTTCAAGACAGTCTAGAGGCATCTGAACATACCCTAGAATAGGGGACACCCCTAAGATGTCCCCATTGGGCAAGGGATAAGTCAAGAGTGTCCCTAGGACATCCCCTATGTCCTAGGAAAGGCAACGAACACTTCCCACCATCCCCACCTCCTTAGGGTGCAAGAAATGCAAGGGACATGTCCCCCACCCATAAGGAAGCATCCCCATTTCACACTCAAAATTGCTATGGTTTTCGATTTATAACTTTGAATAATGGTAATTCAAGATATAAAATCAAACGTATGTTACATGACCCTTGATTATGGGGCTTAACAAAATGATTTGTGGTAGTGAAAGCCTTGCAAAGTGTTCTAAATCAAAATGTTTTCTTAGGACAACCTCATAATTGCAACTTAGTTCACTACTTTTCCATTTCTTCTTTTTATTTTTCAGATAAATATGTTTATCTCCCACTATATATGTTTTAAAATTTAAAGTCAATATGTTTTCTTAGGACACGTCATAATTGCGAGTTAGTTGCCACTTTTTCTGTTTCCTCTCTTTGTTTTTCAGATAAATATATTGATCTCCCACTAATTTGGACATGACCCAAGAGCTTGTAGACCTTTGGTCCCTTCTGAGTGTACTTGGAACGTCACCGTTTTAGGTTGTCCCATCCACAATGATGCACACCCATGCAACATTGTAAAAAGAAAATAGCTATTAGGAAGGAAATGAAAATGGAAAAACCAAAAACAAAATACTTTGATTGGAAGGGGTAATAAAAGCCAGAACAAAATAGAAAATAGCATTTGATTTGACAGTCAAGGACTACACAGAAACCATGAGAGGAAATAAAAAGGACAAAAGAGTAAAAGCATGGGTAAGCATGAATTGAGAGTAACAAGAAGATGAAAGTAAATAAATCAGGAAAACCCTAAAATTGAATGATGAAGAAAGTAATTACTTACAGATGAAAAAAAAGGCATTGCATAAAGGATGAGCTGATAAATGCGAAAGATCATAAGCTGATAAATTTCAGAGAATCTTGCAAGGGATTACCTCAGGTACATAATGCATCAGCATGTTCTCAATGCCAGACTTCAAAGTGAGTGAGGAGCTAGGGCAGCCACTACAAGCCCCTTGCATTTTTAATTTGACTACTCCAGTTTCCCTGGAGAAAACGATAGAATTCAAAAGTTCATAAATATAGTCTTCAATAAACTGATAAAAAGGTTAAATGGTAGTATTCTTCTACATGTATTTTCAAGGATCAATTATATCAGGGACCAAGCTTTTAATGAAAGATACTAGACTGCAACCAAGCATGGCATAAAACCTACACATCAAAACCACGATATTCAATATCACCACCATCATCCTGAACAGACGGTCGTATGCGTGTCTCTAACAGTTCTTTTATCATGGCAACCGTCTCATCATCATCCTGAAAACTTGATCAAACAAATGTCAAAAACAATGGAAGGGCTTAAAATGAAAAACAAAAATATAGTTACTTGTCTTATGTAAAGTCACTTCCGAAACATATAGAAATCATTCATGTCCATTTGGCGTATAGACAGTAGGTAATGGTAGGGCATCAAACCTACTGGCTTGAAAAGTAGGGCAAAGTCCCATTTTCATTATATTCAGCTGCTAAAAATTTGCAGAAAGAGAGAATAATCGGTCCTTTTTTATTTTTGTTTTCAATATATTTTTCTGAAAGTTTAGCATGTTTATCACAGGAGACAAAAGAGGGAAGTACACCACTTTAGTTTCTTCTATGATTTATTAAAAACACTGTTTAATCATTAGAAACACAAAAGGTAATCTCCTGAGTAAGTTCTTGTAGACAATGCAGCATACATCCCATGAAAGGAGATTGACATCTTTGACACCACTGACTGGCACATCAATTGGGAGACCAGTGATGCTTTCTCCTCTTTTTTTCCGCAAAAATACTTCTTATGGTCACAAACATATATTTAGTATTTACATCAAAGAAAAACAAAAGATGGCAGGGTATGTGTAACGTTATTTACATCCTCTTCCTTAAAGCTACATGAACAGAAATCAAATCCAAAATTCAAATATGCGGATGCTTTCTCCTTGAATTTGGCTGGGCCCTGGGGGATATATGAGGAACAGTCCATGCCATGATTATTGAATGGTTACATAAACATCCTTGATGGTTGATGTTATTTGAACCACATCTAACTCATTCGCAACAGTTGCGCTGCAAGAAGACAATTCTTCAGGCTAGGTATTCTAGTTCTCATACATTTCGTTCTCTGATTTCAGAAATAAGAAGAAAGGCTTGCACTAATAGTTCCATAGTATAGTGGGATAAACACACTGAAACAATGAAAGAATTATCTTCAAGGAACTAATGGTATCAGCATTGCGTACAATTGCAAAAATGTAGGGAGAGAGACTTGACCATGGGACGGGTAGCTTAGCGGGCACTTCTTCCCTTTACATTTCACTATATCTATCCATGAAGGTTGTTCTTGAACTTTGCTTTACAAGGTCTGTCGTGTCCCCTATCATAGACAACTTTCACTAGTAAAATTATACGTTCATCATGTAAGGTCTAAATTTTCTGATTTCACAACCTTTGCCAACTTTTCTCCAACTTATCCATTATCCTACTATTGTGCCTTGAAATATAATTATTCAATGGTTTTCCTCTTTGATCCAAGAAATTTCAAAATGATTAGACTTGATATAAGTCTATCCCCAATTTTTCTAGATCCAAAACGTTTCTGGAACGACATTTATGATGTGGACTAAGAGTTTAGAATCAATATAGACATGCAGTTTGCAAGTTTAACGTTGCATCTATTAGAAATTAGAGAACTCTGGAGTTAAGCATAGGGAGCTTTCGACAGCTTATATAAATCTGGATGGATGAAGACAATTGCCCCCTTTTTGGACTAAGAAAAGCATTTGTAGTTTCGAGTGGCTGCGACAAGGGCAAGCAATAGTTGGGGAAGATGGGTCATCCATCAGCAGGTGCTTTAACCATTTTGTAATAATGTGCTTTCACTCAATGTTATGGGAATACTAATATGGATCAAGGGGAAAATTGGATGGTTGGTCAATCTTGACTCTATTGTTCCCTTACTTCACCTGGGAGGTTAGTCTTTGACTCTAATCTAGTGGGACCTCCTTTGAGGCCTTAGGGTTTAGGAAGGGAACTAGTGGGGAGTCTTTGATAGAAGTAGTGTGTCCAAGATATTCGATACTTACCACTTTCCATATTTCCCATTATTTAATTTATATTCTTCATGTTGGTGGTCACTGGTCATGGGGATTGGCACCCTTTCATCCTCATCCTTGAGTCTGGGCCACAAATCTTTGCCTCGGAGGTTGACGCAGCTAAAAGAAAGGTAAAAGCATAAGAAATCCATAATGAAAGAAAATGACAAAATGCAAAAGATGGTTGGGACATTTAATTAGCATGTGGACAAAAGCCTAACGTGAGCTTTACCCCCCTCATTAGCCATCACCCAATTTCTCAAGCCCATGATACTTTATCTATCAAAAGGAACTCTTCTATTGTCCCAACCTTGATGACCAATAAAATGACTCATCATTAAGGGGTATTAAATGAAAAATCTCAAAAAGCAAGCTTGGGCTCCTGCGTTATGCACCCACAAACCAAAGCAAATCATAAAGAAATAAAAGGCACACTAAAGCAAGGCTGCTTGGGAGCAAGAGCGAAAGCAGGAGCAAGGAGTGACATTTTCAAAAGCTTCCGAATTGAAAGCGATTTTGGGAGTGAAATTTGTATAATATATATTTATATATTTTGATGCATATATGTCAACAAAAGCATCTAAATGATGAATTAGTGATAAAAAACAAAAAAGCATGGATTAAACCATATAGCTCATTCATCTAGTAGTTATAATCTTCATCAACCACACGTCCACAAATTTCAAGTTCTCATTTATAGAGCATGTAAGGGTGCACATAACCAAAATAGCTTCGAGTGCAATCCATCTCTGAACAAAAAATACATCAACAAATAGGCTCTAGATGGCTTCTAGCATCCAAAAAATCATGCTACAACAAATACCTACATATCATCAAAATCATTGCCTATCTTGGGATCTTTGTCATTGATATCACCCTCTAAACATAGCATGTCAAGTCAAGATTTTGTAGGGTCATGATAGAGGAGTTCAACAAACAATGTCACTAACATCAAGGTACATAGAGGGCTTGATACTCTTGATTAAATACGAGTTCCATACCCTAGTACATGACAAAATCCAATGGAAACATCACAATCCCCCCAATCCTAAAATCTTGAAAAATTGATACGTCTGTTGGATTTTCAATGAGATCTAAAATTCTACTTTCTCCATATGAAATCCCATGATGTCGGAAACACTCTCAAACGTCTTGAGGCATTTCATGGTAATGTTAAAAATTTAAGTAAAAGGATGAAAATGAAAGATAAAGGAGAATGTCACTTTTACTTTAAGAATTTAACATTACCATGAATTGCATATCAATACTAGGGCCATAGGCTTGAAATTTTGAATTTTAGGCTACCCCACTCAAAAATTCTTGTTTCTTTGAAAAAAATTGCATTTAAAATGTCTTTGCAAAAAAAAATTGCTAAGAAAGCTAGGGGGTGAATTTTTTTTTTGCGGAAGTGCACTCCTAAATGGGACTAAATCGGGAGCATGTTCTCGAGGTCGCTCCTAATGCGCTCTCGCTCAAAGTGCGCTTCAGGATCAGATTCGAGGGGTCCACTCCCCCATAGAGGTGGTTTGTACATTTGTGGTCAACTCTTGGTCAAATAGTCCGATCGAATCTTAGTCAACTCTAGTCAAACTCAGCCTCCTTGTCACACGCGCGACTACTCTAAGAGAGAGAAGATTAATTGCTTGTTCTTGATGATGAAAATGAAATGTCACATCATCTATATATACTAGACGAATGGGGTGAAATAACCCAAAGAAAACATCCCTTCACCCTCCTGAGCAGACTTGACTTTTCTACACCAACTTGTCATTTGAATGTTGAAATTTGGGTAGCTCGGAAGGTATTTCCAAGAAAAGAAAACCCACGAAAAGTGGCCTTATGGGCAAGTTACCCAAGTGTTGGGGTTTTGGACCCAAAGTTGTGGGTTTGGAACCAAGGTAATTATTACTTTATTCTAATTTGTGATTCAGTTGTAAAATAGGATTTTCTTGAAGGACAAGGAAAAGCCCCAAGACACTCACACAAAAAGTATAAATAGAGGGCCAATGGAGAGGCTAATCATACAATGAGATGTGAACTCATATGTGGAGAGAAATGGCCCTAAGAGAAGCCACAGATCTTAGAGAGAGGAACCTCAACTAGTCAGGAAGTCGAGCTATGTAATCTAGCCGAATTTGTGAGCAGAAGGATCTAGCCATAACATGTAAGGGTTGAGTTCTGTAAGGTTATGGCATCCATTGGTTGAAGCTAGACCAAGTTAAGAATCTGTGCAAAGAAGAGAAGCCTAAGAGAGCCGCAGCTATCCTAGAAGAGGTCGAGTAGAAGCATTTTGTGCATGTGATCTATTTGTAGAGCGGCCGAGTTAGGCAAAAGTGTCTACCTATGGATGCCAAGTTGCATTGCTAGAAGAAGACACATGAAAAATTTGTTCAGAAGAACTGTTGGAACAACAACAAGAAGAGGGATAGCCCTAGTCTAGGCCACAGTAAGCCAACAAGTCTATTAGTTACAAAAGATCAAGTTCTAGAAGAGGCCAAAACAGACAAGGCTGAAGATATCTAGCCAAGGGATAAAAAGGGACTCTTGGACGTGATCCACAGTCAAAACAAGGTAGTTGAGGTCTGTTGCAGTGGGCCGCAACCTAGTTAGGGCTTGATCGTAGATAGAAAGGGGTTGTACAGGGCTTGTTGAGGCTTTGAAGGGCTAAGAATAGAAGGAAACAAAGAGTCTATGGGCTGAAGGGATAAGCTCAAACTCAAGAAGTTGTTGGAGGAGTTGCCAGGAGCACTATGAGCCAAATGGAGTTAATTGGGCAGTGTTTGGAGGCAAAGGATAGCCAGGGACAATGATCTATGTTGGAAAATCAAGGAAATTGTAGATTCTCCTTGATAATTACTTATGAGATTTGTTGGCCACTTATTACTTTATTATTTATTCTTCATCAAGCAATTATCAAAACATAAAATGCATGAAGATCACAAGAACACAAAGAACACAAGATATAGGCTCCAAGTCGGGGAAAACCTCCACAATTAGGGAAAACCCGAACATCCACTTCTTATAGAATCATATCAAAGTGAGACGTCCAAGACCCAAAGACCAAGACTTGCTCCAAGCACCAAGTCAGCCTTCCTCAAATAAGTCAAAATTTACCAGGTCAAAGATGGTCAAACTCCAAAAATTTTGCTTCAACTCAAAGTCTCGGCCCTCTACTTCGGGTCAGCAATTTGGACCTGTAATCCTTGGCCCTGCAACTCGCACAAAAACCTTAGATCCTTCACACGTGTGAGCAAACCAATTAAAAATTTGGATCTTCTTCTTCTTGGGTTTTCTCCCTTTTCCTTGTTCTTAGCTCTTCTTTCTTCCTTTCTTGGTGCAGAGAACGAATGGTTGCATGAATATGCCAAATAGGTCGAAGTCTCTTCCAATATATACCCTTCTCAATGTGGAGAAATCTAGGACAGATTAGATGAGGGTTTTATAATCTTGATTTCTCTTTAATCTTGACATTTTCTTGTGATATTAAATTAGGGCATCATTATTATAATTTCGTTTTGTTGATCATCAATATAAATGCCAATAAGAAGATCACAATGCAAACAAAAGACACCAGAAATAGGCTCCAAGCCAGGGTAAAACCCCATAAGGGGAAAACCTAGAAACTCTTCCTTATAGAATCAATTTAATGAACACTTCCAAGAGCTAGACCCAAGACCATTCACCCAAAAGATAAGCCAGCCAAACCCCAACAAGATTTTTGCACAATCAGAACTGAGGAAACCCTAGTTCCTCCAGCAAACTTGCATGTGTGAGCTGTAGAAGTCCCAAGAACAGTGATTCGACCTTCTCCTTTCTCATTTCTTTTTCTTCCTCTTTTTATCTCCTTTCGCTTGGATTAGATTAGAGAAGATGTGTGATGATGATGCTTATGAGGTTGTGCATCTCTCCTTTTTATAGACTTCTTGAGGGCGGATTAGGCCTCTTCTGGGCCAACTTGAAGGGGTTGGTCGACTTACTCCCTTGGTGGCTTCTAGACTCAATTTTATACAATAATAATTTTCCTTTCTCGTTTCTTGAACCACAAAAGGGCTATTACATCATGACTTTGACTCTTTGACTTTGCACAAGACCCTAGAGCACACAATGGGTGCTTTGACCTAAGACAATAAACTAATGGGCAAGAAACCCATTTACATAAATAATTTTTCTTTTACAAAATACATTTTTTCCTTTTTTTCTTTTCTTTTGAAAAATACAATGATTACATCATGACTCAAATACAATTACGAAGACCAACACTATTTACATTTCAACACTCCCTCTTAACTAAGGAGGTATTCATAATTGACCACAGGTACAAGGACAGTACTTACATTGAATTATTCTCATAAGAAGAGTCGGATTGGTAAGCCATCTCATAAGCTATCTTTTCAACTTGTGTCAGTGCATCTCATCATACCAACCAGCATTGTCATATAGCAAGGCCTTGACTAACAGCTCTATCTTTCCACTAGATTAGAGCACAATGTTGGGGAGACAATGATTTATAGACACCTTCATCATTGTCTCTCAAGGCACATACCCCATCTGGATGTTCACAAAGTATGTCATTTTAGCAATGTTTTAAAACCGGAACTGGTGACCGGACCGGTCCACCTAATTAACCGAGTTACCGACCGAAACCGATCGAACCAAGACTGGTTAGGTCTAAACGAACCGGCTTTAGACAAATACATTAAATAATTCATTTTTAATGAAACAAAACTATTTTTAAGATTTAAAACCATGATTCCAAGCCAATAGAGACAAAATATGCAAAGTTTTAAATATATCAAAATGGCACCGAGTGCAATACATATCATCGACACAATAGTAAAATACATAAGCAATGAGGCTCTAAATGGCCTATAAAGTCCAAAAACAATGTTGCAAGCTATGAGGCCATTGGCCTACTACAAGTCTACAGTGTACACATGATCAATCATCAAGTTCATCACCACTACTAGACACAGGATCATCATCTGGAGCTACATAGACATCATCTAGTTCAAAGTCTGAGGATGCCTCAGCCTGATCTGCAACCTTAGTAGCAATGCCACCAATAACAATAGAAGTGGACCTAATGGAAGCATGAGTTTGTCGACCTGCACGACTAGTGCCTTCCATTGGTTCTTTGCCTTTCCTTGATGCCGCTACTGATCCTGGTTCTGATGCCACCACAAAATCTGCTTCATCCCCCGCTAATGCCATGTCGATATCAAAATCAGCATCAAACACAGGATCTTCAGTCTCCTCCACCCATTCTGATGTTGGATCAATATCGTCCAACACAATGGGATCTAGATCAAGTGTTTTGTTCATTATTTGGTTCCTCCTTAGTCGAAGGTTGTATTGCACGAAAATAAGATCATTTAACCGTTTTTGTTCCAAATGGTTTCTCTTCTTCGTGTGTATATGCTCAAAAACAGACAAATTGCGCTCACAATCTGAAGCACTGCAAGTTTGACTGAGGACTCTAATTGCAAACCTTTGCAATTGAGGGCACTGGCCACCAAATGACTCCCACCAATGTGTTGCAAAGAAAAAGACATTAATTAGTAACTTAGTTTATAATTTGAATTGTAAAGAACGTAAACAATTTTAACTTGAAAAGAAAAAAAAAATGGAAATTGGAATTGCTTACCTGGTCGATCCACATCTCTTGCCATCTTTGCCAAGTTTTTGCCAAAGCTACCACCTGCCATATTGAATACAGTAAGTTGTCTATGTATTTCCAATTGGTCTGCATGGGTAGGGACCATGCGCTCCAAGCAATCAATCCAGCTCTGACCTCCCCATCTTGCAGATCTCCAAGCCGATCTTTATAATGATACTTTGGGTTCAAAAAATACCCAGCTGCATGTATAGGACGATGGAGTTGATTGTTCCATGTGTTATCAATGATCTCCCATATACGGCCATAGTTAGCTAACCTGTCCTTGTAAGTTGCCCGTATCTGCTCCTTTGCCTGATCCATAGCCTCATAAATGTAGCCCATGGCCAATTTTTCCCCATCCACCATCCTTAGCACCTTAACAAGGGGCTCAATAATTTTCACAAGCTCTACAAACCTTTTCCAAAATAATTGTCAAACACTTTCTTTTTGTGTCTTTTCCATCTTGTCTACGAGCCCATCAAGATTCAGTCAATTCATCAGAAGAAAACATTTTCTGCAAGTTTTTATGTTGACCATTGAGACATTGCAACGTGAGGAAGTGAGTTGCAAATCTCGTAATTGCAGGCCTAACAAGCTCTTTGCCCCCAGTGTTTTTCCTCATTAGGTTCAATACCCATGAGTGGTTGTAAATGTATTTTGTAATGCACTTGGCATGCTCTACAGTGTTTTTTACCCACTCCACTTTGCCTATGTCCTCAAGCATGAGGTCTATGCAATGTGCAGCACATGGAGTCCAAAATATGGTCCTATATTTGGACTCAAGCATCTTTCCAGCAAGAACATAGTTTGAGGCATTATCAGTGATGACCTGCACAACATTCTGCTCCCCAATTTCCTGAATAATGTCATCCAAAAGCTCAAATAGAAGGGTTGCATCCTTCACCTTATCAAATGCATCAACTAATCTCAAAAACATGGTTCCTTGAGGGCAAGAAATAAGGAAATTAATGATAGAGTGGTTCTTTCCATCGGTGCATCCATTTGACATGATGGAACAACCTGTTTTGAGCCATGAATCTTTAAACTCAACCAAATACTCATCAATGGAAGATATCTCTTTTTGCAAAAGAGCTCCCCTCAAGTCATGCATACTAGGGCCTTTGAAGCCCTTTCCTGCAGCTATAATAGAGTCCCACATAACTTAGTAATAAGGTGAGTAAGCAACATTAAATGGGATATCTGAATCATACCACCATCTAGCAATGTATTGATGAGAAGTTTCTTTAAATTATTTTTTCCAATGTTGATCCAAAGTGGGTTGACGACTTGGCTAGGAGTAAGTGGGATTAGAAGAGGCAATGTTGGCAAAAGATGAGAAATAACTTTGGATGTTTGTTCTCTTTATTCCTTTTGATGGTTGGCCAAAAGAAGGATGAACATAGTGAAAGGGGTCATTGGTGCAAGGGATAGACGAGGAGTCTTCAATCTCATAATCATCATACCCACTCTCTTTCATGGCTTCTAACAATTCCCTCTTCCTTGCAATGTCATCTTGGATGGCCTTCTCCCTAGCCTTCCTCATAAAACTTTTCAAGCTTGGAAAGGTATTCTACCCTAATAGGACCTAACATTGCATTTGGTGCATCACATGGCTTTACTTGGCCTCTTACCCCAGCCAAGTGTTGTTTCAATCTAAGAATACCCCCACCTCCAATAATTTTATGGCATAATTTGCATATCATTTTTCCATCAATTACATCACAATGAGCCCATGCACTGTCCTTTCCTTTTGGAGCCATGTTTGCTTGAAATAATTACAATTTGCAAAGAAATATGCCATTTAAAAAAAATTGCAGCTAAGAAACATGGAAAACCAAAGCTAAATTTAGAAAAACAAATGCGCATGTAGGCTGCAAAATTTGATAGCATAGAACTAGAGATTTGATTGCATAGATGATAGAAGTTAGAAGTTTATAAATTTAAAAAACATAAAAAAATTTAATACATGGATAGGAATCAAATGAGGAATTTTCAAGTGAAAATCCTTGCCTAGAAATGCAAACTAGCTTCCTTAGCCTCCTCTTGAAGATGCCAACTCCACTGACAGCTACAAACTGTCCCCAAAATAGCTCCAACTCCAACTGCAAGCCTCCAAGATGACTACTCCAACAAAAACTCAACACTCTCCAAGCTCCCAAGCAAACTCACAAACACTCCAAATGAGATGTGTGAGACAAATGAGAGGGATAAGGGCCTCTTAAAGGCTTGGAGAGGGTGTTTTTGGAGGGAAAGGACCCTTACTTTCCCTCCAAAACACCCTAACTACCTTGGATAAACCGTTGTGGGGCTCCTCCGCGGCCGTGGCAGTTAATCGGCCGGTTTAGGACGGAACCGGCCAGTTTAGGACAGAACCGGCCAATTTGACCACAAACTGGCCGGTTAGGACCGATTAGGGCTCAAAATGGGTGAAATATGGTCGCTGACCGGGTTTTTCAGCCAGTTTGGACCGATGGCCTTGCTGACGGCCGATTTGACCGGTTACCGGTTTTAAAAACACTGCCTTTTAGGACCATTCCTGTCTTGGATTTACATATCCTCAAGGAATTTCCTCTTCGACTACTCTTACCTATTGGATGCCCTACCTCATCCTCAAAGAGTATCAGAATTCAGATGCTTACCCAATCCTCCATTCTTTCTTCATAATGTGAAGACAAGAATGATGTGTCTATCTCTCCCTCTCAACCAGGGAGGATCTACTCATTCCTTTACACATGAAAGGAATATATCCAAGCTCCCTCTCAACTAGGGACTTGCTTCCAATATCAGTTGTCTATTCTTTCGTGGAGATCATGGTACTATCAGTTGCTTGTAGGCCTCCTTTAACTTCTATGCACATCATGGAGCCATCTTCTTTCACAACTTCTCATAGGGACTAGCCATCACTTTCCATATCATCAATCTTCATCAACTGCATATTCACGAACCAAACATCATAGAGCTTTAATATCGCTCCCTCTGAACATCGGGAAAGTGATCTTCCAAGACATGATCAATCAGCTATCTGCAACCTGATACTTTTCTTGTTAGCATTCTTCTTCTTGTCAGCGTAGTTTACAATGTCATCAAATCCTTTGGACCAAGTTCCAAAGTCAGCTACTCAGTTCATGCATCTTCTTAGGTAGTAGAAACATATTGAATTTTTGAGTCATCGGATAGCTTCTTCACAAGATGTCATGTCTTGTCTTCATCAACATCCTTCATCATGGTCTTCCTTCAAACATCTAAACAAGCGGAGTCATCTTCATATCAAGCTTATTGTGTCAGAGCTTCTATAGCTCCCTCTCAACTCTGCAGTTTTTCATACTTTATGAGACCATATCAGATGTTGATCATTGTCCTCATGTCTTCATCCAGAAGAGCCCAAAAAGGTCCATGGCACATCATGCTTATGCAACCAGACATATGCCAACAACTTACTTTTTCCTACAAACTGAAAACATGAGTTAACTAAATCAAGGGAGAATCTCAAAACATAAATACCTTTTACTTCAATCAATCATCCAGTTTTCTTCAAAGTGCTCCCCATCTTGATGAGGCTTCATCATGTTGCAGTTGTGCAAACTTCTAGGAAGCTTGCACTACATCTGAGAGGGTAGAAAATGTCTGCAATATCATCACGGTCCTTTTTCCACCAGGTGAAGAAATCTTCCCATGATGTCATTTAATGGAGAATCTTTGAGTGACCCTCACTAACTTAGTAACTAGTTGTTGCACGAGCTTCTTTACTATCATGTGCTAGATGATTGTTATCAATGCATCAGGCTTTCGTATAATGGATTTTTCTAGACGATCTTCTTCACCAGGCATCCATATTCTCATACATGAATCTTTATATGCCCAAGGATCCAACTTGATTACCAAGTTTACCACTTACAGGGTCCTTATAATTCCTTCCTCTCATTGTGCTTGCCATAGGATCTTCCTTTTCTTTCTTTATGATGTACCTGCAACACTTATTGACAAGCACAACTAACAAAATATATGATAACAAAAACAAGATGTCAATCTTGACAATCAATGGTTTCCATGGATTCATAGATGGAATTGTAGGGTTTACAAACGCTAATCTTAGATCATTTGACATATGCCCTAGATTGCACACAAACCTTAGGGACTACGGGTTAGAGTTCTAAACAAGTGAATTAAGGGATTCCATATAGCTAGGGTTTCTGATGTACCATCTAGGTTTTTTCAAACCTAGACAGCAATACCAATATTAACAACTTTCAACAACAAACCCTAGAACCATACAATCAACTCAGCCCTAAAAACATTTCATTTAAGATCGTTAATAAATATGCTAGACATACCTCATGATTACATACCTCTTTCATAGATATTGTTGTAAGGGCCTGCTCTTCTGGATACCATGATCTCCTTATTGTCTTCTTCAGGGGGTATGTCAACTCAAGGTGTTCTTCACTATGTCTGCCAGCGTCTAAACTTGCCTCTTCTTGCTTCAGGATCAGAATGCTACTACTCTTTTTCTTGCAAATTAGTGATTCACGGGTCCAGAGAACTGACTGCTATGATATCCCTTTACCCAAGAATTTTCTGAAGTTTTTCTTCTATCAAAAGTGTCAATCGATCTTGAATGCTCCAACAATAACTGTTAAAGCAGAACTTGTCTTGCATTGATTCCGCAGAAATATCCTTGTTGTCATTGTCACATTATTGTGACCTTACTCACTGCCTGTAGCTTATATGTCATGGCATATTTTTCAATCACTCAATGTACATGTAGCTTCTTATGTTCTTTCACGACAAATCCTTAAATGTGTTCCCTTTCAGTGTCGAGAGGTTCCATAGGTCAGCTCACTATTGATTGGGCTCAGACTGAATATATATATACTCAAAATTTCATCACAATGCAGGCACAGGACTTCCACAACCTTGTGGATCTATAACATAAGTTACGGTCTTTTATGCCACTCCACAAGTCAACAAATTATGGTGACAGTATCTTGATGATTGCCTTGGTCCCTACAAAAGATTCGTTCTAGGTCTCTTTTGTACAAAATTTTCGTGGATCCTATACACATTAGGTATGCACCACCTTATGGTTTTGTTGCCACTTGATCCGAATTGGATCATTATATTGTTTGTCATCCATCTCGATGCATTTAAAGTGGAAAAAATGGAGGAATCAGCTCACAGGACCGTTTTTACTAGCGGGACCCAGTTTGGCAAAACGGGGTCTGAAACCTTTTGGGAGTGTTTTGAGGCATCAAACGACGTTTTTTGGGGGTAAAACTTTGCCGCATAAGTGCAACACCCTTTCATGTTATTCTACGCATAGAAATCTTTCCAACGGCGTAAAAATTGTGTCAATCAAAGTCTGTATGCAAAAGTTATGCCACTCATCAGTTGACCTTCATGTTTTCACACCTATAGTTCGGGAGGATGCCGCATCAACCCACATTATTCATGGAAAAGGGGCTAGCCACATGTTTGTCATGTAAAAGACTCTAGAAGAGTCTATTTTGTAACTCTAGTTAAGAGTTGATTGAGTCAAAATTAACCACTAGTAGGCTATTGGGTTGTGTTGTAACCGGGCCACTAGGCAGAAGAGGATTCCATTCTTTCGAGAGCATTTTGTTCCATAGTCAAGCAAAGATAGCCAGGAGAGATAGGAGGTAGAACACACAAAGAGGATCTGTGCATTGTAGCAGCCCATGGGCCACAGACATTACTTCGTTGTATCTGCAGCGATATTTCCACACAGAGAAAGAGAGCGAAACGACCTAACCTTCCAGCTAGGTTTTCTCTCGAAAGGGTTTCCCAGAGAGCATATCTTGTGTATTATGTGTGTGTGAGCTTATTTTTTCGTTCTCTACTTTTCTGCTTGATTTACTTTTACATGCATGCACTAATTACAGTTAATTTTATAGATCTAGAAATTAAATAAAACTATAATAATGTAGAATCTCAGATTTTTAATATAATATTATCATATCTGTTGTGATGAACTATCTAGTGGAATATCCACGACAATTTACAGACCATATCGTTGCGGGTTTCTTTGGGTATTTTGTGGAGATTGCAGGGATCTAGATCAGCGAGGCCGAAAATCGTAAAACCCTAATCATGGGTGACGAATCTGTAAATGAACCTCGTGATCCTGCAGAGGTGAGGTTTTCACGGCTCGAAGAACAAGTTGCAGATATAAACCGCAATGTAAACCTCCTCATGGCGGCCCTAAGCAATAAGCTGGGGATATTTGGAGAAGAAGGGGGTTCGAATGCAGAGGACAAATCAGAAGGGGGATCAAGAGATTGGGAAGACGTAGATAACCAACCGAAGAAAGAACCCGGAAAAGATCAACCCAGTTCGAGTGCCGTGAACCAATCCCTGTTTAAAGTGGAAGCAAAAGTCAATATCAAGCCATACCACAGCGAGATCGATGCTCTGAAGCTGAACCACTGGTTGCAGCAACTGGAAGTTTATTTCAGTGTCCATCAAATCGAGGAAGGGCAGAAGATCTCATTCGCGCGGCTGAAATTGGAGGGCCATGCACTGACTTGGTGGGAGAGCCACACGGAAACCCTGAGGTTGGAGGGAGAACCTCCAATGACTAAGTGGGAGGATTTCAAAACCCTCATTAAGTCATGGTTTTATCCCATTAGTTACATGGAAGACCAGTGGATCCGGTGGCATTACTTCAGGCAAAAGTCGGGCCAAAGCGTGCAGGAGTACACCACAGAATTCAGAAAGATGGCTATAATGTTGGGTATCTCTCCAAAGAACCCAGATGTACTCCTCAAGTATTTGGGGGGTCTGCACCGCCATCTGCGTGAGCAAGTGATGATGTTCAAGCCCAAAACGGTGGACGAGGCTTGTGTACAGGCACAGTACCTGGAGAACATAGGTCTGAAAAGAGCGCAATCAAGTGGATCGAAGCAAAAGGAGCAACAAGACGCTTCTAAGGAGGGGAAGGAGAAGCAAAAATGGGGAAGATAAAAAGACGACAGCCCAGCACACCAGTGTAAAGATCCTAGCAACCACTGCAACATTGATGGCCATGCAGAGGAGAAGTGCAAGAAGTTGCATCCAGAGTTAACCCTGAAGAACAAGAAGAAAGATAATAAGAAGAAGAATCTCATGGCCACTGATTCAAGCAACCAAGTTGAAAGCAGCTCGGACGTGGATGAGAAGATCGTTTGTACGTCAATGCAAAAGGAGGTGAATTTGAGTAGCCTTCAACAACAAGAAGAGAAAGAAATGACCAAACTCTTCCATGTAAAGATACAGGTCAAGAAGACGAAGATTGATGCTATATTTGACTCGGGATCACAAGAAAATCTCATTGCAACAGATCTGGTCAAGAAGTTGGGGCTGGAAGTTCATGATTATCTAAACCCATATCCACTGGGATGGGTACATAAGGATGGAGAGCTAAAGGTAACAAAATAGTGTAAAATTAGATTTGCTATCAATGCTGATTTTATTGATGAAGTAGATCTGGTTCCCCTTGATGTATGTGGAGTCATGTTTGAGAGTCCATACATGTACATGCATGATGCAATATTCAGGGAGAGAGCTAACCAATACCGGCTCATCAAGGATGGAAAATCATTCATCATCAACGCGCACAAAGGCATGTCGAAAATTTCACTGATAAGTGCGAACCAAGCCAAGAAATTGATCAGTTCCGACAAGAAGTATGTTTATTGTTTTTAAGAGAAAATCAGTCTATAGAGGAGTCAATAAGAGGCAAGGCATCCCTAGACGGGTGTACTAAGAAACAAACATAGGAATTGGAGGAGTTGTTACATGCATACAAGGATGTGTTCAGAGAGCCTAAAGGGCTACCCCCTAAGAGAGAAGTGGAGCACGAGATCCAGTTATTGCCAGACTCCCCATTGCCAAATATTGGGTTGTACAGACAGTCTGCTATAGAAACAAGTGAGGTGAAGAAACAGCTGCTAGAACAGGTTGTCATCCGCCCGAGTACATCACCATGTGGGTCACCCACCATCATTGTGCTAAAGAAGGATGGGACTTGGCGGATGTGTATAGATTACAGGGCGTTGAATAAAATCACACTCAAGAACAGATACCCCCCTGCCCAGGATAGACGATCTGCTAGATCAGTGCAGTAAGCAAAGTATTTCACCAAGCTAGACTTGAAGTCTGGATATCACCGAGTTCGAGTCAAAGAAGAAGATACATGGAAGACTGCCTTCAAAACCAGGCAAGGTTTGTATGAGCGGTTAGTTATGCCATTTGGACTATGTAATGCACCAGCTACATTTATGAGATTAATGAATGATGTGTTGCGCCCTTTTATAGATTCATTTGTTATTGTCTATTTGGATGATATACTAGTATATAGTGCTACCTGGGAGGAGCATATTTCACATTTAACGCAGGTGTTGGAAACATTGAAGCACCAGTTACTAGCAAATCTCAAGAAGTGTGAGTTTGCGCAACAGTCCTTGGTGTATTTGGGATATGTGATTGGTGGAGGAGAATTGAAGATAGATCCTTCCAAGATGGAGGCCATCATGAAATGGTCGATGCCTACTAATGTTACTAAGGTTAGGAGTTTCATTGGAGCAGCACAGTACCTGAGGAAATTCATAGCCTCGTTTTCAGCGGTAGCAGCACCGCTCCACGCCATAACAGCAAGTGGCAAGAGTTTCCAGTGGGGAAAAGGGCAACAGAAGGCTTTCGATGAGTTAAAGAAGAAGATCAGTGAAGCACCAGTTCTGGCATTACCAAACTTGCAACGGCCCTTTGAAGTGGAGACAGATGCGAGTGGGTATGCTATGGGAGTTGTCTTGATGCAAGGAGGAAGGCCCATTTGCTACCATTCTGAAGTATTTCATGGGGTAGTTCTTAACTACCCTACCTACGATAAGGAGCTCTATGTCATGGTGCAAGTTGTGAATAAGTGGAAGCACTATCTGATGGGAAAGGAGACAATAATCCACACGAATCACCAGTCGTTACAGTACTTGTAGGCCCAGAATAAGCTACAACAGACCAGGCATTACAAGTGGATGGGGTTTTTACAGCAGTTTCATTTGGTGATCAAGTATAAGAAGGGCAACACAAACAAGTTGGCCAATATGCTTTCAAGGCCACCCACATCAAAGATTATAGCTTTAGGGACTCTTATGCACATGGAGCCATTCACCCATGATGCATACAGAGAGGCATATTCAGAAGATGAGGACTTCAAGGAGGTGTATCAGCAGTTGTAGAGTCAGAGTCATGTGCACGATGGCAACAACACCGTTGACTACCATCTCCAGGATGGGTTACTCTACAGGCTGGATAAGCTATGTGTTCCTAAAGGTGAGCGTTTACAGTTGATTAGAGAGGCTCACACCTCCAAGGTTGCAGGGCACTTTGGTGTGGAGAAGACCGTAGCTAACTTGCAGAGGTATGTGTATTGGCCCAAGATGCAAGAACAAGTGGCTAGGTTCATAACAGGATGCATTCTTTGTTGTACCAACAAGCCTAGCAACAGGAAACAGGGTCTGTATCATCCCTTACATGTACCTACTCATCCTTGGAAAAGCATTTCCATGGACTTTGTGGGAGGTTTACTGACAACCAGGAAGGGACATGACTACTTGTTCGTGGTAATTGACAAGTTCAGCAAGATGTGTGTTCTGGTGCCATGTAAAAAGACCATCAGCGGACAAGAAGCAACAAACTTTTTCTTTGGACAGGTCTAGGTACACTTTGGGATACCAAGGAGCATCATTTCAGACAAGGATACAAGATTTCTCAGTGCATTTTGGACTACATTATGGGAGAAGATGGACACGAAGTTGAAGAGATCTACAGCATTCCATCCACAGACAGATGGGCAAACAGAAGTAGTCAATAGGACTTTGGTGCAGCTTCTGAGGGGTTACAACCAGAAGCATCTGAAGACCTGGGATGAAAATCTGGTATATATACAACATTCTTATAATAGAGCAGTCCACACTTCTACAGGAAAGTCCCCATTTGAAACTTGTTTTGGATATTTTCCACCTTCACCTTTGGATATTGCATATGGGCAACAAGGAGGAGTGAAGGAAGACATTACAGGAGATGCTTTGAGGGCTGAAAATTTTATAGAGAAGATTAGGCAGATCCATCTATAGGTATAGGAAACACTGCAGAAGTCACAGGTGAAGTATAAGGCCAGGCATGATCAGCACAGAACAGAGAAATCATTCAAGGTGGGAGACAGAGTATGGCTACAGTTGAACAAGGAGAGGTTGTAGGGGCCTAGTAAGAAAATCAAGGCTCTAAGGTATGGTCCCTTTGAGATACTGGAAAAGGTGGGTGATAATGCCTATCGACTCAATTTACCACCATATATGCACATTTACTCAGTTGTAAATGTGGAGAATTTGAAACTCTATGAACCTTCCATGCTAGATCAAGAAGAGGAACAGGTCCTACCTTTTGTGGAGGATTTGGCACCAGACGCTCAAGTAGAGTTGACAAAAGACACAGTTTTGCAGAAGAGGTCCAGAACTACAAGACAAGGGCAACAAGACCTTTGGCAGATTGGGTTGAAGGGACAATTTCCAGGCAAAGCTAAATGGTACACTAGAGAGAAGGTGGAGGAAAAATTTCCTCGCCTCATTTAGTAAAAGCTTTTGGGAACCAAAAGCCTCCCAAAATGGGGAGGTGTGATCTGAATTGGACCATAATATTGTTTGTCATCCATATCGATGCATTTAGAGTGGAAAAAGTGGAGGAATCAACTTGCAGGACCATTTTTACTGGCGGGACCCAGTTTGCCAAAACAGAGTCTGAAACCTTCCAGGAGCATTTTGAGGCATCAAACGACGTTTTGGGGGGGTAAAACTTTACCGTTTAAGCACAACACCTTTTCATGCTATTCTACACATAGAAAGCTTTCCAACAACGCAAGAATCGTGTCAATCGAAGTCCATATGCAAAAGTCATGCCACTCATAAGTTGACCTTCTTGTTTTCACACCTATAGTTCGGGAAGATGCTGTGTCAGCCCCCATTATTCATGGAAAAGGGGCTAGCCACGTGTTTGTGATGTAAAAAACTCTAGAAGAGTTTATTTTGTAACTCTAGTTAAGAGTTGATGTAATCAAAATTAACCACTAGTAGGCTATCCGGCTGTGTTATAACCGTGCCACTAGGAGGAAGAGGATTCCATTCTTTCAAGAGCATTTTGTTCCATAGTTGAGCAAAGATAGCCAAGAGAGATAGGAGGTAGAGCACACAAAGAGGATTTGTGCACTATAGCAGCCCATGGGCCACAGACATTACTTCTTTGTATTTGCAGCCATATTTCCAGACAGAGAAAGAGAGCGAAGCGGCCTCACCTTCCAGTTGGGTTTTCTCCCAAAAGGGTTTCCCAGAGAGCATATCTTGTGTATTATGTGTGTGTGAGCTTATTTTGTCGTTCTCTACTTTTCTTCTTGATTTACTTTTACATGCATGCACTAATTAGAGTTAATTTTACAGATCTAGAAATTAAATAAAACTCTAATAACGTAGAATCTCAGATTTTTAACATAATATTATCAGATCTATTGTGATGAACTTTCCATTTGAATATCCACCACAGTTTACGAATCACCACTATATATGCATGCGAGATTATAAGAGATGGATTTACCACACTGCGTAGATCTTTTAGTCTCACGAGAAGCACTTTAAAGAAGTCTCAGCTTTCTCCTTGAAGGTCATTGTAGCCTTCCAATTAGCCCTGTTGACCCTGCTGCCTACACCTACCTACAAGTCAGTGAGAAAAGCCTTCAACCCCACAAAGTGTGGTTGGTGGCAGGGAACTCAGAGAAGGGACCGTCACACTAATCCCGACTCTCTCCGTTTGAGCTATCTCCTAGGTTAGCTAAGGGGGGTGGTCCCTACTGAAAAGTTAAGTTAAAAGATATGAGTTTCTAGGAGAGTGTTATAGTGAAAATGGATTACTTTTAAGGATTTATGGGCAAATATGAAGTGAGCAACTTGAAATAACAATGTCAATCATTAATATGATTAAAAACCATAAAACCAGTGCCTTATAAGGAATTTGCTCAATAATTTAAAGATATATTTGTTCAAAGTAAAATGCAATGCTCTCAAAAGAGAAAACGAAGTAACCCTGAAATGTAAATAAGAATTGTTAGCACAATATATGTAAGATACAAAATGCTTTTGAGATAATCAACTTTATAAATCAAAACATGTGAAACATATCTTGCTGAAACCCAAAAATTAGTAATTAACTTGGAAATGTAAAAGAAAGGAAGTGTTAAACCAAGACATCAATATGCAATTAGACTTGAAACATGAAAAGAAAACGCTTGTTTGAAATGATTACAATACTTGCTTTTGGAATAGACTTCGCATATGAAAACTCAAACCATCAAGAGACAAGTAAAGTAAATGTAATGGAAAGTGCTCTTGGTTAATTTTATTAATTAGCTCTAAAACAAGATTACAATTTAACTCTTCAATCCTCAGACCTCACCCTCGCCCAGTGATGTGGATCTCACAGTGAGGAGTCAATAGAGGAGTAGAAGATCCCTAAGATATCTACTTCAACCAACTTATGTTGGAAGTAAAATTTTAATGAGGCTTGGGGCCTTCCTACACTAAAAAATGCCTAGATGAAATACAAATTGTGTTAATTCCCCAAATTAAAATAATGATACATGCAAATGCTTCAAAGAGATTGATTTGCAATGCTTGAAAATGAAATAGTGTTCAACATAAGTTGCAATTATAACTTCAATTGGAGGAATAAAATTAGCTTACAAGTATTGCATGTGTTTCATCAATGAATTAAAATGATACAAGTAATTTGCTTGAAAGTAAAATTTGTTTCAAATAGACAATGACAATAAATTTCTCTAATATTCAAGATAACAATGTGGCATGAAATTGAAGCATGTAATCAAGTGCCATGAAACAATTTACCAAGGTAAATGGAAACGTATTAAAGTTTGTTAAGAATATAATATGCTTGCATGTAAAGGATGAATTGCCCAAAGTAAAGTGTAAGCTTGTAGCTCCAAGAAACAATGAGAAAGAAAATGCAAAGCTCAAATGAAGTTGTAACAAACTTTAACTTAATGAAATGTGATAGTGAGGTTGTGTTAATTCCCAATTAAAGCATGCATGTAAGTGAATGAAGTATGAAAGCTTAAACCATGCAAATGCTTATCCACCCAAGAGAACCCTCCCTCTAAATGGGGGGATAGGATACCATGGGAGAAATCCCAAGCTCCCACAAGCAAGTTAGATCTTTTATTAATATTACAATGAGAAGAAGGCCCTTCAAAGTTCTCAACTATACTTCAAGGAGAGTCCTCACAATAATTTCTTGAAACTTGGACACTAGACCTCCTTTCTTGAGAAAGTAGTGACAAGATCTCACAAAACTTATGCAAGGGAAACAAGGTGTGAGTTTCCTCCAAATGCCCACGGCTTAAAGAGGAAAATAGGCAGCCCTCTAGTGAACTCAACTTGGCCAAAATAAGCCTCAAAAGGGCTCACGACATCCTTGGAAATCGAACCCCCAACACTTGCCAAAGGTCCTGCAAACACTTGTTAGATGTTGCGGGAAGTTGCTCTTCAAAATCTGCCACACAAGAGTTAGCAAACAATCCAAACAATGGCTGCAAAATAAGTTAAGTATTAATGGAAAAATCAGCAAAATAAAATGTATATGTACAATTATAATTTACAAAAGGCTAAGCTAAAGAGTAAGAGTAAACTCTCGTCTTTGCTTAGCCATCTTCAAGTTCTTAGATAGCAAATGAAAGAAATGAAGTACAATGGTTTTTTTAAAGAGATTTAAATTTAGAAGTTCTCGGCTTGTGTACAAGCTATGTGCCGAAATCCCTGCAAAACCACTTTGTAAAATAAGACTATGAAGGTTCAAAGAACAAATGAGAGCTCCTTTAAGAATGTATCAAGAGTGGGTTTCTCTCTCCAAAGATTTCCCCTCATGCTTAATTCTGTAATCCCAACAAGATGTTCCCTCTACAAAACTTCAATCAAGAATTAGTTCCATATAGATTTAGCAATAAACAATGATAAGAAACTCTAGAGATTGATTTAAAACCAACTAGAGCATTTTATACCTAGAGCATACTTTTAAATCAAATGTCAATGCAAGATAGCTCTACATTAACAAATCTACAAGAGCATATGGAAGCAAATTAGATCAAAGCATGAGTAAAAGGAATTATACCAATGCTCAACAATTCATCACATTCGAAAAGGAGGAACACCTCATGAATGAAACCCCAAAGTCTTTATTGATATTTCTGAAAGTGTACAAGTGAGTAGCGTTTCCGCAAGCACAATAGCTAATAACAATATCATTCAATGTGAGAGCCCATGTCTCTATTATATAGAGAGTTGGGAGCAAATTCCAAAGAAGAATGACAATGACAAATGGCATTGGAGCTAATCCCAATGTAAAAGTGATTAAACAAGTGGCATGAGGTGACAATCCCAAAGAGAAATTCAAATTTGTTGAATGGAGCTTCAATGCCAAGTGTAAAAATCGAATTCTGGCAAGTGGACATCATTTTCTTCTTCCCTTATGTGCCAAATTCGAATTTTATGGTGGAATGACAAGTGTATATGGGTGGTAACCCATGTGGGGACAATTTCCCACAAAAATCTCCACCAAATATTCTCTCAAATCCTCCCAAATGTGCATTAACTTCACAAATTCAAATTTCCAAGCAGCTTTTTCATTTAATGCCAGAAATTCAATTTTATTTGAGCACGTCTTTTCCTTGATTTTAGGAGTCTACATCACCTTGGGACTTCACTTTAACTCCCCCATAATTTTCCACCTCATTTCCACAACATTTAGCATGTGTGGATATTTATTTTTCTCCATTTATTTAATTTCTGGCTTAATTAATTCCCAGATTTCCCACTAAACTTGGGAAAAGTGGGTTTTGAGGGTCCAAAACACATTATTAACCCCTCAAAGTGTGTCATAGTAGAAAGTTGAGGGTAAAAGGTGTAATTTTGATTACTCATACCCCATACAACTTCTCTAGACTACACTTATTACAATTTAAATATAATTTTATTTGCAATTTTTGACCTGCAGAAAATCTAAAAAATTAAAAAATGACTACCTAGACCTAACCAAATTCCACGAAATTTTTTGTATGATATAGTATGGTAATATATCTCGACTCTAAACACTAAGATGTGTCAGGAGCTCAACCTTCAAACTGTCACCTTGGCTTTGGGGTAAAAAGTGAGTGAAAAAACCCAGAAAATTATCTGCCTCTGAAAAAGAAGGGATAATTAACCAGATAAAAAAACACTCCAAGGTGTACTCGTTTGTTGATCAAGTCCCAACATCCTAGGCCTGTTACAGACTCAAAACTCATCATTACTAGTATCACTTATTACAATTCCCCGTAGGGCGTGGAATCTGGGTACAAGAAAGATGATGAGAAGATAGAAGTAGAGTTAGAAAACTCTGTTGACTGATGATATCTGATGGTACAAGTGTCCTCTGGATCATCCTTGGGCATGGAGTCTTCATATAATCATGAGGTGCCACTCCAGTGGTCAACAAGGCCTACAATTGGAATTGGTTGAGGATTGATTCAAACTTGCAATATGGAATTGATTGCTCAATATTTCTTCTAGACTTTCAATTCGGATATGCTCAGAACTTCGGTGCACAGGTATGAAGAATAGGTCTCGGTTTCCAATGATACTTATGTTTAGAACTTTGGATCCTTAGGTGACTACCTTTCTAGAGCTTCCAATGTAGATTTATGCTCAAAAAGAAGTCAACAATGCCTAGAGATTTTGGAGTTCTGAAGTTGCACAGAAATTTTGGAACTTCTGATGGAGCTTTAGACCTTGTGAGGTCTCTTTAGACATTCCCTCCTTCACCAGGATGTGCGGCCTTAATTAGGCTGCTTCTCTAGCCTTTCAATCCCTCAAACATATAGATTTTATGCCATTGCTCTTCTAGAATAGGTCTATGATTTTTGTTACACTAGAGAGCGCTAAAAGGTGCCCAAAACTTTGTCTTCTTTATCAATGTATTCAGCCTTGGGTGGGCTATTGGGTTAGCCCTTCAATCTTTTAAAACAGGGCTTGAATGCCCTCCAAATGCCTTCGCTCTCCTTGCAGATGTTTGAGACCTTATCACTGCAAATAGGGCTCGATGATTGCCTAGAAATTCAATCCTCTTCCTATAGGAGCTCAGTCCTAGATAGATGACTTTCTCGCGCTGAAGTGATGCCAATTTAGTCTCCTTTTATGCCCTCTCTTCAAAGCCCTAGCTCTAAGACCATGTTGAGAAATCTAGGGCAGATTAAATGAGGGTTTTATAAACTTGATTTCTCTTTAATCTTGACATTTTCTTGTGATCATTATTATAATTTCGTTCTAGTCAAGTCCCACTAGCACAACTGGTTGAGGATGGGCCTCGTCAACAAGGTGACCCAGGATCAAACCTCACAGGGGGTGGTTGTGCCCTGTGCTAGGGGGAGGAGACATGCTAAAAAATCCAGTCAGCTAAGGGCTGGTGTGGCCCAGGCTGGGTGCGATCCCCGGGTGACTTTGACGACTTAGATGCCCCTGGGTCGCAGCTCCTCAAGCCACAAGTCAAGCCTAGAGGATCACAAACAACTTGACAAACAAAAAAATTATTATAATTTTGCTTTGTTCATCATCAAGACAAAATGTGAATAAGAAGATCACAATGCAAACAAGAAGACACCAGAAATAGGCTCCAAGCCAGGGCAAAACCCCATAAAGGGAAAACCCAGAAACTCTTCCTTATAGAACCAGTTCAATGAAGACCCAAGACCATCCACCCAAAAGATAAGCCAACCAAACCCCAACAAGATTTATACACAATCAGAACTTAGGAAACCCTAGTTCCTCCAGCAAACTCACACGTGTGAGTTGTAGAAGTCCCAAGAACAGTAATTTTGACCACCTCCTTTCTCGTTGCTTCTTTCTTCCTCTTTCACTCTCCTTCTTTTGCTTGGATTAGATCAGAGAAGATGTGTGATGATGATGCTTATGAGGTTGTGCATCTCTCCTTTATATAGACTTCTTGAGGGCAGATTAGGCCTCTTCTAGGCTGACTTGAAGGGGTTGGCCGACTTACTATCTTGGTAGCTTCTAGACTCAATTTTATACAGTAATTTCCTTTCTTGTTTCTTGAGCCACACAAGGGCTATTACATCATGACTTTGACTCTTTGACTTTTAACTCTTTGACATCATTAGTGTATGCATATCACTGCTATGTCAAGGAAGGTAAGCCACAGATCAAGGTTACATATGTCAAGTTTTATTGTCATATACTGAGGTCAGATTTCTTGCATTATATCAGAGAAGTTTAGCTCATACTATTGTCATGCTATGCCTTAGGGAGAGACAACACATATCACTGTTTAATCTTCGCATCATACCTCAGGAATTAATTCGCATCATTAAACCTTGATTAAACTTGGATCACAAACTCGCATTGCATTTTAATGATAAAAGACCTTCAGATCGTATGGTAACTCGAATCATTGTACAGGTGTAGCATAGTCAAGGTGTAGCATCTTGTCATATATAAATATCACTGCACAACTCGGAAGATAAAAGTGTCTTGCATCATAGTCATATAACTCGCATTCGTACCAAGAAGAACCTTGCATCAAAGTAAGAGATCAATGCATCATTTTGAGGGGAACTTACATCATTGTTTTAGGCTTGAATCAAAACTTCAAATAGTTGTTCCAGAACTTCATATCTTGGAGGAGGTGACTTGAAAATCTTTGCATTGTTGTCATGTGATGGAGGAAGCTTGCCATAGAAAAATATGGATCACAGTATAGCATATCTCGACCTTCCTTAAAGGTGTTTTTCTCAAAACTTCATATGATATGACTGCTACAAATAGTATATCTTCTACATCTACTCAGAGCAAAAGTCATGGTTCTTTGTATGGATGCTTTCTTCAGGACTTACAACTTCGAGTACCTTCTTGAATTAGCCATTACACACAAGCCAACAGAGTGTAATCTTCTAACCTTAGCTCCGATACCATGTTGGAATATCAAGGAAATTGTAGATTCTCCTTACTTGATAATTACTTGTGAGATTTGTTGGCCTCTTATTACTTTATTATTTTTTCTTCATCAAGCAATTATCAAAACATGAAGATCACAAGAACACAAAGAACAAAAGATATAGGCTCCAAGCCAGGGAAAAACCCCACAATTGGGGAAAACCCGAACAAACCTCTTCTTATAGAATCAAATCAAAGTGAGACCTCCAAGACCCAAAGACCAAGACCTCCTCCAAGCACCAAGTCAGCCCTCCAAAATCCTTCCTCAAACAAGTCAAAGTTTACCAAGTTAAAGATGGTCAAACTCCACAAATTCTGCTTCAACCCAAAGTATTGACCCTCTACTTCAGGTCTGCAATTTGGACATGCAATCCTCGGCCCTGCAACTCCAATAGAAACCATAGATCTGTCATGACTCATATGTGTGAGAAAACCAGTCAAAAATTCAAATGTTCTTCTTCTTCCTTGGGTTTTATCCTTCTTTCTTGTCCTTATCTCTTCTTTCTTCCTTTCTCAGTGCAAAGATCGGATGCTTGCATGAATATGCCAAATGGGTCGAAGTCTCTTCGAATATATACCTTTTTTAAGGGGTCGAATAGGCCTCTCCTACGTCGACGTTCTCTGGCAGGGCCGACTTGCCCTTAGTAAACAAAATTGACTTTCTAGTTTGAAAAATATTTTTTTCTTGTTACAAAATGCCCAAATGGATCTTTTGCATATGACAAAGACTCCTTTGACTCATTAAACCCTAGGAGCATGAAAACCATGCTTGGCCTAGATGAAAAAGCAATTTGAGCATGAAACCCATGCTTAAAAAATAATATTCTTTTTCTTCTTTTTACTTTTGATACAAGTACAAAAATAATTATGAAGAGCGAACTTAGTTACTTTTCTAACAATCTAAAGGAGTTGATCTATTATGGACAAGAGGACTGAAAGGGTTGATTGCTAAGGAGGGTCAACCAACAAGTAAGTCAAGTTATTTGTCTTTGTTTTTGTGGGCAGTTGAGGGCTTGAAGGATAAGGCCTAAGCCCTAGTTGTACTTTGTATCATAGCATTTGTATCATGGTTTTCTCAAGGGCCATGATCCCTAGTACGAGAGCCTTATGATTATCTTATTGATGGACTGATAAAAAATAATTGGGCATATATATCTTGTGTACTATTGTTGATTTCACTGCTGATATTTTCTGTTAAAATTTCCCAAACCCAGCACTCGATACTCGGTTCCCAAAAATTATTAACTAAACGAATACACAACTAAGTTCCTAACCAAAATATTTAGTGGAAGCAAAGTTACTTTATCTGAATCATATACACATAAACATAAACAGATTTATGCCCAATCAATAGTTCTTCATTAATAAATTAATCATGGAACTTACTTGGGCTCCCGTCCTAGGATAATGGCCCAACTGAGAAAATACAAAATTGATCACCAGCCTCACTGCACTCTCTCGGACCCAGCACATCCTCACTGAGAAGCCTCTCTCAATCTTCTGTTGTTGTTATTGTGTCTTAGCTCCTCACTTTAGGCTCTATTTATAACTTTCTTAGGCTAAGATTGATAGCCAAAATTAGCTTGCCAAGTTAATTGAAGGTAAGTGACTTTACTTTAGTTAACTATCCTATCTTTAGCTTTTTCTACTTTAACTCAAGTACAAGTCATAAATTTAGCTTGCTTTACATGCACATCTCATGCATGTCACATGTAACACATTCGTATGTGTGCAACTCACTTGCACACTGCATATCGCATGCAAGCTCCTAAAGAGGCAAATCAAGGTCCTTATATTCAAGACACAAGGCTAGAAGTACCTTTTGAGCTACAAAACCCAACATTTTTTGTTGTGCAAAGTTGTTAATTATTGAGCACTGCTAGTGTGCTTATGTGCTAGTCTAGTCATAGATAAGACCTAGAGTGCAAGGGAATTTCAACATCAAAAATCAATTTTTTGTTTAATTCTTCTTGGTCGAGTTAAGCATGCAGGAATACTTCTCAATGCTACATCAAAAATAAACATTATTATGCCCCCAACATTAGGTATTGTTGACTATGATGCACGTATGGTTATGGTCTTGAATGATTGGTGATTTTCACTTGACCTTGAGAGGGTTTTCCCAGGTTGTATTGTCATAGCAGCAAAGGCCTCTTGGGAAATAACTATCCTCCTTCTTAGGAGCATTCCAAAGGTCATTTTACCCACATTCCAAAGAGGATGTGACATTGATGATGTAGTGCTTCCTATACAGAGCAAAGTGTTGGGCTACTTGATGACCCCACATGGTACTTGACACTCCAAGGTAACCCCAAATGTTGAAACAATGAGCCCATGCGTTGGAGATGTTGATGATGTGCCTAGTGTTAATGTTTGTCGCTCGAGTAGATACTTCTGCACAAGCCTAAGTGTCTAGGTGTGTAGAAGTTGCCAAATGTCTCCTCAGGACACTTGCTTTAGTGTGAGCAAGTTGCATTTGTAACTTAGCCTAATTCTAACTTAGGAAAAGCACATAATTATTATGTTCACTTATTGAGCTAAAACAAACTTAGGAAAAGTAAAATATTTACTTTAGTGATTATGGTTTTAGCTCAAAGTAAAGTTATAAAAGCAAGGCTAAGGATAAGGAGAAGACACGCCATACAATAGCACAAGATTGAGAAAGGCATCTTAGTGAGTACCTTGGGTCCAAGGAAGGGGGTAGCAAGGAGATCCATATCAACCAAAGAGGGCTTGATCAGCTGGATCAGATCTAGTTGTATGTATGTATTTCCTTAGTGGGGATTTTCCCTGGATGGGAGCCCCAGTAAGTTTTGAAAGTTAATTAAGAATTGTGATTGGGAAGAATCTGTTGTGTGATTTATTTCATGATTGAGATTGGTATATTTTGCTTCCACTGAATTTATTGTGTTAAGAACCTAGTTGTGCAACAAATCAACAGATTTGTAATCTACCAGGAATTAATTGTCGAGTGTTAGGTTTGTAGGAAATTCTAACATGGTATCAGAGCAGAAACTCTAAGGTATCAATCTCGGAATCACGGGTACCAAGTTCGTACAAGATTGTCAGGGCAAAGTTCGACTGTGATCATACAGGCGAGCAAAAATAAAATTAAGGGAGGCAAAGGGAATCGACCATATGGTACGATTGTGGTTGAAGAGAAAAAAAAATTAAGGGATGAAAATCATTTTTTTGAGTTGAGTTTAAGATTAAAAAAAAGATTGCGGTGGCCAACAATGGGCTGACAAGCCCACCTAGTGACCAACCAAGGCCAACAACCCATCAAATAGCCCCATGGGCGCAGTAGTGAGAGCGGTCACTGAGAAATTTTGGACACAATCACAGCAAAATTTTGGACACAATAGACAAGAGAACAAGGTTCATAATTGCTAAAAATGGGCAAAGACACAACCAGCAATACAGAGTGGGAATTGAAAGTTACGAGGGAGGATGTCAAGCGGGCCCTCTTACCCACCAAAAGGGCGTAACGGCATAAGAGAAAAAAAATTTCCTATCTTGGACAACCAACAAGCCACCAACCCTATACATTGCTCAGTTATGATGATATACCACACTCCACCATTTGCACTGGTCATACACCTCTCACCATCCTGCATTCCTCTTGAATAAAGATGGGCTACCACTCGGCAGGTACTTTAACCATTTTGAAATCAAGTGCTTTTACTTAATGTTTGGGACATTCTATAAAATGGTGATCTGGATGATTGATTGATCTTGACTATAAATGTGTTCTCTCACCTTACCAAGAGGGTTTCTCTTTAGCCCCAGTCCAATGGGACCTCCTCTGAGGCCTTAGGATTATAGGGAGGGCACTACTTGGGAAACCTGGATTGAATTAGCACGTACATAGCCATTCCATACTTAACACCTTTCATCATTCCCTTGATTTCACGTCCATCCTTCGGGTTTGTTGTCATTGGTTCATTGGGATTTGGCACCCTCACATCCATATCCTTGAGTTGGGGTTGGAAAACTTTTCCCTAAAGGTTGATGCAGCTAGAAAGAAAGATAAAAGCATAAGACAGCCACAACAAAAGAAAAAGAAAAGTTAAATGCAAAAGATGTGTGGGACATTGATTAGCATGTTGGCAAAAGCCCAACATGAGCTCTATCCCCCTCATTACCCATCACCCAGATCTTGAGCAGTAGATGCTCCATCATACAATAAAGGAACCCTTGCATGTCCCAACCCTGATGAGCGAGAAACCGACTCATCTTTAAGGTGTAAATAAATGTTAGATCATTAAATGCAAGCTTGGACACCTAAGTTATGCTCCTCACCATAGCATTATTAAAAAGAAGTAAAAGACATACCAAAGGGGTGGAAAAAGCAGGTCGGGGAAAGGGGTAACTCATCCCTACACAATTGCTCCCCCCATACATCTACACACCCAGGTTGATGGACATCCATCAGTTGGTCCCATGGCCATGGCACCAAGTCATGAAGCCTTTCTCCTTTGTTGCCACTACTACCATAAACACCTATGAATTGAAGAGTTAACCTTGGACATGTCACCTCCCCTTAAGGGCTAGAAGCACCTAATAGGGTTGACTATCTAGCCACCCCTAACAAGGTAGGGAACTCTTTTACAGGACTTGGTCTAGTTAGATATTTGAAGGTGATCCTGATTTGAAGTCTTACTATGTCCTTAACAATTGAGTATTCCCCATGATGATGCTTTTACGGTCATTGTCTCTAATGAGTGGTTACTTTCACTTGAGTTTGACATGGTTTTTCTAGGTGGTCCTTCACAAAGCAACAAAGGTCTTATGGGCACACTTACTCCATGCCTACTCCACATGATGCCCATGTCATACTACACTTCCAGAGAGTAGTGATGAACTTGTAGATGCGACATTACCCTCCACAATAGAGCATTGGGCACTTTGGTGATTCTGGTAGTTGATTGACACCTCGGAGCACCCCCAGATGTTGAAGCGTTCAGCTCACTTTCCTTGGTGTTGGAGATTCTTGTTGATGTACCTAGGGACCCAGCATGCCCCCTGGCTAGCCTTAACACTATTTGATGTGCATGGCTTGATTTGGAATCCAAATGATAATGGTCATCTACAGGGTGACTAGGGAGGGATTGTACCACTTCATGAAGCCCTGACGCTTGAGAGAGATTGCACCATGTTGTCTTGACGGCGCCCTTGGAGATGACATAGGGCACCTAGAGCTGGCTTTTGACATATGGAAACATTTTGAGGTGTGATTTAAGGGCTTACCTTCAGTCACTTGGTTGATTATGATGGTTGGAGATGCATCTATCCCATTTCTTATATTTTTGGAGCTTTATTAGCCCTAAAAAGGAATGACATCTTGCTTGGGAGGAGTTTTGAACCACACATGTGGGCTATTAGTGGATTAATGAAGAACATGCTTAACTAATGAACTAATAATAATAATAAAGATTCATTTTTCTTCTTTTCGTTGTTTACATGAGAGACATATTAATACAAGTACAATGATAATTATGAAGACCAAACATAGTTACATTTTCAACAAAAGATGTATGATGCCCTAACAAATCTATTTACTATCAATAGTGTTGGTCAAGCCATGAGTTTGAAGCAATGTTGCACGAAACGCCCCCCAAATCAAAACCCGGATTCGCAACCCTTACAGATCCGTGGGTGATCCAGCCCCGGAACCGTGTCCCAGAAATTTGGAAACGCGGATCGGGCCGGAAAAAATGATTCATGGTCTGTGGGAACCATCCAACCTAATCCGCATTTCCGTACACACGAGATGCAGTCCGGGGCTGGATCACCCGGTGGATACGCCACGGATTGGGGCCGATTCTGGGCAGATCCCGACCACTTTCGTGGGGGTTGGTTATGCCGTGTGGACCCACATAAATCATATTTTTTTTGTTTAATTGTGGTTGGGGGTGGTTTAACTTGGGCTAGGGAAAAGAATGAAGGTAATGAAAGTTTATTTCTCTTCTCATTTTGTAATATCCCTTATCAATAATATTCCTCAAACATGAGCAAACTCCAACCAGAGATGGAGTGGGAGGGCATCTACCAGATATGTTGCCTCTGAAAAGAGGACGAGATCTGGAGGCTACCTGGCCCTTTCCAGACTCTGTCTAAGAGTATAGGAGAAAACACACAAGTGGTATAGTAGCTGGGAAACTCAAAGAGATAAAAATAACAATGGTGCAACATATAACAATATAACCATAAGCAGATACTCAAGAAATGCAGAGAGAAATGCTAGGCCATTTTATTATACTGAGTAATAGAACGAGTACAGGAGGTGATCAGAAATATGGCACCTCGACTTGCACGAGGCAAGTGAAGAAATACACTCAGAATAGCAAAGGAATGGCCTCTCTCTGAACTGCGTCCAAGCTACTGGAGAACTATCGTGCTGCTGCTAGAAATCAAATGAGGATTTGGGGTTGTTCCCCTCCTCAGAAAATGTTGAAACTCTGGAATCATATTCTACTCAGAAAATCTAGAAAAGCCCAGAAAGCTTTTCTGAAATGGCCGACCCACGAAAATCACCCCCTTGGGGATCTACGCTGTCCCTCAAGGCTCTGCGCTGCCACTGGAATAAACCCACTACAACTCTACCTGAAACTCAGCCAAAATCCTCCAATATGCAAGAGTTGATCCCCTCCTCAACCTCCTAGCACAAATCCACCTGCAAAATCTCAATCTAGAACTCCTGCCAGAAAGAACTACGTCATCCCTCTCAAGACTGCGCAGTCATCCAAGATGCTCAATCCTCCTACCAAGATGCTGATGAAACTACTACAAAAGTACTGACAGAAATACCTTGCCCGAGCAGGCACTCGAAGTCCCCCGGGGCTAAGGGTGAGATCTCCGAACGGAGACACTCAATGCACTAAACAGTGTTGCAGACTAGCTAAACAGCCAGTGTGCTCCAAGTCGAAGTGACTAGCTCAAATGCACATAATCGAATGCCAAAATGAGGAGGCTCCTCTCTCCTTTATAGCATTGGCCTCTCTCAATCTCAAGGCTCACCTCCTCCAACGTAGCTTTCCTTTTGTCGCGTGTTTCTCACCATCTGCGCAGTCACTCCAAGTGTCTACATGGGCCCCTCCTCTACGTGGTTCTTTGGCCCCCCTTGGCTCACCTTTTAAGTTACAACGTTGTGCTACTAGGGAGTGTCTTTATTCATGAAGTGAGTATGTCCCCCTCTCCTCACCTTTTTATTTATAATTAGCTATAGAAGGCAAAATTGAGCAAAATCGAATATTCCAATTAGCCATGGCTAATTAGGAATATTACACATTTCCTCACTTTTGTATATTTGGAGAGCTTGGAGAAGAGAGGCGAAAAGAGCTTAGAGAATAGAAGAGAAGAGAGGAGAAGAGAGCTTGGAGAAAATAGACTTGAGGAGAGCTTGGAGGAGTGAAGAAGGAAGAGCTAGGAGCAGTGAAGGAGCAGGAGCTTGGAGGAGTAAAGAAGGGCTTCCATTTACAAGAGCTAAAGATGTAAGTGCACACCCGAAACTCCCTCATTTTTCTGTCATTGTTTTTTGTATTTTTTTCTCCTCCCTCTCCTACTCTTTCCCGTTCTTCATTCTTGCTCATTTAATTGCAAGTTGTCCACCACCTATATTCATATTCCAAGATGGTGTTCTTTTGGCTTCTATGTATCATTCCACTTTTGGTTTTCATGATAGCAAGGGGGAGTAGGAATAGAAGGGAAGAAGAACAAGAGGATAGTGGTCCCATGAGTAACCCAATGTATGATGAGAAGGAAGGGTTTGAAGAGGATGGGGATGAACCTGAAGAGAACACTGAAACACTAGAGGGGAAAGCTGCATTGACACCCTTGTGGAACTATGTGACCAAACGTGAAAGAGGAAAAGGTGGTGGAAGCTACAAGTTTTTGTGCCCTCATGGTTGTCATGGAGGAAAACCATATAGTGGTTTATATACTAGAGTGAGGAGGCATTTTTGTGGTGTGATGGACAATGATGAGAAAAAGGGTGTCGTGGGGATACAAATTTGCTCAAACGTTTCAACTGAACAAAGAAGAAAATACATCCAAATAGAGGAGGTTGCACAACAAAAATGCAAGAAACAAAAACCTCAATATGAATCAAGTGTAACCTTTAGATTTGGTAGCTCATCTCCTCATGGTACTTCTACAACCTCTGGAGGTAGAACAATAGGGGATTTCCTTAATGTTGTTGGGAGGGATGATGTGGATGGAAAGATAGTCCGATTTATTTGTGCTTGCGATGTACCATTCAATGTGCTTCGCTCTCCTTATTGGCATGATATGGTTAAGGCCATCAATGAAGCCCCAAAAGGATACAAAAGCCCCAACTATGAGAAAGCTAGAACAATGTTACTAAAAAGAGAAAATGCAAAGGTTCAAAGAGCTTTGCCACGTTTTACAAATGAGTGGGTGGAGTAATGATTGAAATTGATGTCTGGTAACCACCATTGTATATTGCGATATTTTTTAAAGGGATTGTTGGGCGACGGATCCCCCCATAGCATGTTTTTGGGGCTTGAAGCCCGAATCTTGGTCAAGTGTATTGTAAAGACCCCACGAAATGTGGGCGCGGAGCGCAAGAGTCTAGGGTTGTCCACCCTAAGATAATGTAATTTAATGTAAAGTGTGTCGGCCTACCCATGGTCCGCGGACCATGGGATTGTATAAATAGAGCGAAGCTCTAAGTATAAAGTCAGTCTAAGTTTTGACAAGTAATAGATAGATGCGAAAGCATGGTTAGAAGATAGAAGCGAATCTGAAGTGTACTGGGTCATAGCTGTAGGTATAGGCTCTGCAGCTGAGTGCACAGAGGCCTAGTAGAGTCTGCAGATGAGTGCGCGGACCCCTGCAGCTGAGTGCACAGGGCGGAGTCGGGTCTGTAACGGAACTTAAGTATTAATAAAGACAAGATTGATTCAGATTATTGTGCATCTGTGCATAGATCTATATTTCTATGTTCTGGTTATTCTTTATGCATTTATATTATTTTCAAGTACGCGCGCTAATCTGAAAGTTGAACAAGTAATAAGAATATTGGGCCCGCACAAACTATGTTGGCTACGTGGGGCTTGACCCAGGTTCAGCAGTGAGTTTAGCCAAGCAAATCCCGATACTACTGGCCCTTTTGGCAACAATTCACGGAGCGCGGACTGAGGTCTCACCCGAAGTAGTATGGGAGGGTGTTGGAACTAGGTTTCCGCACCATAAGGATGTCTTGATGAGGGTTCTAGGGGTTCGCGATCCTAATCCGTGCGCTGCGCTGCTCCGCGCAGCTTTCTATGCTTCGCAACCTGTGCGCACCTTCGTATTATTCCGATCCAATCCTTACTGTGCTATTATATTAGTGCTTAACTTAGTTTGTGCGGGCCCAATATTCTTATTACTTATTCAACTGCCAGATTAGCGCGAGTACTTGAAAACAATATAAATGCATAAAGATAACCAGAACATAGAAATATAGATCTACAAACAGATGCATAATATTCTGAATCAATATTATCTTTATTAATACTCAAGTTTTGTTACAAACCCAACTCTGCCCTGCGCACTCAGCTGCAGGGCTCCGCGCACTCAGCTGCAGACTTTACTAGGCCTCTGCGCACTCAGCTGCAGACCCTCTACCTACCACTACAACCCAATACACTTCAAATTTCACTTCTATCTTCTAACCATGCCTTCGCATCTATCTGTTACTTGTCAAAAACTAAGACTTCCTTTACACTTAGAGCCTCGCTCTATTTATACAATCCCATGGTCCGCGGACCATGGGTAGGCCGACACACTTTACATTAAATTACATTATCTTAAGGCGGACAACCCTAGACTCTCGCGCTCCGCGCCCGCATTTTGCGGGGTCTTTACATTACACTTGACCAAAATTCGAGCTTCAAGCCCCAAAAACATGTTATGGGGGGATCAGCTGCCCAACAGGGATTCATTCTTTTTTTTGGAGAATCCATGTTCCACGACAACTCTAAGTACTGGGTACCGCTTTATTTTGATATGATACATTGGAGAGCTACCAAGCTCCATCATTATTGGTTGGATGAGCATATTACTGTCATCCATACAGAGCCTCTTGGGAAATTCTTCAAGGAGAGGTTGGGAGTCATGGATAGACCCTACTATGAGGGTCCTTGTCGATCATTGAGCTCTGGGAGCTCCTGGGAGCTTGGGGTACTTCTTGAGCTATGAGCAACCATAGGGTGAGTGGTTCACCTTCCCCTATAGGTGCGTTGTATATAGGGTGAGTGGTTCAACTTCCCTAGTGATACTCCATGATGATATATGAGAGCATAGGGTGAGTGGTTCACCTTCCCCTATAGCGATTGGTATATGCATAAGATGAGTGGTTCACCTTCTCCTATGGCATGTGAACAAGATGAGTGGTTTGCCTTCTCCTGTGAAGACCCTAGTCAGAGATGTTAATAGACATATGTCTGTTGTCACATGTGGACATGTCAGTGGGATGTGGTGTTGATTTTGGGTAGCATTGGATCTGCTCTAGCTCCGAAATTTTGTGGAGGGGCTAGAACACATGAGATCTCAAAGACCCAGAAATCATTTGGAGAAATTCCACCCGGATGAGAAGTTATTAAAATAATTAATATTTTTAATGAGTTCCTAAGTCTAAACTTAGGAAAATAAAAAGATTAATGTGTATTAATAAAAATATGGGTGAGAAGGTTCTAAGTGACGAGGATCAAGTTGTTTTAATCTTAGCCATTGATTAGAGATTACATCACGGTCATTGATTCATCAACGGGAAAAGTATAAGAGGAGGCTTGAGGGTCAGTTGGAGATACACCAAGAGATCAAAAAGTTTGATTTTTCTGGAGCGTGGCTTGCTGAGAAAGTCGAGCTAAGTGATCTGAGTTGCAGTGAGAGGGGTAGTTCAACAGAGGGAATTCAGTCCAAGGCCGAGGATACATAGCAAAGAGGCATAGCAATAGCAGGAGAGATAGCACAGCTCCAGCGAGGGTGACGCAGAAGCTAGTGGGGCTGACGCGGAAGCTAGAGGCGCTGACGCAGAAGCTAGAGGCGCTGACGTAGAAGCTAGAGGCGCTGACGCAGTTCCCTAGAGGCAGCGCTGAGTTTTTTTGTGGAGCAGAGAGAGCAACAGTTCAGCATATCGACTTCTGAGCAAGGGAGGCTCACTGGGAGGGTGACGCAGCTCCTAGAGGAGGTGACGCAGTTCCAACGAGAGCTTGGAGAAGCCATCACTACCTAGCACCGGGAACAATAGTTGTCATCTTTGGAGTTTGATCATCCAGTTGTTAGATTGCCAAAATATGTGTCTCCAGATAGAGGTACTTCTGCCAGGTTTATTCTCTATTGGGTGAGACGGATTTGGCACCCTAGTTGTATTCATAAATCTGCATAATAATACAAACCCTCTATACATTGCACCGGTTTTCCCGCGTTGGGTTCTTTCGAGGACGATTGTCCAAAAATAACGATGTCCCTTATGTGACTGTCTCAGTGCATTTCAGTTCATGATATATATGTATGTGTAGGCTGCAATAGTGTTTTCATCGTTGTTTAAGTAATTAAATAACTTGTTGAATGTAAAGAACAAGTAGGAGATGATAAACCAGTGATTGCAATAGGATTTTTGATGTGTAGATTCAGAAATTTTCAAAGGGTAACAGAGGATTGCAGATCATAGGAGACTAAAGACACCAGTGGAGAAATCCAGAGCATTTACTACAGAGAAGCAATTGTCGTGAGTGACAACGTTGCTTCAAAGGCAAAGGTGCAGTTGTAGGAGTGACGCAAAGCTAGAGGAGGTGACGCAAAGGCTCACGCAATGCCTACGTCAGCATTTCGAGCCTGTAGAGGATGACGTAGAGCCAGAGAGGAGCCCACGCAGTGACTACGTCAGCTCTCTGGGCCAGCACAGAGCCAGAGAGGTTTGAATCAGTGAGTTGTCGAGGATGAGGAAGCAGAGCAGATTCGATTTGAGGAGCTGTGGGACGTTGTTTTTGTTGGTGCAGAACAATGTTTGTGGAGACAAAGCCAAGGTAGAGGGACTCACTACCTTGACAGATTTATAGCCAAAGTAATCTAGATCTGGGTTGCAGAAGCAAAGGAGGATTGGAGAGGAAGTGATTCAACAGTTGGCGGGAGGATTTCCGTGAAGGAAATCAAGACTCAAAGGGAGTCTAGAGGAGCTTGTTCCTTAGAGGATTTCTAGCACCAAAGAAATCCAAATCCAAATCTTGCTAGATTGACAGCAGGAGAGGGAGAAGAGAATCAATCCTAGTTTTGAGCAGAGATGGCAATGAATGGTTTGAGGGATCAAGATAGATTGGATGGAACATCCAATTTTGTCATCTGGAAGGCCAGGATCCTAGCAATCCTTGACAAACATCGCATCAAGGACTATGCCTTGAAGGTAGTTGCTGAGTCGATCAACGCTAATCCGTTGAAGAAGTATGAGGAGGCCCAGGCTAAGGCCAAGTGCATGATCCTAGACGGGGTCAAAGATCATGTAGTACCACACATTGCTGAGAAGAACACAGCAAGGGAGATGTGGGAGGCACTGACCACCTTGTATTAGGGATCTTCCGTCCAACGGAAGATGCTATTAGAAAATCAGCTGAGACAGTACCAGATGCAGAAGGGAGAAGAGATCGATCCCTTCCTTCTCAGGTTGCAAGGGATTCGCGACCAGTTGACTTCCGTGAGGTCTACACCAGATCCTGAGTTCACGGTCAGGACTGCCCTAAATGCAGTCACCGAGGACTGGGAGACTTTTGTCTAAAGTATCTTGGGCAGAGTGACTCTCCCCAATTGGGAGGATATGTGGGCAGCTCTTCGACAAGAAGAGCTCAAGAGGATGACCAAGACAGGAGGTAGCGGCAAGGTAGCCCGAGTCAAGAAGGAGGAGGAGGATGTAGCTCTGGCATCATCAGGACAGCAAGGGTAGCAGAAGAGAAAGAAGGAGGACATAACTAAGGTCTGATGCGTCAACGGTGGGGAACTAGGGTAGAAGGGCAAGGGGGAAGCTTCTGAACCGAAGGCTAATCCAGCGATAGCGGACAAGGAAGGAGAGGATGACGATTGTGCCATGAGTGCTCATGCACCTCTCGAGAAGAGGTGGGGTGACATAGAGTTGTAATCGAGAGGACTACATGGGGGCAAGATCCTTGAGGTGCCCAAAATCTTGGATCACATATGGCTACAGGAGCCCTTAACGACAATAGCAAAATGATAGGTGTCAGTTGGAGCGAGGTGTGATGAAGCGACAGTGGCATTGCTAGAGTGCCAAAGTTTGAGGCAACGCAGTGGATGTTGTAGCAATGCGAGAGGCACAGAGCATTTTGCAGCAGTGCAGTAGCAACAGAGGGGCAGCATAGACTAGCAGCAGAGGTAGCTTCAGCATCACGAGGCATCCACATTGACCAGCATGTCAGTGTTTGGGTGAGTTTTCAATTGCTTACTTCTCAGCAACTAAGTTGCAGTGCAGCTTTTAGCAGTCGCAGTGCTATGGTCAGCATGATGCAGGCTTTTGAGAGGGAATTGTAGTACAGATGCAGCAGTGGCAGTGGCAGATTCATGGGCAGCAGTACAGGAAGCAGCGGTGCAGTGGATGAAGGGCAGCAAGCCAAGCATCAACAGCATAGAGGACTGATGGAGTGGATCAGTGCAATGCTTCTATGGGGAAGTATTGCTAGAGCACATTCCTCGCTAAGAGAGAGTGTTGATTTTGGGTAGCATCGGATCTGCTCTAGCTCTGAAATTTTGTGGAGGGGCTAGAACACATGAGATCTCCAAGACCCAGAATCGTTTGGAGAAATTTCGCCCGGATGAAAAGTTATTAAAATAATTAATATTTTTAATGAGTTCCTAAGTCTAAAAATATGGGTGAGAAGGTTCTAAGTGATGAGGATCAAGTTGTTTTAATCTTAGTTGTTGATTAGAGATTAGATCACGGTCGTTGATTCATCAACAGGAAAAGTATAAGAGGACGCTTGAGGGTCAGTTGGAGATACACCAAGAGATCAAAGAGTTCGATTTTTTTGGGGCATGGTTTGTTGAGAAAGTCGAGCTAAGTGATCTAAGTTGCAGTGAAAGGGGCAATTCAGCAGAGGGACTTCAGTCCAAGGCCGAGGATACATAGCAGCGAGGCAAAGCAGCAACAGGATAGACAGTGCAACTCCAGAGAGGGTGACATAGAAGTTAGTGGGGTCTGACGCAGAAGCTAGAGCTGACACAGTTCCCTAGAGGCGGCGTTGGGGTTTTCTGTGGGGCAAAGAGAGCAGCATATCAACTTCTGAGCAAGGGAGGCTCATTGGGAGGGTGACACAACTCCTAGAGGAGATGACGCAATTCCAGCGCAGAGCTTGGAGCAGCCATCGCTGCCTAGCACTGGGAATAGCAGTTGTCATCTGTGGAGTTTGATCAACCAGTTGCTGGATGCCATAATATCTATCTCCGGAGAGAGGTACTTCTGCCAGGTTTATTCTCTATTGGGTGAGCCGGATTTGGCACCCTAGTTGTATTCAAAAATTTGCTTAATAATACAAACCCTCTATATGCTGCACCGGTTTTCTCGCATTGGGTTTTTCCGAGGACGATTGTCCAAAAATAATGGTGTCCCTTGTGTGATTGTCTCAGTGTATTTCAATTCATGATCTGTATGTATGTGTAGGTTGCAATAGTGTTTTCATCGTTGTTTAAGTAATTAAATAACTTGTTGAATGTAAAGAACAAGTAGGAGATGATAAACCAGTGATTGCAGTAGGATTTATGATGTGTAGATTTAGAAATTTTCACAAGTGGTTCATCGTTTCCCCACATGCAGGATGCTCATTCCATACGATTGATGGTTGACATGTCAATGGGTCATGGCTCATCCTTTCCCCACGTGTAGGATCCTTCCTACCATTGATGATTGGCATGCATGTAGGACGTGGTTCATCCTTTCCCTCCGTGTGATTGTGACATGTGTTTATAGGATGTGGTTCATCCTTTCCCTATGTGTGGCTATGGCATGTGTTTGTAGGATGTGGTTTCTCCTTTCCCTACGTGTGGTTGTGAGCAGGATGTGATATATTCTTTCCCTGTTGATGTTTCTGCATCATCCTACCCATGTAGTCCGGGACACATGGGAAGTACCTCTCATCTGGCCAATGAGTTGGGAAAAGTGGTTAGGGACCATAGCACTACCAATGGATGCATCGTGTATTGTCGTACTCCCTATGACTAGGATGCATGGTGTTTCTTCAACTTGATCACTTGGGATCAAGTCCGATTGGAGTTCACCCTTTGACTATGTGGACTGACTTACTCTCGATCGATTCTTCTTTATTATTCATATCAGTGCTCAATAGAGCAGAGATGAAATGAGACTCTGAGATAATTCATGGCATCAAGATGGCAAGTTGATCAATGATGATGGAAGGATTGGCAAGTGGAATTCTCCCTAGTTGAGAGGGACTGTTAAAATTTGGCAACTAGGGCCAAATTCCACTTTGTGTAGCTTCTTTGAAGAAGATAATTATTGCATTAAATTCCTATTCTCGAGAGGATGAAAATCGGCATAAAGATCACCAAATTTGGATAAGCAAAAATATTTATTTGTTCAAAAGAAATTATATAAGTCATAACCTTATCAAAGGCAGGAAAAATTAAAAATTTGATATTTTGAATTTGCCTCCAAGTTTCAAGGTCGGCTTCACCTTCATAAGGACAAATCATCATGTCAAATTATATATAAAGGCATCCTCCATCCTCATTACACATATCCAAAAAGATCTCCAATATATATCTGAGGCAGTCGTGCTCAAGGAGGATGAAGGTTAGTTCTCTTTTGGGTTCATCTTCTACAACTAGGTCGAGATGCTTCACTTAGGGCAGCCGCAAGAGAAGGGAAGATAAGGTGTGGGCAATTTCTGGATTTTGGAGTGTTTTCTTGCTTCTTATAGGTCTGAGTTTCGAGCTGAGGCTGCCACATTGCATAAGGGTTGATCTAATTATAGTTTGGGCATGATCCCCATGGTGAATCTCTCTTAGAAGTTGGTCGTAATAGCTTGAGTCACCTTCAGTCAGGCCGCTAGCCTTGAACACCTTATTCTAAAGACCCAGAAGCTACAGCTAGGATGTTGCAGTCTAGAATGCATGATCTGAAGGTTGTGTGATTCGTATTTGCAGCCTAGATGAAGGTTAATGGGCAGCGTATAGTTGGAAGGTCTGGTTGATGGAAGCCGCAGTCAATAGAAGGGTGTTGTAGCAGACCGCACTTGTGCCCTAACCTGTGATCTGAATTACAGTGATGAAGCATGCAGAGGGTGCCAGAATTACAGTTTTGATCAAGCCCTTCTTTTGTCTAAGGGTCGTAAATTGGCAAGTCATTCTGATTTTAAATTATTGTACTCTCTCTCTACTGAACATTTGATATTGATAATAAGAAGAATTGTTAAAGGGTTTTCCCCATCTTGTGGTTTTTCCCTGCTTGAGCCATATCCTTGTGTTCTCCTATCTTGGCTTGTCTTTTGTATTTATGTTGAATGTTCTTTAATCAGTCACTGTCATAAGTTAATGATTAATGTGATTTTTAATAGATTAATGGAGTTAATTATGGGCTAATGAAGCAATTGTCCTAAGCAAAGAACATGTTAACTAAAAATTAACAGTACTTGAGTCTTGGTGGTGGCCAAGTGGCCTATTTCGTAAACATTATTATTTGAATTTTGGTCAAGACTAATGTTGACAGTTGCTCACTTGCTAGATAAGTTACTTGAATGTTTGATGATTTTATCTTCTAAATGTTTTATGTTTTATAATATGCTTAAAAATTTGATGTATGTTTGTAATTGCTAGAATCTAGATGGTTGATGCTCGAATAATTAATCATTGATGTACAATGGAATCATGGATGCCATATCTATCTTGATTTATGTAAAAATATGCATGTTTTCATGTCTTCTACAACTAATTTGGTATTTGGGATGTTTTTTTAATATAAATGCAAAAAAAAATATAAAAATTATATATATAGTAGACGCTTCGCTTCCTATATTTTTGGGAAATGACACTTCTGCGTGCCCGCTTCCAAAAAACATCCCTGTTTCGTCCCCGCTTCGTGCAACTTTGGTTTGAAGCATGGTTGCGGGGGAGCTCCCACCCCCACCCCCCGTCGAATCCGCTCCCGAATTTGCTCCTTGTGGGAGCGTGCTCCCTAAAAAAAAATTCACTCCCTGCCTTTTAAGGAATGATAGAGGGAGCTATTACAAAAAAAATTGAGTGTGGCAACCTAATGTTCAATCCTATGGCCCTAGTGTTGATATGTAGTTCATGGTAATGCTAAATTCTTAAAGTAAAAGGATGAAAATGAAAGACATCTTTTTACTTAAATTTTTAACATTACCATGAAATGACTCGAGATGACTCAGGATGTTTGAGAGTGGTTTCGACCTCATTGGATTTCATATCGAGAAAGTAGAATTTTAGATCTCACTCAAAATCTAGCAGACTTGTCATTTTTTCAGCATTGAGGGGGATTGGAATGTTTCCATTGGATTTTGTCATGTGCTAGGGTATGGAACTTGTATTTAATCAAGAGCACCAAGCCCTCTTTGCGGGGGAGACTCCCAATGATCAAGAGCACCAAGGCCATTCGACTATGCAGGAGGAGACTCCCAATAAAGCACAAGACAAGAAATTAGAAATTTCTCATGGCAAGAGGGTCAAGCAGTAGATAATAGATTTACTTGTCTTTTCTAGTTTCTAGTACTTTTTATAACTATTGACTCTTTCGTATTTATTATGGTATTTTTTGTAAACAATATATGACAATTTAAGTTTGAAGTTTGAAGTTGGCATTTATAACTCATTGGTAATGAATTATGAATATGATGCTTCGTGAAACAGTTTGAAGTTTGAAGTTGGCATTTATAACTCATTGGTAATGAATTATTAATATGATGCTTCGTGAAAGTTGAAAGTTGAAACATTTCATTTCATGTTAGATATTTTTTGTTATAGTTTGGTTACTTCAGAATGGTAATGGTTACAAGTACAACTTTAGTGATAAATGACAACAAATGTTATATATTGAATTTTGAAAGCTTGAAACTTTAAGACTGATGAATCATGAGACTCGATATGTTGTATGTGCTAACTTGTGGATGTGGTTGATGAAGATTATTACTTCTAGATGATTGATGTTATATGGTTCAATCCATGTTTTTATGTTTTTTATATCAAATTCATCATTCTACATGATTTTGTTGACATCTATGCATCAAAATATATAAAAATATATATCATATAAAAATTCACTCCCGAACAAGGAGCTTTTTAAAATGTCGCTCCCCACTCCCGCTCCCAAGTAACCTTGGTTTGAAGAATGAGCTTCGTAATGTAAGGATGACAGATGATGACACTATGGCTTCATATTTCGTAAGGATTTCTCAAATAAGAGATTAACTTTGAGCAATTGGAGAAACTATTTTTGAGAACAAACTTGTGACTACAGCACTCGATGGTCTACCTAGATCATGGGATGCATTTGCAGCACATATAAGAAGTTGGAAGAAAGCTCCTTCATTTGAAAAACTATGGACCTCTTGTGCTCAAGAAGAATCAAGGTTTATATCAAGAGATAAAAAGGAAGAAGCTTCTCAAGCACTTGCAGCCCACTCCAAGAGAAGTAGAGGAAAGAATAAGGGTGGCTTTCAAAACAAGAAGTCAAGAAGAAGATCACCTCCTCCCCAAAGGAAGAAGGACATGTCAAGAATTCAATGTTATGGTTGTCAAAAATTTGGACATTTCAAAAAGGATTGTACTAAATTGGCTAACAACAAAAGAGAAAGGGAAAACAACATGCTTTTGCAGTTGACGTTAAAGATGAACATCCAAAGAAGCATAAAGGCGACAAAGTTTCCTTTTACTTTTCTGCTCTAACAAGTTCTATTGCAGAGGATGATGATATGTGGTTGGTAGATAGTGGTGCATCAAGACATATGACCGGAGATCATGGCAATCTCTCTAGCATGATGGAAAAGAGGTTGTCCCAAAGGGTAGAGCTTGGAGACAATCACAACTATGCAGTCAAAGGAGTTGGAAAGGCATCCATAGAGTTGGAATCTGGTAACAATGTGCATCTCAGTAATGTTCTATATGTACCAAGTTTGAAAAAGAATCTAGTCTCTATTTCATGTTTAGAAGATAAAGGAGATAGAGTAGCTTTTGTGGATGGAAAAGTACTTGTATGGTCCAAGGGCTCTAGTATAGATAATGCTAGGGTTATTGGGATTCGTGAAGGAAGATTGTATAGACTTGTGAGTCAACCAGATCAAGCCCTAGTACATGATGAAATCAATCCAAGTGAGTTATGGCATAGAAGATATGGTCACCTTCATTATAGAGCATTACCTGAATTGAATCAAATAGTTTCAGGTGTCCCTGAATTGCAAATAGATCATGAAGGTGTTTGTAAAGGTTGTGCACTTGGAAAGAATATCAAGAAACCATTTCCAAGTAGTGACAATAGATCTAAAGAAGTCTTAGATTTGATACATTCTGATGTGTGTGGTTCGATGCTTGTAAGATCACTTGGAGGTGTTGAAATATGTAACTAGGTTCGGTCTTCACAATGACATATGCAATCATGATTTTATGTATATTATGTAATGAGAAAAATAAATTTATTACTGTTGTTCTTGAGGCATGGGTTTCAGGCTCAAGAGAAATTTATTTTAGGTCAAGCTCCATTTGAAAGCTTCTAAGGCTTATGAGTCATTGTCATGTATGAAAGACCCATTTGGGCATGTTACATATTGCAAATAAAAATTATTTGAGTCAAATGACCCTCTAAGACCAAGTCAAGATGCAAGCTTCAAGTCCGCCTTCAAAAGAGCTAGTCGGCCTACCTCAGAGGACATATCGGCCTATTAAGGGACCCTAGGAAGCCTATATAAAGGAGGACTCGACATCACTCAAGGGTGCATTCATTCAAGCAAAAAAAAATGTTCGATCAAGAGAAGAAGGTGACCTCAGTCACCTCACAGCGAGCGAAGGAGAAGATAAACTCTAGAAGAAGAATCTGAAAGTTTGAAGTCTATTTTGGGCTAAAGTTACTCACACGTGTGAAAAGGATAGGGTATCATTTATTGCAGCAGAAGACGAAATATTGTAGTCACTTAAGGAGGCCTAAATCGAGTAAAAAGACAAGACATATTGCAAGTCAAATTGCAGAAGGAGCCTCTATACGAACGAAGAAGAGAAAGAGGAAATATCTCCATCCTTCTCCCACACGTGCAGAAACTAGGGTTTCTGCAGTGACCGAAAAATTGCAGTAAGAAGTTGTAGGGGTCGACAAGGAGGTCGAAGAAGCAGCTGAAAGGAAGTTTGACTAAAGTTGACTTTGGGAAAGAGGAGCTCATCAAGGAGAAGCATAGACTTGGTCTTGGAGGAGTTTTTGGTCAAGGGTCTAGGTCTTGGAATTCATCAATTGAAGATTCTATAAGAAGAAGAATTCTTGTGGGTTTTCCTCTCAAATTGGAGAGGTTTTGGCCCTAGTTGATCGCCTATATCTTGTGTCATTTGTCTTATTGTTCTTTATGATTTGGTAGTTGTTTGATGAAGAAAAACACTAATGATAATAAGTAAAAGAAGAGTCTAAGTAAATGAAGTAAAAATACATCACAAACAGTGATCAAAGAAAAGAGAAATCATCCTATGTTGTTGCCCCTAGATTTCTCGACAGGAGGTTCATTGTACTATGTGACATTTATTGATGACTTCTCTCGTAAGACATGGATCTATCTTATGAGAAGTCTTCACAAGGTTTCAAGAATTCAAAGTTGAAGTGGAGAACTTGACAGATTGAGATAAGAAGATCAAGATTTTGAGATCTGACAATGGAGGAGAGTACACCTCAATAGTGTTGGAGAATGTAGTAACATGTAGGGCAACTATTCAAAAAATCCTCCTTGACCTTAATAATTGCTTGTGAACTTTAGTTAGCTTCTTATTGTTCTTTATTAGATTCTTTCATCAAACAATTATCAAGAGCATAAACAATAAAGACAATAGACACAAGAAGTAGGCTCCAAGCTAGGGAAAAACCCCTCCAAAGGAGAAAACACAAAAGAATCTCTTCTCTTCTTATAGAATCAGTTCAAATGAGAAATCCAAGACCTAAACTTCAAGACCAAGACCTCCTCCAATCACCAAGTCAACCCTCCAACAAATGCTTCCTCAAACTAGCTTAGATCAACACAGTCAACAAAAGTCAAACCTTCTTTAATCAACTCCAAATCTTGGTTTCATCCCTTACCTCAAATCTACAACTTCGGCCTACAATTCTCGGCCCTACAACAACTGCAGAAACCCTAGAATCTTCACACATGTGGGCAGAAATAGGTAGAAACCAGATCCCCTTCCTTCGTTTGGTCTTCCTTCTTGTCTTCTAGCCTTTCGCTCTTCCTGTCTTCCTTTCTTGCTTGAGATAGAATAAAGTGTGTGCTAATGAGGTTGAACTATCTTCCTTTATATACCCTTCACATGAGGTCGAATGGGCCTCTCCTAGGCTGACTTGTCACTGGTAGGGCCGACTTGTGCTTGGAGGTCATTTAGACTTTCTAAACTCAAAAATAAATTATTTTACATGTTACAACTTGCCCAAATGGGTCTTATATAATAATATTGACTCTCTACTCATGACAATTATTCTTATGACTTGACAAATCCTAGGAGCATGAAATGCATGCTTGACCTAGATGACCATTTAAAAGAATCATGAAACCCATGCTTGAAAATAATATTTTTCTTTCTTTTGCTTGTTACATAAGATATACATAATGACATGAGTACAATGACAATTATGAAGACCGAAACTAGTTACATTTTTCAACACTCCCTCTTAACTAGGGAGGTATTCATAATTGTACAACTAGTACAAGGATATTCTCAAACTGAAGAATTCTGTGTCAGATTGATAAGCCATCTTTTAAGCATCAACATCATAACCAACACTATCATCATAGTAAGGCCTTTAACTGACAAGGTCATCTTATTTTAGAGCATTATGCTGGGAGGTTTTACATGAGACACCACACTACGTCTAAGGCACATACCCCATCTAAATGTTCACTAGGTATGTCTTTTTAGAACTTATTCTTATCTTGGATTACCTACCCTCAAAGAACATTGGTCCTCTTCAACCACTCTTCTCTTGGATATTTGTCCAAACCTCAAAGAGTGTCAGTCAACTTCCTATATTGGATTCTCTACCCTCAAGGAGTATCAATCTCATATTCTTATCCAAGGAGTATCAATCTCAAATGCTTATCCAATCGTCCATTCTCCTTCCTAGTGCCTTCACTAAGACTTACAATTGTTAGTCATGGTCTAGTGAATGACACATGGAGAATATGATGTCTAACATCACTCCCTCTCACCTAGAGAGGAGATCCTCATTTCCCCTTGATTAGGGAATACATCCTTGCTCCTTTTCAACATTTAAGGAGACTTACTCCTTAAGCATAGAGGATATTTCTAACTTCCTTTCAATTTGGGAAGTTAGCTCTTTAGTGTGTCTTCATCAATACATCAGCTATTAGTTCTTCATGGAGATCTTCAAATAGTTGCATGGCTCCTTCTTCCTTTTGCATCTCATTATATTGAGCTTTTATCTTCCTAGATGTAATGGAGCCAAATCCGTCATAGGGTTCGAGCCATCAATCTTTTATATCACTTTCTTCTTATCATCATCAACAAAGGGATTATATTGAGCCAATGGAAATAAAGCTAGTCATAGCTTCTTCCAATCATGAAAGTCAAACACTCAAATCATGTTATCTCTTTGTACTGTGACCTCTTAATCCCAAGATGATGTAAACATATTAACCATGTAATCTTTCAATGGTTACCAAAACCATCCACTCAATCCATCTACTCTTTGAATCGAGTTCAAAACAAAGAGTTGTAGATACATTTGCCTCAACTGCCATTATGTATTTTTGCACCATTCTTCTATTCATTTTGGGTAGCATCGGATGTGCTCTAACTCTGAAATTTTGTGGAAGGGCTAGAACACATGAGATCTCCAGAATAGAGAAATCGTTTAGAGAAATTCCACCCGGATGAGGAGTTATTAAAATAATTAATATTTTTAATGGGTTCCTAAGTCTAAACTTAGGAAAATAAAAATATTAATGTGTATTAATAAAAAATGGGTGAGAAGGTTCTAAGTGACGAGGATCAAGTTGTTTTAATCTTAGTCGTTGATTAGAGATTAGATCACGATTGTTGATTCATCAACAGGAAAAGTATAAGAGGAGACTTGAGGGTCAGTTGGAGATACACTAAGAGATCAAAGAGTTCAATTTTTCTGGGGCGTGGTTTGTTGAGAAAGTCTAGCTAAGTGATCTAAGTTGCAGTGAGAGGGGCAATTTGGCAGAGGGACTTCAGCCCAAGGCCAAGAATACATAGCAGAGAGGCAAAGCAGCAACAGGAGAGACATCGCAGCTCCAGCGAGGGTGACATAGAAGCTAAAGGGGCTGCGCAGTCCCTTAGAGGCAGTGATGGGGTTTTCTGCAGGGCAAAGAGAGCAGCAGTTCAGCATATCGACTTTTGAGCAAGGGAGGAGGAGTGACGCAACTCCTAGGGGTAGAGAAGCTAGAGGGGTGATGCAGCTCCCAGAGGAGGTGAAGCAATTCTAGCACAGAGCTTGGAGCAGCCATCACGGCCCAGAACTGGGAACAACAATTGTCATTTGTGGAGCTTGATCATCCACTTGCTGGATTGCCAAAATATCTGTCTACGAATAGAGGTACTTCTTCCATATTTATTCTCTGTTGGGTGAGCTAGATTTGCGACATAATTGTATTCAGAAATCTGCTTAATAATACAAACCCTCTATATGTTGCACTGGTTTTCTCGCATTGGGTTTTTCCGGGGACGATTGTCCAAAAATAACGGTGTCCCTTGTGTGATTGTCTCAGTGTATTTCAGTTCATGATCTGTATGTATGTGTAGGTGGCAATAGTGTTTTCATCGATGTTTAAATAATTAAATAACTTGTTGAATGTAAAGAACAAGTAGGAGATGATAAACCAGTGATTGCAGTAAGATTTCTAATGTGTAGATTCAGAAATTTTCACATGGTCAGAGCATTGCGGACCATAGGAGACTGAAGACACCAGCAGAGAAATCCAGAGAATTTGCTGCAGAGAAGCGGCTGTCCCGAGTGACAGCGTTGCTTCAGAGGCAGAGGAGCAGTTGCAGGAGTGACACAGAGCTAGAGGAGTTGACGCAAAGGCTCACGCAGTGCTTGCGTCAGCATTTCGAGCCTACAGAGGGTGACGCAAAGCAAGAGAGGAGCCCACGCAGTGACTGCGTCAGCTCTCTGGGCCAGCGCAAAGCCTGAGAGATTCAAATCAGTTAGTTGTCGGGGCTGAGGAAGCAACATAGATTCGATTTAAGGAGCTGGTGAGACATTGTTTCTGTTTGTGCAAAACAATGTTTGTGGAGACAAAGCCAAGGTAGAGGGAATCACTGCCTTGACAAATTTCTAGCCAAAGAAATCCAGATCCGGGTTGCAGCAGCAAAGGAGGATTAGGGAGGAAGTGATTCGACAGTAGGCAGGGGGATTTCCGTGAAGGAAATCAGGACTCAGGATTCTAGAGGAGCTTGTTCCTTAGAGGATTTCTAGCGCCAAATAAATCCAGATCCAAGTCTTGCTAGATTGGCAACAGGAGAGGGAGAAGAGAACCAGTCCTAGTTTTAAGCAGAGATGGCAATGAATGGGTTGAGGGATCAGGATAGATTGGATGGAGCATCCAATTTTCTCATCTGGAAGGCCGGGATCCTAGCAATCCTTGACAAACATCGCATCAAGGACTATGCCTTGAAGGTAGTTGTTGAGTCAGTCGACATTGATCCGTTGATGAAGTACGAGGTGGCCCATGCTAAGGCCAAGTGCATGATCCTAAACGAGGTCAAAGATCATGTAGTACCACACATTGTTGAGAAGAACACAGCAAGGGAGATGTGGGAGGCACTGACCACCTTGTATCAGGGATCTTCTGTCCAACGGAAGATGCTATTAGAAAATCAACTGAGACAGTACCAGATGCAGAAGGGAGAAGAGATCGATCCCTTCCTTCTCAGGTTGCAAGGGATTCGCGACCAGTTGACTTCCGTGGGGTCTACACCAGATCCTGAGTTCATGGTCAGGATTGCCCTAAATGCAGTCACTGAGGACTGGGAGACTTTTGTCCAAAGTATCTTGGGCAGAGCGACTCTCCCCAGTTGGGAGGAGATGTGGGCAACTCTTCGACAAGAAGAGCTCAGGAGGATGACCAAGACAGGAGGTAGCGGCAAGGGAGCCCAGGTCAAGGAGGAGGAGGAGGATGTAGCTCTTGCATCGTTGGGACAGCAAGGGCAGCAGAAGAGAAAGAAGGACATAACCAAGGTCAGATGCTTCAACTATGGGGAACTGGGACATTATGCCACTCAGTGCCCCCGAAAGAAGGGCAAGGGGGAAGCTTCTGAATCGAAGGCTGCTCCAGTGAAAGCTGACAAGGAAGGCGAGGATGATGATTGTGCCATGAGTGCTCATGTGCCTTTGGAGAAGAGGTGGGGCGACATGGAGTTGTAGTCGAGAGGACTATATGAGGGGCAGGATCCTTGAGGTGCCAAACTCTTGGATCACATACGGCTACGGGAGCCCTTAACGACAGTAGAAAAATGATGGGTGTCGATTGGAGCGAGGTGTGATGGAGCGACAGTGGCATTGCTAGAGTGCCAAAGTCTGAGGCAGCGCGTTGTAGCAGTGCAAGAGACACAGAGCAATTTGCAGCATCGCAATAGTAGCAAAGGGGTTGCATAGACTAGCAGCAGATGTAGCTTCAGCATCACGAGGCATCCATATTGACCAACATGTCAATGTTTGGGTGATTTCTCAGTTGCTTACTTCTCAGCAACTGAGTTGTAGTGCAGCAGTTAGTAGTGGCAGTGTTATGGGCAGCATGATGCAGCATTTTGAGAGGGAGCTGTAGTATAGATGCAGCAGTGGCAGTGGCAAAGTGATGGGCAGCAATACAAGAAGCAATGGTGGAGTGGATGAAGGGTAGCAAGCCAAGCATCAACAGCACAGAGGACCGATGCAGTGGATCAGTGTAATGCTTCTATGGGGAAGTATTGTTAGAGCACATTCCTCGCTAAGAGGGAGTGTTGATTTTGGGTAGCATCGAATCTGCTCTAGCTCCGAAATTTTGTGGAGGGGCTAAAACACATGAGATCTGCAAGACCCAAAAATCGTTTGGAGAAATTCCACCCGGATGAGAAGTTATTAAAATAATTAATAGTTTTAATGAGTTCCTAAGTCTAAACTTAGGAAAAGAAAAATATTAATGTGTATTAATAAAAATATGGGTGAGAAGGTTCTAAGTGACGAGGATCAAGTTGTTTTAATATTAGTCGTTGATTAGAGATTAGATCACGGTCGTTGATTCATCAACAAGAAAAGTATAAGAGGAGGCTTGAGGGTCAGTTGGAGATACACCAAGAGATCAAAGAGTTCGATTTTTCTGGGACATGGTTTGTTGAGAAAGTCAAGCTAAGCGGTCTAAGTTGCAGTGGGAGGGGCAGTTCGGCAGAGGGACTTCAGTCCAAGGCCGAGAATACATAGCAGAGAGGAAAAGCAGCAGCAGGAGAGAAAGCGCAACTCCGGAGAGGGTGACACAGAAGCTAGAGGGGCTAATGCAGTCCCTTAGAGGCAGCGTTGGGGTTTTCTGTGGGGTAGAGAGAGCAGCAGTTCAGCGTATTAACTTCTGAGCAAGGGAGGCTCACTGGGAGGGTGACGCAACTCCTAGAGGAGGTGACGCAATTCCAACGCAGAGCTTGGAGCAGGCATCGCTGCCCAGCAGTGGGAACAGCAGTTGTCATTTGTGGAGTTTGATCATCCAGTTGCTGGATTGCCAAAATATCTGTCTCCGAATAGAGGTACTTCTGCCAGGTTTATTCTCTGTTGGGTGAGCCGGATTTGGCACCCTAGTTGTATTCAGAAATCTGCTTAATAATACAAACCCTCTATATGTTGCATCGGTTTTCCCGCAAAGGGTTTTTCCGGTGACGATTGTCCAAAAATAACGGTGTCCCTTGTGTGATTGTCTCAATGTATTTCAGTTCATGATCTATATGTATGTGTAGGCTGCAATAGTGTTTTCATTGTTGTTTAAGTAATTAAATAACTTGTTGAATGTAAAGAACAAGTAGGAGATGATAAACCAGGGATTACAGTAGGATTTCTAATGTGTAGATTCAGAAATTTTCACATATTCCAAGTAGCAAAACCATATTCCAACTAGATAACTAATACCCAAAACATCAATATCATAAATACCTTATCATGATGGCCTCTTGTCAAAATATTAGATTTTGCTTTACTTGTTTCCTTTGAGATCAACATCCTTCTGCATGGTCTATCTCCATATAGTTCAAAAATCCTTCTCCATGCTTTCACTTTAGATCAAAGTGCCCATGGAACAAGTTGCAATATCTGCTTCCTTGGAGTTATCATTATCAACTCTCTTCCTTTCTATAGGACACCATATTTGATATTGATCAATATCATGCTATCTTATGGGAGAGTCTTGATCTTAACCATTCCAAAGCATACCAACTTCTTAAGCATCGAGTAACCACATGGAAGACTTCCCATGCTTGTGTTTATGACCAACTCTTTCTGCAAGATTCTTGTAGACATGAATTCTACCTTCTAGAGAAGAGTTACTAACAACATGCATACCTTTTCTTCCATATAACCATCTAGTTGTCCTTCTTTTGAATGAGCTTGCTTTTATCCTTATCGAAGATAAGCTTCCTTCTTTAAGAGGAGAAAGACTTCAATTATGCCTTTCATACTGCAACTTAACCATCTGCATCCCTTCATCCTTCAAGACTATTGTTTCCATACTAGGTGGAGTATAATAGTCATGTCATAATGTTTCTTCCAAGAACCTTCCCTAAATGATGGTTTTCATTGGAGGATCCTGGTGTTCATCCTTCAAGACTATTGTTTCCATACTAGGTGGAGTATAATAGTCATGTCATAATGTTTCTTCCAAGAACCTTCCCTAAATGATGGTTTTCATTGGAGGATCCTGGTGATCCTTCTTGCAAGATGACTACCTCTAACATTATGTTAGAAGATGCTTGGATGAACTATGATGTGTAAGATGATCCCAATCTTCTCATTCTTGCCAGCTAGATGACTTCTACCAAAGCAAATTTATCATGTAGACTCTAAATATTCTACTATCATATGCTTCCTTCTATGATGCCATTCTTTACAAAAATCAAGACTTCTTCTAGAGAATGCAATTATGCATGCTTACTCTAACTTCTACTTTCTAATAAAGGAAAGACAAATTGTAAATGAACCTCATAGAGATAGAGCTTTCTTCAATAGTATAGATCTTTGGGATCTTCACCTTTCGACTTCTTCTCAGGTTCTTCCTTTTCTTCAGCTGTGTGAGCTTCACTTCTCTCCTTCCTTTTGTTGTTTTTCTTGTTCTGAGGATTGTTTGGACAATCCCTCTTAAAATGTCCATATGCATTGCATCCATAGCATTGTATTTTAGACATATCTTGTTTTCCTTTGGACTTCTCAAACCTCCCTTTCTTCTTCTTGTATTTTACAACAAAGGCTTGAGACTTTTCATTTGATGTGGTGTCATTCTTTGCCTTTATCCTTGTTTCTTCCAAGATACATTGAGCCCATATTTCATCAAAGGGAGTAGTATCTTTTCTAGAGTAGACACTAGTTGCAAAACTGCTCCATTCAAGTGGCAAAGCATTTAGTACACAAGTAGTCATTTCTGAATCGGAAATTACTTCCCCAAGCCCTTGCAATTGGTCCTCACCTTAGCCTCACTTTTATAACTTTACATTGAGCCAAAACCCTAACCCTAACCTCAAAGTGATGGACGGTCGAGATTATATCTTGCCTCACTTGAGATCGACAGCTAAGATGAAAACTTAATCACTAAAGTAAATAATTTACTTTATCTAAGTTTTTATTTAGCTCAATAAGCCAACATATAATTATGTACTTTTTCCTAAGTTTAAACTTAGGCTAAGTTACATCATCAAATATTCTAAGGAGATATGTGGGCGACTTTTGCACACCTAGACATAAGGCCAGTGCGGAAGTACATGCCCAAACTACAAACTCAACGCTCCCTCTTAGCAAGGGAGGTACTCCTGGAAGTACCCCCTCCACCTGGATTTGTCTCCAAGCCCATTTTAATATCTACAGTTGCTCCCTTTAACACTGAAGCCTGACTTGCTACCTGATGTGAAACTTGAGCTAAGAACCTATCACATCCAACCATGCTCTAAGGATCCTACTCCAAAGCATCCACCAATGTCATATCATACCAGCTGAGGCTCCTGGCAGTACCTAAAGAATCACTCTTCCTTGCCACCTGCTCCCTCTCAACAACTAACTCCTATATCCAAGATCCCCTCGGATATATCCACAGGTTGTCCCAGCAACCTATATGACTGCCCCTGTATGATGCCAAGCATTACAGCTACATCCAAAGTCGCTCCCTCCAAATATAGAAGCACTTGTCCATCCCAGAACAAAACTCTCTATCCCACATCCTCTAAGGTTGATACTGAGAGCACATGTACCATCAATCCTAGAGAAAATAACATCCCTGTCACCTCTAGAAATCCTTTTAACTCTAGCTGGAATATGACACATCCAACCCCCTTGACTACATGCATGGTACAAGTCCTACTAAACACAGTATAGTCTGAGCCTATCTATGAAACACCGCGGCACACTAACCTCATTCCCATCATGTGACTGGAAGCTCTACTATCCACTAGCCATAACTCGTTATCCTCATACACAACAGTATTGCTGTCAGAAACACGAGAAACTAGAGAAAAGTCCTTCTCAAATTTCTTCGTAAAGTCATCAATCTCAGTTGATGTTGATGTTGATGCAGCCACCTAATCCTCCTCCTCCTTGTATGGACACTGGCTCGCACAATGACTGGTCTTGTGACACGCACTTCACTTTGCTCATGTCCTTCATGGAAGGAGATTCACCACTTCCCTTTACTTTACCTTTGCCCTTTACAGCAAGAGAAAAATTCTCTTCATCAACCTTACCATGATCCTGGCCTGTAGCTTTGGAACGTCTCCTTGCCTCTTCCTATACAAAATCGTCCCATCATCTATCCCAACTAGGCAGATTCTCCCATGCAACGATCCCATCAACAAAGGCATCCCACTTCGAAGGAAATTCACTAAAGGTTGATCTGACCAACTCTTCATTATCAATAGTTTCCCCCGCTACTACCAAATCATCTCTAATTTGAGTGATCCTAGTTAGGTATGATGCAATTGTGTCAGTTTTAGACATCTTGACGTTTCTCAATTTCTCCTTCAACACCATCTTCTTGTTTTGGTTTGTACTCTGGTACAACTTGGTTAAGGATGCCCACATCTCATAGGCATACTTCTTCCCCATCACATGAGGTATAACATGGTCTCTAATGGAGTCCAGGATTATTCTCTTGGCCTTCACGTTCTTCTTATTAAACTCAGCCAACTGCAGAGGATCTGCAAGAATTGGGATAGTCATTTCCACGATGTCCCACAACTCCTGCTCCTCAAATAACAAAACAATCAACTCCTTCCACGGGTTGAAATTTCCTTCCCCGTCCAACCTACGCTCGTAACATAGCCCAGTAGCCATCTCTGTCAACCTGACCTACAATAGTTTTCTCACTTGCCGCACGCTGCTCGAAGCTTCTTTCACACTTCCTGAAGCTACTCGGAGCCTTCTTGCTCCCTGCCCAGAAATCGCGAGTGCTGCCCAGACACTTCAATAGTCTAGCAACAACAACAAAAAATTAATGCTTGTACCTCTACACTACCCTGTTGCAAGTTGTGTTAGTTGTCGCCGACAAATCCCTTCACCTGCACAGCATTGATCTGACCCCTAATCGGATCTCCTTTGTTGTCATCGCTCTGATCTCTACGATATCGACTTTGGTTGTATGCGAATTTCCTTATAACGCTCCACTGACTTTCTCAACGACTTACCTACTCAGATTGCTAATGGCAATGGCTCGTCCACCCTTTTCCTGTCTTGTCTAATTATGCTCAGCTAACAAAATCTCACGCTGCAGTCACACTGGTCAGCGAGTTCGCAGTGGTGTTGTCTCGACCCAGCGAATCTTTGCCCATGTGACCTCTGGCTCGTCCACGTTTCCTACCCCACGGCAATGCCTTGTTGTCTCGGCCCACAGATTCCAAACACCGCCTATCCCTAATCGTGCTCAGTCACTGCCCTTTCGACCTGGCACTACAATTGGCCTGTTGGCCACTCAGCGTACTGTCGACCTCCTCTGGAACTCCTCAACTCCGCATACTATCGATCACTGTCGATAGCTAGTCAATTTGCCTCCTGAGATGTCCCCCTTTTGTTGTATGTTTTTTGCCCACGACCAAAATTCTCGACCCGATCTGCTATATCATGCTTGTGCTCAACCACCCCTACTGTGGTGCTGCATTGGTCGATTGGTCTGCGGTTTGCCTGTGGTAGCCGGCCCCCGTCACTGCTGTTGGCGACTAGTGGGTTGTCGACCACCCACTACGACATCACGTTCTTTTTATTTTTTTACTATTTATCAAAAAGAAATTGAACCCCCTTTTTTATTTCCACACTTTTTGAATCATATTTTCTTTTATTTTCCTCGACTCAAAAAAATCGTTAAAAAAAAATCTCGTTCATGTGATCCCAGCCACCCTAGCCCCAGTGATATGATACGAACCCACACCTGTAATTTTGAGATTGATTCAGAGTTTTGGCCCTAATACCATGTTAGACTTTCCAAACCCAACACCCGGTATTCATTTCCCAACATTTATTAACGTAACAAATGCACGGCCAAATTCCTAACACAAAAAAATATAGCGGAAGCAAAAAAATTACTCGATCTGAATAACACACATAAATGGGTTTCTACCCAGTCAACAGTTCTTCATTAAAAAATTAATCACAAAACCTACTTGGGCTCCCATACCAAGGATAATGGCCCAACTGAGAAAATACAAAATTGATCACCAACCTCACTAAATTCTCTCAGAGCCAGCACATGTTCATTGAGAAGTCTCTCTCAATCTCGTGCTACCATTGTGTCTTCTCCTCACCTTAGCCTTGCTTTTATAACTTTACATTGATCCAAAACCCTAATCCTAACCCTAACCCTAATCTCAAAGTATGGACGGTCGAGATTAGATCCTGCCTCACTTCAAATCGATGGCTAAGATTAAAACTTAATCATTAAAGTAAATAATTTACTTTATCTACGTTTTTATTTTAGCTCAATAAGCCAACATATAATTATGTGTTTTTTTCTAAGTTTTAACTTAGGTTAAGCTACATCACCAAATATTCTAAGGTGATATGTGGGTGACTTCTGCACGCCTAGACACAAGGCTAGTGCAGAAGAACCTGCCCGTGTTACAAACTCAACAAAAACAACTTTTCTTTGATAAAGAAGAGAACTGCTCTCACAGTAGTCCACACCTATAAACCCTTGTGTCAAAAAACTTGGTTTCTCTTTCAGAGACAGCTCCGATGCCATGTTAGTTTTTTTTGAAGCCAGATCTAATATACTATTCTAATAAAAATTTATACCCAGATTTTTAAACTCAGAAAATAAAAAAAAAAAAATCATATATGTTTTTATGAACAGCAATACACTAAGTTTACTAACTTTAAAATGCAACAGAAATAGAAACCATTTACACAGAAAATTTGACAGTGATTTACCCTGGAAACCCCAATGGGGAAAACCAGCAAACAAATGATTCTTTTATTTCATCTCATAGAGAAAATAAATCTGGAAATTATTACAGCAATTTATGAACCTGTACATGGCTCGAAAATATGAGATATTCACCCATAGAAATCTGCCTTGATCTGTGCGCCAAAACAGCTCTGCACAATGCGGTTTTAGAGGCCTGTACGCCCTATCCATATGACTGTATGGGTGGTACGGAATCCATATGGTATAATACGGCAAGTCGTTGCTTCCCGCTGCCTGAAAATGCTTCTCTGCTACTTAGAACTGCATGCCCAAAATCTGTGTATGGGCTGCCTTCCAATGCATGCCCTAGCTTGCCCCCCTTGCTGCCCCTGTAATTTTGTCCTACTTGCAATCTTTTTCCCTCTTCCTCTTCAGCTCAAATCCTCACTTGTTCGTGCAATGCATTTCTCTTCCTCTCTTTAGATTTGCTTTTATAACTTTGCTTTTATCATCGAAGTGAGCGATGCCCACTTGAGGCCAACAGTTGTAACTTAATCTCTCATTGACACAACTTAAAGTCACCTTTTAATCATTATAAAGTAAAAGTCAATTTTAACTTTATAAAATAAAGCTAATATCTGACACGTGACCACATCAAGTAGATTAATTCTCACCAGTTTCTCCATTCTAAGTATATCGATGAGAATTGGGGTGCAGATTTATCGTGAATGAAAAATGATGATCACATTCATATGAGATTATGTATGAGTAGCATATAGAGCAGAATGGGAGAAAAATGAGATTGCTGTCACTGAAGAGATGGTTGACAAACACTTGAGAATGCTTTACAGCAAGTCATTGGCTCCCCTGTTGAGTAACTTCTGAATTGCAACTTTAAATAAAGTGAATTGGAGTTTTACTTTTTCTTGTCTAAGTTTCCAAAGTTTATTATAACTGTCATATGTGTTTAGTGTTTGATATTTTTTTTCCAATACTGCAATAGAAGATTTTGTCTTTGAACATCAGATTTATCATTTATGTTATGAACTTAAAAAACTAACGCAGATATCCTTGATCAAAAACTTAAAGACATCTCAATACAAAGCAAAAAATACTGAGTGAAGCATCAAAATATGGGAAGCAAAACTAAAGGAAATTTTGTTCACCAGGAAAAATATGTTATATTTATTCTAAATGATGTATTTAAAGTCATGTTTATGACCGCAATTTACCTCATTAATGGTGGTGTCTGTAGGAGCTCCTGATTTAGAGTCCAAAAACAGTGGTTTTCCTGATGAATAAAAATCCATGATTGCTGCAAAGATTTCAGGCTTCAAAATATCCCATGAAACCTCCTCTGATTTTGTTACTGTTATGAAATCAGATCCAAAAAATACACGTGCAACACCTGCAAACAAAAATTAAATGGCAAATGAATAAATAGACCCAGTAAAGTACTTTAAACTGGCAATCTAGAAATATCAAAAGGATATAAACAATGAGTGTGTAAACAGTAATCAAAATTTATACTGAATAAATAATGGAGTAAATTTAACATAATCAAAAGGTTAAGTCACATGATTCACTGGATTTGATGATACAAGTTTGAAATTAAACAAATATCAAAAGCAGAGATAAATTGCCAAATATTAATGAGAATAAAAAAGAAAATGCGTCTCTTACTTGTGTGAGAGCCAAGCTGCCGTGTATTAATTATTATTGGCATTTTTTCTTCTAAAAATGGCCACTACTATAGAAAGTATGCCGTTTTTCTTCAGCATCAATGCTTACTGCTCTGTATATGTACTAACTCCTCTGCATTAGAATGGCTGTTCAATGTACATTGCGGCTTGTCCATTCACCGGAATATGCAAGGATCAATGCATGTTTTCCAACATAACTAAGCTTGCTCGATGGTTAACAGATTTTATCTCAAGAATTCTAAATTCTATATGTGTATGTAGAAGTTTAACACAGATTTTGACACTCAAATTCTAAATTTGATATATTTATGTGATTCAAAAGGTAAAGAGCATATATAACTTTAATCATATATTTATATATAACATAAGTCTTATATATACATATATGATAAGTTATAACCAATTGTTGCTAATGATGTTGGGCATTTGGTAGCTAGCTCTGCACTGGCAGGTGCCCAGTTTGAATACCCATGAGTGAAGCTTACTATTCTGTATTGACAATTTTACCAGGGATGCCATCCACGAATGTGGAGAAATTTCCCTTGAGTTTCCCTGAGATAATAAAAGGTGTACATTGTGCATCTGCATCAAAAACAACATTCAAAAATATAGAAGTACCAAGGTGCATACAGTAAAAGACATGAGCCCTAATGTTTTAAAGTTTTAAACCTTCCAAAGATGAACACTGAAGTGCATGAAATTTAGCTTGAGCTTTAAAGTTCAAACTGCATCCAGAGACAAACCAAACACCAGGGGAAAAACCCAAATACAAACTGACATTTCAAAAATCCTAATGCCAAAAAGCAGCCTTAAAACAAGAAACCCCACATAATAATGCACCACTACCCACATAGGGCTAAGATACCCACATGCCACAAAGTAACCAAAATGCAGTGGAACAAGAAGAGAGTACTGTCGTATCAGGTTGAGCACATCCGTACTATCCATTCTAGTAATTAAGTTCAGAAAATCCAAGACCGAACCCTTGCCTTAAACTGGCCAGAAGCTAGGTTGAACAGGAGTTACCATAGTCCTAAGAAGCCCTTCTTACTGTGGAGTAGGTGTCATGGATGCTAATTCATCGTCCACCATCCACTAGTTCACCTGAAGATATGCCACCAAACACTGAGAAGCTGCCATAATCAAGCAATACCCATAACAGAGAATGAATGTTGAATAGAAGCCTACTGCTGAGTCCCCTGAAGAGATACAGAGAGAGACACCACTATAAACGAGCAATACCTGCAAAAATTTTGCACTGCTTTCACTGAAATCTGAGCAGAGACAACAGAGCACAAACATTGGATAGAAACCTACCATAAACACCTAATAGAAAGTTAGAAACCACCAATCATCCACTCTATGGACTAAAATGATGGTTTCAGCAAAAGCCCTCGAGAGGCGAGACAGAGAAGTAGTCAACTATATAAATGGTCACCATCCACGTACACCCTGTTATCCACCAGTTTGTACAAAGGTTGCACATATGGAATTTCATCAAAGGGATGGAGCCTTGGCTAAATGGTTTTTGCTAATTTGGTCATTTGATCAAGGAAGCCCATTCAGTCATTTGCCCTGATTAGTATCCTCATGTTAGATTTTGTGTAACTAATGGATTGGTGGATCATTCATGAGACCTGAATTCAAGCTCCAATGTTTGCACCTATCTCAAGTTCTCAAGAGACAAACTGTTACTTCTCTGCAGGAACCTACGCATTCTATCACCAGCTTTTCTGCAAGAATATTTCACATGAAGGCCCTGTTACCCACCACTTTGTGGGCGATATCCCCAAGAGAAATTTTTCCTTGGCTAAATGGTTTTTGCTAATTTGGTCATTTGATCAAGGAAGCCCATTCAGGCCTTTGCCCTGATTAGTATCCTCATGTTAGATTTTGTGTAACTAATGGATTGGTGGATCATTCATGAGACCTGAATTCAAGCTCCAATGTTTGCACCTATCTCAAGTTCTCAAGAGACAAACTGTTACTTCTCTGCAGGAACCTACGCATTCTATCACCAGCTTTTCTGCAAGAATATTTCACATGAAGGCCCTGTTACCCACCACTTTGTGGGTGATATCCCCAAGAGAAATTTTTCTCCATGATGAGCCTCAGCCGGCAGCCAGCAACCCCTTGATGCCTCCTACTAGCTCGTTGTGCCATTTCTCTGCCACCTGAGCTAGCCATGTGGTCCCTCACCCACCTGTATTGATCGTATGTTTGAAGGTGGGCCTCCCAAATCTAAAGGTATGTCTTGTCATTTGGTAATTGAGTATTGGGTTTACTTATCATGGATACTTCTGGGTATGGATTGATGGGGGGATTTGGCGGAAAGAGTGGGCTTAGTTTGTGCTCCTGTCCCCTTGATCTCTTTTGGTTGTTACCCTTGGATCTTAGTCCCATGGGATCTCCTTTATTGACCATTTGGTTCTAGGGTGGTACTACTTGGGAAACCCCGACTTTGGGTGCATGGTCCCGCTCCTTTATCTGCACATATTACTCCCTATCCACTCACTATACCCCCATTCATCTTTTCTCCCACCTAGGTCCACATTCCCATTCTGGGTCCACATAGGGCTAGCCTCCCTATCCCCTTGCCCCCACCTTGGGTCAGGCCTAGAATGATGCCCCGGAGGTTGAAGCAATTAAAAGAAAAAGTGAAAAGCATAAATGACCACATTTAACAGGAAATTGTACCACAAAATGCAAAATATGGCCAGGACAAAAATAATTAGCATGTGGGCAAAAGCCATTACATGAGCTCTACCCCAATCATTGGCCATCACCCTGGTTCCATAGGCCCTAGATGAGCCTCTTTTATCATTTAGGAACCCATGATTGTCTCAACCCCTAGAGGGCAATGAACCGCCCTACCTAAAAAGGGGTAATCACTGCTATATCTTACACATCATGCTCTTGTCCTTTGAGCCCCGAGCAGTTAATTAAAGAAAATTCATAAAAGGTAAAAGGTATATGAAGAAGGGTGGAAAAATCAAGGTCGAGGCACCTCATGTACCACGATTGCTCCCTCTTATACATTACATACCCAAGTGTGGGCTTCCCCTTATCTAGCTACCCCTATGCCCCACTATGTGGCCCAGGATTGCCCCTCTCATTCCCTATCCCATTACACTTATTTGTCACTTGCCACCCCCATTAGAGGGATGTACCTTGGACATACTATCCCCTTTAAGGGTTGAAACCACCTAATAAGGTACTTGGCTAACCCCCTTTGGAGCTTGGAGACACTAGCACATGCCAAAGCCCATTACAGAAGGGCATGCCATTATGAAGTGCCCATGTTGTTATCCATGATTTGTAAGCTTTTTACCCAATTATTTTAATGATTGGTTGTACTAGAAGCCTAAGGGATGCATTGGATCTTATGCAGGATTACAGGTGGTTTCCATTTGGGTTTGGTTTCCCTATATGGGATCCTAACCCCCAGAGATCTACATTGGCACATGTAGGGTGTGCATAGAGAGCCATGGTCCTCCACAGCAATGGACATTACTCCACAGATCTTCATGGATGCTCACAGATTACCAATGATCCACTTTTGGGATGATGATGATATGCTTGGTACATTATGCCTAGCAGGCCCCCACAGGAGCCCCACACTCTTGACAGGTGTCCTAGGACTTGTACGAGGTCATGGCAACATTCATTCCACCACTTGGACCCTTGCAGAGGATCTTCGATTCATATGGAGACCCATGGGGTCATCTATGTGCCCTCATAACAATGGGAGAATCACAAATCTACTACTTGGAGAACAAGGGGCCACCCCCTTGTCCATCATATTCCAAGGAATTTATTCCTCAATATGGCACTTCAGGATATTATTGAGCCTTTAGAGGGCCCTACGACATGCACATATTATTATTTGGCCCCTTGTGAGGCTTATTTTTACACTTACGAGCTAGTTTGGTGGGCTTGTCACCAATAGGGGTTTTATTTGCACATTATTTTATCATTAGGGGCTAATGTAGGCCCATAGGCTAATTCGAACTCCTTAGGAGGCTATATATTGATGTTAGATACACTCATTTGTATCATCACTTGACTTGGGATCTCTCTAATCATAGAGAATTTTCGCACTTTTTCCTTGGTGGATATTTTTGGAGATGGATGAATTTTGATGTATGGATTTGGGCTATTTCTCTTGTCTTGGAGCTTTATTGAGCAAACGAAATGTTGGTTGGATATACTCTATAACGTTGTAAGTAAATTTTGATGCTATTATTCTTGTTGTTGCATACTGCTAAAATTAGGGCTAGTTGTTGCATTATCGAAATGTGGAATTGAGCATGTTTTAGCTAATTTAATGTATGGGCCAATGTTATATGAATGAAATGTCCTAGAGATTTATTTATCTCGAGAAGCTTGCATCATTTGCTTTGAAGTATAAATGCTTGAAGGTCACTTTTCCTTGGACGAAGATGACTTTTTAGGCCTCCTTGATCAAGAAACCAAGTTCTTACTCATCATTATCCTTGACTCCATATCCCCAAGTGAACTAGGCATTGATCCCTCAAAAAGGGTGATCATTTTAACCCTCTTTTAACCATTTTCCCCTTTTTCCCCAAGTCTAGCCCCATTAGGTCACCTAGGGCATCAATTTCCCGGGAATTGACCTAAGGAAAAAATTCAATCTCCTATAGGCTACTGCGTTGTTGGGCCCCCTCCCTCTCCTCCAAATTTGAGGCAATTCTAACAGTGGAATCTCCGGGAATCTCAAGCCCTAGCTCTAGGATCGAATTGTGTCTAGGCATCCCCAATGTTAGACCTCAATAGGATCAATTCGACCTTTTGAAGAAAGTATTCTTGTTTGGTCCTTTCCCCTCACCTTGTTCAAGATAGGAACATCATTGGTTGCTACATGCCATCCCCGAACCTGGGCTGGGTCCACTTGGCCCTGTGTGGTCCCACTTCTCAATAAAGACTATTTGTCACAAACCATTTGGGAATCCAAGTTTCCCAAGGATTATAGGGAGTGAGAAACTTGTTCATAAGTTGATCCTTTCTCCCTCGACCCTCCAATCCTCACCCCTTACCCCTGGTGGACCAAGTCCCTTGCTTAAAGAGTAAGCAAGCTCCATTCTTCACTCCATTCTTGGGAAAGGGTTTTCAGGGTCACTTCTCACCTATCCATTGACATATACTTTACAAGTGAATCCCTACACTACCGGGACTCCTCCCATCGGCGAAAGTTCGTAAAGAGCAAGGAGACTTAGTTGTGGTGACAGTGGGCTAAGCCTCCACAGTTGCCCTTAACCTAGAAGTTGCCCTCTTAGGAACCCCTTAGGTCCCCTGCTTGTTTGAGTGGTAACATTTCTGGCATCGTTATCGGGGACACGAAGCGTGTGTTTTGTTCCCCATATGACATATTGACATATCATTATTGGTGACTCCACTGGAAGAACGAAGCCCTAGTTCTTCATTGAGCATTAAAGTTAATGCTTGTAGGGTGAAGCAAGCATCTATCAAGGCACCTCAATTCACCTTGGCAACTCCATTATAATCTTAATATGCAAAATCGTAGAAGATGGAGATTTCTCTCGATCCTATATTTGAAAAGCTCAATAAACAAGAGATTCAAGAGCTGCAAAGGAAAGTGGTGGAATATGCAGAATCCTTTCAAGATATGTTGGAGAGCTTGGATATGGAATTCATGCTCAGGTTTTATAGGTCACAAGAAGTACAACTTGACATAATAAGGCGTGCTTATGAAGAGGATCCTAGTCGTCTTCGTGACCTTGCTCACATAACCTGTGCTGTGAATATTCTGGATAACCTCATCAATAACAACAGGAACACATCCTCTAAGGATGACGAAGAGGTGGACCCTGCAAGCTTCCAAATCACGTAAGAAAGAATGGATGAATATAGTAGGTCATGTAGGGAGGTAGTAAGGGAATATAATTATAATGAAGTTTTCTCCTGCTCATATGATGAAGAAGTGAAGCTTCATAAGATGAAATGTGAATATAAAGAGAACCCTACTAATGCTCTCCTCCTAGAAGCATACTACCAGAACCACGTAACAAATACCTTAGCCATTGTTCGTCAAGAAAAGAGAGGAAGAGAGGTCCCGCTTGTCAACCAACCTAGATGAAGATGACCTCAAGGACCTTGGTGATGAGCAGGAAGATGAGTCCTTGTGGGGACTACAAGACAGGCAGGATGATTTTGAGGACACCTGTGTTGGGAAGGATGAATTTATTGAGACCAACCCTACCTTTCTCAAGGATATTACTCCCGATGAATCCTCTTTTGAAAACCTTGAGAGAGATGACCCCATTAGCCCCTTGAAAAATGACATTGAAGATTATTTCCACATTGAAAGGGAGAAATGGGAAATTGTTGGTCCTCAATTTGATTGTGCTCCCATTTATGACACCGACAAGGAGGATGAGGATGAGATTGGTCTTCCCTTCCCCTCAAACACTATTTATGATGACATACCCATTGATACCCTTGGGAAGGAGAATTGTTACTTTCCCTTGCATGAGAATTTCTTGGTTCTATTTTGGGGCATAAGGATTAATGGTGGAATGTTCAAGTTTTCTACAGACCTTTCAAGATCAATCCATTAAAGGCTAACTTTATTACTTGGAAGGAAGAAAGTTATGGTTTGTCCTCATTCTTCCTTTGACTTGGTGATTATTTGGTACCATGCATTGTTTTTCTTTGTGGTTCCCTAGCTAATTCATCAAGTCATAGTTGGTTTTGGATGGTGAAGGTTTGTCATTGAAGGTTCCCTTGTAGGCCTTGAATTCATTTTTTATCTTAATTGGGTGAGGGATTATTCATCCTCATGGTTATAGTCTCAACTTTCAAGCCCTAATCCTTGAAGAAAATAGGCCAACTTTCGGAGAGCTTCTTCTTGACCTCATTGCCATTTGATTCACCTTGACTCCATTGCCCTAGTTGGATTTAGCACTAATCTCCAACTCCCTCTATCACTTATTCTAAAAAACCCTAAAAACACCAAACCCCATTTTTCTAAGGCTACTCTCAACTTCAGTGTATGCTTCATTGCTTGGTCTTAGTAATCCTAGTAGGGACACCCCCCTTTGAGATGGAGGAGAGTTGGCCTAAAGTGCAAAGGATAGGTTGTCAAGGTGACAATGGTGACCTTCCTAGAGGTTGCCCCTCAGATTGTACCTTGTGGATTAAGGGTTTCATCATATGTACAATATGAGTGACAACAACAGACATTGTAGAGAGATTAAAATCTGCAATAGAGAACCTGTCTTCTTTGCAGAGGCAAGAACATCATGAAGACAGATAAGATCATTTTATTAATATCCAATGAATGACCACAATAAGTAGGTCAATGAGACTAAAAAGGTACATCCAATGTAGGTACATAGTGTGAGTGCAAAAGCAATTTCTATATCAACACCATCAAAAGAAGATAAAGATGTGAGTATCTAGATAAAAAAACTACAAAGAGAATTATTTCCCTCCAATAAGGGTCAGATAGTCAAAAAGAAAAAAGGTAAAAGAGAAAATCTCATTTCCAAATTACTTGCATCTTAAATCTCCTACAGAATCTTCCTCTCCAGGTCCTGAGGCAATCAGTTCTTTCATGGAGATTGAAAACTGTAAGGAATTGCATAAGTCGGAGTGTTCTTGGCAGTTGGGTGATTCATTCTTGGCAGTTGGGTGATTCGGGCAAGTCTTACAAGTGTGCGATCTCTTTCTATTATGTTGGTACCATTCTTTAGCTTTTCTGACTTTTAGGTATGGCTGGGGCACCAATATGGTAAATTATGTAAATTATTTTCTACTTTCAAGGAAAAAGCGGTTTTCTTGTTAATAAGAAGAGGTTGCTTAGTGCTATTCTAGAAAGTAACCCTCTCTTAACATTAGAGACCATATCTAAGACAACATATATCAATGCCTGGAAACTTTTGGTATCTGTAAGATATAAAAAGATACATTTGATAATAACTTATATCCAGAGTGAGAACTAAATTCTAAATTACCACAAAATTAGAGAGAAAATAAAACCAATGACATTGGACATTCTCCCAAAAGTACATCCAATCCAGTTCAAGCCAACAACAAAACCCAGTTCTGATAGACAAGGCCTAACCCTCATGCATGAATCACGTAGACCTATTTATCAATAGCATCCTTCAAATATAAACAGTGTGCACCTTATGATACTGAAACTCATTAAGATGGGGAATTGTATTTCTGATCCTAATTCACAAGAGAGGAGTAAGCATAGAAGATATTGAGCAGAACGACATACCATCAATACCATAGAGTGCTTTTGCCAAAGGGGAGCCCATTGCAACACGTGCATTTGGAAAATCTGCACTGCCAACTTCCATGACTGGCTTTCCAGGATAAAACATCAAAGATAATGGATTAGGAGTTGACTGGGTCTGTATAAACATGCTCCTATGTTGACCTGCTCAACAAGATGGCACAGAAAGAAAGTTAGAAACCAATTCAGCCAGCTTCTAAGCACCTCAAGAAACTTAGAATGCATTTTATACTTCCTAAATATTAGAGAAAAGTTGTCAATTGTTGCCAAGTATGTCCAGGTAGTCTCTTTCACTCTTTAAGATGGATAATTAAGCAAACCATATGACTGATACTGAGAATAAAAATTTAAAACCCCATAATCAGTTTCCTGCACCGACACTTATACAAGCAACATAGTATAGTGCTGACTGGATTATATAAGCAACACATATAGTGCTGAGTGGATTTAAGGAAATTATAAACAATGCAATACAACTGACAAACAAGAAGATACCAAAGGCAAAGTAATCTGAAATTGCAGCATTACATCTCAACAGCATCTTGTTTATCCCTACAAGTGATATGTCCATTGGCTTAGACACATTGAATGCTTTCCAATAGCATGTTTCTATAGATGGCCCAGTTCACCAGGACAAATGGTAAGAATTTTCTTCAACCACAAAACTTGTCAGTGACAACCAATCCTGCAGACAGACACTATTTCATATCCATCATATTGCTCTTTCAAGAAGAAAAATGGAATAGTTAGAAAACACATGCACACACACAAAAAGAAGAAGAAGAAGAAGAAGAGACACTAAAACCTAGGAAGTCGATATTTAAACAACATTTCTACCATAAATAGATAACTCATGGCTATATTACCGCTAGCATATGGTGTCTATATTCTTAGTATTACACCTCATATTGTATGAGGTTTTACATTGTGATTTTGATCACAATGATAGAGTTTGCCACTTGTACCTTTAGATATTTTAGATGGACTTGGGGACTTACATCTTAATGTAGTTTCTTCGCTTCTTGGCATTGGATTATTTGAAAGAGATCTGTTGTGGAGACTCAGTTTTCTACGGTGGATTGACATGGTTGATGGAATGTCAGTGCTACTTTCATGCCTTTTCTTGATGGATCACTCTCTTGACATATGGATGCTTACTATTTTATGTGTCAAATATTTTGGAACATTTGAGTGACTATGTATGATGATGTTATGATAATGGTTTGTCACTAGGAGGAGGTGTTCTACATGGTCCCCTTTGTTGAAAATGTAACTAGTATCAGTCTTCATTTATGTGTCAAATATTTTGGAACATCTGAGTGGCTGTGTATGGTGATGTTATGATAATGGTTTGTCACTAGGAGAAGGTGTTCTACATGGTCCCCTTTGTTGAAAATGTAACTAGTATCAGTCTTCATAATTGTTGTCCAGCTCATGACATAATGTAATCCATATGTATTTGTAAAAAGAAGAAAAAGAAAAATTATTGTAAAACTCAGAAAATTATTTTTGTAAGCATGGGTTTCATGCTCACTTGATTATGTTTCTAGGTCTAAGCACCCATTGAGTGCTTCTAGGGTTGAGTCATGATTCATTGTCATTGCCCTTATGTTCTAGACCCTTCTTGGGCTTATTATGTCAAAGAAAGAAAAAATATTTCATGTAAAATGGTCATATATCTCTCCTCCACCAAGTCGGCCTCATTTTAGGGATTTGACCACATCATAAGACTATATATTGTTAGAAAATTATGAAGTGGCAGCTTATTAAACTTATTTTCTTTAACTTTGATACTTGCTTGTGAATCTTAATCTTCGTTATGTTCTTTTAGTTAGATCTTTTCATCAAACAATATCAGAAAACAACCATAGATATATGCTCTCAGCCAGGGAAAAACCCCTCCAAGGGGAAAACTTGGAAACTCTTCTCTTCTTAGAATCTGCTTCAAATGAGATACAAAGACCCAACCCCTAGACCAAGTCCTTCTCCAGTACCAAGTTGGCCCTTTCTCAAGTCCTTCCTTTATTTTGCACCAAACTGCTACACCTTGCAACTTCGACCTGCCAACTACAGCAATGCTACTCAACCAACAACTTTGATCCAGCAACTTTGTCCTTGCATTTTCTTGGAAACCCTAATATGGTATCCTCCTGAGAACTACTTAGAGCATGACAGATCTCCCAAGGTCAACGAGGTCAAGATAAGGGTTTTCCCTCCTCCAGCTACCAGATTCTACATTTCATCCTACTGCAACTCGAACTTGCAACTTCGGCCCGTTTCTGCAACCCAAAAACCCTAGAACTTCGCAAGTGCAAGAGAGATAAAGCCCAAAAACAAGAAATTCAGCCTCCCAACTTCTTCTAGACCTTCGCTCTCCTTCTTCTGCTTCTCCCAGCTACAGATCGAACTCTTTCTTGTAGATCGAACTTGTGAGTGAGTGTTTTTGCCAAATGAAGTCGAACTATTATTTATATAGCCTTCCTTCTCAAGGGGTCGAATTCCCTCCTTTAGGCCGACTTGAGGATTCCAGGGCCAACTTGTACTCTTGGAGATTCCAAGACTTTCTAGACTCAAAAATAATTCTTTTTACAGTTACAAATTGCCCAAAAGGGTCTTATAAAAATAATGTTGTCTCCTTTGACTCGTGACAATAAACCCTAAGACCTAAAAAACCCTAGAAGCACGAAGAACATGTTTTTACCTAAAAGACCACCAATAATGAGCATGAAACCCATGCTTTAATAATAATAATTTTTCTTTTCTTTTTCTTGTTTGTTACATATGATACATATTGAAATGAGTACAACAATTATGAAGACCAAAACTAGTTACATTAGTCAACACTCCCTCTTAACTAGGGTGGTATTCGTAATTGTACAATCATTACAACATCATATCTCAAACTGAAGAGTTCTCAAGAAGAGTAGGATTGATAAGCCATACTGTAATCATCATCATCATGAACAACACTGTCCCTGAGGCCTAACTGGACAAGCTCTTCTCAATTCAAGAGCATTATGCTGGGAGGCTTTATGTGTGTGTTGACGGTGCTGGACCCGCCAACATTCAGGGGATCTCCCTGATATGAAGTCCCAACTAGACCTCACACTGTTTTGTGTAGGAGTCCCATCTAGTACGATGGCCTGGTTGCCATTATCTTAAAGATATGCCTTAGCTCTTGCTTGTTAGCACGTGAGAGTGGTTTGCTTTGTCTTCGAACAACAAGGTTTGCGTGCCTGGTGAGTGCTTAGTGCCGCTTGTGTCAAAGTTCTTTCACTGCAGAGGGAGAGGGTGGAAGTGAGTCTCAGGTTGAAAGGGAATAGTCCCAACTCTGCTAGAGACACACAACACAACAGGACATGCACAGCTTCCGGTGGAGTAGTCCACACAGATGCGACAGTCACAAACACAAAGTGAACAGATAGCACGTACAACACCCAGCGGAATAGTCCACACGAGTGCGACGGGCGTTATAACAAGTTTACAAGAATGAATCTGTCGAGTGTCCAGCAAGATAGCCCACACAGGTGAGACAGCATTAGCAACTAATACAACACATTTCCAATAGCATATGTAGTATGTACTAAAACAACCGAAATAGTTCAATTGTCTTAATACAAGTTAAAGCAACATGCATTACAAGAGTCCAAAGAATAGTCTTACAAGCAAATACAATACATATGTGAAAACGTGCTGGCCTGTTAACAGGCTTCTGAATTAAGCAAAAGTTCCAAGACACATTCGTACACCATTACATCACTAACCCCGATAGTGGACACATTTGTACACCATTACATCACTAACCCCGATAGCAGACACATCCGTACACCATTACATCACTAACCCCGATAGCAGACACATCGTACACCATTACATCACTAACCCTGATAGCGGGGCGTTAGAGCCATTGCTCGCTCCTCAAAGAAAAGATTACAGACTCTCAAGGCTATGTGGGAGGAGCCAAGGTGAAAAAAGTCTTTTGCATGTACAAATGAGGGTATATATAGCCAAGGGTGAAACTGAACCTTGTGACTGTTCGACTTCCCTCATGAGTGTTTGACTTACATGACTCTTGAACTTTACATGACTCTCTAACTTTACATGTGAGTCTCTTGGACTTCCACGTTACATTACATTGATTACAATAGTGTGGCCCATGGTAGTGATGTGGCTGAGATGACTCATGACATGACTCGACAGAGCTGTTATGTTCATGTTGTTGGTGGTGTGCATGTCAAGCTGCAATGTTGTTGAGTGATGGATGTGCTCTTGGTGTATCATAGCTTCACCTCTGCATGGCAAGGTGTGTGAAGTCTTCGATGGTCTTGGTGTTTGCTTGATGTTGCATGTGCACGTCACTCCTTTGCTTGTACTTTGGCATGCTTCATGTGTTCGTCTGTTCGCGAACAAGTCTCCTTGCATGCGCTCCTTGTTCATCCCGTTCGTCGTCGCGCCATGTCTCATCCATGTACCTGTATCTGCAATCACTCATGACGAGACGACATCAAATCCAAAAATCTCCTAGTCTACCATGATGCATTATCTTTCGCTTTTGGATGCAGGTGACCGGGAGAGAGGACAAGGCTCTGAAACTACGCAAGGCAGATTTCAAGCCGGGATGCGAGCTCCGAGCACTGTCCATGAAAATTGCGCAGAGGTCACTGGGAGGTTGAGATGGGCAATCCGGATCAGCAATGACTCTCTGTGGGATCTGGCTCGATTGGAGGGCAGATCAGCGCAATTTTTTCAGGGAGTCAGTGCAGGCAGCAAGGGGAGACTGGCAGCCAAAACTGCGCAATTTCTCCGAGGAGTTGGCAGCGGGCTGCGGGAGGCTGCTGGGAAAAATTGCGCAATTTTTCTAGGGAGCTTGCAGCGGGCTGCCGGAGGCTGCTGGGAAAAACTGCACAAAGTTGGGAGGTTGGCCTGCTGGACATCCCTGCACAGATTTTGAGCTGAGCGAGATGTTGGGCAGTTGGGAGACTGCTCATGAAAACTACACAGTTTTCAGGAGGAGCAGCAGGCCGACTGATAGGGTGACTGGCTGGAAAAACTGCGCAATTTTTTAGGGCAGTGCAGTGACAGGCAGTGGGTGTTTATCTAGCATGTTTGCGCAATTTCTTCAGTCAGCGGAAGCAGGTATGCTTGGCATCTTTTGCGCAATTTTTTGGAGGAGTGAGGCCCGGGGTCATTGCCTGGTCAAACTCTCCAGTTGACCAGCTGGAGGCTTGATGAATCTGCTTGCAGGCAACACAGATTGGGATGGCTTGCCAAGAAACTTCTACGTTTTCTTGGTGACAGTCAGTTTGATCGACTCCAAGATTGCGCAATGCAGACTGCCTGAGAGGCAACCTTAAGCTCTGCGCAATTCTCGGCAGCAGTACATGGTCACTGAGGGCTGAGACTGCGAGATGCATCTCAGCAAAGGTCCAGCTGTTGGAGAGAGGTCCAACCACCAAAATTTCAGCAAAATGACTAAGTGTGTGGCCTAGTGAACTTGTGCATACACGACCTTGAGAAAACACACTCAACACAACTTAACGACAAGACACCTTGAACCATCAAGACAACATGCACTTAGTGTGACTGACCGACGGGTGCGAGCGACAAGTGCGACACTTGTGATAGATGTTCAGACGACCGCGACGACGCTTGCGCGATAGTACTTACAACATCGTGTGTGAGTGCGATAGATGTTTACATAGCGAACACAACTCAAACACGACCTTCAACATCACCAGAACAAGGTCACAAGCTTGACATAGCAATCAACATGCCGAAGACGACAGTTGGTCGAACAAGTGAAAAGGAAGCAAGACATGTATAAGAAGCACATAAAATAAATTTTCATTGTTTGTGCACATGCATGTTACTGAGGACAGGATGATATGACAATGACAAGAAGTCCTACAAACTCAACTAAGAGGTGTACTTCGAAAGGTGTTCTTTACTTACCATACTTACCCTCAAGATGATCATGCATCTGACGGAGTTTGCATGCGGTCCTGATCTTTTCCATTACTTGGTTCCTTAGTCCTTCTCCTCAACTCCTTGGAAGCGATTTCAGCATGTCACCTTTTCCTGTAGTCACTAAGAGGTAGATCTGCGCAATTTCAACGAACAGTGACTGCTGCCAAGATGAGGCCCTGGGAGGCCCGTCTGCGCAATTTCTGCATGCAAGACAGACAAGGCAGCTTGGACAACATTGCGCAGTTTTGAGGCACAGGACACTGCTGCGGGATGGGGGTCCTAGGAGGACACCTCTGCGCAATTTCTGAGTGCAGTGCAGTTGGACTACTCTGCGCATTTATGGAGAGCAGTGTTGGCTGCCTGACTTCTCTGTGCATTTTTGGAGACCAGTGTTGGCTGCCTGATTGCTTTGCGCATTTTTGGAGAGCAGTGTTGGTTGGGGTCTCTGCGGGCTGCGGGGTTTCAGCAAGCAAGGGAGGTTGGTGTCTGCGGGCTGCAGGGTTTCAGCAGGCAAGGGAGGTTGGTGTCTCTGCGGGCTGCAGGGTTTCAGCAGGCAAGGGAGGAAGCTTGATGGTTGCAGAAGAAAAGCGCACAGTTTCGGGAAGCTGGATGAGGCTAGGTTGCTCAGGAAAATGGCTAAGTGTGAGATTAGTGAAACATATGTAAACATGATAGGACTTGATTGTGATCGCACACGGACACTTAGTGACACAACGTAGACCATCCAGAATGCATAAGACATACTTTGCTTGATGCAACAACCTTCGTGACAAAAGTGCGTGAAGTGAGTGTGAAACATGTCTATGTGATGACAACCACTCATACGCACACAATTCCCTTGAAGAAAGACAACATTCCCTTTGCATGACAAACAACAACCCCTATGCTCGAAAATGACACATTCTGCATAAAGATGTGAACGCAGATAATTCTTAGGATCAAGGAGGGAAGCTTGAAATCATCAGCTTACCAATAAGTGACCAAGGATGATCAATCGCAGGATCCAAGGTAGGCTCCGAAATTTGCATGCGAGTCAAAAATTTGGAGGGTGGTTGTAGCCGCTACAGCAGTGTGATACCACACTACCTCTATAAGGTACATACCCCATCTGGATGTCCACAAGGAATGTCCTTTTAGGACTATTCTTAACTTGGATCTCCATACCTAAGTCTTCAAAAGAATATTGGTCCTCTTCAACCACTCTTCTCTTGGATTCATGTCCCATCCTTAAAGAGTGTCGGCACCTTTCCTTTCTTGGATGTTGTATCCTAAAGGAAACCATAGATGCTTATCCAATCCTCTGACAGTCTCTCCTCATCACCTGAAGAGAAGAATGTGCATGTGATGTCCAACATCATTTCCACTCAACCAGAGAGGACATCCCTATTCTCCTTTAATCTTGAGAATAGAACCTTGCTCCTATACAAGGAGACTCCTTTACTCCCTCTCAAAATCTAGACTTCCTTTCTATGTGGGAAGTCATCATCACAAGCCTTATAGCTTGTCTTCATAAGAGTACCAGCTACCAATTCTTCATACTTGTCCAGCTCACTCTTTCCTTTGCATCATCGAGCTTTCTTTCTTTCTTTCAAGGTATCATGGAGCCATCCTCTCTCTTCAGTCTTGCGACAGGTTCGAGGCCAATCTTTTTGCTCATCACTTCCTTCTTTAATGTGAAGGCATTACATTGAGCCTTTCCAAACTTCAAGCCGGTCATAGCTTCCTTTTGAAAGTGATCTTCCTTTGTCCTTCAGGTTATAATCTCACATTGCTACCCTTTTAATCCCAAGATGTCCATATCTTGACTTCACAATTGCCAGGTACCAAATATCGAGCTTCCCTCAATATCCTTCATCCATACAGTTGAACTTGCCTCAACTGTCATCATCTATTCCTGCAACATCCTTCCAAGTAGCAAAACAATATATATATTAACCAGATAACCAAATCATAAAAAAATTAGACTTACCTCACCATGATGACCTTCTCATCAACATCCTCATCAACCATCTCCACTTGAAACTTCATGCATTAGAGTGCCCAAAAATCGAACTGGATTACCAAGTTACATTTCTTCCAAAGACTATACTATTGCTTTTGGGTTAAGAAATGCAGCAGACAGAAATTTAGACAAACACACGGGAGCTCACAGGTGCAGATCACCAGGAGCTCCCACCGGCAAATGCATTCGCTTCAGCATTATTCATTAATCATCAGGAATTAAATAGATACATAGGCAAAAACAGATTCCTAATTAATAGGAACTGAATGTCAAATAAAGAGCAAATCATAACTACGTAACCTATTCTCCATTAATTTCTAACATCCCCCCTTAATGGAGAAAGGGATTTTTAAACACACCTAAAATGTCCCTAAACAAATCAAACTTCAGTCTTCCTAGTGGCTTAGTGAATTGTAGTTCCTGTGTCCTTGGACACCGAAGGAGATTGAGATAGCGAATCGAAGGATTCATGCATAGGCGATTGTTCTCCTCTTATTTCTTCAATCATCTTCACAACATGACTCATCTTCGGGCGTTGCTCAGGGGGCACGGACACACAGACCATTGCGATTTGAGGCATGCCCACCATTTCCTCCTCGATGTTCTTGTACCTCATGAGTTCTAGATCAAATACCTCGGCTGTCCATTCTTCCCTCACAACAGATTGTACCCACTTGGGAAGATCTATGCTTTCATCAGATGCGTGTAGCTGAACAGGGGCTTTCCCAGTAAGAATCTCCAGGAGTAGCACTCCAAAACTATATACATCTGCTTTCTGAGATATCTTTCTTGTCTTGGCCTGTTCTGGAGCCCTGTATCCCGCAGCTCTTGATGCAGCAGATGCAGGACTAATAAGCACAGCAAGACCAAAGTCTGAGATACAAGCATTTCCACTCTTATCTAATAAAACATTGGAAGACTTGATATTCCCATGGGCCAGCTTGGGAGATTTACACGAGTGGTGAATGAAGGTCAAACCACGGACTGCACCCAACGCTATTTTCATTCTAGTTGTCCAGTCAAGCGGAGTTCTCCCAGGACCACGATGCCACAGATTTTCAGCAGACTTATTTGACGCCATCAAGGCTTGCTGAGGCGTACTTTTCACATCCAACTTGTAGAGTCCTCCTATGCGAATACCTGTAGCAATGGGCTTCATCTGATCCAACAAATCTTTAATAATGCAATAAGATTTAAAAAATTCTACCTTGAGGTCCTGATCTGTAATCTTGGACACAGAAATCAGGTTCTTCTTAATGCCAGGAACATACCACACATCAGATATATTCCTGATCTTACCATCAGGCAGAGTAACAAGGACATCTCCATGTCCCTTGATCTCGTACCCACTATTATCTCCAAGATAGACTCTTACTCCAGAGTTGGATTCTTTAAAATTTCTGAACCATTGCTTTTTACCTGACATATGCGAGGAGGCTCCAGAATCCACGATCCAAATATCTGATTCATCCTCCTCAGTAGCAGTGTCACCCTCGGCCATAAATAGTCTAACATCCAGATTCTGATCTGGGTCTGTATCTGCATCTGCATCTGCCAAATGACCTGCATGCCTTTTCTGATTGTACCTCTCTTGATTTGCCTTCTTCTTGCGACAAAATTTAGCAATATGGCCTATCTTACCACAATAAAAACATTCAAGAGCAGAGTCATTTCTATACGAGGTCATACCTTGTGGTGTCATTTCTGATGTGTTGCCCCTCCTCTGATCAGCCATCGCTCTCCCTTTTAGCTTGAACTTTGTTATCAATGCAAGATCTGGATCTTGAGGCTTGAGAGACGACCTCCTTTCCTCTTCATGTAGCAAAATTCCAGTAAGCTCTTCAAAACTTGGAGGCTTTTCCCTTGCATTCAATCCAGTTATAAACATCTGATAGTCATCTGTCATACCGTTCATGGTGATTGTCACCAGATCATCATTTGCCACGGTTTGACCGATATCAGATAGTTTATCTTTAACTTCCTTTATCCGAGATAAGAATGACGAAACAGACTCATTCTCCTCCATCTTGATTGAGAGGATCTTCTTCCTGAGGAACAAGGTTCGGCTGGTGTTCTTGATTTCATACATGTCTTTGAGAGTTGTCCAGATCTCATTCGCTGTCTTGCAATCCCGAATATGAGGGATGATGCAATCTTTAACTGACAATTTTAGTAGGACCTTTGCCTTCAGCTCCCTTTTCTCCCATTCTTGAGTTGTTGCATTCGTTCCACCATTTGCAACAGTTGGCTTACCTTCATCACCGATGACAATGTTGTAGGTATTCTGACCTTCAAGCAAAGTCTGAAGCTTAAATTTCCAATTTATGTAATTGGAACCATCCAATTTGTTGCTTTCATTTAAATAATCTGCCATCTGAGAATTCATCTTGAAAAAAAACAGGCTACCCCGGCAACTTAAAAAACGAACAACTCTCGATTATCACAACAAATTGAATATGGTTGAATTACAACAGTTGTGAAATACAAATTATGAATAAAAAAAAATCTGACTGCAGCCTATTGAAAAAAATCTGTTTTCCTGTGTGTTTAGCAGACAAAGTCTCCTTGACACTAGTGACCTTCGCCTGATGCAGAAACTTTGGTGGAGATATAGAAACTCTACAGCGGAACGCACCAAACACAAGCCGGAAAGCTGCTCTTATGGATTCACGTATAATGGATACGTCCCACAATTAAAAAAAATAGATCGATTCTGGCCCAACGTGCCAACACTCCAAGGCACCAAAGGCTGCAACAATCGATCCACAGAAATCAATCCACTGGAGGGCGTAACACCAATTCTTGCTCTGCCTTCGCTCACCGCACGAAATACCATAGCCTGCCCACCAGCAATAAAATGCAGCTTCTCTGCCCTCACACAAGAAATCACATGCAAGAGATCACTTGCGCTTTCTGTCAACGCCGCCTTCACCCTTCAAAACGCCAAATTCTGGAGCCACGAGTCGGACTTCGTTGTTGCTGCACTCCTCCTTTCTTATCCGCACAGCCAAAACGTGTGGGCTCCCTTCTCGTGTCTTGACAACGTTCAGCAACTAGCCTCTTCGACCAAGAAGCAAAGGCTCACAGCAGATTCACACTGCATTCCAGCTCTCTTCATGCAGATCGCTTCTCAACACGCAACCGCAGCAATCCTCCACGGAACCTCACATCCTCATATCTCTATAAATCACAGGTCCACTTAGCAAGCTCTGATACCATGATAAGAAATGCAGCAGACAGAAGTTTAGACAAACACACAGGAGCTCACAGGTGCAGATCACCAGGAGCTCCCACCGGCAAATGCATTCGCTTCAGCATTATTCATTAATCATCAGGAATTAAATAGATACATAGGCAAAAACAGATTCCTAATTAATAGGAACTGAATGTCAAATAAAGAGCAAATCATAACTACGTAACCTATTCTCCATTAATTTCTAACACATCGGATGTGCTCTAGCTCCGAAATTTTGTAGAGGGGCTAGACTACATGAGATCTCCAGAACCCAAAAACCGTTTGGAGAAATTCCACCCGGATGAGGAGTTATTAAAATAATTAATATTTTTAATGTGTTCCTAAGTCTAAACTTAGGAAAATAAAAATATTAATGGGTATTAATAAGAATATGGGTGAGAAACTTCTAAGTGACAAGGATCAAGTCTGTTTTAATCTTAGTCATTGATTAGGGACTTAATCTCGGTCATTGATTCATCAACAAGAAAAGTATAAGAGGAGGCTTGAGGGTCAGTTGGAGATACACCAAGAGATCAAAGAGTTCAAATTTTTTGGGGCGTGGTTCGTTGAGAAAATAGAGCTAGTGATATGAGTTGCAGTGAGAGAGGGGCAGTTCGACAAAGAGACTTTAGTCCAAAGCCAAGAATACATAGCAGAGAGGCAGAACAGTAGCACGAGGGACAACGCAGCTCTAGAGAGGGTGACGCAAAGGCCAGTGGGGCTGACACAGTGATTTAGAGGCAGCGTTGGGGTTTCTATGGGGCAGAGAGAGCAACAGTTCAACATATTGACTTTTGAGCAAGGAAGGCTCACTGGGAGGGTGATGCAGCTCCTAGAGGAGATGATGCAGTTCCAGTGCAGAGCTTGGAGCAGCCATCACTGCCCAGCACTAGGAACAACATTGTCATCTGTGGGGTTTGATCATCTAGTGGTTGGAATTGCCAAAATATTTGTCTTCAAATAAAGGTACTTCTGCCAAGTTTATTCTTTGTTGGGTGAGCTGGATTTGGCACCCTAGTTGTATTCAGAAATATGCTTAATAATACAAACCCTCCAATTGTTGCACCGGTTTCCCGAATTGGGTTTTTCCGGGGACGGTGGGCCAAAAATAACGGTGTCCCTTGTGTGATTGTCTCAGTTTATATCAGTTCATGATCTGTATGTATGTGTAGTTTGCAACAGTGTTTTTCATCGTTGTTTATATAATTAAATAACTTGTTGAATGAAAAGAACAAGTAGGAGATGATAAACCAGTGGTTGCAGTAGGATTTATGATGTGTAGATTCAAAAATTTTCACATGGTATCAGAGCATTGCAGATCATAGCAGACTAAAGACACCAACCGAGAGATCCAGAGAATTTGCTGAACAGAAGCAGTTTTCCTGAGTGACAGCGTTGTTTCAGAGGCAGAGGAGCAGCTACAAAGTGACGCAAAGCCAGAGGAGTGACGCAGAGGATCACGCAGTGCCTGCATCAACATTTCGAGCCTGCAGAGGGTGACGCAGAGCCAAAGAGGAGCCCACGCAGTGACTACGTCAGCTCTCTGGGCCAACACAGAGCCTGAGAGGTTTGAATCAGTCAGTTGTCGGGGCTAAGGGAGCAGAGCATATTCGATTTGAGGCGTTGGTGGGACGTTGTTTCTATTGGTACAGAATAGTGTCTATGGAGACAGAGCCGAGGTAGAGGGAGTCACTGCCTTGACAAATTTCTAGCCAAAGAAATCTAGATCCGAGTTGCAGCAGCAAAGGAGGATTGGAGAGGAAGTGATTCAACAATTGGCAGGAGGATTTCTGTGAAGGAAATCAAGACTCAGAGGGAGTCTAGAGGAGCTTGTTCCTTAGAGGGTTTCTTGCGCCAAAGAAATCCAGATCCAAGTCTTGCTAGATTGACAGCAGGAGAGGGAGAAGAGAACCAATCCTATTTGTTTTTTAGCAGAGATGGCAGTGAATGGGTTGAGGGATCAAGACAGATTGGATGGAGCCTTCAATTTTGTCATCTGGAAGGCCAGGATCCTGGCAATCCTAGACAAACATCGCATCAAGGACTATGCCTTGAAGGTAGTTGTTGTGTCGGTCGACGTTGATCCGTTGAAGAAGTACGAGGAGGCCCAGGCTAAGGCCAAGTGCATGATCCTAGACGGGGTCAAAGATCATGTAGTACCACACATTGCTGAGAAGGACACAACAAGGGAGATGTGCGAAACGCTTACCACCTTGTATCAGGGCTCTTCCGTCCAACAGAAGATGTTATTAGAAAATCAGCTGAGACAGTACCAGATGCAGAAAGGAGAGGAGATTGATCCCTTCCTTCTCAGGTTGCAAGGGATTCGCGACCAGTTGACTTCCGTGGGATCTACACCAGATCCTGAGTTCATGGTCAGGATTGCCCTAAATGCAGTCACCAAGCACTGGGAGACTTTTGTCCAAATTATATTGGGCAGAGCAACTCTCCCCAGTTGGGAGGCGATGTGGGCAGCTCTTTGACAAGAAGAGATCAAGAGGATGACCAAGACAGGGAGTAGTGGCAAGGGAGCCCGAGTCAAGAAGTTGGAGGAGGAGGATGCAACTCTCGCATCATCGGGATAGCAAGGGCAGCAGAAGAGAAAGAAGAAGGACATAACCAAGGTTAGATGCTTCAACTGTGGGGAACTGGGACATTATGCCACTCAGTGCCCCCGAAAGAAAGGCAAGGGGGAGGCTTCTGACTCAAAGGCTGCTCCAGCAAAAGTGGACAAGGAAGGCGAGGATGACGATTGTGCCATGAGTGCTCATGTGCCTCTGGAGAAGAGGTGGGGCGACATGGAGTTGTAGTCAAGAGGACTACATGAGGGGCAGGATCCTTGAGGTGCCCAAACTCTTGGATCACATACAGCTACGGGAGCCCTTAACAACAATAGCAAAATGACGGGTGTCGATTGGAGCGAGGTGTGATGGAGCGACAGTGGCATTGCTAGAGTGCCAAAGTCTGAGGCAGCGCAGTGGATGTTGTAGCATTGCAAGAGACACAGAGCAGTTTGCAGCAACGCAGTAGCAGCTGAGGGGCTGCACAGACTAGCAGCAGAGGTAGCTTCAGCATCACGAGGCATCCATACTGACCAGCATGTCAGTGTTTGGGTGAGTTTTCAGTTGCTTACTTCTCAGCAACTGAGTTGCAGTGCAGCAGTTAGCAGTGGCAGTGTTATGGGCAGCATGATGCAGCATTTTGAGAGGGAGTTGTAGTACAGATGCAACAGTGGCAGTGGCAAAGTCATGGGACAACAGTACAGGAAGCAGCAATGCAGTGGATGAAGGGCAGCAGGCTAAGCATCAATGTAATGCTTCTATGGGGAAGTATTGCTAGAGCACATTCCTCACTAAGAGGGAGTGTTGATTTTGGGTAGCATCGTATGTGCTCTAGCTCCGAAATTTTGTGGAGGGGCTAGAACACATGAGATGTCTAGAACCCAAAAATCGTTTATAGAAATTCCACCTAGATGAGGAGTTATTAAAATAATTAATATTTTTAATGGGTTCCTAAGTCTAAACTTAGGAAAATAAAAATATTAATGTGTATTAATAAAAATATGGGTGAGAAGGTTCTAAGTGGCGAGGATCAAGTCTGTTTTAATCTTAGCCGTTGATTAGGGACTTAATCTCGGTCGTTGATTCATCAACGGGAAAAGTATAAGTGGAAGCTTGAGGGTCAGTTGGAGATACACCAAGAGATCAAAGAGTTCGATTTTTTTGGGGCGTGATTTGCTGAGAAAATCGAGCTAGTGATCTGAGTTGCAATGAGAGAGAGGCAGTTCGACAGAGGGACTTCAGTCCAAGTCCGAGAATACATAGCAAAGAGGCAAAGCAGCAGCAAGAGAGACAGTGCAGCTCAAGAGAGGGTGACGCAGAGGCCAGTGGGACTGACGCAGTCATTTAGACACAGCGCTGGGGTTTCTATGGGGCGGAGAGAGCAGCAGTTCAGCATATCGACTTCTGAGCGAGGAATGCTCATTGGGAGGGTGACGCAGTTCCAGCGCAGAACTTGGAGCAGCCATCGTTGCCCAGCACTGGGAATAGCATTGTCATCGTGGGGTTTGATCATCCAGTTGTGGAATTGCCAAAATATCTGTCTTCAGATAGAGGTACTTCTGCCAGGTTTATTCTCTGTTGGGTGAGCCGGATTTGGCACCCTAGTTGTATTCAAAAATCTGCTTAATAATACAAACCCTCCATATGTTGCACCGGTTTTCCCGAATTGGGTTTTTTTGGGACGATTGTCCAAAAATAACGGTGTCCCTTGTGTGATTGTCTCAGTTTATATCAGTTCATGATCTGTATGTATGTGTAGTCTGCGATAGTGTTTTTCATTGTTGTTTATATAATTGAATAACTTGTTGAATGAAAAGATGATTGTCTCAATTTATATTAGTTCATGATCTATATGTATGTGTAGTCTGCAATAGTGTTTTTCATCATTGTTTATATAATTAAATAACTTGTTGAATGAAAAGAACAAGTAAGAGATGATAAACCAGTGGTTGCAGTAGGATTTCTGATGTGTAGATTCAGAAATTTTCACATATACTGGATGTTAATCACTATTGTATATATATTCTAGAGAAAGTCTTTATACATCCTTAAGTCAAATCTTATTTTTCTCAAGCATCATATATCCATATATCTAAGCATGTTTTATGTCCAACTTTCCGTCCACGAGATTCTACACATGACAATCTTATCCAAAGTTTTATATCTAGCATGCATTACTATGCTTTCATCCGATCATCTAGCAAGTCATATATCTCACAAATAGCCCGCATCCTAACCCATTGCTTTCTTTCATCCCTTTACCAATATTGACTCCACATTACATGGAATGCATACTAACCTTGTCATAGTGATTTTTCTCAAGAACCTTCCATAATGATGGTTCTTCCAAGACAATGATGACCCACCTAAGCAAGATGACTACCTCTAACATAATGTTAGATAATGTTTGGAGAATCACAATGGTTTATCTATCCATCTATCTAGATGATCTCTACATAGCAACTTAATCATGTAAATTTTAGACATGCTACTATCATATGCTTCTTTCTATGATGCCATGCAAAATATACTATCTTAAAAGAAAGATTAGTCTTCATAAAGAACCTAATAGTCAGTGAACCTTCTTTAGTAGTAAAGATCCTTCACTTCTTCCTTCTTTGCCTTCTTCTCAGGTTCTCCCACAGCTTCAGCTACATGAGCTTCACTCCTTTCCTTTCTCTTATTGTTCTGCTTGTTTGGACAATCCCTCTTAAAGTGTCCAAATTCATTGCATCCAAAACATTGCACTTTGGACATGTCTTTCTTCTTGGACTTGCCAAACTTTCCTTTCTTCAGCTTCTTGACTCGAGCTAGAAAGGCTTGAGATTGCTCATCAGATCCAATATCATCCTTGACCTTGATCCTTGATTCTTCCAATATGCACTGCGCCCACAACTCATCAAAGGGAGTTGAATCCTTCTTGGAGTAGATGCTTGTTGCAAAGTTGCTCCATTCTAGTGGCAATGCATTCAATACACAGATGGTTACTTCAGAATCAGTGATTGGTTCCCCAAGTCCTTGCAGATGGTCTCTTAGTTGAGAGACTCTCATGAGGAAGGATGCCACATCCTCATCCTTTAATTTCTTCATTCTGTACAACTTGTTCCTTAACGACATCTTTTGACCTGTTGTACTTACCGAATACAAATTCACTAGCTTGTCATACATGGCCTTGGAAGTCTTCAAATTTGCAACAAATGGAACAAGAGAATCCTTAATTGATTCAACTATGATCCTTTGAGCTCTTACTTCCCCTTTCTTGTACTTTGCTAGTTCTTGTGTCTTATCTTTCTCAGGTTCAGTAATTTCCCCAATAACATATTCCATTACTTCTTGTTCTGTCAGTATCAAGTCAATTATTTTCTTCCATGCTAGATAGTTTGATGCCCCAATGAGCTTGTTTCTCTCCTTCCAGAAAGAACCCATATGACTTGAAGATTCAAGCATGATGTAATAATTTGTTACTTACTTGATGACCAAGGTTATCCTTGATGACCAAGGTTATCCTTGATGATGTCTCCAACCTTCTTGATTATTTCAAGACCTTTGGAGAGTTCTTGATGATGTCCTTGAAAGATGTTCCCTAGGATTCGTCCACCAACAACTTCCAAGATTGATGCCTTACAAATAGACTTCCTTTTTGCAAGATCAACACCCTCCTTAAGAGATTGATGTAGTCTTGATCTTCTTCAATGTAGAAACCCTAGATTAGAAGGGTCTTCTACCAACAAGCCTTTAACCAGATCCCTTCAAGAGATAATTTTTCCTTGTAGTCTTCTTCTTTCAGGCTTCAAGAGCTTCCTATCTTTTGATGAGCAATTCCCATTAGTGTCCTTCCAGTTGCCTTCCTTGTTCACCTTAGCTTTGATACCATGTTACAAAATTATAAAGTGGCAGCTTATTAGACTTATTTTCTTTAACTTTGATACTTGCTTGTGAATCTTAATCTTCTTTATGTTCTTTTAGTTAGATTTTTTCATCAAACAATATCAAGAAACAGTCACAACAAAAAAGGACACAGATATAGGCTCTCAGTCGGGGAAAAACCCCTCCAAGGGGAAAACCCGGAAACTCCTCTTCTTAGAATCTGCTTCAAATGAGATACAAAGACCCAATCCCTAGACCAAGTCCTTCTCCAGTACCAAGTCGGCCCTTTCTCAAGTCCTTCCTTTATTCTGCACCAAACTGCTATACCTTCTAACTTTGACCTACCAGCTACAGCATTACTACTCGACTTGCAACTTCTATCCAGCAACTTCGTCGTTGCAGCTTCTTGGAAACCCTAATATGGCCTCCTCCTGAGACCTACTTAGAGCATGACAACTCTCCCAAGGTCAACAAGGTCAAAATAAGGGTTTTCCCTCCTCCAGCTACCATATTTGCACTTCATCCTGCTACAACTCGAACCTGCAACTTTGGCATGTTTCTACAACCCAAAAACCCTAGAATTTTGCACGTGTGAGAGAGATAGAGCCCAAAAGCAAGAAATTTCGTCCTCCCGAATCCCAGCTACTTCTAGAGCTCCACTCTCCTTCTTTTGCCTTTCCTAGCTGCAGATCAAATCATCAAACTCTTGCTTGTAGATCTAACTTGTGAGTGAGTGTTTTTGCCAAATGAAGTCAAATTTCTCTTTATATAGCCTTCTCAAGGGGTCGAATTCCCTCCTTTAGGGGGACTTGTACTCTTGGAGATTCCAAGACTTTCTAGACTAAAAAATAATTCTTTTTACAATTACAAATTGCCCGAAAGGGTCTTATAAACATGATGTTGAAAAATCTAAGGCATCGAGATTAGGTGATTTCTCTTCTATTTAGTAATTGTTTGTGAACGCTTTTTACTTTAGATTAGGATCTTCTTTTACTTATATTATTATAGTGTTATTCTTCATCAAACAGTTACCAATGCATAAACCATAAAGAGAAAAGAGATACAGAATACAGGCTATCAGCCAAGCCCAAAACCTCTCCTACTTGAGAGGAAAACTCGAACAAATTCTTCTTCTAGACGAATACCAAGACCAAGATCAAGACCCTTGACCATAACCCCTCCAAGATCAAATCAACCTCTTTGCACAAAGACAACTTATAAGCCTTCCAATGATGATGGCTTCTCCTTCGACCTTCTTTTCAGACCTGCAACCTTTTGTATGCACTGCAAAAACCCTAGATAATCTGTGTAGTCAAAATAATGGGGAGAATGCCTTCCTTTATTCTTTGCTTGATGAGATACCTTTACTTCAACCCCTCGACCTCCAAGATTACTCCTCCTCCACTGAAATTAGGCCTTCTATGTTGACTGTGATCCTTGCTTCTTGACAACCGAGAAGTGTGCCCTAGTTGCAAATCAAATGTATGGAAAACAAACCCAAACAATTATGCTTTTCGTCCTTCCTATCCTTGTTGTTCCTTCGCTATAGAATGAGACTCCTTCTCCTTGCTGGATTGAACTTTTGTTTCAGACCTATGCTTCACCGAAATTTTGTTTGAATTTTGTCTTCAAATGAAATCCTCATTGCCTTATTTATAGCTGTTGGAGCCTATAATAAGCCGACTTGAAGAGGGTGAACCGACATGTCTCTCCGTGTAGATTATTTATTGTTCTCTTGAAGCCGACTTGAAGGAGAGGTCTTATGCTTGTCTTGGAGGGCTTTCATACTTATTTAATTACTCATACAAAATGTAACATGCCCAAGAAGAGTCCTTCATACATGACATACACTCAAATTGACTTTTATGACTAGATGACAAATCCTAAAGGCTCACAATGGGAACCATTACTAAAAGTAAAATTCCTTGCTCATGAAACCATGAGACAAGCATTACAATAATAATTTTATATTTCTCCTTTTCATCAATTACATAAAATCACAATTACACATGTCATTATGAAGACCGAACCTAGTTATACTTTTCAACACTCCCTCTTAACTAGGGAGGTATTCATAACGGTACTTGGTCATTCTCAATGTGAAGAATTTCTCATAAGAAGAGTCGGATTGGTAACCCATCTGTATAGCATCATATCAACCAACATTGTCACATAGTAAGGCCTTGACTAGCAGCTCTTCTCTCCACGAGATCTAAGCACAATGCTAGCGAGGCCAATGATGTATAGACACCTTCATCATTGTCTCTCTCGAAACATACCCCACCGGGTTTTCAAGGTGTCTTCCACCAAGACTATTCCTATCTTGGAATCCCAGTCCTCAAAGAATATCAATCCTCTATGACTACTCTTATCTTGGATGCCCTAATACATCCTCAAAGAGCATCGGATGCCATATGTTTACCCAATCCTCCATTTTGTCTTCCCAAGTGAAAACAGGAATGATGTGTCTATCTCTCCCTCTTAATTAGGGCGGACATATCTATTCCAATAAAGGAATGTACTCATTACTATGGAAGGAATGTACCTAAGCTCACTCTTGGCTTAGGAATTTTGCTTCCAAGTTTCTACCAAGTAAGAAACATGTTTCCAGGCTCTCTCTTAATTAGGGACCTACAACAGCTCCTCAGGTGGAGATGATGGGACAACCAGCTGCTTGAAGAACTCCTCCTCACGATGTCATGAACTTCTTTTCATTATCCAAGAGTCTTCATGTTTGGGACTTCTTCATAGGGCATCGACCATCCATCACTTTCATCCATGAGTCAGTCATGTCATCATCAGAAAATGATCCATCAGTTCATATCTGACCTTCCTTCATGCCATGCTCCTTTCTTCATGCCATGTTTCCTTAAGGATCTTTCATCCTACTACATGTGCATCGGTGGTGGAAGACATCCATAGATCTTCCCTTGGCAACCTTGCATAAACCCATCCAAATATTTGTTCAAAAAATAAAGGAATGAACATTAAAATCAACATTACCTTTGTGATGGTCTTTCATCATGACATCTTCTAGTTTGCATCAGCATCTTGCATACATATCGACACATCTCCCAAAGATATATATTGTTAAGGGTCTCTTTCTTTTTCAGACTCCATCAGAGTCTTCATATCTTCCATGGAGATATCCTAGTCAAATCTTCTTGGTCTTTTGGATGTTGATTTCCTTTACCATGGTTGCATATTCCACGATCTCTTCCTTCCTTTATTCACACATTTCATTCCCAGGAGCTTCCAATTAGAGTTCCTAAATTGTAGTCAACCACCTCATACTTCATATGAGGACATATTACATTGATTTCATCTAGTGAATGTGTGACCCATGCATTCTTGCATCCCTTTGAAGGAGGAGATCCTTTCTTTTGATCATGCTCTTAAGATTGAGCATGATATTTGCAACCATATGACATGACTTCCACAATATCAAATGTAAAAACACATACCTCATTTTTCCTTTGGGTCATCCAGGCTTCCTGCAGCAACTTCCTTGATTGAAAGAGCTTCAATCCCTTGATCTACTTCACTTTTATGTCATCATACTATCATCCCAGGAATTCCACAAGTTTAGAATTCTTGATGAAACACTTGCTTCCCCTCATGATCGGTGAACCTTTCAATGAAGATTCCATCAAAGAATCTTGAGGATCTAAAGCATCCCCATCAGCAGATGTTTCCTTTTGACAAATGTATGATGAACCTTGAACTAGATGACCTTGCCACTTATGATTCCAATGAGACTCCTAAGAGCTATATTCTTGACTTCCATAGATTCTAACCACCTTTCTTGCTTCTCCAAGATGATGTCCTGAGCTCTTGCTTTCAATGCTTCTATGATGCTTGGATGCATCCCATTATTTTACTTAGTGAATCATGATAGCCATATCTTACAACAAAAGACTTAGGAACTTGAAAAGAACTTATGTAAGGAAGAATATCTCAGTAATAGAGATCTCTTACTTCCTCTTTCTTGGACTTCTTCTTTTCAGCTTCCTCTACTTCTTTGGTGATATGGGCCTCTTCTCTTCCTCTCTTTTTATTGTCCTTCTTGGTCTTAGGACAATCTCTTTTGTAGTGCCCATATTTGACACCCATAGCATTGAATCTTAGTCATGTCCTTCTTCTTTTTCCAAGAACCAAACTTCCCAAATTTTCCTCTTCTTGTCATTGTAGCATAAGTTTGATTTTGCTTACCTACTCCCACATCAGATTTGGACTTTAGTCCAGATTCTTCAATCTTACACAATGACCATAGATCCTAGAATGGAGTAGCTTCTTTCTTCCCATAAATACTTGAAGTAAAGTTACCCCACTCCTCCGGTAGTGCATTTAATACAAATGTAGTCATTTGTCTATCAAACATGACTTCTCCCAAATCTTGTAGTTGATCCCTAATTTCAGATATCCTCATAAAGTATGAGGCTATTCCATCTTCCCTTCACAATCTTCAGCTTGTAGAGTTCTTGTCTTAATGAGATGACTTCTCCAGCAGTGCTCACGGAATCCAACTCTACCAGTTTGTCATAGATTTCTTTTGAAGTTTCAAGTTTAGATACATATGGGATGAGGGGATCCTTGATGGATTCTATGAAAATCCTTTGAGCCCTAACCTCCCCTTTCATATACTTTGCAAGAGCTTGAGCATCTTCCTCTTCTGGTTTAGTGATTGATCCTTTGACATGTTCCATAACCTCATTTTCAATGAGATTCAGATCTGTCCTTTTCTTCCATGCAAGATACTTTGAAGCCCCAACCAATTTGTTGCTTTTCTTGCAAAAAGACATTTTGACAGATTCAGATGTGGCCATAAATATACTTACTTTATAGAATGCTCCTTCCACTTGCTGCTTTCTAGAGTTTGATGATAATATAGATGATAGAAACCTTCTCTTTGATGAAGATAGATTTCTTCTTCAAGATGATGATGTGATCTTTGTTCTTGAAGTGCTTCTCTTGGATGTATATACTTCAAGCTACCTTGCTTTGTAGATCTTTCCAACTTGATGAGGGTCTTTGTGGTCTTTTGATGATGACTAGAGGATCCAAGACTTTTGTTGGCGTAGACTTCTTCTTCGATCTAGGGTTTGATATGTTGTTGTAGACCTTGACTTCACTTTGATATCTTTCAATTTGCTTTGATGTCTTTCTCGAGATCCTTATGTGTCTCTTGATAAGATGTCCTTCCTTGACTTTGTCACCTTAGCTCTGATACCATGTTGAAAAATTTAGGGCATCGAGATTAGAGATTAGGTGATTTCTCTTTTATTTGGTGATTGTTTGTGAATGATTTTACTTTAGATTAGGACCTTCTTTAACTTATATTATTATAGTGTTATTCTTCATCAAATAGCTACCAATGCATAAACCATAAAGAGACAAGAGACACAGAATATAGGCTATCAGCCAAGGCCAAAACCTCTCCTACTTGAGAGGAAAACCCGAACAGATTCTTCTTATAGAGACTCCAATTAACGAATACCAAGACCAAGATAAGACCCTTGACCACAACCCCTCCAAGATCAAATCAACCTCTTTGCACAAAGACAATTTACAAGCCTTCCAATGATGATGGCTTCTCCTTCGACCTTCTTTTCGGACTTGCAACCTTTTGTATGCACTGCTGAAACCCTAGATAATCTCTGTAGTCAAAATAATGTGGAGAATGCTTTCCTTTATTCTTTGCTTGATGAGATACCTTTACTTCAACCCCTCGACCTCCAAGATTACTCTTCTCCACCGAAATTAGGCCTTATATGTTGACTTTGATCCTTGCTTCTTGACAGCCAACAATTCTGTTTTTCGTCCTTCCTATCCTTGTTGTTCCTTCGGTATAGAATGAGACTTCTTCTCCTTGCTAGATCGAACTTCTGTTTCAGACCTATGCTTCACCGAAATTCTGTCTGAAAAATGAAATCGCACTGCCCTATTTATAGTTGTTGGAGCCTGTAATAAGTCGAATTGAAGAGGGTGAACCGACATGTCTCTCTGTGTAGATTATTTATTGTTCTTCTTGAAGCTGACTTGAAGGAGAGGTCTTGTGCTTGTCTTGGAGGGCTTTCATACTTATTTAATGACTCATACAAAATGTAACATGCCCAAGAAGGGTCCTTCACTCATCAAATAGACTCAAATTGATTTTTATGACTAGAAGACAAATCCTAAAGGCTCACACTGGGAGCCATTACTAAAAATAAAATTCCTTGCTCATGAAACCCATGAGATAAGCATTACAATAATAATTTTATTTTTCTTCTTTTCATCAATTACATAAAATCACAATTACACATGTCATTATGAAGACCGAACCTAGTCACACTTTTCAACACTAACAAACCCTAGAAGCATGAAGAACATGCTTTTACCTAAAAGACTTGTTGACCACTCTATGTCAACGACCCCATAGCAGTACGCCCCCTTTTTCGCAAAAGGGATCTATCGTGTTCACGCCTATCAGATTTCATCATTAGTTGGCAGTTTTGTAAAGATGTCAACCCATTCTACATATGTATAATGTAAATAATCCTAGTATGACCACGTCTATATGTAACAACCTAGGTAAACCTATTGTTTTGTTGACGATTTCCATTCTAGGTGGTTTTTTGTCTTACTGATTCATCTGTGTCTCTATAAACAAATGATCGGCAAAGTTTTTCCCTCCACCCTCACCTCAAAGCTAAGGTGGATTTTGTCGTCAAAATCTTACAAGTTACTTGGTCTACTAGATTATATTTTTTTGTGTCGCAGAAATGGGTAAATGTTAAGGGTCTATAACGAACTGGTTTTCCCCCTTCATGTATTAAAATGTAAAATCTTCATGTAAAAAAATATTTTAGTGCATGGTCCCTCGTATTTATTAGACATCATGGCTAAATTATTTGAAGGTTGGGAAAACTATTAATCTCATATGTCAATTAATTAAATTTTCTAGCAAAAATAAATTAAAAAAATCTTAAGCCAGAAATTTAATTAATTAGAGTCAAATTTAAGTTAATTAATTAAATTTTCTGGCAAAATAAATTAAAATCCTAAGCCAGAAATTTAATTAATTTTGTGTCCTAGGAAAAATTAATTCTCCAAATTAAAAAATTCGTGGGTCCCAGAGAAATTAATTTTTGGAGGTCCCGGGCCAAAGGAATATTGAAAATTTCAAGAGATTTTGGACCCTCAGGCCTTGGTAGTTAAGTCGAAGTCAATTTTTTTAAGAAATCAACTCAAAATAATTAATTTTGAGTTGATTAAAATTCAATTAAATGAAAAAATCGAATTTCCTAGTTTGCATCAGCATCTGTGCGCCTACATCTGGTGTCCTTGATCTTCGTGTTTTGGTTTTGGTAATTGCTTGATGAACTAAGATAAAAACATAAGAAAGATAATAATAATTCAAAGAAATCACAAGTAATTATCAACAAGAGAAAATATTTATGCCTTTCTGATTTTCTAACATGGCATCAGAGCTAAGGTGAAGAAGGAAAAAGGCAGCCTAAAGATCTATTGAAGAAAAGGAGATCGAAAGGTCATTAAGGAAAAGGACTATATAAAAGGAGAAGTCTACTATCTACAAGAACTATGTCAAACTCAATGAAGGGAGAAAATAAATTAGAAGGAGCCTCCAACTACAGAGCCTGGAAAAAGAGGATAGATCTCATCCTCGAGAAGAACAAAGTTTTGGATCTAGTTCTAGGAAAAGTCAAGAAGCCTACAGATGAAGCAGAGAAAGCAAAGTTCAGAGAAACTGAAATCTTGGCCATGAACTTAATAGTGGATGGAGTAAAGGACAACTTCATTCCATATATATCCAACATAGATTTTGCTCAAGAAATGTATGAGGCTCTATCCAAATTATCCACAATCAAGAACATTAGTCAAATTGCAAGCCTCAAGAATGAATTAAGAACTATTAAGATGACAACCGACGATATTGCGGCATCTTTCTTTATAAGGATATCTAGAATCAAAGATGAACTCCAAGCAATAGATGAAATTGTTCCAGAAAAGGAGCTCGTAATCACTGCTCTTCTAGGTCTACCGAAATCTTGGAGTGCTTTTTCATTAGGAATCAACAGTTGTAAGGATACTCCAACATTCGAACAAATGTGAAATGCATGCAGTCAAGAAGAAGCTAGAATATCGTTAGTAAGCAACAAGGAGGATGAAGAAGAGAACATTTCAAATGCCTATTCCGCTCATCACAAGAAGAAGGGAACTTTCAAGAATTACGAGGGACCAAAGAAGAAAGTAGACCTATCAAAGATTGAATGCTACAATTGTCATAAGATGGGTCATTATAAAAATCAATGTCCGAAGAATCCAAGGAACGGGGAGAGAGAAAGAGAACATGTGAATATTGCCACTGAAGCTCCACCTAAGAAGAGCATGACTGAAAAATCGAAAGTCAGGACTTATACTACTAAATCCCCAATCTCTTATCCTTCTTAGTCTTCTATTTTTAAAGTTCTGAATTATTCTCCTTTATGTTTTGATTTCTAGAGTTCGTAGATCTAACATGTCTCGTTAGAACATTTTTGAATTATTCTGATAAGTTGTAGGTTTCCCTCAAGATTGGACTAATCCACCATTTTTCCCAAAGAATAAGTATTCTGTTCTTTGTTTCGTCTTTTCATGTTTGGTGACCTTCTCACATCAAAATTTTGTTTGTATTATGTGTTAATAACCTTTGTATTTTCCTTGGTTAGGAAAGCCTGCGAAATGCTCTAAGGTTATGGAGGAGACTTCAAAGGATAAACTTTCAATTGCAAAGGAAGCCCTTCAAGAATTGATGTCCCATAAGGTTTGTAAGGAACAACTCAAGGTATGTCTTAAACATTGTTATAAAGTTCTCTTCATGTAAAAGGTACAATCATTCTTCTTTTAAAATTTGCTCTACGTTATTGACATCGTCATGTCTAAGGTTTTGAATCACAAAGATTCTTGTTAGGGCGATTAATCATTGATTGAATCTACCCCTAAAAAGTTTCACTGTAAAACCCTAACCTAAGGGTGTGTCAATATTGATTATGAAACCCTAGTTTATTTAGGGTTGTTGATAAAATCTATTCATTTCATGTTTATTGTTATGATAGAAACCCTAGTCCTTTAGGGTTTGCTATTGATATCTAAGTTAGGGTTTGCTATTGATATCTAAGTTATGTATTGAAACCCTAGATCTTTAGGGTTTGGTGAATTAAGGTTTGTGAACAAAATCCTTGAAAGTAAGATTCTAGGAATGAAGCCCTAGGTATATGTTTGTATGTTTGATCGAAACCCTAGCCCGCTGAAAATCATTGTGTATCTAATTTTGATGTATTAATTTTTGTATCTTGGGTTTACCTAGTAGATAATATCATGAAATGCAAAGGCATGATTATGAAATCCTAGATATGTATATACGAGTATGTTAACCTAATTGTTGTTGTTCATGTTTTAGTCTGTAAATTCTAGGGTTTGTAACAAACCCTAGTAGAGATTGATATTCTAGGATATGATGATATTGTTTTCGATATGATTTAGTTTTATGATAAAATCTAGGGTTTGCAACAAACCATAGTAGAATTAAACATTGTTGAAACCTTAGATACTTGGTAGGATTGTTGTTAATTGTTGATATTTAAGGCTTTGTGTCTCGAAGATGGAATCTAGGGTTTGCATTAAATCATGGTAGAGTCTGACATGTAAATTTTGAAAATTGGTGAAACCCTAGTGCTATGATTAATATCTTGATTGAATTGCTTTAAGTTGTGATGATGGAATCTAGGTGATTATGAACCTAACTAGGTTTAGGTGTTTATCTAAAGTCTAAATGCTTCCATTATAGTAACATGATTCTGGTATAGTTAACTTCATGCTTTTGTATGTTTGTATTTGGTTGTACTTGCCATTTAAGTTTTGCAGGTACATAATCTTCAAGATGATGAAGATGTTCATATAAGCATGATGATGATGATCAAGATGACCTTGATGAAGCCATAAAAGATTCTCCGATGTTATAAAAGAAGGAAGTGGTTGATCTCCCTAAGTTGAGAGGGAGTCCGAATAGAAGAAAGGGTATATCTCCCCAGTTGAGAGGGAGGGCATATTATGACAGTCATAATAAATACCTTGAAGAATAAATAATGACAGATAAATGTTCATGTTTCATGAAGGTGCAAAAAGACTTGAGAAGATATAAAGATACATTTGGTGCTGCTGAAGAAATGAAAGAAGAAGAAAGCTTCCGACAAATTGTGTAGTATCAGAATGAATGAGGACCCCGAAGGTTTGTGTTTACTTATGTGTATGTTTGAAAGTTTATTATTGATTGGGGTTTGTGTTTGTACAGGTAAAATCTCTCCATAAGAAGGTTGAACACTCTGGAAGCATGCTTGGACAAATGGATATATCTAGTTTATTAGGGAGAGATGAAGCATCTAATGGCGGATGCTTGGGAGGACATCTAGTCGGCCTATGTGTTGATGTCTAAATCTCGAAGAGGGAGGGTGACGTTGGTCTTGGAGCTCTGACCTTGGATACACACCTAGATCCCTGGGTTGATGGTTAGTGAGTAAGCCTGATGGTACCTAGACTAGCTGAAAGCTTGAGTCCATCTTAGTCCCACCTGGATAGACTACCCTGGTCAGGTATCTAGTCCACAGTATTGAGTGTGCTAGAACTCTTCGTAGTTCATTTTGGATATATTCCATGTACCTATAAATATAGGTAATTATGAGTACCTCCGTAGTTAAGAGGGAGTGTTGAAGAATGTAACTAATGTCGGTCTTCATAATTGTCTTTCAATCATGATGTATTATATTTATAAAAAGAAAGAAAAAGAAATTTTATTATTAGATGAATTGACTTATTAAAGCATGGGTTTCATGCTTGGGTCAATTGTTTTGTTTAGGTCAAAGTCTCCATTAAAGACTTCTAGGGTTTATGTCAAGTGTCCTTGTCCATGTCACATTGTAAAAGACCCTTCTTGGGATTTATTTGTCAAAGAAGAAATTTATTTTATTATAAAATAAGTCAATTAGGCCTCCTCCACCAAGTCGGCCTCAAACTGGACAAGTTGGCCTAAACTGGGGGGCAAAATCACTATATAAAGGCAGCAACTCAACCTCATTTGTCACTCACTCACAAGAAGTTCAATCTGCAACTTCTGGGGCCAGAAAAAGTGTGAATTTCAAGGAAGAAGAAGGAAAATGATAGCGAAGGAGAAGGAGCTCCCTCACAAGCATAAGAAGTTGAAGATTCTCTCATTTTCCCACACGTGTGAAGTTGTGAAGGGGCCGAAATTCTGCAATTGCTGGGAGACTGAAATTCTGAAGTTGCTGGTGAAGTTGGGGGCCAAAATTCTGTAGTTGCTGGGAGGCTGAAATTCTGAAGTTGTTGGTGAAGTTGGGGGCCGAAATTTATGGGTTGATGTTGGGTTGAAGCTACTGGACAAGAAGAGACTACTGAAGTGTGCTAAAACATATTGGAAAGCTGACTTGGTGGAGGAGGAGGTCTATTAGTCTAAAGTCTTGGTCTATCTCATTTGAATTACTGAAGGAAGAGTCCTTGACTAGGTTTTCCCTTATATAGGGATTTTTCCCTGGCTATGCGGCTACATTTGGTGTCCTTGATCTTCGTGTTTTGGTTTTGGTAATTGCTTGATGAACTAAGATAAAAACATAAGAAAGATAATAATAATTCAAAGAAATCACAAGTAATTATCAACAAGAAAAAAAAAATTCTGCCTTTTTGAATTTATAGCAAAGGTATTTTCATAGTCAATCCCCTCTACCTGCAAGAATCCCTTTGTCACGAATCTTGTGTTATACTTCTAGATACTTGCATCAGCTTCGTGCTTGATCTTGTAGACCCATTAAGAGCCTACCATAGATTTTCTCTCTGGCCTCAACACTATTGAAAAAAATAACTAGTGTTGGTCTTCATAATGTAATAAAATGTAATTCTTATCATTGATATATTTATTATTATTACTTTTATTTTGGTCAAAACATGTTCTTCATGCTTTTAGAGTCAAAAAGAGATTATTTTATGTCAAAATAAATGTATTCAAGTCCCATTTGGAGTTTTGAAAGAAAAAGAAAAGGAATTTTTATTTGAGTCAAATAGTCAACCACAAAACCAAATCGACCCTCCTTGGACAAGCATCCTAAGAGGCAGCTATTCGACTCTCTTGGACAGGTATATATACAAGTCAACTTGATTACTTGGAAGACCAATCAATCATCAGCTCATCACATCGGTTTTTGTGCCAAGAACAAAGAAAAAATAGTCGAAGTCAAAGGAAAGAGAGAAAGTCAAATAAGAGAGAAAAATTGAGTTTTCTGCCCTAATTTTGCTCACTTGTTCAATTTCTGCGGTTTTCTGAGGGTACTATAGGGCCGAAATTCAGCCTTCACTACAATTCTGAGATTTTTTGTGATTTGACCAAATTTCAGAAGGATTTGACCAGCGTTGATTTTTGTTGACTATGACTTGTTGAAGGTGACTTGTAGGAGGGTTGACTTGGGGTCTTTGTGGCAATCATGGTCTTGGTCTTGGGTCTTGGATATCTCATTTTGATATGATTCTATAAGAGAAGGATTTTTGGGTTTTCTCCCTTGTGGGGTTTTGCCCTGGCTTGGAGCCTAATTTTTGGTGTTCTTTATCTCTTTGTGATCTTTATGTTTTGGTAATTGCTTGATGAAGAGAACATCAAATTTAATACAAAGCCAACAAAATATTCACGAGTAATTATCAAGTCAAGAGATATCAGTCATTTACTTCTAACACTTGGTTTCTCAATGAGCACCACTTCTCAGACATCATTCTTCATGCTAGAGCCATAATCCTCCGCCATGGCATCTCTCCACACCTATTGATTGGCTGCCTCCTAATAATTAGAAGGCTCGAAATCCAAGAACTTCGCCATAAGTGCCATATGGTTGTTTGCTTTGTTGAACAGATGTACTTGGAGCACCAACTTGCTCCTATGCCTCCTAGATCAACTGATCTATCCATCTTGCTCTCATTCTCCCAATCCTGGGAGTCACTGCCTGAGTGGGCTCCACTCTCTCTTCCAACTGCATGTCTCTCTCATCCTCATCTTGCACATGCACAATTGCGGTCTAAGGTGTTGACTTAGCCTCCTGCTTGGGAACCTGTTGTTCCTCCTCCTGCATAGTATTCGACTCGCATTTTAAGGACTTTCAGAAAGCCCTATCCTCCTCAAACTTCACCTCTTTTGATGAATGTTTTTTCTATGTGCTGGAATATATGCCTTGGATGTCTTGTTATAGCCCACAAAGAGTCCCTTCTGTGTTGTGGGCTCCAACTTTTTCCTTTCTCCTTTGGCACGTGGCAATACAACTACACAAGGCTACCAAATATTCAAAAATGTGACACGTAGGGTTTCTTCCTTGTAAATGCCTCCTCAAGTGTAACTCTTCCCAACACTCTATGTGGGCTCCAGTTCTACAAGAAAATTGTTGTACTGCATGCCTCAACCCAAAGGAACTTGGGCAACCCCTGTTCATGCAACATGACTTTGGCCACTCCAACTATGGCCCTGTTCTTGCGTTCTAACTTCTGCCACCCCGTTCTACTATGGATTATATGGTGTGGTCAATTCCCTCTTGATGCCCCCCTTGGCACACTACTCCTTGAATGTGTTTGAGGTGTACTTCCCACCATTATCAGATCTCAGCACCTTGATTTTTTTGCTAGTCTACTTCTCAACCAAGGCTTTAAACTCCAGAAACTTTGAGAAGACCTCATCCTTCATTTTCATGAAGAATATCCAAGTCTTCCTCAAATGATCATCTATGAAGGTGACATAATACTTGTACCCACTAAGGGATATTGTAGAGAAAGGACCACACACATCTAAATGAATAGGTCCAAGATGCCCTTGGCCCTGTTGTCTCTGCTAGGAAAAGATGACTTGGCATACTTGCCAAGTGTGCAACCAATCCACACCTCATGCTAATCCACGTTGCACTCTATCTCCTTATGAATCTTTAGTGCTCCATGGTGCAAATGCCCCAGGAACCTATGCCACAACTCTCCAAGCTTGCTGCCTAAGTCACGGCCTCCTCTGCTAGTCAATGTTGCAATTGTCTCAAATTGTAATCTGTATAGGCTCTTGTATATAACCCCAATCTGTTTCAGCACCTTGGAGTCTAAGAGTTTTATAAAAATCCTAACCTGTTTGAAGGTCACCTCTTACCCCTTATCCTCCAAAGCTATAACTAAAACGAGGTTCTTCTTAAGCCCCGGTACGTAAATACTAAAGAAAATCTCTGAGATATAGAAGGTTTCTAGAATCCCTTTCAAAACAAACTATACCAGTGCCCTCAACACGGTACTTCCCATCATCTCCCATCTCAATGTCAAATTGCATATCCTTTTCTAAAAATTTGTTGAAATACTTTTCGTTTCACGTCATATGATGTGACGCACTGCTATCCACATACCATAAACTAGTAGCCGCTGAACTTGCCATACAAGCAATGAGTGAAAATTCCTTCTCAAATGAGAAGAGAACTCATATATTTCCATAGAGGTTGCTACTTGGTCCTTCTTGGACCCTTTCTTCCTATTAAGGCATTTAGTAGCATAGTGTCCAAACTGGTAGCATGAAAAACACTTGATCATGTTGAGACCATTTTTCTTCTTCTCACTCTTAAACTTGGCTCACCACCACCACTGCTCTTTTAACCCTTGGAATTGAGTCCCCTTACTCCTAGAGCAAAATTTCCTTCATCTTCCTCGCTCTTAACATGAGATCCAGCTTGAGCTTATCTGCGAATCTCCTCTTGGACATGTTACCACTCAATCTAGCAGGGGCCCTAGGAGTACCTAACAGACAACTACTAGATCAAATGGCAATAACAGATAAGGACCCACTGTCACCTCAGTCGAATTCCCCTTCTCTTTACGGACTTTCACTGCTTGGAGGAATCTCGGTATGGAGGAAATCACTTGAATGATAGGATCAATGGCAAGGTATAGCGTGATTTACAAGGCCCATTCAAAGGAGAGACTCAATTAATGGTTCAAATGCTTAAAGAAAAGTTGAAAGGCTCCCCAAGAAAGACCTACGAAGGATAACCTTGGGCTTAGGAATATTAAAAAATGATGAATGTCTAAGATCAAAACTTCTAAAATCCCTCACTTGTGATTGATGTGTTTATATTAGGGTTCAAAGTGAGGCAAGGATGGCTCATTCAATGGAAATATTCAATTAAAGTGTGAGTTTTGGGAGAAGCTAAGGTGACTTTCCACGAAAAACCCCTTGAGAGAAATACTATAAGAGACCAAGGGTTGAGAGATATACCGTGGTAAAGGCTCATCCAATGATCACCTATAGTTAAGAGAAAAGGTTTTGAATGATGAACTACAAAGTGCAAACCTTCAAGAAATCCCCAAGTCAAAGCAACTTCAAGGGTTCCCTCTTGGTGTGATAGCTAGGGCATCAATTTATTTGAAATTCCACTGTCAGAATTCATTCAAAACTGGAGGATGCCTAGAGGAGACATAAATGAAGAAACTTGTCTGGGTGGAATCCTAAAATTCCGCACCAATCCCTAGAAAATAGCCTTATCCTTAGGGGACACAAAAAAGAAGAAGAAAAGAGGTGAAAGAATGATATTTCGTAAAGTTAATGTGATCACCAAGGATCTAGGACCAGTGTCTGGCTACTGGGAAGATTGGAATCAAAATGATTAAGATTTAGTAACTACGCTCTTCAAGGAGGCCTAAAGAAGCAACTATGCTCTTTGTGGATGCAGCTTCAAATCAACTTCAGACTTTTATACTTCGATATGCAATATTTGATAGAGTTTCAACGTAAAAGGTGCACAACCTCCCCCTAGGAAAATTCGTTCTTTTTGCCAAGAAGAACAACATATGCAACGAACCAAGATTACAAGTGTTTCATAAATTCACATTAATTTTTAGGGCACAAGTAAAATCATGACACAACATTCCATACATTAGACATGAAACATTATAAAATTCGCATGAGAAGAGCACTTACATGACAAAAAGAGTATATCCATCCATAAACTTGCCAAATACAAGCTCCAAAAGAGAGAGCGAAAATATTCCACACATCAAAAAATGCATTTAACCATCCAAATCATTCTACAAATTCCACAAATTGTAGGTCTGAAATCTTTAGAAAGATATATCCTAAATCCAAGTGATGATGAACGAGAGAGGATGCCTCTTTTATATTTATACAATCCTCTAAGGAGTTTGAATAGCCTAATGATGCCCCTATGATAAAATAATGTGCAAAATAACAATACTTTTGGTGACAAGCCCACCAAATAGCTCCATAACATGAATAATTAGCCTCTCAAGAGGGCCGAAATGATAGAAAAGTAGTTAGAAGGGTCGTTGGAAGGCCAAATGAAGTCCCTCATGTGCCATAATGAATAGGAAGGCTCCAATAAGAGTGATGAACGGGGTGGCCCCTTAATCTCCAAACAAATTACCTGTGGTGCTCTCAAGTGGTGTGGAAGCACTATGAACATCCTCATGGGTCTCCAACTGAATCGAACAAGCCTGTGCTCCATCTGTAAGGGTTAGAACAATGATGCAAGCCCTCCCTTGTCTCCCTAGGTGAGATAAAACCCCATCTGGGCCCTGGATCAACTGCCAAGTGTGTGGTGCAAGTGTGTAACTGGTTGGGCAAGGTGGTCTAGGTGCATCATCATCATCGAACAAGTGGGACACAAGCAAGCAATAAGTGGTGTTGAGGATCCCATGGCGTGGTTATCTGCTCTCTGTTGTAATGGAGGCCCATGGCTCTCAACACTCACCCTATAAATGCCATTAATACCCTCTGGAGGGCTTGGATCCTCTATAGGGAGACCAAACCCCAAGATGAAGACCCATCTGCAATCTTGCATAAGATCTAACACGTCTCCTTGCCTTCTAGTACAACTATTCATTAGTGCAATTGAGCAAATGAGCTTACAAATCATGGAATCAAGTGGGCACTTCACAGTGGCATGCCCTTCTGTAATGGCCTTTAGAATGTACAAGTGTCCTCTAGTTCAAGAAGGAGGCTAAGGAGTGACAAGTCCATGGTACATCCATCAAATGGCAAGTGTCATGTGAAATAGTGATGGAACAGAATGGGGTAACGAGGAAGGCTACAAGCCACATGCCATGGTACAAGGGTAGCTCTAATGAGGGAAGCCCACACTTGGGTGTATAGATGTAGGAGGGAGCAATTATGGTACATGAGTTACGCCCGCCTTTGTTTTTCTACCCATTTTCATATGCCTTTTGCCTTTTATTGATTTTTCTTTTATAATTGCTCGGGGCTCTAGAATGAGAGCATGATGTGAATGATAGCAGTGAACACCCCCTTAAGGTTGGGCAGTTCATCGCCCACTAGGAGTTGGGACAATCATGGGTTCCTTAATGATGCAGGGTGCTCATATAGGGGACCTAGGAACCAAGGTAATGACCATGATAAGGGGTAGAGCTCATGTTTGGCCTTTTCCCACGTGCTAAATTTTTATGTCCTAGCCATATTTTGCATTTTATGGTACATTTCTTGTTGTAAGTGGCTAAATTATGCTTTTAACTTTCTTTTTAGTTGCAACAACCTCTGGGGCATCGTTCCTGGCCCAACCCAAAGTGTGGACAAGGGGAGGGAGAGGTTGACTCCTTGCAGACCCAATGGACAAATGTGGACTCGAATGGGAAACATGTGAAAAAGGGGTTATAATGAGCAAAGGGGAGTAATGTATGCAATGTCAAGAAGCAGGACCATGCAACCAAAATCAGGGTTTCCCATGTAGTACCACTCCTAAAGCCAGTAGCCAATAGAGGAGATCCCACGGGACTAGGATACAAGGTTAACCACCAAGTTGGACAAGGGGACAAGAGTACAAACCAAGCCCCTTCTTTAATTCCCCCCACTAATCCATGCCCAGAGGTGTCCATGATAAGTAAGCAAAAATACCCAACTACATAATGAAAGTCATACCTCCAAGATTGGAAGGCCCACCTTCAAACATAAGATCATAACTGATGGGCGAGGGCACATAATGGCTAGCTCAGGTGGCGGAGATGGTGGCACGTCGAGCTATCCGGTGGCTGCAAGGAGCTGCTGACTGCCGACTGAAGACAATCTAGGAGAAAATTTTCTCCTTTGGGTGTCACCCACTGGTGGTGGGTAACATATGGCTCCAACTGGGACATGATCTCTCAGTAGAGTGCACGAACATACTCGAACAGGGAGGTCATGAGAACACCAACAATCTCTTGGGACCGTAGACCTGTTACCTACACATCAAAGACTAAGCACACAGGGCAACATGTTTTTGTGGCGTCTTATGATCGCCCATGCTTTTGTTAGGCCATAAAAATCAACAAGAAATAAAATTTCATTCTAAATGCACCTAATCTAACATGAGAATAGAATATGATGTTAGTTCTAATGTAAAAATCAACATGCAATGCATCCTACTCTAATATGCATATTACATCATACAAATACTAAGTGTAATCATAGACCCAATGAAACCAACATATCATCCAGTCAATATGAGAACAACTGCCCCTCTGCTTACTCATGCAATAGATCCAAAGGCAAGGGCAAGAATGGCTATATGGAAGGTCACAAGGGCGGGAGGTGGGAAAATAAAATGACCACACATGGAGTATCATGGGGGAAGAGGGAACAAAGGGATGTAATCTACTCCACGGGATCCTTTCTTCCAACCAAAAGATAGAGATATCAACAATCAAGCTCATAAACCTCCGATGGATGGCAACCTCAGGCATATCATCCCCATCATGGTCCTTATCATTCATATCGCACTTTATGGCCACCCTAGGGTCATGATTGGACGGAAAGGGAGACTGACATGGGGAGACACAACAAGCAGGTTGCTCATGATGATCATATTCAGGCGAGAGAAAGGATTCTTTATTACAAGAGGGGTTGAGGAAAGGGTCCACATGCAACTCAACTACAACCCTAGGATTGTGAAGAGAGACAAGGGTCCTATTGATATCCTCATCATCGGTGTCATAGATAGGGACCTTGTCAAAACGATTCCCATGAACCTCCCATTTCCCTTCTTCAATATGTAAGTAATCACTGATATCAATGTTTGAAGGGTTTAAGAGATCACCTTCTCCAAGGTCTTCAAAGAGTGGATTATCAGAAATAGTATCCTCGGAAAAGGTAGGGTTAACCTCAACTTCACTTTACATAAACTCATCCTCCCTATTACACGTAATCTGAAAATTATCTTCATCACCTTTTTCGTCTTGTGGATCCAAGGGTGATAGAAGAAGTATACATCGAACAACCAGAGGGCTTTGAGACTCGTGAGAGGCGCACACTTGTGTAGGCTGAAGAAAGCTCTATATGGGCTCAAGCAAGCTCCTAGGGCATGGTATGGTCGAATAGACAACTACTTGCAGCAGATGGGATTCATCAAGAGTGACACAGATCCCAACCTTTACTATTTGATGGTAGAGGATGAGCCACTCATCCTAGTATTGTATGTGGATGATCTCTTCTTGACAGGGTCATTAGGGCTCATAGAGGACTGTAAGAGGAACCTGACAACGGAGTTTGACATGAAGGAATTGGGGTTGATGCACTATTTCCTAGGATTGGAAGTGTGGCAAAAGGACAGGGAGATCTTCCTTGGCCAAGAGATATATGCTACAGAGATTCTGAAGAGATTCAAAATGTAGGATTGTAGACCCATGTCTACGCCCATGATCACCAATTAGAAGAGACAGATGCATCAGAGGACAAGGATGTTGACTCTCCCTTGTATAGACAGCTTATTGGTTCTCTCATGTATCTGATCAACACTAGGCCAGATATCTGCTTCACGGTCAACACTCTCAGTCAATTTATGGTGGAACCAAAGAGAGTGCACTGGACAACGACGAGGCACATTCTGAGGTATTTGTGCGACACAATAGATTATGGGTTAAAATATACTCAAGGGGATGATGTCAAACTATGTGGATTCACAAATGTAGATTGGGCAGGCCAATGTTGCAGGAAACGTTCCCCCCCGGATCTAATGCCCGAAGCGCGTCCCGTACGGATTCGTACAGGAAGCATCCCCGGAAGCGCGGTTCCGCCTGTTTTGGATGCTTCCTGGAAATTCCGGAAGCGTCCCTCCGAAGCGCGCTTCGTATGGCCGTACGAAGCGCGGCGCTTCGGAGGGTGAATCGTACGGCTCCCGTATGGTTCCATACACGCTTCCGAAAAAAGCGTCGCGTTGTTTAGAAAATCGAATTTTTTTTTTTTATTTTAGGTGAGTTTGCATATTGGGGGTGGGTCCACCTTGGGTTAAAGTGAGGAATGAAGGCAAAAAAAATATAAATATAGCAGATGATCCCTCATGGTAATGTTAAATTCTTAAAGTAAAAGTGACATTCTCCTTTATTTTTCATTTTGATCCTTTTACTTAAATTTTTAACATTACCATGAAATGACTCAGGATGTTTGAGAGTGGTTCCAGCCTCATTGGACTTCATATGGAGAAAATAGAATTTCATATCCTATTCAAAATTCAGCAGACTTAACAGGTTTTAGGAATTCAGGATGAATGGGATTGTGGCATTTCATTAAATTATATCAAGTATGAAGGTATTTAATCAAGAGCACCAAGCCCTATATGTACCCTAGTGTTGGTGGTGTTAATTGTTGAACTCCTTTGTCACGCCCTTAGCAAAAAATTACCTTTCAATCAAGTCAAAATCATCGATCAAGCATGTTAAGCTTTTTCTACCATATTTTAAGTCTTGAATTAGGTAGTTTATTCAAAATTGGGCAATGTTGACTAATATCCCTAGACAATCGAGGCAGAGGCAAAGGCTAGACAAGAGGAGAAGAATCTAGATTCTAGATGGTTGATGGATCTAAATGGTTGATGCTCGAATAATTAATCATTAATGTACAATGGATGCTATATCTATCTTGATTTATGCAAAAATGTGCATGTTTTCATGTCTTCTACAACTAATTTGGTATTTGGGATGTTTGTTTTGAGTATAAATGCAAAAAAATATAATATATATATATAGCAGACGCTTCCACAGACGCTTCGCTTCCTAGATTTTTGGAAAATGACGCTTCCGCATCCCTGCTTCCAAAAACCGTCCCCATTTCGTCCCCACTTCGTGCAACATTGGGGCAGGCAATTCAGTGGACAAGAAAAGTACCTCTGGGTACTACTTCAGTGTTGAATCAAGGATGGTTTTCTTGGTGCAACAGGAAGTAGAAGTCAATAGCACTGAGCTCTATAGAAGCAAAGTATATGGCAGCTAGCACAGCGACGTGCGAAGCTATATGGCTTCAGAAGATGTAAGCTTGTTCAGGCAGAGGTTGGAGGCGACCAGTGTCTACTGTGATAATCAGAGTTGCATCAAGCTCTCTGAAAATCCATTGTTTCATGACAAGTCAAAACACATAGATATTCAATATCATTTCATCAGATATTGTGTGCAACATGGAGCAGTTTAACTACAGTACATTCCCTTGAAGAGCAGGTTGCAGATATACTCACAAAAGCTCTGGGACGAGCCAAGTTCGTATATTTCAGAGAACAGCTGGGTATAGTGGAGAATCTGTTTCAGTAGCAGGGAGAGTATTTTGGATGTGTGTTAGTTGTAGCAGCAACAACAACAGTGAGAGGGATGTTAGTTGGGTTGTAGTGCAAATGCAGAGTTGGCAGCAATACAGGTTGTACAATGCAGTGTCAACAACACAGATGCAACATGGTTCAACTATAGTCAATAGCAGATGAATCATAGTTAGCGTAGTGGTTGATGGACAGTGGCAAATAACTACAGTTGTCAGACATCAACAGCATGCATGGAGGATGATGTAGAGACAAGGTGTTGTAGCAGTAGTGCAGCACTAGAGAACACCTTCCTCGCTAAGAGGGAATGCTAGTTTTTGTAGCATCGGATCGTGTTCTAGTCTCGAAACTTTGTGGAGAGGCTAAAATACAGTGGAGAACCCGTGTAGTGCCACTCCTAAAGCCAGTAGCAAATAGAGGAGATCCCACAAGACTAGGATACAAGGTTAACCACCAAGTTGGACAAGGGGCAAGAGTACAGACCAAGCCCATTCTTTCCGCCGAATTCCCCCCACTAATCCATGCCTAGAGGTGTCCACGATAAGTAAGCAAAAATACCCAACTAGATAATGAAAGCCATACCTTTGGGGTTGGAAGGCCCACCTTCAAACATACAATCATAACAGATGGGCGAGGGCATATAATGGCTAGCTCAAGTGGCGGAGATGGTGGCACGTCAAGCTATCTGGTGGCTGCAAGGGGTTGTTGGCTACCAGCTGAAGACAATCTAGGAGAAAATTTTCTCCTATGGGTATCACCCACTGTTGGTGGGTAACATGACACAATCACCCCATAAACGCTCCCAATCTGGAGAGTTTGCTTGGGCATATATCCCATCTGTGAAGGCTTGCCATGACTTGGTGAAACCCAATAAGGAAAATTTTACCAAATCCATATCTGGAACTTTCTCACCCACACCAACCAACTCTTCCTTTACTTTGTAAAACTTGGTGAGATAAGACACTACAGAATCTGACTTGGACATTAATGCTTTTGAGCGTGTCCTTCAGCACCAACTTTCTGGCCTCACTCGAACCTTGATAGAGACAAATGATGGCTATCCACATTTCTTTGGCTTTCTTCTTCCTAGTCAGGTGAGGGATAATTGGGTCTTTGACTCCTTCCAGGATGATCCTTCTTGCCCTGGCATCCATCTTATTATGCTCAGCCAACTATTGAGGATCAATGTGTGTGGCTAGGACATTATCAACAAAATCCCAAACCCCTTGTTCCTCCAACACCACTCCTATCCTTTCACGCCATGAACAAAAGTTGGATGCATCGTCTAATCTATCTTCAAATCTGAGACCTTGATATGCCATCCTAACAAATCGAACTGCAAAATACAAATCACAGTATTTCAAACAATGTGCACTACCCAGAAACCTTAATAGTCAAATCGATGTGATAAACTTGCTCCCTCCGAATCGCAAAACCTGCTTTTAAAGATAAAATCTATGCTTGGCCTTCAATCAAAAACTGAGCTTTGACACCATGTTAGATTTCCTTAAAACCCAATAAACTAATTTGCAATTTTCTAAGTGTAAAAACTAAAAATACAAATAACTGTGTTATGGAAACTTAAATCACAAATACACTGAGTTTTCTAACTTAACATGCACAGCGGAAAATAAATCAGAAGACAAACACATCAATACATAGAACAGAAGATATAACCAAGAAACCCCAACTCCGGGGAAAACTTGCAACTCTGTGTCTTTTATTTTCTTCAGCAAAAGGGTTTTTCTTGATAATTTCACAATAAGGGAAACTTCCATTTTCATCACATGAAAACAATTGATCAATGCTCTATAATAAATCGATATGATCACTGCTCACTTGATCTGCCAAAAGGCCACGTGAATCTGCTTGTCTACTCGCACGTGCAAGCGCACACCTTCTCCTCCTGCACACACGTGCAAACTGGAGCTGCACAAATGAGGTCTGAGCTAAGGCAATTCGGCCCTCACTCAATTTGACTCTCTCCTGGATGTTGACATACTACGAACTGTTGAGCCCTAGTCTTTTCCTTTCACTAATTTGACACATTGTTTGTGCTCAACTAACTTGCCACTAACTCACTCTATCTCCTCTTATAATTTTGATCTCAACTCTAATCTCACTCTCAACGACTAAGATTAAACCGTGATCAAAGGCTAAGATTAAATCATAAGTTAACTTAGAAAATTTTAATTTTCCTAAGTCTAACTTTAGGAAATAGTTAAATAATTAATATTCTGCTAAAGTAGCTGCCTTGTGGGTTCTTCTCCTAGCCTTAACACCTAGGCAAGCAGAACCCTTACTTCTCTACTCCAATCAATAGAGTTGAAAGATCACAGGGAATAGATCTGGGAAATCTCAAGTAAAAAAAGTGAATTTTCAGAATTTGCATTAAAAATTGGGGTTCTGAAATTTCTACAAAGCACCCTTCTTCCTGATGCCTAGCACTCATCCTTCAAGGTAGATCTCTTGCAAGCACCCTTCTTCCCAACATGTGTACCATGTAGAAGATACAAAGCCACATAAGATAACCAGTTCCCTAAAAAGTGTGCCACTTCTAGCAACGAGTCCAAGGGCAAGCAGCCACCTGTAAAAAGTTCTCCAAATGTCATCAACCAAAAATTTTAAGATAAACTCAGGGGCTGGGGTTTCACCATGCACCCCACATCACATGAAGGCACCCCTAGTATTGTGTAAACACTTTCAGAATAACCCAAAAACTAACACTGTTTTGTGGCCATAGTCATTATTTTGGATCCACGTTGACTAACTTATAAATCAACAATGTTAGTGCTTCTGATCAGTATTTACTATTTACTGTGCAACCCACTTCCCTAGTGATTTGTGGTTTTTTATGCATGGATGTGACAGCCTTAGGTGGTGACTGATTTGACTATATATCTTCATGACTCTAAAAACTGACCAGTTAAAGTCGTGATATTTCACACTTTTGGACTTGGCTAGTCCAAGTCACTCCACATACCTTCACAAAATACTACTTCATAAGATGGAAGAAAAATCTTAAATAGAAAGTTTATCAGATAGAACAATGTATTCTAAGTCAACAGGGATCAAACAGCTGGGAAAGGTCAGGCATAAGGTTACATAATAGTGTCCAAAGAAACCCCTATGTTTTACTTTTGATGTGACTATAGTAGATGCAAGATTGATTGCTTGTGACAGCTATGAGCATTTCGTCTCAATATCAGTTTAGTGTCAGACAAGATGACGGATTTAGCCACCGCAGAGATAGAAATTGTGCATGTCGCATGTAAGTTCACAGTGCAACCACTTTGGGATAAGTATGAACAGTAAACGAAGAACAAGATTTTAACGCAACCTAAGGAAACTTGAATAGCTTATGCTGCATAAGAAATATCAGGTAGCTATAGAGAAACATGACATAGAACAGCACAAATAGATAGAATAACTCCATATTTCCATTGAAATTCCTAGAGGTTTTGAAATATCAGAGAGTTTGCAAGTACTTAAAAAAAACATTTAAAACATAAAAAGCATGTGAAAGAATCTGTGTTGTCATAGAGATATTGTCCTGACATCATTCATTTTCATTCTTTAGGGAATGTAAGGCCGAGTAAGCAAGTATACCATGTGTTTGTAGGGAATCAAACCATGTGTTTGTAGAGGCATCACTCCTTTTAGACGGCCTCGTTGGCATAAGGATCTTTTAGGATCATAAGCATCTTAAAGATCATGGTATATTGAAGTTTACATACTCTAGTGAACGAATCTTTGCAACAAATGTAGAATAATAAGTCGTTTTAAATAATGGTCAATTTACAAGAAATAATGCTCCTGGTGCAGTTTCCTTATTCGATAAATCACTTACGACCGGGTTTCCATATCCCAGGTTATCCTAGAAGCCATTAGGGTTGGATGATATGCCCCAGTAATAATAATATCGAAAGAAGTGGCACATAAAAGGCCAAGCCAATCAATAATTGATGATAGATAATATTGTCGGCTCGCCACAACTTTATTGACTGGGTATCAAAGAAAATGACTGTAATGGCGTATAAATATAATATCCAGATCTGTTTTGTGTTTTGAAGATTTCGGGTGTAATGAATGCTTTCTTATCAGTTGAATTGGGTGCAAATAATGCCCAGAACGAAAGCCAAAGGAGAAAAAACTCTGTGGAGCATACCAGGCATGCTGTTCCACGGATTTCTGTAAGGGGATGGCCCCAGTGAATTTACACGGCCGTTCACATCATTTGTTGAAGGTGTTGAAGAAGCAGTAAACAACTGGCGGCAGCCAACAGAAAATCTGCTCCGAATACTTCTTCTGTTTCTGTTTATTCGAGGGATATTGTGGCCAAATTTCCTAAGAGACCTCAACATTTCGAAAAAAACCTGAGTAGCGTTGCAGTTACAGGAGCCTCCAACAGCAATTCACCAGAGTTGAGTTGAGGGGTCGGAATGATGCAACGCTGAAGAAGTAAAGAAGTTGTTCGAAGAATTTACTTAGATTGAGAATAATAACACAATAAGCTGTCCTAATGCAATGTAATTACAATGCCACGCCGCCTTATGCCTGTCCATCACCCAAACAAATTGGGGCAGGTAGAATCAAATTCGAAGATTTCACCAATTGACATTTTTCTTTTCATTTTTAAATGAGTTGATTTATTTGTCGAGGAGAGCGATGTGGAGACGCGGATGACACTGAATCATGGGGTATGCGTATCGGTGGCCTTGCTTCTAGCCTGTTGTGTCGAGAGAACCTGGCAACTGGCGGTAAATTGATCTATACAACTGTCATGTCATTGTTGGTCTTAGCCATAAATGTTCCCAAAGCATTATTTCCATCCCAATTCCATTCCTCTCGTTGTTATCTCACTTGGGCAAAGTATAGATCTCATGATCTCTTACCGTAGCATTTCAAAGCACTCTTTTTTCACCTTTTGATGGGTTAGGAGTCACATTTAAGTGTCAGAAGACTTATTCCCTTACTCTATATATATATATGAAAAAGAGAGTGAGGGAATAAATTAGAATTAAGGAAATACTTTGCTGTATAAAATGGGAAGGCATTTCCATTATAAAGTCAAAAAAAAAAAATTATAAAATTCATAATTTTTTGGGTAGAAATTAAAGGGTTTAATAATTTTGGGTGAATTTTGTTTTATTAATTGTGAAGAGTTTTAAATGAGATGAAAGGTTGACATCATATTAACATTTTTTTGTTCACTGTTAATAAACATTTCCTCTTATGTGAGAGTCGTTTCAAGGCATTTATTTCTTTAAGTGTTTACCCTTCATACATTTATTTTAGCAAACAATTTCTTAAGAGATGTATTGTTGATCTACATTTTGTTACCTAAGGGTTGATAAGGAGATATATGGAGGTTGGTGTTGGATTGATACATCTTTGTTATAAAAGAGTTGACGAGGGGATATCTAGAGGGTTGTCTTTATTTTGCTAGCTAAGGGCTTCAAAGGAGAAGGAGGATTTACTAATCTTCATTACATAAGGATTTTTAAGGAGATGGAGGCTTGCTATCATATTTGGGCTTCTATGAGGGATTTTTTTTAGCTACAAATGATAAAACCCTTACTTGGGACAACGCATGTGTGAATGAGTATGCCTCATTCATTGTAACTTCCTCAAGTATTTCATCATTGAGCAAAGTAGGAAAGGGATCATGGACATAGGCCTCATTGAGTCAACATAAGTCAACATAGATGTGGATTTTGTTTAGTTTTCCTACCTTGTATCATGATTGAACCGATCTAATCTTACTCATGAGAAGATAAACCCAACATCCAACATTTTTTTTGATCTTTTGCTTAACCTATTATTTGTAATGTGGATTCATTTGATATAGCCTCTTCTTGAGATGTCGAGTACCTAGTTTTAAATCAATTTTCACCTTGTCAAGCTCTCTCACCACTCCTTTCATTTTCATGAAACTTCATGGAAATACATCCTCATACTCCTGGAGAAGAGATACAACTTATCAGATGTCGTGACCATCCCAATAGTCATCATCAAAACTAACGTTTAACATTATGTTGATCTTGATCAAGCTTATTTTTTGTTTAGCTCTTTCCTTTTCTAGTTTAGTAAGGCATTAATTCTACTCTGCATAGCAGGACATTTAGTTTCTTGAACCTTTTGAGACAATTGCAATGATGGTAAAAAGATGGTGGGAGGGAGTATAAATTATCTTCCATACAGGAGGAAGAATTGGGAATTACCAATGGAAACTTTAGGGGTTATCATGTTGGCACATAATGCATTAAATAAGGCAATATGCTAGTTCTTATGGTGATCTGCTATAGTTGTTTTGAATATCTTAATTAAACTTTTGTTGGTTTAGCTCTTTCCTCTTCTAGTTTAGTAAGGCATTAATTCTACTCTGCATAGCAGGACATTTAGTTTCTTGAACCCTTTGAGACAATTGTAATGATGGTAAAAAGATGGTGGGAGGGAGTATAAATTCTCTTCCATACAGGAGGAAGAATTGGGAATTACCAATGGAAACTTTAGGGGTTATCTTGTTGGCACATAATGCATTAAATAAGGCAATATGCTAGTTCTTATGGTGATCTGCTATAGTTGTTTTGAATATCTTAATTAAACTTTTGTTGGTGGATTCAACAAGTACATTCCCCTAAGGGTAATGGTTTGTTGAATATCTAATTTTAACTCCTTTCTCCAAAGCATATGCACACAAATCTAGAGAATACAAGTAAGAAACATGATAAAAAATCAATGATTTAGGGATACCAAAATGGGTACTAATATTAGTTTCAAGGAAAGATATCACCTGGTTGGTATTAACCACTCGCAGAAGGATTGCTTCTACCCATCTCGTGAAGTAATCCATTGATGTTAAGATGAATTTGTGTTGAAGAGATGAAGTAGAGTTGATAGGACCAATGATGTCTAGGCCCCATTATTGAAAAGGAGCATAAATAGATGTGGGTTGTAAATGAAAAGTGGCTTGAATTTATGAATAACTTTTTGGAAAATTTCACATTTTCAAGCCAAGGCATGGGCATCCTTAAACAATTTTAGCGAAATATACTCAATCCTTACACTTTGTGTGTTATGGTGTTTCTACCAAAATGGCCTCCAGTAGGCCCTAAATGTAAATCATTCAAAACATTTTCAGAATCTTCCCGTTCCAAGAAACTCCATCAAAATTTTTCCTTAAAAGAATGTTATTAATCAACTAAAAAGGGGATGATATCAATATTAATGCTCTTATTTTCCTTTAATCCAAATTTTAGGGAGAAATACCATGCATCAGGAAAAAAAAAAAAAAAATGATATCAGTATACCATGAGTCAGAATGATCCAGAACACATAAAATTTCATTATGAATTAAAAATCCTTCATCACTGGAACATAAATATTCATTAGGCGCACTGACATAATTAGCAACTAATTTACAAAGACTTTGTCCTTTAACAATTTGGGCGAGTTTTATCTCAAGGTCATATTTCTGGAGAGTTGCCATCTAGTGGGCTCTCTTCTCACCAAGCTCTTTCTGGACCAGCAAGTTTCTAACTGCTCTATAAGGGACAATCACCTTAGTTTTGGACTTCAACAAGTATGGTATAATTTTTTTTACTACCTTAAAGACAACAAAGGCTTTCTTATCTACAACTAAATAATTCAATTCTGCTCCTTTAAAAGCATAACTCATAAATGAGATGGGAGTTTCATCATCTTGATCATTATTTTGGGTGAACAACAACATAAGGATTATCAAATACAAAAATATACACAATGAATTCTTTAGAAAAATTAGGACTCATTAGAGCATGTGTTTTAGATATGACTTGCCTAATGGTAAGGAAGGCTTGTTGTTCCTTTTCACCCCACTTGAAAACAATGTTCTTTTTAATCAAATTTTGGAGTGGGCTCACAATCTTAGAGAAACTAGGGATAAACCTCTTACAAATTTATCTTCCCTAAAAAGGATTGCATGACTTTTCTAGAGGTGGGATGAGATAGACTGACAATGGCTTGATTTTTCTCAGGTTCAATCATCATTCCATTTTTGAGACTATGAAAACAAGCAACTTACCCATAGAAATAATAAAGATGGATTCACTGGGATTAAGGGATATTCCAAATTTCATGCATTGTTCGAATACATTTCTCAAATGTGACAAGTGGTCTAATATCCTTTTAGAGTAAACAATTACATCATCTAAATAAATGCCATCTGACTCATTTATCAAACCCCAGAAGGAAATGTCCATTGCTCTTTGGAAGGTGGCCCCTGCATTAATTAGCCCAAAAGGCATCTTCCTATAGGAAAAAGTACCCCATGTAGTTATAAAGGTAGCCTTAATTTGATATGGAGGAGAGACCAAAACATGGTTATAACCTGAAAAACCGTCCAATAAGGACAACATCTCAGAACTAGAGACACATCGTAAAATCTTCACCATGGGTGGAACAAGATAATTGTCATTACCTGAGGCTTTGTTCAAATTGCGGAAATCAACACAAAGTTGAATATCCCCATTTTTCTTTCTCAGTGGTACTAAATTAGCAACCCACTGAGTGTGATAGATAGGAAAAAATATCCAAGTAGCCAAATGTTTATCAATTCGATTTTAACAGAAGGTTCAAGGTTGGGATGCATTTTTCTAAGATTCTACTGAAAAGGTTTCATTTGGGGTTTCATTGAAATTACATGTTGCATTATATTAGGGTCAAAAGTATTGAAATCATCATATATCCAAACAAACACATCTTTGTATTCCTTGAATAGTAGAATGAAATCTGATTTTTCTTTTTTCTTTTTTCAGTATAATAAATCCCTAATTTTATGTTTTGTGGATTGGATTTAGTTCCTATATTGATAGTTTCATATGGCATAGAGGAAATATTGGTTATACAATTCACAAACCCTTGAAATTTATCATGAATATCATAAAAGTTTTTTAACTTGACAACATATTTTGAGGTAGAGTATGCCAGATTGAACTTCCACTGATTGTTGTTTGTGAATTTATGAAAAGTTCTGGATATTTTCTTAATGGGTGATCTCATTAGTTATCACATCTTGAAAATTATCTTTCATATGGAGAAAAATAATAATCTATTATTCATCATCAAATACACTAATTAGTAACATTTTCAGGAATACATGGTCTGAAAATTAACTCAATGAAAAATGAACCTGGTATAAATCCTTTAACAGGTATAATCTAGATGCAACATTTGCTAACAAATATGCTTCCTGATTACTAGATCTAGAAATAGAATTGATATTTAAGGATATAAAGTTAGAAAATAAGCATACCTCTATTTGATAATTCTTTAAATGAGCAGAAACACAATGAATGGAATTTTGTACCTGCTTAACTATGATTTTAGAGTTGCCAAAGGCAGTCAACAATTTTACATCAACATTAATGGCCTTTTTGAGTACTTGAATAAGAGCTTCGTACTCTGCCATGTTATTTGTACAATCAAATTCTGATCTACATGCAATAAACATATTATTTCCTTTAGGATCAAGCAACAAACAACTTGCACCATCACCTTCTTTCGATCTAGATCCATCAAAATATAAATTCCACAGTTCATCATTTGCACTATGTCTCACAATATTAACATCAATTAAAGTGTTATCTAAGATGCAAGTTCATATTGCTATTGCGAGTTTGAAAAAGGATAAATTTAAGCATTAAAGTTTCCAAAAAATGTGTTAGTGCCTAAATTTCCCAAAAGAGAATCATTGACTAAGATTGGTTCATTAGGATCATTTAGGCTAGTAACATTATATTTCATGTAACACTCCTTATTGATCCTTATTTTGTTAGGTTGAACATTCCAAGGCAACCATAAATGGGACCAATCTACAACAAAATAACCATTCAAGTGTTACTACCAATCCCTACTTAAAAACATACCATATTCTTTAGGTATGTCTGCAATGAAAATATATATTATTTGATGAATCCTATGATATGGAGATAGTCTAATGAGCACACCAGTTAGATCTCCCACAACTTTGACATTGGTACAATCAAGCTAAACAATTTTAATTTTAGATGGCTTGATATCTACATTAATTTTCTTACAAACAAAAAGGGGCATGAAATTGGAGGAAACTCCAGAGTCGACCATATAGTTATGCATTTTTCTGTTATAAATTTCAAATGTCAGCAAAAATAAAGGAACATTAGATTTGTTTGTTTGCGTGGGAGGATTATCTGAGGAGCACTTCATGATAGAGATTGGACCTATTGTAGGTTTGTCTAAATTAGTCATTTCCTCATTAGGAGGATCCTTTTTTGTACCTAAAATTTCAGCCAAATTCTACTGAATTTTCTATTATATAGGAGGAAATTTCAGTAGCTCATAAATCGAAATATTGACTTTCAACTTTTTAAGATATTTTATGGGATCATATTCCAAATTTGCAACAAAATTGTTTTAAGTGTTTATACCTGTTTCTTGGAATTCTTAGTTTTGGTTGAGATAGAGGGATGGTTAGATCATCAGACGAGTTTTTGTTGCAGGTGTTATAAGGATGTTTATTTAGAGAAATAGTTTCACAATAATCCTCAAACAAGTAATGGGTTATGTCTTCAAAATGGCCCATAGTGGGAGGAGGTTGATATTTATCATTATCCAAATTTGTTTCCTCTTTAACTTCAGTTTCATCTGGTTCATTAGTTTTACCGTCAAAAGATGAGTCAGCCCCGGACATCAAAGCCTGTAGAATATTTCGTAACCCTTCAACATTCAATCCTTAACTAGGAGGCATTGGTTTATTTTGGAAATTTTGATGACTTATTGAAAGGGGGTTTAGAATATCCCCTGTTAGAGGATCCTTCTCTTGAATTCATTTTAAGATCAACAATTTCATTGGATAGTTTGTTAAGGACCTTTTTCAAACTTTCAAGGTCCAAGGCTCCTTGTTGTTTCTTAACTGCAGGTGGTTTAAGTGGTGTTCAGGTTTCTTTCGAGAAGAAGAGGCTTGTTCACTTACAGTGTTAGGATTTTCCTTAAGGCTAAGCATATCTTTCTCAATGAAAATGGCTTCGTCAAAGTCTTCTTGAAGAGTTTCCTTTTGAGCTCTTCTCACCCACATGACAATGATAACATGTAAGGCTTTGAAATAGTAGGCAATGATAAGATTTCCTACTAGTGTGGAATTAATATGAATCTTATTCTTTAAAGTGAGGAACCTCATATTAAAATATTTGATCCTTTATTTTCGATCCATTTTCATATTTGATAGTTCCATTACCAAGACTTCAAATATTTTGTCTTCACCATTTTTTTTCGAGAAAAGCGGTCTCAAACTGACTCTAGGACATTATACTTTGAGGTTGTTGGGTGAAGTACGATGTGGAGGCTTTGCCCTAAAAGGTATAGGGGAATAATCTGTAGAAAACATATTCATGTTGTACATTCCTTAGCCTAATGGCTAACATGAATTTCTTAATATGGTCATCTATTGATTGCTTAGTATCAGGTTCAAATCTTGACAGAAAATTTTTGAGATTCTTAGAAAAGGAGTTTTAGTGACCTCGTACAACAACTACATCCTGATCAAACATGATTTAGCAGGTTTATTTGGTTGGTTATTTTCCATGTGTGATGAACCTTGGGAGGTATGTGATTTTTCTGATTTAGACGATGAAGAATGCCCCAAGCTTTCTTCATTAGGAGGATATTCACTGGAAGAAGAGGAGGATGAGATGGTGGTGAAGGTGGTGGACTAACTCCTCCTATTTCGAGTTTAAGATATTCTTGTGTAGGTAATATAGGTTCACCAACAACTAATTCTAACTCCTATTGATTAGGATCAAAATGGACAGTTGAAATATCATGCAATTCATGATTAGGCGTGCTAGCAGTTTTGGAATCTTCTATCTAGGGAATGAACACAAGGGGGCCATCTAGCTTTAAATCAATGTGCGAGGTGAGATGTTGAGACAATTTCTTCTCAACATCTCTATCCCTTGCTAACCTGTCCTGAGCTCTTGACAATGCTTGTTGCAAATTTTGATTCATATTTTGAATCTCAGATTTGACCAAGAAAGGAGTAGGAGTGGAGGGATCACTAACAATGTGTACGAAGTGGGAAGGTGGTGTGGAAATCAGGTTAGGTTGAGAGGTGGAAACAACTTCAATTGTAGGAGGAATCAAATGATTGTCAGTAATAAATAGGGGGAAATTGGCCAGAGGTCTTTTGTGTCTCCCTTTGGCCATTAGGTCTAATTACGCGTTCCTTCTAGCACCATTTGTTTACAGGCATAATCGACCATATGTTAACAAGAGGAAAAAACCTGGTACAGGGTTCTTTAATGTAACCCAAGCCATTTGGTATGGCTATCCTTGATCTGTTTAATGCTATGTTAGCCACAGAATTTTCATCATCTAAAGAGAAATAAAGTGTTAAAATATTTTGTAAAGGTTCCTATACTACCTATTTAAATTACTAATATGTATATACAAATATACATATTATAAAATAACAAGAAGTAACACTTGACTGGTATGAAGTGATTTTTAATTTAAGCTATAAAATAATTTAAAAAAAAATAAATTATAAACTGTAAAGTTATACAACAAAATCAATTTCCACTATGAACAAGAAATAAGAGACAACAAGATAGGTCATATCCAATCTTATTGCTTCTCTAAACAATCTAAAACAAGTCTCAAATTATTTTAAATTAGTTCTCACTGAAAATCATAAAAAAAAAAACAAACAAACAAAAAATTCTAATTACCTATCTTGGCCAAGAGCTAAAACGAATCAAATGACTAATTTCATTTCCTAATTGATAGAATAGTTATTCATAAACTATGAATCAGAGACATTTAATTCATGAAAACAAAGGACTATGTCATAATCATCCAGAAAGTAAAAGAGTCATTATGTCAATTCTATTGCATAAGAAATGTATATGTAACATCTTTAATTTATGAAAATAATTTCATAAACCATAACACACATATTGCAGTGACTTAAACTAATTCACTTAAATAATAACCACAAGAACTAATCTAGTCTGTATCAAGGAAAAATAATCACCAAAGGTAGGAAAGATGAAGTAAAAATTAAACCATTAATTTATGAAACACAGTGAGGTATATAATAGTAATATAATCGATAATAACTTCTTGAAACACAATCATAAGATTATCAGAGAAATGATATGTATGACATTGAAATATTTAAAAAGATAAACAACTATGTTTTTGTATTAAAGACATTCAATTCAAAACTTACAAAAGTATAATCAAGCATTATATATCATTGTATTCATTCATCAAAATTTCATCCTTTCCATCCCCACACTTTCATTAGTATTTCATACTCTATTTATACTTGATAGAGTTAGGATAGTACAAAATTAATTAATGTTTGAAATAAATACATGGATCCCCAAAAATGAGGAAGGATTATTTATCCCCATAGATCGTATCAAGGGTTTCTTTAAAAATAAACAAATTCAAATAATTATTGTAACAAAAGATCTTGTCTCATTAAGAGATACTAATTGTATGGATTGGATTCAACATAATTGGGAACCAAAACTCGACTGCATATCTGTACTGGAAACCTGTAAAATATAAAACAAATTAAATTAATAACCTATATCTTTTCTAAAGAGTGGCTATATGATATTCAATTATGAAGCTACTAATAAAATAAATTAAACATATATTTGTACCACATAAAATATATTAAACTTAAAATAAAATAAACTGAATATCCATGACAAGATTCTGCAAGTCAAAAGTAATAATGACATTAACTCCAAAGGATTTAACATTGACTTGTTTTTAACCAACTGGAGTTTTTTTTTCAATTCAACAACTTGCTTGTTATGTTGCTCAATCTTAGATTGGTTTCACAACATGAACTGTTGGTTTTCTAGTTGTAATTCATTGATTTTATGATTGAGAATCGGTACTACAACACTATATTTCTCTATCCAAAACCTACTCTTAAAACACCTATGTGAATCCTATTCATGTTGACAATCAACCTTAGACCTAGTCCCAACATAACCAAATTGGCACAAAAAGTTAGAGTCTCATGCAAAATCCTTATCAGATTTGGACTTATGGTTTTTTTGTCCAAGCTTAGGCCTTCTTCATATCAATTTCAATACGAACAAAAGAACATGAAACCCTTCTAGATTTATTCCTGTTATCCTGAGATAGTTTCCGTGCTAATTACTTGTTTTTAAATTAATTCTGTCTGGTCAAATTTTTCTCATGATTGATTGTTTTGATTACAGGGTTATGCAGATGATTGTGTTTGACAATATGGGAAGACAAGTCTGGCTCAGAATTACAATTTCCATATTGTATATGGTTGGATTTTTCTCTCCGAAGACCAATTTTAAACCTTTTCATTGTGCTGCAAGTGATGCGAGTAAAGGCTTGGTATACAAGCTCATCATCTATGGTATTTGCCGGGGTTAGGTCATATGGTTTTTCAAGGTTTTTTAGTGACGATTACTAATGAATATATGAGGCCTCAGTTTCAGGAGCACTTACATAAATATCTCCCTGAATATCATCAATCTTATGAGGAATCCTTTCCCCATTCTAGGCTGGAAAATTTTCAAAATTATTCTTATGGAGAAAACCATTTAAAGTTTTTCCTAATTGCGATAGCCTATATTCAACAAGGATTCGAATTAGGCCATAATGGAACAAACTTCTATCAAGATTCTTGAAACCTTTTTGATAAAAAATCACCATTTTAGTAAGGCTCTTGTACAAATAATAAGAGAGATTTGAGTTGATGACTGAGGAAAACCATAAATAGGCAGATATGGTAATAAAATATCAGACCATAATGACCTATACAAGTTATAAAATACCTAATAATTAAAACCAAATCACCCCATTTTTGCTTGATACGAGTCATAAGCATACCTTTTGGGTTATACAATGACTCATTTGACACTAAAAACTTGCTCCAGGGTTTGTTCTTCATAGGGAAATTGTTTAACCATCTTTCTCCCTCATTTGGTAAGCTAGTGGACTAAAGCATGAATGCCGTATTTATCGGGATTTCAATGTATCCAACTCGAGCTTTCTTTCCATTACAATACTGAGTGAAGGCCTTGGAAACTTTGACATTGTGGCCATGGAAGGTTGTGATGAAATCCCACCATCTAACCTTCTTGAAGAAAGACAAGTATTCCTCACAAGCCTTCACAATTTTGGCACCTAGAGGTTCAACTCGCACCATGGGAGCCATAAGCAGGTTAATTAATTAAATATACAAGTAACTTCACTAAGAAAGGGGAAAAACATACAACTAGATGGTGTATTAGAGAAAAACCTTCATACCCTTGAAAATATCAAAGGCAATCGTGGTAATAGTCAAAACGAGCCTGAAACTAGCATCAAATGACATCATACTTCGAGTTATATTTTGAGTAATGGAAGGGTTTGGTGCATGATGACTATATTTAGTTGTAGGATTATCACAATGGTTTCTATGACCCAAGTGTAATAAAAACAATATACCATACAACCACATACTGCCACAATGCAAGGGATGAGTAAAAACAACCATTAAGACAAATTATCAAAGGTTCCAAATATAAAATTGTGAGAAGACCCTAAACTTGCAATATGTGGTTGACATAATTGCCAATTTAAGTTTAAAAGATAGGTAGTTGGAAAATATGGAGCCTAAATTAAAAACATAATATACCATATTGTTTAGAGTCAGAACCCATAACATTTCTACCTAATATTTGAATTTCCACAACACTGACTTATTACACAAATCAAATTCCAAATGTAGGTCTTTATGACATGACCATGGTGTTTTTATTTAAAAGAAAATCTGAACATGGTATATAAAACAAAAAGCCTAAGGTTGAAGGATTCAATATTACAAAAATAAGCACTATATTTTAAATAAAAATGGTAATCACATCCCTTAATTCATTATAGAAAATACAAATAAGAATACCATGGAATTAATGATGGAATCAAAGGACCATAAAAGAACTTGTCGCAATCATGCTTTGAATTACATGCCAACAATCATGGAATTCAAAATATACAACCAAAATCACGATGAGTCTTGAGGGTAAAATATCTTTGAAAACATTTCCAATCCGAAAGAATTGATGTTTAGAATTAATAATCCAATGAATTAAAAGTAGGAATATTCTATTTACATGGAGGACCATTTCATTTGAAGAAAAGGGAAGGGTATTTGTTGGGAGGCCAACGCCCACCCCCATTGCAAGTTGAGGAGTTAGCCGAGTAGCCCCTTAGAATCGAAAGAGTGGAGCTGGTGCAAAGGAGCGATTAGTGGATCTTCAAAATTGTAGAGGAGGAAGCCACTAAATGACATTTTAGTTCTATAAAAGGGGATTAGGCCAAGAACAAACTTAGAGATTTGTAAGGGAGACAAGCCACTCAGGAAAGTGGCCGAGAATGGCCTCTCATATTCACAAGAGAGACAGGACAAGAGTAACCTCTAAAAACCAAGGGAGAGAACATCGAAACATCAAGGGGAGTGAGTGAGACATTTAACACCCATAGAGACTGTGAGAAGGGGAAGTATGCTTAGCAAGAGAGGAACACAAACAATTGAGGAAACTATCATACTGTTTCTTGGGTAGGAGTTGTCCCTTCTTTTAGAGGAATTAGATACACAAGACTATTGGTAGAATTACATGGAGCTATGGAGCAATAATCGTTGAGGTTGAAAAAATTTGGAATTGATTAATGGAGCTTGTGCTTGATTTGAGCTATGGGGATTCAGGTGTAATCCATGTGCATTTATTTGAGGCCGATGGGCTGGAAGTCTAATCTTGTGTGGTTAGTGGTAGGTTTAGTGAACGACCACACCACTGTGGTGCTTGTTGTATATTTGATAAACCACCTGGATAGGGTAATTTGAGTCACTATGGTGCTTGCAGAGTAGCTGATAAACCACCTTGATAGTGGACTTCATACCCTATGGTGCTTGTAATGAATATACAACTAATAAACCATTTGGAAAATGAATTCATTCTCTTGGAATGAGAAATACCCCATTTGGACTAGGTTTTAGTGTGAAATTCCCTAAGAAATATCCCCTCAAACTTTGGATCCGGCTTGGGGGTGGTATGAGGGTTCCTATACCCATTATATTTATGAATGATTGTTTGAGAGTTCCAGTTAAACACAAGATTAGAAATCTATCATATTTTTTATAGTTGTAGTGAACGCGTGAATTGTAAAGAGCTAATACCATACTTATGGATTGCAATTATATCACATGTCTATAATTGAAATAAAGTTCTAGACTGTACTGATCAATGCTATGTTCATGATGGAAGTAAAGAGATAGGTATTGGCATTATGATACAGGTATTATCCTTGATGGCAACTCACTCAGATGAAAGATCACAGGATAGCAGGTTAACAGCAAAGAATTACGTATCTGTCTTCACAGAATGAAGAAAGAGAGGTATATGCAGGTTCACCTTGACCAAGTTGCGTATACACGGAGGTTCACTGACCACAAGTAGTGTATACGTACACACGCACTTTCACAGAAGGAAAAGCGCCTGCATCTTGGAAAACTAAGTTTTTGGTCTGAAGTATTTGGTCCATGGTATTTTGATCCATGGTATTGGTCCATGGTATCTGGTCCGAGGTATTGACTCTAGGTATTTGGTCCAAGGTATTGGTCCTAAGTGGTTTTGGTCCATGGTATTGAGAAAGGCATAAAACTATAAAAGGAGGAGAAGATCGTTAGGCTAAGGTGTGCAAGTATCGAATATCTGATGAAGTGTGAGATCTAGTATGCAGGTTATTGGGTTATGGTGCATTGTTGGATCTGAACCAAGGATGAACCTTAGCGAATGATGAGGGATTAGATCTAATGATGGATTAGGATCTTAAGGTGTAAAATGAACTATCATTATGTGGTTTTGCTCATGTATATTCTAGATCTGAATACTGACGCATATATTATTCTGTAAATGTTATGATCTAGGTATAACTAAAGTCTGGTATAGCTGTAAAATTATGAATTAACATTTACAGATGTATACACTAGTTGGCTTTGACAAAAGCGCGTACACATGCTAGTTAGACACAGGGAAGTAGCGTATACCTTGTGAAGAATGTTTCAGTTGTTTCTGTTTGCTGTTACAGAGATCTGGGTTCTGTTCTGGTGACAGTATTCTGAATGATCAGATTCAGGAGTTTCAGTGATTGGTTTATGTACTTGATGATTGTATTGCAGCTATGATGTTGTTGATGGGTCTAGTATGAAAATTGGATGAAACGTGGCCTTCAAATTATGGTGTTGTGTTCCAGGAGTATCCAGTCTGAAAATTTATGAAACGTGGTCCCTAGTAGAAGAGTGGAGTTTCCTGTAGGGTGGCACCTACATACTAGTAAACATATTGGCTAGTACAAGAGCTAGGGGGTTGTAGCTCCCTTCCAGTAGTAGCTGGAAAACGAGAGAAGGTTGCAGCCTTCTGCAGGTAGAAGCCTGCGTACTGGTATAAGTCTGCACCAGTACAAAATTGTAAACAGATTTTTCTTATTATTAAAAGAAGACAGAGACGATAGCAGCAGGTGGTTTTTACCCACATTGGGTTTCCACCTTATATCTTGGTGTTCATGTGTGATGCTTATGTGTAATGCTTTATTCTGCTTTTACTGCACTGTCTAATTAATCTCTGACATACTGGTTAAAGTTCAATGCATGATAAATTGGGTAAATCAAAAGTTATCTGCATATACGCTGGTTGCTTTAAGAACAGTCACGTGTACACGCTGGTTCACTTAGCTAAAGTAGCGTATACAAATTTGCTTATGGAAATGAAATATTATTGATTTACAAATACTGATTCACCCCCCTCTCAGTATTATTTCCAACAATAGGTGTTTATAACACCTCTATTTATAGTAATGGTTTATGATCTTTAACTCAACTTATTCAATATGAATTATGATAACTGATAGTTAGGCCATAACTATCCTTTAGCAATGACACGACCTATATGTTTCTTTTTGAGACAAAGGAAAGTTTACATCTATTTGGATAAGCCTAGACAAACTTTAAGAGTTCAGCTAGGTTGGGTTGATCGATACACCATTCTATGAATAACATTGCAATGTTTGTTAAGAATTGGAGTTGGGGATTTGTTCCAACCCCTCTGTTATGAGGAAAATTCTCTTCTGCAGACAAATGGAAACTCCCTAAATCTAGTGGCTTGATCTAGAAACAACAGGTGCAAAAAGATCTATGTTTTCCTTAGAGAAATTAGAATACGAAAGAAATACCTACCTGGAATCTGTAGTAAGACATCCTCTTCTCCTTCTTGTGATATTCAACTCTAGCTCCGAACACTATAAATAGAACCTACAAAATGGGTAAAACAATCAAGAGAACTAAAATATCCACATAGCATAAACTAATGTCTCTAATCAATGAGTCAAAATGCATTGAAATACATAAGCATCAACATGACACAAGAATAAGAAAAAAATGAATTTTGTATTAATAAATAAAGGAGAGAGTTACAACCATTCATAGATGCTTAACTTTGTAGATGTCCCCCCAATTGTCTTGTCCTTCCTTGCCACAAAGAAAAACTTCAACCTTCACCCTAATGCATCAATTGATGATGATTCCTTAAGCTCAAAGTACCAACATGAGGGAACTAGTAATCTCCAAAAGCCAACCCAGACTCTATGGGAGGCAGTGGATTTATAGGGTAAAAGTGGTAGTTTAGGATTTAATAATCTAGGCTTGAGATCCATATATGAAGGAGGATAATTTCTAGGGACAAGAGATAAGTCCTATAAGATAGGATAAGATAGGAATTCAATATCTAAATCAATAGTAAATGGTTAAAACCACCTTAGAAGCTTTTGCGAGGAGAAGTTTCATAAATACTTTTTTTTTTCCCCAAAATTCTAGAACCATCACACCTATAAACGAGAGAAACCTGCGCTATTCAGTGCAAGTGCTCAGTTATGCAACATGCAACCATCGTAGGTGGACTGAAGGTCAGGGTGCGCTAGAGCCAAAAACATGACCTAGACTCAGGCTTTTTGGAGAGATGATGCTTAGGAATTTGCAAAGGGACAATGAATTTTTTTGTAAGGATGTTGATTGATTCGGATTTTTAGGCCATTTGATTAGATGCAACAAAATGACATGTAACACCCTCTCTCATTCCCGAAACTTGTACATTTGGCATTAAGTGTGGTTTTTCTTTGGTGCTAGTCATTTCACAACACATTGAGTTTTAAGACCTCAGGGCTACTTGGCCACAAGGCGTTGGGGAATCGAGCTCGATGTTTCTTCCCCTTTATTTTTTCTTTACTTGGAAAACTTCACAATTGTTGGCACTCCTTACTAGTGATTAGAAAAAAGTGCATGGTATGTCACAGAACAATGTGGGGGGGCAGGGGTGGGGAAGTTGATAGCCTGTCTTGATCGATCACACCCGCAAAAAACATGGAAAATAAGCTAACACATTAAACACATAAGTTATACATTGTGAAGTTTTGATGGGCCTCGGATAGAACCCTGCCAAAAAAATCACACCACTGGATGATCAGGCCACTGGACCCCTCACAACAAAAGTAAAGTTGTTGTAGCTACTATAACAACACCCAAAATTTTTGGGTACATCCAAAATTTTGGGTCCCCCTCTGCTTGCCTAAGGCCTTAAGGGTTATGATTGTGTTGTAAATTGGTCAATCTCCCCATGACCCATTCCTATCAAACCTTATTGGTACACCCACTCACATGTTCCATATTGCATCCACACATTATGTTTTATCTCAAATATTGAATTTATTATTGCATTAGGGTTTTAGGAGGCTTGTCACTTCAACAATTCATTAAGAGTCTCATGCAACCTTAAACCTTTGTCTTTCTACAATGTGCATTACGATGACGTAAAGCCATACTATGTTAATGGCCATGGCATCACTCTAGTTTCATTAGGGTTTATGAAGCCATTATCTCTCCCATGCATCCTTGAAACCCTAAAATTGTCAAATTAAATCCTCCCTTCATATTTTAACCTAATCCATATGCCTTTAGAGGTGCATCCTCATCAACATTACATGGAATGACTATAAGAATCATTGCATATCATATCCCCTACACTCATCAAGCTTGTTCATGTGCTTGAATGCCACATTTTGAAGAAAATATCTTATTAGGGCATGAAATACTAACTTTTCAAAATGCCACCAAGTGCATAACTTATTGCAGTATCAAAATACTTTGGGCACAAGCTTCTAGGAACTTTCTTAATTCTTGTTACACATCCTAGGCTTTATTTTCTAAATTATAAAACATAATCATGTAACATCATTTAACTAATTTATGGTTACATGATACCATGTAGGGCAAGCAAAGGCAATGCACCCAAGATTCTTATTAAGGCACAATCAAAAGGTCTTATCCTCTCATGTACGGAGGCTATATGGACAAACATATTTAAAGCACAATATATAGCATTGTATTTTTAAATAATATCGGTGCATTCTATGTGATGGGCACATAGGTGCCTTGAAACCATATTTGTTGAGAGGAAGTATGGTGAAATGTAAGTTTATGAGATATATATGTGCCAATGGTTTTAAGCACTTAATGATATATGCTTTGAGAATTTTTGATAATGCTCACCATACAAGGCCTTAGTATACTTTGAATCTAACTTAAAATGAAACGTTGCAAAGGGCAGTGAATCAACATATAATACTCATGAAAAGTAGTGTGATACATTAGCAAAGGGAAAGGAGATTGGACAATTTGATTTTGATCGCCAAGAGCATAGTAAGACCAAATGGCCAATGCATGTTACAAATATCACCACACTACCAAGAAAGCATGACACCTGGGTGATATAAACATGCACGTGAAGAGACTTAACAAAGGAAGCAATTAAACATATTTTGATGCCAAGAACATTGCAGTTTGGCATATTAATCCTTTGCTTACATTGAAGCCATTGCATTAGATTTTAGCTACTATGAAACTTCACGCTAGTAGATTCAAAATAATTTCTATGTGTAGGGTATTTCGAGCCAGAAGAAGCAAAGGGAATTTTGACAAAGAAAGCATGGAAGATTTTGGGGCACCATTGAATATTGGGATGAACTGATAGCGCCAACATTTATCCATTCAGAGCTTGCAGCGAAGGAGGCGATTAGAAATTTGGGTTAGAGATTGTAATACATAAGCCACGTGATGGAAGCGATTCAACTTTAACCAATCTACTTCCTCATCTCAGGAATCAAATTTTTGTAGAAGGAAGTGTGCAAATCTAAAAGAGGGAGTGACAATGCAAATTATGTTCTATGAAGGCTCTATGTGAACACATGTGGTATAAGTAACAAAGGTTAAAAATGCATTATAACAATGGAAGGAACACATCACATCACATCATGGATCATTGAAAATGAATGAGGATGATGATATAGAATATCTTCATCAAACACGCATTGAAATGCAACTGAAATTAGAATCACAACCAAAGTCACAAAATGATCTTATCAATTAAAGGATCTGAAGCTGGTCTTCCAGAAATTCTTAGTAAGCCACTGAAAAATGCATATGGTATAAGTTTTTCCATCATAAAATTCATTGGATAATGTGTAATGGACATATATAGTGCATCGATTTTAATTTGCAACAACCTTGGAGGATGAACTTGAACAATCACACTTCTACAATGTGACTTGGATAGGGTCCTTATCTTTTTTTCTTTTTTTTTTTTTCCAGATTTGTGACTAGTCACAAAATCACATTTTAGGGTCTCAAAGATGTCATGAGAAGATGCGACCTATCTATATTGTGATTATGTGACCTCCACAAATGCAGTCCTTGAATGCGACTAGTCACATGGTCTCAAGATCGCTATTGAGGGAGCCAACGGTTTGTGTTACTTACAATGATTTGCGACCATGCAACCTCCACCAATCACACTTTTGGAATATGATATGATCCAAAAAATGTGATATGGCATAAGCTATGGAATGCGACCAAGTAGAAAGTCGTGTTCGCAAGCCTCTCTGAGGAATGACTGTGGATGCGATTTATGCTAATGCTCAAAAGTCTGACCTGGTTTGCCAACTTGAAATGCAACTTATGAATACTCTTATATTGGGGAAGCCTGTTAGAAGTGTCCTCCTAAAATGTTCATGGCTCAATGTTCTTATAAAGGGCCCATGTCCATATCTCTTCACTTTAACGAAGATAAATGGTGCAATGGAATAAGCCAAGTTATTTCCATTTTTACTTTGGGGTATTCCCTCAAGTTAGGGTTACCACTGGAAGGGTGGGAAAGATGCATGGATCACTCATACTAGACCTCTCATTATTTACAAAGTTAATAATGAAATCAACACCTATATTTTGACTATGATCCAAAGCTTCTACACCTTTTCTGAAGATGCCATGAAGAAAATTCATAGACTTGAAATATGATTGGGGGGATTAATCACCATTAGAAGCCTCTTCCAAGAATGTAGCAAAGGGATATTTAAGACTCATGTACTTTGGAATAGGTAGTACTTTAGAAGGGTGTGCTAATGGTGAGATATATGTTCAACTTTTGGAGACATCAATAGTCCATTTTAATGTAGATAAGTCAACTATTGACATTATGTAGTAGAAATAGGAAAAACATGGTGGAGGTTGATGGTCAATGTAGATGTGTATTGTTTGCCTCAACATACACCTGTTTTAAACATTGAATCAATGTGAGCTAAGGTGATGTCAAGCATTTCTTCCTGGAATAATAGTTTTAAACACTGTCCAAATCTCAACATCTATTGTGCCTTGAAATGTGAGCCTATTCCATTACAGGAAGATCTCCTCCCCATATCATGGATCCAAATGGGATAGTTTGTTGGACATGACTCATGAATATAATAAATCCATGAAGTACTTGGTAGACTGGTACATATTACAAAGATGTCTAGAAACAATTTATGTTAAATAATAGAGAATAGAAGAGGCAACTAAAATTTTAGGTAGTCCAACTTCAAATGGTGAACTTCCCAAGATCCGAGACTTGAAGGCCATATTCAATTGGTCTTGTAACTATTTTTGTGTACATGGTGATGGCTATGCTTTTCCAATTCTTCAATTTTACACTAGATTTCATGTGGTTTCCAACTTGATGACAATGATTTTGGCTCCAACTGCTGGTTACTTCCCCTACCTGTCATATAATTAAATCCACAAAAGGTTAAGGAATGAAGGTGGCACGAAACTAACATTAGGATTGCAAAACCAATGTTGGCCTTCTTATTGGAGAGCCTATCAAGGAAAATATATGTATATTGAGGATAAAATAAATGAAGATAATAAAATCCATAATCTTGCCGAATTAGAAGGAAAGCAAAAGAAAAGGAAAAGGTCGAAGGGACATTAGATAAAAGGGGACAATCAACATTGGATATGAGCCTCTTTTAAAACATGGTTGGAAATCTCAGAGTGAGGTTGCACGTGCCATATTATGATGTGGAAAGGGACCATACATGGTCCAAATTAGTATCTTTGTTTCAATCCATTTTTCATGTTTCTAAAGTTATTCTTTGAATGAGAATATATGTAACCATCATAAGTTTCTTATAGGTAAAAGAAAAGGAGCAAGGATGCTGATCTATGTGGAGAGGGCTAGGGTTCCTCACAAGAGGCTGCACAACTAGGGTTTCCATTAGTAGGCGCGATGGTTCCTTACAAGCTCCAAGCACATTTTGGCAAGATCAAAGGCATGACATAAAAGTTGGTTGGATGTAAAGCAGGGGTAGTAGCAAGTAAATAAATATTTAACACCTAGTTTATTTGCCTATGCAAGTATCCATACCATTGCATCATATTGGCAACAAGGATTCTAGGGTTTCCAAGAAACCTCTGTACTCTCCTCATGTCTTCTCTGCTATCATAATGTAAACTTCATCATACTAGCAACTATATTGAGATAGATGTGAGCTTTTAATAGCCATTGGGCATGAGATAACCATGAGGAAGTTCAAGAGCCATGAGGGTAGGTCAAAGGTCATGGTAAGTGAACAATCACCTTACCCCAATAAATATAACCTCATGCCTCACTTGTAAGGGACTTTTATCACTTGATCTAAGAATAACATTAGGCAGCTGATATGTGCTTGAAGAGCTAGAGGCACTTAGCTCTTGGCAGCTAGTAGGGTGAGCTGTGGTGAGGCTAGGGTTTTGCATTGGATGGTGGTATGAGAAACCCATGTTACAGTATTGGGCATTGATGGATTATAGAATATGTAATTGTATTTACAACAATGCCAATAAGAAGTTCTTCATTTTCGACATTGATTCACATGCTTACTCATAGTGGTTGTATTAGTTATCTGGTATTTTCATTGCATTTGTGTGTGTGCATTCATACAGGCAATATGTTATTGACTAGTTTGTAGTTGTTGCATGTGTGCTTGCTTTTGAATCCATGCTGACTTATTCCACGCCATGCTGGTGACCTATTGTGAACTAATTTGTAATTAACCTTTAGCATGTTCTTGTTCGTGTATGTCCGAGGCGGTTTTGACTCACTAATCTTTCTCATGGCATACTTCTTCTTATTGTTGTTGTGAATTTCTTGTACCTCTTTATGTAGTTTGTCAATCTTCAATTAATTTTTTTTCATTGCCTAGACATTTCTTTCTTACCTTCGCTCTATCATCTTTACATTTGACATCAAAGAGCGAAACATTCATGGTGGTAGCCGGGCTCACACACTAGATGGGGCTCTTACCCCAAACGGTGTGAGGTTTCATTGGAACTTCACACTGGGGAGACCCCTAGTTGTTGGTGGGACATGTAGCATCGTCAACATATTTTGACACTAAAAGGTGGGCCAAATAACAAGCTGAGCCCTTGGGCCTTGTATTTTAGCATCATATCTTTAAATGGCTCCTTCACAAATATCTACCCCAAGTTGTTTTTCTAAAGCATTAATCTTTCAGTGACCGCAAAAATAATCTATTACTTATTGTAGTTAAAGTTTGATGGCAAGGGTCAGATAATTGTATTTGGACACGTGTCAAGCTATCCATTTTTTTAACTCTAACAAAATTCATTGTAAATATGTTATGGGTAGAGTTTTCACCCTCACTCTTGAAGGTCGTGTCAAGCAATGGTGTCATACGTTAGCAACTGCTTCTATCCATTTGTTCGAGCAACTAATCAATGAGCTCCATCAATCCTTTGACATGTATGATTTTCAATATGTTTTTAAATGAATAAATGAGCTTAGATGAAACCCAAAGAATTATTGGAGGCTTTTGCTTCTAGGTTTTTTCAAATTTGTTGTGAATTTCTTGAAAGAGGTGTGGACTGGATGTATTTGGGTAAAATTTTTCGATGATTGTTTTTTCTTTATTTGCAATCATTTCAATTAGAAAAGAATCCGGATTTTGATGATCATCATGATAATATGCAAGTTGCCAATCGGCCTAACCTTATCCGTAATATTGCCTTGCCCATTTTTGTGAGTAGGGAAAAGCCTCAAGCCTCTAGGGAGGAAATTACTACCCGTGAAATTCCACATCCTCCTTTAGCTTCATTACCTAATGAAATTTCCGCCATTGATAGCCTAGTTGATGAAGAGTGTTTGTAGGGTAAGAAATCAATTTGTCTCACATCTAAAACTTCGACAATGTAAACTATCAAACAAAAGCTGTACCGAATACTCGTTTTTTGAGGTAGCAAAAAATCACCCAATTTTGAAAAGTGCTGATTTATAATACACATTTTTTTGGAGCATATTTTTGACACACTTTAAATTTTCTTATGTCCTAAGTATGCACATTTTTTTTTTAAATGTTGATTATTTAACTATTTTTAAAGTTGCCTAATTCCAGGAAAAAAAATTAAAACTATTAAAAAATTGAAAATAAAATAAAACACAAAAAATTTAAAATAGTAATAATAAAAATAAATAAAAATATATATTAAAACATAACAAAATTAAAAAATGTGGAAAAAAAAAAAAATCAAACATAGAATTCTATGTGAAAAAAAAACAAAATTAATTTATAAATATCAAAATTAATTAAAAAAACAAATAAATAAAAAAATAATAATATTAAAAAAAAACATAAAAAAATTAACCAAAAAACCAAGATTATTTTTTTTATAGAAAATTTAAATAAATAAAAAATAGAAAAACATTAAAAAATAATAATAAAAACATTTAAAAAAACTTAAAATAAAACATTGAAATAAAAAATAAAAAATAAATAAAAAAATACACTAAAAACAATTAAAAAACAAAAATAGATAAACATTTAAAAAACATAAAAAAATCAACTAACCTGCTGCCCAACGAGCCCTGGGGTGGCTCGCCCGATTCTCGGAATCAACCCTGCCAACCTCAGGGCTTGTTGGGCTACATGGATGGGCGGGGTTATATGCAAATCAACCCTGCCACCCTTGGGCCCATTGGACTGCGAGGGTAGGTGGACCGCGAGGGTGGGTGGGGAGGGAGTTGAACCCAACTACCTCCCTGCCCAACCCCGCTGCCTAACAGGCCTTGGGGGTGGTAGGGCCAATTCCGAGAATCGGCTCTACCATCCCTAAGGGCATGTTGGGCAGCCGGGTGGGAGATTTTTATTTTATGTTTTTTAAATGTTTTTTGTTTTTACTCTTTTAATTGTTTTAAATTTGTTTTTTTTAACGTATTATAAATTTTATTATAATGTCTTTTTTACAAGGTTTTTTTAAGTGTTTTTATTATTATTATTATTTAGATTATCTAATATAGTGTTTTTTTTGTTTTCGTTAATTTTTTTCTTCTTAAATTATGTTTATTTTCGAAATATTTTTTTGTATTTTTTAGGTTTTAGTTTAATATATTTTTTAAATTTTTATCAAGTTAATTATGTTTTTTTTTTAAATATTTTTACGTTTTTTTTGTCATTTTTATATTTGTTTATTTTTTTTGCCATGTTTTTATTTATTTTTATATTTTAATATATATTTATATTTAATTGTTATTATTTTTTATTTTTTATTTTTTTTGTTTTAGTTTTTATTTTTCTCAATTTATTATTTTTTTTAGTCATGTTTTTATTTTTAATTTTTTATGTTTTAATTTATATTTTTATTTACTTGTTATTATTTTTTTAACTATGTGTGTTTTGTTTTTGTTTTTATTTTTTCAATGTTATAATTTTTATTTTCTTTTGTATTTCTCATTTTTATTTATTTATATATTTATTTAGCATTTTGTTGTATTTTAGTTTTCCTTGCAGGGTCGGTGTCGATCCTCAACTAGTAACCCAATCCTATTATGTGTCAATTTGATAGTTGATTTTAAAGTTTCCGTTATAATGGATCGAGTTTGACCCCACAATGTGTCAATTTCATTGTTGGTCTTTAAGCTTTCATTACAATGGGTTAGTTTGCTTACACTATGTGTCAATTTGATGGTTGTTTTTTAATTTTTTGTTGTAATGTGTCAAGTTGTTTTAGGCTAAGATTTTAAAGTTGTTATACTTTTAGCATTTGAAAAAAAATTACTCTTAGTATGATGACTATTTCATTCAGGGATTCATTGTTAAATTTTTTTTAGTCATAGAAGATTTTCATAACGCCATGGTTGAAAAATGTTGAAAATTTAAGGTCTTTTGTAGTTATGATCTTTGGTTTTAATTCCATGGTTGAAAAATTGTCAAAATTTTAAGGGTTTTCTGAGTCATGATATTTTATCTTTAACACCGTGGCTGAAAATTGTCGGAATTTTAAGGCTTTTTAAAGACGTGATGTTTTATCTTTAATGTCATGTCTAAAATTCATTGGAATTTTAAGGTTTTTCAAAGTCATGATATTTTATGCTTAATGTCATTGCTAAAAAATGTTGAAAATTTACCTCCAAAAAAAGACATTATTACAACATCGATACTTTCTGTTTTCATGATGTTTTTTGCACAAAAAAAATGGTTTTTATTGGCTTTTACTGTAATTTTTAAGAAATGTTGAAAATTTACCTCGAAAAAAAGATGTTAGTCCAACATCAACATTTTTCGTTTTTAGGCTGTTTTTCATGTTTTATTTTGGGTTTTTTGGCTAGAGTTCTCGTTTTGAGTTTACATTTCTCGTTTCATAGTTTACATTGTTTCTCATACATCTTGGTGAATTTAACTAACCTGAAAATCAATTTGATAAAACACCTCTCCTTGTTGAAAAGATTCAACTTGAGCTAATTGAGCAACCACTTGAATCTATTCTTGAATCCCCTCATATTATGCTCCCTCATACACATGTTTGCAATGATCCAGGTCTTGTCTTGGATAAAATTGAATGCCTTATCAATTTTGTAGAAATTATGGTGTAGGTTTGCAATTGCTCATGAAATTTCAATCAAAATCACAAGACACAAACCTACTCTATTGCTCTGTAGAATTCAATTCATAATTTAGAACATCAATCACAAACATGCAGTGATAAATAACACACATGCAAACACTATTTTTTTCCAGGGGAAAGAAATCTGCTAAAACCCCATTGATTTCTTGCATTAATATGATGAATAAAGATGTATTACAATTGCTTTGCTCGACTGAGCACAACCTGTAAGCGAATAAACTATCTCTCTGCTCACTGAGAAGCTTTGACCCAATATCAATCAATTTATGCCTTTGCTTGAGCCCCTTTTTCCTTGCACAATTCTTGAGGAAATTAGATCCCTATTATTTAGGAATTTCCTCCAAAATGGATTGTGAAATTCCCAAAGTTGACCATCTGATTGCATGCAACACCTATACACTAAAGACTGGTCTACAAATGATGTTACTCTGCCTTGAAATATCCACCACAACTAGGGAACTCGAATTCTCTGCATGCACTAGCTATTTGGGATCATTGATCAGTTAATTGGATGATCACTAAGTTTGACTGAAGTCCCACTACATAACTGACCTTCCACTAGTTCCTCCACTAGTTGGAACTAGTCTAACTGAAAACAACCTGAGATAATTGACCTTGATTGCTAAAAATTAGCAATCAGACTTGCATAATTGAACTCTAACTCCGCCAACTAAAATTTATTGATTAAACTAGGTGACACAAGCCATGTCACACAAGTTAACTGCATCCAAGTTTTCTACTAATATGGAAATTCGAATTTTCTCAATTTGATCAAGGAAAAATCAAATTGAGACTTTCTTGATGCAATTTTCAACACTCCCTCTCAGCAAGAAAGGGATTATCAACCACCCTTATCCTGAACCTATGGAATGTACTCCATGCAACACCTCTCGCTGTTGTTGCTGCTACTGCAACTGCGAAGCATAAAAAAAAAATGAATCAAATGTGTCTGAAACTATCTACTGGGAAAGCTGTGCTGCTACTGACTCTGCTACTTAGCCTTCTGCTTTGCTATCAAGACTCCTCTGCACTCTTTCGTATCTAACTGACATCGATCTTCTTGCTACTGGATATTATGGGCCCTCGTAGCAAGGTAATGATCCATGAGGATAACACGTCAATGGACACTGCCCAAATTTCTGCAACTCTTGGACTAATGATCTACATCACTCCACCTTACTCTTGGAGGTATACCTGCATGTGCTCCCTCTGTCCACTTGGATCGAACTATCCCCCTACTGGATTTCTCTGCTTTAGTGGATGTATCCACTCTTACTCCTCTTTGCCTCTCCATTTGTGGCTTCTCCAAACTTCCAGAGGCTACTTCTGAGGCTGTATGTTGAGATGTCTAACATGCTCCCTCTCAACCACCATATATCTAGCCTCTGTGTTGCTCCTCAAGGTTGTGCATGCATATTCTACCTTAAGTGCATATAAGTTCTTAACTCGAACCTTGATTTGCTTCACCTATCCCATGGCTATGTGTCTCAGGAATGCTTTCCCTTTGCTGAAGATCACATCATAACCACAGTCTTCCAAATCTGCTACTAAGATGAGATTTTTCATTAGGCCTGGAATAAACATGACATTATTGAGTTGAAGAGGGGATCCTGAATCCCTCTGAAAGGTGACTGTACCAATCCCGGTCTCATTGTACCTTCCATCATCCCCAAACTCAATATGTATGTGGATATCTTTCTCCAGATCACTGAAAAACTCCCTACACCCAGTCATGTGGAACGAGGCACCAGAGTCCAAGTACAACAGACTCCCCATCACGATGCTGGCCATACATGCGGTAAAGGTGAAGTCAAGCTCAAAGTTTGAAGACAAAGCTTCACCTACTACTCCTACTGCAACCTTCTTGCTAAACTTTTTGTGTGGACACTTTGTAGCATAATGCCCGAATTCATGACAATTGAAACATTTTATTTTGGACAAGTCATTTTTCTTGCTCTCTTGGCTATATTCAACCTCACCTTAAGACTTCTTTCCCTTGGTCTTCATTCCTTTGTTGACTAGAGAAAAGTCCTCTTCCTCTTCTTTGGATGAGATTCCATCTCTGGTATTCTATCTTATTTTCTCCCATACCAAATCAGACCATAAGCATTCCCAATTTGGTAGCTTATCCCTCCTGTTCATCGAATCTTGGTAGCTAGGCTAGCTCTTGGGAAAGCCTATAAGGGCTAGTCTTATCAAGTCATATTTTGTAACATTAACACCAACCCCACAAATTTCATCACGAAATTGTGTGAACCTGCTTAGATATTGTTGAATAATGTCATTTTTCTACATCTTGATATTTCGAAGTTTGTCGTTGAGCACCAATTTCCTATGGTCACTACTATTCTCGAACAATTCTGCCAGTGCTTTCCACATTGCGAATGGATTTTCTTTCCCGTGGATATTTGAGACAATGTGATCCCATACTCCCTCCAAGATTGTTCTCCTCGCCTTGGCTACATCTTTCTTCCACTGAGCAAGGTTATGGGCATTAGATGCTTATGGTTTTGCAGCATCTGTCTTGATGTATTCTATCAAGCCATTGTCATCCAAAACCGCCTCCATGTGATCCTTCCATGTGATGAAATTAGAGGTGACTTCCAAGGCGTACTTTAGCCTCTGCCCATTAAAGTTCATCTTCTTAACTTTGAGGAGATCCTACTAGACTGAACTTGAAATTCGATCCTCCTGAGAAACAACTTCGAAATTCCTTCTCTAATGTGAATCCTGCTCTGATACCATGTAGAAAAATGGATGTAGATTTGCAACTTCTGTTGACTCCCTATAATACTAGTGATTACCCCATTACTATTGTAGTTGCATCCCTTATTAATATTGTTGTGCCCTTATTGCCCCCATATTGTTATTACTGTGCCCATAGAATCCCTCTATTGTTATTTTTGTGGCTTTATATTATTATTGTTAGGTCGGTTGGGTTATATTGTGACTCCTTAGACTCCTATATATAGAAAGGAGGTTTTGTCATTTGTATCATCCAAGAATTGTTCATTTATGTAATGTAAAGGAGGTTTCCCCCTCGAAGAGGCTGAATTCTAAGGCGTTGATCTATCTTTTCTATCTTTCTTGAAGCTGGTTTCATAACATTTGGTATCAGAGCTTTGGATTCTAGGGTTTCGCTGCTCCAAACAGGTCATCGTGGAATTTTCGCTATAACTTTTTTTCTGTGATGTTTCAGAAGCTTAAAAAAAACCCATTTGAGAAGACATCGCGATGAAGCTTGAGTCCAAATTTCAGAGCTTTTCGCGCTATATTTGCGGAGATATGATCTGAGGAAGTTGGTCTTTTTGCAGACTCCTGAATTACATTCCAAACAGGTGACCTGGGGAAAATCGTCATAACTTTCTCTCTGAGCATCAGATTGAAATTTCATAAGCAGGTATAGAAAGAGGACAAACTATAGTTTCTTGCATATATTTTTCAGAGCCAAAGGTTGAAACAGTGACTTGTGGCACGTCGTACAAGTTCGCTCTACTGAACTAGTCTATAATCAGGTCACTGTGGGAGATTTCGCATAACTCTTCCTTGGAGAATCCAATTTGGATCAGACTGGTGGCATTGGAAAGAGGACACAGAGGGATACTACAAGTCACAATTTTAGAACTGGATGATTTGAATGTACAGAGATACATTAGAGGCAATATCAAGCTCCTACAAAGTGAAAAAAGGTGTGTAGATTCTTTTAAATACTTGCTTAAGCTTGGTTTGAAAAATTATTTTGAAGGAATTCAAAGGGCATAGTAGAGCATTATTATTGGTAACTGATGCCCCGAGGAAAGAAAATGCAAACACCTAGTAAGGAACCTGAAAGCTCTAGCATGACTCATGAAGAAGAGGAAGAAATGCTACATGATATATCAAAATTACAAGAACAAGTGCAACAAATGTCACTCTCACAAAAGTTAACAGAAGCTAAGATAAATGGCGTGGAAGCTAAGATGAATGGCATGGAAGCTAAGATAAATGGCGTGGAAGCTAAGATGAATGGCATGGAAGCTAAGATGGACAATTTGAAGATAGATTTGAACACAAATTTGAAGACAAGCATGGCAGATTTGAAGACAGATTTGACAAATTTTCTACAAGAAATACTTACTAATGGTGAAAAGGTAGTAAAGGAAACTCATGATGCGAACAAAAGAAATGTTAATCATGATATCATAGACTCTAATGTTGGATCGAAGACCCACCATATTCCAAAAATCGATATGAGGAAGTTTGATGGCAAGGATCCCGCAACATGGATATTACAGATGGAGCAATTTTTCGATCTCAATAATGTGCAAAACACACAAAAGGTACGTATTGCAACTTTATATTTGGAACCAAATCAGTTTGTATGGTATCAATGGCTTTGTTCTCGTAAACAATTTATCACTTGGGCAATTTTTACGGAAGAATTGATAGCACATTATGAGGATACAAAAAGCAACACTTTTTTTAGCCAATTGATAAGTCTCAAACAAAAGGGTTCAATAATGGAGCACATTGAGGAGTTCCAAAAATTGAACATAAGGGTAAAAGATATTCAGAGGAGCATAGGATTGATGTGTTCATAGGGTCTTTAAAGGATAATATCCAACATGATGTTCGCCTTTGGGAACCTGATTCATTAGAGAAGGCATTCAGGTTAGCAAGAAAAATGGAAAGCAAAATTATAATAACCAGGAAACATACCACTCAAACTATAAAGACGGAAGTGTTGTTGCCCCTAGTCTTCCACAACCTATAAGGTTGACACCACAACAATTGGAAGAAAAAAGAGCAAAAGGGCTTTGTTACAGTTGTGATAGCAAATACACTAAAGGTCATAAGTGTGCTGAGAAGAAATTATTCTACATAGATTGTGAAGAGGAAGAAGAAAAGGAGCAAGAAAGGTCAAAAGAAGAGGATATACTCCAGGAACAAAGCCTAGATAAAGAAGAAATGAATCCGACCATATCTTGTAATGCATTGGCGGGAATTACCACTCCTCAAACCATCAAGATAGAAGGACAAATCAAGAAGAAAAAGGTAATAGTGTTGATTGATTCAGGAAGTACCCACAATTTTATTCATTGTAAGGTAGCAAAAGAATTGAATTGCTTCTTATATCCAGCACCAGAGTGTCAAGTGATGATTGCAAATGGAGGAACAATAAATTGCTCTGGAAAGTGCCATAATATCAAGCTATCCATGGGAGAATATGTATTGACTAGCCCAATGCTTTCCATTCCAATGGGAGGTGCTGATGTTGTACTAGGAGTCCAATGGCTACAATCCTTGGGTACAATAGCTTTTAATTTTCAAGAACTTTTCATGAAATTTTCTGTGGAAGGAAAGGAAGTTGAATTAAGGGGTATTGCAGGGAAACCAGGAAAGATAATCAGCTCTAATGGTATGACAAAGCTTCTAAAAAAGGAACAAAGAGGTGTAATTGCACAATTATGTTCGCTAGATGTTTCCACATTGGAATCATCTATTTCTCCAGATCTCCAAAAAGTCTTGGACAATCATTCCAAGGTATTTGAGACTCCCAAAGGTCTCCCACCTATGCGTGATCATGATCATGCTATTCATCTGATTCCAGGAAGTGTTCCTCCAAACATCAGGCCGTACAGATATCCCTATGCCCAAAAGAGTGAAATTGAACGTATGGTTGCAGAAATGCTAGAGGCTGGTATAATTCAACCGAGTCAAAGTTCTTTCTCTGCTCCAGTAGTATTGGTGCACAAGAAGGATGGATCATGGCGCATGTGTCCGGATTATAGGGAGCTCAACAAGCTCACTATTAAAGATAAGTTTCCCATTCCTGTCATTGATGAATTACTGGATGAATTGCATGGATCAATTTACTTCACCAAGTTGGATCTTCGTTCAGGATATCATCAAATCAGAATGAAGACTGAAGACATTCCGAAAACAACATTTAGAACTCATGAGGGTCATTATGAATTTTTGGTCATGCCTTTTGGCCTTACCAATGCACCTTCAACATTTCAAGGTTTGATGAATTCCATTTTCAAACCATTCCTTAGAAAATTTGTGTTAGTATTTTTTGATGATATACTAATCTACAGCAAGTCTTGGAAGGATCATGTTGAACATGTTGACAGGGTGCTACAACTATTGGAGGAGAAACAATTATATGCAAAAAGATCCAAATGTTTCTTTGGAGTACAAGAGGTGGAATATCTGGGTCATATTGTATCTCATGAAGGAGTTAAGGTAGACCCTAGCAAAATTAAAGCCATTAAGGAATGGAAAATCCCCACATCCATAAAGCATCTGCGAGGATTTCTCGGGTTGACAGGGTATTATCGCAAGTTTGTTAAGAATTATGGGAGAATAGCAGCACCTCTAACAACATTATTGAAGAAAGATGCATTTTCATGGACTCCAGAAGCAACAAAGGCCTTTGAACATCTTAAAGAGGCAATGTGCCAAGCACTGGTCTTAGCTACACCGGACTTCACAAAAACCTTTATTGTGGAATGTGATGCTTCAGGAAATGGAATTGGTGCTGTTTTAATGCAAGATGAAAGACCCATTGCTTTTGAAAGTCGTCCAATCAAGGGAAAGTTTTTACACAAAGCTATTTATGAGAAGGAAATGTTGGCAATACTCCATGCACTTAAGAAATGGCGACCCTACCTAATGGGAAGACACTTCAAGGTAAAAACGGATCATGATAGCCTTAAATACTTTTTAGAACAAAGATTATCCTCTGAAGAGCAACAAAAGTGGGTCACAAAGATGTTGGGTTATGACTTTGAAATCATCTACAAAAAAGGGAAGCAAAATGTGGTGGCAGATGCACTCTCAAGAAAGGATGAGGATGTGGAAGCATTGTTGTGCACCATTTCTATTATCCAACCAGATTGGATAAACGAAGCAAGGGAGGAATGGAAGAATGACGAAGAAGTGTGGGCACTTATTCGAAAGTTACAACAAGATTCCAGTACATCTGATACATTTAGCTGGTAAAATGATTCGTTATGGTACAAAGATCGCTTATACCTCTGTAAGAATTCCCAGCTAAAACAAAAGATTCTTATGGAATTGCACACTTCTCCCTTAGGAGGGCACTCAGGATTTTTAAAAACTTACCACAGGGTTAAGAAGGATTTTTTTGGGATGGCCTTAAATCAGATATTCAAAAGTTTGTGGCGGAATGTTTGGTTTGCCAGCAAAATAAAGTTGAAACAATTAAGACACCGGGTCTATTACAACCTTTATCCATTCCAAGCCAACGTTGGGAGGAGGTTTCAATGGATTTTATCACAGGTTTACCCAAGTCTGAGGGAAAGAGTGTCATCATGGTGGTAGTTGACAGACTTACCAAGTATGCACACTTTTGTGCATTATCACATCCATTTAAAGCCAGTACAGTTTCTACTGCATTTATGGAAACAGTTCAAAAGCTACATGGAAACCCAAAGATTATTGTAAGTGACAGAGATCCCATTTTCACTAAATTTTTGGACATAATTATTTTCTTGTCTTGGTACTCAGTTAGCTCATAGCTCATCTTATCATCCTCAATCTGATGGGAAAACTGAGATAGTAAACAAATGTTTGGAAGGATATCTTCGTTGCTTTGTATCTGATAAACAGACACAATGGGTCAAATGGTTGCCTCTGGCTGAATGGTGGTATAACACTTCCTTCCATACAGCAACAAAAATGACCCCATTTATGGCACTTTATGGATATCATCCACCATCCATCACATCATATTTAAGAGAAAATTCTAAGGTTCAAGCAGTGGAACATCACATCGAACATCAACAACAAGTCCTCCAACTCTTAAAGGATAACCTCGTGTTGGCACAGAATAGAATGAAACAACAGGCAGATCAACATCGCAGCGAAAGAAGTTTTGATGTAGGTGATTGGGTATTCCTACGGCTACAACCATATAAGCAAATGTCCCTCAAGCAAGCTAAGAAGGATAATAAATTATCACCAAAGTATTATGGTCCGTACAAGGTGTTGCAAAAGATTGGTACTATGGCATACAAATTGGAGCTTCCTGCAGCTTCTCGATTGCACCCAGTTTTCCATGTTTCATGTTTAAAGAAGGTTATAGCCGACAAGCTTCCAGTTCAAACAATATTGCCAGAACTTGACGAGGAAGGAAAAATTATATTGGAACCAGAAGCAGTCACAGAAACAAGAACTCGACAGCTATGAAATCGATCAATTTCGGAGTATCTTATCAAGTGGAAGAACTTATCCACTGAAGATTCCACATGGGAGGATGAAAATTTTATACAGAAGCATCCAGAACTACTCAAGCGTTGAGGACAACACTTTTTTGAAGGAGAGGGGCATGTTGGGTCCCTATAATACTAGTGATTACCCCATTACTATTGTAGTTGCATCCCTTATTAATATTTTTATGCCCCTATTGTCCCCATATTGTTATTACTGTGCCCATAGAATCCCTCTATTGTTATTTTTGTGGCTTTATATTATTATTGTTAGGTCGGTTGGGTTATATTGTGACTCCTTAGACTCCTATATATAGAAAGGAGGTTTTGTCATTTGTATCATCCAAGAATTGTTCATTTATGTAATGTAAAGGAGGTTGCCCCCTCGAAAAGGCTGAATTCTAAGGCGTTGATCTATCTTTTCTAATTTTCTTGAAGCTGGTTTCATAACAACTTCTCATGAAATTTTAATCAAAATCACAAGACACAAACCTACTCTACTGCTCTCCATCATTCAATTCACAATTTAGAACATCAATCACAAACATGCAATGAGAAATAACACACATGCACATAGTATTTTTTCCAAGGGAAAGTAATCTGCTAAAAACCCATTTGTCTGCTTGCATTAACCTGATGAATAGAGATGTATTACAATTTCTTTGCTCAATTGAGCACAAAATGTAAGTGAATAACCTATCTCTCTACCCACTGAGAAGCTCTGACCTAGAATTAGTCGATTTATTCCTCTGGTTGAGCCCCTATTTCCTTGCTTAATTCTTGACGAAATTAGGCCCCTATTATTTAGGAATTTCCTCCAAATGGATTGTGCAATTCCCAAGGTTGATCATTTGATTGCATGCAACACCTATACACTCAGGACTAGTCTACAACTGATGTTACACTACCTTGGAATCTCCACCATAGTTGGGGAACTCAAATTCCCTGCATGCACTATCTATTTTGGGTTGTTTGATCTGTTAACTAGATGATCATTGAGTTTGACTGAAGTCCCACTGTGCAATTGACCTTTCACTAGTTCCTCCAATAGTTGGAACTAGTTTAACTAAAAAAACCCTGAGATAACTGACCTTGATTGCTACAAATTAGCAATCACACATGCATAACTAAACTCTAACTCCTCCAACTCAAATTTACTAAGTAAAGTAGGTGACATTAGCCATGTCACACAAGTTAACTGCATCCAAGTTGTCCGCTAATGTGGAAATTCAAATTTTCTCAATTTGATCAAGGCAAAATCAAACTGAGACTTATTGCTGCATTTTTCAACAAATTCCTTGGAGCATAGCATGCATGCTAACTCATTACTTCCTTAAGCCGACACTCATGTGCAGGGTTTGAGTTCTAAACCATACTTGGTTGAAAGTGATGTCCCTTCATCTAATTCTTTTCTTCTGTTGTACCCTAATTTATTTAATGAATCTACTACATCAGTGGTTTCTTTGAACCCTATATATCTTTATCCTACTGGTTTAGTGTGTAATCAGGTACTTAACAGTGTTGTCCCATAATTTGAAGATGAGAATATTGAATCTCTTATTCACGATCTCTTCAATTTGCAATATTCAACAGGTGAAGAAGAAAACTTTACATCTCAGAAAATTCAAGATGGTCCTTTGGTTGATTCATCTTCATTCGTAATCCCTTAAAAGTCTCATGTGTAAGATATCCAATCTAATCAAATTAGTGGCTTTGACAACTGTCACCCTATTTATAATGTCTTCACTAATACTGTGTTGACAGTGTTGGACCTACCAACATTCAAGGGGTCTCCCTGATATGTGGTCCCAATTAGACCTCACATCATTTGGGATAGGAGCCCCATCTGGAATATGACCTGGTTACCATTTTCTTAAAGATTTTCCTTGGTTCTAACTGTCAGCAAGAGAGAGGAACGCATTTGTTTCTTCAAACAACAAGTAAGTGTTCCTTGTGAATGTTTGCTTGTAGGCGTATTAATTTTCTTCTACTACAGAGGGAAAATAAAGTAAGCATTTAAGAGAGAGGTAATAGTACCACTCTAGTAGAAACACACAAAAACAAGAGATATTCGTCTAACATCCAACATAATAGTCCACAAATATGTGACAATCATTGCAACCATTACAACACATTCTCAATATGATAAGCACTAAAATAACTGAAATAGTTCAACTACTTTAGTACAGATGAAAATAAACATGAATCATAAACATTCACAGAACAATATTATAAACATTCATAATCCATGCATGAAGAATGTGTTGGCCATCAAGCTTCATATATTAAGTAAAATTCCCAAGACACATGTATACAACAAACACCACTAGCTCCAATAGTGGAGCGTTGGAGCCACTACTTGCTCCCCAAAAGAACTAGCTTGTCTCTCTGATGCCTTGTGGGAGGAGCCAAGGTGAAAATTCCTTTGCTCATACAATGAGGGTGTATATATAACCAATGGGGTGATGCTTCACCTCCCTTGTGACTCTTTGACTACCCTCATGACTGTTTGACTTCCTATGACTTTTCAACTTTACATGACTCTTCATATTCTATACATGTCCTTTGGACTTCCACTTTACAATACATTTTGAATAGGAATTTACATAATCCACAAAAGTGATGTGGCATATGGTGACTCATGACATGACATGACATGACACTGATGACATGGACTACATGATGACATGGCAATGTCAAGTCATTCTTGCTACTTCTTGCTATGTGTCTTCTTGAGAATGTTCTTTTTTCCACCTCCATATGGCTTAGAGATAAGGAGTCTTTAGTGATATCATATCTTGAGCAATAGTCACAAACTGGTGTCCCTTTGCTTTCTTCTGATTGATCCACTTGCATATTTAGCTACAGAGGTGTCTTCTTGCATGTTCCCCTTCTCCATCTCCTTCTTCATCATCCTATCATGGTATGATAGAGTACCTACATTTGTAATTCACTCATGACAAGACGACATCAATCCAATAAACCCCTAGTCTAACATGCTGCATGATAATCCACTAACTGAGCTAGAACTGAGAGGAAGGCCGAGGGAGAGATTTAGTGATTGCACAACTGTGCAACTTAGGTAGTCAGGGATCAAGATTGAGCCTTGAGACTACACAATGCGTAGTTCAGTATGGACTGAGCAAGAATATTGTGCAGTTGGGGAGCTCATGCAGCCAGGTCGATGGATTGAGCACTGATTTTTCCCACTATGTAGTTCTGGAAGTAAGAGGAGGCCAGGTGATTGCACAGTTGTGTAGTTCAAGATCTATGGGCTTGGAATTCAGCCTTATTATTATATAATGTGCAGTTCTAACTGGGTAGGGGGGAGAAATTGGACAATTTTTGGAGTCAAAGGCTGAGCTTGAGCACAGTGATTACGTAGTGCACAGTCCTGGGAGGTAGGAAATGTGCATTGCGTAGTTTCAAGAGGTAGGGTTGTAGCTTGAGGGTTAGGACTACACAATACATAGTTCAAGAGGGTTGGATGAGGCTAAGTTTGTAGGTCGGGGATTTTTCTGATTTTGGCTAAGTTTAGGATCAATGAAGTTGATGTGAACAATGATAAGACTTGATTGTGACCACACACTTAGAACACTTAACAACACAAAATAGATCATCCAAAGCACATGAAAAACAAACTTCCCTCAGTGCAACAACTTTACGATGACTTATAACAAGTGCGACATGAAAGATACACTTTGCGACGACCGTGATGAAACTTGTGTGACAATCCTTAAAACTTGGAAATGCATGCGACATATGTTTACATAGTAATAAAAACTAATTTACGCAAAGATAACCCTTTGAAATCACCAAAAAAACCTTATATACATCGTGCGACACTTAACATGCGAAAAGATGACATTTTTATTTTCTTATAAACAGGAGAAAAATACTTAGAGAAAACACACACAATGAGTGTCAATGTTTGCGACGGTAGTATGAAAGATCAAAATAGGCTCCAAAATTTGGGTGTAGGCCAAATTTTTTGAGGGTCTTATAGCAGCGACAACACTTGGTGACACACTGGTAGAATTCCAACTTCTTGATATTTGTTGATTCTTTTGTGTGGGGTCTTAGTTAATCAGGGAGTATTGATTCATCATGCAAATCATTTGGCTTCCCCACTTACCCCATGAATAAACATGGACCCCTCTATGCCTTCTTGGTTGAACACAAACATAATATCAACCATATCATAATGCTTCGAATTGGAAAGGGTAATATAGTTTGCTAGCTTTAGATTTTCAGAGTATAGTGTTTTCATCTCTGGTGTTGCTCCACTGCCAGTAGGCCTAAACAATACCCTAACAGAGTCACTACAAGAACACAAACATTTCTCCACTACCAACGAGCCTAGACAATACTCCAAAGGAGTTGCTTGCTTCACCGCTCTATGTAGGAAGCCTTTCTCTTGTTTTGCCTTTATTTATACATTATATAGGACTGCGCATAAGCACTTATTCATTTATGGGCGGAAGATGGATCCCAACTTATTGAGAGAAGAAGAGGTTGTTACTTCAGAGAAGCATATAGAGACCTTTGATTTAGGGTTTCCTGTGTAGTTTTTTCCCCTTTTCCACCTCTATTGATTGGATAAGCATGAAAGCACTGAAACATAAAGAAACTAGTGCGGGCATAAGGTTTCCAGAGTATACACAAGTATCATGGTTCATCACAAAACTCTCCTTACAAATGAATCATATTTTCCGTCAGAACATCATTTACCCAAAAGATGTAACCAAAACAAAGAAGGAGGGTCGAAGGTTAGCCAAATGTTGTAGTTTCACAAGACTCTTTTCAACTTAGCCACACACAATGAAGCCAGAAAACATGTTCACATACAATGCTTATTTATTGAAAAAAAGAAAAAAACACAAGACCAAATAGACAACAAATACTAAAACAAATTATGTACATAGGGCAGGGCACAACCCCAAATCATCATTAAAAATATTGTTTTAAATCTTAGCCATTAACAGGAAGAGAGTCAATCTTCCCTTCTAGATATTGACTAAGATATGTGTGTTGGCCAAGCTTTTTGTGCATAGTGAATGATCTGATCCACGGGGATTGAAACTTAGCGTGTTTTCCTTTTTCCTTGTGGGATTTGTCCCACTTTAAGGCTAGGTCACCCACACTGAATTCATTTTTCATTGTATACTTCTTGTTAAACCACCGCTTGATATGGCTCTGGTGAAGAGAGAATTTCTATTTTTCTTTCTATCTTTCTTCCTAGACCTTGTAGAGGGTGTCTATCCTACTTTGAACTAGTATGCATGACTTGCCCTGAGATTCTTGTGAAATTTGAAGGGAAGGAAAATAGATGTTCGGGGGTAGGATGGCTTCTTTTCCATACACCAGGAAGTAAGGAGATGTATTCAGAGAAGGTTTTGGCATGAATTGGTCAGCCCATAAGGCATTCACCAAAGCGGAGTGCTAGTTCCTTTGTTCAAAGAAAATGATCTTCTTGATAATGCGAATAAGGTTCTTATTAGTGGACTTAGCAAGACCATTTACTTGCGGATAATAAATAGCAGAATGTTCCAATACAATGCCATTTTCCAATGAAAATCATTTAATCTTAATGATGAAAAGTACGTTGCATTTTAAAAAATAAGTGAAGTCGGAATGCTAAACCTGGAGATGATATTATGCTTAAGGAAATTGATGACTTCCTGATCATTCACCTGCTTGAGTGGAACTGCTTCTGCCCATTGCATGAAGTAATCTGTGATAGTGAGGATATAGTGGTGCTTCTTTGATGAGTGTGGAAAAATCTCACCAATAACATCTAGGCCCCATTATTGAAATGGTTCTTCCACAACGATAGGCTGCAATGGGGTGGCTGACTTCTTTCCTTAACCGACACATTTTTGATAGAACAAACACTTGCGGGCATATGCGTGAGCATCTTTGAATAATGTGGGCCAATAAAATTTGGTTCGCATAAATTTGTGTGCCGTTGTGTCACTCGCAAAGCATCCCCCGGTTGGTCCATTGTGGAGATAACACAACACTTTCTTTGAATTGTGTTCTTCCAGGCATCTGAGCAATACTCCATTATGGTGCTTTCTGAAAAGCACCCCATGCACCAACTAGTAAGATAATGATTTTAATCTGACTGCCCTCTTCTACCATGTGGATAAGTGAGAGGGAAAATTTCCATGCTCGAGATACTGATGCACATCCACGTACCAAGAGTTAGAGGTAGAAGTGGGGTAGGCTCGCTCAACATTATACATTTCGATTTCCTGCTCCCAACTAGATGGATCATCTTCTTTCGTATAGACCACTTCTACTGCTAGATTAAATAAACCTTGGCCCTTGATGGTGTGAACTTGTTTGAATTCTAAGTCATACTCTTGCAGACTAATCATCCAGTTCACTCTTCTCTCACTCAGCTCTTGTTGGACAAATAATGATATGACTGCTGGGTGCGGAACAAAGATAATGCAATGATTCTTCAAGAGATAGGGTCGAAATTTCTTTACTTCCTTATAGACTGCATACACATGTTTATCAATGGTGTGATAATTAAGATCAGGTCCCTGTAGGCTGGAACCCATAAAAGATATCGTCCACTCATTGTTTTGATAATCTTTCTGCGTAAGTATGGTGGCAAGAGAAGTGTCAGAAGTGAAGGTGTAGAGTAGAAAATCTTTGTTAAAATATGGGATGTATAAGGCTGTTCCTTCTGTGATAGCTTCGTTAATATGGAACAATGCTTCCTTTTCCCTTTTATCCCACTTGTATTTTGCATCCTTCTTTACCATCTCTTGTATAGGTTTGAATATTTGAGCATAATCGGAGATGAACTTGCAGAGAAAGTTGATTTTCCCTAGGAAGGGTTGCATAGAATTCTTGTTCACTGGGAATGGAATCTATGTAATAGCTCTGGCCCTTTTAGGGTCCCATTTAATCCTAATTTTCATGATAATATAGCCCAAGAGGTTTCCCTCAGATACTACAAAAATACTCTTCTTGGGATTAAGTAATATTTCGTATTTTCGACATCACTCAAATATTTGCTTCAAGTGGTGTAGGTGGTCAAATCTATTCTTTGAAAACACCGTGACATTATCAAGATACACCACTACGCTCTATCTGATTAGTGCCTGAAATGCAATGTCCTTCGCATGTTTGAAGGTCGCACCAACATTAACCAACCCAAAAGCCATTCTTCTAAATTTGAACATGCCTTAATTTTTTCAAAAGGTAGTCTTATGTCTGTCAAGCTTTGAGAATAGAACTTGATTGTATGTAGAGTAATCGTCAAGCAAAGAGAACATTTATGACCCCGATAGTATCTGCAATATCTGTTCCATAGAAAATACATGGTAGTTGTCTTTGTTTTAGGTGCGATTAAGATTTTGGAAATTATTGATTGTGTTGGAAATCCGTTAACCAAGGGGTCTCCCCAATGTGAAGTCCCAATTAGACCTCATATTGTTTGGAGTACGAGCCCCATCCGGACTATGGCCTGATTTCCAATTATCTTATAGACATGCCTTGGCTCTAACTGTCAGCAAGAGAGAGGAATGAAAATGTGCCTTCGAAAATCAAGGGGGGTGTGCCTGGTGAGTGTTTGGTCATATGTGTGTAAAATTTCTTTCACTTTGGAGGGGAGGAAAAATGAGCCTCTAAGAGAGAGGTAGTAGTACCACCCTAGTAGAGACACACAAAAATGAGAAGGATGTGTACAACATCAAGCGGAATATTCCATAGAGATGGGACAATCAATGTAACCAATATAATGAGGAGAATCTGTCTAATATCCAGTGGAATAGTCCACGAGGATGTGACAACAATAATATAAATTAAAACACATTCTCAATATGATAAGTACCAAAATAACTGAAATAGTTCAACTACTTTAGGAAATATGACAACAAACATGAATTGCAAAAATTCAAAGGATAGTCTTACAAATATCCATAATTGTTAATTTTAGATAACAATGGTATGTTCTATGCTTAAGAGAAATTTACTTCATTTTTTTTATTAGCCCAATATCAATTTCTAGATTAGTAATCATATTAACATGATAGTAAATGTAGATAGAACATAAATAAAAAGAAAAAAACAAGCCAAGAGAAGAGGGCACAATATTTGGCGGATACCAAGGAAAAATCCCAATGTGGGGAAACCCTTTGATCAAGTCTTCTTATTATTCTTCAAAAGTTCAATAGAGAGAGAGAGTACAATATACAAAATTAACTTGCCCAAACACAATTAAATATGTCTAGTCAAACTGCAGTCAACAAGATGCCCTAACCTAGTCAATTTGGGCACCAACAACAGTCCAAATTAGCCCAAAACAGTCCTAAAGAAATTGGTCAAACTTGGTCCACACAGTCAAACCTGTGGAAAAACTTGTTGTAGTCAACACTAGTCAAACAACACAGAAAATATCGGTTTCTATGCCCAAATATGTGGCCTACCCAAAAAAAGATATTCCCACAGAAATCACAGTCAAACAAGGTCAAACTCTTCCTAGTCAACACTGGTCAAACTTACTGCAAGTTGGTCAAAGCTGGAAAACAGAAATTGTATTTAACCCTTTACACATGTGGAGGAGAAGAAGGTTGTCTAAAATTCATACGATCCAATCAGATGAGGAGAGAGAGAGATATGTGTGAGATGATTGATGTTCAAATGAGGTAGATGCTCCTTCTATTTATATGTAATGTTGAGGGTGAAGAGACATGAATTTTTGGCTTCTTGAGCCTACATTAGATTGCTTGTTGACCTTGACAAATTGTCCATAGAAGAAATAAATTCATAATTCCAGTTATACCTATCAGAATGGGATGATATTTAGATCAATCCTACACCTCTCGGAAAAAAGAATCCAACAAAAATATCATCTCCATCATATGAGCTTTCCAAGGTGGAGTTTGGCCCTAGCTCCCAAATTTAACACTCCCTCTCAACTAGGAAGAACTCCACCTGCCAAATCATCTGACAATCTGCACCATCCCTGTCATCTCTTCTCTGCTCTAATCTGCTGAACCATGAAGAAATAAGGAAGAAGAAATGATTGAGAGTGTATCATACCACTCTCCATTGACCCGAAGTCAGTCTCCATTGATCCTAGATCAATATCAAACATCCTAGCATAGGGAGTACGGTAGTATGATGGTCCCTATCCTCATTTCCTTACTCATTGGCCATATGAGAGGTACTCCCCATGAGTCCTAGATTGCACGGGTAGGATGTATCAGCAAGAGAAGGTGAACCACTCATCTTGCTCATATGCCATAGGAGAAGGTGAACCACTCATCCTATGCATATATCAACCATCATGGGGTATCACAGGGGAAGGTGAACCACTCACCCTGTACACAACGAAACACTAGGGGAAGGTGAACCACTCACCCTGTACACAACGAAACACTAGGGGAAGGTGAACTACTCACCTTATGGCCACTCATCGCTCCAAGAAGTACCCCAAGCCCCCCTGGAGCTCCCAGAGCTCAATATCCAACTCAAACGGGACCCTCATAAGAGGGTCTCTCCACGACTCCAAGTAGTTCTCGAAAGGTTAAGAATTTTACCTTCCCCAGGGGATTCGTAAGAATATTTGCGACCTAATCATTAGTCCCAATGTGATGGAGCCTTATTTCTCCCCATTGTACCATATCCTGGATAAAGTGGTACCTGATATCAACATGCTTGGAGCGGTCATGAAATGTGAGATTCTTAGAAAGACGAATCCCACTTTGGTTGTCGCAAAAGATCACGGTGGTATCCAACACATGTCCAAACAACTCACTAAAGAGTTTCCTCAACCAAACAACTTCACAGGAGGCCATACTAGCAACCATATATTCGACCTTGGTGGTGCTCAAAGCAAGCATTTTTTGTTTCCTGCTCATCCAGGATATTGAAGCAGAACCTAGTGAGAAGCAACACCCTCATGTGCTCTTACGATCCACCGCACTTCCAACCTGGTCAGTATCAAAATAACCATGGGGCCTTACATTCCCAACAATGTATCTTAGTCCATAGGTGATAGTTCCCTGAAGATATCTCAGAAGATTCTTGGCAACAATCTATTGTATGTGATGTGGCTCGAACATAAATTGACTCAACGTATTCACTGCAAAGCATGTTTCGGATGGGATTTCACCAAGAACATCAGGGCCCCCATGAGTTGATGATGCTCAAAAGGATTTCCCAAATCAGGCCCAACAACACTTCCACATAACTTCTTGAAGTTGAGTTCCATCGTAGTAGTCATGGACTTACAATCCACCATCCCAAATCTTTCAAGTAGCTTCAAAATGTATTTTGCTTAAGAAAATAAATCTCACCTGGCTTTTTCTAGACCTCCAATCCTAGGAAATAATGCATCAATCCTAGGTCCTTCATCTCGAACTTGGAAGCCAACTCCCTCTTGCATTGATGAATGAGAGGGTCTGTACCTGTCAGAAAGAGATCATCCACATAAAGTACCAATATGAGAGGTCTATCATTCTCAACCTTAAAGTAAAGGTTCAGATCAACTTCACTTCTTCTAAAACCCAGCTTCATCAGATAGCTGTCAATTCTCTCAGACCAAGCCCAGGGAGCTTTCTTCAACCTGCATACATGTGTCTTATGATCTTGAACTTCGAACCCCTTGGGTTGTTCTACATAGACTTCCTCCTTAATTGAACCATGCAAGAAGGCAGTTTTGACATCCATCTAGTGTAGGTTCCATCCTTGTGAGGCAACAAGGGCTATAATCGAATGAATGGTGGTATATCAGGCAATTGGTGCAAATATCTCATCATAGTCCACACCTTCCTTTTGAGAGAATCCTTGAGAAACAAACCTAGCCTTGAACTTTACTTCCATTAGCTCCATGTTTGATCTTGTAGATCCATTTAGAGGTGACAACGGATTTGTCCTTGGGTCTAGGAACCACATCCCAGACATCATTATTCATAATTGACTCACACTCTTCGTTCATAACATCCTTCCAAACTTGGTGCTTCATAGCTTTTTTGAATGTGAACGACTCAGTTTGAATGATGGTGCTCATGGCAGTTAAGTACCCTTGGTACCTATTCGACTTCTTACTTTCACAAAAAGTCCCCCTTAGAGCAATACAATTCTTAACATCTTCAAGAGTTTCCCTAAGCCATGAGGGTCTCCTTTTTAAGGAGGAGGGCTCATGAGGAGGTGGATCAATGGGATCCATTGGTCCTTCAACATTGAGCATCGGCTCATCCCGCGGTTCTCCCTATTTTCCTGTATATCCTTCTTTGTCCTTCCTAGGAATAGGAAGGTTACTAATCTTCCCAAGGGCATCATTCTCATCGAAGGTGACATCATGGCTTATCTCCACTTCTCTTTGACCAGGTACATAGATTCTATATGCCTTAGAAGTTTCGTTGTAGCTCACAAATGTTCCTTTCTTCCCAGATGCATCCAATTTGCTTCTCTTTTCTTTCGGCACCTGAAAATAAACAGGGCTACCAAAAATTCTAAAGTGAGAAACATCAGGTTTCTTCCCAGTGAAAACTTCTTCGGGAGTTTTGGAGTCCAATGCTTGATGAGGGCATCTATTTTGAACATACACGACAGTGTTGGCATCTTTTGCCCATAGGAACTTTGAAAGGCTTTGATCATGAAGCATGACATGAGTGGCTTCTATAATAAAATGATTCTTCCTTTCAACAACATCATTTTTCTTAGGAGTATATGCGGTAGTAGTCTCCCTCTTAATGCCAACTTCTCTACAATAGTCATTGAACTCATTTGATTCATATTCGGTTCTATTATCGGTCCTCAATATTTTTATCTTCTTCCTTGTTTGATTTTCAACCAAGGTTTTTAAAGAACGAAACCATGTGAATACTTTGTCCTTCTTCTTCAAGAAATAAATCCAAGTTTTGCGAGAGAAGTCATCCACAAATATAGCATAATATAAATCAGAATGAACCAATTGCAAAATGTCGGTAGTATTGCTATCACTTGAGGGGAATGGTCCCCTTTTATGTTTTCCTTCGGCACATCCTTGACAAACACCTTCATGTTCTACTTTAATTTTATGCATACCTGTCACCATCTTCCTTGCATCGAGTAGAGCCTTATAATGTAGATGAGCGAACCTCCGGTGCCATAATTCAGATTGAAGATATGTGTCACAAGACATAGCTCCCAATGGGCTTCCTCTAACTTGATATATGATATCAACCTTGAATACAAGAGTAAATCATTCTTTGAAATTTCTTTTCCAAACACGTACTTTTCCATCGATGAATTCTACCTTGAAACCTTTGTCCTCCATTGTCGAGATGGATACCAGGTTCTTCTTTAGATCAGGTACATAGAGTACTTATTGTAGATGAATGGTGCTACCTTGATATAATTGAAAAGTAACATTTCCAGCTCCTTTCACAGGATACGTGGCACTGTATCCAAGAATGATTTCGAAATTTGTATATTTTTCTATCAGATTTGAAAGAGCTTCCTTATACCCAGTAAAGTGCCTTGAGGCACCACTATCAATCAACCAATTTCCCAAGGTATCCAGAGGAAAGGCAGTAGAGAGGGAAGATATAAGATAAAATTATTTTTTCTTGTTATCTACAACATTAGATTCAACATACTCAGAGTTTCTTTGTCTTTTGGGAGGTTGACCATTTCCATGTTGAGTAGCGAGAGCATTCCTTTTTCCTTTGTTGTTGAATCTGCCATTCCTTTTATTGTTGTTGACCCTCAAATTGTTGTGGTTGATATTGTCATCATCGCGAGGTGTATCCCTTCTATTAGGAAACTCCCTAACATAATGGCCAAACCTGTTACAAGTGAAGCAACTTCCCTTCCTTCCATCTTTAAACCCTGGTCTTCCTTGACATTGCTTCTTTGAACCTGCATTGTTCTTCTTTTTAGCATGAGCGGAGAATGCAGTAGGTTCATTCCTATTTGAAGGCATGTCTCTCTTCATCATCCTTGTTTCTTCTTGAGTACATCTAGTTAAAAATTCATCAAAACCTGGAATCCTGTCATTGTTGAGGATAGTAGTGTTGAACACATGCGATTCATGAGGGAGACCTCCAAGGGTAATGAGAGTGAGATCCCTATTAGCAATAACTTCTCCAATTGAAAGAAGATAATTTTTGATCTCGATAATCCTCATGAAGTAGGATTGGATATCTTCACCTCTTCCCTTATTTATGTCCTTTAACTTGTTTTTGAGAAAGAGGACTTGGTTTGCATTCCTAACTTTGAACATGCCAACCAAGTTGTCATACTTCTCCCTGGATGTGTTCAAATTGGTGATGTATGCAACAAAATTCTTGTTAATAGAATCCTTGATGATATTCTTAGCTTTAACTTCACCTTTATTGTACTTTTTCTTAGCGGTAACCAATGCATTTGAAGGAGATTTAGTAATCTTTCCCTGCAAATAGTCCATAACATCCTCCTCTTCCAAGGTCAAATCAAGAGACATCTTCCATGCATGATAATCAGAATTATCATTGAGCTTTTCATCAGGTTTGAAGTAAGATACAAAGGTCATTGAATCTTGTCCTTGTCCAACAAATCGCATTGATTTCTCTTTTCACTCTTGCTTGGGCTTTGTCTTCACCTTAGCGCTAATACCATGTTACTTTTAGATAACAATGGTATGTTCTATGCTTAAGATCAATTTAATTCAATTTTTCTTATTAGCCCAATATCAATTTCTCGATTAGCAATCACATTAACATGATAGTAAATGCAAATAGAACATAAATAAAAAGCAGAAGACAAGCCAAGACAAGAGGACACAATATTTGGCGAATGCCAGGGAAAAACCCTAATGTGAGGAAACCGTTTGATCAAGTATTCCTATTATTCTTCAAAAGTTCAACAGAGAGAGAGAGTACAATATACAAAATTCACTTGCCCAATCACAGTCAAATCTATCCAGTCAAACTGCAGTCAACAGGATGCCCTATCCAAAAAGTCAACGCTGGTCAAATCAACAGAATTACTCCTCCAAATTAGCTTGGTCAAACCCAGTTAATTCGGCCTCCAACAACAGTCCAAATCAGCCCAAAAAATTCCTGAAGAAATTGGTCAAACTTGGTCAATGCACAATCAAACTTGCGGTCAAACTTGCTACAGTCAACGCTGGTCATACAAAACAAAACATCTCGGTTTATATGCCGAAAGATGCGGCCTGCCCAAACAAGGATATTCCCACAAAAATCACAGTCAAATAAGGTCAAACGATGCCCGATTAATGCTGGTCAAACTTGCTGCAACTTGGTTAACGCTGGAAAAGAAAATTTGCAGTCAACCCTTCACATGTGTGGAGGAGAAGAATGATATCTGAAATTTGTACGACCCAATCAAATGAGGAGAGAGAGAGATATGTGTGAGATGATTGATGTCCAAATGAGGTAGATGTTCCTTCTATTTATATGCAACATTGAGGGTGAAGAGACATCACTTTTGGGCTTCTTGAGCCTATATTACATTGGTGGCCGACCTTGACAATTTGTCCATAGAAGAAATAAATTAATAATTCCATTTTTACATGTCAGAATGATATGATCCTTAGATCAATCCTACACCTCTTGGAAAGAGGAATCCAACAAAAATATCATCTCCATCATATGAGCTATCCAAGGTGGAGTTTGTCCTTAGTTTCCAAATTTAACAATAATCCATGCATGAAGAACGTGCTGGCCCATAGGGCTTCTTATATTAAGTAAAAGTTCCAAGACACATCTATACAATTAACACCACTAGCTCCAATAGTGGAGCATTGGATCCACTCCTTTCTCCTCAAAAGAACTAGCTTATATCTTTAATGCCTTGCAGGAGGAGCCAAGGTGAAAATCCCCTTTCTCATCCAATGAGGGTGTATATATAACCAAGGGCTGATGCTTCACCTTCCTTGCGACTCTTTGACTACCCTCATGACTGTTTGACTTCCTATGACTTTTTGACCTTACATGACTCTTCATATTTTGAATGTGTCCTTTGGACTTCCACTTTACAATACATTTCAAATAGGTAATTACATAATCCACAATAATGATGTGGCATATGATGACTTGTGATAGGACATGACATGAAACTAATGACATGAACTGTATGATGATGTGACAGTGCTAAGTTATCCTTCTTGTTGCTTCTTTCTTTGTGTCTTCTTGAAAATATGGTACATGTTTTTCTTCTTCCTCCTCCTTATGACTTGAATATGAGGAGTCTTCCATGTGATCTTGATCTTCATCTTCTATTAGAGTTCGGTGTTTCTTTGTCTTCTCACCTGATGATCATCTTATTTCTTCAGCTCCATATGTGTCTTCTAGCATGTCCTCCTTCTCCATCTCCTTTTTCATCATCTTGCCATAACATGATAGATTAAATGTGTCTGCAATCCACTCATGAATAGACAATATCATTCTGATAAACCCCTAATCTAAGACGGTGAATATTGATCCACTAACTGAGCCAAAACTGGATGATAGGCTAGGAAAAAGGCTCAGTAACTATGCAATTTAAATGTTTAGGCAATCAGGTGTGAGATTGAGCCTTGAGATTGCACAATGTGTAGCTTAGGCTGGGTTGAGGAATAAAAATGCACAGTTTAGGAGCTCAGGGTGATAGGTTGAGGGAATAGGCAGTGGATGAGCCTATTGCATAGTTCAGGAGGAGAAAGGAGCTAAAGTGATTGTGTAATTACATATTTCAAGAGCTTAAGCTAAGGCCTGAGCCTTGAGATTGTGCAGTGCGTAGTTCAAGCAGGAATGGGGAGACAAACTGTGCAGTTTATTGACTCAGTGAGCTTAACTGCGGGGTTTTTCACTACTTGGGAAAACCACGCAGTTCTGGGAGGCAAAGGGGGTCAAGCCATCACAGAGTTGCATAGTTCATGAGCTTAAGGATGAGCTTGAGGCTAGATACTATGTAATGTGCAGTTAAGGCCAGGATGGGAGGATGAATTGCACTGAAGTTGTGAAGTGCACAATTTTAGGATTGAGCACTAAATTTAAAAAATGCACAGTTATGGGCTTGAGCACTAAGGTTTCAAAATGCGCAGTTCTAGGCTTAAGCACCGAAGTTGTGAAATGCACAGTTCTAGAGGGCTAGATGAGGCTAGGTTGCTGAGAATTTTTTGAAATTTGGCTAAGTGTGGGACCGAAGAGACTATTGTGAACAATGCTACGATTTTACTGTGATCACGCACTTGCAACACTTTGAAAACACAACAACATAGATCATCCAGAACATGTTAACAATATATTTCCCTCAATGCGACAACTTTACGATAAGTGCGACACTAAAGGTACACTTTGCAACGACCGTGACGATAATTGTGTGATAATGCTTAAAAAATTGGGAATGAGTGGGACTGATGTTTGCATGGTTATACCAACTCATTCACACAAACATAACCCCTTGAAACCACCAGAATGAGCATGCACACATTGCGCGACAACTAACATGAGAAAAGACGCCAATTGCTAAAGTGCGAATGACTTGCGATATGTGAACGACAATGAAAGTAACACACGCTAGAGAAAAGATAACATGAAAACTACACTAATGAGAGTGAAGGAAAGTGAAAGTGACAACCAAAAACATGTAATTGACACTTGCGAAAATAAAGGTGTGGGAAGGTGACAATTTGCAAAACTAATCGAAATGGAAGAATGAACGCAGCTAGATTGTGAGAAATTGTCGTTTCCAGTGCACACTGACTATCGACATGGATTGGACATCGCACATGCATAGTCATGATGGAACATGCTATTCTTGTCCAATCTTGCGTAAAAGGATCCACTCATGAAATTGTTACGTATTGAGCATGTGTGAGCAGGTGACTTCGACACTTGTGATCCAAGGAGGGAGCTCAAAAGAATCATCTGACCATGAAGTGAATATGGAACAACCAATCAGACAATCCACAGTATGCTCCAAAATTCGTGTGTACGAAACATTTTAGAGGGTGTTCGTCGTAGTGACAGCACTTGGCAACACATTGGTAGAACTCCAACTTATCTACCTTGGTCAATTATTTCGTACAAGGTTTAGTTCTTTAGGAAGTATTGATTCATCATTGAGATTTATGTGGCTTCCAAACTTACCTCATGCATAAAAATAGTCCCCTTAATTTCTTTACTCGATTAAACACAAACAAAATATCAATGGTCACACAATGTTTTGAATCGGGATAGGGTAATGAAGTTCGCAAGGTTTAGATTTTTAGAGTATATATTTTCATCTCTGGTGTTTCTCTACTGCCAGCGTGCCTAAATAGTACCCTGACAGAGTCACTTCGGGGACACAAACATTGCTCCTATGCCAGCGAGCCTAGACAGTACCCCGAAGGAGTTTCTTGCTTCACCTCTCTGCACAAGGGGCCTTTCTCTTCTTTCGTCATTATTTATTTATTTATATAGGATTGTGCATCGACACTTATTTATTTCATGGGTGGAAGATGGATCCTGACTTATTGAGAGTAGGAGAGGTTTTCCCTTCAGAGAAGCATATATAAGACCTCTGATATTGGTTTTCTCATTTAGATTTTCCCCTTGTCCTTCTCTACTTAATTGGATCAGCTTGAAACACCGAAACATAAAAACCTGAGTGTAGGCATGAGGTTTCCATAATAGACATGGAGGTCATGGTTCGACATAAGGATTTCTTAATGCAAGGATCATATTTTCCATCGGAACATCATCAACCAAAAGATGTAACCCAGACAAGGAAGAAGGACAAAGAGTTAGCCAAATGTTGCAATGTTACAAAGTCCTTTTCTATTTTTCCACATTCCTTTTAGGCCAAAAAAGCATCTCCATGCAAGGTCTTACTGATGGAACAAAAAAATAAAGAGCACAATACAACAAGAAATCAAAACTGAAGCACAAGAAAAAGAGGCTAAACCAAAACATAATGCAAGATGTAAGTAAGAAGATAAGAGAGACTAGGCACAGAATGAGTGCAAGAGAGGAAAAAATAGGATGCAGCTAATCATACTCCCAACCTAACAACTAGAAAGTCAGGGTCACATATAATGGAATTTCCAATGAAGCCACCGTAGTTGTTCCCGACCTGCAATGACAAAGACACGATCGATTGAAACAGATATAAAGTAATGTGCAACAAAAAAAAATAAGAACTTGAATAACTTGCACAAAAATCTGAAGGTCTCGCCTGTGAGTAGAAAGATAGGCCATAGCCACTACTAACCAGTTTACATTTTTACCCTTTCGATAAGAACCATCATTTAACAAACCTCGTAAAGCTTCCTGTGAATGTGTCTTCATCTACACTGAACTCTTTAGTAAGCATAAGGAAAGATGGAAACTTGTTATTTGCGTCAGATCTTGCCAAGAAAGTTTGCTGCAACAATTCAATGATTGGATCATAAAATTCATGACAATCCTCTTGACAACCCTGGAATATTTGAAAAGATGAATTCTCAATTAGAGGAACATAATTACAATGCGAATCTCGTGAAGTAAAATAAATCTGATCAAATTCATCAGGCGTGCTAGGACAATGAGGATTTGACATAACCATTTGTGAGGCAGAAGTGCCTCAACCGCTTGACAAGTACCTGGATAATGAGATGTCAAATCATGAAAATCAAAGGATGTAAAAAGAATGTCATTGGATGTGTTTGTTAGTGTCATTATCTTCATCCCTTCATCAAAGATCAAATTCTCTTGTTGCATTGCATATTAGGTGTCTCGCTCAGTCAGCTGCATTCCATTAGGAGCATGGATCATCTGACGGTAGTGGCTTGCTGTACATTTGCCCTCATGTTCTTTGCCTGCTGGCCCATTTTTATTTATCAAAATCCTCTGCAGTAACTTTTTGTCTTTACAATTTCAAAAGTCTTTTCTAGGGTTTCACTATCATTAGGTCTAGGGTTTCATAAAAAATGTTTTCAGAATGTCCAATAACAGTCAGTAGGCACATGAGGAGGTTCCAGTACCAATAAATTTCATAATTAATTGCTCAGAGATGTAATTTTCCTCAAAACTCTGTTTTGAGGAAAAACAGAGTATTTTAGATTTTGTTGTATTAATTCATGTATTTCAGTTCTCTTGTATGTAAAGCAGTGCAGAGGCAACCCTGGTCTCCTTCCCAAGCCTCAGTAGCTCCATCCGCTGCAAAGCAAACAAAAATCAAGACAAATTATGTCACTCAGTTCATCAAAAGGTTCAAATAAAATGAAAAGCTCTAAAAAACAAAGTGGAAAAGTAAAGTCATATTGCAAACATTGTAAAAGTGGGTTTTATGAAACAAAAATTAAAAGCTCTTGGGTATAAATCATTCTTCTCAATTGAAAGGCTCATTTGCATTCAAAGAACAAAGTGTGAGTAAAGGGGAAGCGGTGTTTGAGCAAAAGGAGAGAAACTTGGAGAAAACTGTGCAAAATTGGAGGCGCGACGCACTGGGTGGAAGGCGCGGTGCATAGGGCCGCGATTTCCAGTGTAAAGTTGTTCTGGCGCGGCGCACACAGAAGGCGCGGCACGTTGGGTTTGAGGCGCGACGCATAGAGCTGCCAAGCCTGATTTCTTCAACAACTCCCTCAAATCGCCCAAAACGCTCAAATCTTTCATTGTGCAAGTAAGTCACGATCTATTCATTGCTAGTGAAGGAGTTTTTCTTCAAGGTTTATGGTGGTTATGTGAAGAATATCAAACCCTACTTCCTTGCCATTTCTCAAAGAAAACAGTGCTTAGGGTTTGCATTTATCATTTGACTGCCAAGTTTATTCTGCCCTTCCTTTACTTTTTTCACTCCATTTATTCTCCCAGCTTATTCCCCCATTCCCATACTCCCATATTCCCAAAACATCATCTATCCCTATCCCAAATTCCCATTTCCCAAATCCTAACTACAAATTTCCAAACCCTAATTGTTGTCCCTAAGGCTTACATATCACTCCCTAATTCCCTGTTTCCCTAACAAAACCCTGTCCCAACAGTCCCAAAATCCCTCATACTCTCTCCCTCCACAGTACCTCATATACTTTTCCCTTGGTGGAAAAAAATTAAAGACACCATAAATTCCTACTACTCATCAAGAAAACTCACTTACTAGCAAGCATGGAGTCTGATCCTTCATATGATCGTGAAGAAGAGACACACAGTGACTCTCCTACAGAGGTACATGCACCAAGGAGGCCTCATAAGGGTGGCAAACATATACAAGAGGAACCTATTACCCTTGCTGAGCTACAGGCTTGCCCTCTCGCCATCACATGCTTCCAACACCAATCCTACTATGAGTTCTGTGAGATGGTTGCTAGAGTCCAATTTCACCATGAGTTGGCCCGGTTGTTTGTGCTTCATTTACATGATGGTCAAGCTACTCTAGCTGGTGTAACATTCACTTTAACACCAGAATCTATTTCTCTAGCAACTGGTATTCCTAATATTGGAGAGCAATGGAACAAGAGGTAGCAAATTGACAGGCAACATTATGAACCATACATCAAGCCCGGTTATTTGAGACAACTCAGCAGAGTTTTTCCTTTCCGGTACCTGAAAGATTCCTATGCTCCTTTGATGAAACTGATAATGAAGTATTTCAGCTGTGAGGGCCAGTTTTCTCGTTTATATGCCTATCATATCAGGTTGTTGATGCACTTTACCAGGGTGAGAATGATGAATCTCCCCTACTTCATGTGCTGAAATATTGAGAAGATGACCACCCTAGTACAACAAAAGACTCCTCAGCAGCAGTTCAACAATATATATCATTTTGCTCTCATTAAGATTGTGGTCATGCATCAGCTTGGTTTGCAGGGCATCACTTGGGAGGATTTCATTTCTCGTGAGTTCTTCACAGCTCCTCAGGGACCTCCAGAGGCTTTGCATGAGACAGGTGGACCTTCACATCAGCAGGAAGGTCATGAGACACAGATCGCTAGTATGCCGGTGTTTGTCACCTATCAGAAGGGCACTAGACGGTTATTTGCAGCAGCAAAGCGAGTATTATCTCCACCCGGGGTGGAAGGGGTCTCGCTTCCTTCATCAGCACAGCAGGTTCAGGACAAGGGAAAGAGGCCAGTACATGATGAGGGGCCTTCAGGTGAGCAGGAGACTGATTTCATTCTCATTCAGGACGATGACACGGATTTGGGCCCACAAAGCTCAAATCTCAAGGAAGTCATCCAAGAGCAATAGGCGGACATCAATGCTTTGTCCCTCAACTTAGATAAAGCTGAGTGGATAATAAAGTACCTGGAGCAAATAAATAAGTAGCTTGAGGATCAGAAAGCGATTATGGAGTTGCAAAACATTAAGGAAAACTGCCAAGCTGCCAAAAGGAGGAAGGTGAAGCTCACACTGCTTGAGCAAGAGATCAATGCCAATCAGGAATCATGGCTTGAAAGAGATAATATCCACTTGGAGAGAAGGTTAGAGAAGGCCAACAAGGAGAAGGCATTGTTGAGGCATATGGCTTATCATTACATGGCAAGAAACAAAGTTTGCAAAGCAAGAATCAGGAGCTTGAAGGCAAAATTAAAGAGGGCATCGAGGAGGAGAAAGGAGCAAGATAAACTTTAGATATTGGCTGAGGCTTCCTTGGCCCAACACAGCACTTGATGGAGAAGACTCAGCCCAAATTTCAAAAAATTTGGGGCACTTTTTGCATTTTTGGAATTTTTGGCTCAAAAAACAGAATTTTCTGCCCTATGCGCCGCGCCACCTGGCGCTCGCTTTTGATGGGAGCCTCCAAATGACAAAAAATTAGCATTTTTGGATTTGGCATGGAAAAATATGCTTGCCTACCAATGGCCAAGAAATTTTGACAGGTTTTGAGCCCTCAAAAAGGTCAAAAACACTCAAAAAATGACCTTACTGCCCCTATTTTGACACACAGGAAGCAGTGTTGGGAGAACTCAGTTTTGGAGGGGAAAATGGAGGCTAAATTCAAAAATTCCACTTGGGTTGGAAAGTAGACAGGTAGACCTTTCCAACAAGCACACTTGGAGAAAATTTGGACACCGAGAAGGCCTCCAAAAGTGGCTGCAAACAGGCGCTATGCATAGAGAATTCAGTGCGGCGCATAGGGGAAATTTTGCTCAGTTTGACCAAGTATACTATGTTTTTCGCCTAGTTTTTGGCAGTTTGACTTTTTCTCCTTCTCAATGTCAAAATTGTGATGTAATTTAATGTAAATTGATGGATCTTGATGTAATTATGTCTAATTTTCACTTATGGAGGTAGATTCATCTATCAAAAAGTTGTTTGAAACTGAATGAATCAGTTCCCTAGTTTCTAGAGGCAAGCTGTTCCACTGCCTGATTTCTAGTTCTCAGTTTAGAATTAGTTGGAATAGCTCCTAAACTTCTGAGCTCAACCCCTAGAGGCTAGTATGAGTTATGGTTTGTCTATATTTTGTGATATTTCAGTCATTAGCATGGTTGGACTTTTGAGAAAGCAAGGAGCTTCATTGTATACTCATATCAGCATTTTGGCTAAGGAATTGAGACCAGGGTTTGTAGAACTCTTTGGGATTCATGTGGCATTTTGTTTTGGTATAGTGCTTTCTTCTGTAATTGTGAATTTACTTATGTGTTATGTATGGCATTATCTATCTTGTTTCTTCTTAACTAAAACAAACAAGGGAAAAGGTAGAATCCATTGAAAATACAGTCTCTACCTAGGGTTTGCTTTAGCTTTTGATGTTTTTAGCTGTTTGAAGAGGATCCCTAAGCTTTCTTGCCCTCTTCAACTCCTCACTTGTCTAATCTCTCCATCTCATTCAATTTGAAGTGCCAAATCAGTTGCCTACCTTGCCCCATTGAGATCTTTGCAAAACTCAGCCTCATTCCCCGCACCCAAAATCCACTTTTCCATTTGAGCCAAACAAAAACACTATTTTATTCAATCAAACTCTTTTGCACACATACCTAGCCTAAGATCAGTATTTATATCAGTCATCTCAAGCCCTCATTTATCATATTTTTGCTGAGATTGACCAGGAGAGAGCCCTCTCCCGACCTGGTAGGGCTAGCTACCAGGTTAAGCGTGGTTTGATGTTGTCCTAGATCCTACCTTTCTCAGCCTGAGGTATATTTAGGCACTAACAGTGTTGATGGGAAAATAAAGAGCTGAACGATGGCCATCAAAAACAAAATCATGATCAGATAGGCTGATTAAAGCATCATATTCCTAGCTTGTAATTACCAAAGATAAATCAATTTGAACAATGTCACAAATTCTTTGCATATTAGAATCATCTTCCTTATGTGATGATTGTAACAAACCATTTTCTTGTAATTGGTTACACACTGTACTAGCATCGTAATCATCAAAAGGAGTAAGAAGAAACACTAGTATAAAAAAACATGAAACCAATCAACGTAAAACAAGTGAGGAAGAATTTGATTCATCTAATAATCCACACATTCATTGATGCTCAAGAGGATTTTAGGTGCGATGAAGAAAAATATTAGGTTTAGAATATTCACAAGAAGGACTAGGAGCTAATTGTTTTCAAAAGAGTGTGATATGTATGACTCCTTTGGCCAAAGATAATTTTTAGAATAATCAACTTTGCAATTCCATGATTCTATGAGAGATACATATTCCAGACCCAAGTTTGATACAAGAGACTTGCAAGAAGATGAATTTTCTAAAATAGAAACTTGAATCCAATTAGAAATCAAATCTTGAAATGTCGAGAGATCATATTCGCAATGCAAATTATATTTCAAGAACGAATTTACATCGAGCGAAATCATGTAGAAGGAAGAGTTTTGCGAAGAAAACCAGACCTGACTCATTTCGGGGGTCTTGCTAGAGTCACATGATCTTGACATAACCATCAACGTAAGTTGAAGTTCCTTGACTGCCTGGAAGGTCCCAAAACGTTCAAGGATTGTAAAATTGCATTCTAAAGATTGAACCTGATCATGCATGGTGTGAGGATAACTGCTTTCATTAATTTTGATGAGATCACTATTAACTAGGTGGAAACCATCTCTGTCACTGATTTGTTTAGATTTTTCAACTTCAACAACTAGATTACTCAAGTTTAAAGATTCATCTGATTGAAAATTCAAAGTTTGAATTGGGGAAATTTTGCGAGCAGGCTGATTTGATGAGTTGTCTTAATGAAAGAGAAGATATGATGAGGGATGGAAAGAGTACTTAATGATTTGATTGCATTCATTTTCATCATGGGTAATCTCACCACCTTGTGTCAATTAAGAATTTAACTCATCAGATGAAGAACTTGAAGAGCATGGAGTATCTTCGTCACAAGTAGATGCATCGCAAACGACAAAGCACAAGGGATAGTGAGATGAAGAGGAAGTTTCGATAATGACATCTTCTTTCACCAAATTAGATTCTAGATCTAAAGTAAAGTATTTGTTGGAAACCAAAAGATCAGATGATGCACTTGGGCATTCAAATCAAAATAATTGATGACAGTTGATTCACTATTGAGATTAGTAGATTGAAAATCATCCAAGAATGGAAGCGCATCATATTCACATGGAGGGTTTTGGAAAATAGAAGAAATATTGAAAGCATATTCACCTTCCTAATCCTCTTCATGTGTAATGTGACTTCCTTGTATTTGATCACAATTTGAACCAACAACTCAAAAATCGAGAGAGTTTGAAAAACTAGTTGGTGGAGTAGGTTGATCGGGTGGATCACGGTACAAAGATTCATGGCATGTAGATGATAGATGATAAAATAAATCTAGATCAGATTTAAGACCAGAGTTATGAATAGTAACATCATCTTGTGTAATGGAGGAGTTAGTCTTCACCATGGGCTTCATGAGCCGTTCTAGGATTTCATCCATTGAATCCAAGTCATGACAAGTGGAAAAGGATGAGAAGATGGATTAGGAATTTGATTTGCAGATTCTCCAACTTTATTATCATTGTACGGAGACACCATCATTGGAACTGGAAAATGATGAGGAAAAAGAAATAAAGGAGCAGTAAACTCCGCCTTTGAAACTAGAGGTGTCTCATGATTCACAAGAGTTAGGGAAGTAGGAAAATCAAGGGGTTCCGGTTCACTGTGTAAAGGGATAAGAACCAAGTGCTCAAACTCTTGTTTTAAGAAATCTTGATCCATGTATTCTTAAGGAAATTCATAACAAAGGTGAAGGATTCGACTAGAAAAATCCTCAAATGATTCATTAGGCTCCATTCTTAAGTGATTGATTCTTTTACAAACATCTTGGTAGTTATACCTATCAAAGGCTTGATAAATCTCCTTGAGGAAATTAGGGAAAGAATGGATGGAGGAAGGTGGTAAGGTATGTCACAATTGATTAACACAACCTTCGAGGGCGAGGAAGAAAAGTACACAAGAAAACTCTTCATCGCTGATTTCGTAAGATTCAAAAAATTTCAGAAAATTATATATGTGCGCTGTTATGGATGTTCCATCCTCACCATCAAACTTCAGCTGAGACAAGTGATAGAGAGGCTCATTGAGGATTGAAAATTGATAAATGGATAGATTATAGAAACACCCCAGGAATAATATTTGAGGATGAGCCATATGAGATAAGAGGTTCAAAACAGACTCAACGAGCACAAATTGTCATTTGGCCCTCCTTCTAGTGCCAATTGTTGACGGTGCTAGAAATCTGTCAACTAAGGGGTCTCCCCAATGTGAAATCAAAATTAGATCTCACACTATTTGGAGTAGGAACCCCATCCATAATATGGCCTGGTTGCCGATTATCTTAAAGATATATCTTGTCTCTAACTCTCAACGAGAGAGAGGAATGAAAATGTGCCTTCAAAAAACAAGGGGGGTGTACCTGGTGAGTGTTAAATCGTATGTGTGTCAAAGTTCTTTTACTGCGGAGGGGAGGAAAAGTGATCCTATAAGAGAGAGGTAGTAGTACCACCCTACTAGAGACACACATAAATGAGAATGATTCGTACACCATCAAGCAGAATAGTCCACAGAGGTGACGATCAGTGTAACCAATGTAACGAGGAGAATTTGTCTAATATCCAACGAATAGTCCACGAGGATGAGATAATGGTAATAATAATTACAACACATTCTCAATATGATAAGTACCAAAATAGCCGAAATATTTCAACTACTTTAGCACATATGATGAATTAAAAACATTCACGGAATAATCTTACAAATATCCATAATCCATGTATGAAGAACGTGCTAGCCCATAGGGATTCTTATATTAAGTAAAAGTTCCAATACACATGTATACAATGAACACCACTAGCTCCAATAGTGGAGTGTTGGAGCCACTTCCTTGCTCCTCAAACTAACTAGCTCATCTCTCTATTTCCTTGTGGGAGGAGCCAAGGTGAAACGTCCCTTGCTCATAAAATGAGGGTGTATATATAACCAAGAGGTGATGCTTCACCTTCCTTGTGATTCTTTGGCTACCCTGCTGACTGTTTGAATTCCGACTTTTCAACCTTACATGACTCTTCATATTCTGAATGTGTCCTTTGGACTTCCACTTTACAATACATTTCAAATAGGTAATTACATAATCCATTGTTGAGAAGTCAATTCTAGTAGAGTTAGGGTTAGATTTCTCTTTCTTGATAATTACTTGTGAATTATGTTGGCTTATTTTACTTCTTTGTTATATTATCTTTCATCAAGAAATTACCAAATTATGTATGTATAAATATCACAAAAACACAAGACACAAAATGTAGGAAATTTTCCAGGGAAAAACCCCTATCTAGGGGAAAACCTAGTCAACAATTCTTCCTTCAATAGTTTCATGAGATAATCCAAGACTCTTGACCTAGACAAAGACTTCCTCCACACCAATTAAAACCTTTCTTCCTTCTTGTAGATGACTACCCTTCGATAACAACTTCGACCTAGCAGCAGCAACTTGCAGTAACATCTTCGACCCAACAACTGGCAGCAACAACAACAAAAACAACTTCAACCTGACAAGAGAGACTTCGATCTCCTAGAGGAATCCACCTAAGAGAGAGAGAGAGAGAGATAGCCCAAAATTTGTATGTTCTTCTTTTCTTTCCCTTTCTCCAATTTCACACTCCTTTTGAATTCCTTCCTCACTTCACACTTTTCTAATTCTTTCTTCTAGATATCGAACTTGCTTGAGAGAAGTGAATTCTCCAAATGAATTCGAACTGCCCTGTATATATAGCCTTCTAGTGAGGTCGAATTTCCCTTCTTGAAGCCAACTTGATCTCCTTGAGGCCGATTTGGTTTATAGGTTACAAATAGCTTATTTGAGTCAACATTAATTCTTTTTACATGATTCAAAAGCCCAAGAAGGGTCTCTTTAAATGGACAATGAATCTAATGAATCAGAATAAATCCTAGAAGTCCTCAATGGGGACTTTGACCTAAAACATGATGACCCAAGCATGAAACCCATGCTTTAATATGTCATAATAATAATAATAATAATAATATATTCTTTATTTTTTTGATAAACACATTTCATTGTGAGTCAAATACATTTATGAAGATCGAACCTAGTTACATATTTCAACACTCCCTCTTAACTAGGGAGGTATTCATAAGTACAAGGAGGATCTCAAATCACATGAACCATGAATAATTTAGGCACCAAAGTGCCATGGACTAGATTCCCAATGAGGGAAATCTATAAAAGGTCCTCAGCCAGTTTAGGCAGTCACGATGCCATGGACTAGATTCCTAACCAGGGTAGTCTATCCCGGCGGGGCCTAAGATGGACTAAAGGTTTTAGCCTCTGTACGTACCATAAGGTTTACTTTCTAACCATCAACCGAGGGATCTAGGTGCGTATCCGAGGTCAGGGCTCTATGACCAATGCCACCCTCTCTACTTTGGGATCCAGATATCAACACAAAGTGTCGTCCAAATGTCCTCCCAAGAGATGTGCCTTACACACAAATCCTCAACACTCTTGATTATTCCAATCGGTAGAGTCCTCCCCAATCAAACTAATCGGTAACAAATATCTCGTGTAACCAACATGTTATCGAACCTCTAAGATATTTACTTGTACAAACATAACCCCAATCGGTAACAAACTTTAAAATGTACATAAGTAAAGACAAGCCTCAGGGGTTTTTCAGACAAGTAGATGTTTCTTCCCAATTTATCATAGTAGGACTTCGAAATGAATCTTTAAAAAATATTCCTTAATCATACATCTTAATTTCCTACTTCACATGCAACAACATATTCTACAAATAGATCCTTCTTTTCTTATCTCAATAGATCCTCAAAATGCATTCTCCAGTTTCTTCTTTCAAGGTGTCCATCGTGACTATGATATTCCCTCCCTCTCAACTAGGGAGATTCCTTTCATCCAACCTCCCTCTTAACTTAGGGAGCTAAACTTCTTTTGTACTGTTATCACTAAAAAATGATCACCTAGACATTTCTAACTAGGTGGATCGAAATACACCATGTAGATTTAATTTTACCAAAGTAAAATCACTTTTATTATGGAAAATAATTTAGTAAACCACTCTTATTAATTAATTTTTTGATTTAAATAAAAAAACCCCATGAGAATAATTAGATAAATCATTATTTATTTAATTTTCTCTAGGAATAATTATTAAACCATTATTTAATAGTTATTCCTTTTCGCATTTGACTAAATCCCTTATGAATATTTAAATAAATCATTATTTATTTGAAATTCATTTTTTGTTATTAGAATAATTATTAAATCACTATTTAATAATTATTTTGATTTCTGAACCTTTCTTGTTTCTCGCGAAATAATAAATAAATAATTTTATTTGTCAATTATTTCTAGATAATCATTTTAATTAATAATTATTTTTTTGTAACCATTTTAAATACTTTTTCCCTCTCCAGTAAATATAATAAAGTATTCCAAGTAGTTAGATTTGAATTTGGTCAATAATATTTTATTATTCTCCATTTTCGATATTAACTCCATACTTTGCTATATAAAGAGGGTTTTCCATTCATTCTTCACCATGATCATTATCATCGTCAACATTATCGTCATTTTTATTTGAGCTCCCATTTTGAGTTCTTCACTTTTGTTTGGGTTTTTCACATTAAGAGAGAGGATCGATTTTTCTGAAGCGTCAAGGATATCAAAGGACCCATCTCACAGAGGGGGACTCACAGACCAATCTGTAGATCTCCTTCACTAGGTGTTATCAATAAAAGATTAAATCATTTAAATTTGTCTTTCCAATTGGATTATTATACTGGATACTTTATATTGCTGCTTTTTGTTTTGGATTATATCTTCTTTTACTGCAGTTTTTCTATTTGTATTGCAGATCTAGAATGACAACAACCATCAAATTGTTGTTAAGGTCACTTGTCGCATAGTGACTTAAGTGAGATATTTTTGGTAGACCTTCCAAGAATTATCACACTAATATCTACGACATCGAAGAATCTTTCATGGCTTCCGTCCTTCTTATGACCATCATCATTCATTTAAATTTCTTCATCATGCTTATCATATTAGCTTTACTTATGAGCATCTTCACTATCTTGAATATTATGTACATGCACAACTTAGATAGCAAGTAAAACCAAATCTATAGAAGCATGAAATTAACTATTTCAAAAGTCATACAATAATGGAGGCATTATACATTATAAACCAAATACCTAAACTTAGTTAGGTTCATAAACAACAAAAAACATATACTTTTATAACTACATACCCGGGTTTTGTCATAAACCCTAGATTTCATCATCAAGACTTCTAGTACCTCAATCAAGATAACAACCTTCATTATATCTAAGGCTTCAATATTTCTTCGAGAGGTATACAAAATATTTCAAATCCTAGAAGAAATTCAAGCAAATATAGTTCTACTATGCATCTTAACAACTTTAGAACTAATATGTTAGACTTCCACTAGGATTTAGTGCAAGATCCTAGATTTCATACATGAGCCCCAATAATCAAAACCAATCACAACTCAAATTCAGATTTCAACAATATTTCATCAATCTCAGATTATCACACTTGTCATCACATATTAGAGAATTTAACTTCTACTAAGGTTTAGTTACAAAATCCTAGAATTCATAAATACTATCATCCTAGAGAATCAAACTTTGACTAGAGCTTAGTTCCAAACCGTAGGACTCATGAACATCAACAATTATATCAACAAATATATCTAGAATTCCATCCTCATGCACTAGCATATCATAACATGTGTTAGTCAAACCCAATGACACAAATATCAATATACTAAAAGTTAGACATCTAACAAACTTGATCAGACTAGGGTTTTGATCAGACAAACACACATATGCCTAGGATTTAATTTCTAGGACATTATCTAAAATAAGGGTCTTGCTTATACACCCTACCACACCCTAATGTTCTGGGGTTATAATACAAAACATAAAAAACCCTAATTTATCAATGCTTCAAAGGTTTTGGATCTTCGACATCACCATTCAACCCTAACAAGTTAGGGTTTTCTTAACCATACTAAAACCCAAACATGACATCATCATAGCATCAAACATCAAGAATAACATTCTCTTAGACCTCACCAATAACCCTAAGTAGGCTAGGGTTTCACACATTATCATAAACATACCCTTCAGTTAGGGTTTTTAAAAAGAACTTTTCTAGGGTTTCACAAGATAATCAAAGATATGAGGGTAGATTTATCTAATGATGAATCACCCAATCAATAATACTTATGATTCAAGAGAGCTAGACACAATAATGTTAGTAATGTAGAATAGTTTATCAATAATTAATATACCTTTATGAAGAGAGAAAAACTTATAGTTTAAGGCATACCTATTGTTTCTTAACAAACCTTGTAACTCCAATGCTTTGTCTTTGTGAGGCCTTCTTCCATAATCCTTGAGTATTCAACAATATTTTCCTAAACAAGGAAAAATACAAATGTGATTAGTATTTAATGCCAACAAACTTAAATAAGTAAGGAAAACTAAAAATGAAAAGGTAATAATATACTTATCTTTGGAGGTTGGTGATGGCTCCCTCCAAACTCGAGGGATACCTATAAAATTATTAAAAAAATTCAAAAATGTTTTTCCAAAATATGTTAAACCTACAAATCAAAACATAAGGGAAATCAATTCAAAACTTAGAGTAGAATGATATGTAAGGGATAAAGTCCCTACGAGTTCCTAGCAAATAGGTCTTTGACTTCAGATCCTTCCATCTTATTCTTCTTTGGTGAAACTTGGTCAAATTTTTCTTGATCCATTTCCCTCTTTTATTCCTTCCTTCTTGGCCCTCCAGACTTCTTGATTTATCTGTAGATTTATTCACCTTTCCTATTACCAGATCCAAGAATTTATTCTTTTCGAGGATGAGATATATCCTCTTCTTCCAAGCATTGTAATTGGATGCTCCTTCTAATTTGTTATCTCCCTTTTATTGTGTTAGACATTGTCCTTGAAGATAATAAGCTTCTTTCCTCAGAAGGTATCCTTATATGGTCCTTTTATCAACTTCTTGAGGTTCCTTAAATTCCTTTCAATAGATTCTTCAACTACCTTTTTCCTCATCCTTCACCTTAGCTCTATTCTCCATCTTCAATGATGTCGATCATAGGCCTATAATAACATAGTTTTTGTTGTATCCCAATTCCACTACATGAGAAGATGGTTCCTGTGAAGTTGTTTACTCTTCCCTGTCATATGCTTTGATGCTCCACTATTAATAATTAATGCATTATAATTTGTAAGTGCAAACAAGAACCCTTGAATTTTGACCTTGTTGAATAAGTAGTAGAAGATCTTCTTGATCCAGCTTCCTGCAGTATTGAATGCCATTCTTATCATAGAGGGAGTACCCATTTCCGTCAAGCCAACAAAGTGAACTTCAATATTCTTTGACATTAGCTTTGATACCATGTTGAGAAATCAATTCTAGTAGAGTTAGTGTTAGATTTCTCTTTCATGATAATTACTTGTGAATTATGTTGGATTCTTTTACTTCTTTGTTATATTTCTTTCATCAAGCAATTACCAAATATGTATGTATGAAGATAAAAAAACACAAGACACAAGATATAGGCACTCTGCCAAGGAAAAACCCCTATCTATTGGAAAACCCAGTCAACAATTCTTCCTTTAATAATTTCACGAGATAATCCAAGACTCTTGACCTAGAAAAATACTTCCTCCACACCAAGTCAACCCTTTATTCCTTCTTATAGATGATAACCCTTCAATAACAACTTCGACCTAGAAGCAACAACTTGTAGTAGCAGCTTCGATCTAGCAATTGGAAGCAACAACAACAACAACACTTCTACCTAAAAAGAGAGAGTTTGATCTCCTAGAGGAATCCACCTGAGAGAGAGAGAGATATCCCAAATTTTTTATTTTCTTCTTTTCTTTCTCTTTCTCTAATTTCACAATTTTTTTGACTTCCTTCCTCACTTCAAACTTTTCTAGCTCTTTCTTCTGGATATCGAACTTGCTTGAGAGAAGTGAATTCTCCAAATGAATACAAACTGCCCTATATATATATAGCCTTCTAGTAAGGTTGAATTTCCCTTCTTGAAGCTGACTTTATCTCCTTAAGGCCGACTTGGTGTGGGGGTGACAAATAACTTATTTGACTCAATATTAATTCTTTTTGCATGATTCAAAAGCCCAAGAAGGTTCTCTTTAAATGGACAATGACTCTTATGACTCAGAATAAATCCTAGAAGTCCTCAATGGGGACTTTGAACTAAAACATGATGACCCAAGCATGAAACCCATGCTTTAATAAGTTGTAATAATAATAATAATAAAAATATCTTCATTATTATTTTGATAAATACATTTCATTGTGACTCAAATACATTTATTAATACTGAACCTAGTTACATATTTCAACATCCACAATAATGATGTGGCATATGATGAATTATGATAGGACATGACATGACACTGATGACATGAACTACATGATGATGTGATAGTGCCAAGCTGTCTTTCTTGTTGCTTCTTTATTTGTGTCTTCTCGAAAATATGGTACATGTTCTTATTATTCCTCCTCCTTATGACTTGAATGTGAGGAGTCTTCCATGTGATCTTGATCTTCTGTTAGAGTTAGGTGCTCCTTCGTCTTCTCGCCGGATGATCATCTTATTTCTTTAGCTCCAGATGTGTCTTATAGCATGTCCTCCTTCTCCATCTCCTTCTTCACCATATTTCCATAAGTTCATGATAGAGTACCTGTGTCTGCAATCAAATCATGACAAGGCGATATCAGTATGATAAACCCTTAATATAATATGGTGCATATTGATCCACTGACTTAGACGGAACCAGATGATAGGCTGGGAAAGAGGCTTACTAACTGCATAATTACACATTTCAGAAAGTCAAGGGTGAGCTTGAGCCTTGAGACTGCATAGTGCGCAGTTCAGGCTGGGTTATGGAAGAAAACTAGTAGTCTAGGAGCTCAGGGTGGGAGGCTGAGGGAATAGGCACTAGATCAACCTATTGCGTAGTTTAGGAGGAGAGAGGAGCCCAAGTGATTGCAAAATTACGTAGTTAAAGTGGGATTGGGGAGATAAACTACACAATTTCTTGACTCAGTGAGCTTAGCTGCGGGGTTTTGCACTGCTTGGGAAAACTACGTATTTATGGGACACAAAGGAGGCTAGGACATTGTGCAGTTACATAGTTCAAGAACTCAAGGATGAGTTTGAGGCTAGAGACTATGCAATATGTGGTTAAGGCTAAGTTGGGAGGATGAATTGAGTAATTCTGGGAGGCAAGGTTGGGCTTGAGCACTGAAGTTGTGAAATGCTGAGTTTTGAGCTTGAGCATTGAAGTTGCAAAATACGCAGTTCTCGAGAGCTGGATGAGGCTAGGTTGTCAGTTTTTTTTTGAAATTTGGCTTAAAGTGTGGGACCGAAGAGACTGTTGTGAATAGTGATATGATTTGACTATGATCACACACTTGATATACTTTTAAAACACATCAACATAGATCATCCAAAACACATTATAAACGTATTTCCCTCAATGTGACAACTTTACGACAAGTGTGACACTAAAGGTACACTTTGTGATGACTGTGATGACACTTGTGTGACAATGCTTAAAACTTTGGGAATGAGTGAAAATGATGTTTACATGGTTATACCAACTAATTCACATAAACATAACCCCTTGAGTCCACCAAAATGAGAATGCATACATTGCGCAAAAGCTAACATGCGAAAAGATGCCAATTGCTAAAGTGCGAACGACTCTTGCTATATGTGAACGAAAGTGAAAGTAACACATGCCAGAGAAAAGATAACATGAAAAATAAACTAATTAGAGTGAAGGAAAGTGAAAGAGATAACCGGAAACATGAAACCGACACTCGCGAAATCAAAGGTGAGCGAAGGCGACAATTTGAAAAACTCACTGAAATGGAAGAATGAACGCAACTAGAATGTGATAAAATGTCATTGTCAGTGCGCACTGACTGTCGACATGGATTGGACATCGCACAAACACATTATTGATGGAACATGCTATGCTTTTCCAAGCTTGCATAAAAGGATGCGCCCATGAACTTGTTGCAGACTGAGCATGTGTGAGCAAGTGACTTTGACAATTTCAATCCAAGGAGGGAGCTCAAAAGCATCAGCTGACCATGAAGTAACTATGGAACGCTTGATCGCATGATCCACAGTAGGCTCCAAAATTCGAGTCCATGGAAAATTTTAGGGGCGAATTTTCGCCCTTGGGCTAAATTAAGGGGTTTATATTTTTATTGGGCGAATATTTTGTATCATAGTACATTGTTACAAATCACTTCATATTTAATTTATAAAAAAATTAGGTATGGAGGTTAGCCCACCTTATTTTAAGGGAGAGGGTAAAAAAGGTAAATTTAGCCCTTGAAATTAGGAGATATAATCTTCCATTCGCCCTCATTTTCAAGAAAATGTATTTATGATAGTTATAAATAAAAATATAAATATAGTGGAGGTATGGTAAATAAATAAAAGCTCTTTTTATACTTACTCCAAAGGTATGGTAAATAAATAAAATTACAAATAAACTAGAGGTATGGTAAATAAATAAAACCTCTTTTTATATTTAGTCCATAACCCTCTTTCTATTTAAGAAGGATAAAAAACGAGGTTTCATTTAAGTGAATCCTATTGGCCAAATACCATATTTATAAAAGAGGTATGGTAAATTAATAAAAATATAAATAAACAAGAGGTATGGTAAATAAATAAAACATTTTTTTTTATATTTACTCCATATGTCACCTTATATTTATGAACACGCAAGCGTGTAAATAAATAAAAATATAAATAAACTATAGGTATGGTAAATAAATAAAACCTTTTTATATTTAGTCCATAACCCTCTTTCTATTTAAGAAGGCTCAAAAAAGAGGTTTTATTTAATTGAATCCTATGGGCCAAATACCATATTTATAAAAGAGGTATGGTAAATTAATAAAAATATAAATAAACGAGAGGTATGGTAAATAAATAAAACATTTTTTTATATTTACTCCATAAGCCACCTTATATTTATTATTAATACCATGCAAAAAAAACATTATTAACCCTAATAATAGTATTAATAAAAATAAGATGGCACATGGTATTGACCCATGGTATTCACATGGAATGCAACCTATTTAAAGGGGGAATTAAACTAGCATAGATCCATCTTTACTCTGGATCAAATATCATGATATGCAAACTAACATAGAGTGAAAAAATATTTGATCCCTCTCGGGGCTTGGTAGATCAAGAGTAAAAATGGATCTTGTAATTTAATGTCACTTAAACATTTTAACTTGGTTAAAATAAAAAAATAAAATAAAAATCAATTATTAATTTTATTAATTTTTATAAATTACTAATAGTAGTTTTTAAGCTCCAGGTTTATGATAACCCATGGTATTGACCCATGGTAATACCATGGTATTCATGTGAGCATAAACTATTTAAAGGGGAAATTCTATAAGCTTACATCCATCTTAATTACGGGTCTACCAAGTACTAGGAGGGATAAATAGATTTCATCCCTCTAAGAGTGGTAGATGTGGAGTTAAAATGGATATAGGTTGGTTTTTATGATAATGAAGATATTAAATAGAGTTAGGAAATTATATTGTAAAAAAAATCTTAAGGTGAACGGTTAAAGTTACTTTTAGTCACTTCACAAAATTTAGTAAAAAATACCGATATCTCCATTAATATTGTTTTTTTGATTTAACAAAAAAAAATTCAAAACAATCAAATCTTAACTCTTTCCGCATCACCCTCGTAGAAGAGAGATATTCGCTGCCCAGATTTCCCACCATTTTTCAAACATTCTCAATATGATATCTTCATGAAAAAGTTAAGGTACTGATCTTGGATTAGTTGTTTGAAAAATATGTTGGTTTGTACAACCTTTCATCTTCTCTGCTATTCTTAGTTTGTCGTAATGATCTGTAGGGGTTGGGTCACTGCACTATATTTTCACCAAAAAGGAAATTAATCCACATGTTACAACACTGTTAAAAATGGTATGAAGGTAGTGAATTATGCTAATAAGAAATTTAGATTGGGAGGGACGTTAAATTTTATTATTTAATTGAAGATTTCCAACTAAAACAATAATAAATCTACATTTATATATTGATTGGAAGGCTTCTGACAATGGTCACTTCTTTCCATTAGATCCCCTTCAGGCCTTTGGGATACCTACTAATTCATTATATTATATAGTTGGGGCTTGCTACTTGTTGGCGTGTTGGGGTAAACAAACTTGATGTGTGTGTGTTTTTTTTTTTTTAATCTCGCAATTTGAGTCTATGGAATAAGAAAGAAATTTGATAGCTTGGAAAAAGTGGTAGCTTGACAAAAGTGGTAGAGAAAACATTAATCTCTCCTACCATGACAAACATGGCCACTAAAACTTGCAACATTGTTTGTAGGAAGTGAAAATTATGTTTCTTTTTTCCAAACATGTATGTTAGTATATTACAGTTTAATGAATGTGTTTTATTATTATCATATATGGTTTCACACTTTAACAAAACATTCGCCAAGACTTCACAATGTTTTATTATTCAATGAAAATTTTTCCAAGAACTTACAAGATTTTATAATTCAGTGAAAGATTCGCCATGACTTTACAAGATAATATAATCTGTTGAGAGATTCGCCAATATATATATATATATATATATATATATATATATATATATTATATTAGTGATAAAATCGCCTCCCATTTTTCCTATGTATCATGGGGATTCGCCCATTTATTATACATATAAATTTAGGGTGGTTCTTAAAATTTTCCCTGTTTGAGTGTACTCAAAATTTTAGAGGGTGTTCTTTGTAGGGACAACAAAAATATACGCAAAAGCGTATTTCCCCATAATTATTCCTTACTGGGACCTGATTAGATACCCAGGTTGAATGTTTCACTTTAAAAATGATCCGAGCCTCCAACAACTTCTAACTCCTTCTGAATTAGGGGCTCAAGCATTGGATGTACCTTCCACAACTTTTGCTAAAAAGGCTTGACCCCTTCCTTGATTGGGATAACATGTTAGATTATTCACGTGTCATAATTTTTGAGTTCATCGTATGTCCATGCGAAAACATATTGGTACTGCTTGAATAAGTGGATAAAGGCTTTCCACTCTTGTGGTGTGTAGCAAGTGCCGAGATTAACAAACTTCAGATCTTTCTCTATTGCAAGATTAATTTGTTCATGTGACAACATTGAACTGTGGATTTTAATGTTGGCTGGCCCTATAAAGCAATTCCACAAGTCATACAAATTTTATAATGATACCACGTCCTTAGGCATGTGGTTCTCCTTGTTCGCGCGAGTAACATCTTGCAACGATTTTTCGTGCTTGTCTTCATTAATAGCTGCATCTTTGAATACATCAGCATTTGTCATGAAATGAAGTATCTGCTGGTCATCATTAAAAATGCGTAAAATTGTGATAGTATTAGGGATGGATAGTTTATAAATAATTTCAATAGAAAAACCATCCCTAAGTGGTGACAACCTAGCAAAAACATTTTCTAATGCATCCGCAACTGTGTTACACATTTTAGGAACAAATATGATATTAAAATCTTGGAGTTGAGAAATTAAATTCCATACCTCTTGTTGATAAATTTTCAAATTAGGCGAGAGAGAGTGTAGAGTATTACGTGTTGGGAAAAATATTGGGGGGGGGGGGGGGGGGGGTAAATCAATATTTTAAAAGACCTCAATCATATATATGTGTGTGTGTGTGTGTATTTATTTATTTATTTGAAATGGATACGCGAATTGACTGAACCCAACTAGCGTATATACGTGATTGTTGTAAAAGAAATTGGTGTATGCTTAGTAAACTTGTAAAATAGCTAATTCTTTATCTGTTAAACTTTGAACCAGAATGTAAGAGATTTATCAGGTATTTGATAAGAAGTAAATAGGAACAGTGAGAAAAAAAAAAGTATCACACATAAGTAAACACACATGAACACCAGGATTTAAGGTGGAAACCCAATGTGGGAGAAAACCACCGCTGTTGTCGTCTTAGTCTTCAAAAATTATTAATATAAAAAATTCTTACATCCTTGTACTAGTGCAAACTCATACTAGTACACATGAACCCACTTGCTGAAGGCTACAACCTTCACTCATTCTACAACTCCTACTGGAAGGGAGCTCCAACCCCCTGATCTGATCACCAACTACTACTGGCAGGAAGCTTCAACTTCCTCACTGAAGGCTCCAACCCTCAACAACATCCATGGACCACATTTCATCAAATTTTTATATAATATCCAACATCAACACTTATGTTCAACCATCACTGTAATACAATCATCAATCTATGACATGCTAAATCAACCAATCACTGAAACCCAAACAACTGATACATAACCAAAAATTAACCAATCAACTGGAACAGTCAGATCACTATAACTAGTACATAGAACTGAACAACACACATAATAAAATTGCAACCCTGATCATTTATTTGCCAAAATGTATACACTACTTCACTTAAGGCAACCCGCGTGCATATGTGCTTTTTTGGAGAGAAACCCGTGTATAGATCTTAATATACTGAAAACTGAAAACTTGACCACTGCAATTTCTAAAAAGAACATTGAATCATACTCAGATCTACTGCAACACTCTGAACCAATCACAGAACTGTCTCTGATCTTCAATCACAATCAACAAGTAATATTAACATTCTTCAATCAATTAATAACCAAATTCAACTTCATCATTCAATCAGATCTACTTCAGACATTATCACTCAACCCAGATCAACATGAGGACATCATTGACAAACAACAGAGAAACAACAACACTGATCAGGTTGATCAGTCATTTATGAACAAAAACCCCTTACTTTATATACACGACTTTGCAGAAGTGAACCCGCGTGTATACGTGCTTTTCCCGAAACCAACCAGTGTATAGATATGCAAAATTTGACCTAAGATTGTGCAGCTCTTCAAAACTTCAGAAAAACCCAGATCATAATAATCAAAGATAAAAGCATGCGTTAGTACTTATATCTAGTCAATTCATGAGCATATCATACAATGAAAATTCATTTTAGGTCTCATGATCCTAATCCATCATTGTATTCATCAGTGCATAATTATATCATATCAATGTGACAATTATGGCCCTTACAATGAAAATATATTTTAGATTGAAGTATTCATCAAAAACCCTTTCACTTGCACACCTTAGCACTTTGATCTTCACTTCTTTATATAGGTTAGCCCTTATTCAATAGCACGGGTCAAAACTACATTAGTGTCGATGGTAATATTTGACGGGATTAGTATTTGTTGTCACACACATTACTATGGGCCAATACCATGGTAAGGACCCTTAGTATTTAGAATACCATGGTGCAAAAACCATACGCTACTTTTCTTCACTAAACTCATGTGCATACGTGACTTGTCTTAATAGAACCCGCGTATAGTTCCTTAACTTTCAACTTTATCATTCCTCTGAATTCTATTGCTAATGAGTTGCCATCAAGGACAACACATGCATCATAATGCCAACAATCTCCTCGTTTGGACTTGATGGCAACCACTTTGGTGTTTTGTCACCACAGCGTGTAAATAACATCAAGTTAATCACCAAGATTTTCAAAACATTAAGCTACTCTCCCCCTTTGACAACAAGGGCAAAGGGCTGACCAATGTTAAATGAAGACTTCCATATCTGAACTGCTGAATATGCTCCCCTTGAGCACATGTTGAAATCTATGATCATGCTCCTCCTGAGCACATGCCAAAATATCTGATGGATGTAAAATGAAGTACATGACTTTGTGACTCAACAGAAGATGACCTTCCTATCATCAATGGCCCATACTTACATCAATCACTCAAGCAAGTGGGATTACATTTAAACACAACCACCCAACCAAGTGGGATTACATATTTGACATGATCTTAAAAGTCCATACATGACTGAAACTGACAATTATTTCACATGACCTTTACATTAAATGATATACATGATATTTATAACAAAGACCAAAAGATATAAAAAGTAGCATAATTCGGCAATGAGAATGCCAACAATGCATTATATTCTGCAAGGCTAATTCTCCCTGTGAACCTGTGCTACCTGTTCATTTTTCAACAACTCATTCATCAAAGCATCTTCATCAATCAGATAAATATCATAACTCAATATCATATCAGCAGACTGTACCCATCAACACTAGACCAAGACAAAATCAAATCATAGCTGTCAGAAGCATGTCAGAGGCTGATCTTGGGTTTGTCCCACTATTTTTCTATTAGAAAAAAACATACGCAACTGTCTACAAAGAAACTCACGTATATATGTGACTATACCTCATGAAACCCACGTATAGCCAACAACCTTCTAAATTTTCACTTGTAGATTGAGTAGATTGAATTAGCAACAAAAGGAGGCAGAGAAAACTCCCCAATTTTTGTCTGAGATATTTAAATTATTCTCTAGGAAGGGGTTTAGTAAATATATCAACAACATTCTTTGGAGGGAACATACTCCAATTTAACCTTTTTCTCAAGCACTTTTTCTCGTAGAAAGTGATACTTAATAGGAATATGCTTGGTCTTGGAGTGCATAACAGGATTTTTCGAAATACTAATAGCACTTGTATTATCACATAGGATGGAGATGGGTGGAGAACATTTGATTTGTATATCTTGTAATGTTTGCATCATCCAGAGAAGTTGTGTGAAACAAGATGCAACAACTACATATTATGATTCTACTGTAGATAAGGAAATGGAACTTTGTTTCTTGTTGAACCAAGATACCAATCGGGGCCCCATGTAAAATGCACCTCCACTAGTGCTTTTCTAGTCATCAACATTTCCAGCCCAATCCGCATCTGTGTATGCATGAAGGGTAAGATCTGCATCTTTAGGATACCATAGACCAAAGTATTGGGTTCCTTGGAGATATTTGAATATTCTCTTTACTGCCTGAAGATGTGATTCCTTTGGATTGGCTTGGAAATGTCCAACAATCCCAACTACATGCATGATATCTGGTCTGGTACTTGTTAGATAAAGTAGACTGCCAATCATAGACCTATACTCTGGTTGGTTTACTGTAGGAGAATCATCATTAGAATTGAGGCTACATCCTATCATCATGGGAGTACATACAGGTTTGCATTATTCCATCCCATACTTCTTCAGAATTTTCTTGAGATATTTTGTTTGTGAGAGAAAGATGCCATCTTTTGCTTGTTGTACTTGTAGACCAAGAAAATAGGTTAGTTCCCAAGTAAATACATTTCAAATTCTTTCTGCACAACAAAAGAAAAGTTTTGACTCATAGATTCTTCATTACTACCAAAAATGATATCATCAACATAAACAACAATAATTAGCAGTTTATCACTCTCAATTTTTGTGTACAAGTTGTTGTCTGCGGATCATTTTGTGAAACCTTGTTCTTGAAGATATTTGTCAAGACAATAATACCATGCCCGTCGAGCTTGTTTTAGCCCATATAAAGTTTTTTTGAGTTTGCATACAAGGTTTTCATCATTCTCCATAATGAATGATTCTGGTTGTTAAATATATACTTCTTCTTCTAGATCTCCATTAAGGAAAGCATATTTTACATCCATTTGATAAACTTTGAAATTTCAAAAACTTGAAAATGCAAGAAACATTCTTATGGCTTCAAGTCTGGCTACTGGTGCAAATATTTCTTCAAAGTCTATACCTTCTTGTTGAGGATAACCTTTACAAACAACTCTAGCTTTTTTCCTAATGACCTCAGCATTTTCATTCAACTTATTTTTGAATATCCATTTTGTCCCAATAACATTCTTATCATGAGGCCTTCGAACCAATTCCCAAGTATCATTCTTTTCAATTTTATCAAGTTCTTCATTCATGGCCTTAACCCAACATTCATCTTTACTAGTTTGATTTAAATTTTGTGGTTCAATGGTGGATAATAAAGCTAGATAAATAGAAGATCCTATAAGTGTTATTCTTGTTTGTACCTCAGATTCCTTTTCTCCTAGAATTTGAGTTTTTGGATGATTCTTTTGAACATACCTGGATGGAGCCTTTTCTTTGTCTGATGTATCTTCTTCTACAACTTCATTAGTTTCTTCTTCTATATCATTGAAATTTGATGTGGGAAAGAATCATAATCATCATCCTCTTTTGCTGATGGTACATTTTTGGGCCATGTGCATGCTTCATCAATCACAACATCAATGCACTCAACAATTTTCCGAAGTATCTTATTGTAACATTTGTATCCTTTACTTCTAGACGAGTAACCAAGAAGTATTCCTTCATCTTCTCTAGCTTCAAACTTACCAAGTTTTTCATCATTATTTTTTATGAAACATTTGGTTCCAAAAACTCTAAAATGCTTTATAGTGGGAGGCTTACCGTATCGAAGTTCATACGAAGTTTTATCACTATTCACACGAACATGAGCCTTGTTGAGAATATTTATTGTAGTATGTGAAGCTTCACCCTAGAAGGTGTCAGGAGTTCTAGACTCATCAAGCATAGCACAAGCCATTTGTTGAATAGTTCTATTCATCCTTTCTGCCACGCCATTTTGTTGAGGAGTTTTAGGTACACAAAAATGGCTTTTTATGCCATGTTGTTCACATAAATCAAAGAATTCATTTGATATGTACTCTCCTGCTCTGTGAGATCTGAGACATTTGATTTTTAGATATAATTCATTTTCAAATAATGCCTTAAAGGCTTCAAATTTATCAAATGCTTCATCTTTGTGTTTCAAAAGACCGATCTAACACATTCTAGAAAATTCATCAATGAATAAGATATAGTATTGTTCTCCACAAGGTGAATTTTTCCTTACTGGTCCAAACAAATTAGTATGTATAAGTTGAAGAGGCTTACTTTCTGATCCTTCTTTGACATTGAATTGAACTCTGGTTTTCTTACCGAATTGGCATGAATTAGATATGGTACTCTCTGGTATGGTGATGTAGGGTAGATCACGAACAATTTTGAGCCTGCTTGATTTTCTTATTTGAGAGAAGCTTAGATGTCCCAACCTTCTATGCCATAAAACAATTTTCTTCTGCCTTGCCTAGGTAACATTGTTCTTTTCCACCTTTCAATATATACAGATTGCTCGGGGTTCTTGTGTCTTTTATTATGGTCTTTCTTGTGTCAAGTTCACGAACCACACATTCTTGTGATCAAAATACCAACTCATTTCCTTGATCACACATTTGGATAACACTCAAAAAGTTATGCTTTAATCCATAAACATACATAACATTACCATCTTTAATCTTTTCTTTTAGAAAAACAGAACCTTTACCCTTAATGATAGTAAGTGAGTCATTTCCAAAAGTGGCATTCTTTTCCTTTTCTAAAGCATTGTATGAAGTAAGTTTATCTTTATCACCTGTCATGTGCTTTGAGCATCCACTATCAATGTACCATTGATTTTCTTGTCCTTCTTTAAACAATGTTATGCCATAGCTTTTAGATTGTAACTCCTTCCTTTTCCATACCTTGGAACTTGTTGATAGTTGCCCCTTTTGAGATGTTGGCTGTAATTTTCTCCTGCATTTAGATTCTTCATGCCCAAAGTTATTGCAAACTAATCATTCAATTTCATCTATAAGAGGTAAGCAGATATTGAACAACCTTATGACCAAATTATGACATGAGAAACATTGTCCATTAAAGAGGAAATCTCTGTGAGCATAGAATCTTCTAGTGTTGTTTACCTTTTGACTGGTGCTTCTGTTGTTGTTCATCCTTGGATTAGAGTGATCATGATTTACCTGTGGAATGCCTTTATTCTTTTGCTAAGGACTGGACCTTTGCTGACTGGGTTTTGCTGTATTACTGAAGCTTTGCTGACTAATTTTTGCTACATTACTGAAGCTTTGCTGAATGGTTTTTGCTACATTTAGATAACTTTCGGTGGTGGATGAAGACTTTTCTGTTTGAGATGTTTCTCCAATGAATCCAAGACCTCTCTTCATAAGAGGAGAGCTTTGTACCTTGATAATTTAATCTAAGGTTTCAGATCCTTTAGCAAATCTAAGATTCAAAATTTTTATTTTCTCAAGTTCCTTTCTTAGACTTACTACTTCACATTGTAACTTCTCATTATGCTTTTCCTTTTCTATGATTTGATGCTTGAAAGTATCTACGACTACTTTGTTTTCTTCCAAGAAAATTTTGAGTTGAGTAATTTCTTCAAAGAAATATTTTTCTTCTAATGCATCCACAAATTTATCATTAGACTCATTAGTATTTTTCTCAAAATCCATGAGTAATTTAAGATCTTGATCAGATTCACCTTCTTCACTATTTGACAAGCCATCACTATCTTCATGAGTATAATAACTTCTTCTACTGTCAAACCATCTCCTATTACCTTTTGCAGAATCCTTCCCTTTGTCATGGTTGTCTTTATGAGGACATTTAGCAGCATAATGACCAACTCTACCACAAGAAAAACATTTGAAGGGAAGCTTACCTCTGAACCTTCCGGTGCCCAGTTGAAGTTTCTTTACAAAGTTCACCTCATATTCTTCTGATATGTATCATAATTCCTTGCGTTCTTCCTTTTTTTTTTCCTTTTGCAGATGCTTTAAATTCGGCTTCTCTGACTTCTGAGGGACCTCCTTTCCTCATTTAAAAAGAAGTCAGGATCCCATGAAGTTGAAAAATAGTAAGAGTTTGCAGATCTTGCTTCTCTTCAATGGCAAGTACTTTTGACTCGAATTTAGGAGTTAGAGATCTTAATATTTTCTCTACTAAAGTAGCGTCCTTTATTTATTCACCCAAAATTTTCATGCGATTTACAATCTCATCTATATGTAGAAAGAAACTGGCAATAATTTCATCACTATGCATAATGAGAGTTTCATATTGAATTCTGAGAGTTTGAAGTTTAACACTTTTTACCTTGGTATCACCTTCATAGATTTGAATGATTCCGTTCCATATTTTTTTTGCTGTGTTTAGCTGCATAACTTTGACAAATTCTGATTCTATCAAACTTCCCAATAAAACATTGAAAACTTTGGCATTGGTTTCATACGTCTTCTTTTCTGCTGCATTTGTGGGAACTACAACTGAATATTGGTAACCTCCTTAGACAATTTCCCAAACATCTGCTCTAAGAGACTGAATATAGGATTTGGTTCTTGTCTCCCAATATATAAATTTATTTCCATTGAAAAGTGGTGGTCTGATAGATTCTGATCTGTCTTGATTGTTCATCTTGGGAGATCTTCCTTCAAGCGATCAAGCTTCTTTTGAAGGACCTACTCTGATACCAATTGTTGGGAAAAATACTTGGGGGGGGGGGGGGGGTGAATCAGTATTTTAAAAGCTCTCAATAATAATTTTCTTTTCTAAAATGTATACGTGACTTGACTGAACCCAACTAGCATATATACGTGACTGTTGTAAAAGAAACTAGCGTATGCTCAGTAAACTTGTAAAACAACTAATTCTTTATCTGTTAAACTTTGAACCAAAATGTAAGAGATCTATGAGGTACTTGATAAGTAGTAACTAGGAGCAGTAAGAATAGAATAAATTATCACACATAAGTAAATACACATGAACACTAGGATTTAAGGTGGAAACCCAATGTGGGAGAAAACCACCGCTGCTGTCGTCTAAGTCTTCAAAACTTATTAATATCAAAAAATTCTTACATTCTTGTACTGGTGTAGACTCATACTAGTACGTAGGCACCCACCTACTAAAGGCTACAACCTTCACTCGTTCTCTAGCTCCTAGTAGAAGGGAGCTCCAACCCCCTAATCTGATCACCAACTACTACTGGCAGGAAGCTTCAACTTCCTCACTGAAGGCTCCAAGCCTCAACAATATCCATGGATCACATTTCATCAAATTTTTAGACTGGATCCAATATCAACACCTATGTTAAATCATCACTGTAATACAATCATCAATTTATGACACACTGAATCAACCAACCACTGAAACCAAAACAACCGATACATAACCAAAACTTAACCAATCAACAGGAACAATCAGATCACTGTAACTAGTACACATAACTGAATAATACACATAATCAACTGCAACCCTAATCATTCATTTTCCAAAATGTATATACAACTTCACTTAAGGAAACCCGCATGCCTACACACTTTTTTGGAGAGAGACCCACGTACAGATCTTAATATACTGAAAACTGAAAACTTGACCACTACAATTTATGAAAAGAACACTGAATCATACTCAGATCTACTAGAACACTCTAAACAAATAATAAAACTATCTCTGATCTTCAATTACAATCAACAAGTAATCTTAACAATATTCATTCAATTAATAACCAAATTCAACTTCATCATTTAATCAGATCTACTTCAGGCATTGTCACTCAACCTAGATCAGCATGAGGACATCATTGATAGACAACAGAGAAACAACAACAATGATTAGGTTGACCAGTATTTTATGATCAAAAACCCCTTACTTTATATATGCGACTTTGCAGAAGTGAACCTGCGTGTGTACGTGCTTTTCCTGAAACCAACCAGCGTATAGATCTGCGAATTTTGACCTAAAATTATGCAGCTCTTCAGAACTTTAGAAATACCTAGATCATAATAATCAGAGATAAAAAGATGCGTCCGTACTTAGATCTAGTCAATTCATGAGCAGATCATACAATGAAAAGTCATTTAAGGTCTCATGATCCTGATCCATCATTGTATTCATCGGTTCAATATTTATTTCAGACCAATGTAACAATTATGGCCCTTACAATGCAAGTATACTTTAGATTGAAGTATTCATCAAAAACCCTTGCACTTGCACACCTTAGCACTTTCATCTTCACTTCTTTATATATTTTAGCCCTTATCCAATACCACAGGTCAAAACTACATTAGTGCCGGTGGTAATCTTTGACGGGATCAATATTCGTTGTCGCACACATTACTATGGGCCAATACCATGGCAAGGACCCCTAGTATTTAGAATACCATGGTGCAAAAACCATACACTACTTTTCTTCACTAAACTCGGGTGCATACGTGACTTGGCTTAACAGAACCAATGTATAGTTCTTGAACTTCCAAGTTTATCATTCCTCTGGACTGATTCCTATGAATTCTATTGCTAGTGAGTTACCATCAAGGAAACCACATGCATCATAATGCCAACATTACGTACCTTTCGCACGATGATCTCTGAGTCACCTATTTCTTTAAGAACCCCAACATTGAGGTCAATGGCCTTCTGTAAGCCCAGGTTGAGTGCTTCATATTCCATTGTGTTATTAGTGCACACAAATTCAAAGCAGGTTGAGATAAGATGTTTTCTCTGTCGTGGGTCTACCAAAACACAACCAGCTACAAAGCCCTCCTGTGTCTTGGAATTGTAAAAAAAATAGTCTAAAAATCATATGTACAAGAGCTACACCCTACACTTTTACTAATACTACTAATATCTATTGTACAAAGGTAATTTGCGCTAATTGGACTAGGAAGGAGTTCCAACTATGTGTCTGGTGGGACTGGGGAAGGCTGAGCAAGGTAGCACCCTGGTTCAGTCTCCAAGAAGCAATTACCAAAGATTAGATCTGTGAAAGAAACTGGTTCACTTTTTCCCTCGAAGGGTGTGACAATATGCTTCATGTAAGGACGTAAGTCTACCTAGATTTGGTTGTTTCTTCCCTTGTACAGAATCCATAAAGGTGACCAATCGATAGAAAAATACACCTGTAATTTTCTGGGTCAATCTCTACTTAGCAATACACCGTATGCTTCCGAGATGTCCACAATTACTATATTTATACACTGATGAACTCGTTGATCAAATGATAGGAGGATAAGCACATTTCTAATTTCACCGATAGAATGGAAAAGAGTCCTATCTAGATGGATGATCTGTTCATCTATTTTAGCCTATTTTACATTGATTTTATTAGCTACAGATAGTGGCATTACGTTTACAGATGCATCAGAATCGACTAAGAAATTATGTACATTGTAATTAATTATTTTGAATGTTAACAAAAATGAAGGGCAGAGTGTGTTAGCATCTAATGTTAATGCATTAAGTACATATTCCAAGGTACCAGAAGACTTACCAGATCCCTTATGTGAAGAAGTGTTGTTACCTGAGGCAATTTGCTCAAGAATGAGGACGAGCAGTTGCCGTTGGCTCGCGATCCTTGTAAGTTTGAAAAGTGAAATGTTAGCACAAATTTTCTTCATTTCTTCAACTATATTATAATCAAGTGCAGTGGGCATCGCTGAAGTGTCTGGAGGAGTAACTTGATCTGATACTTCTGGAGTGATGGACTTGATTTTTCCATTGGTGGAAGTACTCTTCGTTGTAATATTGTTTCTAGACTTGCTCTGAGTGGTTTGAGTTGAGTTGACAGGCGGTGTGATCTTCTTTAACAAATGTTCTGTCAGTTTTTTCCTTGTCAACTCTAGTTTAGAAACTGGACCTTGGCTTCTTAATTTATATCGACCATTCTCATTTTGATCCAAGTCCTCACTTAGTGGCTGCTTGTCAACAATTTTCTTTTCAGGCGTGTGTACACAACTGAGGGTATTTACTGCATTCCCAACACTCACAGTTTCTTCGGTTGCAGTGGTTTCTTCCCTTTCTTTTGCAGGCTCAATATGATCATTTGAAAGTACTGTTTCGATAAAATGCACAACTAGAGAATTCATGATGTGATTCCTTTGTGGGCATGTCTTTTCTGAGTGACATTCTTTATGAAATGAACAATATTTATCCATGTCCATGCTCTCAACATTCAACATGACGTTCGAGCTTTGTGAAGAATTGGCTAGCTGATTGTTGTTGTTGCCAAAGTTGGAAATTCTTCTTAGGAAGTTGAATTTAGGGGGCTTATTGCTTACAATGGTCTTTCTTGACCTCTGTTTCAACTCTGCCAACTCGTTGGACAAAGACTTGATAGTACGGGTCAAGCTTTAAGATCGGTTGGTTCTTTATACTTGGCAATACTTAAGGAGGCTTGAGACCTTTTGCCCGTGTCTTTGGAGTCCTTTGATGATTCATCATCCATGATGACTCCAATTGCATGCAAGTCCTTCTCAACTGCAATAGCTTCTTCGTAATTTTCTGCAAGAGTTCCTTTCGTAGTTCTCTTCATGAACTATGTAATGCTTGTTGGTAAGGCATAAGTGTAATACTCAATAGTGATAGATTCATGAGGTTTCATATATGTAGGAAATATGTTCAATATGCGATTGAACCTATGATTAAAATATTTAACTTTCTCTTTCTACACCATCTTCAGATTACCCAACTCTTTCAATAACATCGTAGGGGTTTTGGCAGCGACAATTTTTCCAAGAAACAACTTTTTAAACCCCTTCAATTTTTGGATTGAGTTTGGAGGGAGACTGTGGTACCATACAACTGCTCTCTCATCTAAGGTACAAGGAAAAAGTATACATGCAACATGATCATAATGTACCTCAATCATTTGCAGATGCAAGTAGAAGTTGTCCAAATTGTGAGTCCGCTTTCACTGCTTTGTCAGTGTCATACTTCGCTAACAACTTTTCCAGGTGCCTCGACATCTTGTATAAAACACCTAGTAGAGAAAGTCGGCCCTGAATCATACAACCCAGATCTTGGTCCACCATATCTTCATATTTGTGCTCCTCTTCTTTGTCATAATCTAATGGATCTTCCTCCTTCTTCGAAATCTGATGGATCTTCTTCCTCTTCTTCGTCACTACCAAATCTGCAGAAAGTGTTGTCTGAGAGTACAATGTTGTCTGCGTCACTTCCATTAAAATATGGAGGATGTTATAGTTTCTTTGTGCTTTTCACAGTCTCTACTAACTATTCAAGGGTGGCAAGAACCATACCTTCGACTATTGAAACCACTATCCTAGTCGGAGTGGTTGCGTTCTTTTTTGGAAAATAAGGAAGATTGTGTACTCCAGGAATCAATCCAATAGCTTTTAAAAACTTATAGGTTATAGGAGGGGTGGCTTAGATGCGCTCATAAGATATTTCACAAGTTTGTTCAAGATCAGGTTGAGAAGATCCACTAACTTCAGGAATATGAGCAGGGGAGGTGATAGGAATATTGTTGTTGTTGTCACCTACTACAAATTATGTTTTCAACTATCAAAAGAGTGAAAAAGAGAAGCATGGTTTTTCACAAGTTTGTTCAAGATCAGGTTGAGAAGATCCACTAACTTCAGGAATATGAGCAGGGGAGGTGCTAGGAATATTGTTGTTGTTGTCACCTACTACAAATTATGTTTTCAACTATCAAAAGAGTGAAAAAGAGAAGCATGGTTTTAAGTCATCTTCTAAGCCTCAAAATGAATCAAACTCTAAATCAGACCCTCTCCATTAGAAAGTGCTTTGAACAAGCTTTCCAAGGATATGTGGAAGTCCAAAAATGGACGCCTGGATCAAAAGTTATGGTCTTCGAAGTTCAAGTATGAAAGCCTCAAGGAAAGAAGGAATGTTAGAAGCCTGATATTGGAGATCACAAATCAGAGGTCCAACAACATGACATATCGGTGCATCAAATATTAGAGCCCTGATATATCGGAGGTCTAGCAACATAGAATATCAATGATCGCAATCGGAGGTCCCAGCGGTCAGGCATAATGACGATCGACGATTACAAATCAGAACACTGCAAGAACATCAGTGTATCGCATGTTAGAGGTGCGATATCAGAGGTCATAGTATCAGAGATCAATGGTCAGCACATCGACACATCAAGTAGATTGGCACATCGACAATTGGAGGATCGCAACTCTTGAACGCATGAACCTTGAAAAAGTGTCGATAGTGTAAATCGTCGGGGGACCCAAAAATAAATTTACAAAGGATTTCCCTGCAAAAATAAGGCTAAATGGACCATTTTCTCTCTCCTCCAGTAGGATGCGTGGTAGCTACTGGTTGGTCTCGATAAGCTACATGTGGTGGCACAAGATTGACTTTGATAAGGACACATGAAAAATGAAGTCATCTTGACATGGCAGTACGGAAGGCCACGTGGAAATTTGTTTTGGTATTTTGAGGGGGTGTATGGGGGCATATTCAGGTGACACATGTCACCACTGAGGAAGTGCCACATGGCAATGATGACATCACATAGGCAATCGCATATCGGAGGTTGATGGATATTGGCACATTACAATAGTGCACACTTGAAAAATTCCGATAAAGGGGCTTTGATATAGGGTTGTCACATAGTCGCAAGAAGAGTCAAAGAACCAAAGGCGGGGGGCTAAGGCTAAACACAGAGGGCTATCAACGATCGGAGCAATGAGCATTTCGCAACTCCCAAAGTAAAACCCTGATTGGAAATCGCCGATAAGGGAGCTCCAATATATTGGGCTAGCGCATGGTCGCTAAAGAAACTCAAAGGAAAGGGGCGCTAATATATTTATAAAGGAAAAAGGCCTCTAGAACAGGAACAAAAGGCCCTAGCACCTTAAGGATAAACACTTGGTCATAGCCCCCGGTCATATGAAGAGAAATGCAGAAAGGGGATAAAACAAAGGGGGCCAAAGGATCCCAGAACTCATTTGTTTTGTAATGTTTTTAAGTATAAAGTGTCAATAATGAGAATCTCCAATATATCATTAGGACAATGTTAAGGGGTATATCAGGCCCCAAGAGTGTTACACAAGAAGTTTAGAGGGATGGATGAGTCAACAACTTCGGTTCCCAAGTAGCATAGAGGCCATCACCATTGATCACTCCCAACTCTAGAAAATGGGAAATTCATTCATTTCAAGTAGAAAGCAACAGGGAGACCGACCAAGTAACAGAAAGAGGCACATTGTGGCAGATACATGGCTTGATCGGAGGCCATAATAGGAAGTGGCATGGAGATATTTAGCTAGAATCATCATTCATTTTTTTCCCATGATTTTGTTGTTCTATTTTTTTGTTATTCTGTTATGTTGTATTTTAACGAAAGAAATCATTTTGTTGCAATGATTTAGGTGACAAAGCCTTAACACACTGAGACATCTAGTCGATGAGACAACTGGAGGTCAGGCTAAGACATTTTTGTAACTATTTTCAAAGCTTCTCCTCAGATGATAAATAGAGGGAAGAAATAATTAAGAAATGTTCCCGAATTCTGCAAGCAAGAGGCTCGAATTATGTGGTTCCACATTGGTTCTATTTGCATGTTCATGAGGGATTTGAGCGATAAGTACTGTATGCATATGGAATGGTGATTTGGAATGATATTCAAAGATTAAAGAAACTATTCTGTTGATTCCTATCAGAGCAATGAGAATTATGTTTTCCTCTTTGTATTTCACTTCATGTATGTTTCTCTTCTCCTGAAATTGTGTAATGAAGCTGCCAGTTTCACTTTCTCATGGTTATATGTATGCTACTGAGGAGTAATAGTCCCTGTGTTAATCAAAGATTTACATGTGTTATTTGATAGCTTACAATACCTTTATGATCACATATTTACTTATGCTGATTAGTGACAAGTGTGTCCATGAGATATAGAGTATGAGATCTTAATTTGCGCTCCACAATTTCTGCCAATTCACGTCCTCATTCTTTCATACTTCTGCTGGAGCTTGATGTCCAAGATTCTTCTTTGTACCCATCCCTCTGCATCGAATTCCCTTCTTTTTGTCCTCCTCTTCATGTTAATACAACGCAAATATAAAGGCTACCCATTGTTGTGTGTCGACCACCAGAATCAATCATTTCTCTTTGATATTAACTAGATCTACCCCCTATGTATCCAGATCCATGTATTTTCTTAAGTCTACCTTAATGAAAGACTATTGAACCAAGCCCCCCCTTATTATATTTTTTAGTCTAAGTGATAGTTGGAGTGCAGCAGAAAACCTATTCATAATATTCACATGCACTCATCTCTTAAGATTTCCTAGGCACTAGTCTACAATCAACCCAGAGGCTATCTCTAGGAGTTTCTATATTTCCTAAAGAACTTGTGCAACAATGTATAGAAAAAGTGACAACATATTTTTGGCACCGTTTCTGGGGAAAGTATTAGATATTTTTTCCCTTGGGTATGACAAATATTTACATTCTCTCTGTTAGGTGAGCAAGGGAAGTGTGGGTTGAAGATATCTCACCTTGGTGACTCCATTGTCTCAATTTCATTATAAACACCTTGGCGACTCCACTGTCCATATTTTTATTTGATCACTCTGGCTTATAAGAGGCCCCATACCTGCTCAGATACCTCTCTGAAAAGAACACCACCTATATCTAACCCAGAAAGAATCATATTCAGAAGGATTTGGAAGGAAAAAACACCAAATATTGGTGCTACTGTATCTTCATTTCCTACGAAAACCTTATCCAGCTCACAAAATTCCATAATTCATTACCCTGATTTTCCTCCTAGATTTATGGTATATCCTTTAGAAAGTGGTCAACTACTCAGTACTACCTCCTTGGAGGTCAAAGAAGAATAAGTTTCAATCGACACCCCTTCTCTCTCATTTCCTCTCCTCCCTAAATTTGAGGAGGTAAAAGATATACTCTAGAGAATCCCTACCCACAGTGTGAATAGTTTCTCATTCCATGACTAGTCATTTGTCTTAAAATTGGTCATACCTCAGAGACCCCCAATAAATCAAGCACCACCCCCTATGATCCAAATGGCTATCCCAGGCTTCTTGTTAAAAAAATATGCTCCATTAGACCTGCCTCAACCTTTAAATGCTATGCCACATGACTATCTCAAGCTCCTGCCTAGGTTTAATGAAGAAGCTGACATATCGACACAGAGACACATAGAAATTTTATGTGCCTTTGCAAAAAAATTGAATGTTTAGCACCAGGACGTAGTGTTGAGGCTTTCGTCTAATATTTGGATGGGGAAGTCAGGAAATGGTTCAAATCCTTGCTGAATGATTCTATTACCACTTGGGAAGAAATGGAGAATTCATTTTTGTAGAAATGGGGAGAGAAGAGAGACCATGGATACATTCTTACTGAGTTCAATGCTATGAAGAAGAAGCCTGACGAGGATATCTCAACTTTTATAAAAGTTTTAATAAATTGTACAATAATCTACCTACTAAGATTAAACCTTCACATGCCACTGCCTGAGTAGTTTTTTCTGGGGCCTTTGAATCAGATTTTGGCTTCACACTCAAAGAGAGGAAGTATCGTTCCCTAGACCAGATTCAAACTGATGTTCTCGAGGTAGAAGCAAATGTTACGTCAACTGGGAAGTCAAGAGGCAGATCTAACCCTGGACAGAAGAAACATGGAAAAGAGGAGGCAACTTCCTCAAGTCAAGGAAGAGAATCCCAAGAATAGAGGATCGAGGAGATGGATATGTTGATAAATAACTTATCAAATAAACTGAAAAAAATTGAGCTGTAAAATAAATGCCTTCAACGACAGAAATTTCCAGCTTCCAATCGGGGTTTCAATCCCCAATACAGAAGGCCTCCCCTATAGATACTACAAAGGGAGAGGAAAGAGCAACAAGATCACATTCATCCTCCACTATATATAGAAGATGATCCAGAGGAACATACACCAGATGCTAATGAAGTTAAGGGGAACTTGTATTCCTCTTTCTTTGATGAAGAACAAGAACTCATAACATATGAAGAAGAGGAGGAGGAGCTTGAGGCAATGCTGAACAATGACGAGATCGATGACTACTGCAAGTAGTTCGCTGATTTCATGCAGGCTCAGCTACACAAGAAATACGATCTATGGTCATCTAGAAAGAGATCAAGAGGGCAAGACCAAAATGAAGGTACTTCTTCCCCAGAGCCTCCTAAGCAAACTGACAAGGGGAAGGGGATTTTAGAGCCGATTATTCAAAAGAATAAGGGGTCCTCAGACCCAAACTGCCATAAGCCTGAAGCCCTCCAAGAAGAGAAATCACCTCCCCCTTCCAGACCCATCTATGAAAAATAAAAGGATTCAGTAGAAGTTAGCACAACAGAAAAGGGCCCTGCCATCTTCAATCTTCAAAAAGAGCTTGAGAAAGTCAAGATCCCTGTCTCGTTATCTAAACTCCTAAAACAAAACACCTATAACTCTGAATTTCTCAGTTCATGTTTCCATCTGCTTCAGTCCAACCTTTTGATAGTTTAAACCTCCAAGAAGAAAGGCCAATGGTTCTCTTTGGACCCCATGTCGAAGAACAAGATCCCTCCACACCACCTTTCTATGTTACTCTAGTGGTACATGACCTCCTTATCCATAACTGTATGTTGGACTTGTTAGGGTCCTATAATTTATAGGATCTGAAGGTGATTGAGTATTTTATCTCAGGAATCTTATATTGTAAATAATTGTCAATCTGAAAAATATTTCCAAATTAAAGAAAAATAGAATACTAAATGAAAAGAGGGTATAAAAAAAGAAGGAAAAAACAAAAATATTGAAAAAGAATAAAAGATAGAACCCCATCAAAAGAAAAACAAAAAGAAATAATACTAAAAGTGTTGCAAGTTTAAATTCCATTACTGATAGATAGTTTTCTTCATCATTGATAAATAAAGGTTGTGTGCAACTTGTTTAAAATGCCACAATGACTATCTATTTGTTTAATCATACAATACAATCATGGTTAAACATGTTTAAATTTCTGTAATAGATTAGAGAATAAAGATTTTCCAAACAGTTTAATCTTGGTAAATCAGTAGTTAGGTAGAAAATGACATTGATTCAACTATTTAATCTGAATCAATAGGAGAAATAAGTGATAGGATTTAGATAGTTTTTCGTTTTGTCAAAAAGAAAAAAATGGGTATGCTAGTCTAAGTGCACCCCTTAGTAGAATAAAATGTTAGTTTAGTTAAAGGTAGGTAAAATAGTTGGTTTTATAAGTATTCTTATACACCATTTTATCCTAAGTTTAAGGACATTGTAAAAAGGAAAAACATGCATGATAGGATAAAGTGTTTTCATATATTTCATATTTCACCTTTATCCTATGTTCGAAAGAAAAGAATAAAAGCACATATGAGCGAAGGTTTCTTTGTCGTATTTGGTTAAAGGATAGCACTGTTAGAACATCGAGATCCTCTCCCCCTCATGATCCACGGTCCATATCTTTTTTCGGCCCCCCTCTCCATCCTACCTTTACCACCCGGGGGGGGGGGGGGGGGGGGTCTGAAAAGGCTATTTCTTCCGTCGGGCCCCATCCTAACGTGGCACCCTCTCCTGATTTCGTACCCCCCCCCCCCTTGCGATACTACTTACCACCCTCTACCCCCTCCGAAACCACCTTTCCCTTCACCCACTTTATTGTGTCCCCGCTTCCACACCTCCACCACTCACCTCCCGCCATGTCACCTAGCTGTTATCCAATTAATTGCTCTCCCGACAAAAATAACTATTTGAAATTCAATTCGCCTTCCCGGGTAACCGTTCAAAATTAACGATCCCGTGCCACCTCCAATGGTTTTCACCTCTCTGCCTTTAAAAATCTTTCAAAACATTGCCTTTCTCTCCTTTTCACTGGCTTATCCCCTGTAATTCATAAATTTTACACAACGATCATTTTCAAAGTATTTGCACAATCAGACCAAGATCGGAATTGAAAGTCCTATGTTTGCTTTGCCTGACACTTCATTACCTCAGACTTTTCTTGGTAAGCTACCCTGTCGCTTATTATTAATTTTTGATAACACAATCATGCCTCCAAAGAGTAAAACCCGAGAGAAAATTGTCAATCCCTTGATCCCTCCCTCCATAGATTTAGATCACATCCCTTTAGCTGATAGGGATTATCAGATTAATGAAACCCAGTGTGACTGTGAGTTTTTAGAGCTATACAGTTGGTTGGAAGACAAGCATGTAGACAAGATTGATGAAATTGGACTCTAGGAGTCAAATATTCCCCATTATATCTTCCCTCTGACCTTCCAAGCCCTTGAATTCACTAGAAAATGTCAGGCTTGTTATGTCCCTACCGAAAGAGCTATCATGGCCCCATCTAGTGACATCTTGTTTACAATTACTGCCCAGTCTATAGACCAAATGATGCTAGCGCCTCCTATGGAAAATAATGCCCCTTTCTCCTTAGAAGCCCTCACCCAGCTTTATCAGAAGCTGGATTTCACTACAAGAGCCAAAATATTTGAGATCTTCTTGCCTGAAAATGCCCAGTTACCTAAGAAGAATCCTCCATACCCTTCCTCTATCTTCCCTGATCAAGCTAAAGAAATTATATCCATAATTTCATATATTTTGGGTTATTATTTTGATCAGTGGGTAGATGAGCTTATTTTAGGTTTCCTCTCCATATTTTCCACCGATAGTAAACCATCCATTGTATCCAATTTCACTCAATTCTTGGCTGATAGGATTCATGAACAGTTTCTTAAATTTCCCACAGAGAAAGTGTTTACTTACACTTCCATTTTAATCTACATGTTCCTTTATTAACAAGCAGACAAGTTCAATTTTTCAATGCAGAAGCTAGATGATGCAAGAAACTAGCAACCGATGATTTTTTGGACTTCATTGGTCATGAAAGAGCAGAAATAATTCTCATACAAGAAGTTTTTTGAAGAATTTGTTCACCCAACAATGAACATCCTAAACAACTCAATACAACCTAGAATCAGTGAAGATATTAATTTTTTTTTACATCTAACAGATCAAGCCAAAACTGGATGTTGGTATTTATATTAAAACTACACAGAAATCATACTTTATGGATGTGAATTGGCACCATACAGAATCCCAAAATACCTCCCCTTGAGGATTTTCGCCTTGGAATACATTAGGCAGATGTTAAATTATGATGACATTCATTTTGTGGTGGCTAAGAAGAAGTCACAGTTTCGCATAAAGACACAGGTGGGCCCATTTATATGTAATACTAGGACAACAGGTGAAGAAGCAGACAAAATTATTAAAGAGATGAAATTTAGCTTGATTTTTACATGGTCTTATGACCCTTGTGGTATTATTTCAAAGCTTAGAGTAGAAAACAAAACTACTCCCTACATCCATACCTCAAGGCCTGAGATAGAAAAGTATGCAAATAAGTTGGAATGGACAGAGAATACCTTGCAGGAAGCTGAAGAACAACTCTTTTCTACTTCAAGTTTACAAACTCCCACTCCTCAGGAGAAAACAAGTAAAAGACAAAGAGAGGAGGGATCATCATCAACAACAGGTAGTGAGGCCAAAGAATTCAGGATCAGTTACAGGAAAAGGGAAAAAGTGACTCCTAGGACATATGTTGAAAAGGAGATAGAAGAGCATGCTGCCATCATAATTATAGACTCACCTCCTGCAAGCAACAAATTTGTAACATCTTCTACTGGACCTTCATCATCACAAGGTTAGAAGGAAACAGAGCTAGATTCACAGAATGTCCAAGGAGAGAAGGAAAAGATTGTTTTTGATAGGTACAAAGAAATTAAACTTAAGAATGATATTCTTAAAAACAGTACCTATAATCAGTTTTGGAAGCAGACCTCCAGCTCACAGAGCAGATTGTTATCAGTTTTTGACACAGAGCATGGAAAGATGCAGATGGCCTTCCTTGAGGCCCAAATTCCACATCCAAAAACATCAGTAGACTACAAGAGTACTACATTTGAGTTCAACACCAAAGACATTCATCCCATTGATAAAATGGAGATGCATAAGCAAACTAGTGAGATTAGTTCTTCCACATTAACTAATATTGCTATGTCATTGTCCAAGTTACAGGTTTCATTTGCCAATATCCAGTCTTAGTTGAAAATGGAGAAGGTATCCTCCTTAGAAAAGGATAATAGGATCAAATCTTTGGAAGGTTTGATAATCAAGATAGGATATGATCCTAAAGATGTAAATGTTGCAGAGGAGATCATCAAGAAGAAAATATGGATTCTGCAGCATTGAGAAAGCAACTTAAGTTGCTAGTCATAGAGGATCCCTTGACCAAAGACATTGAAGAAAATGATGCACAAAAGGTTGACATGATGATGCTCATCATAGAGCAGAATATACAGATTAGATAGATGGAGGTAGAAATGGAGAAGATGATAAAAGAGAAAGAATAGAGTCAGAAGATGGCCATTGTCCTCCTAGATTCCATACCCATTTCTCAGCTTCCAGCAACAGTAACAACCCCTACAACTACTTCTTCCACTCATATTGCAAGTGCTAAACATGTGATAAAGGCACTAGAGAACATGTCAATCCAGTCAGAAGAGATCAAGACTTTGCAGGGGAAGATCAAAGCTCTAGAAGAATAGAAAGCCAGAGCTGAAGCTTCTCGTCTTACTGAAGTGAAGAAATCACAGAGACTATTGGAGAGGTTGAAAAAGGTAGAAAAAGATACCTCAATTGGTCAAACCTTGGCCCAAGCCAAGGAAACCATTTGGATGGGTATTCTGGACTCTATGAATGATATTTTGCCATCTATCCAAATCATCTTTGAACAGAAAGAATTGATAGAAAAAGCCACAGAAACCATTGTTCAGGTAAGGGAAAAGCTTGGAGATATGCCCACAAAAGCCTCCAACATTATCATATTCCTGAATTCTAAGTCTAAATATGAACTTGAAGAATTAGGAATTAGTGACAGGACTGCCACTATTTTGGAAGTCAAGAAAGTTTTGACTAAAAGGAACCTCATTGATCAATTGGAGGAAAGATGTGAAACACTAGAGCTAGGAGTGAACAGGTTTTGTAACATAATTGAAGCATTAATCCAGAAAGGGTTGCCCAGCATATATGTGATTAATGATAAATTGATCACTTAGGAAGACTATGTTTTGAAGATGAAGGAAATGGCCAGAAGCAGTGTCAAGTTCAGTGGGATAAAGGGCAGTATGACAACAAGAGCATTTTTAGAAACCATGGAAAATGACTTCTACATCCAGAATGAGGTAAAACATGTTTTTACAATGAATCCAACTTTTGCAAAATACACAGAGGTTGATGACATTTACTGGAGGGTAATTAAATTGAACATACCAGATGAAAAAAGATGGGAAGAAGTTTGTGATTTACTGGATTAAAGGTTAATTTAGAGGCAGTAAAAACAATGGCCAACACAATAGCCATCACAACAGCCAACACATTAATGCAACACAGTTTCAGGTTGATTCAGCAATCGAACCCACCAAAGCAGAGCCACCTTTCCATGCAGCTGTCTATGTGGCCTATTTTTCTTCCAAAGATAAATCTTATTGTTTAGAATTAGGCTAATAATACACTGTCGGTTGAGACAATGATTTTGTAATGATTTTGTAATTATTAGTATAAATACTTCACTGTTTGAAGTATTAAGGGTTGACTTTTGAATGTAATTTCCTTTGCATATTGTAGTTTTTCAAAGTTGCCAGAGCACTGATAATATAGGGACCTTTTTCATAGGATTCATGTGGTGTACCAAATGGTGATGTGTTTCTTCAGTTCATTTGTTTTAACATTGTTTTCATTTCTATGTTATTTCTAAAAATATCAATTACTTAACAGAAACTGTGATGAATAGGATATGTTATTTAGAGCACCCTATTCTGGCTGTTAGTAATTTACATGTTTTCTTCTGAAGTCAAATTAAGGAATTCTTAATTGCTCCTTAATTTCTACTGAACCTTACATTTTTTCTATTTCACAATTCATTTAATATTATGAAAGATCCAACTAGTACAACCTAGCTTGCCCTGGGAAAATCCTCTAAAATTTGATGCCAAATCCAGTTAAATCTTCAGACTCCATAGCCCAATGGAATTATAACCATTAAATCAACCAAACCATTCAAAGAAAACAATCAGTACAGTCATAACTAGCCTAAAATTCACATAAAACAAAGCTAAATTTTATAGAGAGATCCCTCTCTGAAGCTGGCAGGGCTAGATCCTAGCTTCCAAAGTGGTTTTGATGATGTCCTATGTGTTTACTCCCTCAACCTCAAAAATACAGAACGACATCATGACTCATGTGCTTCTCATAATTTGTAGCCATTGTCAGTAATGGAGCAACTAGGTTTAGAGATAATACCATAATAAGATCTCTACTCTTTTGACTCCAAGAGGGTAAGGTGCTTGGGTGTGATAAAGGACTTGGTGGTGAATTTGACCCATATCCCAGTGAAAATTCTAGTGATGGACATTGTAGTAGCCAATATCCCTGCAAAGTTCGGTATGCTTTTGTCCAGATATTGGGGATCAAAGATTGGAGGTTCCATCAAATTGGATCTTACTTATGCTACCATCCCTATCTTTAGTGGAGATTAAAGGTGACTGTACAGGGAATCAAGCTTCGTTAAAACAATCAAGAGAGATTACTTCCCAAACAATGCTCCAGTGTCTAGGAATGAGAGGGATCTATCCTTGTTAATGCTAGAAGAATATGGTTTCATTTTAGAAGAAACAAAGGTACAACCTAAAGGCAGACTAGATCAACAGCTCAGAGATTATGGCAAAGTCTGGAAGCTGTACTTTGATGGTGCAACTTCTAAAGAAGGAAATGGGATAGGAGTATTATTGATATCTCCAGAGGGTAGCCTGATTCCCTCTCATTCAAATTTGAATTTTAGGCAAAAAATAATGTGGAAAAGTATGAGGCATTGCTACTAGGCTTGTAAGAAACAAAGAATTTGAACATTGAATGCCTGACGGTGTTTGGAGACTCAGAACTAGTGGTGAAGTAGATCAAAGACCAATGTCAAACTAAGCACCCCCGATCGAGGGCTTACAAAAATGAGGTTTGGGATTTAATTGACAACTTCTTCCTAGCTTTTAATGTCCAATTCTTACCCAGGGAAGGAAATCAAATGGCTGATTCCTTGGCTATAACTTCCAATAATTTCAAGCCACTGCAAAATCCACTCCTTAGATATGAAATTGAAGTTAGGTACATACCCTAAATGCTTGACAATGTAAAACAATGGTAGGTGTTCGAAGATGATGAAAAAATTAGGTGTTTCATGGAAGTCATTGGGGAATTCTCGAGTTTGGTGATTGACCAAGAAGAAGAAGAAGTAACAAAGGAACAACCAACATCTTGGGAGGAAACTATCACAGGACACATAGTTCTACAGCTAAAGGGAAATACTATTCTTTGTGGTCTAGTTCCTTTGGAGAGGATATTCAAATCCAATGATGTGGCTTCACAACCTATTGAACAAGGAGTTGATGAACAAGTGGAGGATTGCAACATCGGATCAGAGAACAAACCCTGCATGATTAAGTTGTCAAAAGGATCCCCCAAAAATATAAACAAAGATACTTAAATCTCTTTAAAACTTATAAATATGTATTTTCTTGGTCATATGAAGATTTAAAGACTTTTGATACCAATGTTATTCAACATAAGATTCCCTTAAAGAATGGTATGAAGCCTTGTAAGCAGAAACTCAGATAGATCAATCCCCTTTTACTCCCATCCATCGAGAAGGAAGTGAGGAAGTTGCTTCAAGCCAAGATCATTGTACCATTGAGGTACTCAGAGTGGGTGGAAAACCTGGTTCCTGTCAGGAAGAAGAATGGAGAGATAAGACTGTGTGTGGATTTCAGAAACCTCAACAGAGCTTCATTGAAAGACAATTACCCATTTCTAAAAATGGATTATATATTACAGAAGGTAGTTGGCTCAACTCGGATGTCCATGATGGATGGCTTTTCAGGGTATAATCAAGTAGCAATCCATCCTGATGATCAGAAGAAAATTGCATTCACTACACCTTGGGGGACCTTCATGTATGCAAGAATGCCATTTGGCCTTATAAATGAAGGAGAAACCTTCCAGAGGGCAATGGATATAGCTTTCGTGGGAGAGCAGGATAAATTCGTAGTGGTCTACCTAGATGATATCACTGTTTTCTCTAAAACAAATGAGGAGCATATTGAACATTTGAAACTTACTTTTGAGAAATGTAGGAAGTATGGGTTGTCTTTAAATCCAAATAAATCCTAGTTCACTCTGAGCAAAGGAAAACTGTTGGGGCATATAGTAGCACAGGAGGGGGTGAAGATTGATCTTAAGTGCGTAGAAGCCATTAGTCACATTTCCCTACCAAGAAATAAAAAGGAGGTCCAAGTGTTCTTGGGAAGGATTAACTTCTTGAGAATATTTATACCTAATTATGCAGAGATAGTGAAAGGCATCACAAAGATGTTGAAGAAGGAGAACGAAGTAAAGTGGAGCCCAAATTCCTGAGAATCATTTTCTAGGATCAAGAGATATTTTGCAGAAGCCCCTATGCTAGTTAGCTTGATTTTACATGCCATTTTACATATATTCTTTTGCCTCCCCTCATACTATAGTTGTTGTTTTATCACAGAAGAATAAGTAAGGTCACAAGCAACCTATAGCATTCTTCAGCTAGGTGTTGCGGGAGGTTGAAATGAAATATAACATATTGGAAAAATAGGCTTATGACATGGTCAAAGCTTTGAAGGCCTTCATAGTTTATGTTTTACATTCTAACATTATGTCTTATGTTCCAACAACTATTGTTAAAGACATCCTGGTGCAAGGGGACAATGATGGAAAAAGAGGTAAATGGATTGCAAAAAATCCAAGGGTATGACATGGATATCAAGCCCACTAAAATCATCAAAGGACAGGGATTGGCCAAAATCTTATCAAAGTCCAATTTCCAGGCCTTGGGGATTAACCTATTGATAGAATAAGATGAAGAGGGGACACAACAACCATTGATCAAGACATCGGTCCAAAAGATTCATATCAAGTATGAAACATCTACCTGGTATAAGGATTTCATCCACTATATTCTATTCTTGAGGTGCCCAGTGAACATGGATAAATCCAAGTATAGAGCATTAAGGTTACAAGCCCAAAAGTTTATTATATCAAATGGAAAACTATACTAGAAATACCCAGTGAGAATTATTCTTCTATGTTTGGTAGAAATAGAGACTCAAAGGATGATTGATGATTTCCATAGTGGCATTTGTGGGGGGCACTATAACTGGAAGACCACTGTGCATAAAATATTGAAAGCAAGATTCTATTGGCCTAAACTATTCGAGGAAGTTCACTCTTATGTTTGGGCCTGCCAGCAGTGTCAAGTGTTCACTGAGAAGCATAAATTAGCCCCACTCCCCTTAATCCCTGTTTGTATAGAAGAGCCTTTCAGACAATGGGGCCTAGAATTTACCAGAGAGATACACCTGCCTTCCATCACCCCACACAAGTGGATACTCATAGCCAAAGAATACTTCAAAAAATTGGTGGAAGAAATCCTAGCCGGGAAATGCAACTGACAATGTGGTCATAAATGTTTTGGAGAAAAATATCTTGGCTAGGTTTGGGTGTCCTGTGAAAATTGTGACTGATAATGCTCATGGTTTTAAGTCTGTAAAATTTGTCAACTTCTATTAGAAATTCAACATTACAGTTGGCCACTCTACTACCTACTATCCTTAGGGAAATGGACTAGCTGAGTCTTCCAACAAAATGGTGGTGAGGATCCTGAAGAAAACAATTGTAGAAAGCTAGAGAAATTGGGACTCGAATGGGATAACAGGGTAACTCGAAAAAGGTCCACGAGGAAATTTCCTTATGAATTGGTCTATGGGAAAGAAACCATATTCCCTATACAACTCACTATGCCAGTTGCCAAGATGCTACAAGATGTGGAAGAAGAAGAAAACTCCCTGACTCGAAGTATTAATCAACTAGTGGAGCTCCAGGAGAACAAAGAGTAGGTAAGCCACAATTTAATCAACTACGAGCAGAAGATGAAATCTTTGTTCAATAAGAAGGCTAAGACAAACCTCTCCAGCTAGGAGATCTAGTTTTGAGGTGGGATGTGAGAATAGAAGACAAAGGGAAACATGCCAAACCTGATCCCTTATGGTTTGGATCCTTAAAGATTTCTGAGACAAAGAGAAACACTAATTTTTTGATGGAAAACTTGGAGGGTGAGATGCTTTAGCTGCCTGTAAATGGGTAATTCCTCAAGCTTTACTTCTAGCACTGAGAGGTTAATTTCTCACTCATTATACATACCGATGATCCATTGTAAAATATCAATAATACTTTCAGTTCTTTATGTTTATTTTTATGTTTTTATATACTTGAATAAAATAACTCCATGCCCAATGGATAGAAGGGTATTGGTCTGTAGGTTCTCAGCACCTTTCTAGCAAGGCATTGTCCCCAGGTGGAGCCAATGTTGTCACCTACTGAAAATTATGTTTTCAACTGTCGAAAGAGTGCAAAATATAAGCATGGTTTGCAGGCATATTCCAAGCCTCAAAAGGACTCAAATTCTAAATGAAACCCTCTCCATTGGAAAGTTCTCTGAACAATCTTTCCAACGATATGTGGAAGTCCAAAAATGGAATCTTGGAACAAAAGTTATGGTCTTCTGAAGTTCAAGGATGAAATATTCAAGGAAAGAAGGAATGTCAGAAGCCTGATATCAAAGATCACAAATAGGAGGTCCAACAACATGGCATATCGGCACATCAAATATCAGAGCCCCAACATATTGAAGGTTCAACAACATAGAATATCGACAATTGCAATTGGAGGTCCCAACAGTCTGACATATCGAAGATCGGTGATCGTAAATTAGAACTACAAGCACATCGACATATTGCATGTCAGAGGTGTGATATCAAAGGTCACAGTATCAAAGATTGACGGTCGGCACATCACAACATCAAGTAGATTGGCACATCAGTGATTAGAGGATCGCAACTCTTGAACGCGTGAACCTTGAAAAAGTGTCGATAATGTAAATCACCGGGGAACCCAAAAATAAATTTACAAATATTTCCCCACAAAACCAAGGGTGAATGGACCCTTTCCTCTTGCCTATAGTAGGACACATGGCAACTTTTGGTTGGTCCCGATAAGCTACACGTGGCGGCACAAGATTGGCTTCGATAAGGACATGTGGAAGATGATGTCAACTTGACGTGGCAGTATAAAAAGACACGTGACAGTCTGTTTTTCCATTGTGAGGGGGGCTATGGGGACATATTTGGGTGACACATGTCACCACTCAGGAAGTGCCATGTGGCAGTGATGATGTCACATCGATAATCACATATCGGAAGTTGATGGATATCAACATATTACAACAGTACACACTTGAAAAACGCCGATAAAGGGGCTCTGATACAGGGTTAGTGCATAATCGGAAGAAGAATCAAAGAACCAAAGGCGTGGGGCTGGGGCTAAATGCAGAGGGCTATCGACGATCAGAGAAACAAGTGTGTTGCAACTCCCAAAGTAAAACCCTGATTGGAAATCATTGATAAGGGAGCTTCGATATATTAGACTAGTGCATGGTCACTAGAGCAACTCAAAAGAAAGGGGTGCTAAGCTATTTACAAAGGAAAAATGTTCCTGGGATAGGAACGAAAGGCCCTAGCACCTTAAGGCTAAACACCTGGTCATAGCCCTCGGTCATATGAAAAGAAATGCAGAAAGGGGCTAAAACAAAGGGGTCCAAAGGATCCTGAAACTCACATGTTTTGTAATGTTTTTAAGTAGAAAGTGCCAATAATGAGGATCTACGATATAACATTAAGATAGTGTTATTGGGTATATTAGGCTCTGAGAGTGTTACACAGGAATTTTAGAGGGATGGATGAGTCGACAACTTTGATTTCTGAGTAGCATAGAGGCCATCACCGTTGATTGATCCCAACTCTAGAAAATGGGAAATTCATAGTGTTATTGGGTATATCAGGCTCCGAGAGTGTTACACAATAATTTTAGAGGGATGGATGAGTTGAAAACTTCTATTCCTGAGTAGCACAAAGGCCATCACCATTGATCGCCCCCAACTCTAGAAAATGGGAAATTCATTCAGTTCATGTAGAAAGCGATAAGGAGAATGGCCAAGTAACAGAAAGAGGCACATTGTAGAAGATACGTGGGTTGATCGAAGGTCATCAGAGGAAGTGGCATGGAGATATTTAGCTGGAATCATCATTCAATTTTTCCCATGATTTTGTTGTTATGTTTTTTTGTTATTCTGTTATGCTGTATTTTAAAGAAATGAATCATTCCGTTGCAATGATTTGGGTGATAGAGCCTTAACACGTCGAGACATCTAGTCCATGAGACAGATGGAGCTCAAGCTAAGATATTTTTGTAACTTCTTTCAAAGCTTTCCTCGACCGATAAATAGAGGGTATAAACAATTAAGTAAGGTTCTTGAATTCTGCAAGCAAGAGGCTTGAATTCCATGGTTCCAAATTGGTTCTATTTGCCTGTTCATGAGGGATTTGAGCAATAAGTGCTATATGTATATGGATTGGTGATTTGGAATGATCTTTAAAGATTAATGAAACTATTTTGTTGATTCTTATAAGATAAATGAACAATATGTTTTCCTCTTTGTATTTTACTTCATGTGTGTTTTTCTTCTCTTGAAATTGTGTAATGAAGCTGCTAGTTTCACTTTCTCATGATTATATGTATGCTGCTGAGGAGTAATAGTCCCTGTGTTAATTAAAGATTTACATGTGTTAGTTGATAGCTTACAATACCTTTATGATCACAAATTTACTTATGTTGATTAGTGACAAGTGTGTCCATGAGATATAGAGTACGAGATCTTAATTTGCGCTCCATAATTCTTCCAATTCACCTCCTCATTATTTCATACTTATGTTGGAGCTTGATGTCCAAGATTCTACTTTGTACCCAACACCTTGCATCAAATTCCCTTTTTTTCTGTCCTCCTCTTCATGTTACTACAATGCCAATATTAAGGATGCCTATTATTGTGTGTCGGCCACCAAAACCAATCATTTCTCTTCGAGATTAACTAGATCTACCCCCTGTGTATCCAAATCCATGTATTTACTTGAGTCTAACTTAATGAAATACCATTGAACCAAGCCCCCCTTTATTATATTTTTCAAAATAAGTGACAATTGGAGTGCAGTAGAAAGCCCTATTCATAATTTCACATGCACTAGGCACTGGTCTACAATCAACCCAGAGGTTGTCTCTAGGAGGTTTCTATATTTCGTGAAGCACTTGTGCAATAGGTGATAGAAAAAGCTACAACAATTTCCTTGAACAAAAGAAGTATGATGAGGGTGGGTGAGGTTATTAGCCATAAAAATATGGCTTCCCTCCTTCTAGCACCATAAATGTTGACAGTGCTGGACATGCCAACATTCAAGGTGTCTCCCCGATGTGTGGTCCCAATTAGATATCACACCATTTGGGATATGATCCTCATATAGAATACGACCCAATTACCATTTTTTTAAATATTTTTCTTGGATCTAACTTCCAGCAAGAGAGAGGGATGCACATGTGCCTTCGAAAAGCAAGTAAGTGTGCCTGGTGAGTGTCTGGTTGTAGGTGTGTCAATGTTCTTCTACTATGGAGGGAAAAGAAAGTGAGCCTCTAAGAGAGAGGTAATAGTATCACTTTGGTAGAAACAAACACAAACAATATATATCCATCTAACATCCACAGGAATAGTCCACAAAGATGCGACAGGCATTGCAACCATTACAACACATTATCAATATGATAAGCACTAAAATAATCAAAATAGTTCAACTCCTTTAGTACAGGTAAAAACAAACATGAATCATAAACATTCACAGAACATTATTACAAACATTCATAATCCATGCATGAAGAATGTGTTGGCCATCAAGATTCATATATTCAGTAAACTTCCCAAGACAAATGTATACAACGAACACCACTAGCTCCAATAATGGAGTGTTGGAGCCACCACTTGGTCCCAAAAAGAAATAAATTATCTCTCCGATTCCTTGCGGGAGGAGCCAAGGTGAAAATTCCTCTGCTCATACAATTAGGGTGTATATATAACTAATGGGGTGATGTTTCACCTCCCTTGTCACTCTTTGAATCCCTTGTGTCTGTTTGACTTCCTATGACTTTTCAACTTTACATGACTCTTCATATTCTGTACATGTCCTTTGGACTTCAACTTTATAATACATTTGAAAAGGAATTTACATAATCCACAAAAGTGATGTGGCATACGGTGACTCATCACATGACATGACATGACACTGATGACATGGACTGCATGATAAAATGGTAATTTCAAGTCATTCTTGCTGCTTATTTGCTATGTGTCTTCTTGGGAATTTTCTTTTGTCCACCTCCATATGGATTAGAGATAAGGAGTCTTTAGTGATATCATATCTTGAGAAACGGTCACAAACTGGTGTCCCTTTCATTTCTTCTAATTGACTCGGTTGCATATTCAACTACAGAGGTGTCTTCTTGCATTTTCCCCTTCTCCATCTCCTTCTTCATCATCCTATCATGGTATGATCGATTACCTACATATGTGACGCAGGGTTACCCCTACTTTACCCACAGTATGCATATAGACCTATGCATAAACCATTTTCTACCCAGGAATTTATATGACGATACGACCAAAGGTTCATTATAACTAAACAATGGTTAAGGCCCCCTTAATTAGAACTTATATGGAAACATTTATTCATTAACCCCATAGTCTAACCCTTCATATCCTTTCCCTGTCGGGACTCTTTACATCCTTATAAACCTTTTATAATAGATATCACATAAAACCACATAAATTATACCTTTTTTTGCCTTTCATAAGCCTTTGCATAGTTCCCAAGACTTGCCTTTATTGCAATCGCTCATTGCAGTCCTCCGCGCTCATATGACTCTTATCACCCCTTTCGCATTCGATATGCGACTATCGGAATCGTTTAACACCACTTTTACATTAAAAGACTGGGACCCCACTTTAACCGTAATACATAGAATTACATTGAAATTCTGCTCCGAAACACATAAGCGGATCTCAAATATTATACATACGCATTCATATTTATTGTTGGGTCCGTTAATACCAAATATTTCCGCATTGTTGCTCTGATCTTCGAAACGCCCGACCTCTAATCGCCCCGACCTCCGATCTTCAATCTGCCCGATCTTCGATCAGCGCTTATCACTATCGGCTATCGGCTATCACACCATCCTTTAGCTCCTAATCTTTGCGATATGCGATTACATCTCAACCATCGATCAGGCTCGCGATTCGACGGTTGACGATTAATCGCATGATCGCAATCGCTTATTCCCTTAGGCCATCCGATAACACTTGGAGGGTTTCCACCAATGCGATATTCTTCTCTCTCCTCTGCGATTGGATCTGGTCTGTTGATCTATTGGATCCAACGGTTTCTGTACATCACCTCTTCACTTCTCTGCTCTTCTCTTTGCTTATGATTTTACACTATTTCTTCAGTATTTCTGTGGTTCCGGTTTTCTTCAAGGTTCTGATCCCTTGGCTGTTTCACTGCACACTACCTCCTGAGCTTTGGCTTTGATCTTTCTAATGGATTCAATGATCCATTATGATCCTCCTCGTCATGTCCCTCTCTGTGTAATTGTTGAACTCCACCTGCAACTCTCTGTTACACAGAATATGCTAATTCATTCATTCATCATTCAATATTCGATAACACACTTATACAAATTGGAATTTGAATCTCTGTGCATATATATATCAACAAACAATTACATAATGAGACTCTTTGTCTCTCCTTGGCCTGATCTTCTAATTTAATGGCCTCTGTTCATTATCTGCCCGTAGGCTTACAAACACTAGCTAAATGTCTAACTCTCTCTCTCTCTCTATCTTTGTCTACCCCTGTCTATGCCTTTTAGGCTTACATTTATACAAAAAGGGATTCTAAAACCAATTCCTGGTTTAGATCCATAAGCTTCTCAACAAAATCCTAAAATCTCTTTCTCATCCCTAAGGATTCTCTCAAATCCACAAAATCATGAACTGAATCCTAATCTAAGATTTACAATCAATTCTCAATCCTCTCATCACTCAACTATCCTAAATCTCTCATGTTCTCCTACATTTGAGAACATTTACAATTATGCCTCACCATATTCAATTAAATCCTATTCTAGCTTCTCTCATTAAAATCACTCAAAACTCTTAATAATTACATTAATTCAATACTTAGGAAACCAACTTCCTTGAAACACAAGACCCCCTATGTATACTAAAATACAATGATAATTTTGAGCTGAATGCTCCTACATCAGACTCCCCATGTAATAAAAATTTATGACCACCTGGTCATAAGTCTGGATAATTGATTCCTCCTGGATCCCAGACTTTATTTTGTAATCTGTCTTTGCTTGTCCATTGTTCTATTGCTGCTATTGTCTGCTGCTGTTCTCCAGGTCTCCATACCTTATGCTGCAATGCTCCACTTGCCATGCTCTCATGGTCTACTGCTGCCTTCCTCTTGTTGTCACTCCTCTCCTTTCTTGTTGTTGTCTTCTTCCGAGACACTTTCATCATTAACCTTCTTATCAGATCAATTTCTCTGTCCAGTATATCCTCAGTTTGCTGATTGATTTCATATCTTGATTGATGAACTCTCCTTTTTCCTTGTTCTGCACTTATTCTGATCGCCTCCTTTTCATCCTTACCTTCTTCTTTACTGTTATCTTGCACCTTTTCAGCTGCTGCTATATTGGCTTTCAGAATAATTTCCTGCTTCTGTTTTCTGCACCTGTCAACTTCTTCTTGATTATTATTTATGACAACTTCTTTGTCATCCTTCTTCAACAATTTATCCTGAACATTTATCCTCTGCTCTTCTAACTTTCTTCTTTGAAAGTCTAACTCTCTATATAACTCAATGATTTTACTTGGAGTAAACTTTGGAAATTTTACACAATCTCCTATTTCTTCATTTGTTATTGACCCATCATCACATGGTCCTTCTTCCTCTGCTAAATCTTTATTAACATCCTTCAGTAGATGTTCTTCCTCTTCTTCTTTCATTTGGTTGTCCACCTGTGCCAAATATGTTCCAGTTTCTGCAACAAAATCTTCAATTATAAGACAATCATCATAATAAAAAATATAAGGCTTATGTACCTCTTCTTCCTTTGGCAACACTGCAGTATGCTGCTCTGATCTCTCTTCTTCTGTCATCACATCAATATGCTGATTCAAACTCAAATAACTCTTGAGACTGTCAGCTAGTCTCTCCTTCTCATCATCTATTTCAATGATGTCTTTCAACACTTGTCCACTGTAGCAAACTGCTTCTTTTCCAGTCTCCTTGTCATATTCTACTTCAAAAATTTCATCTTCTGGAAGGTATTCTTTCATGTTTTTGACAGCTTTAAAAGACTGCCTATCTTCTTCCAAACCTGCAATCATACACAAATCATTAATTTTAAAAATACAAGACCTTTCGGTCTCATTTGATGCTTCAGTCATCAAGTCTTCTGGCTGCTTTGAATCATTCATATGATCCAACTCCTCTGGCTCTTCATCACTTTCAAAAAGTAATGGTCCACATTCTGGTTCACATATCGAAACTTCAACATCTTCTTCAGCATCTCCCTTTTGCTGTAGCTCAACTCTTTCGAGCTTCTCTGTCTTCAATTTGGCATCTATAATCTGTTCAAGTTCCCTTAGCTCCTTTATTAACTGCATATTCACCTGCTGTTCCCTCTTCTCTTGTAGCCTCTGCCACTTCACTTTCTTTCTCATGACATAACCATATTTCTGGTACATATCATTTCCCTGCAACATCTCCATTAACACTTCAAGCTGAATTGATATCTCAGCCATTTCTCTATCATATTCTTCATTGCTCATTCTCATGCCATTTGTCTTGGCATCCTTCTCCTTTTTTCCTCTGCTGTGATCTCTTTCAGAACCTCTGTTATGACTGTCACTAGTCATCATCCTCTCCATCTTTATGAGTTCCTCACTCACTCACTATGAGCTGCACTAAAGCCTCTACAACAACAAGTCTGCCCTGCTGCCACTTACCTCACCAAGCTCTCCTCTGTACTTGGTCTTTTGGCAAGCAATTGGTTCTCTATCTTTGGAACCTCATTTGAACAATTCTCTTTGCTCCTTCTAGGCTTCAACTCATCTGTACTTTCGAAGAACACAATTGTCCTCTTTATCCAATCTCTATAGGAATTCCTCAAGGTTCTGCCACATTTCTGCTTTAACTTAGAAACTCTTACTAGCTTCCCTTATCTCTTAGTAATTCTACCTACATCCTTTATGGAATTGCCTTTGTGAGCTGCAACAATACCCCTACAGTAACAAGTCTCCTTCTTGCTACATATGCCTCACTAAGCTTCTCTCCTTTGAGCTCAGTCTGTTGGCATTTCTCTGGTTCTTTCCTTTGGAACCAATTAAGCACTCCTCGCTCTAGGTTGCTGCAATCTTCTCACCTTCCTCTGTTGCTACCTGTGCATCAATATAAAAACCACACCTCCCCAATTTTCAATTCAAATTAAAATAAGAACATATCTCCTCACCTTTAAGATCTCTGTCTGATCTTGTCCTCCCATTCACCTGCACTTTTGAATGGACTATTCTTTCCACTATCCTTCAGCTGTATCTTCAAGCTTTGTTACTTCAAGAACTTACATAGTCCTTCTTACAATTTAACTATTGTAATCTTGCTCTAAAACTTCACTCATTCAATATCTGCTAATCATTAGACAAATTTGCATACCTTCACCTACCTTCAGGATCTCACCATTTCTGCAAATCTGTTTCAACAGATATTTATGCTTCCACTGCACAAATTCTCAATATTCAGCCACTGTCAATCAGATTTAGAATCTGATTCTTTCTTTCAATCTTACAGATTTATCCTGGCAAAGCTTAACTTTTGGCAACAATTTCTCCTTTGCTGAGTTTTCTTCCCACTCAGAAATCCTTAACAGTTTCCTTCATTACTGCTTCTTAAGGCTTGATCTTCTTTTGCTGAGATATTTCATTAGCTACAACTATCAATCTTCAATCTATTTCTTTATCCAAAAAAACTCAAATCAGAGTTAAATAAAACATTACCTGCATGGTTTCTCCACCCACTCTTCACATCCAAGTGAATCTCGATTGTTCAAAACATCGCTGTAGATTCTTTATGTTTCTGCAGTCTCTTCTTAATTCTTACTCACCTACCTCTAAGAACTTAACTGTTCTTCTCCAATTTTAATTTCAAAAATTTCACAATTCTAATTATACAGATTCATTGGCCATAAATAATTTGTTCTACTTTTCTCAAAATTTGAACATTCTATCAAAATGCAGAAATATCAAGATTAGTGTTCCTCTTAGCAATCTCCCAACTTTACTCTAGGCACTTAACTGTCAGATTAGAATCTGATCTCCCTTGCGTGCATACACATCTTTCCAAATATTTCTGTTCTAAATTCTTCCAAAGAAACTTTCACACATAATTTCTTTGTTCTGCTCTGATACCAAATGACGCAGGGTTACCCCTGCTTTACCCACAATATGCGTATAAACCTATGCATAAACCATTTTCTACCCAAGAATTTATATGACCATCTGGTCAAAGGTTCATTATAACTGAACAATAGTTAAGGCCCCCTTAATTAGAACTAATATGGAAACATTTATTCATTAACCCCATAGTCTAACCCTTCACATACTTTCCCTGTCGGGTCTGTTTACATCCTTATAAACCTTTTATAATAGATATCACATAAAACCACATAAATCATACCTTTTTTCGCCTTTCATAAGCCTTTGCATAGTTCCCAAGACTTGCCTTTATCGCAATCACTCATCGCAGTCCTCCGCGCTCATATGACTCTGTTGGGTCCCTATAATACTAGTGATTACCCCATTACTATTGTAGTTATACCCCTTATTAATATTGTTGTGCCCCTATTGCCCCCATATTGTTATTACTGTGCCCCATAGAATCCCTCTATTGTTATTTTTGTGGCTTTATATTATTATTGTTAGGTTGGCTGGGTTATATTGTGACTCCTCAGACTCCTATATATAGAAAGGAGGTTTTTTCATTTGAATCATCCAAGAATTGTTCATTTATGTAATGTAAAGGAGGTTTCCCCCTCGAAGAGGCTGAATTCTAAGGCGTTGATCTATTTTTTCTATCTTTTCTTGAGCTGGTTTCATAACATTTGGTATCATAGCTTTGGATTCTACGGTTTCGCTGCTCCAAACAGGTCATTGTGGCATTTTCACTATAAATTTTTTTCTTCGACGTTTCGGAAGTTGCAGAAAAAAACCATTTGAGAAGAAATCACGCTGAACCTCAGGTTCAAATTTCAGAGCTTTTTGCGCTATATTTGTGGAGATATGATCTGAGGAAGTTGGTCTTTTTGCAGACTCCTGAATTACATTCCAAACAGGTGACGTGGGAAAAATCGTCATGACTTTCTCTCTATGGATCGGATTGAAATTTCGTAAGAAGGTATAGAAAGAGGACAGACTGTAGTTTCTTGTATGCATTTTTTAGATCCAAAGGTCGAAAGAGTGACTCGTGGCACGTCGTACAAGTTCGCTCTACTGAACTAGTCTATAATCAAGTCACTGTGGGAGATTTCGCATAACTCTTCCTTGGAGAATCCAATTTGGGTCAGACTTATGGCATTGGAAAGAGGACATAGAGGGCTACCATAGGTTGCAATTTCAGAATTGGATGATCTGAAAGTACAGAGATACATCAGAGGCAATATCGAGCTCCTACAAAGTGAAAAAAAGGTGTGTAGATTCTTTTAAATTTTTGCTTAAGAGTGGTTTGAAAATTTATTTTGAAGGAATTCAAAGGGCTAGTAGAGCATTATTATCGGTTACTGATGTCCCGAGGAAAGAAAATGTAAACACCTAGTAAGGAACCTGAAAGCTCTAGCATGACTCATGAAGAAGAAGAAGAAATGCTATATGATATATCAAAATTACAAGAACAAGTGCAACAAGTGTCACTTGCACAAAAAGCAACAGAATCTAAGATGGATGGTTTAAGGAAAGATGTAGAAGCTAAGATGGATGGTTTAAAGCAAGGTGTAGAAGCTAAGATGGACTGTTTAAAGAAAGGCGTAGAAGCTAATATGGATGGCATGGAAGCTAAGGTGAATGGCATGGACGCTAAAATTGATGGCATGGACGCTAAAATTGATGGCATGGATGATAAGATGGAAGAATTGAAGATAAATATGAATAAGTTGCTACAAGAAATGGTCACTAATGGTGAAAGAGTACTAAAGGAAACGCATGATGAGAACAAAAGAAATGTTAATCATGATTCCATAGACTCTAATGTTGGATCGAAGACTCACCATATTCCAAAAATCGATATGAGGAAGTTTGATGGCAAGGATCCCGCCACATGGATATTACAGATGGAGCAATTCTTCGATCTCAATAATGTGCAAAACACATAAAAGGTACGTATGGCAACTTTATATTTGGAACCAAATCAATTTGTATGGTATCAATGGCTTTGCTCTCGTAAACAATTTATCACTTGGGCAATTTTTACGGAAGAATTGATAGCACATTATGAGGATACAAAAAGCAACACTTTTTTTAGCCAATTGATAAGTCTCAAACAAAAGGGTTCAATAATGGAGCACATTGAGGAGTTCCAAAAATTGAACATAAGGGTAAAAGATATTCCAGAGGAGCATAGGATTGATGTGTTCATAGGGTCTTTAATGGATAATATCCAACATGATGTTCGCCTTTGGGAACCTAATTCATTAGAGAAGGCATTCAGGTTAGCAAGAAAAATGGAAAGCAAAATTATGGCAAACAGGAAGCATACCACTCACAACTATAAAGACGGAAGTGTTGTTGCCCCTAGTCTTCCACAACCTATAAGGTTGACACCACAACAATTGGAAGAAAAAAGAGCAAAAGGGCTTTGTTACAGTTGTGATAGCAAATACACTAAAGGTCATAAGTGTGCTGAGAAGAAATTATTCTAAATAGATTGTGAAGAGGAAGAAGAAAAGGAGCAAGAAAGGTCAAAAGAAGAGGATATACTCCAGGAACAAAGCCTAGATGAAGAACAAATAAATCCGACCATATCTTGTAATGCATTGGTGGGAATTACCACTCCTTAAACCATCAAGATAGAAGGACAAATCAAGAAGAAAAAGGTAATAGTGTTGATTGATTCAGGAAGCACCCACAATTTTATTCATTGTAAGGTAGTAAAAGAATTGAATTGCTTCCTATATCCAGCACCAGAGTTTCAAGTGATGATTGCAAATGGAGGAACAATAAATTGCTTTGGAAAGTGCCATAATATCAAGCTATCCATGGGTACAATAGCTTTTAATTTTCAAGAAATTTTCATCAAATTTTCTACGGAAGGAAAGGAAGTTGAATTAAGAGGTATTGCAGGGAAACCAGGAAAGATAATCAGCTCTAATGGTATGACAAAGCTTCTAAAAAAGGAACAAAGAGGTGTAATTGCACAATTATGTTCACTAGATGTTTCCACATCGGAATCATCTATTTCTCCAGATCTCCAAAAAGTCCTGGACAATCATTCCAAGGTACTTGAGACTCCCAAAGGCCTCCCACCTATGCGTGATCATGATCATGCTATTCATCTGATTCCAGGAAGTGTTCCTCCAAACATCAGGCTGTACAGATATCCCTATGTCCATGTAGGAATTTACAGGGTAAGTTCCTCAGAAAGAACACCAAAAGGACACTGCTCACAACCAGATCTCAAATCAATACACCAGTATTTTTGACGTGGTTAAAACCCTCAAAGTGCAAGGAGGGAAACAGTCCATGGCCTGTCCCAACGTGGGTACTACAGGCAATTTATTAATCAAAGAATGAAAATTTACATAAGCTTCTCTCATGCACGGATTACCTGAACAATGACCCTCCATGCGCTTTAAATAGAACTCATGGACCAATCGGGTGTCAAGCCACGGATCAAGTGTCGGTAATACCGAGGTGAGAGTGAACCATCGGATCACTACATATCGTGACCGTCGGATTGTAAGTTACAAAATGTACAACGGTAAAGAAACACACTTTACCTAACTCTAACCTAACTCTATACTAGACCAAGTTGAACTTAACTATATCCTATGTGTCGGAATATCCTAACATCCCCCCTTAAGAACAACTTGGGATAGGATTGAAGGATTTACAAATATGACACAATAGGAGAAGGAAGGAGGCACTAGAGCCTATCCCCCCTTAGTGACAACTTCCTGAACTCCAAGCATATATCGAAGTTTAGTGAACTTCGCCTCTGTGAGAGCCTTTGTGAAGATGTCTGCAACCCGATCATCTGTTGGACAATATTGCACTTCAAGAACATGGTCATGAATGAGCTTTCTGATGAAGTGCATGTGTAGTTCAATGTGTTTGCTGCGTTGATGCTGGACTGGATCTTTGCATAGCTGAATGGCACTTTGATTATCACACTAAAGTGTGGTTGGATGCTGCTGCTCAAAGCCAAACTCTGATAGGATCTGACGAAGCCACAAGGCTTCCTTACTAGCTTCCACGGCACCACGATACTCTGCTTCTGCTGACGAAAGAGAAATGGCAGCCTGTTTCTTACAAGCCCATGTAATGGGTCCTGAACCAAGAGTGAAGACATAACCGGCAGTAGACTTCCGATCATCAGGGTCACCAGCCCAATCAGAATCAGTGAAACCAACTAACAGAGGAGCTGCTTTGGCACTGTAATGAATCCCAAACTGTACTGTACCTCGAACATAACGAAGTATTCTTTTAGTTGCTTTCCAATGACTTTCACGGGGGTTTTGCATAAAACGAGCAACAAGGCCAACAGCAAAGGAAAGATCAGGACGAGTATGGGTTAAATACAAGAGTTTTCCGACAAGTTGACGATATAAGGTAGCATCAACTTCAGGAGAAGTACAAGAGACTGAAAGTTTGACTCCAGACTGAAAGGGAGAAGGGGCTGGCTTACAATCTTCCATGTGAAAATGACGAAGAATATCACAAGCATACTTGGACTGGGAAAGGAAAATACCCTCCTGGGATTGCAAGACTTGAAGACTGAGAAAATAGTGTAAGTGTCCTAAGTCTGTCATTTCAAATTTCTTTTTAAGGCTGGACTTCACATGGTTTATAAGGTTGGGATCACTACCAGTAAGAATAAGATCATCAACATAAAGAACAAGGATGATAAGAGAGTTGCCCACTTTCTTGGTGTAGACAGTATTGTCAGAATGACACCTAGAAAAGCCAGATTCTAAAAGAAAGCTATCCATTTTGGCATACCAAGCCCGAGGAGCTTGCTTGAGGCCATAAAGGGATTTCTTAAGTCGACAAACAAGGCTGGAGTCTGTTTGTATGAAGCCAATGGGTTGTTCCATATAGATTTCTTCCTGCAAGTCCCCATGCAAGAAGGCAGATTTAACATCCATCTGATGGACTTCCCATTTTAAAGAGGCAGCAAGGGAAAGAACAAGGCGGATAGAGTTCATTTTGGCAACAGGGGAGAAGGTTTCAGTGTAGTCAATGCCTTCAACCTGTGAAAAGCCCTTAGCAACGAGACGAGCTTTATGTTTATCAACTTTCCCATCTGGTCCATACTTGGTTCTGTAAACCCATTTACATCTAACAAGTTTGCGTCCCTTTGGTAGAGGAACAAGATCCCATGTATCATTTGTCATCAATGAATGATATTCTTCATTCATAGCTGCTTCCCAATGTGGATGGCCTGAAGCTTCTGCAAAAGTGTCAGGATCATGATTTACTGGAGCTTGAGCCAGTAAAGAAGAGGCTCTTTCAAACTGAGAACGTGTACGTCGCTGATCTGTAGGATCACCGGCAAGATCACCTGCTGCATCCCGAGTAGCACGGACCCATCTTGGAAGTTGAGGATCCTGAGAAGGTGGGGGAGGATTATCATCCTCGCTTTCATCATCTGAAGAAGAAATGTTTTCAAAAGTAGAAGAGATAGGAGAGAGGTGGCACATCCGCCGGACTAGGCTCGCAGGCCGATTTATTTTCATCAAATTTTACATCTCTTCTAATGATAACATTTTTGGACTTAAATGGAATAAGTCTATAACCTTTTACATCTTCAGAATATCCAACAAAAGTACATTTCTCACTCTTAGGTTCTAAAGCTTTATGCTTTTCATCTGGAATATGGGCCCATGCTTCACTTCCAAACACACGAAAGTGACTTACATCTGGTTTAATGGAACTCCAAGCTTCTTCTGGAGTGATATTCTCTAGAACCTTAGTAGGAGTGCGATTGATTATATAATTTGCACAATTAATTGCTTCGGCCCAAAAACTAAGACTGAGTCCTTTAGATTGCAGCATACAATTAGCCATTTCCTTTAAGGTGCGATTTTTCCTTTCAGCTACACCATTTTGTTGTGGAGTGTATGGAACAGTATGTTGCATTTGAATTCCATTTTCGGTGCAAAAGTTGATGAATGTGTTTTTAACATATTCTCCACCATTATCAGTTCTTAGCTTAAGAATTTGATGTCCAGATTGTTTTTCAACAAAGGCTTTGAAGGCCAAAAAGGTGTTAAATACTTCGCTCTTGAGTTTTAAGAAGTATACCCAAGTGCGTCTGGAGAAATCATCAATGAAAGTTAAGAAGTACTTGCAGCCAGAGAATGAAGCAACAGGAAGAGGACCACATAAATCACTGTGCACAAGCTGTAAAGGGGCTGAGGCGTGCCAAGAGGCACGTTTGTCAAAACTGTCCCGATGATGTTTTCCGAGTACACATCCGGAACAAACACCATCTCTGCAAGATACCATAGGAAGACCTGTCACCATATTTTCTTTACATAGATGCTGAAGGGAGCGATAGTTTAAGTGACCAAATCGCTCATGCCAAAGTTTGCTCACTTCATCATTATGAGCAACAAATACTGAGGGAAGATTTGATGACCCAAAGTTGTGAAACTTATACAACCTTTTGGAATCATCAGCAAGACCAGTAGCTAGAATCTGTTTAGGATCTTTTAGATCCTTGATTACAACATCATGAGGTGAAAATTCAACAATTTTACCTTCACCTGAATGAGTTATCTGATAGACAGATAGAAGGTTGCAGGATAAGGTTGGAACACATAATACATCATTAAACTGACCATTGTCTAGATGAACAGTTCCAGTCCCTACAACATTAAGAGATCTATCATCACCAACATATATATTTTTGGTGTTACAATCATTTAAAGAAGAAAACATGGCTTGGTTTTTGGCCATGTGACAAGAGGCTCCAGAATCAATGAGCCACTCATGAGAATGAGAAGAAGAAGAAGATACATTTAATGCATAACCAGACTGAGATGATTGACAATGACATGCAGAAAGTGCCATTCCGGAAGTTGAAGTTGAAGTAGGCTCCACATGGATGTTATGTTTCTTCATTGCGGCTTCCAAGGCTTCCATCTTCTTAAAGCATTTAGATTCTAAGTGGCCATCTCGATTACAAAAGTTACAATGTCTATCAGTCTTCTTCCATTTGTTTTTATTGGTCTTATCATTTTGCTGAAATGATCTTTCATTTTGAGGCTGAGATGGTTTAGGACCATTCTTTTGAGGATATGACTTCTTAGGATTCTTTGAATTTGGTTGCTGCTGGGCGGCTAACGCTTTCGTGGAAGAGTTTCCAAGATTAAGAAGACCAAGGTGTAAGAGTTTTTCTTGTTCTCTTATTAAGGAATCACAAAAGGAGTCAAAGGAAGGGGCCTTGTAGTCTTTTCCTTGACAAATGAAAGCTTCCCTTGTAGAATGGAAAGTGGAAACAAATACAGAGTAGGCTGGTCCCAACTTAGTAAGGATGGAATAAATAAGGTTACCATCTTCTTTCTTAACTTTAACACCTTCCAAGAGATATCTAAGGGTCTTGAATTTGGACAAGAAATCTTCAATGCAAGAAAAATTATTAGGATCCAAAGTAAGCAGCTCATTTTCAAGTTGATGGGCTCTAATTTCATTTTTAATCCCAAAAACTTTAGCGAGTTTTTCTAATGCTTCATGAGGAGTCTCAAGGTCTGCAATGTGGAATCTAAGATCAGGAGAAATAGACATCCCTATCAAACCACGTGCTTGATCTTGTCTATTTTCCCATTTTGCAACCTTGTCTTCATCTTTTGGTTTCTTCTCTTGGTCTGTGGCTATTCTGAAGAGACCTTTACTTCTAAGTAAATCTTCCATGTAGGCTACCCATTGGAAGTAGTTAGTGCTGTCAAGAATGACTTGGCATGGACTTTCCATTTAAAAAAAAACTGAAGCTGAAGATGCTAAAAGTAAGTGTTCCAATGGATAGATCTCGAAAAAATAGGCGGTTTTAAAAAAAACGGCTCTGAAAAAGGCTTCCGGATGAAGAAGTTATGGCTTTTTGAAAAAAAATTGTTGAAGTTGCCGGCAAAGTGCGCGAATGTGCGGGAATGAAAAAATCCGCCCCCACAAAATGGAGACTTGAACCCAAGACCTCTACTCTCTTAAAATAGCTTTGAACCAATTGATCTATACAAAAGATTTGAGAGAGAGAGAGAGAGAGAGAGAGAGAGGGGGGGGGCCTTGGTTTGCGTGCTTGCCTTGAGAAAGCTCTTTTTCCCTACAAAACACAAAACACAAAACCCAACACGAATATGCAAAGAAAAACGAACCTTGCGGCTCGAAGTTAGCTTTAGCCAAAAAACTAGAAATTTAAAAAAAAAATCTCAAAGTTAGCTTTAGCCGAATAACTAAATATTTTTCTCAATGTTTCTGATTTTCCGAGATCACACTAAGGTGCAGGGAAAAGAGCATACGCATGAGAAAAATCCTTCCTTTCTGTTTCTGATTTGCCCAGATCGCACAGAGTCGCAGGGCAAAGAGCATACGCAGAAATGAAAGGTATAGATCCGGTTAAAAAAAGGGCTAAATAAACCGAAACCGAAATAAGCAGAGAGAAAATAACAGTAAACTGCAAAAAAAACACTGTATACCTCCCGATCTGAAAAATGACGCAGCTAGGGCTACCGGAAACCTTTTCGCGTGAAACGAAGGGGGTTCCTCACTGGAACAGATGCTCCGAACGCAACAGAGCAGTCCTCTCGGCCCGAAAGCAGTCAGAAATAGCAGATCTAGGAAACGACAACCGCATGCAGATCTACCGGCTTCAGATTTGGATCACCAACGGACACAGCCCTCAAATAGCTCTGATACCATGTAGGAATTTACAGGGTAAGTTCCTCAGAAAGAACACCAAAAGGACACTGCTCACAACCAGATCTCAAATCAATACACCAGTATTTTTGACGTGGTTAAAACCCTCAAAGTGCAAGGAGGGAAACAGTCCACGGCCTGTCCCAATGTGGGTACTACAGGCAATTTATTAATCAAAGAATGAAAATTTACATAAGCTTATCTCATGCACGGATTACCCGAACAATGACCCTCCATGCGCTTTAAATAGAACTCATGGACCAATTGGGTGTCAAGCCACGGATCAAGTGTCGGTAATACCGAGGTGAGAGTGAACCGTCGGATCACTACATATCGTGACCGTCGGATTGTAAGTTACAAAATGTACAACGGTAAAGAAACACACTTTACCTAACTCTAACCTAACTCTATACTAGACCAAGTTGAACTTAACTATATCCTATGTGTCGGAATATCCTAACAGTCCAAAAGAGTGAAATTGAACGTATGGTTGCAGAAATGCTAGAGGCTGGTACAATTCAACCGAGTCAAAGTTCATTCTCTGCTCCAGTAGTATTGGTGCACAAGAAGGATGGATCATGGGGCATGTGTTCGGATTATAGGGAGTTCAACAAGCTCAATATTAAAGATAAATTCCCCATTCTTGTCATTGATGAATTACTAGATGAATTGCATGGATCAATTTACTTCACCAAGTTGGATCTTCGTTCAGGATATCATCAAATCAGAATGAAGACTGAAGACATTCTGAAAACAACATTTAGAACTCATGAGGGTCATTATGAATTTTTGGTCATGCCTTTTGGCCTTACCAATGCACCTTCAACATTTCAAGGTTTGATGAATTCAATTTTCAAACCATTCATTTGAAAATTTGTGTTAGTATTTTTTGATGATATACTAATCTACAACAAGTCTTGGAAGGATCATGTTGAACATGTTGACAGGGTGCTACAACTATTGGAGGAGAAACAATTATATGCAAAAAGATCCAAATGTTTTATTTGGAATCCAGGAGGTGGAATATCTGGGTCATATTGTATCTCATGAAGGATTTAAGGTAGACCCTAGCAAAATTAAAGCCATTAAGGAATGGAAAATCCCCACATCCATAAAGCATCTGCGAGGATTTCTCGGGTTGACATGGTATTATCGCAAGTTTGTTAAGAATTATGGGAGAATAGCAGCACCTCTAACAACATTATTGAAGAAAGATGCATTTTCATGGACTCCGGAAGCAACAAAGGCCTTTGAACATCTTAAAGAGGCAATGTGCCAAGCACCGGTCTTAGCTACACCGGACTTCACAAAAAACTTTATTGTGGAATGTGATGCTTCAGGAAATGGAATTGGTGCTGTTCTAATGCAAGATGAAAGACCCATTGCTTTTGAAAGTCGTCCAATCAAGGGAAAGTTTTTAAGCAAAGCTATTTATGAGAAGGAAATGTTGGCAATACTCCATGCACTTACGAAATGGCGACCCTACCTAATGGGAAGACACTTCAAGGTAAAAACGGATCATGATAGCCTTAAATACTTTTTAGAACAAAGATTATCCTCTGAAGAGCAACACAAGTGGGTCACAAAGATGTTGGGTTATGACTTTGAAATCATCTACAAAAAAGGGAAGCAAAATGTGGTGGCAGATGCACTCTGAAGAAAGGATGAGGATGTGGAAGCATTGTTGTGCGCCATTTCTATTATCCAACCAGATTGGATAAACGAAGCAAAGGAGGAATGGAAGAAGGACGAAGAAGTGTGGGCACTTATTTGAAAGTTACAACAAGATTCCAGTACGTCTGATACATTTAGCTGGAAAAATGATTCGTTATGGTACAAAGATCGCTTATACCTCTGTAAGAATTCCCAGCTAAAACAAAAGATTCTTATGGAATTGCACACTTCTCCCTTAGGAGGGCACTCAGGATTTTTAAAAACTTACCACAGGGTTAAGAAGGAATTTTTTTGGGATGGCCTTAAATCAGATATTCAAAAGTTTGTGGTGGAATTTTTAGTTTGCCAACAAAATAAAGTTGAAACAATTAAGACACCGGGTCTATTACAACCTTTATCCATTCCAAGCCAATGTTGGGAGGAGGTTTCAATGGATTTTATCACAGGTTTACCAAGTCTGAGGGAAAGAGTGTCATCATGGTGGTAGTTGACAGACTTACCAAGTATGCACACTTTTGTGCATTATCACATCCATTTAAAGCCAGTATAGTTTCTACTGCATTTGTGGAAACAATTCAAATGCTACATGGAAACCCAAAGATTATTGTAAGTGACAGAGATCCCATTTTCACTGGAAATTTTTGGATAGAATTATTTTCTTGTCTTGGTACTCAGTTAGCTCATAGCTCATCTTATCATCCTCAATCTAATGGGCAAACTGATATAGTAAACAAATGTTTGGAAGGATATCTTCGTTGCTTTGTATTTGATAAACAGACACAATGGGCCAAATGGTTGCCTCTAGCTGAATGGTGGTATAACACTTCCTTCCATACAACAACAAAAATGACCCCATTTATGGCACTTTATGGGTATCATCCACCATCCATCACATCATATTTAAGGGAAAATTCTAAGGTTCAAGCAGTGGAACAGCACATCGAACATCAACAACAAGTCCTACAACTCTTAAAGGATAACCTCGTGTTGGCACAGAATAGAATGAAACAACAGGCAGATCAACATCACAGTGAAAGAATTATTGATGTAGGTGATTGGGTATTCCTACGGCTACAACCATATAAGCAAATGTCCCTCAAGCAAGCTAAGAAGGATAATAAATTATCACCAAAGTATTATGGTCCGTACAAGGTGTTGCAAAAGATTGGTACTATGGCATACAAATTGGAGCTTCCTGCAGCTTCTCGATTGCACCCAGTTTTCCATGTTTCATGTTTAAAGAAGGTTATAGGCGACAAGCTCCTAATTCAAACAATATTGCCAGAACTTGATGAGGAAGGAAAAATTATATTGGAACCGGAAGCAGTCACAAAAACAAGAACTCGACAGCTATGAAATCGATCAATTTTGGAGTATCTTATCAAGTGGAAGAACTTATCCGCTGAAGATTCCACATGGGAGGATGAGAATTTTATACAGAAGTATCCAAAACTACTCAAGCATTGAGGACAACACTTTTTTGACGGAGACACGCATGTTGGGTCCCTATAATACTAGTGATTACCCCATTACTATTGTAGTTATACCCCTTATTAATATTGTTGTGCCCATATTGCCCCCATATTGTTATTACTGTGCCCCATAGAATCCCTCTATTGTTATTTTTGTGGCTTTATATTATTATTGTTAGGTCGGCTGGGTTATATTGTGACTCCTTAGACTCCTATATATAGAAAGGAGGTTTTGTCATTTGAATCATCCAAGAATTGTTCATTTATGTAATGTAAAGGAGGTTGCCCCCTTGAAGAGGCTGAATTCTAAGGCGTTGATCTATCTTTTCTATCTTTTCTTGAGCTGGTTTCATAACAGACTCCTATCACCCCTTCTGCATCTGATATGCGACTATCGGAATCGTTTAACACTACTTTTACATTAAAAGACTGGGACCCCACTTTAATCGTAATACATAGAATTACATTGAAATTCTGCTCCAAAACACATAAGCGGATCTCAAATATTATACATCCGCATTCATATTTATCATCGGGTTCGTTAATACGAAGTCTTTCTGCATTGTTGCTCCAATCTCTGAAACACTCGACCTTCGATCTTTGATTTTCCCGATCTTCGATCAGTGCTTATCGCTATCGGCTATCGCACCATCCTTTAACTCCTAACCTTTGCGATGTGCGATTACATCTCAACCATCGATTAGGCTTGCGATCCGACGGTTAATAATTAATTGCATGATCGCAATCGCTTATTCCCTTCAGCCATCTGACAACACTTGAAGGGTTTCTGCCGATGCGATATTCCTCTGTCTCCTCTGCGATTGGATCTAGTTTGTTGATCTGTTAGATCCAACGGTTGCTGTACATCACCTCTTCACTTCTCCGCTCTTCTCTTTGCTTATGATTTTACGCTATTTCTTCAGTATTTCTGTGGTTCCTATTTTCTTCAAGGTTCTGATCCCTTGGTTGTTTCACTGCACACTTCCTCCTGAGCTTTGGATTTGATCTTTCTAATGGATTCAACGATCCATTATGATCCTCCTCGTCATGTCCCTCTCTGTGTAATCGTCGAACTCCACCTGCAACTCTCTGTTACACAGAATATGCTAATTCATTCATTCATCATTCAATATTCGATAACACACTTATACAAATTGGACTTTTAATCTCTGTGCATATATATATATATATATATATCAACAAACAATTACATAATGAGACTCTCTGTCTCTCCTTGGCATGATCTTCTAATTTAATGGCCTCTATTCATTATCTGCCCGTAGGCTTACAAACAGTAGCTAAACGTCTAACTCTCTCTCTCTCTGTCTCTGTCTACCCCTGTCTATGCCTTTTAGGCTTACATTTATACAAAAAGGGATTCTAAAACCAATTCCTGGTTTAGATCCATAAGCTTCTCAACAAAATTCTAAAATCTCTTTCTCATCCCTAAGGATTCTCTCAAATCCACAAAATCATGAACTGACTCCTAATCTAAGATTTACAATCAATTCTCAATCCTCTCATCACTTAACTATCCTAAATCTCTCATGTTCTCCTACATTCAAGAACATTTTCAATTATGCCTCACCATATCCAATTAAATCCTATTCTAGCTTCTCTCATTAAAATCACTCAAAAGTATTAATAATTACATTAATTCAATACTTAGGAAACCAACTTCCTTGAAACACAAGACCCCCTATGTCTATTAAAATACAATGCTAATGTTGAGATGAATTCTCCTGCATCAATATGCAATTCAGTCATGACAAGACGACATCAGTCTGATAATCCCCTAGTCTAACATGCTGCATGATAATCTAGTGACTGAGCTAGAACCGAGAGGCAAGCTAAGGAGAGGCTCAGTGACTGTGCAATTGCATAGATCAGGAATTCAGGAGTCATACTTCACCCTTGAGACTATGTACTGCACATTTTAGGCTGGAATGAGCAAGAAGATTGTGTAGTTGGGGAGTTTAGGGAGCTAGGTTGAGGGCTTGAACGCTGATTTTTCCCACTACGTAGTTTTGGAAGGAAGAGGAGGTTAGGTGATTGTGCAATTTCATAGTTCAAGAGCTCAAGGTTGGGCCTGAGCCTTGTGATTGCACAATGTGTAGTATTTACTGGGCAAGAGGGAGAAATTGCGCAATTTTTGGGGTCAAAGGCTAAGCTTGAGCATTGTGATTGTGTAGTGCACAGTCCTAGGAGGCAATAACTATGCATTGCACAGTGTCAAGAGGCAAGGTTGCAACTTGAGGGCTAGGACTGTGTAATGTGCAGTTGAAGAGGGATGATGAGGCTAAGTTGTTGGGTCGAGGAGTTTTCCAATTTTTTCTAAGTGTGGGATCAATGAAGTTGATGTCAATAGTGATAAGACTTAATTGTGATCACACAATTAGAACACTTTAGGACACAACATAGATCATCCAGATCACATGAAAGAAAAATTCCCTTAGTGAAACAACTTTGCGACGACTTATGACAAGTGCGACACCAAGGATACACTTTACAACCACTGTGCCGAAACTTGTGCGGCAAATGTTTACATACTAAGAATAACTCATTTTCACAAATATAATCCCTTGAAACCACCAAAAAAAGCTTATATACATCGTGTGACACTTAACATGTGAAAATAAGACACTTGTATTTTCTTGAAAATGGGAGCAAAACTCTTAGATAAAAGATAGACACTGAGTCTCAACGTTTGCAACAACAATATACAAGATCAAGGTAGGCTCCAGAATTTGGTTGTAGGCAAAAATTTTGGAGGTTGTTGTAGCAATGAAAACATACTACTGATGATAGTTTTCCATGTTCACTTATCGATCTCATGAAGCCATCACAATTTGATGATCCACCTTTTGAAGGCTCTGGAACTTGTCAAGAAGTTGAGGTACTTTAGCTTTTGTTGATGCTTATTTTAGGTTCTCACAATCCGATGAGATCCATGAACTAGGTCAAATTAGGGTTTCTATGCATAATTCCTCTCTCAGCACTGGCTCATCAGATGAAAGCTAATTTTTGAAATATCTTGAGATGCATCACTCCTTGTACTTTGATTTATTTGTTCAATAGAGTTCATCAACCATTGTTTCAAACCCTTATGATCCTTTCCTATATGGTGTAGATTGTCATCAGGTACAAGATGGTGCTATCCTACATCCCACTTTATGCGAGCAAGGAAACCACATCATTCAGTTCTTTCATGAGACTCATCCTGTCAATTCATCTCAATCTGATCTTTTGGACAACTAGTTGGTCAATACTAGGACATTTAATCAAGCCAAAAATATATTCATTGATGATTTTCCTATCACAACTAATGATGATCATTTTTACTCATCTGTTGATCTTGTGAAACCACCCATATTCGATTATCTACCATCTTAGGGTTCAGATATTTGTCAGGATGATGAGGCACTTTGGCTCTCACCGATGGTTATGTTAGGTCCTCATGTCCTTGACAAAATCCATGACCAACCTCAAATTAGGGTTTCCGAAATTAGGATTTCTGCAATAGAGTCCTCTCGTACCTCAGTTACAATTGATGGAGGCATATATTTGGAAACTTTTCAGTCATCAAGTTGATCATCTTGGATTTCATGATAGGATTATTAACTGATTTGAAGAGCCTTATCTGGAAAATTCCTCTACAAGCAAGCACTTTCTTTCCTCTCTTGTACATAATTTAGGGTTGAACATGAACATATGAATATCATGAATGGGTGATCATGGTTTTCAAAATTCTCATTCCGTTTACCAAGATAGGGTTGCAACTTGGTTTGAATAGTTTTTTCTGGCACATTTTCCTACCAGCAGGCATGACCTTCTTGCTTTTGTGCATGTTTCATACGTAATCATTGTTGTTTTTGCACAATTCTTTATATTGGTTTTAATTGTTGACATATTTGTTTTTGTAGGTTGAGAAATGATGTAGTGGCTACATTGTAAATTTTATTTCACATGATTTGACCTCCTCTTTGGTTAAATCAGGGTTTATGGTTTAAGCTAGTTTAAAGATTGTTGATTAGGGTTTTCTTATCAAATTTTTAATATTAGGTTTTGATTTTTATGGTTTTAAGGTTTAGATATGCTTTTTCATGTTTTTTTTTTTTATTGCAGGTAGTCTAGTACTTCATGACATTATGCATTTATCTTGCATTCATATTCCTGCACTGCTCATTGCTACATTGCATTTATAAAATTTATGCATATGCATTGCATGGATCTTTTATTGAAATTAGCTGATTTATTTGTTGCATTTACAAAGCATTTAATTCCATGTATATTTCTCTGTTTCATTACATCATGCATTCATCTCCTTGCATAACATACCCTGACTTTTGACCTTACATTGCATTTTCTCTCTATGCTGCATGACACAACCTCAACCTTCGTAAGCCTAGTTCTATGCATGCTCTCTACAAATATTTAATTTCGTGAAAATATTTTTTATGCTTGTTTGCACATGTTAAAACCCTAAAAGAGATTCCCTAGTCACTTTTCCCTAATGCTAACCCTAACCCTAATGGTTTCATGTGGCTATGATGACTACTCTAAGAGGAAGCTTCTCTTACAATCAGTGATCTAAACCGTGCCCCAAACAATATTCCTTGAGTCTGACTCATTAACGAGGAAAATATGAACATGTGCTCGTGGGTCACCCTAACCAATCCAAATTACCTATATTTATAACCTGAACCCTGTATCTAGCATGGTCCTAAATATTTCCTAGTATTTTTTCACTCTCCACCTGTCGGTTGGAGATATGATGTGGAAGAGGGGCATGAGAGAAAAACCTAAGTCAACAGATCTTTCAGTTTCTGTGAAGCAAGGAACAATCTATCTTGCTTATAAAACAAGTTGGGATCCCTCATTTGCAATGGTGAGATAAACACCCAATAAATTATGCCAATGTGCACACAAAATAAGATCAATAAAATAAAGGGACATGAGTGATAAAATATTCTTTCCAAGAGAGGTGATGCAAGCGACTTTGCCGAGGTATTGAACAAGCCTGCTAGCAACAAATACACATTTGTTATTTATTAAGTGACTCCGCTGGGGTACTGAACATGCCTGCTGGAAATGGAGCAACACCAAAAAATCACTTTAAATTTATGAATATAATAAACCTCTCTGTCATGTTCTCTGCAACATCATCGAAGATTGACATGTGTGAGATTTTTTTTGGTGTGTAAAGACTAACAAGACGTAAATGGGACATAGGGAAAGGGAATATTCGTAAAAGGTACTATACCCCAAGAGGTACCTACAGTGTCTATTCAATACATCCTTGCATTATTAACAACACTAGATCTATTGTAGGAACATAGGTAGAGATGCTGAATTCTACCACTTTTTCACCAATTGTTGTATTTGCTACAACAACACCCAAAATTTTGGGTCCCCCTCTGCTTTCTTAAGACCCTAAGGGTTATGATTGTGTTGTAAATTTGTCAATCTCACCATAACCCATTGTTATCAAAACCTCTAGGTACAACTAGTCACGCATTGCATATTTCATCTACGCATTATGTTTTATCTCAGATATTGACTTTATGATTGCATTAAGGTTTCGGGAGGTCTATCGCTTTAACAGGCATTAAGAGTCTCATGCAACCTCAAGCCTTTGTCTTTCTAAAAGAGTAAAGGAATATTGTGTTAAGGGCTATGGCGTCACTCCAACTGCATTAGAAACATCGTCATTGACATTACATGGCATCACGATAAGAATCATCACATATCATATCCCCTACACTCATCAAGCTTGTTCATGTGCTTGAATGCCACATTTTGAAGAAAATATCTTATTAGGGCATGAAAGAATAGTTTTTCAAAATGTCATCAAGTGCCTGACGTATCAAAATATCAAAAGACTTCGAGAACATTTTCATATTCCTTCAAACTTCCATGCAATTTCTTAATTCTTGTTACACATCCTAGGTGTTAGAGTCGATCTAGTTATCCCTCCATCAGAGATCAAAGCTCTTTTGCATTTCATGATTAGGTGTCCCGTCAGTTTTGATCAGTTGCATTTCGTTAGGCATGCCATAACTTTGATGGAGTGGGTTGTGTCACTCATTCCCCTCGTGCTTGGCACTGCTGGTTCAGGCCTGTTTATTAAAATAAGTCTTCAAAGGTCATTTACAACCATGTTTTAAATTTTGAGGTCTTAGGTCTAGGGTTGAGTCAATTTTGTCTTGAAAAGTCTTGGAAGACCAGCAGGCCAAAGGGATGTCTTTGATAGATCATCACTTCAATAATTTTCATCATTGTACAGCTGAATTAGGACTTCTCTTCAAAACTCTGTTTTGAAGATAAGTCGCCATCTCATTTTTGTAAAAATTGTCAAAATTTTCAGTTCTTCAATCGTTCAAGTGTAGCCTTGGTTTCCTTTGCCAGAGCATATCAGAGCTATCCCTGCAAAAAATTATCAGTGAAAATCATTATTTCAACCAATTTTAAAGGGGAAACCAAAAAGGTCAAAGCCTATTAATTTTCAAAAAGTGTCAACAACCAAACATAAGAAAATGGGTTTTGGGTTAAGCAAAAATCAACAAGGAGTCCATATGAAGATATTTCTCCTCATTTGCAACCCATTCCACATTCCAAGAGCAAAGAGTATTCTTCTAAGGCGATTTTGTGAGTTTGAGGGCAAATCGGGCCATTTCCAGGGCGCGCTACGCATCAGGTTGGGCGCGCTACGCACCAGGGGCGCGCTACGCATCAGGCCACAATTTGCAGTGTTATTTTGCACGGGTGAGGCGCATCAGGAGCACGCGGCGCATTGGGTGAGGCGCGCTACGCGTTGGAGTTTATGCCCAGAACTTTGCCTGAAACACATTCAAACATCTCTTCTCACGCATCAAATCACAGGTAGGCTTCTATCCACGGCTCGTTCTTGGTTTTGAAGGATTTATGCAAAGAAATCATGCTATATTTGCCATGAAAAACCAAGTGTAAAAACCCTCCTTTTCCATTAGTTTGCTGAAAGGATTTAAATGCCAAGATTGCTGTAGGGTTTTCAAAAATAAATGGTGCCAAGGTTTTCCCATTTCCTGTGTTTCCCACCCCCTATATTCACCAATATTTTCCCCAATAATTCCTCATAAAACCCTACACTATTCTCCCTCAAATCCTAACCCCTCCCTTCTACTACAAACATATTTTTCCTACCCTACCTCATCCCAAACCCTAAAACTTAAAGATTCTCATGTCCCTTCCCTTCCCTAAATTCCTTGTTTTATTTCCATTGTCCCCATTTCCCTAATGTTTCCCCTTTCCTAACAATTCCCTTGTATATTTGTGTCCCCTTGGTCACAACATTTTGAGGAAAAGAAAAAGTCTACAGTCAATTTTGCACACAGTTGTATATCAGCATATATATATTCGAGCTACCTTGTTTTTAAAGAACATGTCAGAGACTGAGTCAGCTTATGAGCAGGATTATGATAGTGATTCTACACCAGAGGTAAGTGTGCCAAGGAGGTATCACAAAGGTGGCAAAGGTGGTCGGCATGTCAGGGAGGAGCCTACTTCTTTGGCTCAATTGCAAGCTTGTCCACTTGCAATGGACTATTTTAGGTATCAATCATGTTTTGAATACTGTGAGCGGATCTCACAAATCCAGTATCATTGGGAACTAGTCCGTTTATTTGTCCTACATTTGCAGGATGGTCATGTAAACCTTGCCGGAGTGAATTTCACCTTGTCACCCGAGATTATTGCTCAGGCCACTGGGATACCAAATGTAGGGGAGGAATGGAGTAAACGCCAGCAGTTAGACAGATTTCACTATGAGCCATATATTAAGCCCAGATGTGTGAGACACTTGACTGCAGCTTTTCCTTTCAGATTCCTAAGGGATGAGCATGCACCATTGATGAAACTTATCATTCGATATTTCAGTTGCGAGGGCAGATTCTCACGTCTCTATGCGTACCATGTTCGTTTGTTGATGCATTTTACCAGACTACGTATGATGAACATTCCATTATTTATGTGTCACAACATAGAGAGGATGGTGCCTTTAGTACAAACGAAGAGCCCAGCACATCAGCATAAGAGCATCTATCATTATGCATTGATCAAATTGTAGTGATGCATCAGTTGGCACAACAGGGCATTACTTGGGAAGATTTCATTTCCCGTGATTACTTTGCACCATTACAGCCACCTCCTGAGATAGTTCATGATGAGGGAGGACCTTCACACCAGCCAGACATTCCTGAGACTGAGCATATAAGTGCTCCTCCATATGTGACATATCAGCGAGGTCACAGGACATTGTTTGCATCTACACGACGAGTACTATCTCCACCCGAGGTGGAAGGGGTCTCGTTGACTTCATCGGCACAGCGAGTGTTATCTCCACCTCGTGTGGAAGGGGCCTCGCTTTCGACAGTAGCACCGCAGGTACAGGATAAGGGCAAGAAACCCAAGCATGAGGAGGGACCTTTTGGTGAGCCATCCGGGTTTGTTACTATTCATGATGAGACAGCTTCAGAATCAGAAAAGACCCAATATATCAGGTATCTAGAGCAGCGGAATAAACAACTTGAGGACCAGCACAGGATCATAGAGCTACAGAACATCCGTGAGAATCACCAAGCTGCCCAACAAAGGCAAATTGAGTTCACCTCTCTAGAGCAACAGGTAAATGAGGATCGAGAGGCTAATCTCGAGAGGGTCAACATCTACTTGGAGGAACGGCTGAAAAGGGCCGATAGAGATCATGCATTATTGAAACACATGGTTATGCATTACAAGGTCCGGAACCTAGTTTGCAAGGCGCGAATTAGGAGTCTTAAGGCAAAATTGAGGAAAATGGTCAAGAAGCAAAAACGACAAAAGGAGCTTGATCGTCTTCAGATTTTGGCTGAAGCCTCTTTGATTGAGCATAGTACTTGATTGGGGACCCCCAGCCCAAATTTCAACAAGTTTGGGGAAAATTTTGTCAATTTTGAAATTTTTGTGTAAAAAACAGGTTTTTGGGCTCAACGCGTAGCGCGCCGCGCGCTACCCTTAAAATTGGAAGGTCCAAATCACGAAAGGTTTGCATTTTTGGATTTTTCATGATGAAATACACCTACTCAGCCACTGCCAAGGCATTTCATCAAGGTTTGGGTCCCCAAAAGGTAAAAAAACATGCAAAAAATGACCTCACTGCCCCTTTTTGGACACACAGGTAGCAGCCTTGGGAGAATGCACTTTTGGAGGGGAAAATGGACATCAAATTAGAAAATTCCACTTGGGTTGGAAAGTAGACATCTAGGGCTTTCCAACAAGCCAACCTGAGCTCAATTTGGATTCCAGGAAGTGCCCCAAAAGCAGGTGGAAAGGCGCGCTACGCGTAGGGCTCAGGCGTGCTACGCATCAGGATTTTTGTACAGTTTTCACCTTCTAGCTCAGGAATTCGGCCAGTCTTGACCAGTTTTGACTTGTGATGGGATTTTTCACCCTCCTTGATGTAATTAATGGAAATTTATGTTGACTTGACACTTATTTACCTATTCTAGATGATTCATTCATAAAATAGCAAAAATTTAATGAATGAATTGGTTTCCTAGCTTATAGAGGCAAGTTGTTTTGACTGCCTAGATTGTAGTGCTTTGTTTAGAATTGGTTGAAACAGCTCCTAGGATGATGAGCTCGACCCCTAGAGGCAAGGGAATGTGTTAGCTTACCTATATTATGTATTTTCTTAGTCATTTTCAGGGTTGGACTCTTGGGAATAACTTGATACACTATTGTACATATTTTCTCTGCAATTTTGGCAAAGGATAGACCAGGGTTTTGCAACACTATTTGGGATTCATGTGGCCTTATGTGTTGATGATGTGTTTCTCTTAGTACTTGTAACTTGTGTATGTGTACCATTTTCCTTATTTAATCTTCTGCAATTAAACAAATGAAGTGTTAAGGTAGAATCCATAAATTTGCTATGCTCTGCCTTTAAGTTTGTTTAATTTTCCATGTTTTCTTCAGTTTAAGGAGAATCCTTGAGACTTCCTTGCTCTCCTTAGCTCCTCACCTGTCAGGACTATTCATTCACTCACTTTAAAGGCATCAAAACAATCGCCTATCTTGCCCCAAGTAGACCTCTGCAAAAGCTGTGCCTCATCCCCGCACTCAAAATTTCCTTTCCCTTGAATTCAACAAAACTTCAAAAAATAAATTCCATAATCCTTATACTTCATACCTAGCCTAAAATTAGTCATCAATTCAGTCATCTCGAGCCTCTTTGATTACCTTTTGCCAAGATTGACCGGAGAGAGCCCTCTCCTGTCCTCGTAGGGCTAGCTACGAGGCTGAGCGTGGTTTGATGTGGCCTCGAGTTTTTCCTTCCTCAGCCCGAGGCAAATTCGAACGCTAACACTAGGCTTTATTCTAAATTATAAAACATGATCGTATAACATAATTTAACTAATTTATGGTTACATGATGCCATGCAGGGAAAGAAAAGGAAACACACCTAAGATCATTATTAAGTCACAATCAAAGGATCCTATCCTCTCATATACAAATGCTATATGGACAAAAATATTTAAAGGACAACATATAACAAAGGATTTTTAAATAATATTGGTGCATTCTACGCCATGGGCACATAGGTGCCCTGAAAACCTATTTGTTGAGAGGCAATATGGTGAAATGTAAGTTTATGAGATATATATATGTGCCAACAATTTTGAGCACTCGATGATATACACTTTGAGAATGTTTTATAAGGCTCACCTTACAAGGCCTTCACATACTTTGAAGTTTACTTAAAATGATGCATTGCAAAGGGCAGTGAATCGACATATAAGACTAATGAGAAGTAGTTCGATACATTAAAAAAGGGAAAGGACATTGGGCACTTTGATGTCAATCACTAAGAGAATAGTAATCCCAAATGGCCAACACATCTTACAACTATCACCACATTACCAAGAAAGAATGGCACCTAGGCGATATAAACATGCACATGTACATACTTAACAAAGGAAATAATTAAACATATTTTGCTATCAAGAACACTACAATTTAGCATATCAATCATTTTCTTACATTGAAGCCATTACATTAGATTTTTAGCTACCATGAAGCTTCATGCTAGAAGATTAAAAAGAATCTCTCTATGTAGGTTATTCCAAGCCAAAATAAGCCAAGGGAGTTTTGACAAAGAATGAATGGAATATTTTGGGGCACCATTTAATATTGTGTTTAATTAATAGTGCTGACCTAAAGAATACTCAAAGCTTACAGTGAAGGAGGCAATTAGAAAATTGGGCCAGAGATCGTAATACATAATCCACGTGATGGTAGCGATTCAACTTTAACCGGTCAACTTCCTCATCTCATGAATCATGTTTTTGTAAAAGGAAGTGCACAAATCTAAAAGAGAGAGTGCCAGTGCAAATTATGGTCTACAAAGGCTCTATACTAACAGATGTGGCATAAATAATGAAGGCTATAAAGGTATTGGAACAATGGAAGGAATGAATCACATCACATCATGGATCATTGAAAAGGAATGAGGATGACAATAGAATTGAAGATTGAAATCACAACTAAATCCACAAAATGATCTTGTCAATTAAAGGGTCTCAAGCTGGCCTTCTGGAAATGCTTATTAATCCTTTGGAAAATGCATATGGTATAAGTTTGTCCCTCATAATATTCATTGGAAAACGTGTAATAGGCATATATAGTGCATCGAGTTCATTCTACAACAACCCTGGAGGATAAACTTGAACAATCACACTTCTACAATGTGACTTGGATAGGCTCCTTATCTCTCTTTGTCAGATTTGTGACTAGTCGCAAAATTTCATTTTAGAGTCTCAAACTTATGTCACTAGAAGATTGGACTTGTCTAGATTGTGACTATGCAACCTCCACAAGTCACAGTCCCTGAATGCGAATGGTTGCAAGATCACAATTGAGGGAGACAATAGTCTGTGTGACCTACATTGATTTGTGACCATGTGAACTCCACCAATCGCTATTCAGAAATACGATTTGATCCAAAAGATACAATCTGACATAAGCTATGGAATGCGACCTAGTCAAATGTTGCATTCACAAGCCTCTCTGGTGAATGGCTATGGATGTGATTTGTGCTAATGCTCAAAAGTTCGACCTGATTTGCAAACTTAAAATGTGACTTACCTTATACTGGGGAAACCTGTTAGAAGTATCCTACTAAATTTTTCATGGCTCAATGTTCTTATAAAGGGCCCATGTCCATATCTCTTCACCTTAACGAAGATAATGGTGCAATGGAATAAGACAAGTTATTTCCATTTTTACTTTGGGGTATTTCTTCAAGATATGGTTACCACTAGAAGGGTGGGAAAGATTCATGGATCACTCGTAGCAGACCTCTCATTCTTTGCAAAGTTAGTAATGAAATAAACACCTATATTTTGACTGTGATCCAAATTTTCTACACCTTTTCTGAAAGTATGCTGATCTATGTGGAGAGGACTAGGGTTTCTCAAAAGAGGCAGCGCAACTAGGGTTTCCATTAGCAGGCAAGATGGCTCCTTACAAGCTCCAAGAACCTTTCAACAAGTTTAAAGGCATAACATCAAAGTTGGTTGGATGTAAAGGAGGAGAAGTAGTAGGTCCAAATAGATATTTAACACCTAGTTCATTGGCCTGTGCAAGTCTCCATATCATTGCAACATATTGGTAACAAGAATTCTAAGGTTTCCAAGAACCATATGTACTCTCCTCATGTATTCTCTGTTATCATAATGTAAATGTCATGATGCTAGTAACTATACTGAGATCAATATGAGATTTTAATAGTAATTGGGCATGATAGAACCATGAGGATGTTAAAGAGCCATGAGGGTAGGTCAATGGTCACGGTAGGTCATATCATCCCTATAAATATACCATCATGCCTCACTTGTGAGGGTATTTTATCACTTGAACTAGGAATAACATTAGGTCGTTGATCTATGCTTGAAGAGCTAGAGGCACTCAAATTTTGGCAACTAGTAGGGTGAGCTGTGGTGAGGTTAGGGTTTTAGATTGGATGATGATATGAGCAACCCATGTTCCACTTTTGGGTTTTGATGGCTTGCATAATATGTACTTGTCTTTGTAGCAACATCAATAAGAAGTTATTCATTTTTGGCATTGAATCCCATGCTTACTCATAGTGGTTGTATTGGTTGTCTGATATTTTCACTGTATTTGTGTGTGTGCTTTCATATAGACATTATGTTATGGAATAATTTATAACTGTTGCATGTGTGTTTGCTTTTGAATTTCTGCTTACTTATTCACCACCATGATGGTAACCTATTATGAACTAATTTTCAGTTAACCTATGGCGTGTTATTGTTCATGTATGTATGAAGTGGTTTTGGATCACTGATCCTTCTCATGGCATACTTCTTCTGATTGTTGTTGTGACTTTATTGTACCACTTTATGTACTTTTTCAATCTTCAGTTGGTGTTTTCTCATTTCCTAGACATTTCTTTCTTACATTCTCTCTAACATAATTACATTTGACAACCAATAGTGAAACATTCATAGTGGTAGTCAGGCCCAGATACCAGATGGGGCTCCTATCCCAAACAATGTGAGGTCTAATTGGAACTTCACACTAGGGAGGTGTGCTAGCTATTCGCGGGACATCCAACATTGTCAACAAAAGTGAAGTACTAAGAAACAATGTAAACCAAACATAGTAATAGTAGGTGGGCCCCATTGACCTTCGGGCCATCATACTTGTGTAGTAGAAGAGTGGTGGAGGCTTGGCTAAGAGATTAGCCTGAGATGACGTAAGTCAGGTTGAGCCCATCGGGTGCTCGACCTTCAGGACTTCAGGAACTTGAATGGTTCAGGTGGAGAGTAAGGCCAATGGTTCTCAGTTTGACATGAAGTGGACTAGGGTAGGAACTAATAAGTCTCGTCCCTTGGGCCATAAAATCATGGATACAATGTGTGGGGAGTGCGAAAAGTAGAACTCGATCTAATGAGAGGTATGCTGGGGTGGCCCACTGGGCTCGCGGGTTTTCCATCACCACATCAACAACATGGATTATGTGTAGAATAGAGCTGAGGGAGCCACAGTCCAATATGATGTGGACCTGGGGGCTCCACTATGGTTGGAAGCCCTTGGACTTCAACCGCATCACCATCAAACTCATTCCTCACATAGAGTAAGCACAACATGCCATAACCTAGTGCTTGGATACCCCACAAGGATGACATGCCAGTTCCAATCGGACCAAGTGAAGGCCATGTGGGTGCCACGTGGTGTACCAATGATGACTTAGCCTTGTTTAATAAGCTAAAATTAAAATAAGCATAAATTTTAATATGAGACTCGATTTGAGATGAAGTTCATATCATTGGAAAGCTCTCGATGAGTTGAATGTAATGGAAATATTAGTTCAATGACTTGAAGAAAGTGAGAGATGAGGTTATGTAACCCCATAATCATGATAGACCTTGGAGATTAGGTTAAATGAATAACATATTCACAACCTAAGACAACTGGACGGGGTGGAAGGTGGTTAAATACTGGCATTAGAGCTAGGCACAATAATGGACCTGAAAGGACTCATACACAAAGAACATAGTTGCTAGGATACTTTGGTTCTTTTATGAATATTGATTTAAAAAAATAATTTTTATAATAAATAATGCTTGTATGCTCTATTGTTTTCTCCAATATGTAATTGGCATGGATTTTTATGTATTAACAACTTCAAAACAATATGTGTAGTGAGGAATTTTCAAGGACTACAATTTGATATGTTTACATTTTAATTGAGCTAACAATTGTGTGTGTATGACAACACATGAGAAGACATAATGAGCAGCAAAATGGTACAATACAAAATTTACATATCCCATCATGACTGGAAGAGTATTTAGTTGAAAATAAGTTAGAGGAGAATTCCCTTGATTGGATGGATACCCTCAAAAGCTTGAGAGCTTAATTTAGGAGTTTGAAAGAAGAAAATTAAAAGTTTGTTAGAATTTAAGAAAGGCAAGTTGAGGTGAATGCTGTGATTTTTCAGAGCTTGTCAGATTTGTAAATACAAAAACAACATGATCCTGGTGCTAGTTATCTAGGCTAGCATAAATTCAAGAAAAGTTAATCTTAAATATAGAAACACAGATTGGAAACAGATAGGGCAGAAGGTAGAAAGGAAAAGAAAAGATACATGCATTTAAGTGAAGACATAGTGAGGGGTGGAAATCCTTTCATCACTCTATAAAGAGAGATAAATAGCCATGATAAACTGTTCAATGCTACAACTAGAAGACACAACCAACAAAGGAGGAGTGAGAAAATCGCAATGCCGAAAGAGTTTAAGAAATCAAAACCCCCTACATTTGAGAGAGAGAACAAAAAGAGTGAAGAATTAGAATCATGGCTGGTGGGTTTAAAGAAATTCTTAAAAGTTCATGATTACGTTGAAAACATGAAGGTGACAGTGGCCATTTTCAACTTGAAGGGAAAATATGACATATGGTGGAAATATATGAGAAATGTCAAGGGAATTAGAGAGAAGGAACTAACATGGAAAAAAATTTAGAAAATTTTCTAGGAAAAGTACCTATCTAAGAGGTATTATGAAAAGAAGATTAAAGAGTTCTATTGATAGTGTTGGACCGATCAACATTCAAGGGGTATCTCCGATATGTGGTCCCAATTAGAACTCACACCGTTTGTGATAGGAGCCCCATCTGGAATATGGCACAATTTTAGATTTATTAAATATTTTCCTTGGATCTAACCGTCATCAAGAGAGAGGAATGCATATGTGCCTTCAAAAAGAAAGTAAGTGTGCCTGGTGAGTGTTCGGTTGTAGGTGTGTCAAGGTTCTTCTACTATGGAGGGGAGAGAAGGTGAGCCTCTAGGAGAGAGGTAATAGTACCACTCTGATAGAAACACACACCAATGAGAGATATCTATCTAACATCAAACTGAACAATCCACAAAGATGCAACTTACATTGCAACCATTACAACAGATTCTCAATACGATAAGCATTAAAATAACCAAAATAGTTCAACTACTTTAGTACAGGTGAAAGAAAACATGAATCATAAACATTCATAGAACCAGGGAAAATTTTAAGAACCACCCTAAATTTATATGTATAATAAATGGGCGAATCCCCATGATACATACGAAAATGGGAGGTGATTTTATCACTAATATAATATGTAGATATATATATATATATATATATATATATATATATATATATATATATATATATATATATATATATATTTGACGAATCTCTCACTAGATTATATTATCTTGTAAAGTCATGGCGAATCTTTCACTGAATTATAAAATCTTGTAAGATCTTGGAAAATCTTTCACTGAATAATAAAACATTGTGAAGTCTTGGTGAATGTTTTGTTAAAGTATGAAACCATATATGATAATAATAAAACATATTCATTAAACTGTAATATACTAACATACATGTTTGGAAAAAAGAAACATAATTTTCACTTCCTACAAACAATGTTGCAAGTTTTAGTGGCCATGTTTGTCATGGTAGGAGAGATTAATGTTTTCTCTACCACTTTTGCCAAGCTATCAAATTTCTTTCTTATTCCATAGACTCCAACTGCGAGATTAAAAAAAAAAAAAAAAAAAAAAAACATCAAGTTTGTTTACCCCAACACGCCAACAAGTAGCAAGCCCCAACTATATAATATAATGAATTAGTAGGTATCCCAAAGGCCTGAAGGGGATCTAATGGAAAGAAGTGATCGTTGTCAGAAGCCTTCCAATCAATATATAAATATATAAATGTAGATTTATTATTATTTTAATTAGAAATCTTCAATTAAATAATAAAATTTAATTACGTCTCTCCCAATCTAAATTTCTTATTAGCATAATTCACTACCTTCATACCATTTTTAACAACGTTGTAACATGTGGATTAATTTCCTTTTTGGTGCACAATCTCCGCCTTTGAGGACAATATAGTGCAGTGACCCAACCCCTATAGATCATTATGACAAACTAAGAATAGCAGAGAAGATGAAAGGTTGTATAAACCAACATATTTTTCAAACAACTAATCCAAGATCAGTACCTTAAATTTTTCATGAAGATATCATATTGAGAATGTTTGAAAAATGGTGGGAAATTTGGGCAGCGAATATCTCTCTTCTGCAAGGGTGATGCGGAAAGAGTTAAGATTTCATTGTTTTGAATTTTTTTTTGTTAAATCAGAAAAACAATATTAATGGAGATATCAATATTTTTTACTAAATTTTTTGAAGTGACTAAATGTAACTTTAACCATTCACCTTAAGATTTATTTTACAATATAATTTCCTAAGTCTATTTAAACAGTCTATGCTCACATGAATACCATGGTATTACCATGGGTCAATACCATGGGTTATCATAAACTTGGAGCTTAAAAACTACTATTAGTAATTTATAAAAATTAATAAAATTAATAATTGATTTTTATTTTAACCAAGTTAAAATGTTTAAGTGACATTAAATTACAAGATCCATTTTTACTCTTGATCTACCAAGCCACGAGAGGGATCAAATATTTTTTTCACTCTGTGTTAGTTTGCATATCACGATATTTGATCCAGAGTAAAGATGGATCTATGCTAGTTTAATTCTCCCCTTTAAATAGGCTGCATTCCATGTGGATACCATGGGTCAATACCATGTGCCATCTTTATTTTTATTAATACTAATATTAGGGTTAATAATGTTTTTTTGCATGGTATTAATAATAAATATAAGATGGCTTATGGAGTAAATATAAAAAATGTTTTATTTATTTACCATACCTCTCGTTTATTTATATTTTTATTAATTTACCATACCCCTTTTATAAATATGGTATTTGGTCCATAGGATTCAATTAAATAAAACCTCTTTTTTGAGCCTTCTTAAATAGAAAGAGGGTTATGGACTAAATATAGAAAGAGGTTTTATTTATTTACCATCCCTATATTTTATTTATATTTCTATTTATTTACACGCTCGCGTGTTCATAAATATAAGGTGACATATGGAGTAAATATAAAAAAATGTTTTATTTATTTACCATACCTCTCATTTATTTATATTTTTATTAATTTACCATACCTCTTTTATAAATATGGTATTTGGCCCATAGGATTCACTTAAATGAAACCTCGTTTTTGAGCCTTCTTAAATAGAAAGAGGGTTATGGACTAAATATAAAAAGAGGTTTTATTTATTTACCATATCTCTAGTTTATTTGTATTTTTATTTATTTACCATACCTTTGGAGTAAGTATAAAAAGAGCTTTTATTTATTTACCATACCTCCACTATATTTTTATTTTTATTTATAACTATCATAAATACATTTTCTTGAAAATGAGGGCGAATGGAAGATTGTATCTCCTAATTTCAAGGGCTAAATTTACTTTTTTTACCCTCTCCCTTAAAATAAGGTGGGCTAACCTCCATACCTAATTTTTTTATAAAATAAATTTGAGGCGATTTGTAACAATGTACTATGATACAAAATATTCACCCAATAAAAATATAAAACCCCTTAATTTAGCCCAAGGGGGGAAATTCACCCCTAAAATTTTCCATGCATAGAACAATGTTACAAACATTCATAATCCATGCATGAAGAACATGCCAGACATCAGGATTCATACATTAAGTAAAAGTACCAAGACACATGTATACATCTAATACCACTAGCTCCAATAGTGGAGCATTAGAGCCACCACTTGTGCCTCAAAAGAACTAGCTTGTCTCTCTAATGCCTTGTGGGAGGATCCAAGGTGAAAAGTCCTTTGCTCATACAATGAGGGTGTATATATATATTCAATGGGGTGATGTTTCACTTCCCTTTATGACTATTTGACTTCCTATGGTTTTTCAACTTCACATGACTCTTCATCTTCTGTACATGTCCTTTGGAATTCTATAACGTACCTCGGTAACCTCGCATGTAAAAGCAGGGAGTTAATTTTTTTTTATACAAATTACCCACAAGTAATTATCCAATTCACAACTCCACATTCCTCATTAACCATTAGATATAATGTTCATTAATATATCAAGTAAATTGCAATAACAGACAGTAAGTTTGCATAACCATTAACCACCACTGTGGTAGTGTATTAACATAAACTGTCTCATGAATCCATGCATCCATTTCATGATTTCCTTCACCATATTAATTAACCTCATACTTGGACATTATGGTTAGGCCATCAAATAAAGAACCATCAACATCAAGGATTCATCATCATCAAACTGACACAAAAGGCAATCACACCATTGAACACCGATATACCCTGGAAACCCCGTAGGGTGAAAACCAGCAAACGTTTAATCTTATTATTAAACGCTCGTGAGGGTTTTCACCCCTCACTCAATGGATTATAAGGGATTCCATCCCTTAACCATTGTTATAAAATCATTACAATGAATTATCATTAAGTTGTCACATAACTAGCTAAAAGCTAATACATTTTCCATGAAACCCTTTTCTTACATACCGCCACATGCAACATTCCTTGTGGCATAATTGTTCTAGCAATGGACGATCCTGCAACTCGAACTCATCTACATGGATCATTAATCCTTTTCCTGCCACAATGTTAAACATCACTTTCCTTTGGCACCAACCGCCATCGTTTCCTGTCAATGTAGTTGTCAACAAGCTTTGGCAACAATATTAGATACATTATTAATCAATCAATAAGCAGCCTCTAAAAGTGATCTTTTAACATCTACTCATCTGCATGAGCAAGAATAACATACTAATTAACTAGTACATATATTCAAGTAAATTCTTGTTCTACTTTTCACAATGCTTATTCACATTAAAGCATATTTCTCTTTAAGAGATCTAACCATTAGTTTTACAAGTCCATGTTTCCCTTTAAAACATATAACACATTAGTTATGTTTACATACATGTAATAAACTATTGTTTCTGCGCCTTTGCACATGCGTTCCTTCCACATAGTTATTTTCCAAGAAATTAACATAGTTTCTTTAACATACAAAGAACACATCTCCATAACACAATGACTATTCTTTGAGTATCCAATAGCTTATCTTATAGCCCTTCTTTAATATATGCAACGCATATTCCCTTCTCTAGAACTCTACCATCGTTTCATGTAAACATTTACTTACTTCTTTCTCAAAGGAAGTCTTCATAACCCCATTTCTCTATCTTCCTATAAGTAAGTTTCTTATGCTTTTCCTTTCAAGAAATTATTATAGATACCCATATTTACGCTTAAAGAATCAAGAAACAATAACAAGGTTAACTTAACCTTTTATGCACCAAAATCAAGAATTCGATCCAACTCATCTAGAAAGACAATCCTTTCAAGAGATTAATATTTCCAAGAATGTTAACATCGATTATCATTATTTACAAGAAAGTCAACAAAATACTTTCTTTTCCAAGAAAACTTATATAATATTCAATCTTTTACCGCATGTATTAGCATATTTTCTTTACCAAGAAAACATAAAATGCTCATCTTTTACCGCATGCATTAACATGTTTTCTTCACCAAGAATACATATAAAATATTCAATCTTTAATTGCATGCATTAACATGTTTTCTTCACCAAGAATATATATAAAATATTCAATTTTTAATTGCATGCATTAACATGTCATCTTTCTAAGAGCAAACAGATTGTTTGTTTGATATGTAATATCTAAGACTACAATGGAACTTACATACGGTAGATGCGACAGAGAGAGTAGTATTATTTGAATATCGACTCAAACATTACGGACCTGTAGGGAGCTGAGTAGATTTACCTGGTTATACAAAATTTACCAGACAGTGCTTACCCTCGACCCAAGATGGGATTCTTATGAAAAATCTGTGCGAAGCAAAATGTCATAGCATGAAGAATCAAGCCATTGCGCTGATGAACCCGGAAAGGAAACCAAACTCAGGCAAGCTGGTAGTATTCCTAATAGGGTTAGCCAGCGGCCTTGTCTTCCAAAAAATAACTACCAGGTTAAGCAGAAACAGGGCCAGGATGGAAAACCCTCGTAAAGAATCAACCCGAGGAAGACATAAACCAATTCCGCGTGCTAAAAGCGGATAACAAGAGGGCCGGGAAAACTCTGCTATTAAACATTAAAACCCTAACCTCAACCTTAACGTGTACACGCATACAACAGTGAAGCAAATACCCTTCAAACAACAATGAAATTCATTGTGAAAGCAAAGAAACGAAATAGCGACTAGCTGTACACAAAATTCTTCAGTCAAAGCTTTCCATTGAATAAATTATAGGAAAGTAACATACCGCAGAGCCAAAGAACGATTGAACACGTTAAAATAATTACAGATAATACATCCTATGCGTAAATCTGAAAGTGAACTTTCATAGAACTTATCAGTATAACAGGGCGTCAAGAAGCTCAAGAAAAAGCCGAGCTCAAATGATATTCCTGGTTTTTCCACGAACGCCATGATCGCATCCCCTATTCAATTACACAAATGTGTATATAACTAAAACCTTCATTCCCTTGATTCTCATCCTCGATCCGTTTAACGAATGTCAAGAATTAGTTTTATAACTGATTCGTAATTTTAAAATTACTTTTACGCAGAGTTATTTATGATAGGGATATTACATACTCCCCCCCTTAACAAGAACACCGTCCTCGGTGTTCATCTCTCATTGGAACTTTAGATTTTACTCATGATATAACCATCTAAACTGCACAAAAAGTGATCCTTCCTCTTTCAAATCAAAGATTTCATTCCAAGGAATGACAATAAACAAAATAGTAATGTTATAACATAAGAAAGATCAATAGTTATAAGCATTTATAACTGCAAAAATATGCAAGTTCTAATTTCCATTACTTGACCCGTATTCAAATTCATAATATATAAAGACAAATGTCTATATGAACTTACCATTACTTACCAATTACTCTTGAAAACCATGAGTACTTTCACGTAAGAATTTTAATAGTGATTGAACAACCCATCAACCCTCCATGGTAAGTAATTCCTATAATGTATGACTAACAATTCGATCGCATTAGTCACAATATTTCGAGTCAAATGAAATACATTTAACTACCAATCAATTGTGCAATGTTAGATGATTTTTAAATCACAGTACTTTTACAAGTACTTAAGAACTCATCACTACTCCACATGCACACTGAATTAAATCTCACTAAAGACATCCATAGAGTACTTCTAAAAGTACCAAAAGAGCACCTATCTCTCTAATCATCAAAATAGTCAATCACGGCATCAAGTAAAAATTGTCTTAGCCCCTACTAAGACGTTCACAAGATTAGTAACACAATAAAGGAATTAAAATTTACAATAACTCCTTATTGAGCACTAAGCTCATTTCCTGTTAAATGTGCATAACATAACTATATGTAAAATTCATTTTTAGCATAACATATAGCTGATTAGTTAATTTCTTTAGCTATGAGAACCACAATAGGCTAAAGAATTCCCAACCCAAGGGAACTAGTTTCCACAACCCGATCGAGTCATTTTCACATCCAGACAGTTTCTTTGATAGAGACCTTACCAAGTCTAACATGGAATTCCACTGGCCAACCAGCTCAAGAATTCCAATGACCACATAGGGTCCAATATAGGATTCCTCTTGGCAGCGTCCTGCCTATTCCTCTAACAGTGTCCCGTCTATGAGGAATTTTGGGCCTCCTCCAACAGGCTCCAAATCAATAGAGTTGCCTCAGGCTTTTTACCCTCTTCACCATCTTGGCAAACTCTTTTCCCTTATTGAGATAATTGATCTCTAGGGAGAGGAAATCTGGGTAGACAAGTACCATCAACCCCTCCGGGCAGGTAACTGCCATCAACCCAAGGCATTAAATCCGGGCAGACAAGTACCATCAACCCCTCCGGGCAGGTAACTGCCATCAACCCAAGGCATTAAATCCGGGCAGACAAGTACCATCAACCCCTCCGGGCAGGTAACTGCCATCAACCCAAGGCATATCTGGGCAGATAAGTACCATCAACCCCTCTGGGCAGGTAACTGCCATCAACCCAAGGCATATCCGGGTAGACAAGTACCCTCAACCCCTCTGGGCAGGTAATTTCCATCAACCCAACTATCTACAACTGTCTGGCATGTTAAATTTCTCTTTTATTACTCTTTCCCAAAGTAATTTACGTAATGAACAATATGAACATTATCATTAACAAAATAAACATGCATGTACACCATGCATTTATACACACCCTCATCATGGGTCCACAACATCTAGATTGATGGGAAACATATCTATCATACATGTTGTATGCATTCAGATTTTCCAAATAACACAATTCATGCATATCATATAACATTATTCTTTCTCATTTATGATTGCAATTCACATTGCAACAATTTACGTGACGAGTTTTCTTGTTGCCATTAAGCTACCTCTACTTAATCCCATCAGCAACGTTAGTTATAAATATGCATCAGTTAACAAGTATTCAATTTCCAAAAATTTTCATGCATACAATATCGTCATGTATAAAAGCATACGCAAATATTCATTAATGTATAAATGTCAACAATAGTTGAGTTAATAATCTAAACATTTCCAATTTCCCATAGTCTGTTGTCTTAATCCAAATCGTCATTAATGGTGTATTATCTTACGTTTACTATGGCCAGCATTGGCCATGCATCATTAATATAATTAAGCATAATCAAGGTGTTCTGACCAACCCTTGGTTCAACATGCATAACTAACAAATTAAACTACCCTTATCGGAAGCAATTCCTCTACTTATGCAATTAGAAGCATGATCCAATAAGTGTCACACATGCACCAAAGTTACCACTTGATGTTAGATGCAACAACTATCTTAACCCTACTATGTGACCATTTCAGAATAATGACTTCAAGGAGACATTATGAAAATCATTAACATCAACACACTATAGTTATCATTTTCCAACTCCTTAAGCATGGTCAAAGGAATACTCACATGCACATCAAGCGCTATCTGGTCATCACCAGACTTAGCATCTTCTGCAAGATTCTGGCACTCAAAGCCTGCGCTATCTGGTCATCACCAGACTTAGCGATTCTTTTCCCTTCTCTGTTTGTCCCTACAGCACGGTCTTCTTCCTTCTCCTTGCTTCCTTTTCCTTTGGAAGCATCTATAGTTGGGGAAGGTAGTTAGATTTTACTGACAATTGCATTAACACAGGTAGTCTATTTATGAATAATTGTCACATGTAATTCTACCATGAATGGTTCCTAGAAATGTTACCCACTGAACATGCCTCTATAATTAACTTCACATTGGAATGCAACATGCATAAGAAATCCATCATTCCCATAGTAGAGATAAATTCAACCATCATTAAATCGAGGCTCCAATGGTTTTAATCTCACAACAAGTAATGATTAACATAAAACACATACCATGCTAGTGAATTTCAATTAATTAGAGGGAAACATCATTAAATCTATTAAGACATAAGCATATACTATTCATCATGCATTCTCATGGTGAATAAAATTAAGAACTCTTCTCATAAACAACTGGAACTATAGCACAGAGAGAGTAAGAATCATCATACACACATTCCATGCATGTGACACCAATCAAACCATCACTTGTTTACGAATTGTAATAATCTTAAATCCAATTCAATTAATGCACATACGTTATATTGGTTAGTCATACAACACTAACCAATCTCAACTACCAATCATCTTCATGCATCCATGACAAGACTTAATCAAAAATTAGTTATTATAGTCAAGTCCCATTACTCGACTCCTTGTTTATTTCAAGTCTAAAGGGGTTCTTCTAATGTCTTTTTTAAAACAATTTGTCATCCTATTCAAGGATGTTCCCCATAATTTATATTCATGCATTGACTCATTAAATTTCGTTCATTGTAACTTCAATCTTGTTCAATGAATGCATCTTTGTTATTGCCATATTTGCAAATCACAAGTTGGTAGTTGATTGTCACTTTCCTCAATGAGTGTTCAATATTGTTCATAAGTGTAATGAGTGTTCAATATTGTTCGTAAGTGTGACACGAGTTTTATTGTCTTTTTCCTCATCAGGAATCCAATGTCATGAACATAGTTATGCAACAACTTTATTACTTACTACTCAAAGCAGTTATAAACATGAATCACACATATCATGCCGAAAGTAGTGTACTACATAAATCAATATGCGAATGATTAAACTCATACCTGAGTTAATGCCACTGGTGGCGTACCTCAATTTCTTTTCCGTTTACCAATTCCCAAAGGGGCCAGTGCTTCAACCTTTAGCTCTGATACCACATGTAACGTACCTTGATAACCTCACATGTAAAAGCAGGGAGTTAATTTTTTTTTATACAAATTACCCACAAGTAATTATCCAATTCACAACTCCACATTCCTCATTAACCATTAGATATAATGTTCATTAATATATCAAGTAAATTGCAATAACAGACAGTAAGTTTGCATAACCATTAACCACCACTGTGGTAGTGTATTAACATAAACTGTCTCATGAATCCATGCATCCATTTCATGATTTCCTTCACCATAATAATTAACCTCATACTTGGACATTATGGTTAGGCCATCAAATAAAGAACCATCAACATCAAGGATTCATCATCATCAAACAGACACAAAAGGAAAACACACCATTGAACACCAATATACCCTGGAAACCCCGTAGGGTGAAAACCAGCAAACGTTTAATCTTATTATTAAACGCTCGTGAGGGTTTTCACCCCTCACTCAATGGCTTATAAGGGACTCCATCCCTTAACCATTGTTATAAAATCATTACAATGAATTATCATTAAGTTGTCACATAACTAGCTAAAAGCTAATACATTTTCCATAAAACCCTTTTCTTACATACTGCCACATGCAACATTCCTTGTGGCATAATTTTTCTAGCAATGGACAATCCTGCAACTCGAACTCATCTGCATGGACCATTAATCCTTTTCTTGCCACAATGTTAAACATCACTTTCCTTTGGCACCAACCGCCATCGTTTCCTATCAATGTAGTTGTCAACAAGCTTTGGCAACAATATTAGATACATTATTAATCAATCAATAAGCAGCCTCTAAAAGTGATCTTTTAACATCTACTCATTTGCATGAGCAAGCATAACATACTAATTAACTAGTACATATATTCAAGTAAATTCTTGTTCTACTTTTCACAATGCTTATTCACACTAATGCATATTTCTCTTTAAGAGATCTAACCATTAGTTTTACAAGTCCATGTTTCCCTTTAAAACATATAACACATTAGTTATGTTTACATACAGGTAATAAACTATTGTTTCTGCGCCTTTGCACATGCGTTCCTTCCACATAGTTATTTTCCAAGAAATTAACATAGTTTCTTTAACATACAAAGAACACATCTCCATAACACAATGACTATTCTTTGAGTATCCAATAGCTTATCTTATAGCCCTTCTTTAATATATGCAACGCATATTCCCTTCTCTAGAACTCTACCATCATTTCATGTAAACATTTACTTACTTCTTTCTTAAAGGAAGTCATCATAACCCCATTTCTCTATCTTCCTATAAGTAAGTTTCTCATGCTTTTCCTTTCAAGAAATTATTATAGATACCCATCTTTACGCTTAAAGAATCAAGAAACAATAACAAGGTTAACTTAACCTTTTATGCACCAAAATCAAGAATTCGATCCAACTCATCTAGAAAGACAATCTTTTCAAGAGATTAATATTTCCAAGAATGTTAACATCGATTATCATTATTTACAAGAAAGTCAACATAATACTTTCTTTTCCAAGAAAACTTATAAAATATTCAATCTTTACCACATGCATCAGCATATTTTCTTTACCAAGAAAACATAAAATGATCATCTTTTACCGCATGCATTAACATGTTTTCTTCACCAAGAATACATATAAAATATTCAATCTTTAACTGCATGCATTAACATGTTTTATTCACCAAGAATATATATAAAATATTCAATTTTTAACTGCATGCATTAACATGTCATCTTTCTAAGAGAAAACAGATTGTTTGTTTGATATGTAATATCTAGGACTACGCTGGAACTTACATACGGTAGATGCGACAGGGAGAGTAGTATTATTTGAATATCGACTCAAACATTATAGACCTGTAGGGAGCTGAGTAGATTTACCTGGTTATACAAAATTTACCTGACAGTGCTTACCCTCGACCCAAGATGGGATTCTTATGAAAAATCTGTGTGAAGCAAAATGTCATAGCATGAAGAATCAAGCCACTGTGTTGATGAACCTGGAAAGGAAACCAAACTCAGGCAAGCTGGCATTATTCCTAATAGGGTTAGCCAGTGGCCTTGTCTTCCAAAAAATAACTACCAGATTAAGCAGAAACAGGGCCAGGATGGAAAACCCTCGTAAAGAATCAACCCAAGGAAGACATAAACCAAATCCACGTGCTAAAAGCGGATAACAGGAGGACCGGGAAAACTCTGCTATTAAACATTAAAACCCTAACCTCGACCTTAACGTGTACACGCATATAGCAGTGAAGCAAATACCCTTCAAACAACAATGAAATTCATTGTGAAAGCAAAGAAACGAAATAGCGACTAGCTGTACACAAAATTCTTCAGTCGAAGGTTTCCATTGAATAAATTCTAGGAAAGTAACATACTGCAGAGCCAAAGAACGATTGAACACGTTAAAATAATTATAGATAATACATCCTATGCGTAAATCCGAAAGTGAACTTTCATAGAACTTATCAGTATAACAGGGCGTCAAGAAGCTCAAGAAAAAGCCGAGCTCAAATGATATTCCTGGTTTTTCCATGAATGCCATGATCGCATCCCCTATTCAATTACACAAATGTGTATATAACTAAAACCTTCATTCCCTTGATTCCCATCCTCGATCCATTTAACGAATGTCAAGAATTAGATTTATAACTGATTCGTAATTTTAAAATTACTTTTACGCAGAGTTATTTATGATAGGGATATTACAAATTCCACTTTACAATACATTTTCAAATAATAAATTACATAATCGACAATAATGATGTGTCATATGAAAACTCATGTCATGACATGACATGACATGACACTGCTAACATTGACTTCTTGATGACATGGAAATGTCAAGCGATTCTTGTTGCTCCTTGCTGTGTGTCTTCTTGGGAATGCTCTTCTATCCACGTCCATATGGCTTAGAGGTAAGGAGTCTTAGGTGATATCAGGTCTTGAGTTGCGATCGAAAACTGGTGTCCCTTTGCTTTATCTTGACTGATCACCCTATTGTGGAATGATAGAGTACCTGCATCTGGAATACACTCATGCCAAGACTACATAAGTCTGATAAAACCCTAGTCTAATATGGTGCATGTTGATCCACTAACTGAGCCAGAACAGGGCTGCAATATGAGGGAGAGCCTCAGTGACTGTGTAATTTCACAACTCAAGAAGTTAGGGGTGAAGTTTGGGTCTTGATACTGCGCAATGCACAGTTCAGGCTGGATTGAGGAAGAAAATTGCGCAGTTTGAGAGCTCAGTGAGCTGGGCTGAAGGGTTCAGAACTGATTCAGACTGCTGCAAATTTCTGGAAGGCAAGGGAGGCTGGGTGATTGCACAATTTCATAAATTAGGAGCCTAAGGGTTGGGCTTGGGGTCTGAGATTGCGCAATGCACAATTGAGGCTAGGTTGGAGGGCTGAATTGCAGTTTTGGAGGCCAAGGTTTAGGCTTAAGCACTGAAATTGCACAGTGCGCAGTCCTGGGAGGAAGGAATTGCACATTGCGCAGTGTCAAGAGGTAGGGTTGCATCTAGAGGGGTGATACTGTGCAATGCACATTTCAGTAGGGTCAGATGAGGCTAAGTTTCTTGGTTGAAGAGTTTTCAGAATTTGACTAAGTGTGGCATCGATGAAGCTTATGTGAACAATGATAGGACTTGAATATGATCACACACTTAGAATATTGGACGACACAAAAACATAGATCATCCAGGACACATGAACAACATACTTCCCTCAGTGCAACAAATTTACGATGACTTATTACAAGTGCAACACTAAAGATATGCTTTCGACGACCATGACGACACTTATGCGACAATGCTTACAACTTTGGAAATGAGTGCGAAAAATGTTTATATGGTAAGATCAACTCATTTAAGAAAATGTAACCTCTTGAAGCCACCAAAACAAGCTCATATACATTGCGCAACACTTAACATGCGAAAATACGAAATTTTTATTTTCTTGCAAAAGGGACCAAAACAATTAAAGAGAGCACATACAATAGATTTCAATGTTTGTGACGACAATATGCAAGACCAAGGTAGGCTTTGAAATTCAGTGTAGGCCAAAATTTTGGAGGGTGTTTTAGCAATGAATACACTTGGCGACACATAGGTAGAATTCTAGATTCTCTGTCTTTGTTGATTCTTCTTTGCGACGTCTCAGTTATTTAGGGAGTATTGATTCACTGTGCATATTACTTTGGCTTCCCCACTTACCCCATGAACAAACATGGTCCCCTTTGTACTTTTTCTTTTTGAACATAATCATAGGATTCACCAGTATCGTAATGTTTAAAATTGGAAAGGGTAGTGTAGTTTGCAAGATTTATATTTCCAGAGTATAGTTTTTCATCTTTGGTTTTGCTCCGCTACCAGCAGGCATGTACAATACCTTGGCAGAGTCACTGCAGGAACACAAACATTGCTCCACTGCCAAAAAGCTTAGACAACACCTCAGTGGAGTTGTTTTCTTCACCTCTTTGTGCAAGAATCCTTTCTCTTATTTCACCTTTATTTATATATTTAAAGAGGAATGTGCATAACAACTTATTCATTTTATGGGTGGAAGAGGGATCCTGAATTATTGAGAGAAGAAGATGTTGTTCCTTCAAAGAAGCATATAAAGACCTATGATTTAAGTTTTCTCATTTGAATTTTTCCCCTTTTCCTCTTCTACTGATTGGATAAGCGTGAAAACACCGAGACATGATGAACTGAGTATGGACATAAGGTTTACATAATAGACACAGGTATCATGGTTCGATACAAAACTCTCCTTACAACTAGATCATATTTTTTGTCAGAACATCATCGACCAAAATATAAACCCAACACAAAGAAGGAGGACTGAATGTTAGCCAAATGTTTTAGTGTCACAAGGCTCTTTTCAACTCAACCACACACAAAGAAGTTGGAAAACATGTTCACACATGATGCTCATTTACAAAAATGAAGACAAGAACAAGAACAAACAAACAAACAAACAAACAAGAAAATATGTACATAGGGTAGGGAACAACCCCAAATCATCATTGAAAATACTATTTTAAGTCTTGGCCATTGACAGGAGGAGAGTCAATCTCCTTGTCTAATGATTGAAGACGATATGTATGTTGGCCAATATTTCATGTATGGTGAACGGTCAAATCCACATGGATTGGAACTTAGTGTGTTTTCCTTTGTCCTCGTGGGCATTGTCCCACTTCAAGGCTAGGTCACCCACACCAAATTCATTCTTCATTGCATACTTCTTGTTGAACCACCTCTTGATACGACTTTGGTGAAGAGAAAAATTTTCTTTTGCCTTTTGTCTTTCTTCTTTTAGCTTGTGAAGGGTGTCTATCCTATGCAAAACTAATATGCATGGCTTGCCCTGAGATTCTTGTGAAAGTTGAAGGGTAGTAAAATAGATGTTACGGGGTAGGATGGATTCTTTTTCGTACGCTAGGAAGTAAGGAGATGTATTCATAGAAGGTTTTGGCATGACTCAGTCAGCCCATAGGGAATTCACCAAAGTGGAGTGGTAGTTCCTTTGTTCAAAGAAAATGGTTTTCTTAATGATACATATAAGGTTCTTATTTGTAGACTCAACAAGACCATTCCCCTACAGATAAAAACTAGCTGAATTTTTCAATATAATTCCATTTTCCAATGTAAAATAATATAATATTAGTGATGAAAAGTATGTTGCATTGTCAAAAATAAGTTAAGTCGGAACACTGGACCTGGAAATGATATTATGCTTATGGAAGCTGATGACTTCATGATCATTCACTTGCTTTAGTGGAACTGCTTCTGCCCACTGCGTGAAGTAGTCTGTAGTAGTGATAATGTAGCAGTGCTTCTTTGATGAGCACAAAAATATCTCACCAATAACATCTAGGCCTCATTGTTCAAATTGTTCTTCCATTGCAATGGGCTACAATGGGGTAACTGAATTCTTGTTTTGGCCAACACACTTTTGATAGATCAGACACTTGTGGGCATAGGTGTGAGCATATTTGAATAATGTGGGCCAATAGAAACCAACCCACATCTATTTATCCATTGTTGTGTCAATCGCAAAGTGTCCCCTGGATGGTCCATCGTGGATATCACACAATACTTTCTCTGAATCGTGCACTTCCACACACCTGAGCAGTACTCCATTATGGTGCTTTTTGAAAAGCACCCCATGCATCAACTCATAAAATAATTATTTTAGTATGAGTGCCCTATTCTGTCATGCAGATAAGTGCGAGTTAACTACTATGCTCAAGATACTAGCACACATCATCGTACCAAGAGTTTGCGATAATAGTGAGGGAATCTTATTCAACATTATATATTTTGATTTGTTTCTTCCATCCATATGGATCTTCTTATTTTTCTTCGTAGATGACATAGACTATGGCCCTTGATTATGTGAAGTGGTTTGAATTCTAAGTCATACTCTTGCAGACCCGTCATCCAGTTCGCTCTTATCTCACCCAACTCTTATTGAACAAACAATGATATGAATGTTAGGTGTGGCAAAAAGATAATACAATGATTCTTCAAGATGTAGTGCCGCAAGTGTTTTAATACCTTGTAGACCACATACACTTTCTTATCAATGACAAGATAGTTAAGTTCAGGTCCTTGTAGGCTAACACTCATGAAATATATCAACCACTCATTATTTTGCTCATCCTTTTGTGTGAGAACAACGACCAGAGAAGTGTTAGAAGCAAAAGTGTAGAGCAGAAAATATTTCTTAAAATATAGTCTATACAAAGCTAGTGCCTCTGAGATAACATGCTTAATATGGGAAAATGTGTCCTTTTCCCTGTTGTCCCACTTATATAATGCATCCTTCTTTACCATTTCCTGCATAGGTTTCACGATCTGATCATAATAGGAGATGAACTCGTGGAGAAAATTAATCTTCCCCAGGAAGGACTGCATAAATTTTTTATTCGCCGGGAAGGGAATCTACGTGATCGCTCTGACCCTCTCAGGGTCTACCTTAATCCCACTTTTCATGATAATGTAGCCCAAGATATTACCCTCGGACATTGGAAAAATACTTTTCTTGGGATTAAGAATATCCCCTACTTCTGACATCGCTCGAAAAATTTCTTCAAATGGTGTAAGTGGTCGAATATTTTCTTAGAGAACACTATGACATCATTGAGATACACCACTAAGCTCTGCCCAATTAGTCTCCAAAATGGGATGTCCATTGCGCGGTGAAATGTAACACCTGCATTGACTATCCCGAATGTAATTCGTCAGAATGAAAATGTGCCCCACTTAGTGCAGAATGTTGTTTTTAGTCTTTCAGACTCTGAGACCAGAACCTGGTTGTAACTTGAATAGCCATTGAGTAAGGATAACATATTTGACTCGATACTATCTGTAGTATCTGTTCCATAGATGACATAGGGTAGTTTTCTTTGTTCGAGGCGTGGTTCAAGTTTTAGAAATCAACACACAAGTGAATTTCCCTGGACTTATTTCTATTGGGACTATATTAGATACCTAGGTTAAGTGTCGCACTTTGTATATGATGCGAGCATCCAACATCTTTCTCAACTCTTTATGAATTAGGGGCTCAAGCGTCAGATGCATATTTTCACAAATTTTGTTGAAAAGGCTTGGCCCCTTCCTTGATCGGGATAACATGCTGGATTATTCACATGCCATAAGTTTTGAGCTCATCATATGTCCACTTGAAAACATCTTGGTACTACTTGAATAGGAGGATGAAAGGTTGTCACTCTTGTGTTGTGCAGCAAGTACTGAGATTGCCAAACTTTAGATCATTTTTTGTTCCAAGATTTATTTGTTTGTGCGATAGTGTTGAACTGTGGGGTTTTGCATTGACTGGCCCTTGAAAGTGATTATGTAAATAATACAACTTTTCCAATGATACCATTCCCTTCGACATTGGGTTTTATTTATTTGCGCGGGCTGTATCCTGCAACACCTTTTCGTGCTTGTCTTCATTGATAATTGTGTCTTTAAATACATCAATGTTTGCCATAAAGTGCAGTATATTATGGTCATAATTGAAAACACGTAAATTAGAGACAAATGGATTATAAATAATTTCAACAGAAAAATCATCTGTAAGTGGTGATAACCTAGCAACAACTTTTTTAATGCATCCATTGCTACATTACACATTCTAGGAACAAATATAATATTAAAAGCTTGGAAATGAGAAATCAAATGCCATACCTCTTGTTGATAACCTTTCAGATGAGGTGACACATAGTGAATAACATTACATACCTGTCGTATGATGATTTCAGAGTCACCTACTTCTTTGAGAATTCCCACAATGAGGTCGATGACCCTTTTTAAACCCAAGATGGGTGCTTCATATTCTACCATGTTGTTTATGCACTCGAATTCCAAGTGGCTTGAGATCAGGTGTTTCCTCTGTCATGGGTCTATTAAAACACAACCAGCTCTAGAGCCCTCCTACATCTTTGAACCATCAAAATACAAAGTCTAAACATCATATATACAATGACTATGCAATAAACTAGTACTATTACTACTATTTCTATCTACTGTACATAAGTCAATTGCGCCAGTTGGACTAGGAAGGAGATCCAACTGTGTGTGAGGTGGGGTTGGGGATGGTTGGGTAATATAGCACTCTAGATCAGTTTCTAGAAAGATTTCCAAATATTAGATCTATGAAAGAAACTGGTTCATTTTTTCCCTCGAAGGGTGTAATAGTATGCTTCATGTAATCTTATGAGTTCACCTAGATTTGGTTGCTTATTCCCTTGCTGCTTGCCAATTCTAGATTTGGTTACTTGCCAATTATAGATTGAGGTTGGAGTAAGATTGTGATACCATACAACTGCTCTGCCATCTAAGGTACACAAAAAAAGTCTACATGCAACATCATTGTAACACACCTCAAGCATTTTCATATGTAGGTAAAAGTTGTCCAAGTGGTCCTCCGCCTTCACTACTTTGTCAGGGTCATACTTTGTTAACAACTTCTTTGGGTGCCTCAACATCTTATGTAACACACCTAGTAGTGCAAGTGGGCCCTGAGTCATCCAATCCAGATCTTGGTCTGCCATATCTTCATCTTTGTGCTAATCCTCTTCATTAGAGTCTGATGGATCTTCCTCTTCTTCTCTGGAATCTGATGGATATTCTTCTTCTTATTCACCACATAACCCACATAAAGTATCGTTTGAGAGTACAACATTGTTTGCGTCACCTCTGTTAAAATATGGAGGCTACTCTAGTTTCTCTGTGCTTTCTGCAGTCTCTGCTAGTTCTTCAAGGGCGGCAAGAACTAGATCTTCAACCTTCGAAACCACCATCTCAGTAGGAGTGGTCACATTATTCTTTAGAAAGTAAGGTAGAATGTGTACTCTAGGAATTAGTCTGATATCCTTTGCAAACTTATAAGTTATAGGTCAGTTGGCCTAGATGTGCTTGTAATATATTTCACAAGTTTGTTCAAGACCAGGCTGAGATGATTCGCCAACTTCAGGAATATGAGTAGGCGAGGTGCTAGGAATATTACTGCCTTGAACAAAAGATGTATGGTGAGGGTGGGTGAGGTTATCATCCATAAAAATCTGACTTCCCTCCTTCTAGCACCAAAAATGTTAATGGCGTTGGACCCGCCAACATTCAAGGGGTCTCCCTGATATGTGGTCCCAATTAGACCTCATGCCATTTGGGATAGAAGCCCCATCCGGAATATGGCCCGGTTGTCGATTTCTTAAATATTTTCCTTGGCTCTAACTGTCAAGAAGAGAGAGGAACACATGTGTGCCTTTGAAAATAAAGTAAGTGTGCATGGTGAGTTTTCCATTGTAGGCGTGTCAAGGTTATTCTACTATGGAGGGAAGAGAAGGTGAGCCTCTAGGAGAGAGGTAATAGTACCACTCCAATAGAAAGACACACCAATGAGAGGTATTCATCTAACATCCAATGGAACAATCCAAAAATATGCAACAAACATTACACATATTACAGTATATTCTCAATATGATAAACACTAAAATAACAGAAATAGTTCAACTACTTTAGTATAGGTGAAAAAAAAACATGAATCATAAACATTCACATAACAGTATTACAAACATTCATAATCCATGCATGAAGAATGTTCTGGCCCTCAAGCTTCATATATTAAGTAAAAGTCCCAAGACACATGTATACATTGAACACCACTAGCTCTAATAATGGAGCATTGGAGCTACCACTTTCTCCTCAAATGAACTAGCTTATCTCTCTAACGCCTTGTGGGGCTAAGATGAAAAGTCCTTTTCTCACATAATGAGGGTGTATATATAACCAATGGGGTGATGTTTCAACTCCCATGTGACTCTTCGACTACCCTCATTAATGTTTCACTTCCTATGAATTTTTGAATTTACACGACTCTTCATATTTTGTACATGTCCTTTGGACTTCCACTTTACAATACATTTTCAAATAATAAATTACATAATCCACAATAATGATGTGGCATATGACGACTCATGACATGACATGACATGATATCGCTGACATGAAATTCTTGATGATATGGCAATGTCAAGCCATTCTTTCTACTCCTTTCTATGTGTCTTCTTAGGAATTCTCTTCTATCCACCTCCATATGGCTTAGAGGTAAGGAGTCTTCGGTGATATCAACTCTTTAGCTACAGTGACAAACTGGTGTCCCTTTTCTTTTTGTTGATTGATCAACTTGCATAATCAACTACAAAGATTTCTTTCAACATTTTCCCCTTCTCCATCTCCTTCTTCATCGTCTTTTAATGTACTAATAGAGTACCTGCATCTACAATTCACTCATGACAAGGCGACATCAATCCGATAAAACCCTAATCTAAGATGTTGCATGTTGATCCATTGAATGAGCTAGAACTGGGTTGTAGGATGAGGGAGAGGCTCGGTGACTATGCAATTGCATAGCTTAGGAAGTTAGGGGTGAAGCTTGGGCCTTGTGACTGCGTAATGCGCAGTTTAGGCTAGACTAAGGAAGAAAATTGCACAATTTGGGAGCTTAGTGAGTCGAGCTGAAGGGTTGAGCACTGATTCAAACTACTACATAGTTATGGAAGGCAAGGGAGGCTAGGTGACTATGCAATTGCACAACTCAGGAGCTCAAGGGATGGGATTGAGGTCTGAGACTACACAATGCATTGTTGAGGCCAGATTGGAGGGATTAATTGCATAGTTTTGGAGGCCAAGGTCCGGGCTTGAGCACTGAAACTGCACAGTGCATAGTCTTAAGAAACAGGAACTACGCATTGCACACTGTCAAGAGGTAGGGTTGTAGCTAGAGGGTTGAGACTGTACAATGCGCATTTCAGGAATGCCAGATGACACCAAGTTGCTTAGTCAGAGAGCTTACATAATTTTACTAAGTGTGGGATCGATGAAGCTGATGTGAAAAATGATAGGACTCAACTCACACACTTAGAACAATGAAAGAAACAACAACATAGATAATCCAAGATACATGAAAAACATAATTCCCTCAGTGTGACAACTTTGCAATGACTTACGACAAGTGCGATACTAAATGTAGCTTTACAACGATTGTGACAACACTTGTGTGATAATGCTTACAACTTTGGAAATGAGTGCGATGGTTGTTTATACGGTAAGATCAACTCATTTACACAAAGGTAACCCCTTGAAACTACCAAAACAAGATCATGTACATTGTGCGACACTTAACATGAGAAAATATGACATTTTTATTTTCTTGGAAAAGGGACAAAAACACTTAAAGAAAACACATACAATAGATTTCAATGTTTGCGATGATAGTATACAAGACCAAGGTAGGCTCCGAAATTTGGTGCAGGCCAAAATTTTGGAGGGTATTGTAGTAGCGACAACAAGTTCCATGAGCATAAGCTAGGGTAGTTCACCTTAGATATCTACACCAATACATTTTTGGAGCTAGCAAGGTGTGTGCCATATATTAAGGATGAGAAGGTAAAGATTCAAAGTTACCTATGTGGGTTACCACAATCCTACCTATTAGAGCCTATATTTGCCTCAGGCTGAAAAGACAAGGTTCTAGGTCCACATCAAACCACGCTCAGCCTCGTAGCTAGCCCTACGAGGACAGGAGAAGGATCTCTCTGGGTCAATCTCAGCAAAAGGTAACCAGATGGGGCTTGAGATTACTGGTTTAGCAACCTATTTTAGGCTAGGTATTAAGTGCAAAGTTTTGATTTGAGTTTTTGGGGGTTTTTGTTGGAAAAAGGGACAGGCAAATTTTGGGTCTGGGGATGAGGCCAGATTTTTGCAGAGTTCAGGTAGGGGCAAGATAGGCAGTAGTTTTGATGCTTTGGATTGAATGAATGGGTGGATCAGACTGGTGAGGAGCCAAGGAGGGCAAGAAGGTTTCAAGAGTCCTCCTCAAACAGATGAAAACATGAAGAATTAAACAAAATATCCAGGCAGAGCATAACAGTCCATGAATTCTACCTTAATCACTCTTTTGTTTAATTGTAGAATACAAGAGAAGGGAAAATGATACACAATAACATCAATGAACTTACAAATACATATAGAAACACACCATCAAAACATAAAGCCACATGGATCCCAACAAGTGCTGCAAAACCCTAGTCTTTCCTTTGCCAAAAATGCAGAAATCAAATGTACAATGGAGTGCCAAGCAATCCCAAGTATCCAACCCTGAAAATGACTTAGAAATTACATAATATAGACAAGCCAAACCTATTCCCTTGCCTCTAGGGGTCGAGATCATCATTCTAGGAGCTATTTGAACCAATTCTAAACAAGGAATTGAAATCTAGGTAGTCAAACAACTTACCCCTATATGCTAGGAAACTGATTCATTCACTCACATTTCACCTTTTGGTGAATGAATCTTCTATAACAAGTAAAAATGTGCCAATATTACATCATGGTTGTCAAATTACATCATGAAAGGTCAAAAGTAACACCAAGAAGCAAAACTGGTCAAAACTGGGCGAATTGCTGAGCTGAACAGTGAAAAATAGGCAAAAATCCCCTATGCGCCGCGCCAAAATCTGTATGCATCGTGCCACTTTGGAGCTAATTTTGAGGCACTTCCTGAAGTCAAAATTGAGCCCAAGTGTTCTTGTTGGAAAGCCCTACCTGTCTACTTTCCAACCCAAGTGGAATTTCTGAATTTGGATGTCATTTGCCCCTCCAAAACTTCAATCTCCCAAGACTGCTTCCTGTGTGTCAAAATAGGGGCAGTGAGGTCATTTTTTGAGTGTTTTTGACCTCCTGAAGACTCAAAACTTGCCCAAATTTCTTGGCCATGCACCAGCAACCATGATTTTTCATGAAAAATCCATAAATGTAAAATTTTTTCAATTTGGAGCTCCCTAGCAAAAGCGCGCGCCACGTGGCGCAACGAATAGGGAGAAAAACCCTGTTTTTTGTGTCAGAATTTGTCAAAATGCCAAAAATGCCCCAAATTTCTTGAAATTTGGGCTGGAGTTTCTCCATCAAGTTTCATGCTGGACTAAAGAGGCTTCGGTCAATATCTGAAGACGATCAAGCTCCTTTTGCCTCTTTTGCTTCCTTATTGCCTTCTTTAATTTTGCCTTTAAATTCCTGATTCGTGCCATGCAGACCTTGTTCCGTGCCATGTAGTGGAAAGTCATGTGTCTCAGCAATGCATGGTCCTTATTGGTCTTGTCCAACAGTCTCTCTAAGTGGATGTTAAATTTCTCGAGATTAGACTCCCGATCATCATTAATCTCTTGCTCCAATGAAGTGAGCTCAACCCTTCTCCTTTGTGCAGCTTGACGATTCTCACAGATGTTTTGTAACTCCATGATTGCTTGCTGATCTTCAAGCTGTTTGTTCCTCTGCTCCAAATATTTCATAGTCCACTTAGCCCTCTCCAAGTCAAGGGATAAGGCTTTGATCTTTGTTTGCTGCTCCTGAATGATCTCTCTAAGATGTGCACTTTGTGGGCCCGTATCTGTATCATCATCATGAATGAGAATGAAGTCAGTCTCTTGTTCACCTGAAGGCCCCTCATCCTGCATTGGCCTCTTTCCTTTGTCCTGTACTTGTGGTGCTGATGTCGGAAACGAGGCCCCTTCCACACCGGGTGGAGATAACACTCGCTTCGCTGCTGCAAACAAATGTCTAGTGCCCCTCTGATACGTGATGAATACCGGCACACTAGCGGTCTCATGGCGCTCATACTGATGAGAAGGTCCACCTGTCTCATGCTTAACCTCTGATACTCCCTGTGAAGCTTTGAAGAAGTCACGAGAGATGAAATCATCCCAAGTGATGCCCTGCAATCCAAGCTGATGAACCACCAAAATCTTGATGAGAGCAAAATGGTAAACACTGTTAAGTTGCTGCTGAGGGGTTTTGTGCTGCACAAGGGTGGTCATCCTCTCTATGTTCCGGCAAATGAAATACGGAATGTTCATCATCCGTACCCTGGTGAAATGCATGAGCAACCTGATGTGATAAGCATAGAGATGAGAGAACTGTCCCTCACAGCTAAAATATTTCATCATCAATTTCATTAGTGGAGCATATTCATCTTTCAGATATCGGAATGGAAACACTCTCTTTGCCTCAAGAAACCGGTTTTAATGTATGGCTCATAATGCTGCCGGTCAATCTTCTTCCTCTTGGTCCATGGTTCCCCAATGTTTGGTATGCCGGTTGCTAGTGAGACAGATTCTGGTGTAAGTGTAAAGGTGACACCGGCTAAGGTAGCCTAATCTCCATGTAAATGCAGCACAAATAGATGAGCCAACTCATGATGAAATTGAACACTAGCCACCTTTTGAAAAAATAGCATGACTGATGCTGGAAACAAAACATGGCAAGAAGACAGGCCTGTAATTCAGTGAGGGTGACTGGTTCTTCTCTGATATGTCTACCTCCTCTATGAGGCCTTCGGAGTGCATGTTCCTCTATGGGAGAGTCACTTTGGGTTTCCATTTCATAATCTGATGAATGCTCAGATACCATGACTACTGTTTTTCAAACTACCTTGAAGAAAAAGATGCTGGTGTATGAAAACTGTTTGGACTGCTCTTTTAGTGATGTGTTCAAACTCTACCACCAAGGGGAGACAAATGAAACAGGGACTGTTAGGAAAGGGAAATAATATTAAGGGATTAGGAATTTTTGGGATAGATTTGTTAGGGAAATATGGGAGGGGGTTTAGGATTTATGTGTGGGAATAGGGTTTAGGGTTTTCACATTTAAAGTTTGGGAAAGGGAATTTTGGGATAGGGGCTTAGTAATCTCAGGGGATTGGGAACAATGAAGTCAAGGAACAAATGGAATCAAGGAGAAAAGGAATGATGGAAAAGAGTAACCTTAGTGGCAAACAATCTTTGAAACCCTAGGCAGCAATTTTCATGTGAAGATGTTGACATGGTAGGGTTTGAGTTGTTGTTTTAGCATTCACCACATCAAACATAATATACACCATAAACTTGGATGATGAACAGCGAAGGAGGAGCTCAACCTACTTGAATTCAAGAGAAATTGGCATGTTTTGGGCGTTTGTAGGGCGTTCTGGAATTTTTCGGGCCAGACAACTGAGTGCGCTGCGCAGCTTGCCCAATGCGCCGCGCTGTCCCAGTGTGCCACGCCTGTGTTAATTTACACTGCACAACTTCTCCCAGTGCGCTGCACCTCCCTAGTGCGCCGCGCCTTCTGCCCAATGCGCCGCGACTCCTTCTAGCTCACAGTTTCGGCATTCAAATATGAAATTCACTTTTCCACAGCTTGACTCGGCTTTCCAATGATCTCTTGGCGTACTAATGATGTTTCAAACAATGAAAAACACTTATATAGTGATGGGTTTGATTTTTGCTTCTCGAAAACCCATTTTCTTATGTTTAGTTTTGGCACTTTTTAACACTTTAATACAGCTCTGTTTTTCAAGTTTCTTTTTGATTTTGGCTTTAAATGATGAATCTTTTTGGCATTTTTGCAGGGACGGTGGCATGTTTTGACCAAGGAAGACCAGGGCTACACCTGGAGAATTCAATAACTGAAGAACTTTAGAAAATGTTACAAAAGACAAAATGTTGACTTTTCTTCAAAACAGAGTTTTGAAGAACAGTCATAATCCATCAATATGACGATGAAATTCACGAAATAAAAAACATGTGTAGAACCTCCCTCTGGCCTGCTGGAATTTGGACACTTTAAAGACTCAATTTGTGAAACCCTAGACCTATGATTGACATGGATCTTTGCCCATTAAAAGATCAAACATTGACTGTCATGGACTTTAATAAACATTGATGAAAAGACCTAAGCCAGCAGGTACAAGACATGAGGGGAATGAATGACGATTATGGCATGCTCCTAAATGGAATGCAGTTGATCGAGCAGGATGGGACACCTAAAAATGAAATGCAAAAAAGAGTTTTGATCTCTGACGGAGGACTGACCAGACCGACTCTAACACTACCAAGATAGGATTGAATTTGATGAGCCAAAAACGTTGGAGGAAACCATCCAGAAAGCCAAGTATTGCTATGATCAGTCTAAACATATGGATGAATTCCAAATAGATTGGAAGAATAAGGATAAGACCAATTTTAAATGGAAAGGAACAAAATCCTCTGGACACAGGAAAATGGGGAAATTTTTAAGTTCATCACACTTGATAGGGGTGAATTGCAATGGAATTTCCCTACTACCAGTAGAGATTGGCCTATCAAATCAGTAAGAGAGGAATTCAAAGAGCTAAAGAGAAATCATTTTCAAATTTGGGGATGTTGAGAAAAGCACATGACAAAATATTGTCCTCACCAAAAATAAAAAAACAAGAAGATGTACCATGTTCAAGAGGAAACAACAGTGAGCGACATGGAACATAACGTACCTTGGATTTATGCGACATTCGAAAACATGCAAGAATATAATCAAGCCTCAATGATTGAAATGGAAGGTATACTTTCCAACCATCACATTTTAGTTTTAATTGATCTGGATTCTAGTTTTAGTTATATTAACCCAAAAATCATAGAAACTTGTGCCCTACAAAAGAAAGCACATGCCAAATGATGGCTGGTCTAGCTAGCTATTGGATCCAAAAAGAGGGTAAATGATTTAGTGGAATCGTGCTCCTTAGAGCTAGGTGGAATTCCCACAACAACTATCCTCAATATACTTTTGTAGGGTTCATATGACGTTTTAATTGGCATGGACTGGATGGAAGCCCACAAAACCAACATGGACTACAATAATAAATCATTGGATTTCCTTAGTTATGGAGGTGAGGAAAATATGTTGCAAGGGATGAGAAAGCCTATTTCGATCATGAAAATTTCAACACGACAAGTAAAGAAATGCAACTGGAAGAGATTTTCTCTGTTCATGATCGTAGTAACTAGCGTGACAGGAAACATTGAGTTTAGAATTAAATATCACCCTCTTTTGAAACAATACGATGATGTATTTCTAGAAGAAGTGCTTGGATTTCCACCCAGGAGGGAAAATGACTTCTCAATTGAGTTGATTTCTAGTTTAGTGCTAGTTTAAAAATATCTATATTGCATAAGGACACCAGAACTAATGGAACTAAAGCTACAACTCAAAGAGATGCTTGATAAGGGATATATCAAACCATGTCTTTGTTTGTAAAAAAGAAAGATGGAACATTACGACTATGAATTGATTACCAAAATTTAAATAAGGGTACAATGAGAAATAAATGCCCTCTGGCCAAAATTTATGATTTGTTTGATCAATTGAGAGGCGCTGCAATGTTTTCCAAGATAGACTTGAGATCTAGCCATCATCAAGTCAAAATTAAAATTCACAAGATAGTATTCAACATGAGATACAAGCACTATGAGTTCATGGTGGTGCCATTTGGGCTTACAAATTCTGTAGCCACATTGATGTGTCTGAGTAACAATTTCCTCAACCAATATCTAGAAAAATTCATGTTGGTTTGTATAGATGGCAACCTAGTTTACTCAAAAACCAGGGAAGAACATGGAGAGCACTTGAAAGCAGTGCTACAAATATTGAAAGAGCACAAACTCTATGCTAAACTCAACAAATGCGAATTATTTAGATCACAAGTTCAATATTTGGGGGATGTCATCTCAAAGGAAGGTGTTGCCATGGATCTCGAAAAGATTAAGGCCATAATGGAATGCCTACTCCTCAAAATGTTACAAAGGATAGATCGTTCATGGGGTTGGATGGTTATTACCTACAATTCATTTGATATTTCTCAAAGATTGGGCATCCAATCAAAGATTTACAAAATGAATGGATAAAATTCCAACGAAAATTAGAGGGCACAATAAGCATTGAACAACTCAAGCATTTGCTCACACATGCACCTATCTTGAGAATAAATGACCCGAAGAAGGATTTCTTAGTTTGTACAGATGCCTACAAGGAAGGAATTATTGGAGTCCTGATGCAAGAAGGGAATGTGATTTATTATGAGTCAAGAAAATCAAATGAACGAGAGAAGAACTATGTTACTCAACACTTGGAGTTGGCAACAAGTTTTTATGCATTGAAAATGTTGAGGCACCACTTTCTTGGAAGAAAATTTGTATTGATGTCAAATCATTGAGGGATAAGATACTTTTTTTATCATTCCAAATTAAATGCTAGAAAATCTAGATGGATGGATTTAATTAGCGAATTTTATTTTGGAGATAAAACATATTAAGGGAAAGGAAAAAGGGTAGAAAATGTACTTAGTAGAAGTCTACAAGTAGCTCACTTGGAAGCTATGAGCACTTGTAAGTTTGAAATCAAGGAAAGGATCAAATAGGAATTAACACATTATGAGCATTTCCATCATGTGAAGGAGATCTTATAGAAAGAACTAGAGGGATCAATGAGTAACAAATACAAGCTCACTAATGATGATATGTTGCTTTTCAAAGACATGCTATATGTTTGGTGTGATTGACTTGAAGAAGTTCATAATGGACGAGTTTCATAAAAGGCCTTACTTAGGTCATTTTGGCTATAAAAAAACGATAACATCTATAAAGAATCATACTATTGGCTAGGAATGAAGAAGTAAGTTGCTGAGTACATTGCCAGGTGCCTGGACTGCTAACAAGTCAAAGTAGAATGCAGACACCCAATGGGATTTCCACAATTGATCCCAATCCCTAAGTGGAAATGGGAATTCATATCTATGTACTTCATCATGGGATTATCGAAGACAACAAAACAACATGATGCCATCATGGTGGTAGTGGAAAAATTTAGTAAGGCAACTCACTTTATAGCTATTAAGTCCATCCAAAAAGCTATCAATATAGCTCATATTTTCATGAAGGAAGCATTTAGATTGCATGGCATGCCCAATAATATCATCTTATATCAGGTAGCCAAGTTCACATCCAATTTTTTGAAGGAATTGTTTGCTAATTTCGGACCTCAATTATCTTTCAGTACGACAGATCATCCTCAGATAGATGATTAAACTGAAAAGGTAAATAAGACTCTCGAAGACATGTTGAGGATGTACATTATGCATTAGATAAAGAGGTGGGAAAATTGTTACCATTAGTTAAATTTTCATACAACAATGGGTGCCAAGAGTCGCTAAATATGAGACCATTCAAGTCATATTATGGGAGAAAATGCAACACTCCCATTAGCTGGGATGGCCCAATGAATAGAGTGGTTCTTGGACTTGACATGTTGAAAGAAATGGATCATGAAGTAATCAATATAAGGAAATTGAAAGTAGTCCAAGATAGGAAAAAGAGCTATGAAGACCAATAGAAAATGCATAGAGAATTCCAAGTGGGAGATATTATGTATCTTTGCATTATACTAATAAAGAGCCCACTAAGAGTGAGATTTTGTACTAAGTTAGCAACTAGATTTTGTGGAGTGTTTAAGATTTTGGAAATATTGGGACCAATAGCTTACATAATGGATTTACCACCCAAAATTAATGAACACAATGTGATTCACATTTATTTTCCATTAAAAATATGTATGTGAAACTAATCATGTGATTTATTGGTGTGTGATATAGGTGGAATTCGAGGGAGAATTCCAACCAAAACCACTGTGAATCCTAAACCAGAGATAGAACACACTGCAAAATCGAGTAATATAGCATATCAAAGTGTAGTGGAAGCAATTTGGACCCAATGAAGAAACCTAGGAATATGTTGATCAAATAAGAGTACTTTACCCATTTTTTTAACGAATAAGTGATTGTAAAAGATATGATTATAAATCTCAGTTTTGTTATTTTCTTTTATAGTTACAAAACATTGAGGATGGTGTTAATTTAAGGGGGTGGGTTTCCAAAATTTTTTATTTTACCCATATTTTTGTATATGTAATCATGAGTATGAAAGCCAAGCATGGAACCCATGACTGGCTGGGGAAAAACTTGTGAATAACTAAGAATATATATTAAAAAAATCATTTTATTGAATATTGAATTTTGTCATGAAGGAAGGGACACATAGATCCAAGTTTGAGGGGGGTGGGAGAAACTTGTTATGGGTAGTGAAGAGATACAAGTCAGTTTAAAAATAATTTTGGAGTTACAGGCCTATGGAAGCCACCACCACCTAGCATAATTAAAGAGAAAGGACTAGGGCAGTGGGGAAGGGAGGAAAATGCTCACTCCCTCACAATTTTAGGAGGTAGCCGAGCAACCCATCAAAATCAAAAGAGTGGAGGTGGTGTGAAGGAGTGGCTGGCGACAACTCATAATTGCATAGGAATAATTGTCTAATGGCCTTTTAGTTAGGTAAAAGGAGATGGGGCACATAAGAGAGTGGATTAGAATTCTTGGATTCATAAGGGAGACAGTGTAAGAGCATCCTATGACAACCAAGGGAGAGAAAAATGAAACATTAGGGGGAGCGAGTGAGAATTTCACACCCATGGAGATTATGATTAAGGGAAGTACACTTAGAAAGAGAGGAAAAAATACAACTGAGGAAAATATCACGCTAATTCTTGGGCATGAGCTCTCCCCTTTTTTGGAGGAGTTAGACACCCAAGACTATTGGTTGAATTATATGGAGCTATGCAACAATAACAATGGAGGTTGAAGCAATTTGGAATTGATTTACAAAGTCTGTGCTTGATTTGATTCTAGGGATTTGGTGTAATCTCGGTGCATTTATTTGAGGCCAATAGACTATAGGTCTAAGTATGTGTGGGTATTGGGAGGCAAAAAAACATTGTGGTGCTTGTTATATAGCTGATAAACCACATGGATAGGGTAATCTGAGTCACTGTGGTGCTTTTTGAGTAGCTGATAAACCACCTGGATAGTGGACTACAGACCCTATGGTTCTTACTTTGAAAATACAATTGATAAACCACCTTGACAATGGTTTCATTCTCTTGGACTGAGTAATACCTTATTTGGACTAATTTTTGGCATGAATTTTCCTGAGAAACATCCCTTTAGACTTTGGATCTAGCTTGGGGGTGGTTAGTTGCAAGAGAATTGTAGTGTAGCTAGCCTATGGTCGTGTGGAGATTGGAAGTTTGTCCTTCAATTCCCAACTACCTTGACATACAAAGATAAGTACAATTGTTTATACATGTTGGATTGCAAGATATGACCCTCTTTGTTGTGCTTATGATTAATCCACAATCTTGTATGTTCATGAGTGAATGATCAAAATTAATTGTTATACCAATGAATGACCAATTGTTTCATGTATTTATGAATCATAGTTTCTATTTTAAGCTATGTAGTTCATTTTCATATGTATAACTACAAGATATCTCAAAAGTCATGATTAATTTTATGGTACCCTGAATTTACTGTTATACTCAAAATCTGCAAATTGCCCCACAGGTCTATGGTTGTATTGAATGCTTGAACGCAATTTACTACCATATTCTTGATCTGCAAGATACCTAATATATTTATGAATGATTGTTTGAGGATTCCAGTTAAAATTAGGATTGACAAGCCATCATATATGTCTATATTTGTTTTGAATGCACGAATTGTGTAGAGCAACTGCCATACCTATGAATTACAATTATCTCGGATGTCTATAGTTGAAATAAAATTTTGCACTATACTGATCAATGTTGTGTTCATGATGGAAGTAGATAGCTAGGTGTTTATACCATCTCTTTTACTTGATAATAATGGTTTATGATAACTTATTCAATAGGAATTGTGATGACTGATAGTTAGGCCGTATCTCTACTTGGATAAGCCTAGTCAACTTGTAAGAGTGCAACTAGGCTAGGTTGATTGATACGTTGTGAACAACATCACAAGATCTATTAAGAACTAGAATTGGGGCTTTGTTCCCAACCCTCTCTCATTATTGAAAATTGTAAATTCGATGTTAAGGGTGGATATTATCTCGTGTCGGTCATTTCAAAACACATTTAGGTTTAATACCTTGGGCCACCTTAGCCACAAGGAACTGAGGACTTGAGTTCAATGCCACTGCCCCCTTAATTTTCTGTACTTGGAAAAACTCACAATTGTTGGTGCTCCTTACCCATTACCAAAATAGGCGGGTGGTATGTTGTAGAATGATGTGAGGGGGAGGGGGGAAAGATGGTAGCTGGTATCAGCTGATCGTGCCCCCAACAACCATGCAAAATGAACTAACACATTGAACACTTAACTTATACATTGCATAGGTTTGATGGGCTTAGGGTGGAACCCTGCTAGCAGAATCACACTAGTGGATCGGGCCATCAGACCCTTCATAAAAGAAGAAAAATGGAATACTAAATAGCGAGGTTAACCTAACATATGAATAGCGGGTGGGCCACATTGGCCTTTGGTCCATAACAATTGTGTAGCGGGATTGTTGCAGAGCCTTGACCAAGAGACAAACCTGAGATGACATAAGTAGAGCTAGGGCCATCGAGCACTCTACCTTTGGGCTGCAAGATGTTTCAATGGTTCAAGTGGGGAGTAGGGATGATGGTTCATGTATTGACATGACATGGAATGAGGTATGCCTTGCCAAGTCTCAGTTTTCGGGCCATGATATCGTGGATACAATGTGTGGGGAGTGTGACAGGTAGAATCTGATAAGGTGACAAGTGCGCTAGGGTGGCTCGTTAAGCTCACAGGTTTTTAATCACTATATTAGAAACAAGGATTACTTGTAGAATAGAGCCAAGGGAGCCACAGTTTAGTATGAATTGAACTTGGGGGCTCCACTATGATTGAAAGTTTGCAGCCTTACGCTGCTTCACCATCAAACTCATTCCACACACAAAATAAGCCCAATCCACCATAACCTAGTGCTTGTGGACCCTGTAAGGATGACATGTCATTGCCACTTAGACTAAGTGAAGGCCTTGTAGATTCCACTTGGTTACACGGTGATGAGTTGGCCTCTTTTAATAAGCCAAAGTTATAACAAGGATAAATTTTGATCTAAGACTCATATTGAGATGAAGTTTATAATGTCGAAAAGCTCTCGACAAGCTAAACATAATGAAAATATTAGTTCGATGATTTGAAGAGAGTGAGAGAAGATGTTATGTAACCCCATATTCATGATATACCTTGGAGATCAAGTTAAATGTGTAACACCTCCACAACCCGAGAAAAATGGAGGGGGTGGGAGGTGGTTATAGATTGGATATTCTAAAAAATTAATATTTGAGATTTAGAATTATTTTATAAATTTTTAGTTAGAAACAAAATCTCCATTTTTTTATGTTTAGAAGAATTATCAAGTAGGTTGGGTTCGTATTCATATGACATGGTATTGATTCTGAGTGATACCATCATAACCTATAATTGCATTGCACACCCCCCAAGCATGACACAGGAGCCAGGTGAAGATTAATGAGCAATGTAGTAAGGAGTACCTTAACAATACACTCTATCATCTACTAATATATACATATAGGAGTAAAAATATTTATAAATTCAATAATATTCTTCTTTTTCTTATTAATTTATTTTTAAAACCCTTAATTATATTTGATGTATTTTGTTGTTGTTGTAAATTGTAGCTTTTTGTATTCATTATCCAAAGAAAATATTACATCATTATCATTTCCAAAACCCCCATGAAAAAAAACTAACCTAACATACCAATATCACCCATATCAATAGACATCAGAGCCAAAATATGCTCATCTAATCAACAATGATCAAAACTACAATCAAATTACAATCCATCTATAACATCAAGACATTAAGCCAGACTATACCATTGGAACATATAATAAATTAAGGCTCATAGGAGGCACACATAATAACCATTAGCATTCATAATAAACACATAACCATCCATACACATCCATGAAAAACTAGAGGGCACAGAGAACCATCCATAAGCTTTCCGAAAAACAAACAGGCACACAAAACCATCCATAAGCATCCATAAGGCGCACAAAACCATAAGAAAATACAATGTGTCATAGAAAAACCTAGGAATTGCAACAGTTTCAGTGCCAAGAGGAGACTTTAAAAAACAACAAACTCCAATACAAAATCTTTGTATATGTAAGAATGGCCCATGATATGAAACTAAACAAAGATTTTGTAAACCATGAGACCCCCAAAAATGCCCAACATAACACACATATGAGAACTAAATGAAGAGGCATAGTCACAACAGATAACCCTAAAACCACTTCTTCAATAAGAACCATAAACACCATTTTATCGCAAGACGCAAAAATGGTTTCACCAGCACACCATTCATAATCATAACCACATATCTATGAACCTGAGTGGCTATAAAGAAACCAAATCTAAGGGCTCAAGTCCCTCCAAAGAAACCCTAGAGAAACATTCATATCCACTTCGCCACTATGATATCAAAAATGAGTGGAGCAAGACAATGAAAAAAAATACCATAACTATATACTCCATAATGAAAATAAGATGTAGACCATCCTAAAGAATCCAAGACTGAAGAACATGTTGGGTGTGGAGCCTGATTATCTTCTGTATTCAAAGGTATCGCCGCATTGGACCCTAGTTCGTAATGGGGCGGCAACGTTGCCCGTAGAATATTCGCTACAGGGGGGGTCCAGGGGGCTGACTGCTACCTTTGGGAGCCCCCCCCAGCAGGGGGATCGGGGCCAACACCCCCGAAGCTAAAAATAGATGTCAAATTGTCTTGTAAAATGTTGTAATTTCGTAGTCAATCTAAGCCATTCATTAGGTGGAGATCTGATGGTAGAAGTTATGTTTAATTTAGGGTTTTTTTCCCTAGAAGGAAACCCCTCACTATATATGAGGGAGTTGTATTGCGCCTATGTAGATCTGTATTCTGAGTGAGGAAGAGAGAGGAGATTGAGAGTGAAGAGGGAATTACAACAGATCTGCTGTAGGTTGTATCTCTTCAGTTTGCTAGATAATATAAAAGGAAGGATTGGTTGTTTCCTCGTGGACGTAGCCCAAACTGGGTGAACCACGTATATATGTGTCTCTCTTGTTTTATGTGTTTATATTTTTGCAATATTTTATGTGTTCCATTGCTCTGTAATATATAATTTTCTAACAAATGGTATTATAGCCGTAGGTCTATTTGGCTGATAAACTCGTAGGACAAATGGGTTCCTGGTTTGAGTGGGAGCAACGACGGAAGATGGTAGGTTTAGGGTCGAAAAATTTAACGGCCAAAACTACCAGCTGTGGAAGATGTAGATGGAAGGTTATTTGTACCAGAGAGATGTGTACCAACCACTGGGAAGAAACGCAAAGAAGCTGACGAGTATGACACACACAGAATGGGATATTCTCGATAGAAAAGCACTTGGAACAATACGGCTATGCCTAGTGGTGTTGGTAGCGTTTAATATTTCAAAGGAAACGAAAACAGAGGGTTTAATGTTGACATTGGCCAAACTATATGAAAAACCCTCGGCCTCGAATAAGGTATTTCTTATGAAGCATTTATTTAATATGAAGATGTCAGAAGGTAGATCTGTTGCTGATCATTTAAATGAATTTAATACAGTTACCAGTCAGTTAAGTTCTGTAGGGGTAACTTTTGATGATGAAGTTAGGGCTCTGTTATTTCTATGCTCATTGCCAGAAAGTTGGAATGGTTTAGTTATGGCCATTAGTAACTCTGTCTTTGGATCTAGTACTTTAAAGTTTGATGATGTTGTCGGTGCAATCCTTAGCGAGGAAATGCAACGGAAAAGCTCCGGTGAGACATCAAGTAATGCTTTGACTGCAGAGATTAGGGGAAGAAAAATGGAAAGAGGAAAGAGCCCTAGATATCGCAGTAAGTCAAGAAAATGTAGATCCAAGCCCATATTAGGGATATTGTGCTGGAAATGCGGGAAGAAAGGACACCTGAAGAAAGCCTGCAGGTCTCGAAAGGGAAAAGAAGGAGACGCGTAGCCAGAAAATAATCATGAAGCGAATGTAACATGTGATGTGTTGCATGATGCTTTGATTGTTTCATTAGAAAATATTATTGATGCCTGGGTGGTAGATTCAGGGGCCTCATTCCATGCCACACCTGATAGGAAACATTTTCATGATTATGTTCAAGGATATTTTGGATAAGTTCGATTGGGTGATGATAAACCTTGTAAAATCATTGGAATGGGTACAGTTTTCATAAAAAAACAGAATGGAAATCAATGGCTATTAAAGGAGGTAAGGCATGTTCCAGATTTGAAGAAAAATCTTATTTTAGCAGGGCAGTTGGGAGGTAAAGGTTGCGTAACTACTTTCACAGATAAAACCTAAAAGGTCACTAAAGGATCCCTGGTAATAGCAAAAGGAGAAAAGGTTGGTACATTGTATTTATGCAATGGTATTTCTAATTCTATTAATTCTTTAACCTCTATAGGAGAAGATACGACATTGTGGCATCATAGGCTCGAGCACATGAGTGAGAAGGGGATGCAAATTCTTCACTCAAGAAATTTGCTGTCAGGTTTGAAGCATGTTGATTTAAAATTCTGTGAGAATTGTGTTTATGGAAAACATAAGAGAGTCAGATTCCTCAGAGTTGGGAAAGAAAAGAAGAGCGAAAAATTAGAGCTTGTTCATACAGATGTATGGGGACTTGCTCATGTATCATCTCTTGGTGGCTCTTGTTATTATGTTACTTTTATTGATGATGCAACCATAAAAACCTGTATTTATTGTATTCAAAATAAATATGATGTATTTGATACTTTCAAGAAATGGAAAGCTTTGGTTGAAAATGAGACAGGAAAAAGGTTGAAGTGTCTCATATCAGACAATGGAGGTGAATATTGCAGCAAAGAGTTTGATAGGTACTGTTCAAAGAATGGAATTTGCAAAGAGAAGACAGTTCTAGGAACACCACAAGAAAATGGTGTGTTAGAAAGGATGAACAGGACAATCATGGAGCGTGCAAGGTGTATGAGATTGCATGCAGGATTGCCTTTACAATTTTGGGTAGATGCTATAGATACTGCTGTTTATCTAGTAAATAGAGGGCCTTCAAGTTCCTTGGATGATGGCATTCCAGAGGAGGCATGGACAGGTAAAAAGGTAAACTACTCTTTTTTAAAGACTTTTGGTTGTGAAGCCTTTGTCCACATTAATAAAGAAAATAGAACAAAGCTTGAGGCAAAATCAAAGAAATGTACCTTTATTGGATATAGTGTTAATGATTTTGGTTATCGCTTTTATGATTATGAAAAACACAAAATTATTAGGAGCAGAGATGTCATATTCAATGAAAAGGTTTTGTATAAGGATCAGCGACAGGAAAAGAAACAAGAAAAAGAAAACAGAGAATACACAGTGCTTGACGAGATCACAGAAAAAGTGATGGTGCTTGAAAATCATAATGATCAACATCCAGAACAACAACCACAACAACAACAAGCACCTCAAACACCTAAAAGTGGTGTTAGAAGATCTACCAGGATAAGTAGACCCCTTGAACGATACTCTCCTTCATTATATTATGTATTGTTGACTGATTCTGGTGAACCAAAATGTTATGAAGAAGCAGTACAGGTAGAAACCAAGAAGAAGTGGGAGAAAGCCATGAAAGAAGAGATGGACTCCTTAGCACATAACCAGACTTGGGACTTAGTCAGGTTGCTTGTAGGTAAAACAACATTGTAGAATAAATGGGTTTACAAGTTGAAGGAAGAAGATGGAGGTAGAAAAAGGTATAAAGCTAGACTTGTGGTGAAAGGGTTTGCATAGAAAAAGGGTATAGACTTTGATGAGATATTTTCTCCTATTATTAAAATGACTTCAATCAAAACTATTTTAAGTCTAGTAGCAGCTGAAGATTTTCATCTTGAGAAGTTAGATGTAAAGACAACCTTTCTCCATGGGGATTTGGAGGAAGAGATATATATGTAGTAGCCACAAGGATATGAGGTAAAAGGGAAGGAGAAACTAGTGTGTAGGTTGAAGAAGAGCTTGTATGGCTTAAAATAGGCTCCAAGGCAGTGGTATCTAAAATTTGACAGGTTTATGTCTGAACAAGGTTATACTAGATGTCACTCTAATAATTGTGTTTTTCTCAAAAGGAAAAATGATGGCAGCTATATTATATTGTTATTGTATGTAGATGACATGCTTGTTGTAGGTTCTAACATGCAGGAAATAAATGTGCTCAAAAGAAAATTGGTGAACACATTTGCAATGAAGAATTTGGGTGCTGCAAAACAAATCCTTGGTATGAGAATAACTAGAGACAGGAAGAATCACAAATTAACATTGTCTCAAAGTGAATACATAGAAATGTTGTTGAAAAGGTTTAATATGTAGAATGAAAAACCAGTTAGTATACCTTTGGCTAGCCATTTCAAATTAAGTAAGGAGGAGTGTCCCAAGGCTCAGGAAGAAATGGCTCATATGTCTAAAGTTCCATATGCATCAACAGTTGGAAGCTTAATGTATGAAATGGTCTGCACAAGGCCTGATATTGCACATGTAGTGGGAGTTGTAAGTAGGTACATGAACAATCCAGGGAAAGAACAATGGATGGCAGTGAAGTGGATTCTCAGGTATTTGAGAGGTACCACAAATCAAGCATTATGCTTTGGTGGTTCAAACATTTCTCTACAGGGATATGTTGATGCAGATATGGCGGGTGATAGAGATAATAGGAGGAGCACCATAGGGTATGTGTTTACTGTAGGTGGAACAATTGTCAATTGGGTCTCAAAATTACAAAGTGTTGTTGCAATCTCAACAATAGAAGTAGAGTATGTTGCTGCTATAGAGGCTAGTAAAGAAATGATTTGGTTACAAAGGTTTCTGGATGAATTGGGTACGAAGAAGGAGTTGGGCTGGTTATACAGTGACAACCAGAGTGCCATACACCTTGCAAAGAACTCTGCATTTCATTCCATGACTAAACATATACAACTCAAGTACCATTTCATATGGTCAACGTTGGAAGATGGACAGTTGAAGCTGGAAATGATACACACTATCCAAAATCCTGCAGATATGTTAACAAAAGTTGTAACTAGGGAGAAATTAAGAATCTTCTCAGTTTCAATTGCTCTTCAAGTATGATGAAGAAGATGAGAAACAACCAGGTCCAAAGTGGAGTCATTGTCCAGCAAATGAAGCAGCAGTGGAGTTTCTATAATCAGTCTCCAAGTGGGAGATTGTTGGGTGTGGAGCCTGATTATCTTCTATATTCAAAGGTATCGCCGCATTGGACCCCAGTTCGTAATGGGGTGGCAACACCGCACGTAAAATATTCACTGTAGGGGGGCTCCAGGGGGGGCGGATGTGACCTTTGGGAGCCCCCCGTTGCCCCCGAAGCAAAAAATAGAGGTAAAATTGCCTTGTAAAATGTTGTAATTTCATAGTCAATTTGAGCCGTTCATTAGGCGGACATCTGATGGTAGAAGTTATATTTAATTTAGGGTTTTTTTCCCCTAGAAGCAACCCCTCGCTATATATGAGGGAATTGTATTGCGTCTATGTAGATCTGTATTCTGAGTGAGGAAGAGAGAGGAGATTGAGAGAGAAGAGGGAATTACAACGGATCTACTATAGGTTGTATCTCTTCAGTTTGCTGGATAATATACAAGGAAGGACTGGTTGTTTCTTTGTGGACGTAGCCCAAACTGGGTGAACCATGTATATCTGTGTCTCTCTTGTTTTATGCATTTTCTGTGTTTAATTTCTGCAATATTTTATGTGTTCTGTTGCTATGTAATATATAATTTTCTAACAGAACATATAAAAAAAAGTATGACAAAAATACCAGAAACTGCCATTTCTAGTTGTGATCAAAGGAAATTAGAGCAGGTGTTTGGGCACAATCACCCATGGAATCTGTGAGGTCACCAGAGGAGAAATCACTCACGAGTAAGCTTTCTAAACGAGAAAAGTGAGAGTCCACATTATCCAAGCGAAATATTTAGTTGTGAAGAATACATTTGATGTCCTCCAATGAGGAGAAAAAATTATAATTCTCCACTAGTTTGTTTTTAAAAATAAGGCGCAACAAAGTAGCCATTTGTTGATGTAAATCTAAAGAATTCATAAAATGGAGCCACCTTTTCCTAAATATACTAGGATCAGGAACCCATTTCATATCCTCCCCCACCAACTCAGTATCTGAGTGCTACGGTCGATACCTTGTCTCTTTTGTCTCCAACAATAAAATTTCCTTCCTCACCTCCAGAGGTACAACATCAAATAAGGGAGAAACTGAGTCATAGAAAAAAGGAAGAATCCTTTTTTTCCCTATGTTACCTCCACCACCCCTCCTACAACTCATTCTCTGCCTAGGAGAAATGATCATAGCTGCAAATGAACACTGAGGAAAAATACTAAAAGAATTTTTTCCATTGAAACTAAAAGAAGGACGAGACACAGAGCCCTGAACCTCAGATTTGAAGACAACTAAATCATCACCTAAATTCCACAACATAGGATCAAAATCCAACACATTTTTGAGCTCACCACATTGAAACAACATGATATGACCCAAAGACAACCAATGAGAATTCCTTAAAACTAGAATTGACACAAAGACACTATAACAATGCCCCAAACTCCTAATTCTACCATCAAATGCAAGAGACAAGACACTTTGATCAAATTGGAATGGACCCAATATTCTAAGGACTAGAGCTTCAAACACTGAATTCTTATGAGAAGAGAAACAAGACATCGTAGAGTCACCCTACTAACAACAATTACCGATTGATACTGAGAAAAATTCCTCAAGGACTCAAGGAAAATAATGAACTGAGAAGTTTCTCTCAAAGACCCAAATGAGCAAAATAAAAAATCATTCAAACCATATTAATGATGACCTAGAAACAACAAATGAAACTGTAAGCCCAAGACAACAAATGAAACTGTAACCCCAAGACAAACATAATTAAACTCCCCAAAACACTGAGGAATAACTAGGAACATTCTATGTTGAAAAATGTAACTAGTGTTAGTCTTCATAACGTAACAAAATATATTTTTTAGCATTTATATATTTATTATATTCATCATTATTATTTTTATTTGTTGGTTAAAGGAATGTTCTTCATACTTATGGAGTCAATTGAGTCAAAAAGGATTTATTAAGAGTCAAAAGAAATGTATTTGAGTCAAGTCCCATTTGGACTCTTTGTAAATAAATTATTTATTTATTTTATTTTGAGTCAAAAAGTCAACACAAGACCAAGTCGGCCCTCCTTGGACAAGTCAGCCTAAAAGGAAACTATTTGACCCTCTTGCATAGCTATATACAATTCAACTTGACCTCTTGGTAGCTCATTCATTTACTCACACAACACATCAATATTTGTGCCAAAGACAAGAAGAAAAGGAGCTGAAGTCAAAGGAGAGAGAAAATTCATGTTTTCTAGCTTGTTTCTACTTAAACGTGTGAAGATTCTAGGGAAAATCTGTAAAAATTATAGGTCCGAAAATTGTCCTTCATTACAGATCAAGAATTTTTGCGATTTAACCCTATTTCAAAAGGTTTGACCAGTGTTGACTTTGAATTGGTTTGAGGAGACGTGTAGGATGGTTGACTTGGATATTTGTGGCAGTCTTGGTCTTGGTCTTGAGTCTTGGATATCTCATTTTGATCCGATTCTATAAAATAATGACAATTAACATTCGCAATTGATTATCAAGAAAGAGGAATCAATATTTAATCTATCTATCACTTGATTTCTCAACATGGTATTAGAGCTAAGGTGAAGCAAGGAAGTTTGAAGATCACAGTTTATTGGCACCCTTGTTTGAAGACATCTTTATAGCAACCATCTTTTCTCTCTCTTTTCAATGGAAAGGTACATTAAGGAAGGTATCAAGATTATTAGGAGTCTCTTTAAATACATCCAAGGATACACCACCAGATTCATCTCTAATCTATCTAAGAAACTCAAGGATGAAAGTCCATACTTGACACTTACAGGTTCATTTGAAGATGAAAGAATGTGGTAATCGATAATGGAGCTTCAAGACATATGATAGGTGAATGAAGACATCTCAATACCCTATTTAAAGGAATATCTTCTCACAAAGTTGAACTCAGGGACATGAATAACTATTCAGTCAAAGGGATTGGATCTACCTCCATAGAGTTGGAATCCGGTGGGAACATTCATCTCAACAACATCCTCTATGTTCCAGTTTTGAAAAAGAATTTTCTTTCTATTTCTTGTTTAGAAGATAAAGGAGATAGGTTAGCAATTGTTGATGGAAAAGTAATTGTTTGGGAAAAGGGATATAGTATAAAAAATGCAAGGACAATTAAGATTCATGAGAGGAGGTTGTATATACTTCTAACTCCTCCTCCTCAAGATCTACTACATTTAGAAATCATTCCTTGCGAGTTGTGGCATAAATGGTATGGTCATCTCCATTACAAAATATTTCCATCCTTGAATCAAATGGTTATTAGTATACCCCAATTAAAGGAAGAGAATGAAGAAGTTTGAAAAGGGTGTGCCCTTGGTACAAAAGTGAAGAAACCATTCCCTAGCAGTGACACAATATCCAAGGAAATCTTGGATCTAATCCACTCCAAAGCTTGTGGACCCATGTCAAAAAAATCACTTTGTGGTTATCAATACTATGTAACATTTATTGATGATCATTCCAGAAAGACTTGGAAATATTTCTTGAAGTCTAAATATGAAGTATTCGAAAAGTTCCAAGAGTTCAAGGTAGAGGTGGAGGATATGATAGAAATGAAGATCAAGACTCTGAGATTAGATAGTGGAGGGGAATATACATCTAAATATTTGTGGACTTTTGCAAAGAAGCATGGACTAAGAGGGAGCTAATAGTTCCTTACAATCCTCAACATAATGGTGTATCCAAAAGGAAGAACTGATCTATTGAAGAATGTGTAAGAGCCATGCTACATGACCAAGACCTTCCCAAATTACTATGGGGTGAAGCCCCTATGACAACAATTTACATCCAAAATAGAAGTCCTCACAGAATTCTTGACAACATGACTCCAAAAGAAGCATTTACAGGAAAAAGCTGAATGTTGATCACCTCAAAATTTTTGGATGTCCTGTATAAATTCATATTCCCAAGGAAAAAAGGAAGAAATTGGACCCTATAGTTTTGAAAGGAATCTTCATTGGTTATAGTACCTCATCCAAAGCATATAGAAACTACGTCAAGGAAGATCATCGTATTGAAGTAAGTAGAAATGTCACATTTTATGAAAGTGTTGCATACAAGAAGTTCAAGGATATCCCTATTGACTTTGATGAAGAAGAAGGACTTATCTTTCCCAATGAAGAAAATCTAGAGAAATACAATCCTTTAGAACCTACATTTGATCATCATTAAGAAACATAAGGACCAAACAAACCTTTACAACTTGTCATCATTCCAGAAACTAAAAAAGAAACTAGGTTGGTTAAGATCAACTCTATCGGAAGCCAAAGGACATGCAACAACAAAAGGAACATTCAGAGAAAGAAAGAAACCTAAGAGATATTCAGGTTATGCGACATACATAACCAAAATCATTGAATCAGAACCTACCTCTTATGTAAAGGTAGATGAACATCAAGTATGGAAGAATGCAATGTTATAGGAATACCAATCAATAATGAAGAATGATCACGTAAATAATAGTGGATGCTACAAAATCTTGGATAAAGACCCCAATGCTAAAATTCTTAGGGATGTCGCCAAGAAAATAAAATATTCTTCTCTAGACACTATTACAAAGAAGAAAATCACCCCTACTAGCTCCATCAATCCTAGAATATACGGTGCTCCCAGGATTCATAAAGAAGGCATCCCATTAAGATCCATAGTTAATACGATAGGCTCACCCCCCTACCTCCTTGCTCAATTCCTTGCTAGAAAGTTACGTCCCTTAACTGGTAACACTTCATCATATATTAAAAACTCTGCATCATTCATTAAATGGACCAAAAACCTAGAAATTAAAGATGAAGATCTCATTGTAAGCGTTGACGTTGTTTCCTTGTACACTATGATTCCATTGGATGAAACCTTAAATGGTATGAAATCAATCACTGATAATGAAACTATAGACCTCCTTAAAACTTGCTTGCAATCATCTTATTTTAGCTTTAAAGGTAAAATATATACCCAAACTCATGGTGTAGCAATGGGCTCACCTCTATCTCCTATAATTGCAAACATATATATGGAACATTTTAAATAGAAAGCCCTCAAATCCTTTCCTTATTCCCCATAAGAATGGAAAAAATTTGTTGATGATGTTTTCACAAAATCGAGTCATGGTAAGAGAAAGCTTGAGGAATTTTTAACTCACATTAATAGTCTCTCAAATCACATTAAATACATTATTGAAGTAGAGAAGGATAACCAATTACCCTTTCTTGACGTCCTCTTATCCAAAAAAGATGGGAAGCTTAACTCCAAAGTATACAGGAAGAAAACCCACATGGAAAGATACCTTCATGCGAACTCTCACCAGCATCCCAAGCAAAAATATGGAATCATTAAAACCCTTACCACTAGAACCTCTAGAATTTCTGACCCCGAGAACCTAAAACATGACCTAAAACACCTTCAAAAAGTCTTTGAACATAATGGATATAATAAAAAAATCATCAACAAAACCATCCATGAAACTCTAAAGAATAATAAGTTAAAGAAAACCTTTGACATTCCTAAAATCTCTTTACCTTACATAAAAGGAACAACTGATAAGATCTCAATAATCCTAAGAAAACACAACATCAACATTTCTTTCACCCCCCCTAACTCTATTAGAAATATAGTAGACTTCGCTAAAGACCCTATAAACCCTAGAATTCAAAAAGGAGTATACATTGTCCTGTGCTCTTGTGGAAAACAATGCATTGGTGAAACGGGCAGATCATTAAACATCAGACTTAAGGAACATGCAACTCACATATCTAGGAACATGACATCTAAATCTGCGCTTGCTAAACATGCCTTCTCCTCCTCACATTACATCTGTATGGAGGAAGCTAAACTTGTCATCAATGAAGAACATTTCCTAAAACGTAAAATTACAGGAGCCATAGAAATTGAAAAAAGAAAGAACAATATAAACCGTGATGAAAGCCTTAGCATTAGTAATGCTTGGAAACCCTTAATAAACCACACTATTCATAATAACTAATCTAAAATGTTTTAATATTAACCTAATTTTTTTATCATATTCCCTTAATATTATTCATCTAAGCTTATATGATTTAACATTATTAATTAAAGATAAAAGTTACTATTAAATAGTGTAAATACATAAAATAATTAAAATAAAACATAACAATTTTAATATAAGAATTCATATATAATTATAAAGTAATGTGTAAATTAAATTAATAAATAAACCAATAAAGAAGAAATAATAAATTTAATAAATAATAAAATAAATATAAAATAAGAAAGATAAAATTCCCACTCATTTTACAATAATTATTCCATAATTTAATTAAATCCTTCTCTGAAATAACCCTAAATATATTAAATAAAGAATATTCACTTACATTAATTAATTTCACTTAATCTTAAATGCCTACTACTCAGTGATTATAAAGTGAATTTAGGGTTCTATTATAATTTAAGATCATTATAAATCATTAATAAATAATTAATTTAAAATGAAATATCATGCACATATATAATTAACATAAGAATTATTATAAATTATCTCTTGATTGAATTATTTTATCTCTTTAATAACCCTAATTAATTATATTAAGAATCTTAATTATATATTCCACTAGTCGACTCCAGGATTCCCCTCATCTATCATTATATATATCCTTGTTTTTCCTTGCCCTACTCCACACCAATCTTCTCAAGAATCTAGGCATCCCCTGAAGATGGACTCACATAGAAGTCTGAAATGTTGGGTTTAAAACTCTGAATAGGTTATTCCACAAACTTTTAGAATTTGACTCACATGTATGAATTCTCTCTTTAAAATGAATAATGATGTTTGGAAAATTGTTCCTAGACCAAAAGACAAATCAATTGTGACTTCCAAGTGGGTGTACACAATCAAGCACACAATTGATGGGTGCATTGACAAATATAAGGCAAAATTTATGGCTAGAGAATTCTCTCAACAAGAAGGAATTGATTATGAAGAAAATTTTGCTCCAAAAACCAGGTACACAACAATTAGATCTCTCATCTCTGTTGCAGTTACTAAGAAATGGAACATACATCAAATTGACATAAATATAGCTTTTTAGAATGGAAAATTTGATGAAGAAGTCTACATTGAGCAACCTCAATGATTTGAAGTGCATGGAAAAGAAACTCATGTTTGTAGTTTAAAGTAGGCACTATATGGCACTATATTGGTGGACACTTGCCTATTCCACCTAGACCTCCAATAAGTGTCATTAGTTTCCTTGATTATAGCAGCGTTTACTATTTTTAGCAGTTTTTCGGGTCTTGAACTTTCACAGCTGTCTTGACCCCCTAAAAAATGTTTTTTTGAGGTCCACAACAGGCCCACAACCATAATTAAGGGATTATTTCAAATCCAGTAATACTCAAAGATATATTTACAATGAGGTATCATACACGCCAAACAAAGATCATTTGACCAAGTTACGACCTCGAGAAGTTGTCTACCTAACTAACCCCAACGAGGCCCACAAATGCTTGGCGTTACATCTCCTCGGGTTAGGGTTTTGGTTGTTTAAGGCTTACCTTTATTGTTCAATAACAAAAATGGACCTTGAGCCTCATTATAACATAGTTAAGAGGCAAGTAGCTACCACATCTCTTCTCAGAGATAAGCTACAATCGCCTGAGCTAGTTTATTTCCATTCTGCTTGTAAGCATCTTTTAGTTCTTTGATACTAATGAATTGAAGATTTACTTCTACTACATATCTATGTTTATGTTTACGTCTATATTATGTTTCATTCCTGCATAATCCTGGACCAGTGGTATCAGAGCGGTTTGTTCTTTCTCTATTTTTATTTGCGTGTCCCCAACGAGGTCAGGGTATAAGGAGTTAGGGCTCAAACTAGTTGAACCTTTGCAAGAACAACCCTGTAAACCTCGACAACCTCCCATGGAGGAAGAAAATGTTGGAATTTCTAAGTCTAACCCGTTAGAAATCCTCCATGTACTTTCTGATTTATTCCTTCCTACTTGTTATGATTAATTAACAAGTTATTTACCATGTAATTACTGAAAACAAACACAAGTACATAATCAACACATTATAGATCATCATCTAAAGGAAACAAAAAAAGGAACACAAATGACATCGTTATTTTTGGACTAATGTCCCCGGAAAAATCCAATGCGGGGAAACTGGTGCAGCTATCTAAGGGTTTGATTTATTAAGTAGTTTTAGAATACAATCTGGGTGCCAAATTCGACTCACCCAACAGAGAAAAATCTCAGCAGTAGTACCTCTGTGTCATCTTTCTTGCCTGTTCTGGCAGTTCTCAATAGTTCCAACTGTTCCCGGTAGTTCCGACTTCTACCCTCAGTGTCAAACTTCCTGGTTGTTCAGGCAGTTCCCAGCATTTCTGGCTGTTCCCGGTAGTTCTGGCTGTTCCCGGCAGTTCCAGCTTCTGTCTTCTGCGTCAACTTTCCCAACTGTTCTAGCAGTTTTGGCTTCTTCCCTCCACGTCAAATTTCCCGGCTATTCCGGTACTTCCCGACAGTTCTATATGTTCCCGACAGTTCCGACTTCTGCTCTCTGTGTCAGCTTTCCTGGCTGTTCCGGTAGTTCCCTGCAGTTTCGACTATTCTCGGTAGTTCCGACTTCTGCCCTCTGCGTCAGCTTTCCGGGCTGTTCTGATAGTTTCCAGCAGTTCCAATTTCTGCCCTCTACGTCAGCTTTCCCAGCTATTCCGGCAGTTCCTGACAATTCCGGCTGTTCTCGGCAATTTCGGCAGTTCTCGATAGTTTCGGATGTTCCCGACAGTTTCGGTTGTTCCCGACAGTTCCAGATTCTGCCCTCTGCGTCAGCTTTCACGGCTGCTGCGCTGATCCTCCAGACACTATCTCTACCTCTCTGCCTTTGTATTCAATGCCCCTCAACTGCAACTCCAAATCACTCTCTCAACTTTCTTAGCAAACCCAACCCCATAAAGTCAAAATCTTGATCTCTTGGTGTGTTTTCCAAGTGACCCTCAAGCCTTCTCTTATACTTTTCTTGTTGACAGATCAATGACTGAGATTAAGTCCCTAATCAATGGCTAAGATTAGATCTGACTTGATCCATGACTTTTGGACCATTCTACACAGTTTTATATTAATTCACATTAATATTTTAATTTCCCTAAGTTTAGACTTAGGGACTCCATTAAAAATATTAATTATTTTAATATCTCCCAAACTATTTAGTATCTTCCCAAACCCTTTCTGGGTATTGGATATCACATGTGCATTAGCCTCTCCACTAAATTTTGTGTCTAGAGGACATCCGATGCTACCCCAAATCAACACTCCCTCTTAGCGAGGACTGTGCTCTAACAATACTCCTCATTGAGTATTACTCTGATCATCTGGCATCAGTCCCTGATGCTAGGCTTGATGCCCATCATCTGTACTGTTTCATCTCGTACTGCCACCCATGGCTCTACCACTACCACTGTTGCATCTGTATGACAACTCCCTCTCCATTTGTGCTGCTTCCCATGGCCTTGCCATTTCCATTGTTACATCTACATTGTATCCCCTCTCATCATGCTACATCGTGCTGCCCATAGCACCGCTGCTGCTAACTGCTGCACTGCAACTCAGTTACTGAGAAGTAAGTAACTAATCTCCCAACTTTGACATCTCTATCGAGCTAGAGACACTCTTGATGCTGAAGCTCCCTCTATCATTAACAAGTGCTCCCTCTCTGACCTCTGTGCTGCTGCAACAACTTCCTGCATCTCGCATTGTTGCACACCTCTCTATGCCATCCTGCATTGGTGCAACACTCCCGTGCCTCTTGCACTATTGCAGCCTGTTAGCCTCACGTTGTCTTGGGAATCTTGCACTGTACCTCTCTCTGCCACTCCATCCTCATCTGTCTCTACCAACATCCGCTAGTCCTGCTACTCCTCTTCGGGGCTCCCGTAGCTAGGTATAATCCAAGAGGTTGGGTGCCTCGAGGATCTTGCCCCTCATCTTCTATAGTCCTCTTGACTACAACTCGATGTCTCCCCACTTTCGCTTAAGTGGTGTGTGTGCACTCATGGAACAAACATCGCATGTCTCCACTTCCTTCTCTGCCCTTGTTGGCATTGCCTTGGTCTTAGAAGCCTCTCCCTTACTCTTCTTCCTCAGACACTGGGTTGCATAATGACCCAACTCCCCACAGTGGAAGCATTTGAACTTGGAGAGGTCCTTCTTCTTCTGCTTTTCTTGCTTACCCTCAGATGCTAAGGTAGCATCCACCTCCTCCTCCTTCTTGATTTTGATCCCCTTGCTACTGCTTCCCGTCTTGGTCACCCTCCTGATCTCTTCTTGGCGAAGAGCCGCCCACATTCCCTCCCAATCTGGAAGGGTTGCCCTGCCCAAAATGCTTTGGACAAACACCTCCCAGTCTTCTAAGACTGCATTCAGGGCTATTCTTACCATCAACTCTGGATCTGGTGTGGCCCCTATGGAATTCAACTGATCTTAGATCTCCTTCAATCGACCGAGGAAGGTGTCGATCTGTTCTCCCTTCTACATGTGGTATGACCGCAACTGATTTTCTAGGAGCATCTTCCTCTGCATGGAAGTATGCTGATACAAATTGGTTAGGGCCTTCCACATCTCCTATGCCGTGTTCTTCTCAGCAATATGTGGTACTATATGATCCTTGACCCCGTCAAGGATGATACTCTTAGCCCTTGCCATTGCATCCTCGTACCTGTCGTTGTTAGCCAGGTCAACTGGGACTGATATTTTCTTCAAGGTGAAGTTCTTGGCACGATTTATGTCATGCACAAATAAGATTTTGGCCTTCCAGACTAAGAAGTTTGAGGCTCCGTCCAGTCTATCCTGGTCTCTTACTCCATGTAGTGCCATTCCGCTGCTCTTCTACTTCCCTCTTGGAAGTTCTCGATGTGGCTTCCTCTGAGCCTCGATTTCCCTCATGGAAACCCTTCTGCTGTTGTTGAGATGCCCCATACTCTGATTGTCTATGTAGCTGCACCATTGACCCAGATTTCTCGGCTAGAAACCCTCGGTAGCAACTCCCTCCTCCTTGGCCTTGCCCTGTTAGGTACTGTTCTAACAACAATACCCCACCAGTTTCACTCTGCAACTTATCCTCAGCCTCCTAACCCCAACAACCTCAAGTTGAGAGCTCCTAGACTCTGCGCAGTCCCGGCACTAGCAAACTAGCTTCCTGAGCCAACTGTGTCAACCCTCTTGGCCTTTGTGTGGCTTTGCGTGAGCCTGTATTTTCCTTCCTCAGCCTCTATGCAGCCTCTTCTTGGCCCAACCTTGATGACACAGGCACTGCGTCACTCCTTCCTTTCCGCTACTCTGTTAGGAAAAACTTCTGTCGCTCAGGACAACTATTTTCTACTGCTGTTTCTCTGCTCGGCTGATGTCCTTAGTTCTCCTGTGATCTGCAACCATCCTCTGATAACATGTTGGAATTTCTAAGTCTAACCCGTTAGAAACCCTCCATGTACTTTCTGATTTATTCCTTCCTACTTGTTTTGATTAATTAACAAGTTATTTACCATGTAAATACTGAAAATAAACACAAGTACATGCTCAACACATTACAGATCATCAACTGAAGGAACCAGAAACACACACACAAATGACATCGTTATTTTTGGACTAATGTCCCTAGAAAAACCCAATGCGGGAAAACCGGTGCAACTATCTGAGGGTTTGATTTATTAAGCAGTTTCAGAATACAATCTGGGTGCCAACTTCGGCTCACCCAACAGAGAAAAATCTCAGCAGTAGTACCTCTGCATCAGCTTTCCTGGCTGTTCTGGCAGTTCCCAACAGTTCCTGTTGTTCCTGGCAGTTTCAACTTCTGCCCTCTACTTCAACTTTCCTGGTTGTTCCCGTAGTTCCCATCAGTTCCAGCTTCTCCCCTCTGTGTCAGCTTTCTCGGCTGTTCCAGCAGTTCCCGATAGTTCCGGCTGTTCCTAGCAGTTCTGGCTTCTGCCCTCTGTGTTAGCTTTCCTGGTAGTTCCGACAGTTCCTGGTAGTTCCGGTTGTTCCCGGTAGTTCCGGCTTCTACCCTCTGTTTCAACTTTCCCAACTATTGCGCTGATCCTCCCAGCACTATCTCTGCCTTTCTGCTTCTGTATTCACTGCCCCTCAGCTGCAACTTGAGATCACTCTCTCAACTTTCTCAACAAACCTAGCTCCAGAAAGTCGAAATCTTGATCTCTTGGTGTGTTCTCCAAGTGACCCTCAAGCCTCCTCTTATACTTTTCTTGTTGACAGATTAATGGTCGAGATTAACTCCCTAATCAATGGCTAACATTAGATCTGGCTTGATACATGACTTTTGGACCATTCTAACATAGTTTTATATTAATTCACATTAATATTTTAATTTCCCTAAGTTTAGACTTAGGGACTCCATTAAAAATATTAATTAATTTAATATCTCCTAAACTGTTTAGAATATTCCCAAACCCTCTCTGGGTATTCGAGATCTCATGTGCCTTAGCCTCTCCACCAAATTTCGTGGCTAGAGCATATCCGATGCTACCCAAAATCAATAGAAAATAAATATGAGGGAGTAGGATATCCTTTCAAAATATTGCTTAGGGAAGCCCTCGAGCGACAAAGGAATGCGATGATGGATAACTTTTCCCAGATCCTTTGGCGGCTACCCATAGGCGACACATCTTCATCCAAAAGTCATTATGGAGGCGCCACTCCCTTTAAGGTACACGTTAACTTTGGCATTCCTATATTGAAGGCTAGATAGATGCAAACATTGTAGATAGATGGTTAAATATGTTGGAAGGATATTTTTGGTTCATGACTTTTCCAATCGGGAAAATATTACTTTTGCAATCCTCAAAGTTGCCCCTGCGGTGAAGTAAAATTATAAGTGCGGACATGAACGAATTCCTCTAGCCCAATAATTGTTCTAGCCACAACAGATACATTCTATGGAAGATTTCCTTAGGTTAGAATCAATCAAGAGGGCCTACCTCTTTGTCGCTTATCCTGTTTGATGATGTCCTCACTTTCTTGCTCCAGCAATCTCTCGCTTCCTTCTTCAAGCTCCTAAAACAAGTAAACAACAAAAACACACAAACATAATAATAAACAAATTGCAATTCAACCTACTTAATGAGTCAAGAAGCATCAAGACACGAATATGTAATATTACAAAACATGTAGGAAATCAATCGATAGTTGCATATATTAATATCAAAGAGAGATTACAACCATTCATCTTGACGTCGCAGTCTTCCTCTGACAAGACCAGGTTCCCACACACTTCTGCTAGCATTCCATGATGGCTTCAAACAACAATAGTTTAAAGGCTCTTCCCTTTAGACTTCACTCCAAACCAAACACACTTCTCCCTCACACAACTAGATGGCTACAACTAGTAATAGCTTGCTTGTCTAATCAAAATAGTATACTCACACTCAACCAACACTCTAACTATCACTATAAAATTCACACTGTGACTAGTTTGTGCTTGGGAAGAAGGGAGGTTTATATAGGAAACATGGATGGGAGAGGGATCCTCTTCTCATGGGAGAAGGACTTATCCCTTGAGGTAGTTCCATCATTATAGGGGAAAGGAGCCCAAACTGTTATCGTCGACCCCATCCATCCAAACCATTTACCAGACTTCCGTTACGGAGCTTCTAGAGTTGGAAGCTTCGGCTCTAATTTAAAAAAATTTCCATAACAGGACCGACGCAACTAGAACATAGCTCAGTCACACCGATCAGCGCGGAGAATAGTGATAATCTATGCACATTAGCACGGGGAAGAAAAAGGTCATTAGCCATGGCATTGTAAACTGGGAAAAACAAAAGTTTCAGGGGAAATGGTGCAAAAGGGAAATGATTTGCTCATGAAGAGGGGCATAATGGGAGTTTCTTCATGAAGGAAAAGCATGCGAGGTTCACTGTAGAGGTCCTCTAGGATCAAGGAATGGGGAGTATAGGGACAGTGACAAAATGCTTTGTAATAGATGCCCCCTAAAGCGTGAAGGCTGAACCGAAGTGAGGGATGAAATGCTTTATAAATCAGTGCGGGGAACCGGTCTGCCGTCGGAAAACCTGCAAGCAAGTACAGATACATATACATAAACTGAGATCTCTGTCAAATGATACATGAATTGTGGCATGGACGCAGCCATCCAGAGAATGATCATGTAAATGGATCTAGGTATGGGTGCAGCCATTCGTCAAAGAGGATCATAATGAAACTAAGGTATGGTTGCAGCCATTCGATAATGAGAAGGATCACATATGATAACTCATGGTCTAGTCGTAGGCAGCCATCTAAAGGAGACATGCATATCATCAAAACCATGTAACATCGCTTCACAACCTGGACTTGTGTGATCTAAGTCCAGGGCCTTATGCTCCAACATGACTCGATCAAAGTACAAATCCTAGCATGCGAATAGATGTGTTGACATCGAACATGCTAGAAAGTCGCTTGATTACCAGTCAATGATGTAAACTGTTAACAAGTGCGAGAGAAACCACCAATAATGACAATGGCCCTCAAGGTACTATCAACACAATTCACGGGATGTGAATACAGGAAATGAAGTTGAACACCTGTGAAATCACTCGATCGAAAGCCAATGATGTGAACTTGTCTTCGAGTGCGAAGAACTTTCCAATAGGGCATGCAAGATCTAAGGTACTGGAAGGGAGTCTCTCGGTCAACTTCCTAGATAACGAATTGAAGTCGACAGAAAGCGACCGTGTGGAAGGAGGGCCATCATGAATCCCACATCATCGACGCGAGATGAGAGGATGTAAAATGATTTTGGATGATACAGAGAATCAGAGGTAAGTGTAACTGCATAAGGATAACTCTTGAACATATTGGCGACACAACTGGAATTTTGGCAACTTTTGGATCCATGGGATCAGTGGTCATAATGACGTGGCAGAGATCAAATGGAAGGAAAAAACAAATGGCCCAAACCCAGGAAGGTCAACAATGCAAAGGAGGATGTCCCAACCGGACATGAAGCAAAGAGTGTCATGTTCAAGAGTAAGCTGCCGACATGACTCGATAGATTTCCAAATTCCCCCCCCACCATTTCTGGCTAGTACCTCAATTATTTTTTAATCGCAAGCTTGAAGGGGATAACATATGCTTTCACTGTAATTTCATCCTTCGGACGAATCCGACCTAGTAAGTTTAACGAGCCCTAGGAAGGAGAGGCTCGTGTTCATCACGGTGACGTATCCGATGTCGTTTAATGGTTTAATGAGTCTGACAAAGGTGTAACTCGATATATTTTTCATGTTTAGAGAGTTTGAAAAAGACACGTAAAAGAAAACTCCACATGGTCCCTTTTCATACGTTTGTGTCTCTCGAGCCCGAAAATATAGAAAAAAATACTTAAGAGAACCACTTGACCATTTCAGTCAAGGAGTACCTTTTTCATAAATAGTGCCTCCTAGCCCGAAAAAGGGGTAAACTAATACTAGCGCATGATGTTTCACATCCATTAATGAGTTCGAAACAACAAGGTCTCGGCCATATTTTCATTTTTAAAGGGTCGAAAAATAGCTGAAAGCGGACCCCCCATTTTTATTCTCTTTAACGAGTCAAAAGAATACTCGGCAATATTTTCATATGAGTTTAACGAGTCGAGAAAAGAGCTGAAATTTGACTCATTGTCATCGTCGAACATCCATCACCTGTCGCTGCACAACCAAGGCAAAGTGTATTATCGAGTCCTTGAGGAAAAATAGGTCAAAAATATTTACAAAACTTGATATTTTCCTGAAAAATGAATACAAAAGGGGAGAAGTAAATACATTTTTACCATTTACCATTTCACCTTTGCAGTGAAGACTTTTTACCCACTTTTGCCCTAGTTTTTCTAGAGTAGATTATGGGAGATCCGGGAGGTCAATCGACGAGTCGTCAGTTCCAGGTAACAGCCGAAGCCCTGAGCTCCATTTTCATGCCATTCATTTATGTTTTTAGCCATTTTTTAGGATTTTTAGGGAGGTTTTTGAGAAATTTTTTTGCCCTCGGTCGGCACGATTTCCGGGCATGGGATCACGCTGGCCGAGGGTTATTTGCATAACCATCCGCGCCGACCGGTGTGACTATTTCTAAAACAGGCGCGCCAACACCGTGGATAGGGAAAAATCATCTTTCTTCAAAAACTGACCGTTAGAACTTGAATTTTATGTGCCAAAATTGATGATTGACTCAAATAAATGGCTTTTACAGGAGAGAAATTGCCGAAAATGGTGGATTGGAAGGAAAGAGAACACAAAGATATTGACACCTAGACATTGAATGATCCAAATTTCCTGGAGGCTTTGAGGGCTTGCAGGCTTCTCAAATTTTCCTTACACTAGGGATGTTGGACCCTGAACTGCTTCGATACTTGATAAGCCTTTGGGACATCAATCGTGAGATTTTTGTCATTGGGGAGCAGGAGCTGGAGTTGACAACTTCAGATGTGTACTTCATCACTGGACTGTCTCGCAGAGGTGAGCTAGTGAAATTGTATGGGTCACGTCTGGTCGGGGCAAGCATATCTTCCCTACTTGCCAAACATTGTCCTGAGGCCCTGAAATCCAAGAGTGGAAAGATAGAAATTTCCAGTGTGCAGGATTTGACATTGAGGGTGCTTCTATTGACTATCAACATAGTGGCGGGGTCCCAGGCGGAACATGAGACTAACAAGTTGAAGTTCCTTTATTCTATTGTCTGCACAACTCCTACGATCTTCAACTGGGTAGAGGCCATGAAGATGAACATCAAGCACCAGTTGTCCAAGGCCAAGGTGGGGAATCTGAAGCAATTTGGCTTTAGATCAGTACTTGTGACTTTCTTCCTAGAACGAGTGCCACTGTTCCAGTATCAGTTGATTGAGGTTGATCCTCCTGCACCACGCGATCCGTGGATGGCCCACTGGAGTCGTTTGATGCCCAGGATCACTGGGGGTCAACATATGTCATACCGACTGACATTCTTCTCATGGCTACGATGACAGAAGATCGTCGTGGAGGACTGGCCGTACAACGGCACTGATTTTTGTGGAGACCCAGATATGCCCTTACCAGATGGAGAGGACTTCGATGACAAAGGTAAAAAATCAAATTTTTGATTTTGATGTTTTTTAATTGTTTTTGGTATATGCATGCTTATAACATTTCTCTTGTCTATGCAGATGTTGGACCAAAGCGTCCAGTCGGGATGTCCTTAATAGCCAGGTGCATCCCTCATCCTATTGATGTTGTCACCCCTTATTAGGAAGGGAGCGATAACAAGGAGGAGATCGTGAGGAACCTCGAGGGGTTGACTCATGGTATCCCAGAGTATGCTCGGATAGGAGACATGCCTCGGCGGTACTAGAGGCACACAATGGGAGTCTCAGATCGGATTCACCGATTGCTGAGTTGTGTTGCACAAGCTGTCTCGTGCTATCATGACCACCATGCTGAGTAGTTCCTAGGTCTAGTACTTACATATTTTTTGAGGCCTACGTGCCACGGATGTACGAGGCCTGCGAGTCGCCGATGTTATTATAGACACACATATTATTTTTTGGGTTCTGATGTATCAAACATTCTCACATATATATATATGTGTGTGTGTGTGTGTGTGTGTTGTATTTTCCTTTCTATTATGGTACAAATGGTTTGTCTTATCTTTCACATGTTTCGTAAATGTCTATCCAACACGTAATTAGCTAATGCATGTGTTAATGTATTCATGTGTCTAGGAATATGATGATATGTAATATAATCAAAATGTCTTTCCAATAGATGGATATGGAGATACATTCATAATATTTGAGGGTTCCTGACGGAATATTTCCCATTGAGTTGAAGGACGACAAGCTGTGAATCCAGGTTGACAACTAATTCTCTGATGCCCAGAGCAATGGCTTCTGACAACAGTTCGATGACCGCACTATATTCAACAATGTTGTTGGTTGTACGACCTAGGCAGATACCTTGAAGTTCAATCAACTCACCATTAGGGTTGTAGATAGCCCATGCCACGAATGATAGGTTCCGGGTACTTCGGCAAGCACCATCGACGAAACCAACGTGAGGAGTTGCAGACATCTGCAAAGCAAGAAAAACATAGTAAACAGGAAAGCTGTTCGAAAACTATCACACAAAACCACGCTGTACAAAAATGAATCACACACTAATGTACATAAGTAACCATGCAATATGTCCTAAGCATAGTAATTTTTGAGGAAAAGCTAGTTTTGGGGCTTATCAAGAGGATTTCCTTCATAATCAATAAGCTCATAGGCTCCTTTCTGCAAAACACGTTTTACAATTTAGGGCCTATGCCACATAGGTTCGAACTTGCTTGCCACCAGATTATTGTTAGCTTGGTCGTATAGCAGGACCAAATCACCCTCAAAGAAAGCGCGAGGTGAGACCGACTGATCGAAATGGGATTTGACCCATTTCTTTTGTGCTTCGACGACCAAGGTAGTGAGACGGTGAGTCTCATCCAGTCATTCTAAATATAAGAGGAATTCCTCTTAAGGTGATGTTTTGGGGAGGAGTTCAACAACTAACTTGAGCGAAGGAATCTCACATTCGATTGGCAATGTTGCTTCCAGACCATAGACCAACTGGAATGGAGTGAAGCCAGTTGCATCTTTGGTTGAGGTTTGGTAGGCCCATAGAGCTTAAAAAAGCATGAGATGCCAATTTGACTTGTGCACCCCAATAGTACGTTGAAGCATGGTGACCAAAACCTTGTTCACGGCTTCAACTTGGCCGTTGGCCTAAGGGTAATATGGGGTCGAGCCATCGTGGAACAAGCCCAATGCGGATGTTAGTTCTGCCATCATGTAATCTCTGAAATGGGAGCTATGGTCTGTGACAATGGCTTGGAGTACGCTGAACCTGGAAATAACATGGTTAAAAAGGAATTGAGTTGCCGTCTTACCATCTGTCGAATATGTAGGCATCACTTCAGCTCATTTGGTGAAATAATCCACAGCGATGATAATATAGCCATACCCCCTGGCTGAACGAGGGTTACATGTCATATAATCGATGCACCATTTGGCAAAGGGACCAATGGTAATGACGGGGTGTAGGTGAGCAGGTGGGGCGCGCATCTTGTGTTGGTAAATTTGGCATTCGTGAAACTTGCGAACAACGAGAATGTAGTCTTTGAAGATAGACGGCTAGAAATAACCAGCGCGAAGGATTTTTTGAGCTGTAGTGTAACCAGATATATGACCACCACATGCCCCAGAGTGGCAATCATTGAGAGCTCTTTTAGCTTCCTCGATCGTGAGGCATCGACGAAGAACAGAATCGACACCGACACGGTATAAAGTATCGCCAATAATACGATAGGGTTGGGAATGATGCTGAATCCTTCAACGATCATCCTTGGTCAACACAGACCGGAACATGGAGGTTTGGAGATACATGATGATATCACCATACCATGGATCAAGGGTGCTAATAAGGAAAAGGGTCTCATCTGGGAGTTGTTCATCTGCACCAGCAGGGAGAGCTTTGGAGGGAAGGGAACAAATCAATTCAACAAAAACAAGTGACTTCTTATATTTGGCCGTAGTGAAGACCAAATTGAATTCTTGTAGGATAACGATCCATTTATAATACTTTCCCCCTAGCAACTGACGAGTCAGGATATAGGTCATAGGGTTGCATTCAAAAATCACTGTAGTCGTACGTAAAAGAATATAGTGCCAAAAATGTTGAACAACCTGAACGACAGCCAAATCCAACTTCTTGACATGTGCATAACGCGTTTTAGTGTCAAGGAGATTCCGACTAAGGTAGTAGATCACATGTTCACTGCTTTCATCGTTGTCTTGAACCAAAACCATAGCAATGGTGCTAAGGGCTGCGGCTAGGTAAAGGAAGTAATCTCGATAATAGTCTGGTGGATGTAACAAAGGAGCATTTATGAGGACAGCCTTAAGATCATCAAAATATTTTTGGGCCACCTCATCCCATGCAAAGGGCGTTCCTTGTTTGAGAAACTGGGTAAATCCTGTAGCTAGCCCGACATAGTTGGGTATAAAACGACAGAGAAAGTTGGCCTTTCCTTGCAGGCTCTAGAGTTGGTGCAGTGAAGATGGAGGGGGTAAATTTACAATGGCCTCGACTTTTAACGGATCCAGGTGAATTTTGTCCTTGGAGATGATGAAGCTGAGGAGTCGTCCTGATTCCATGCAGAAAACACATTTGTGTGGATTTAACCGAATGTTATAATGTCTGCAACATAGAAAAATCTGTCGAAGATGGTCTGGGTGATCTTGGCACTTACGAGAATGGGCAGGAAGGTCATCCAAGTAAGGTTGGACAATGTTGTGAATATCATGAAACACATAGGACATTGCCCGTTGAAATGTGGCTCCAACATTTTTGAGGCCGAAAGGGAGCTTCTTGTATGCGAACGTACCCCATGGGTAGATAAAGGTTGTCTTCTCTTGGTCGGCCAGTGCGATATTGATCTGGTTATAACTATAAAAACCATCCATAAAGGAAAAGATCTCGCTCCTGACACATTCATCAATGATTTGATCAATGAAGGGAGTATGATAGTTGTCTTTAGGATAGACACGATTAAGATCTCGATAATCCACGCAAACACAGATCGTGCCTTCTTTTTTAATCATCAGGACAATATTGGACACCCAGTCTGTAAGGGGGATGGGATAGATGAACCCGCCTTTGAGAAGCTTTTCAACTTCACCTTTAATAACAACTGCCTTCCTAGGGTGCATCGGGTGAAGTTGTTGGTGAATGGACTTCGCATGTGGATACGTTGGTATTTCATGCACCACAATGCTAGGATCGATGCCAGGCATTTCTTTGTAATACCATGCAAACACATCACAAAATTCTTGAAATAGATGAGTATATGTCTCAATCTCATTCGGAGAACAAGATACCCCAATATGAACATGTTCAATGACATCGGGTTTGATAGAAATGTCAATTAGTATCGTTTGGGTAATATTACCCAAATTTCCTTTTGACTATACTTCATGAGTAATAGTCGGTGGCAGAAATGGAGAAGAGGACTCTTCGAAAACGGTAGACATGACCACTGGGTGAGGCAGGAACGAAGAGCAATGATGGGTATCGATCCATGGTGGTTCCTTGAGAGACCTGATTTCCATGATACCTTCATAGGTGAGGAAGGTCTTGGCTAAGGGATCGGATGATTCCAAAGTGCCAAGCCAGGGGAATTGAGAATACATATCGAGAGAGGTCTTCGACATGTGAGAATCAGAGGATGCAGAGTTCGAAGCTGAAACAATTTCCACGTAATTGACTTCGGCGGGACTAAGCGGCATGATCTCACCCCAAGAATCAACAAGATCTGGTACAGGTATGACCCAGGGATCAGATTTGGCTGAGACCATGTTGACAGAGGCAATATGAGGAGGTGGGAGTGGAAAAATTCCCATTAAGGTAGAGTCTTTGAAGAGACCTACCCCCACACTCTCATAGGGATCACCAGAGTGCTTGATGTATGGAACATTACCATCCAAGGAGGAAGAGGCAAAGAAATATATACGATCGACGGTGACAATCTTCCCTTGATGGGGAAAACAGATCACACAAAACAAAGAGGAGGCCATAGCATGCATGGCATGAGTCCAAATTCAGTCGAGTAGAGGATTATAATTGAGATTGGCGTCAACAATCTCTATTTCGACTTGCACTGTCTTGCCTTCCAGGGTGATGGAAAGGTTAGGTAAGACACCGAAGGGTCGTGAATCGCGCCCATCGAAAGCTTCCAAAGTGTTCGGAGATTGGTTCAATGCAGGGGAACCAATAGCCTTCCAGCATGCAATTGAAATGATGCAAGTGGAAGCACCTTCATCTATGACAGTGCAGTGGATGGTCTTCTCGTTAATGACTACTTCAATAAGAAAGGCAATCTAATGAGGGAGCCACAGAACTTGGTTCTCCAGATCAAAATAAATCAATATAGAATAGGTGGCATCGATGCCCCTGATAGCTGACAACAAAGATTTCCGTTGTGATGGGAAGATTTAGAGTACCTTGAGAGCGACATGGCTGATGGCACCTGAGCCAAATCCTCAACAATATTATAGTGTTGAGTGGCTCGGGTGTTGGGATTATACGAGGATTTCCGCAACACACCTCGAGAGGGTGGCCGAGTAGTGGAATCAGGGTTAGGGCGCTCGATTTGCAGAGGGCCAGAATTCGGGGTGGAAGAAGAAGGAGCAACTTCTTTTTCTTTCCCAGCTACTAGAGCTGGAGTTTGATAATCTTTCGATCAGGTAGCCACATTAATGGGCATGCTCATCATGAACACTTGAGATCCAGAGGAAGCAGATCGGGGTTGGTCTACCATTTGAGTCTGCTGAGACGAAAATGGCTCTTTAAAGACAACATGGTTCCCTTTGAGAAGGCGACTAACTTTGGATCATCGTGGACAATCCTTAGTATAGTGATCCTCCTTGCAAATAAGGCAGGGATACTTAGGTTTCCATTGCGAAGATTCGCCAGCAGACGATTTTGGAGGACCTTGTTTCGGGGCATTGGATTTAGATTTGCCTTTGCCTTTCTTTTTTCCTTTTGAGAATTTATCCGCTGTGGTAGACTGGACAGCGTGGACCTTTGAGGTTTTACCAGGGCCTCGTGCATTTTGAGATGAATTATTAGGATCAACATTCGAGACTAACTTTTGTTTGGAAGAAGTTTTAGTGGGGGTCTGGGATACTGAACCAATAAGTCCATCAATAGGAGGAACAGCTGGTGACTATGATGCTACAGAATCAGATGATGGCTGTGGAGCATTGTGTAACAATTCGTATAAGGTGCCAAACTGAGAGTAAACCAGATCCAAGTACTAAGCATAGGCAATGGCTTGCTCTTCAGTGATGCATCCACCCGTAGCTATATCATGAGCAATTGGGGCCACGAATGATTTGGTAAATCATTCAGTGAGAAACTGATCAGCTATCTCGAACTTGATCAGGTGACATCTACATCTCCATTCATGGATATGATCAGAGATGTGTGTCGCAGTGTCTTGCTTAAGCGATGTGAGCAAATAGGTGCCAGTTTCATAACGAACCGGCAGCTGAAAATGCGTGAGGAAATCCATGGCTAACGAATTGAAGTCATGGAAAGTACTTCGAGGTAGCTCAATGTACCATTTCACTGCGACACTCATGAGGGTTCGTTGGAAAAGACGAAGATGAATGGAATTGTCCACGTATGAGTTTGACGAGCACCAGAGGTGATATGTCATCACATGGGCCTGAGGATCTTCTTTAGCTTTTCCATCAAACTTTGGGAAATCACTTGGTATCTTGGACGACACCGGAGGCCAGTACGACGAATGAAGAATCGGATCATTCGTAAGACGCGATACATCTGGCAACTCAAGTGTAGCCAAGAAAGGTAATTGAGTGTTAAAAGGCATGGGAGGTCGATAGGTGGGCCCATAAGGAGGAGCCCATCCCTGCTGGTAAGGATTTTGATCCCACAGTGGGGGATTTTGGCCATATGGCATCTGAGGCTGCCCCCATTGCAGATTACCTTGACCAAAGGGAGGATTCAGACCTTGAATACCTTGAAACTATCCATGCACAGGTTGCTGATAGGAAACATATGGGTTAAAAGGCTGCTGAGCCTGTTGACCTTGGACATATGGGTATGGGACCTGTTGTCCTAGAACATAGGGCTGTTGGGCCTATTGTCCCTGAACAAGAGGGTTCTGGACCTGCAATCCTTGGGCATAAGGTTGATATATTTGTTGCTCTTGGATATAGGATATTTGTACCTGGTGCCCTTGGCCAGCAGGATTCTAAACCTGTTGACCCTGGACAAGAGGATTTTGCACCTGCTGTTGCAGGATTTGACCTTGACCCTGTCCCTGTAAGGGTTGAATTTGCTGATATGTATACAAGTGTTGCTGCTGCCCGGGTTGGTTTTGTTGTTGCAAAGGCTGACCTTGTGGTTGCAAAATTTGTCCCTGGACCTGTAGAGGTTGGCCCTACAAAGGTATGGGTTGAAAGGTATGAAAAGCATATTGCATCTGCTGCTGTGCGACCTACTGCAACTGTTGAAAGGACTGACCTTCCGGTTGTTGCAGGTTACCTTGCTGCGGGATAATCTACCCTTGCATTGCACAGAAATCCCTTGCTGCAACAAAGGTTGCCCTTGCGGTAACAAAGGCTGCCCTTGCGGTAACAAAGGTTGCCTTGGTTGGTACAAAAGATGTCCTTGCTGTTCCAAGGGTACTTGAACAATGCTCGGGAAATTACCGAACTGAATTTGGCCATAGCTAGGCTGGATGTACTACCCAGGTTGGAGGGTGTAAGGTTGATTAACCAATCCTTGAGAACCATATGGAATGTAAGGATTTTGGTATTGGACTTGAGCCCCATAGGGCTGTTGATACCGAACATTGTTCGATCCAGATGGATCACCAGGATTCTGAACCTGTTGGTACTGGACATTACTTGATCCAGTAGGGTTAGTAGGGTTGTAAATAATACCAGAAGAGGGCTGGTTTATACCAATCATGTGAGCTGCTCACATTAGTTGAACCTTACACCATAGAGACATTCAGGTTCTTCCCCCCACGCGGTGGCACAATCTGGCCACTGAATAACGATACAAAAGAACTGGCAAAGACAATCTTTGAAACCGCTGGTTGATATTGACACGTAACTGGGATTGATGATACAAGAGTGTTCAAGATGGTGGGTTGCACCGGGATTGAAGTAACAACTGGTTGGGAAGTCATGTTCGTGACGAACGGACCTGACGTAGGCCTGATGCCTGACGCCCAAATAGAATTATGGTAGAGTGATGAGGCACTAGGTGTGCTTGAAACTAAGTGTCCCAAAGACACATAGTCGGGTGGAAAACTGGCGGGAATACCTTCTGAATAAGGGAAACCCTCAGGAGGGAACTGCAACTGCAATTCTTCCCCCTCAACAGTGTGTGGAGTAGAAACTTCAGACTCATTCGGAGAAGTGACTGGGGCATCGCCTTCGGGTTCCATGTCTGAAAACAAACGACGACGAATGGTCGAACGTGTACTGGGGGATAGTTCCAAAGGAACACCCAGTTGGTCGTATGGACTGTAAGGACGTTGCGGTGATATCTCAACAACGTCAAATAGAGGGTTCGAAGGATAGATAACCAGTCGAAGATGACTGTTAGTGGTCAGCGAGTTCTCTGGAGTTCGAACGAGATTATCTAGAGATTCCAGGCCAAGATCAGCAGATGACCCTAAATCGAAAGTAGGTGGAGGACGAGATGACAATGTTTGAACACTCAAAACAATTGTGAGTTCAACATTTTGGTCCTCAAGTGACTCTGGTAACTCAGGAAACAACTCCTCAGACAATATTTTAGATGGAGGAGAGGAAGAGGAATTGGGTGAACCAGATGGTTCAACCACGATGACCTTGTCTTAGTCGTCAGAACAAGTAACTTCAAGGCTTTTAAACATGTCCTTTTAAGGGAACTCAAGATTTGGTCAGAAAGACTAACAAGATGTTTTGGATTGTGGGAAATAAATTATTAAGATGCATACAAGACTGATGTTCTTTCATTTTTAAAGAGTCGAGAAAGAAACAAAGATGACTCTATCACTTTCGATTGGAAACGAGCTTGAAAGGACAAGTGCTCGAATGATATTTTAAGTTTAATGAGTCAAAAATATCAAATGACTACTCTGGATGATCTAGGTAAACAGGATTACCAGGAAACTATGAACTACAGAATACCTCTTGGCGAACCAAGAAGTACGAGCAGGCAATCTCCCCGAATGTTGTGTTCGGTGTATCACGCTCACAAGGCAGCCGACTCGACTTCCTAAGGATAAAAGGATTGTAGCCTAGTGGGGTCTCCCGTTATATACTCGACGCCATGGGGAGCACAAATTCGTGCTAGTGCTGTTTAATGTCGAAGCTAACGACAGCTGATAGGTTTATAAACGCCAGAACACATCTCTAGCCTAGACCTTCTAGATATGATCGTTAATGTCAAATGCGCCTTAGGTTAATTGAATTCATTTTAGAGTTGATCTTGAGTTAAGTTTCAGTTTTTAGGTCTTAGCGATGCTACTTGAAAAACCTAAAATGCAACTAAATGGGAAAAGACCCTTTCAATTCGATGAAATGCCTACACTAGAGAGGGTAGAAACTACTCAATCAAATGCAAACAATCAGGCAACTGAAAACGAAATGATCTTTCACTACTTCAATGTTTCAAAAAGTAAACTAATGAAAAACGCATTCCAATTCCCAATTTCCTGATAGGCACTTATCTATTAGTGCTTTTGAAATGAAAAAATTCTATTCCTATTTCAAATGCTGATGCAATTCTAGTTTTTTAAGATATGCAAATCATAATGATGCAACAAGCTAGAATTTCATATTTTCTCATGAAACAACGAAACAAACTTTTCGCATACAATCTTTCAATGAATTTTTTTTTGAGACTATGAGCTCTTCAAGAAGATGCAAACATGAAAAGAGAAGTTCATTTAGATCAATGAAACACCGACTTTACCAAACACAAGACCGACAATGTAATCTATGCCGGGAAAAGATGTTCAAACTAGTAAACAAAACCTTTTCAAACTCATGCAAAAAGAGGTTAAAGTCGTAAAAGGGACCAAAAACAAATGCAAGGAGCAAACACACCCACAACCGGACTTGATGAGTCCACAAGCTGTTGAATGGACGACTAGCTAGATGTCCTAGTGTCGCTAGCCATTCAATGACTTGATCAATCAAACAACAAGATGACAAGCCAACAAGAAAGCAAAACCAAATGAAAAGTGGCTTCCTAATCAGGGAGAAAACAGTCAAAAGGGTTCATGAGGTCAAAAACACAAGAGAAGAACACACTGGCCAAGATTGGGGTCTAGCCCTAATCTTCACTTACAGAGATCAATGCCACTGCCTCACTAACAACAAGTGCTAGAGGTGGGTTGACGCGATTGTTCCTCCGAAATTCACACTGGCCAACGTGATTGTTCCTCTACAATTCGTGCTGGTTAGCATGACTGTCAGCTGATTAAACGCACTATCCGAGGGAACTAAGGAATTTTATTTTTTTTCAAAACAAGGACTAGATCTGCTACTATGAATTTTAGACTTAGGCTAGTAAGCAGGAGAAAAGAAACAAAACCAAAGGGAAAACATGAAACTAGCAAAGTTCTCACGAAATCATGAAATCCAAAACAAACAAAAGATTGGATATCCCCAGTGGAGTCACCAATTTGTGGTGAAGTAAAATTATAAGTGCGGACACGAACGAATTCCTCTAGCCCGATAATGGGTCTAGCCACAACAGATACATTCTATGGAAGATTTCCTTAGGTTAGAATCAATCAAGAGGGCCCACCTCTTGGTCGCTTATCCTGTTTGATGATGTCCTCACTTGCTCACTCCAGCAATCTCTCGCTTCCTTCTTCAAGCTCCTGAAACAAGTAAAAAACAACAACGCAAAAACATAATAATAGAAAAATTGCAATTCAACCTACTTAATGAGTCAAGAAGCATCAAGACACGAATATGTAATATTACAAAACATGTAGGAAATCAATCGATAGCTGCATATATTAATATCAAAGAGAGATTACAACCATTCATCTTGACGTCATAGTCTTCCTCTGACAAGACCAGGTTCCCACACACTTCTGATAGCATTCCATGATGGCTTCAAACAACAATATTTTAAAGGCTCTGCCCTTCAGACTTCACTCCAAACCAAACACACTTCTCCCTCACACAACTAGATGGCTACAACTAGTAATAGCTTGCTTGTCTAATCAAAATAGTATACTCACACTCAACCAACACTCTAGCTATCACTATAACATTCAAACTGTGACTAGTTTGTGCTTGAGAAGAAGGGAGGTTTATATAGGAAATATGGATGGGAGAGGGATCCTCTTCTCATGGGATAAGGACTTATCCCTTGAGGTAGTTCCATCATTATAGGGGAAAGGAGCCCAAACTATCATCCTCGACCCCATCCAGCTTAACCATTTACCAGACTTCCGTTACGGAGCTTCTAGAGTTGGAAGCTTCGGCTCTAATTTAAAAAACTTTCCATAACAGGACCATCATGACTAGAACACAGCTCAGTCCCACCGATCGGAATGGGGAATAGTGCTAATCTCTGCACATCGGCATGGGGAAGACAAAGGTCATTACGACCAACCTTGTAAACTAGGCAAAACAGAAGTTTCAGGGCAAATGGTGCAAAAGGGAAATGATCTGCTCATGAAGAGGGACATAATGGGAGTTTCTTCATGAAGGCAAAGCATGCGGGGTTCACTATAGAGGTCCTCTAGGATCAAGGAGCGGGGAGTACAGGGATAGTGACAAAATGCTGTGTAACATCCTCCCATGTCAAGGACTGGTGGGAAACCTACTTTCAACAGAAGGACGAGAGGGAATCCTCACTGTTTTCAACTGCACCCACTTGGAATTCTTTCCGAGACGCCATCAAGGAACAATATTAACCTGTTGGGAGTTATGAAGATAAATACATAAAGTGGACTATGCTACTGTAGGGAAGGGAACGAGACGTGCCAAAGTTCACAAATATTTTTTGTACCCTTCGCATGAAGTTGAGTATCAAGGATTCTAAGCGGTGTTTGGTACTCAAGTACCATAAATTTCTACACAAGTACATCCAGGACAAGATGGAATTCCTGGACATCTCCTCACTTGGTGCCGCCTATCAATACACTATCAAGATAGAGAAGAAATTTAAACAGAAGAAGCGAGACTTTGGATCTTAGAATCTGAAGCAAGGGAAAGGTTCCCCTAAACTACAGAACAAAGGACAAAGCCAAGGCGGGGCAACCCAGGACAACCTGTCGAAGCCAAAAGTAAAGAAAAACACCACAAAGGAAAAGAAAGACATAGGGAAATTATGTGAGTTCCATAATAGACCCACTCACAACAAAAGTGAGTGTCGAGCCAAATAGTCACTGGTGGCCGAGTTGAAGGCTTCCGAATTAGAGGCATGTTCCGAATCTAAGTGAGAACTCGATAAAGGGAAACAAATTATTGATGCAGAGTTCAGTGCCACCATTGCCACCACCAATATCTAGAAGGTTGAGCCCGAAGATCGAGAGGAGGGGGAGTGACTCTTCCACTCACAGAAGTGGGTGAAGGGTTCTCCACTACAATTCATTGTTGATAATGGAATCCAAAAGAACTTTATTTTAGCAGAGGTCGTGAAGTAGTTGGGCCTACTGACCACACCACACCCACAACTGTACACCATTGGGTGGCTTCACCAAGGATGAGATCTTTGCATCAACCAACAGTGCTGCCTTTCCTACAACATCAAGCCCTTCACAGATGAGGTACTTTGTGATGTTTCTCCTCTTGAAGTTTGTGGTGTATTATTAGGCCAACCATACTTGTGGAACCATCATGTTGTGTATGATTCTAGGCCTCACACTGTTATTATTTCTTTTGGAAATAAGTTATATAGGATATTGGAGGTAGCATCATCTATCACCATCTCTTTGATCTCTACAAAGCAATGTAGTAAGATCATTTCCCACACCGTGAATTTTTTCTTCCTTATGATTCACCCTCATGGCAAGAAGAAGAGTATGGCCACATCCACAACCTCCAAATAGGGCTCCTCTGCATGACAACAATAGATGGACAAGACTGTGGAGGAGTAAAGGCACATCTTCACCTCACCCACAGGGGTACCCCTCCACGGTTAGGTCAAGCACTCCATTGATCTGATCCTAGGTGCGTTGCTACCCAACGGAGTGATCTACCAATGCTCTCTTCTGGAGAATGATGAAATTGAGAGGTGGATTTAGGAGTTTTTGCAGAAAGGGCGCATCAAGCCAATTTCATCACCCCCCGGGAGCTCGATTGTGTTGGTATAGAAAAAATACGACACCTGGAGACTTTGTATTGACTATTGAGCATTGAATAACATCATTGTCCAAAATATGTATCCAATCCCATGGATTGATAACCTTTTGGACCAGCTCAAGGGGGCCAAATATTTCAGCAAAATTTATTTGAATTTCAGTTATCACCAGTGCCAATCGAACCCTCCGATGTGTGGAAGACTTCCTTCAAATCCAAGGAGGGCCTTTTCGAATGGCTGGTCATGCCTTGCGGGTTGACAAATTCCCCCACAACCTTCATGAGGTTAATGGATGATACCTTGCGGCACTTCACCAACTCATTCGTGGTAGTGTATTTGGACGACATCCCGATCTTCATCTAGATTTGGGAAGAGAAACTACACCATATTTAGTAGGTCCTCCAAACCCTGCGACAACACAAGTTGTGTGCCAATTTGGAGAAACACACTTTTGTTATGATCTATGCTCAATATTTGGGGCACATCATTGATGAGTGGGGTGTGCATGTGGACCTAGCCAAGATACAAGTTATTCGAGATTGGCCAACCCCAAACACTCTAACAGAGCTACACAACTTTTTGGGTCTTGCCAATTTCTATCGTAGGTTCGTGTCGGGTTTCTCTCATATCACTTGGCCTTTGAGTTAGGTCACCAACGGCGAAGAAAAAACAAAGTTCTTCTGGTTTGAATCCCAACAGAAGGCATTTTCTGAGTTGAAGCATTGCCTCTGCTTTGCACCAGTGCTCACATTACCTGACCTGCAACAACCATTTGAGATTGAGACAAATGCCTTCGACTATGCTATTGGGGAAGTTATTACTCAACATGGGCATCCGGTGGCATATCACAGTGAGACTCTTTCAAACATAATCTGAAAGTATCCCACCTAAGACAAATAAATGTATTCCATTGTGCAGGTCTGTTGACAATGGAAGCATTGCATTCTAGGGAAGGAAACGGTCATCAACATAGACCGCCAACCCCTAAAGTTCATATAGACATAAGGAAAGTTGCAAAATGATTGCTATTAGAAATGGTCGACATATATGCAACAATTCCATTTTAACATCAAGTACAAGAAGGGAAACACCAATAATGTTATATATTGTCTCAGCCAACCACCAGTTATGGCACTGACCATTGTGCTCGACTCTTGTGGACATGAGACTTTGGGGTGGTTGCATCTTTACAAGAGTGATCTAGAATTCAACAACACATACCAGATGCTCCTAGAAGGCAAGAAAGTTCCATATTTTCACCTCCAGGGCACACTGTTATGCCACCTGAGACACCTCTGTGTTCCTTCAAGCAAGCGTGCCAAGATGATTTGGGAGGTGCACTACAGTCGGGTCGCTGGACATTTCATAGTAGAGAAAATAGTGGCAATATTGTAGAAGTATTTTTATTGGCTAAACCTTCGACAAGATGTTGGGAAGTACATCAAATCCTGCACTGCTTGCGCCATTGCAAAACCGAAAATCAAGCAGAAAGGCATATATACTCCTCTGCCTACTCCTAGTCGACCTTTGGAATCCATATTGATGGATTGCATGTTGGTCCTTCCTTCCACTAAGCATGGAAACGACTATGTTTTCGTGGTCGTCGACAAATTCTCTAAGATGTCCATTCTGGCAGCCTGCAAGAAGAGTATCATAGTAGAAGCCACTGCAAAGCTTTTCTTTAAATGAGTATGGGTACATTTTGGGATCCCACAATCCATTATCTCATATCGGTACAACAGGTTCCTGAGTACATTTTGGTCAAGCCTCTAGTTGATGTTGGATACCAAGCTCACTAAGTCCATGACCTTCCACCCCCAAATTGATTTCCAAACAAAGTTCATCAATAGGATGATCATGCACATTCTACACATGTACAACTCGAAGCATCCACACACATGGGATGAAATCCTCCCCTATGTACATCACAACTACAATAGAGCTCTCCCGGCCATAGCCCCTTTTAAGTGGGATTAGGATTCTAGCCACTATGTCCCATTGATGTGGCCATACTATTTGTAGCTACTCAGGCATATTCAACTCATGTCCAGTTCGAAGCTAACAGGGCTACCAACTTCATTGAGTGCATTCAACACATACGCCAACAAGTCCATGACATATTGGACAAAGCCAATGCTAAGTATAAGCAATGTCATGATTAACATCGGGTGCCACACAAGTTTAGGTGGGCGAAAAAGATTGGTTACATTTGTAGAAGGAGCACCTTGTTGGGCCCCAATGCAAGATTCACTCGCTCTGATATGGGTCATACACCATCACCAAGGTTGTAGGGGATAATGCCTTCGAGCTCAACATTCCACCATTCATTTTCATGAACCCAATATTTAATGTGGTATGACTGCAACTATACTTTCCCCCATTGTTGTACACATCCAATGTTGTTGAGCAACTAGAACCAACAGAGCTCAACCCAAGCTGCATCGAACATGCCAAAATTGACTGGATCATGGACACATAGATCAAGAACACTCACCAGTAGAGGATCTAACTATATTGAGTTATCAAAGTAGGCCAACTCCACTAGGGAAAGTGGTTCACCAGGTACCAGGTTCAACAGAAATTTCCTCACCTCATGGAGGCTTTGCATGTAATGGGGACCATTACTTCCTAAGGGGGGAGGACTGATCTTGATGGATATTGGAGACCACCTACTTATTCCACCTATACCTCCAACCAGTTTCATAATTTTCCTTGATTATAGTAGCATTTATTATTTTTAGTAGTTTTTCGGGTCCTGAACTTCCAGAGTTGTTTTGACCCCTAAACAATTTTTTTTTGAGGTTTGCAAAAGGCCCACATCCATAAGCAAGGGCATGTCGCAAATCCTGTAGTACTCAGTGAGATTTTATAACGAGGTATCATACACGCCAAACATAGATCATATGACCAAGTTATGACCCTAGGAAGTTGGCTACCTAACTATCCCCAACGGGGCCCACAAAATCTTAGTGATACATCTCTTGGGGTTAGGGTTTTTGTTGTTTAAGGTTTCATTTTGTTGTTAAATAACAAAAAAGGTGCTTGAGCCTCATTGTAACACAGTTCAGAGGCAAGTAGACACCACATCTCTTCTGTGAGATAAGCTACCATCACCCGAGCTAGTTTATTTCCATTATGCTTGTAAGCATATTTCAGTTATTTCTACTGCATCTTTGTATTTATGTTTATATATGTATTATGTTACATTAATGCATAAGTACGGATCAAGAGAATGGAATGTTAGAATGGATTCTTATCTATTAAGACTTGGTTTCATCAAAAGTATTGCAAATCCAAATATATACATCAAGGTGGTAAAGAATGAGCCCCTAATCATATTACTTTTTATGAATGACTTACTGATAACAGGTGTGGAGCATTTTATTTGTCAATGTAAGAAGGGACTAGCAATTGAATTTGATATGAAAGATCTTTGACTAATGCACTATTACCTAGAACCCGAAGTTTGGAAAAAAAACCTAGCAAGATTTATCTTCGTCAAGGAAAATATGTGATCAAGATTCTACAAAACTTTGCAATGATGGATAGTAAACCTATGAAAACACCTATGATCACCAATTTGAAGAAGCTAAGGAGTTCAAACTCAAGTTTTTTTGATCCAACATCATACCAATAACTGATTGGTTCTCTGATGTACCTCATGAACACTCAACCAGATATATGTTTTGCAGTGAACACTCTTAGTCAGTTTCAAATGGAGCCTAGACATGATCATTGGATAGAAGCTAAACACATCTTAAGATATCTCTGTGGGACCATACATCATTTATTAAGATATGTTGTAGGTATTAAGATTTGTTTATTGGGCTACATAGATTCATATTGAGCATGTAATGATGTAGATGGAAAAAGTACTACAGGTGGCTATTTTTATTTGGGATATGTTATGGTTTGATGGATGAGAAGGAAACAAGACTCAGTTGCATTGAGTAATGCTGAAGTTGAATATATAGCAGCCATTAAAGTTAGTCGAGAAACAGTTTGGCTCTGTAATTTACTTGTAGATCTATTTTTATGACCTCTGGACTCTACAATCATATATTGTGACAACTAGAGATACATAAAGCTGACATAGGACCCTGTTTTCCATGCTAGGATGAAGCACTTAATATAAAATATCACTAAAATTGAAGCTTGGTGCAGGATGGGGTCATGAAGCTACAATACATCTCCACTGACGAACAGGTGGCAGATATATTGACGAAGTCTCTTCCTAACAGGAAGCTTGAGTATTTGCGAAATAAGATTGGCCTTGTAAATATATCCTCCTTGGTTGAGAGGGACTGAGGGTGGACACCATATTCTCCATGTGTTATTTACTATGGACATGACTAATAACCGTAAGCCTAGTAAAGACAATGGTATGGAGAATGGTGGATTGGATAAGCATCAAGGGTATTATTCTTGAGTCATGAAATGTGATTGACTATGATTAACATCCTAAGTTGGATACATGGACATGGTAAAGAATGGTTTAGAGGACGTACTTTTCCTTGGATTAGGAAATGGTCCTGTGAGGAAATACCTTAGGAACAATAGGGTGGGGTATATACCTGAGAGGTGGTGATGTCCAAATTTATGCCTCCCAACATTATGTTATAATCTAGTGGAGAGATAAAGCTTCTTAGTCAAGGCCTTGCTATTTTGACAATGCTAGATATGATGATGTAAATCATCACTGATGCTTATTAATCCAGATCTTTCCTTATATGAATTTTTCGACTTGAGAGTATCCTATTGTGTCATTATGCATACCTCCCTAGTTAAGAGGGAGTGTTGAAAAATGTAACTAGTGCCAGTCTTCATTAGGTAATAAAATATAATTTTTATATTCATTAATATATTCATCATTATTATTTTTATTTTTTGGTCAAAAAAATGTTCTTCATGCTTATGGAGTCAATCGATTCAAAAAGGATTTATTAAGATTCAAAAGAAATGTATTTGAGTCAAATCCCATTTGGAGTTTTTGTAAAGAAAATAAAAACAATTTTATTTTGAGTCAAAAAGTCAAACGCAAGACAAAGTCAACCCTTCTTGTACAAGTCAGCCTAAGAGGTAGCTATTTGACCCTCTTGGACAATTATATATAAAATTCAAGTCAAACTCTTGGTAGCTCATTCATTCACTCACACAACACACCGATTTTGGTGCCAAAGACAAGAAGAAAAGGAGCCAAAGTCAAAGGAGAGAAAGAGAAGTCGAAGGAGAGAGATAATTTGGGTTTTCTAGCTTGTTTCTTCTCACACGTGCGAAGATTCTGGGACAACTCTGCAAAAATTATAGGTCTAAAATTTGTCCTTCATTGCAGGTCCGAAATTTTTGTGATCTGACCAGATTTCAGAAGGTTTGGCCAATGTTGACTTTCATTGACTTTGACTAGTTTGGAGGAGACTTGAAGGAGGGTTGACTTGGATCTTTGTGGCAGTCTTGGTATTGGTATTGAGCCTTAGATATCTCAATTTGATATGATTCTATAAGAGAAGGATTGTTTGGGTTTTCCCACTTGTGGGGTTTTTCCCTAGCTTGGAGCCTAATTTCTGGTGTTCTTTGTCTCTTTGTGATCTTTATGCTTTGAAATTTTATATAATTTCTTGATGAAGAGAACATAAATTAGAAAAGAAGAGAGCTAAAATTCACAAGTAATTATAAAGAAAGAGGAATCAAGCTTTAATCTATATATCACTTGATTTCTCAACATTCCAGACGAGAGAAGATCTATAAAAGCCACCTCTGAAAGCGAAAATGAAGATGACACACCACTAGGAAGAAATAAGAAATGGAGGATGAGGAGATGTCCTCACCTCCTTTCACACTAAACTCATACCTCATTCAATCCCTCACCACAAATGAGGATTTAAAACAATGATCCCACCGCAGATCTAGCACACACACATTAACTACTTGCTTCCATGCTATCATGAGGAGGAGACAAGTGTGAGGATGGCACATGCTTCTAAGAAACCTTGACATTTGGGATAACACCTAATCAGGGTTTGATCTGTCTACCTACAAAAAATGATTAAGAGATTCAAAACCCTCCTCCAACCTGGTAAGAGGCCAACTTTCATCCAATTCAATATCTCTAAAACGACAACCCAGATTTTCTAGAAAATATGCAACCTTGTTACCCAATCTCTTGGAATGCTTGACAATAGCATATTCCAATTTGTAGAGCAATAAATTTAAGCTTCCAATGATACCTTCCAACCACCATCTCTTCACTATCTTACTTGGGGGCTGCCCATTTAAAAGTTTTTGTACACATTGAATAATAATCTTCGAATCACCATCAATCTGTAACAACTAGAAACCTTCATGAATAACAATCTGAATACCTTTCTACAACACCAAAAACTCTTCCATATTGTTACTAGTAGACCCATTATTCTGAGCGAAAACTCTCAATGCTGAAGAGTTACAATCTTGGAATACACCTCCAAAACCACTAATCCTAAGATTTCCCTTAGAAGCCCCATCCAAATTTAATTTAATAAAACCTCTTGGCAGAGGAGAGAAAGAAATATTCAAGGAGATAATTAGATATAGAGATAATTTTTCTTTAAGAGTTCTCATTTGTTGATCCAAATTCAAAATTTTCATGATCTTTTCCTCTACATAGTCTACCTTCCAATCATCACTGGACCATGAGAAAACAATGAGAGTTTCTCTTATATTTTTCATAACCACATCTTTCATCACTGTTATTGTTCTCTGCTTATCTCTGAAAATGATTGTGTTCCTTTCCCTCCACAAATTCCAAAGAATAAAGCCCATTGCCAAGATCCAAGCCCTACTAACTATGGGATTCTTGAACAAAGAATAATTCCGTTGAGTGAAAAGTGCCACTAAGTTCTCTTGACTTTGAATTGCATTTCCAAAGATGAAAAAAAGAATGGACCATACCTCCTTTTCAAAATCACAAGAAACAAGGAGATGATCCATAGTCTCCTCAACCCTATAACACATAAAACATAGTGATGGACCTTCAAAACCTTTTCTTTTTATGCAATCCTAGGTGAGTAACCTATGCGTTCCTACCAACTAAAGGAATAGTGAAAATGTTGGCTAGTGACACCCAGACCAACTTTTACTCCAGATATGTTTTTATCTAGACAAAATTGACATGCAAGAACATAGTAAGCTTCTTTAAAAGTAAACATCTCTATTGGTTGCATACCTCATCACTATATCTTTGTCTTGTGAGAAACAATTTTTTCTTTCCAGTAATTCATGTTGAAGACTTTCCCAAGGAAATTCCTGGGATGAGCAGAGCCAATCCTCCTCAACATTCCACTTCCTTTGGAGCGAAGAATCCATCTCTAACTGCCAATAGTTGCCAACCTAAACCGCTCCCAAATTAGCAACAAATGTTTGCTAGCTTTTCCATTGATTTTTATTCGCTATCTCTAATATTTATATTAAATTTATATAATTAATAAATTAATAAAATAATATATCCTTAAAAATAAAAATAAAAATATCAATTTATCCTTCAAATAAACTTATTAACTACATAATCTCATTTCAAAACATTTTATTTCCGTAAAGCTTAAAAGATTAAACCCAAACTTGTACAACATATAGTACAGCAAATAATCCCAAGGAAACCCACATCCTTCCAACACCACAATGAATCCCACTTCCAAATTTATGAGAGAAGACGCACTAAGATTGTAGCATGGGAGGTTTAACTCGCTATCCTATCGAATTGTGAAGGGGAAGTGCATTAAAAATGTCATGGAAGGGGAAGTGGACCATCTCCAATTTTACATTACATAAATCATTCATTATTCATTACCTAAATTCTGGTAAAAAGAAAATTTCTTATAGGATAACAATAAAACCGAAAACTAATAATTTATTATTAAGTCCCCAATTAGCATGACTTCGTAAAATTCCATTACTTCCGCAGATAGAGTCTTTCATAAAAAGCTACCTTAGCCACCCCCATAAAGTAAAATTTGGAACAAATGTCTATGGAGTACAAAGATGTGAGCTCATAAGAATGTGGACATTTATCTCAAGGTCGAAGTTGTTGATTGAAACTCTTATGGTGTTAGTTAAAGGTGTTCTGAGTATTAGTTGTTTAACTATACTACCAATGCCTTTTGTTCCCTCAAAAATTATTTCCTTTATTGGGAACACACAATAGTTCCTTATGGATTGTAGTCCAATCCTAAAGTAAGTGTTACGAAATCATAAAATTCAAATCAAGATAAAGCTAAGGCTTGCTTTTTACTGAGGCTATATCATGTGAAGCCACAATTTCAATAATTTGTAATTTGTATGTAATTTTCATTCATGTTTCTTGTATCTTCACTTTGGATCTTTAAGTTTGGAATTTTACTGAGGCTATATTGTAATTTTCATTCATGTTTCTTGTATCTTCACTTTGGATCTTTAAGTTTGGAATTTTACTGAGGCTATATCATGTGAAGGAACAATTTCAATAATTTTTATTTTGATATGTAATTTGGAATTTTACTGAGGATGAGGCTATATCATGTGAAGGAACAATTTCAATAATTTTTATTTTGATATGTAATTTTCACTCATGTTTCTTGTATCTTCATTTTGGATCTCTCAGTTTGGAATTCTTTTTTTATGATAAATATTTTATCTATTTTTATACTTATAAGTTGTTTTTTTTCCTCGTAGATTTTTGTTTTTGGAGATGATAAATATAATTTTTTGATTTGACTCTTGGATGGTTTTGCATGAAGTGACACTATGTTTCTTCAGGGGTTTCTAATGATTTTTGTTTTAAACTAGAGTAATTGACAATTAAGTTAGTCTTGTATTCACATGACATAGGTTTGATTCTGATTGCTAATAATCCCTAGGTGTAACAATCCCACTCCTAGAACACCACATAGGTTTGATAGTTTAGGGGATTAAACATGAGACCTTTATCACTCACATTTAATTTACATAACATGGGCTTGCCAAGTGAGCTACCCAATGGGGGGATTTCAAAGAAGGAGGACATGGACGTGGGATTTGTTCCACTTATGTGTGTATGGGGCCTCTAACGAATGTTAAAACTAAACCCCTGTGTGGGTAAGGATTCTAATTTTTTTACTTGAATATTTGGTTTTTGAATCCTTGACCTCCATTGCAAAATCTCTTGGAAATTTCTATTCCTATTCCTTAGTAACTAACAATATACATATCACAACCCAAGCTAGGTTATAAGTGGATTTTTCTAATGGGCTACATGCCATACATCTTGGTTGAAGTAGAAGAGAAGGTTTCAAGAAGGTAACCAAGGCAACACATTCTTTGAGCATAGTTATTTTAGTTTCATGCCGAAACAAAAATTGGATTTAGGAAAACCCTCCACTCATTTGGGAAGGAATTGTATTCATAGCTAGTGTAGTCATTTGGGAAGAGTTTCTACCTTTGGTAGAATTTTCTTACAGCAATAAGTACTCGAAATCATTGAAAATGAGTCCCTTTGAGGCTCTATATGACAAAAAATGTAATATACCCATAAGCTGGAATGATCCAGTGAACATGGTGCTTCTTGGACCTAATATGTTGAAGGAAATGGAACAAGAAGTAGTTGCTATTAGACAAAAATTGAAGGTAGATCAAGATAGAAAAAAGAGCTATGCAGATCAACAGAGAATGCATAAGGAATTCCAAGTGGGGGAACATGTTTACCTCCACATTAAACTAAGGAAAAGTTAAATGAGAATTGGGTCTTACGCCAAGTTGGCACCAAGGTTTTTTGGACCATTTCAGATCTTAGAAAGAGTGGGGCCAATGGCTTACAGACTAGCCTTGCCACCCACAGTGAAAGCACATGATGTTTTCCATATTTCTTTGCTTAAAAAGTATGTGCATGATGCTAATCATGTTGTTGATTGGTCTATGATATAGGTAGAATATGGGAGAGAATTCCAATGAGAACCATAATGAGTTCTAGATCATAGGTAAATCATGCTCCAAAATCGAGTAATTGAGCAGATCAAGGTGCAGTGGAAGCAATTTGGACCAGATGAGGCCACTTTGGAAATGACTGATCAGATGAGGGTTTCTTACCCATTTTTATTTAGTATGTAAGTAAATGTAAAAAGAGTCGTGTATATAAAGCTCGCTGTTAAATTTTGGGTTTAGAACATCAAGGACAATGTTCCTCTAAGGGGTGGGGTCTGTGACAACCCTTTTTGCTATCCCTCTTGTAAATGTCAATATGAATTGTAATTCATGTAAATATTGTGGAAATGTAAAAAAATGGTTGGGATGGAGGGGTAGATACCAATTCAGAGGTTTGAGGAGGAGGAGATGCTTGGGAAGTGATTAAATTCAGGCTGCTTCATTTACTAAAGGTGAAACCCATACCACCTTTTCCCTCGAGGGGTGCATTGTTATGGTAAACATGCCAGAGAGGGGATGAGGGTCAGTGGAAGGAAAAAAAAACTAGATGGGATAAGAGAATGGACAATAAATGGTATGAAAAAACATATAGGAAGACAGATGCGAGAGCGGTATGATTTGATGTGAATAAGAGAATGTGAGAGAGCCCGTTCAAGGAATTCATATGCACAAGGAAAGAAACACACAGAGAAGCATACCAAAAAGAAAGAATAAATAAGATTCAGTGGAGATAATGAATGAGTGATGTAGATTGTTTTGATGTTCAACAAGTTGAGACACTGAGTGATCTGGATTCCCATAGTGCCTAACAGGTGGAGACATAATGTTCTTTTGATTCCTGTGGGTTAGTAGGTGGAGACACTGTGGGATCTGGATTCTGTAGCGATTCAGTGGGTGGAAACTCTGTGGGCTTTGGATTCCTGTAGCGATTCAGTGGGTGGAAACTCTGTGGGCTTTGGATATCTATAATGTTTGATTGGTGGAGACACTGTGTGCTATGGACTCCTATTTAGTAGGTGGATGCACTGTGTAATCTAGATTCCTACGTGATATGGTTGGCTTGTGTTAGTGTAAGAGCACTTAACTCCTTAGTATTTGAATATGGCTCAAGGGATTGTTGATTTCCTTTCTTGGTAAAATAATAACGTTGTTGTAATGTATGTTTTATCAGTGGATGTGAGAGTATTGTGTGGAATCCATTCTGTGGTCTAATATGATGCTACTATGCTTGAGTTTACAAAGTATTGTTGGCTTGAATTGTTTTTGTGCTTGTTAGTAGGCATGTTGAATCTTGATAGCTTCATTGATGTATTATGACCATGTCTAATGTATTGAATGTTAGTGTTGGAATGAAGATTTCATTCTTGTAGAAGTTAATGTTCTTAACAACACTATGTATCAAGGAAATATTTGGCAAAAATCCCTTCAAAGTCAAGAATTTCTAAGTCTAAGTCTTGTTATCAGGGCTAGGCTCGGTGTGACGATATAACGAACACAAGGATAGATGCATTAACTCATGGAAGTATCTAGGAATCCAGGGTAAAAGGCATGGTACATGCCTTGGGAAACATGCATGGTGGTCCAGGGTCAAATGCACTTGTGAAGTTGTAGTGGTCTGGGAATCTGGGGGTCTGGGAAGTTTGCCAAAGTGTAAATTACATGTATGCTCGAATATTCGCCAAAGTTGGATACAAGCATAATCATTGATTTGCGTGAAGGGGTCGAATCCGGTGGGGCTATCACAAATTGAGGTGAGATGGAAAATGTCACGTATGAAATGGAAATGAAACATGGGTCTCACATGGGTGCCATGTGTCAACATCTAGATGATGGGGCAAGAATTAATTGATTAAACTTTAAAAGGGCATAACTTTCAATTCGAGAGTCAGATTGAGGTAAAATTTATATCGTCAGAAATCTATCAATGAGCTGACTGCGATGGTGTTGTCCAAAGTTAATCCCATAAGCTTTGGTGAAGAAGTATTTTTGCAAACCAATTTCCATATTGAGGCCATGAAGGTTGGGTTAGTTACAAGTAACACCTCCCATCAGTGTAGAAGAACAATGGGGTGGGAGGGAGCATCATAGTGTGATATCAGAGAAAAGATTTTACATTGGACATTTGGAGAAAAAAAAATGGGACTCTATTACACATTGTGCTATTAAAGGAATGATTGTTTGCTATGTATAAACGTGTGCTGATTGTAGCATTTTGACTGATGAATGTGTGAGGTATGCATGTTATTATTATTGACGAATGAAGCTTTTTTTGCTTCATCGATGAATCCTTGAATATGACTGGGAAAGTAAGATAATGGGGCTAAACCCAAAGTTTAATTGCCTTGGTGTTATGATTTCCTTATTTAAAAAGTCATTTCCTAAGTGATTTACAAAGTTATTTACAACAAAGAAAGGAAAATATGAAGAAATTTGAAATAAAGTGCAAAAAAGATACAAAATTAACAATATGTAACAACATTAACATGATAAAATTAATAATAATATAGACTAATAGTCATACATATCTTATGATAAAACTTAGAGTAATACCCCATCAGCGATAAGGCTACACAACTATGAATAAATTGTGGAATAAATCTCACTAATAATGATTAATTTTCAGTATAAGCTGCTCATCAATGTAAGTAATTTTTTCAAAAATATATGCACTGTAAAATGCCTGAAAAATGACTAATTTTATTGATAAAAGAGAGTACAACTTGTTGCTTGGCTAGTCCCTACAAGGACTATTGACCAAAACATAATTCACAAGTGTCTATGACATAAAGGACTCACATAAAGACACTTAAATGAAAAAAGTAAAATAAGACAACATTAAAAATCCTTTTGGGGCCATTCTAATATGATTAAAACAACAAAGATCTCAAATTTTTTTTTAGATATTAGCACCGATATTAAATACAATACCCTCTATAAGCATAAATGAATGAAGGAAATGAAAAATGACCTGAAAATATCACTGAAGAAAGTGATGAATATGCCCATCTCCTTGTCACTCCTTGGAAAAAGTATGACATCACCAAGTAGGTCAGTGTCTTGTATTCAAATAGATAACGAATCAAAGGAAAAATGACAACTTTTAGATCTAGTGCATACCTCTCCTCACATATTTTCCATTCTTTCCTTCATAACATTCTTCATTTTTTATTATTCTTTTGGAACAATTAGAGAGACTAAATATTTTAGAGATTGGTTTTTCATTAATTTAATTCACTTAAGTTACTCTTATTACCATTTGGGAAGAAGAGTTTTAAAGGATTTTTTTTTTTAATTAATTAAATTTTATAATAAATTTTGGTAGGTGCGCCCCCCCACTCTTAAATCTTATGAATTAAACTCACCCTTGTGACTCCCACATGTAAATGTATAAACACAATAATGTCAAATAATAATCTGAATAAAATGGAGTGACACACCATCCATATCACATAATATGAAATTAACCCCTTGTATCTCCCATATAAAACATGCATATCATAAAAAAATGTGTATATGTATCATAAAATACCATCCCCCACATATGACATCATTAGGACACATTGTGTCTCCTGACATGAACATGCATATGTATAACCATAGAAAAATCAACAAATAAAATACTATATCAGCCATGATATCTCTGCTTATAGCTCCTCAAAATGGCATGTCATTAAACATGTATATATATCTCAAGTATAATGTTGTCTAAAAAATGAACTATGCTGAAAATATGCTATAGAATGTACCAAAAATAGATGTTTGTGTGAAAAGAAAGTATGATGTTGTTGGGATGGGGTCCCTAGGGGTAGAATTGAATAAACTAGTCAATTTTTGTAAATAATTTTGTAAAATATGTAAAGTCTCTGTGAAATGTGGATGCATAGCGCACATATAATTATGAGTTAAAGGGGTCTTAGCCCCTTGTTTTGGTCGGTTTTGAATACCTGCCCATGAGCCAGGGGGCATGGTATTGTATTATGAAAGCTATAAATAATTGAGTCTTAGCGAGTCTTAGAAAAAACTTTGGATAGAGATTGGTGTACGTTGAAGAGTTTTTGTTGTCTTTAGAAAGAGCCAAGATAGGAAGGCTTTACTTCCTGCACTTAGGTAGAGAAAGGGAGGCTTGTGCAGCTGAGTGCGCAGGAGGACTGGTTAGAGTCCACAATTGAGTGCGTGGACCCCTATAGCTATGTGAGTAGGGTTAGAAGAGTCTGTAATCGGTGAATTGAAGATCAATAAAGATAACTTTTTGAAGAATTGTTGGGGTTGCTTTCGATGCGTGAAAGTAGGTGAATCAACTGTCTAAGGTCCGCAAGGAATGATCAATGATTGTGGACCTTCGCAAAGGTCTGGAGTAGCTTTAACTTATATACAGTAACGAGCCCTAGAAGTCTATCGATCTGCACGGAGGCAGATCTGAGGCATCACACTAGTCTCTGGATGCAGAAAATTGGTTCTTGCATCCCCCAATACTGCTTCGGGTGAGACTGTAGCCTGCACTATGTAGGTTGTTTCCGAAAGGGCCAGAAATGTAGGGCTTTATTGGTTGGCGTAACTAACTCTGAAGCTCGGTCAGGACCCCCTAAGCCAACAACTGCAAAGTGTATGTAAAGTATATGCCAAAAATAGAAATCTGTGTGAAGTCTAATCAATAAAGTAAATTTGCATATCACATAAGCTTAGGATCTCTAGTATGTTTACCCTTCAACTCCTTACCTTTACTTTCTTCTTTTTTATCCCAAGCATGTATCTCTGGAAATATATCCTAAGTAGAAATCTCTCTCCTGTTACCCATCTAGGATGTAGAGGTGCACAAATGTGAAGAGGTAGCTTTTGATGAAGAATGTGTAGGGGCTATAGGAGTATGAATCTTGGCCACAACCATACGAGGAGGAGATTGCAAAGGCTAGTTGTGGCGTGGAGTCATGGTTTGTGAAGCAGTTGAAGGCTCTCATTGAGTAAATAGAAAATGAGGCATTGTATGATGAGAAATAGATGTCCATCATGCGTGTCTAGAAGGCTGTGCAATGGGGCTTGGGTCCCATTTGTCAAACACAGGTGGTTTTTGTGGCTTTAGGGGTTATTGTTGTGGAATCTCAACAATAATGGAGTGCAGTAGTGGCATGTTCTAAGAAGGATGTGGAGTGGGCTAATGGGTGGCAATCCCTCCAGGTAAAAATTCCTTGTCCAAGTGAGTTGATTAAACTCCTCAGAGTCAGCGTCAAAGTAAATAGAAAATCAAATTCTTTTATTATGTTTTTCCCTCCACTTCAAATTTCCATGTTTTCCATGCCCCCTTCTATTATTATGTGAACCCCTAATGTGAAAACTCATTATGTGCAACTGAGTTTATCTTCTATACAATGTGATCTTCAAACCATGAGATAATGAACATCAAATTACATTCTTATTTATAATCATATCTATGTAATTTTTAGGGTGCATGCAAAAAACATTCACGAGGAAAACATTATCTATAGGGAAGGGGTGGCTCATGCATGGCATATAAATTAGATTGACAAAATAATTTCATGTATCATGACTAAAGGTATATGAACATCCATTTGAAAATTAGCTATCATATTGTTTTAAAAAATTTCATGATGAAAACCGGGAGTGATAATAAAAGGAATGTTCACCATCAAGTTATGAGTTTTCAACATCCAACAAAACTATTCAATTGGTGGCACTGTAATACATCATATAGACCTCGTAAATATACACATAATAATAAATTATAGCCATATATGCAATAAGATGGAGCGTACTATCATAAGTAACTATGTGGCAATAGATCTATGACCCATCATGTTTTAGGGCTATATTTACTCTTCAAACTCTTGCTATACATTATATAAAGAATTTTCTATATATGGGTGCGGGAGCATGGAAAGTGGTAAAACGACGGATTTATAAGTGGTTCCTCCCCTTTTTAAATTATTCAAATGACCAAATATGAGATTTTTACTCGATAATGTGCCCTTTCTTTGACTTGCAAAATAATTGGTTTGTACTGGGTGACTTGGCATGGAGATCTTATGTGGGGACATTCATATGATATATGGCATAAGGAAATAACATACTTCATAAACTTGAAAAAATATGGCTTGTTTCTCATTGATAGTGTAGGCACATTTCCATGTATATTATGCTTTCCAATACACTAGTCCGGATGCGAAATAAAATAAAACCGTATGGGCCATATAACATTGATGAGGTCGTTGTGTAGTTAGAGAATGTTGTACTGCAAACCAGAGGATGACCTAGGCTAGAGCATATTTTTGCACATAACAACTCCTCACATGAACACGTCGAGACATTTCTCGTAATAAGCATGGGTTGAAAACAAGGGAGGAAAGAGCTTAATGCATTTTCCTCTTAGTTAGTGGATGAGGGTATGAGCATTGAGTTAAGTATTTATTTAGGAGAGGTATCAGAAACAAGAAGCGAGACCAAGAGACTAAGATGTGATGTGTATTTATGTGACCTTTAGGTAAATGCCAATATTAATTGAGCGGAACTAGAAACTATAACCAAGAACAACATTCAAAACTTGGATACTTTCATATATGAATTATAACAACAAAGAATAAGAAACAAATGACCCTTTTCTTGCTCCAAGTCGTGACTCTATGGCATAGGGGGTTTCTTCAACTCGTAGTCATTGAAGCCCAAACCACAGGATGGAAAAAAATGAGGAATTTTAGAAGAGAAGGCATTAATATTTTTATATGCATGAGAATAACATACAAATCAAGCTTGAGTCATAGTCTTGCTATAAAAGGGAAAATATTTCTATGTAGATTGAATTAAACAAAAAAAACACCCATAGACTTAGATTTGGGTGTTAGGAATAGATGACAGTATATGAATGACTAGGATAGAACTTAGGACTATTCACATTTGTAACTATATAAATTCAAAATGAGCCACTATTTCCATAGATGTAGAGCCAATTTATGCATGCAGATCCAATTATTTCACGCAAAGGAAATATGATAGGGGAAACGAGAAAAGTGGGTGAGCCCTGAATCAATAAACATAGATAGATATAAAATTAGAAGTCTTTATTGTAAAAAAGAACCTTTATTTTCAATAAACATAGATAAATATAAAATTAGAAGTCTTTATTGTAAAAAAGAACCTTTATTTTCGAACTAAAAAAAGAGTGACACATACCTCCTTCCAAAGCTTAAATGGTGTGCAAACAGGGGGTTGTAAATAGTTCCAAAGTTAACCGACATGCCAGGTTGTGAGTTCTCATGGTTCTCAACTCTTCAACTAATTCTTGGTGCCAAAATGAAATCAAAATAGGGAGTTTGATTCATGGATTTGGTGGCTTGAGACTTAGCTCCAGTTTTGGAGCACATGTCATCTCTTAATTCACCCAACTACCTTGCCATTAAATATTATACAAACTTGACTTAAGCAAGACACGTCAATTTGATGAAATCTTATATGATATATCACCCAAACCTGTATATTAATGTTGCAATAATGTGTTGGTACCATATGTAATCAAAGTTTACTAAAAACCACATTAAAAGTCTCATCCATATATCAAACCTTTATCATCATAAGTAAAAAATTGGTCAACATCATGCACTATGTTGTATATCTCTGTTAATATCACATGTGGTGTATAGTATTGCAAAGAACTTAACATAAGGAAAGTGGAAAATATTTTATATCATATGCATTGATAACTGATGCATATTGAGGTTGCATGGTACCACATGCAGGGGGTTTCTTTTCGTTCTTATCATCTAATCAAGCCTTACCCCATCACTTTTCAAATGTGTTATGAAACCGTCATATAGGGTGCCATGGGTTAACATATGAATTGTGTAATGCACAATTCATATATCGAGCCTTACCCCATCTCTTTTCATATATCGAGCTTGGGTTTAACTTAGTTGAAATTGATAAAGTATATTGTGTGATATTGGGTGGGTTAGCCCCCAATTTTTTTGCTCATGAACCCTTTGTTTTTTGTTTCTTTTTTATTGTGTGTTTTTAAGTTTTTTTGTTTTGTTTTGTTTTGTTTTGTTTTTATAAATAAAATGAAGCCCCTTTTGAACATAAACTATTTCTATGCCTTTACAACCATAAGGGAAAAAAATTCTTTTGCATATATTTTCTAAAATAAATGTTTCTCCTGTATAGTTTGTGAAAGCACAATGGTTGCATGTTCAAAACCAAAAGGAGAGCACAATCACCAAGCTAACTTAGTATTCAATACATTAATGACATATGACCCCCACACACAATGCAAAGAACATTTATAGATAGAATTAAGGTAACATTGTATCCTTTCAAAGAACAATCATGACATCTATGTGCAACCAGAAATGAATTATATCCATCTTTTCACATGGAGATAGGAAAGTGCAATTTACTCATATCCTTATTACGCTAACAAAGTGGGGACCCCAACTGCCATTTTGATTTAAGTTGTATTGTTTAAATTTTTTGATTATTTTTTTTCAGGAGAGGATTTGTTAATTGTCACAATGGTTTGCATTTTTGCAGCTAGGTGTCTCAACCTTCTAGCGATTCCACAAAGAGGTATGTGAAAAACATACCAGAACTTAGGATATTTGGGGTGATTGAATGTAGCTTTAAAATATGAGAAAGAGAGTAAGACAGTTTTCAATTTAGTATAGGAAACATGAGATGTGAGAAGTGGGAAAATAGAAATAACCTATGGTGTTTTTGTGCATGAAAAGATGATGAAATAACTAGCAGTGTAGAAGTATCATCTTGCGCACAACATAAAGGTGTCTTTCTTTCCTGTGTTATAATATTTTATGGATAAAAGGTAAAAGATGTTAGCATAAAAATATGTAGAGAAAATAAATTCTATTGATCATATCAGTGAAGGAACCGTTTGTAATAATGATGGTTTTGTACTCAACCATACCAGACGCAAATAAAAGGACTAAAACAAAAAAATATGGAACAACAATGTAGCAAAAGGAAATAGCAATAACACATTAGTAAACTAAATAGGAAAGTAAAACTAAGATGAACGTAAATAAAAAGGCAAATATCTGAAGAAAAAAAGAACTAAAAATGAAGGAAATATGCACAAACAGAAACTAAAAGGCAATGCTTTATTCCTTATCAACATTACTGTATGGCTTGAGGTGAGACCCATTAGTTGTGTAGGAAAACAAGCGATCATTATCATCCTTCAACAAATAGGAATTGGTTCTGATAGTAGCAATAATGAAAAAAGGACCAATCCATAATTTATGAAGCTTTGAATGTTTTCCTTTCTTGGCATGTGCATAATTCCATAAGAGAGTCTTTTTACCAACCTAAAAATGAACGTTTTTAGATTTGTTATCATAATAGTTTTTAATTGTTCACATTCTTTTTTCAGATTATCAAGTGAATGATTTCCCTATTCTTCAAACACTAATAACGCTTGAACTCTTTGTGGAATATCTGTGGGATTCAATTTTTCAACTTGCACAGCTAATCACAAGGAGGTTAATTCAAGTTCTACAAGCTTACCAACCTCTTGACCACATACAATCTAGAAGGGAGAGGATTGGATGCTTGATTTGATTGTGGTTCGGTTTGCCCATAAGGCATATTTAAATAGATTGTGCCAACTTCTTGGCTTATCATGAATGATTTTATTAAGGATTATAATTAGATTTTTATTGGTATATTAAGGCTGACCATTAACTTGAGGAGTATAGGTCGAAGCTGTAGAATGTTTAATTCTATATTTGGTTCAAAATTCAGAGAATTTGGCTGAAATGAATGTTGGTATATTATCAGAAACAAGTTCTAATGGAATACCATATCTATAAATGATATTAATTTTAAGAATTTCAATCACCTATTTGTCACTAACATTCTTCAAAGGTACCAATTTTTCCTACTTGGAGAAGTAGTAAATCATGGTTAATATGAAGCTATGTCTAGCTAAAGAAGGCGGATTAATAGGACCGATGTAGTCCAAACCCCATTTTGAGAATGGAAAACTAGGGATCGCAGGCTATAAAGGAATCACATAAATAATCTCTTTTCCAGCAACCTTTTGGCACTCATCACAACTCTAGAAAAACTTGTAGTTGTCCCTGAAAATAGTTGGCCAATAAAAGCTAGATCTTAGTATTTTATGAGTTGTGGACTTGGCAATAAAATGGACAACAATATGCATGTTGAAAAAGGTATACCCATGCTAGAACTTTAAGAGAATGTTGGCAACTTTATCATCTACATAACGTAACAAAAGTCCATCGAAGGATCCGAGAGAATACATAGTATTAACAATTAAATATTTACAATATTTAAGTTACAATCTATTATGTTATGATTTATTAAGATTATCTAGAAATTTTTCATTTTTTAGATAAAATATAATATCTCTATACCAGGGATGATCTACAAGGTTGATTTGGTGCCCGTTAATAAGAAAAAGGCTTGATAAGGAATCCTCATTGTTATCAACATCACTTGGATCAAGGTGTTGGGCCAAATGAAGAGTGAGGCCACTTACCTTAATAGTTTCTAAAGTAATAATCATTAAATCATGTTCTTGGATCTTGGAAAGCCAATGTTATAACTTCTTGGACAACAAATTCTGTTGAAAATGCAGCAAGAAAATCTAGTTTTGATTTTGCCTTGGTTAAACTAGATTAAAATTCGAATTTCTATTTCAACAGAATACTTGGAGGTAGTTAACTGAGGTGACATGGATCTTGTCACTCATTTAACTCAGTAAATTTGAGTTGGAGACACTTGAGTTCAGTTCTACATGATTGATTACTAATTTGTAGCAATATATTTAAGTTAATTTGAGTTATTGTCAGTTTAACTAGTTATAACTATTACAAGAACTAGTAGAGGTCAAGTTGCGGATGTGGAACTTTAACCAAACTCAGTGATCAACC